>OY756986.1:5671200-7140427 GCA_963580505.1 Ennomos erosarius | reverse complement strand
AATACAAATCTGTTTTACCATATTATATGACTAGGTACTAAAAAACCGGGAAAGGCTTATAAATCTTGTAGAACAAAAACGAATAGGTACAAAGATAAGACGGGGTCTACTAGTACTTCAACCATTGAAAATTCGTATCAGCTCGTTCAGCATCATTTATCCCACGTATAATTTAGCCGTTGCCAGAACAAAGGTAAAGTGCTTCAATACTTCTGAAAAGCACGTAATCTACAAATAAAATACAAAATCCAATTTACAAAATTAACAGTGTTTTTACTTGTTTGTCGACAGAGCAATTGGCCACTTTCCCATAATGCTAAAGTAATGACGCGATCAAGGACGAATTTTGACTAAAAGATATCTAGATATTGAAGGAATTTCAGCCATTTCTGCCATTGATATTAATGGGTAGTTCTGTATAAGTACCAACGTGTTTTGTGCACGTTGGGTCCATCCACTGAAAATAAAGAAGGATATGCAGGAATAATATTGTATGTAATTCCTTCGCACAATATCCGAAATGCAGTCTCATAATGCCTTTGAGAAGTATTACGAGATGACGAAATTTTTCCAATAAGTATAATTACTTATTGGTTTAACAACCAAACTACTGTCATGATTTTGAAGACACTTACATTAGGGGTCCATCTTAAGGAAATAAATTTTTAATTGGTTTAAAAATTATGGATTTCTGAGTATAAAACATATAACCTTCCTCCTTTTATAAATTCGGTCAAAGGTGTCAATTAGCTGGCAACTTTACACCAATGCTCCAAGCTTGGAAGCTTCGTCAATGCATCATAATTATATTAAGTATACCATCAGCAAATAGTCAATGTTCAAAATAGAATCGTCGCAGTAGTGTACGTAGTTCTAGCTAGTATCTATTTAGTGTATATGAGTGAGCATTGTCCTTCACTCTGAAATCATGCTAATTTAATTCAGCACAATCGCAATAGACCGCTTGTGATGAACAGCCGTAAGATTTTTTCATTACCAGAGTCGTAGATGTACGATAACGTAAAATTCTATTGTAAAAGTTCATGCGTGTGTTTTATTCAATCTCCATTTAGATTTCAATTGTTGGTTGCATTCCACAATGTTACGTATAGGCACAGATATTAAAATAGTAGTATAGGCATGCTATACTTATAAATACAAGTGTATAATCCTCAGATAATATAATACCGGTTTAATCTAATAATAATAATAATTTATTGTTCCAACAAATGTGCCTTGTTACAATCATGTAAACTTATTGATACAATAGCCTCCCTACTAGGATTCCCTGTCTCAGGGAGACTATTTCTCTTCCGAACATTCTTAAGTTATTTGTATGCGTGTAAAACGTGTTAGTGTTAGTATTAGGTACGGTGTGCAAACAAAAAAAAAAAGAAAAAAAAAAGAAACATAAGTAAGTGGTATCAACAAATCTTCCGTCTCTTTATAAGTTGTTTTACATATACATTCTGTTACTTTTGTTTCACATTCAAATCGAGTTAGTTGATATACTATATTAGTATATTTATTTATTTTATCACAAAGATAAGGACCCAAATGTCTAAAGAAACGCTGTGCAAAGCTTGTTCTAGTTCTTTGTGCTATCCATCTTAAACGTCTAGAACCCAGGCCAATAATAGAAGGGTGTGCAGTTTTGTGAAATCTTAGTATTATTGCTAGAATTGATAATTACCGAACTCGCAAAATTTTAATGCGAGTTCGTCAAAAAAAATTCTGTCTATCTACCGCACCGCAGTAGTTATAATTACAATATATTCGCTACAATAGCCGCTATACGCTACATCGCGACTACTTTTCCTCTACCCACACACTACATGGTTGATTTCTCCTTTCTTTGCACAAATAAGCATGGGGTGCATATACTTTTTGATGGAGTAGACATGTATGCAAGTATGTAGATACTGTTCTGCGGATATCTTCCTAAAGAACATTGGCATAAAAAAACAAAACAGTAAAATCCCATTGAAGGCATAGAGGAATTATATTTCTAATTCACTTAGATATATAATTACTCTATGCCTTCTATTGTAATTAATAACCCCACCTACATTTTATTTCGTGCCGTGAAAGTATTTTAATTTGAGCGAAAAATGCGACCTGATTTTCGGGTAACGAGGGGAAATCTTAAAGAAAATGCTTGAGCTTCACGACGACACGAAACCGGTAAAGGTAAACACTGAAGTATTTCAAGTGGAGACTTAATTGCGTGTTTTGAATATCTTTTACCTCCAGATGAACAAAAAATTTCACGTTGAAAATTTCAATGAAAAAGAGGTATGAGACCACGGGGAAACTGCAGATTAGTAAGGATGGGGCATGGGTCACTTTGCATAACGTCTACAAGCCACGTGGATTACTCGAATTTTACCCCTTTACAAAACAGACGGTAGGCATATATTTTTTTTTTTCACCATTATATTTGGGAAAACAAACAGTATCACATTACGTAGCTTATAAATAATAATACAATTAAATACGTAGTAATCAATGTGATACCAGCCCCGTTTACCGCAGAGTTAACTAAAATATTATAGTCTTTAGCGTACTAAAACCTTACATTATAATACAATTCAGCATCATCATCATAATCAATAGCCCGAAGACGTTCACTGCTGAGCATATATACCTCCCTCATAGAGCGCCACCTTGAGTGGCTGCTCGCCTCCTGCCATGGTTCCCAACCAACTTCCCATGGTTTTCACCAGACAGATCGTCGGCCGACCTAGTAGGACGCCTCGTGGGCTGGTTCGTGGCAGTGTTGCCAACCGTACGATTTAAATCGTATTTATACGATCGATACGATGTACGATCGTGAATCCGAAATCGTACGCAAAACATACGACCTTTTCAAAGCTTGTAATGTTCGGAACAAAATAAAAAAAATACAATTATTTATTGAATTTTTTTTTTGTTACGAACATTTTTCGAACACAAGACGTTTTTCATTTTGTTCACATTAAGTTCATTTTGTCGAAAGTCAATGGGCCTTATTTATAAACGCTGCTTAAAGTTAGCCGGTGTTTAAAATGTTCCGTCTCATTTTCGCGCGTGACATTTCAAATCAGGCAAATGTTGACAGAAGGTTTTAAGCATTGGCTAACTTTAAGCAGCGTTTATGAATAAGGCACAATAACAACAAAGTCTAAAGAGTCATAAACCAAACTATCACACGACATAATCTAATCGTCTTACTCATATTTACGCAGGTGGCGTCCAAAGCCTTTACGCGTAATTATGCATCTCAATTTGATTTCAGTTCTTTCGTTTGTGTCAGAGTTTTTAATTTAAATACGTCCAGAGCTATATCAGATCTTATCTCGCAGGGAAACACCAAGCATAGCTCTCACCATATTTGCGCGACTTTGAGCTAAATAAATTATCAATTATTATGTTAAATTGTATAATAAATAATTTTCAACATACCAACTGATGATATAAGGCCCCATAATCGAGCCAATGGTTGAAGAAGGTCCCATAGCTTCGACGCTGTGGTCTTCTTTGGAGGGCCAGCGGTCCTCCTCAAGATCCTTGGCCTCGTGCACTGTGCTGTCCCCGACTCTGAATCCGACTTTGATAATTCCTCACTCATATTGTAATCATCACCAAACCAAATAACTACTTCATGAAAAATATTTAAAACCAAATTTTTTGTTTAAAAGTTTTAAAATTAACGTCATAAGTTTAGTGCGATGTTCAGTCACACAATAACATTTACATCTTCAACTTCCGGTGTTATAATTTGTCTGTTAGTTTGTAGTGTTATCCTACGGCAAAACAGTTTGTTTACAAATAACAAAACATCACCGATTTTAACTATCACTGGTGTAAGCACGTACTTTCTGGCGTCGTGCCCGGGTACCAAAATATCACACCTTGAATTAAATCAAATAAACACGTCTCATTTGAGCTAAGTATATTTTTTTGTTTTATTTACAAATCCTAAACAAGTGAATCCACAAGTCTACACAATTAGTAAAGTTAACCGCTACTAATGTATCGGTTCAGCACATTAGATCGTAGTTTTCCGCGATTGAAAATCATAGCAGTTTTCTGAGCGTCGACCTCGCACAACCATCGCTCGAAGGAAACTGCGACTGCCGACTGCGAGCAAGCCTAACATGCCAAATATGCGACGCGACGTTTTTGTTTTTGTGTCTAGATAGTGATTAAAGCCAATTGTAGAGCCAATTTCTCCGGTTTGTATAAGATACCTAGGACTAGACTATAGAATTCTTTGGAGTGCTACTTATGTAATTAGGTAAGTATCCTAATTAAGTAAGTAGCAGATAGTAAGTATAGCCACAGAATAAAATATAAGTTTAGGACTACGTACTGTAACAGTTGTGGGTAGGTAAGTAGGTAACTCCCAAAATATTAGTGGACGATTTAAAGACCAAACGTGGGCTACGCGTTATGCGGGTAGTTGGTTGGTGAAAATAGCCCGACCATGGAGGTATATTCTGATTCTATGTTGATGAGCCCGACCAAGTATACGTAAAAGTTCCTTGAGCCCGACCTCCATGACGCTGACATGACGTTGATGCTGAAACACAGATAAGAGAAAAATATTTAACGGTCGAACTTTCTCTGAACAAAATAATCATTTAGTTACTTACATATTAAGGTGAGTGTAGGTATACACAAATCAACAAAGTCTAGGGATACGTTATTTCGAAATCAAACAGCTTAATTGTTTAAACCTACTTAGTTTCCTTAAAAAGTTTATGTATGTTTGAAACCTTATTTATTCCTTTTTCGAAATTTAAAATTAAAATGTGAAACAAATGAAAACACATAAACCACAGCGCAATATTCTGATTACCTTAATTACGAGAAGTTGCATTGAATTTTTTTCAGGTGTCAAGTTAGGATAAACGGCTTAAGTTGTTTTTTTCTTGTATGCATTGATTGTGTAAGCTCTTTAGCGTTAAATGACTCGAGATGAAATGTTACCAGCAGTTGGCATGTTAGAAAACGGTGCTATACAAGGCGTTGTTGTTGAGGCTCTAGGCACAAGCCGAAATGTAATATCCAGGCTGTGGTCACGTTATCGCGCTACTGGAGACGTGGTGGAAAGGCACACGGGAGGTATCGTGTTACCACTCAAAGACAGGATCGATTTCTCCAAATTACCGCCAAAAGACTACCCAACATCACAGCGACGCAACTAGTGCAAAAGCTCCAGGAGGACCACCAGCTGCTGGTTAGTGACCAAACCGTACGAAGAAGGCCACATGAAGTTGGTCTTCATGCTCGCAGACCACTATGAGTCCCAGCGCTGCGACGTGGCAATCGCGGTAGGCGACTATCATGGGCTCGAGAACATTTGACATGGACTGACCAACAATGGTCATTGGTGCTGTTCACTGATGAGTCCTGCTTTGGATTTCATCCAGATTCCCGACGAACACGCGTTTGGAGAACTCCAGGTAGAGTCAGCCGTCTCCGACATCCACAGGAGGTTCACCCTTACCAAGGCGGGACAATCATGGTGTGGGCAGGAATACGGTGTGGCGAACGAACCCAGCTTGTTTGAATTCAGGGCAGCATGACTGCCCATAAATACCGTGAGGAGGTAGTGCAACGTGTTATTGTCCCGCTCAGAGCCCAAACGGGACAAGAATTTCAGCTTATGCATGACAATGCACCTTCGCACACGGCGCGGTTGGTGTCGGCCGCCCTTCGAGAACATGATGTTCAGGTGTTGGATTGGCCTGCACAGTCGCCCGACTTAAACCCAATTAAACACGCCTGGGACATGTTACAGCGAAGAGCATGAAGGATTTTCCGCCCAACTTGACAACAGAACAACAACTTTTTGAACATTTACAAAGAACTTGGGAACGCATACCCCAGCAGGACATTGACACCCTAATTTTAATTATGGAAAATAGTTCATCATCATCATCATCATCAACAGCCTGAAGACGTCCACTGTTGAACATAGGCCTCCCCCAGGGAACGCCACTTAGAGCGGCTGCTCGCCTCCTGCATCCATCAGCTCCCCGCGGCTTTCACCAGGTCGTCGGTCCACCTTGTGGGGGGCCGGCCGGCCTAGTGATGACTTATGGAAAATAGTTGCCGCTGTGTAACTAGTGCCAGAGGAGGCAATACCGATTACTATCTATCAGATTTGATAAGATTACTCAACTGCTGTCAAAATTGTATGAAAATTGACAGCAGTTGAGCGGCAGACTCGCGTCAGCAGCGCTGCTAGCTCGTTCGTAATAGGGGGGCAGGTTTGTCCTTTCATTTCGTGCATCAACATCAACATGAATCAGGTTTCGTTGTCTTTTTCACCACTCTTGGCAGCACAGATCAGTGCTGCCAACGACGACGGGACTAATATCGCCATTTTTCTCAGTTTAAGTAGCCTAAAGTAGCCGAATTTCAACCTCTGTCGCCTAAAAAGTAGCCTAAGCCTCACATGTCAAAATTTATCGTAAATTGAAATAATATAGTCATTTTTGACGAACTTTATTTTTTAACAGCTAACCTCCCCTCTTCGCACGATTTTATTAGTTTTACGCCTAATCTCAGTATAATGAAAGAGGGGAAAAAGTAAAGGAAAAATGGATGAATGGATGAATCGGCGAATTGAGGCAGGTGTGCCTGCCTCCCTTCACCTTCATCCAGTCATCGTTTTCCCCTATCTCCCTTCTCTCTTTCTCATAGAACAAGATAGGAGTGGCTTTGGGCCTAATACTGAAAGTAGGATGTCTAACTTCTGAACTCGAACGCGAATGTTCTTCGCCGTGCGTTTGTGCAATTTTATTGTGATTTTTTGTTAAGTTTAATAAACACCCGGAAAGTCTTTTGCAAAATGGATCCTCAACCAGCGGCCTTACCGCGTAAGCCCGGTGGCAATCGTAATCGTGTGCTCTCTTGCTCGCACTCAAAGGCTTGTACATTGGCGCAAGCAGGACGGCAGGCGATGTTCATTACCAGAGTGCTTACGCGGTAGGGCTGCAGGTCTGGTCAACGTCAAGGACTTTGTCAAGACAAGGAAATCTGTCAAAATTAGTCAAAAAGCGGCCTCGGGAGTTCTAAGATTCTGGAATAGGTTATTGTTTGATTATGCTTCATCCTCTAGCTATAACAAGACACGTTATTCAATTTTGTGGTAGTGGAAAATGGCTACTTTTGGTTGATATCCTTTATTTTGTTGCTTTTTTTTGCCTGTTTTTTACTTTTTTAACACTTACAAATTATAAGGCTGATAGTTTAGATGATATTATATTATAAGCTGTGAATAATGTTGACTGAAAGTGAAGCTAACTTTGGTCGGTCGTCCCAGTTACTTTACACAAAATTCGCCTTATTTACAAAGCTCTTATGACATAAAATCAATTGCTTTTTTTAGATTTTTAAGATTCAATAATAGTTATTCGTGTTTAATTCGCGTTAACATCATAACGACAACATTCTTTCTTAATTTTTTCTCTTCTCTATTAATATCACAGACGTTATGGTGGCTTTAATTTTTATAAAAAGTAGTTTATTTATGATTCGGGTAATTTAAATGACTTGTCCCCAAAGTAGCCTAAAAGGCGACCAGTCGCCAATCGGATTTTTACGTCGCCGATACGTAGTCTTGAGTAGCCTAAGTGGCGATATATCGCCTACGTTGACCACACTGGCACGGATTAGAAAAAAATAATTTTGTTACTCTTTGGCCGTATTCCGATTCACGCTATAATCGATAATATCGCTCGGGAGAAGTAATAGTATTCTGTGATCACTATTATCGCGCTGTGTTCCACACATATAACTTCCTTAGTTCCAAAAATGACCGTGAGAATATTTAGTAATCGGTGCAGTGAGCGGTACAAAAATACAAAAACGTGAGCGCTGTAAGCGATTATAGCCATGAATCATACCTGGGGGTCTAGCAAAGATACCAACCACTAACGCTAACACCTCACGCTAACTCCAAAAATGTATTGAAATGACATTTCGGAAATTGCTAACTTTTCCGCAGCGAATGTCATTTCAATACAGTTTTAGAGTTAGCGTTTGGCGTTAGCGTTAGTGGTTGGTATCTTTGCTAGACCCCCAGAATCCCTAAATCAGAATACGGGGTGTGGTTGGCAGGCAGCATTGGTACCCTGCTGGCATTGCCAGAACGATACTTTGGTAACGTTTTTCGTTACTTATGATCCGATTCGTTACTTTCCCGTTACCAGACTAAAATTGTTACTTTTCCGTTCCTCTCTGAGGTGAGAGTTAAAATATTATTACTAATGCAACAAAAACACGTGAGCATGAACAATGTAACTTGCAACTTGGGAAAGTAGGCAAGTGAACAATACCTACCTACTTTCCTAAGTTGCAAGCAAAGCATCATCATTTTCATCATTGACCACCCGAATACGTTCACTGCTGAACATAGGCCTCCCCCTTGAGCGGGCAATCCTCCTGCATCCATCGGTGCAAGCAAAGCAAGTGCATATTAACTGTTCAATACCAGTTAACGACGATTATGGTCGCCACCTTAGAACTGTGGCGTGTGTACGCGGAGCTAAAGAACTAACCAAGGGTGTATAATCTTATTAAGATTATTGACCCTGTATGGGTGTGTATAAATTTCTAAATGCTCTAAGAGTATATCTATCTATCTGTAATATGCAAAATTTATTTGTAATATTTATGTACTTTTTTGGAGAATAAATATTTATCTTATCTTATTTCATTTCTTCTTCCTCTTCTTCTGTAATGGCTTTCTATCGCTTTTTTGTAATAATTCTGCCAATTTCAAGTGAGTAAAATTTGTACGGTTATGTCAGGTCAAAATCATATTTTGTCAGTCAAAACGCCAACAGTAAAATGGAGGATATTTTACTGAAGGTTCTAAAAAAGGCCGTTGAAGCAAAAACGAAAATGCATGGTTTTATGATCTTGAAACTATTTGCTCACACTCGTGCACGTTCACGAACACATAACGGATAATAATCCAACCTTATTACACATTAAAGATCAAGATACACTAGTTTTCAAAAATAAATTCAAATTTCACAACCGCCATTGTCAGATTTTCTTCAAAGACCCCCATGTAAATTATATACTCTTTGACCCCCATTATTTCATTTTACAATAAATTTTGACATTTGAGGCTTAGGCTACTTTTTAGGCGACAGAGGCTGAAATGCGGCTAACTTGGCTACTTAAACTGAGAAAAATGGCGATATTAGTCCCGTCCACTTGTATCCTCTACTTATGTAGTTTGTGGTCCCGCCGTCGTTGGCAATACTGGTAGTCAGTGTTGCCAACTCAGCTCTTTTAGAGCTTAGTTTAGCTCTTTTTCAACATCGGCAGCTCTAAAAATTGTCTTTAGCTCCTTAACTACTTTTTGGAAGGATTTTGGCTCCTTTTTGTTTCATTAGGTACATACCTTTTTTAGGCAAATGCACCTCTGTAGGCCATGTCATCAATTACATTCAGGGTGAGAAAGTGGTCAAATGCTATGCCTCTAAATTATCATAAATAAAAATACTCATTAGTTTGCTCACACCACTCAAAAGAAAGTGATGTGGCCAAAAAAGTGGCTGTCTTTGACACTTTCTTAATTTTGACATTAAAATGTTATGTTCATTAGATATTCGCTATTCTTGATTGAATTCTATTAAACAGGAAATTTTCCTAAAATTGTCCAATCATTTATATCGCTTTTTAGTCAAAAACTCCGTGATGAATGGCTTTGAAGAGGCATCATTTCAAGATTGGCTGAAAAAAGCGAGTAATAAAAAGCCCAAAGCATATTGTAGTCATTGCCGCTGCGAGTTAAACCCGAGGAGGCTGACTTATTGAATCATATAAAATACAAAAAGCATGTTAAAGCTACAGAATCGTTTTCATTGAAACAGAAATTGGTATTTCCTTGGTTTAGCTCCTTTTTACTGAAAATTTTAGCTCTTTGTTAGCTCCTTTTTTACAACACTTTAGCTCACTATTGCGAATCAGTGTTGGCAGCACTGCTGGTAGGCGCCATTTTATTTCAGTTTTGTTTTGACATGACAAACGCATGAGTGGTGTGGTCAGGTGTGGTGATTTTTCTTAAATTGATCGTGAAGGCATTCATTATTTTAAATCAGCATTAACCTATTAGCAAACGAGTTAAAATAATCAATGATGCAGTCTGGTAGTGGTGCCAAAAATCCGCCGTGGGCGCGATCCAACGTGAACACAAACATGACCGGCATGAATCCGCAAATCATGGATCCAAATTCTATGATGGGCCAGCAAGGTATTATGCCTTTTCAGCAAGCCCAGTTTAACCCGAATATGATGCAAGCGCAAGGTGGAATGGCGATGCAGATGGGTGGACAGATGCCAATGAACCAAATGGCTCAAGGTCAAATGTACCCGGGTAATGTTGTCGCTTACCCTACACCACGAGCTCTCAACCCTGGCATGTATCAGAACTCTAATTCTAACCAGTCTTCGAATACCTCTGAACAGCGTGTTTTCACCGGAACTGTAACTAAAACGCATAATGACTTCGGATTTGTCGACCACGATGTTTTCTACCAAACATCCGTGTGCGCTAAAGGCGTTATTCCCAAGATTAACGACAGGGTGCTAGTAGAAGCTAGTTTCAACCCTAACATGCCATTTAAGTGGAATGCGACTCGTGTTCAAGTGCTGCCTAAATCAGGGCCTGGAGGAAACCAGAAGAATGTAAATCAAAACCAGAAGACCAACAACTATAATGCTGTACCCCCACCTTCTAACAGGGATAAGCAAATGCAGATGCGCCGTGATGATAGACCTCCTCGCAGGAATGATGACAGGGACAGTATCAGGGTATGTTTGATTTGATATAGACTAAAAATACTATAACTGGTTCAACAGTTTTGGTGTGGATGCTATACATACAATCTTAAAAAAATGTTTTACTTGCATACAATACTGGCAATTTAATTAATTATAATGCAACAGCTGCTTACTGCATCAATTATTATTGAAAAGACAATATAAAGCTATAAACTGTGCATGCAATAAGGTAAATAAAAGCTTGTGGTATGTTATAATATCATAATTTAATATATTATGTATAGCCTATGTTTGCTACACAACAGCACATTGGTGTTGTGACTTTCACATAACATCATAATTACTGAAATTTTGAATATTTTGTGGTGGTTTTGTAGAGAATAATGTATTTTACAGAATAAAAGGTCTCGTTCAAGAAGTCGTTCTCGCTCCCGAGATAGACGTGATAGTCGTAACCGTAGAGACTCTCCACCTCGCAAGAGGCCAGTGATTCACCAGCCTTCTCCTGTGAAGTATATGGTGCGAGTACCACGAATTCCATTGGATGTGTGAGTAAACAGTATTTTATATATGTTGGCACTTGTGTAAACCAATTTCTTATAATGAGACAATGAACCCAAACAGTACAGCTAAGAACTAAGAAACTACTGAATCAACATCATTTTTATTTGCAGCCAAAAATTGGATGTACCAGCACTTAGCCAGAGATATACCAATTTGTATATCCCATCTGATTTCTTCAATGCCCAAGTCAAGTGGGGTGAAACATTCCCACCTCAAACTCCATTTGCTCTTAACAATCCATGTGCATACCACATAATGCACAAGGAAATTGAAAACCCAGTAGAAAATGATGCTATTCTAGAACCCCCAGATGCAGATTACAGATTCTCTGCTAAGGTAAGAATAATGAACAAATGGTTTATGCATAAACTATCGAATGTATTTCTTAGTATAGAGTTTTACTTTAACCTATCAATATTACATTTTAGGTAATGTTGGTCAGCTTGCCAACATTGGAGTCTCTCTACCAGAAATGTGGACTTAGTAAAAGTGACGAAAAAGACAAACGTAGTAGCAACAAGAACCCATTGCATCCAACACGCTTAGTCAAATTCCTTGTTGGACAAAAAGGCAAAAACGGTGAAAACTTTGCTATTGGTGGACCATGGAGCCCCTCACACGATGGTGAAAATCCCCAAACCGATCCTAAAGTTTTAGTGAAAACTGCAATCCGTACTTGTAAAGCTCTCACTGGGGTGGACCTATCTTCGTGCACACAGTGGTAAGTGTCAATGCAAACGCACTCATCCTTGCACACATTACTCTATCCTGATACACCTGACTACTGGATTGCTAGTTATAAATTAGATGTCAGCTACTAGAACTGCAGATCAGGAAGTTTCTTTTGTCCTGAAACATTACAAATTACGTCCGGCTGTCATATTTGAATCATGGTGAGTCCGGCAGAAGTTTCCCTTTCACCCACTCCACACTAGTTGTACTATTAGTTTTGGAGCGTCAGTAGATCGCGACAGGCGCAGTGTGCAGTATCGATGTACCGTACCCAAACCGTCTGTCGGCGGCTGTTGTGCGTTGTGAGTATGGGACTATAACTGTATTCCCGCGCAGGTACCGAATGGTGGAGTTTTACTACTGGCGCGAGGGCAGCGGCGGCAAGTCGCGGCTAGAGACGGTCGTGTTGTACCTGCCGGACGTGTGGTCGGCTCAGCCGTCGCGAGTCGACTGGACCAGCGTTCAGGAACAATATAAGGCGGCGTGCGAGGCGGCTTTAAAGAAACTCGACGGCGAGGTGGAGCCTCCCAAGCAGCCCGCGCCAGCGGCTGACACTTCTGACTCGTCCACGGTGCCAGCGGACAAATCCCAAATTGTTTGTTCCCAGTTTTGTTTCGTTACGTTCCCGGCTACGTGCGCTTCCATAATGACGAAGACCCCGTTCCAGCGATGTCGGCTTGCCACGTGGTTGCTCAGACATCTAGATTATCTTCGAACACTTTCCATTATTATTAAATCATATTTTTTTACTAGTCACGCTACAATATCAGATATTTAAAATGATCAAATAGTAGTGTATCGCTTCCCCACTAGAACTTTTTATAAACAAAAAACAATAATGTTAAAAATATTCAACATAAAAGTCATATTTGCCAGATTTCAACTGCCCCACACCTTCTACAGAATGAGTATAGAAGTAATAGTAGTTCCACCGTTTGCAGGAACAACAGGATGCAAATGACAGCACCATAACCATTGATGAGAATGATGAAGAGGAGGAGAAACCGGAACCAACACACTACTCCAAGATTGACCTGAGGACCTACAAGGTGGATCAGTTAAGGCAAGAGTTGAGAGCGCGTAATGTGAGCTGCAAAGGTAAGTCTTGATTTTAGTTGTTCTCAGTTATAGCATCTAAAAGATTGTATTGCCGACATCAAACGCTACGTGAAGGAAAAATTTATTCTAGTTTTATAAACCTCGAATTGTGTGGATTGTACTATCTTAATGAGTTCAACCAATAGATAGATTGTTTTTTCTTTTCTACAAGGAAAGTAAGCCTTGATGTACTTGTAGTAACAAAATTCCGAATCTCCATGTCTAATATTAAAAAAAAATCGCAGGTTTACGCGCCCAACTCGTATCGCGCCTATCAAAGCTGATAAAAGCAGAGGAAGACAACGACGGCAAGAGCGATGACGTCATGGAGGTCGAGGTTGATGAGAATGACAAGGAAAAAGAAGATAAACCAAAGGAAATAGAAGACCAACCAAAGGAAAAAGAAGAAACCCCAAACGAAAAAGAAGAAAATACGAAGGTAAATGAAGAGGACAAAGATAAACCGAAAGAAGAAGATGACAAGCAGAAGGAAAGTGAAAGTAAAACAGAGGAGCAAATTGAAATTCACGACGATAAAGATGAACCAAAGAAAGAAGCAGAAACTAAAGATGAAAGTGTAGTGGTTGAAGCCAAGGAAGAAGAGAAAAAGGAACCAGAAAAGAAGAAGACAGAGAAAGAAATTGAAGAGGAGAAAAAGAAGGTAAGTTTTGTTAAAATAATTAATCTTACAGTGTATTATGAAGATAATAAGGTTCAAAGACTGTTCAATAGTAACACTTATTACAAGTCAAATTTAATTTTTAACAGATTTATGTGGTTGGACTTTTCTGCAAAGTTCTTCTAGGTAGGTACCACCGCTTTGCCGGTTATTCTGCCGCCAAGCAGTAGTGTGCAAGCACTACTGTGTTCCGGTTTGAAGAGCATTGTAGCTAGTGAAATTACTGGCCAAATGAGACTATGACCTGATCACACAGTGCAGTAATCTGATTACTAGACTGTGATGTCTCAGGATGACGTGTGCAGTGCAGTGTCACGCAAACTTTATTATTTTAAAGTTCCGCACTGCACTGCAACACTGACACTGCAACTGTTATGGGCGGCCGTATTCCTTAACATCAGGTGAACGCCTAGCTCGTCACGTCATTCATAGACATAAAAAAAATGTATATACTATGTAGTTTGTCTTAATCAAGATCATATTAAAGATTATGATCATAATTAAGTAGTGTTATAACACCAATATTTTATTCACAGTTGGAGAAAGAAAAACAAGTGATGAAGTCTCGCTACGAGATTCCCAATGCACCCCATATTATTATACATCCATCCACCAGTGCCAAGGGCGGCAAGTTCAATTGCAGTGTTGCCACATTATCACTACTGCTGGACTACCGTGTCACAGACAATAAAGAGCATAGCTTTGAGGTAAGTTTTTTATCAACAGTAAGCAATTAAACCAATTCTAATAACGCAAAATTCATTTAATTTGTTTTTTTTTTGTTGTCATCAGTGTCATATGTATTGTATAACAAATATTAATTTCTTTTTTAATTTATATTAAGTACTTATCAACAGTTATTTGTCTTCGCCGAGCTATTCAACGAAATGTTGATGCGTGATTTCGGCTTCTACATCTACAAGACACTATTCACGCTGCCCGAAAAGGCAGAAGAAATCAAAGAGAAATCCGAGGAGAAGTCAGAGCGAAAGGAGGAGAAGAAAGAAGACAAAAAAGATGAGAAGAAAGATGAGAAGAAGGATGATAAAGAGAAGAAGGTAGAAGAAAGGAGGGATTCGCGAAGACGCGAAAGAAAGGTAAGTTATTTTGTACACACATTTTAACGCTCAAAGTACCTACTTAGTTCTGACAAGTAATAAATTATTCTAGTATTTTTTTTTTTTTTATTAGTACACTTGGCTTATTATAATGCAACTGTTTTGAATCCATTAAGAAATTGAGTACTTCTTTTGTACCGTTTTAGTGCTATAAAGAATTAAAGAAACAAACAGTGTAACATATTTTTTTTTTTATTTAAGAGTCTTACTGTGAGCTCTTACCGCGATTCAAAACAGAACCTATATTGAATCACTTGTCAAAATCTTCATACAATAAAACAATGAGATTCAATATAGGCTTTGGTTTCAATTGCGCGGCCGCTGCTCTTGTCGGTGGAGATTCGCCATCTTTCTCAATTGTCAGCCAATGCTTTGACTTCCCAGTATGGCATGACATTTATCTTTTCTTTTATTTGATCTGTAATCTAGGTCTGCCTCTTCCTCTCTTCCCTGTTCCTTTTCTTTCTATCATGTTTTTCATGAAGCTGTTATGTAGTATAAGGTGGTCAAAGATTTTTTTCTCTTTGACTTACTTGAACAAGGATAAGTAGATATAATATAATGTACCCTATGTAGGGTTTATGTCCGATTTTACCAAAGTCGAATAGAGTTATTCCAAGTATAACTTTCCGAGTACAACCGAGTTACACGAATATAATCCTTTACCACCAATATTGAAGCTTATTCCTTGAATAAAATCACAATGGCGTTTTTTTAATTGCTATTTCATTTGTCAATAAGCTGTAGCCGAGAGTAACAAGTACTACTACTATTACAACACACACACTTCTAACTACTAGACTACTACACTTACTACATATACTAGGAATGTTATTGTAGTTTGGTAAAATCGGCCCTTAGCAGTAATGTTGTTCCAGGATTCCCACAGCGATGACGAGCGAAGCAGCGAGCCGCGCCGCCGAAGCCGAGGCGTAGAGTTACCGCCGGATCCCTACCTGCTACTATCGCTGGTATACTTCGACACGGCTCGCGGAGGGACCATGAACAAGAAGGATCTGCAGAACCTATTCATGAGCCTTGGACTGCAGCTGTCCAGGTCGCAGATCCGTGGGGTCATGGAGAAAGTGTGCGTCAAGGATGCATTCAATTACAAGTGAGTCATTACTAATATTGCTATATAAGTCGAGTTTATAACAACTACTAAGGGTGGTTTATTTGATTTGTAGTAACACATGGTTAAAAATGCTAACAAATTCTAATCAATTAGTGTTTTCAACCTTTGGTTACATTATCTACAGATTAAAAACCCCACCCTACTGTGGGATTTTTTAGCTTAGATTTAGGGTATGTATAGTATGTAATCTACTTTAGTCAGCGGCTGCACTCGCTTTATTTTTGTTAATATGATCCTGTGACAAATTTTCACGTTTTTCAATTTGGTACCTATGTAAATAGATTTGGTTAACATAATATAACTCATATTTTAAAAAAGTGTATAGCCATAGCCATAGACAACATTTGTGTTGCGCACAGATCAGCAGACATAAATTTAAAAATACAATAAAACTACCATGCTTTTGGTAATTCATTTGTAATTGAGCAGCTGTAACAATATCTTTTGTTTTACATCATGAACATGTGTGTTCTTCAAATAATAAGCAGGTAATTTACTACTTGTAATACTTTGTTGACATATGGGAAACATTTAAAGGTTGTAACTCCCAGTTTTTAATGGTTTTATTGAACTTACTTGCAGATAAAATTATATTAATAAAAAATAAGTGTAAATTTTTTTCAAGTAAATTTAGTTTTTTATTTAATTATTTAATGAATTTATTAAAATAGTTGTGATTTAGCTAAGAGCCATAAAGAATGAAAACTAAAACGCCTTGGCCTGTGATTCTACAAAGCTTCACACGTCGACATCAGCTGGTGGGGAAAACAGGAACAACCCTCATAAATCCTCACTTTGTTTTTAGGCTCAAACGGATTGTATTACTAAGGCTCTGCTGTCCTGTCACCAGGCTGTAACCTCATGAATCGTGATAGTCAGACAGTTGACATTATCATAGATGATATATTTTATAACGAGCTCTTTATAGAATAATCTCGTAAGGCCAAGTATGGCCAAGTAGGCTGAAGGTCCCAAAAACATATAAGAAAGAAAAAAGATGAGTTTTGAATTTAGGTACTCTCCAAAAAAGAAACGTTGTCCACTGTATAGCCTGGATTTATGTTTTTTTTTGCATAAAGTATGTTTGGTTGTAGGTCTTTGATGCAAACCATCAAGGACCTAGGTTCCGGGACCACAGAGGCGATGCAAGACTTACCGCTTGATACGACTGTGGTCGCGAGTGAAGTTCCTCCTCATGTAAGTATTTATACTAGGTGTAATTGTTTATTATCGACGTGGGGAGCCGGTGGATGCTGGAGGCAAGCAGCCACTCAAAGTGGTGCTCTTTGGGGGGCCTATGTTCAGTGGTGGACGTCTAATTCTAATTTGGAATGGGGCCTGCACTGACGTCCCGCTTGGGGTGTATTGTGCATTTCCCCCTCCAGCATCTACCCAAGCCAGCCCAGCTCCTTAAAGTAACGGAGTGCGGCTTTGGGGTGCTGGCACAACTGCTCCAGTGTTGGTGTCGCACATGGTGACGATGATGAGTGGGTACAAGGTTTATACGCTTGTTCACGCATTCCGGTTTTATTTCTTATCTCTTCCGTATAAGAATTAAGCGGTGGACGTCTTCAAGATGATGATGATGATTATTTAGCTATAAGCAGTAAATTGTTGATTTCCTATCCCAAAAATGTTGGAATGAAACTCGTGATGAATGATTCAAATAGATGCTTCATATTTAATCTCCTGTCAACTTCCCGCCGTCGAGAAATGCCACGAGCTAAAGTGAGACGGCATTTCGAGCATAACTAACCTAACTTTTACAAATAAGCCCCCCATATGTTTATCTCTAGATTGCAGAACTGGAACAGACTATAGCGACGGGCAACCGCGAGCTACTACCAGTTTTCAACAGATCGAGCGGAGATGGCGAGACCAGCTCGTCGAGTGAGACTAAAGATGTTAGCGATACTGGTAAGTTACTGCTGTTATCACAAATTCATGTTATCCTTGATCTTATTTCGATGAGATTGTTCATTCTCTATTAATTATTTTGCACATAAAGGATCATCTCAAAATCTAGTGCAGGCAGCCATTTAAAGTGGTGCTCAGTGGGGGATAGATAGTCAGATAGAAAATGCTTTCTTGCACAAAAAACAAATGCATATATGCGAACTTAATGCTAGAGATCGTTGTCTTCCAGTTCGATGCTCCTTTATTTTACTTTTTTGTAATGGGTGGCTGTGTCGCTTAACATCAGACCGTGTACGACTAGATGGTCACGTCATTCATTCTCAAAAAAAAAATAACTGCAAGTGCGGTGGCTTGGTCGGTGTTTTGTAAAAACTACAAGTCATCATCAGCCTGAAGACGTGTATTCGACAGCCTCCGTGGTGTGGTGGTTGAGCAGGTCGGCTCATAACCTGGAGGTGGCGGGTTCGATTCCCGCTACAGGACAAGTATTTATGCCCGAAAAAAAAAGCGCAAATACTTGTTCTGTGTCTGGGTGTTGTGGGACCATGGTCCTCGTAGTTCCTGGGTCCCTAGATACAGGGAATCCTAGTTAGGGTCCAGGATCTATGTATGTGATCGTTGGGCGTTATTTATTTATTTATTGCTGAACATAGGCCTCCCCAAAAGAGCGCCACTTGAGCGGCTGCTTGCCTCTTGCATCCATCGGTTCCCCGCGGTTCTGACAAAGTTTTCCCACTGGCACTGGGTGGTTCTAGTCAATAGTGAATTGGTTTTTACTAGATAAGCATGCTACCACATTGTTGCGTTGCATCAGGATTCTTATTCTCTATCGATTCCTTGCTTCGAAACCACACGAATATCTTGTCTTACATAAGAAATCTGCAAAAATCTATTCTCTATGAAACGAATTGAAAACCGCGCGAAATGATTTTTGAATTGGCGCAATTGTTTTACCGAGACGCGTTCCAAAACATCAACACATCAAAGGTTACCACCAATTATGTCAATATATTTTATTCATAATAAAGATTACTTTAATGTAAAGAAAGTGAAGGTATTTGAACTAGACTCGATAACGACGTGGTTTCGCAAAAGAAAAAAAAATTCAACACTGGGTGGTTTAAGTCAAGAGTGAATAGGTATTTACTAGACAAGCATGCTACATCTTTGACCACATCGTAGACTCCCATCTGTTCAAAATTGTAGTAACATGCTAGCAAAATGATTGTATAGTGCACTCCTCACGTATAGTGGTGTACAAGTCGCGCGTGGTGGACGTAAAATAAATAAAAATTACTTTAATGTAAAGTGAAGGTTTTCCTAACGCTGTGGCACGATTTGAACAAGACACGATAATGATGTGGTTTCGGTATCGTGTGGAATCTGTGTTTTCATAGATGGCCCAGGGCAATAATGGCTCTGGGCTCGAAGTCTGCTATTTCTATTATTATAATGGTTCGTGCATGGTACCATATAATGACAGATTTTGACACTATTGGTAGTCTACTTATGGTTTAAAGACAAAATCTGTCATAATGGCACGAATCATGGACCATTATGACACAATAGGCATGATGACTACTATTAAAAATGAATAAGTAAATATTACCTTCATAAAAGAGATTAAAAATGAAAGAAATAATTGAAAAAATAAGTAAAATCGGTAAATAAATCACGGAGTAATAAGCTTTTAAAGTTTCCGTATTTGTCATATCCTGTCCCTTTCTCGCGAAACAGCGCCCCCACAGTTACTATGAAAAATCCACTCGTGACGTCGCATGCCAAAGAGATTATATGTAAAGCTACCACAGCTTAGTAATGAGGTACTATGAACGATCTGCCTCTGACGTCACTGGCCGTTTGAGCTATCTCTTTCTATTCCAGTTTTTAAAATGCTTGTAACTTGGTCACTTTTTGAGATATTTAAATTTAATATTTTGTTTTCACAAATGTTTCTCTTTTGAGGAATATTATTAAGTTATAAAAAAAAAATTGTCGTTTGCCTATTGAAATAGCAGATTTCGTGCCCAGGGGGTCTAGCAAAGATACCAATACCAACCACTAACGCTAACGCCAAACGCTAACTCCAAAATGTACTGAAATGACATTTCGGAAATCGCTAACTTTTCCGTAACGAATTTCAATACAGTTTTAGAGTTAGCGTTTGGCGTTAGCGTTAGTGGTTGGTATCTGTGCTAGACCCCCTGGCGAGACTGTAGTAGCGTGGTAGCGTAATGATTGTATGGTGCACTCGTCAGGTATAGTGGTGTACAAGTCGCGCGTGGTGGACGTGGGCGCGCTGGTGGCGGCGGAGGCGCGCGGGGCGGCGGCGCGCGCGCGGCTGGAGGGCGCGCTGGAGGCGGCGCGCGCGGCGCTGCGGGGCGCGCGCGCCGCCGCCGCCTGCATCCAGCAGGCCGAGCGCGGCGCCGCCACGCAGCTCACCGACCTCAGCGCCAGCCTCGCCGCCGCGCGCGCCAGGATCACCGAGCTCACGGTACTTACCGTTCGTTAATGAGCGAAATAACCGATCGGCGGGGTTATTTTTTTTTTTTCTTATGTTTTGGCTCCATAGTGTATTTAGCCAGTGTCAAGTATTATATTTTTATCGTGTTATAAAATATTTCACGCAGTCATGTCCTAGTCCTAGTCATAGTCATAGCCCAGTCTAAGTCAGGTAGTCATAGTCCAGTCTAAGTCATGCTCCAGCAAAGTGGTGGCAACTTTACTAGAATCTTCTATGGAGTTTTGGAAGCAACACGAAAAATCACGTTTCACCACATTATATCACTTGCCCTCACTCATGCTCGTAATTCAGCACTTAATGCGTAAAACGCCACCAATTTTAAACATTAACACTGGAAAAAGCAAAAGTTTTGAAAAATAATACGATGCAACGACGTGAACTTTTCCGCGTTCCCGCCAAAACTCCCGATCGGCGGGTTTATTGCGCAATCGTTGCTGTCAAACGTCACTTTGACAGAGCAGAAAGAGATCGAGAAGTCTGAAGAAAATCCGTCAATAGTGGTTGTGAATTTTGAATTTATTTTTCATAACCAGTGTATCTTGAACTTTAATGTGTAATAAGGGTGTATTATTATCCGTTAAGTGTTCGTGAATGTGCACGAGTGTGGGCAAATAGTTTCAAGATCATAAAACCATGCTGTTTCGTTTTTGCTTCAACGGCCTTTTTTAGAGCCTTCAGTAAAATTTCCACCATTTTACTGTTGGCATTTTCACTGACAAAATATGACTTTGACTTGACATAACCGTAGAAATACTCACTTGACATTGGCAGAATTATTGCAAAAAGCGATAGAAAGCCATTAAAGAAGAAGAGATCGAACGCTAGATTTCGGACTGTCGGACAATAGATGAACTAAAACTTACATTATTTTGTTTCCATCTATTGCTGTTCTGTGGCGCTAGTGTCTAAGGCCAAAGTACATCAGCTACAGGTGTGCAAACGGCGGACATATTGCGACCGATTGCTAGGTGTTTGGTGTCGCATTTTGCAATTTTTACGTAATACAGTTGCGGGACCAATCTTTTACTAGGTGGTAGGACTTTTCTGTAAAGTTCGTCTACGTAGATACCACCGCTTTGCCACTTATTCTACCGCCAAGCAGTAGTATGCAAGTGTAGCTAGTGAAATTACTGGGCAAATGGATGCGTGTGGATGCGCATACAACCAAGGTCAAGTGGTTGGCGACCGAATAAAGACACCAGCCACCATCCACACGGTCGGATTTTACACCAACCCGACCAAGATGAGACAAATGTGACTATGGTCGGTGGTTGGTCCCGATCGTATTTTACCCATTTCACTACACTCAATCTAATGTAAGGCCTAAAACTTCGTTCACGGTGATGCTGTATCTTGGAAACTTAATTAATATTTTGTTTTAAATAATTTAGGAATAATCTTATCCGGCCCCCTCTCAGGGTCTATCGACCAAACAATGTAAGCGAAAGTATTTGCTTTATCCTCAGAAATTTTCTTTCATTTGTCCTGAGTCCGAATGTATGTAAAGGTATTTTTCAATCAATATTGACGAAAATTACTTGACATACGGCTTCTACAAGTTCAGAGATTTTGTCGTCGGCAATTTTTGATAAGTAGAGTAGTTCCCCCAAAAAGGGGAGAAGTTTGCCATTTATTAACTTCAAGTTCAACTCTTTTGTTGATTCCATCACAACTTCGCCAATGCCACGTTTTTCCTGATAGACCATCAAACGAAGGAGGTTGTTCGGTGTATCATCTTTGATGATACTGTACAAAAATGTGAGATTTAGGCATATTTATTATCTAATGCCCGTCTGCACTAATAAAGTTTGAGAGATCCTAACTTTACACCTATCTCTCTAGTACGAGAAACAGATTTCTAAAGAAGTATTTCAATTATGAACAAAATTGGTCAAAAATTTGTCGAGATATAAGACCATGAAGTCAGAGTTCGGGAACTACATTAGAACTCAATGTCGACTGTGAAGTCAGCTTGAAACGGTGCGCCACAAAAATAAAATGTGCGCGGGAAGATGTAGTGAGCGGGTACCTGGTCTTCTGAAGACATTTGAATCCAATAATACAAAAACTGTTGACCATGATTTAGGGTTTGAAATGTGAATCTGCATAAGCTATAAAATTGTGCGTTATCTTGCAGGCCAGCTCCAAAATATTCCATTCGGCCTTGAAGAGCATTCAATCAAAGGTTGAAGCAGTGGTCAACATCAAATACGAAGATGATGACGTCGTTGAAATTGTGAATGGCGCTTCATCTGCACAGTAAGTAGAACTGCATAATTTGACGATATTATAAAACACAGAACCGGAACCGAAAGACGCAGCCGTAGATCCACTAGGCGGATTGACGACCTGGGCCATTATTCCGTATCGATTCCTTAGTTCGAAACCACGCCAATTCCTCGTCTTACATAAGAAATCTGCAAAAGTCTATTCTCTATGAAACAAAAACAAAACCGCGCAAAATGAATTTGGAATTGGCGCGATTTGAACTGTCAAAAATCATATGTTTTACTGAGACGCGTTCCGAAACATCATCACATCAAAAGATATGACCACTTATGTCAATATATTTTATTCAAAAGAAAGATAACTTTAATGTAAAGTGATGGTATATCTGACGCTGTGACACGATTTGAACAAGATACGATAACGACGTGGTTTCTTATCGTGTGGAATCTGTGTTTCCATAGAGAATAACCGCCCTGGTTGGAACCGCAGAGAGCCGATGGATGCAAGAGGCAGGCAGCCGCTCAGTGGCGCTCTTTGGGGGCCTATGTGCAGCAGTGGACGTTTTCAGGCTGATGATGATGATAAAACAAAGAGCCACCTATTAATTTATAAACTGATAACTCCAACAATAGTGGCATCTAAAATTGCCTGAACCATTACAGTAATTTCTTTTTAACATCAAGAAAGAAATCAGGGTTATGATTAGTATTTATACATCATTTCTGTAATTTAGTAGGAATAATAGTTATTTCTTATACGCAGAACAAAAAGAGATCCTAAAAGAGAAGCAGTTGATAACCAGCCCGATGACAAAGAGTCGGAACCAGTGAAAGAAGACAAGTGTGAAGACACGAAAGACGAGAACAGAGATAACAAAGACATTATATCCACGGAGAATATGGACCTAGATGACAAGGAATAAACTATTTTTCATAGTCCCCGATTTTTCCGAATAGTTATGTAGGATTTTCTTAGTAGGATAATGTTTAAGCAGAGTAAGGTAATTTAGTAATAATTGTAATTCAATTATGATAAGAATTTTGAGAATGTGACGTAATCCTTAATTTTCTTGGTACAACTGGAATGGAAGTGCATTTATTTTAATAGATTCAGGTATCTTTAACAAAAAATTAATAGATTCTAGAAAACCAACTGAAACCATGTCTACCATAATGTGTCAACGATAGTTCATATAGAAAATAATAAGGCGTGTTATCATTATGTACTTATTTTATTAAGATAAATGGATTTCTTAACATTTGTTAATCTAAAGGTATTTTAAAACCCTAATTTAGCCGAAGATTAATTAAATGTTAATTTACTGTATAAGGAGTTATGAACTTTTATTTCATCATTATAATAAACCTCTAACTTACTATCTAATAATATGCCCTTAGAATTATAATTAAACCGTAACATACTCGATTGTTCAAGTATCACTAAAATAATTGAAAAAGTATGTTTGGTATGTCAGCTATGTCATCTTGCTTGCATTATTTTTAACCTACATTTACATCAATTTTACCTAATTTCCAATAGTACATCTCAATAAAACTATTCGCTAAACATTGATCATTAAATAGTTCTAATATAACAAAACTATGACTATGACACATTTTTAAAGGCGTAATAATGGATAAACTAATGTAAAGTCAATGGTCAACCAAACAACTATTTTACAAATAACCAACAATATTGGTCAATAAATCATATAAATAAAACAGCTTGTATCGGTGAGGAAGTCTTTTTTTATTTTTTTTATTTTATTAGAATAAGCCTGCGTTTGACTACATCTCACCTGATGGAAAGCGACGATGTAGCCGAAGGTGTAGCACGCAGACTCATGAGGTACCTATTCACTCTTGTCTTAAAAAGACCCAGATTATATTTATTGGGAAACAAGACCGACGGGAGCAAATTCCATTCCCTAGCAGTCCGCATAATGAAGGACTCTGCGAAACGCTTGGTGCGGCATGTTGGCAAATCTACTACATAGGGATGAAACGTCTGGTCAGCATTTCTAGCAAAAATGATGTATCTTGTTTTTAATTGTTGCAGACAGCAATCACGCATTCCATACTACACAACTCTATTAGGTACATGGAACGCATGGTATGCATGGGTGCACTGCACCTTTAACTGAGTTCAAAGTACTTTTATATAATTAGCCAAGATTGATTTTTGGTATCGTTTCCTAAACACATGGCTCAACATAGTTGCCCGGAAAGAGTCCCGTGACTCCGTCCATAACGCCCTCCCACCATCCATCATCGTTTTTCTTCAGCACGTAGATCACTGCGCTTTCTTGAAACGATAACTCGTCCTCTTTATCAGCATAATAGTCGTATATCGCCACAACTGCGGGAAAACAATTATTAACTTTAATTGTCAGATTCTTTTTACTGGGGAACATGAAGACAACCAATGCCTGACTTCACCAAGTCCCTATATGCAGGGGGCGAAGCATTTTTTTTGCGTACTCTGTGATGCAGATTCTAAGACCTGTACACAGTTTATTCAGTTGAAAATTTGAAGGGTAGTCATACAATTTCGACAGTTTTCCGATGACTTGCCGCGTCAAAGTAAAGGGTTAACATTTATGTGTGCGTTAAAATTGCAGTGTCTAACTAAAAGGATTTCTAAATGAGAACCTCGGTTTTCCGTAAACCAATCGAAATTCCGACCGATTTGTCTTTGGAAAAATTGCAGCTTATAAATGACTGTCATTTTTTCCAAACAAAAATTGGGTAGAATTCAAGCAGTTAACGAAAAGCCGACGGGTTATGAGATCAAGTACGGTTTCAGGGTATATAGTAACTAACCATGGACTACGACGGGAAGCAATAATGCACAACCCTTAATAATAATCAGTATAATATTGGGTTATACAATATCCATGCATTATTTGGTTGCGGTTTATATTATATTAAACCACTACGACAGGGAAAATGGAGTTTTTAGTAACAGGATGTCAATACACATGGAATGCTGAGCCATCAGAGGTGTTGGTGAAATCTGACATAAGGCACACATATCATCCCGTGTACCTCGGTGTCCGGACCGGAGACAACAATAAGAGGGGCGAAGCGCCGCGGGCGCAGCCCCTCAACTTGACGAGAGGCTCGGAGAAGCCTCGCGAGAGTGTGGAGCTAGCATAAAAAACATCTCAACTGTTGGGAGTTCAATGTAGTGAATTTCAGTTTAAATGGGCGCCATCTTTTTATAAGTTGCACGTAGCGTTAGTTATGTTTTATAGATCATGTAACGTGTTAAGCCTTTAACAAAATGGTTGACGTGAAAGAAAAATTGACCGTTTTGAATTATAACGTTCAACGCTTCTCTCTTTGTTAGATCAGTACCAGTAGTAGTTACGTAGCAATATATTCAGTAATCTGTGGCAGTAATAGTTTCTAGGATCAGTATCTCCTTGTTCCATATAAACATCCAGTAAAAGTGAAGAAAATTCCCGCAAAAATCATGATTTGTATTGTTGATGAATTCTTATGTAGTAATTTGTACCTTTCTCAATGTAGTTCTTGGGCACCCATCCAGGCAAGTCCTCTTCGTCGGGTACGATCGCCGGCACGGCACCCGCATACTGTGGGTTCATATTATCCTGTTTTAAAATATACAATCCAATATTCGGGTTTAGGGTTTATACTTTTATAGCTCCTGGGATAGTCGTTTATTTCAAATTTCGTATGTCCGGCTGTTGTTTACAGGTTATATTCCTCAACAGATTGTCTTGAATATTTTTAAGCAGGTTCGAGTAATTATATCGGATATCTGTCGATTCACTGTTTGTATATTTTCCAAAATGGCAAGGCACTTTGGTTGAATAAGTAGACTTTTTTAGTTTTTAATCTGAATGAATGAATGAATGATTTATTTCGAAATTAACAAACATCTTAAAGTACATATATGTTACAAACAGTGTTTGCTGGTCCAAGATTAGTTACATCTTGGTACTCAAACTAGGATTGACCTGTAGAATGGTGTACCAATGCCCTCCGCCAGGTTTAGTTTAACGCATAGTGCGTTAAATTAGTAGGTAGTGTACAAAAAAACGTACAATTTAGTACCTAATCAATTTTATACAAAAGATATTTAGAAATTTATTTTAGATATTTATCTATTTCATAGTTAACCTTTAAGGCATACTCGTGAAATCTACAAATCACAGAGGCCTATTTGTTAGGGTTCATTTGACAGTTAACCTACTAAAATAATAAAACAAAGTAGGTTACACTAACATTATGTTGGTGCGGGCGGCCGAATCCTTCCGGCGCCAGTTCGTCGTCCATCGGTGGCGGCGGCAGCGGCGGAGACACCGAGCCACCGCGAGCTGAACCACCGCCGGATGATAAAGATGCACGCTGGAATAATAACCACCTCAAAAGATTAACTATATGAACAAGAAAGCAAATTACGCGCCCTGATAGAGACGAAAATAATATATCTCTACTGTGTTCCCGATTGAAGGGTACTGTAGCTAGCGCGAATACTGGGCAAATGAGGCTTTATTTGCCTAATCTCACAGTCAGCTGGGCTAGCATGAGCTATCTTCTCTTGAGAATGCGTTTGACCAATGAAAAAGCAATCTAACATACATAACTGACTCTGAATTCTGACTACTGCGTTTCACTAACATCAGCGCTAAAATGGCGAAATTTAAACGCCCTCTATAATAAATAAATCAGTATTGAAACAGTTGTATTTCGCGGCGTGTCTTTCTATTTTCTAACTAGTAAATTTGTCTCAAACAGAGACTGACAAAATGGTTTACCATACCTGTCCAGGCAGACTCATGGAATGTTGGCTATGCTCTCCATCAGAACCAATCAGCGGTGATGGCGGAGCTGAAATGTACGAACAGTAATATTCATCTTCTTTTTTTTATAAGTATAACTAATAACTAGTAACCATATCTCTATACCTACACCAGACATTCTAATCATCAGCCGGAAAATGTAGACTGCTGAACATATGCCTTCCCTTATAAAACGCCACGGGGGTTTGCCACGCTTGGCAGGCGCCTTGGTGATCGCAGAAGATTTCGACGTAACGAGGATAATGGTGCTAGCGATTCCCTGAATATTCCCTTAGCCAGCTCTTATGGCACCCACATCAGACATTCATTTAGTGAAAACCTATTCTGGAAGTGGGACACGGCTAGATTGTCTCCTATTCCTACAGAGTACTACGGAACACCTTAAAGTACTTGGCTTAAAGCTCACACTTATTATCAGTTATTACAGAGTTTGCATACACGTGCGCCAAGAGGTGAGTAACCGTTCAGAGTGGCTTACTAAAGGAAGGCTTATGTTCAACGTCGTCTGGCGTTGTAAAATGGAAATGTAGGCATAAATACTTACGCGGCATGCTGGTATGCAAATCTTGTGTGGAGTAAGTTGTCTGGGGTTGGTGTTGGTTTGGCATAACCATGCCCACCTAGAACAATATACATTTTATTTTGTCGTGTGGAGACCGCAACTTTGCAGACGTAATATAACGCGCCCCCTGACTAGACTGGGTGGAGCGAAAAGTTTCGCCGAGCCACAAAATTTTAAATAAAAACTCAAATAAAAAACCTTCAATAGTAAGAATACCAGCTACAAAACAATAATATTGATCACGTACTTACAAGATGACTGTTTTATAGAGTTTTCTGTACATTTTTAGGGAATGTTAAAGCTGGTCCTTCATGCCATGTTTTGAACAAAATATTGTTCAAAAACAATATTCTGTTCAAAACATGGCCCAGCGGACGCGGGTTAAAGTCGCAGCGGACGGGAAATGTTTTGTCAAACAATGTTCAAGAACAGTATTGTTCAAAACATGGAGCAGCAGTCCCGGCTTTAGACTCTATTAGAAGATTTTTTAATTGAAGCAATTATTTAAAACCTTGTGACTGTAACTGAAATAAAAATAAAATATATGTCATCATCATTTGCCACAGGCCTCTCACAAGGTTCGCCATTGAGCCAGGATTTCGATTCTTCACATCCAACAGCTGGCAGCTATTCATAATAAATTATACGTTACAACAGAATAAATATAAGTACAAGTAAATCTCAGATCTCTGTCCAGTCAGAAACGTAAATAGAACAAAATGTTGGAAGTTAATAAACATGTGGGAGTATGTAATGGTCTAATGATCATCTCACCTGCGGCTGCGCGACCGGTAATGTGGAGTATCCGGGCGGTCGGCGCGGATAATTGGGAGCGTAGTGTGACGGCACCTGTGGCGGCGCGACCGCTGGAGGCGTGCGGTACTCGCGGGATGACTTCCCTGTACCAATGAAAATGAAAAAATCAAATATACATTTATTTGGATAAGGCATAAGTATGTATAATAACATATACATTAACTAGAACAACTGGATCCCACACTAGGCTCAGGGCCCGTATTATGAGATCCAATGTTACAATAATAATAGAAGAATACTAGATAGATAATAACTAGTACTTGCACCAGAATTATCCATCAGCAACTTAACCTTTGATGATGATGATGATGTCCTCCTTGTCGGCTTTCAACAACGCCAACCCTTTCATTTACTTCCTAGCATGAGCCCTAATGAATAATAAATAATAAATAACGCCCAACGATCACATACATAGATCCTGGACCCTAACTAGGATTCCCTGTATCTAGGGACCCAGGAACTACGAGGACCATGGTCTCACAACACCCAGACACAGAACAAGTATTTGCGCTTTTTTTTTTCAGGCACAAATACTTGTCCTGTCGCGGGAATCGAACCCGCCACCTCCGGGTTATGAGCCGACCTGCTCAACCACCACACCACGGAGGCTGTCAACATTTGACGAATGTGGCTTGCCATACAAATTTTGGTTTCAGATGTGCGATCACATGCACTGAACTTCAGTTGCCCAGCACTGTTGTAAGTATACGAGTAAAAGGGCTTGACGCGAGTTTTGCGAGCAAGACGCTTTGCGTCCAGCTCGTCAAGTCGCAAATCTTCAAACACCTTAACTTTTAATACGTCCTTGTCAAGTCATAGGTACCTAAAATGGTGGTGCTTTACTCTATTGAGACCGGGCTATCATCATGGACAAGAACAATCACATCACACTAATATTATAAAGGCAAAAATTTTTGTGTGTGTGTGTGAGTGAGTGTGGAATCTACTGCAAACATTTATCTTTGACATACCCAAAGTGCCTCGTCCGAGTGTGCCAGTGTTAGCCGCAGCAGCTGCCCTCACGGCCGCAGGAGGCGTTGGGGGCTTTGTAGTAGGTGCGGGGAGTGGGGCCGCACTCGGAGTGGACGCCGAGCGACGGCCGCGGGGCGTGCCACTGGTTGCAGCATTCCAACGAGCACCATGACCAATGTCATCCAACGCTGACAACATAAATTATAAGTAATAAATGTGTGTATTTCACACAGCGCCATCTAGCCCCAAACTAAGTGAATGTGGCTTTAAATCATCATCATCAACCACAGCCTAAACATGTCCACTGCTGAACATAGGCCTCCCCCAGTGTCCCACCTTGAGTGGCCTTTAAATCATACATAGCAGTAATGTTGAATAATAAATAAATAAATTATTATTAACAGTGCGAGTGTAAGTGATAATTAAGAGTGCCCCACCTTGAGCAGCCTTTAAATCATTCATAGTGATAATGATGAACAAAAAAGATAATAGTGTTGGGGCATAATTTTAGCTCTTATTGTTTAATTTCTACTTCTGAAGAATTGGCAATGAGTTATTAGAGAATTGCAGCATTAGATGGCAAGATGCTGGTACAAGAAAGGAAGATTTCTGTAAACCCTAAATTGTCCCATTCCATCCGGCACAAGAAGAACCCGTTACATATGCAGCATCCTTTAGTTTGCAATCCAGGAATAGCATAGGGCCACTTTCAGTAGATTGTCTGTATGTATGTTATGGTATGTTAATAAATGTTTTTGTAAAAAGTAGTGTAGTAGCATTTTGTAGTAGAATTCACACATTTCATATGATGCCATCTAGTCCCAAACTAAGCAAAGCTTGTACTATGGTAACCCGATAACTGATACACACTAATAAAACATTGTTTTATGTTTTAGTTTTAGCCTCCACTCCAGAGCTTCAGGTATTTCCATACATAAGCATAAGATAGCCATTACATACAAACCTGTATAGTCAATACTCTTCCTCACATACTTTATTGGTTTCTCTGGGTTGGCTGGAGCTATAATTTTGTAGTTCCTGTTAGTTACTTTATTGGCAGTCAGAACACCAATTTCCCTTCGTGCCACTTTCTCCTTATGAATCGCTACAGTTTGTGCTATGTGGTTCATTTGACCTTCCATTTCAGACAATTGCATGGTTTGCAGTTCCAGCAATTGCAGAAAATTGTACGCTAGTGTATTTATTTGGTACGCGACGCTGGCTAGTGACTGGGTCGTATAATTTTTAGTGCTTTCGAGGGCCAAACGTTTGTTTTCAGACTGGAAGTAGTTCGCCTCGCAGTAGTCAGCCACACGCTCCAAATTCGTGTGGCTGTCCGTGAGGTTGTTCCGCCCCTCGGGAATATCCGTCTGCAGCAAAGCCGCTAGCTCCGCCATCGTGAAGCTAAAAATTAAAATGAACAGTTAAAAATCAGGAAAAAAGGTGTGTCAATCAAATGAATTTTTGTAATGAATGATTACTTTTGTAAATATAAGTAGGATAAAAAGAATTACTAAGTGAGCAGTAGTACCTACCTATTTAGATTTCAAATGTTATTGTCTTCCAAGAGTTCCAAGACACTATTCCACAAATGTTTATACCAAATCAAATGGCAAAGCCACAATTTATTGAAACATTGAAGTTAAGTTATACTACAATATGCATTGAAGGCAGCCAAAGAGTATATAATTTATGAAGTCTGCGTCTTGCTCGAGTCAAAGAGAATATAATCAAATCACAGATTAGACAGTGTTGCCGTTTGATGAAAATAAAAAGCACCAGTTCCTTACAGAAATTAGATTGCCACTAGATTCCGCTAAACGACTCATGAGTAATAATATAAGGTTTTAAGATCTATACTATACTGGCTATAAGCCTTCTTCCTTAGTGGTACCATTATTTGAAGCTTTAATTTTTATTTATGATTTTTAAAGCAGTATCGCCTGCTCAGCGTAATCTCCAGATTAATTTGTAAAGGAAAAATTAGAATCACGAGCGGGGATTTAACCCGCATCCATCCATCCCTAAAACCGGGATATGCTTTACTTAAGCTACCGTGACAAGTGGTCTCATGTTCAATCCCCGCTCGTGATTCTAATTTTTCCTTTACAAATTAATCTTTAATTTTTAATTTGAAACAATGTTTTTCTCGATGTAAAACAAAAACAACTAGGTAGAATGCGAGTCAAACTCAATGGCGGCTGTAATGTCGGCACAAAACGCTGTGCAGTAGCAAAAATAGGATGTGCGCGGGTAGAGGTATGCGGTGTGCGGAGCATGCGGGCTAGCGGCGCACGTCACAGCCGCCATTAAGTTAGACTCGCACTCTACCTACGATGAAACTCTAAAGCAAGAAATACCAGGGGGTCTAGCAAAGATACTAACCACTAACGCTAACGCCTCACGCTAACTCCAAAAATGTATCGAAATGACATTCGCTACGGAAAAGTTAGCGATTTCCGAAATGTCATTTCAATACATTTTGGAGTTAGCGTGAGGCGTTAGCGTTATATTAGTGGTTAGTATCTTTGCTAGACCCCCAGTTTGTTTCAGTAACGCGATTTTTTTGTGCTTCTTGCTTAAAAACTAATAATATTAAAGTGAGACAGATACATAATATCTTAATGAATAAAAAAGATGAAAAATAAATGCATGAACAACATTTGGTTAGGAATTGCTTTTATTTCTCTATGGTTTTAGACGTCCCACAGTACATAATGAATGTAATATTGCGCAATTTCCCTTGTTAACTAGTATTGAGTTTTGCGCCAGATTCCACTAGATATTTTTTAGCGCGTAGTTATGAGATAAAAAGCGCTAAAGACCCTAGAGTTGCACTAGATCTAGCGCAAAATGCGCTAAAACGGCAACACTGAGATTAGGTAGCAGTGTTGCCAATATTGATTCACCAAAGAGAGCTTTAGTGTCGTAAAAAAAGAGGTAAATAGAGCTAAAATTTTCAGTAAATAATTCAAAATTTTTATCAAAACTTGTGATTTTTCCAGTGTTAATGTTTAAAATTGGTGGCGGTTTACGCATTAAATGCTGAATTACAAGCATGAGTGAGGGCAAGTGATATAATGTAGGGAAACGTGATTTTTCGTGTTGCTTCCAAAACTCCATAGAAGCTTCTAGTAAAGTTGCCACCACTATACTAGGGCACAACTTAGACTAGACTATGACTACCTGACTTAGACTGGACTATGACTATGACTAGGACATGATTTTGCGTGAAATATTTCATAACTCGATGAAAATTATAATACTTGACACTGGCTTAATACACTATGTGTGGAGCCAAAGTATATCAAAAAAATAAAATATAATAAAAAATTTATCATTTGACACTTCATTGCTCGATGCCACAGAGTAACCAGAGACTCCTAGAGTGATTTGGTAACTAATTGTCATTGTCATAAAAATGACGATGTTTGTTTCATTTTGTGGCGGATGTCAATTTTTTTTTTCATATATTTTGGCTCCACATATAGTGTATTTAGCCAGTGTCAAATATTATATTTTCAACCGTGTTATAAAATATTTCACGCAAAGTCATGTCCTAGTTATAGTCATAGTCCAGTCTAAGTCAGGTAGTCATAGTCCAGTCTAAGTCATGCTCCAGCAAAGTGGTGACAACTTTACTAGAAGCTTCTACAGTTTTGGATGCAATACGAAAAATCACGATTCGCCATATTATATCACTTGAATTCAGCACTTAATACGTAAAACGCCACCAATTTTAAACATTAACACTAGAAAAAGCAAAAAATTTGAAAAATAATACAATGCAACGACGTGAACTTTTCCGCGTTCCCGTCAAAAACTGGCGGATGTCAAGATTGCTTTGCGTTCCGTTTAGTTCATGGAGGTATATTATGTTTATTATTTATCGATATATTGTGTAATAGGGGTCACTTCCCTACTCACGCATACTAATGCATATTTAAATACTCACACCAACAGAAAATGGACAGGCATTTTGTGAATGTCCGCCGTCCATATGATTCTATGTTGATGGTTTAGTCAAATCAAAAACACAGAGAACTTTGCTATATCAAAAAAGAAGAAGAAGGCCAGGTTCGCACTCGGTCCATATTTATTTTATTGATAATTTAATTCATTTTAATAATTTCTTGAAGACTGCGTTTATTGGTTTTGAAATGTAAAACCTAGTGATTTACCACACCCTTGTGTCTGATTATGGGAACTAACGGCAACGGCCGACGAGGAGGCACAAAAATGCCTGACGTGCGCCGCCCCATGGAAGAAGGCGACTGTGTCAACGACATGGAGAGCCCCGAGCTTGATTTCGTGTACGATGACTGTGACAATCAAGCTAACGAGATAGCTGAACTTTACAGCTACACGGAACATCCTGAATATCAACACAATGTAAAGGCATTCGAGGATATAATGGAGGAGTTCAATTACCGACCAAGTTGGCAGCGTTTGACGAATAAACAACAGCGGACCGTAATAATGAAGTTACTGGAGCATCTTGACGTCGCCGTGAGTGAAATTCGCATGCGAGCGACTCGCTGTATATTATATCTTGCCCAGGGCTGTTGGGCTGAAATGCAGTCAGATGCTGAACAGGCTCACTGGGCTCGTGTCAATATCATGACTCTCTATGACATGGGAACATTCTCAGCCTTTGTCGAATTATTGAATCTCGAGATTGTCCGCAGCAGTTCTGCTATAGCATCCAGAAAGCTATCAGAATCTCTGGCAGACTCAACAAATCTACGAGTAATCTTATCTGTGTTGTATTTGATAACAGAACACATGAGGACTGAGAAAGACAACCCTGAATCTGAATTTTCTCATTTGGTAAAGAATTTCAAAGAGGAGCTCGGAACCCCATTTGGTGAAGAATTATTACCAGTGAAGTTATTGAGCATGGTGACACATTTATGTGCGGGAACAACTCCTCATTTCCCAATGAAGAAAGTGTTGCTGCTTCTATGGAAAGTATTACTTGTTTATTTAGGTGGCTCAAAAGAGTTGAAAGAACGAAAAGCAAAGCTGAGGGAATACCACAACTTGTCCCCTTTAACTGAAGATACAATTGAAATCACAAAAGGCATGAGAGCAAGCTCACCACCCCCTAGTGCAGCTGATATGTTGGAAAACCAAAACCCTGGTAACAGAAAACTGAAAGAAAATGAAAGAGCTCTTAGAAGGCAGACATTCATGAAACAGACATCACTAGATGAGTCAGATGAACAGATATTTGTTGATAAAGAGGAAACTGGCAACGGATCTGAGGATTACTCGATGGAATTTCAGACTATACCTTCCGATCAAGTGGGGTCACAGACTAAAAACTGGCCATATTTCATGTACTTTAAGCAATTTGATAGCCCTCCTCCACCTCCCCCACTGCCTAGAAGCCTACCTTGGGTGTCTAAAGTAAGACAGAAAGACATAGACATGTTTTTGGACTATGAAAGAGTAAAGTTTGTTGGATATTCCCTTCCTGGAGATAGACAAACAATTGCAGGCTTACCACAACCCATTCATGAAGGAATTGACATTTTAAAAAAACACATGTACACCAGTCTTTCTGAAATACAAGCAGAGCGAGAACTTGAGATCGCGAGAAGCCCTTTAACAAAAGGTGAGAAGGATGTTGATGAAACCGAAGCAGAAGTATTATACAGAGCTATGTTGCCAAATTTACCACAATACATGATTGCTCTGCTAAAGATATTACTAGCAGCTGCTCCCACATCCACTGCCAAAACATACTCTATAAACATCATGGCTGATTTGCTTCCAGAAGAAATGCCCATGACAGTGCTCCAATCCTTAAAACTCGGCATTGATGTGAACAGACACAAAGAAATCATTGTCAAAGCTGTAACAGCAATTTTATTACTACTTTTAAAGCATTTTAAGCTAAATCATGTTTACCAATTTGAATTTATGTCACAACATCTTGTTTACGCAAACTGCATGCCCCTTGTATTGAAGTTCTTCAACCAAAATATATTGTCATATGTTGGAGCAAAGAACACAATACCAATATTTGACTTCCCAGCTTGCGTTATTGGAGAGCAACCGGAATTGACAAAAGAATGCTTGGATATTGGAGATACATCTGTGTGGTACTCATGGAGGAATGTATTCTCCTGCATTAACCTTCTCAGGATACTAAACAAACTCACAAAGTGGAAGAATGCGAGAATAATGATGCTGGTGGTGTTCAAAAGTGCTCCTATTCTGAAAAGAACGCTCAAAGTGAGGCATGCGTTAATGCAGTTTTATGTATTAAAATTGTTAAAAATGCAGAGTAAATACCTCGGTAGACAATGGAGGAAATCTAATATGAAAACAATCAGTGCAATATACTCGAAAGTTCGTCACAGACTGAATGATGATTGGGCATTTGGTAATGATGTAGATGCAAGGCCGTGGGATTTCCAGGATGAAGAGTGTGCATTGAGAGTCAGTGTGGACCGATTTAACAGCAGGAGATATGGCACCAATGGTGGGGACCACGAGATAGATCTGACACCGCTCGAAACAGACATTAACAGTGTTCTTGAAACTAACATGGAGCTTGATGAGGAATTTAAAGATAACTATGAATTGTGGCTTCAACAGGAAGTGTATAATAATGAAATAAACTGGGATGTGTTGTTGTCATCCTAACAAATACTTATTGCATTGACTCGCAGGAGTGGTAATTAAACAGATATAATCTGAATCATTTTGCTATTCATATTTATATTCGTATTGTATGATGATTTATTATAATCTCTTGTGTTTGATATATTTAATATAATGTAATATATTATAATCACTGTTCGACACTGTGTTACGTAGTCATTTTTTATTGTTGCAAATATGTTTATTTACTTCAAATTTTTAGTATGATTTATAGTATATTTAACTTGCATATGATATGGTACTATGTACTCTTCTCATAAAACTGATTGAAAAACTTAAAGTAAAGCAATGAAATGTGAATGTAGATGACTTTAGGTGGATTAGACGTGAGAATGTGCATGTGCATTAATTTATATTTAATTAAAAAAATAAATTATATGCCTTGATTAGCTGTATCCTTAAATGGGTACCTTTTATCTTAAAATCATGGTAATAACGAAAGATCAAGTGTATGCATGTGACTAGGTGAAAATAATGATAAGTACTTGAGGGCAGATTGTATTGAATTGTTATAGACTAAAATTGCTGGTAAAAGTAGTTATGTACTTATGAAATTGCAATAAAATCTGATTAAAAGTTTTTAGTATTTTTAAACATACTCATTAAGTAGATGTATCTATAAACTTCCTACGTTTTAATAAAGTTTTGATTAATCTATGTTTTGCATTTGAATTAATTACCTGATAACTTTCCTAAGTTAAGTTTCTTTCTTAGTGGGTAAATACCGAAGTTTTGAATACATTAAGGAACTTATTAAATTGAAAGTTGTTGCCCTAGAATAGAATAGAAATGATAATTGCACACCGAATAAACACAAGCATACTATATTTATTTTATTTATTTTATACATTTAGAGATGTTCGCAAAAAAAGTAAAATAGGTGGTATTACCGTTAAAGCGATAAGACCACCCATTTTACTCTTCCAGATATCCTTTGCATAGATAAATAGTATGTATTAGCGGAAGTTGGTGGTGCCGTTAGCGCAATTTTTTTTCCTTATAATTTATTTGTTTATTTATTTATTTCTATAACAAAATCCACAGCTCTCAAAAACAAATACATAGGTATATGAAACTTACAATAAAACTAAAAGCCAACAATGGATTTACATTTTAAGAATGTATAAGTAATGTTTAGTAAGTAGTAGTAAATAAGTACCTAGGTACTTAATCGGTTATAAAAAAACTACGTGATTTTATAAAATTATATTAGCTCCTACTATTTTGCTTACGTATGTAGGTACATACCTACGTCTCAGATATTTTATTTTATCTTAGGATCATAGGCTATAGCTACTTTACAAACTTTAAAAAAATTATATACATTAATAAATTAATACCTTAGTAATTATGTATACCTATTTAACTTAAATTCTGTTCTGAGTAAACATTTTACAGTCCCCCTGTTTGTCGACCAGTAAAAAGCACCCTAATGGACGCGCAATATGGTTTGTTCTCACGTCAAACGTCTCCGCTATGACATCTGAACATTAGTAATGCAACAAAGGATCCTTTTACCGCCCCTAAGTGGGCTGGGGCAGGGAGTTGGAACATCGACAACCCAGCGGGGTCTTTACCAATACCGGACCACCAAGAGAGATTTGTAAGGATCCACCACCTGATTTATGTCTACTAGGTAGACATACAAAGTATACCTACAAGGGATTTTGCACCAAATTGTTTTTTAAATGTTATTAGGTTATAGTCTATCGAGGTAGGTGCAAGTTGTAATAATAGGGTGGTTTGAAATGAGGAGAAAGGTTTTCGATTGGCGACCACGAACCGGAAGACGTAGCATAGGCTGGCTCCCCACTAGGTGGACCGGATTGATCTGGTGAAAACTAGGGGGAGTCGATGGATGCAAGAGAAGAGCAGCCGCTCAAAGTGGCGCTCTCTGGGGAGGCCTATGTTTAGCAGTGGACGTCTTCAGGCTGTTGATGATGATGAGGACCTAAGTAGATACGCTGCCGTGTCGTTCCTACGCTATGGCTTTAAGAACATCAGTTAGTAGGTAGGTATCTAACCTACCTAAGTACAGTCACGCGGATAAAATCTCTACGCTTAGTGCACTGAAATTTTCCGCTTTATAAACCGAGTAATGCGCTTTCAACTCAGTGACACCCATTTCTTGGTCCCATTTCAAGCCGACGGCACGAGCAGACCAGCAGTCACATAAAATGAACATTTATCTCCTGATATTTTGCATCAAATTTTCTCAAAGCACGAAAATGTATGATAGTGATTTAAATGTGAATGACATCCTTCGCACGGACCTTATGCCGACTTATTTTATTGAAGAAGGAGACGAATCTGCCAATTTATCAGTAAGCAAAAGTGTCATTTCAGTTAATGGATCTATTGACGCAGCATTGTCTACTCTCGGCTATCATAGGTAAGATACTTAGCTTATATTAGGTAGTAGCTACCTATTTTATTGTCTCTGGTGTTATAGACTAATTACCTATACCTACTTATTTAAGTATAAGTAGATATCTAAGGTGCTATGCCTAAAGCTGAATAAAATATAATGTAGGTAAGTGCCTAGGACCTAGGTACTTATCTGCTGCAATGCCTTTGACCGCTTTATCATTATTCTTATGCTTGTGTAGGTACCTATGTAGCAAATTTCTATTTATCACGATATATTTTCGTATCTTTTCAGGAAGATGATGAATGAGTACCACTGTCGCAACTACCTTGCGGAACAAATCTTAGAAGAAATGGGCAAAAATATGTTGCAGGATCGCCTAGGAAAACCTTTTGCTGTTGGGAAAGACAGCTTCATGCGACGATCACAAGATCTTAGGACAAACTTTATGTACGATGTCGGATCTGCAAATTATCAGGAATGGTTGAATAAGTGAGCACTCCACTTTATAAGCTATTTTCAAATGACTCGGATGAAAACCTTCTCTATCAAACGGGGTTTTAGGTGCTAATTTCCCTTAGGTAAGTATCATTATCATTCGATGTTGAAATGGCAAGCCACATCGCTCGTAAAACTGACGACCGATGGGGAAGAAAGGTTCTCGAGTGGACACCACGAAGCGGAAGAAGCAGCGTAGGTCAGGGGCCATCTAGTAGGGCTGAACCGATGATCTGGTGAAGCGGGGAGCCGATGGATGCACGAGGCGAGCAGCCGCTCAAAGGGGCGCTCCCTGGGGCCAGGGCTACTGGGCGGCCTGGGCCTGGGGCCTGGGGTCTTCAGGCTGTTAATTTCGATGATGATGATAAGGTATCATGAAGCCTATGATTTTCAGAGTAGCGGCCCTCAACGATGTGTACCGTCACTACAACGTAGCTATGAACTCAAACCTGGGAATAGACAATTGTTCGAACCCTCAAACCCCCAGGTCAACTTTGCAGACCAGAGAGGGGTATGAGGTCTACGAAGGGGGCGAGGTAGGGTACACCGAGCCTGATGTTCATGGTGCTCATGGAATTGCGAGTGTTCCAGGTGTTCACGATATTTCTCATTCAAAGTACAGTAAGTGTATACGTATTACTTATACCTTCTAAGATCCGTGGATACCTATTGATAATGTGCACATTGGCATTATTCGTACTGTTATTCGGGTTCGGCCTGAAGCCTTTTTAAAAAAGGAAATTGGAATAAAAATATGGAAATAGATTTCGAGACAACCGTCTGGTTTGGAAGTTGGATGGAGACTGCCGGAGCTGAGGGCTAACTGAGGTGTGTTGGGAAGGAATATGATGAGTAGCCAGGAAAAGGCTAGGAGTAGGTGATAAGGGGTGCAAAGGGTGGATATAACAGTACCTACGTAAGTTGCGCTTTGTGGAGGCCTATGTTCAGCAGTCGACGTCTTCAGGCGTCTTCTAAATATAATTTTTGGCTGAGAAAATACAAGAACCATTCATAGACTTATACCATTTCATCGGGAATCGGGAGATATTTTTAATACGTTCTTATTCATGCTACTGAATTTAAGAATTATTTTAAGTAATACTTTTGTTTGTATTAGGTGGTGGCTACGAGTACTCCATGCCACCTCCTCCACCACCCCTATACCACCATCATCAGCCTGCTCATCACGCCGTGGTTGAGGAATATGCGGATGAAGAACGTGACAGCCATGGCCTGGGCTTAGCAGACCTGTTCGATATATCACTGACTGGAATAGCTTTTCTTTCGTTTGGAATGTTCGTGCTGCAAGTTCTGATGTGTATTACTATGGTGAATATAAACTTCGGTCTTTAACTTTTTGAAGCAAGATTTGCAAGAATAGAGCTAAGTATACCTATTACTGGCTTGCATCCAGATCCTATGGCCTTGTAATGCCGCGTAACATCTATGTATAATGTAAGTACCTATAGGTATACCTATACTCTTCATGTCTTACTGTTCTGAATCTAATGCCACTGTCAATAACTAATTATCTCTAAGCCAAGTACTCTGATCCTGAATTAAATAGCTATCGTGCCTATCCGAAAAGATTCATACTTGCTTTTTCATATGAACTGATTACAGTAAACGAATGAAAATCTATAAACCCAATTAGAAAAAAATAATAATAAATAATAATAAATAATTGTAATAGAACGTTATAGTTATGCATAATCTATTTTCCTCCTTCCTATGCATACTCTTACCATACTGAATAGCCGCAAAGTCGCACCTTCCCTCTTACAGAGCCATCAGCAGCCTCAGGTGATGCAAATGGTGGATAACGGTGGTGACTCCGTGAACGTCGACGACATGTTTCGATTCAAGCGAGAAACACCCGAGGCCAGGAACTCCGGAACCAAGCCGAGTCTGGCTTCAGTGAATACGTTAGCTCGATACGCACTCCTAGCGATAAAGCCAAGGTCTACGCCATGTTTGTATCGGGCTTTGTGTGTGGGGAATAAGCGAGCGAGAAGTCTGCAGGATGGAAACAGGTTCTGGCTACCTGTTTGGCAGTAAGTTGTGCCTATTATGCATGCTACTTTTTTTTAGATTCACTGTAAAATGTTTGATGGTTGTTCGGCGGTATGAGAATAGGGCCAACCCATCTCTTCCGGTGGGTGCCGTAAGCGCCGCCAGAGAATGGGTAACAGTATTTTCCTCGAACATCAACATTTTCTAAGATCACCAAGCCGTATCCTCAAGCGTGGTGATACGTTTTCCTACGTTATGATCTTTTTAGCGAGGTTCTCAACCTAGTCCAAAATCCTTAAGTAAGTAGGTATACCTATTTACTAATGACATAATCAAGAGAGAGGGCATGAAATGAGTGCTAACTTCTTCTTCTATTTTAACTACATATCATGATAATTATTACACGGAAAAAGTTAACAACATAAGGATTTTATAATGATTTTCTTAAATCAGGTATAGTTAGGGTAAATCCACGGCTAGTATCGAAGAGTACACAGTTTATAATTGGTATCCAGTGCTGGAGTGGCGTGGGCGCGTGGCGGAGCGCTGGGCGCTGTAAGGGCAGCCGCGCTAGGGCTGGGCGGCGCTGACTGTGACGCGGCCTACCCGACGGGACAATGTGCAGCTTGACTTACCTGAATGACTTGACTGTACCTACTATACCTGCTTTGCATTATATTATTATATTTGGGAAAGTACCTATATCAATAGTAGCACAAAGTGACTGATTAGTAGTTTGGTGGTCGTAATTAATAATATCACAAAAAGAAATAAGTAGGTAGGTATTTTGGTTTTCAGTTTTTTATTTGTGTCTTATTTGAAGATATGTTTCGTTTGAGCTTAGGTATTATTTATTTAAGTATCTATTTACATCAAAATAGTATCTACAAATGCTACGTTTTTCACCAACAATAATATATTTCATTTAGGTAAGTAATCCTTTTTTAAACAAATGATAGATTTACATTTTCTGGCAATAAGGACAATAACCGTATGCTGATAAAATCAACATCTTTAGATGCACTGATCTATGAAACGTTAGGCATTACACTATACACGATTGCTGTCAACATGAGATAGAATTTTCACAATATTTGATTGCATTTACTGGATACTGCAACACTGCAAGTCTGCAACTGCAAGTATCTACAGTGTCGGAAACAAAAAGTGCTTACGTTTGTGCACCGCCTTAAGTACATTGCCTCTGATGACATCATGTAAGTATGTGATTTTATTGCTTTTTGTGGCTGAATGAAGTACTAAAACATGGGAAGCATGTTTTACGACATATTTACATAAAAATCTAAGAATGACTATTAATAAATAGGTGTCAAAAGTAGCAACTTAAGTTATTACACGTTTACTTTTCGCATAGGCCAAGCAGTAGTTAACTAAGTCAAATAATAGTGAAATAAATAAATAAAAAATATGTCACTTTTATGACTAAGAATAATTGAACCATATTAGTTTTTTATTCTTTGTATTAATGAATAAAAAGGTATATTTTTAGGCTCATTCATTTTCCTAAAATAGCTAGTTATAGGTAGGTAAGCAGTTACAATAATTTAGAATAGTTATTTGTTATACTTACAAGGATACAAAGTTGGTTTTTGGCGCGAGCAAGCGAAGGATTCTAGGATTGAACCGCGAGCGTTGCGTGCGGTTTAAATAAAGAATCCTGAGCGTAGCGAAGGTTTCAAAGGCACGAGACACAAAAAACTTTGCAGCCGAGAGAAACACACAAATTTTCACCTCACTACAGCGAGGAAAAATCAAGGAAACAGCTTAAAAAGCCGGGTGGCCGTACTTATTAACCTTAGGTAAAAGCTAGCTCGTCCCGTAATTCTTTGAACATTCAAGAAAAAGTGTTATTAATCCATTTTCATGCAGTTGCCGTGCGTGATAGGCGATTATTCTAAAAATTAGGTTGGCGAATGAGAAAACATAGAAGTATTATAGGTATATTTTAGTAGATAAGTACTTATTAATGACTTATCTATCATGTGTTGGCTCCACACATAGTGTATTTAGCCAGTGTCAAGTATTGTATATTTTCATCGAGTTTTAGAATATTTTACGTAGTCAAGTCTTAGTCTTAGTCATAGTCCAGTCTAAGTCGGGTCATAGTCCAGTCTAAGTCATGCTCAAGTAAAGTGGTGGCAACTTTACAAGAAGCTTCTATGGAATTTTGGAAGCAACACGAAAAACCACGTTACACCACATTATATCACTTGACCACACTCATGCTCGTAATTCAGCACTTAATGCGTAAAACGCCACCAATTTTAAACATTAACAATGGAAAAAGCACAAGTTTTGAGAAATAATACAATGCAACGATGTGAACTTTTTCACGTTCCCGCCAAAAAAAAAACCCTCTGTGGTTAAATCAAAAGGAAAAGTTCACGTCGTTCCATTGTATTATTTCTCAAAACTTGTGCTTTTCCCAGTGTTAATGTTTAAAATTGATGGCGTTTTACGCATTAAGTGCTGAATTACGAGCATGAGTGTGGGCAAGTGATATAATGTGGTGAAACGTGATTTTCCGTGTTGCTTCCAAAATTCCATAGAAGCTTCTTGTAAAGTTGCCACCACTTTACTTGAGCATGACTTAGACTGGACTATGACCCGACTTAGACTGGACTATGACTATGACTTGACTTTACGTGAAATATTCTATTAACGTGATTAAAACTTATAATACTTGACACTATGTGTGGAGCCAAAATATATAAGAAAAGAAAAAATAGAAACGTTCTAATTTTAAAAATACTTCTTTGCTCGCTAGCGCGATTACAATGCGTTTTTGCGCCCAGATTTCGAATGCCAAAAGAGAATCTTTCCGAGCCAGTGAGGTGAAAATATCTAATATTTTAATAATTAAAATATTAAATATCTTATACATTAATCTTGTAACTTAGGTATTTCTGGAACTCAAAACTTTCAAAAACCATCGAAATGAATAGGTAATTTACTTTTTACGTCTGCAAATAACAATAAAAATTTCCAAAACTAAGACAAAAATCTATGCTATCATAGGGTAAGTATCTTAATTATTTCGACAAAGCAACTAGTAGGCCTAATTTTGAAGGCTTTAGTTGACAGTTTTAAAATGTTAAAAATTGATCCGTCTTTTACATTGCCGTCTATTTGACAAGGACAGCAACAGTTTTAGGAGCTTTAGATCTGTCAACTAAAGCCTTTAAAATTGGCCTCAGTACCTACCTATAATAACAACTTATGAAACCCTTAATTTATGGCGGTGAAGATGGTAGACTCACTGGAGTAAAAACACAACTAAGAGGCGCATACGCATACGGGTTGAGAAGAGAATACGTCTGTGGCGTATGCCCAAAAAGCTGTCCTGGGAATAACCCCTGTCTTTGAGCTATCTTCAACCGCGATGTCAACTGTTTCTTCCACTTCGTTCTTCTGTTTTGAAACCAGGTTTTGATCTGCACTTCAGTGAGGCCTAGAGCTTTTGAAAGTTCCATTCTTTTGGATACACTTAGATATTTGTCTAGTTTGAATTCTGCTTCAAGTCTTTCCAATTGTTTGGCGCTGTATGCTTGGCGAGGTTTCCGCTCCGGGCCCGCTCGTCGAGGTCTCCTTGTCTTGTCATCTGCAAGACGAAAGCCGTGTATGAATTTCAGTTTGGAATCATTTTGGTATACGAGTTATTGCGGACAATAGTTCAGTTTAATTATTAAGTTTAAAACCCTGAAAAAAAAAATTGTTAACGTAAATGGAAATTAAACTAGCATTGATATGAACGGATTAATGATAATTTATTTACCTTCGCAACATAGGGAATACCCTTACCCTTGGATTTTTTAATATACCTACTTATGCATTATCAGAGAGAATTATAATCGCTATCGTCCTAATTTCTATCCAATAGGTAAATAAGAGTATCTGTACTTAAGCTGGTATAGGCACCTACCTAAATTATGTTATGTGGGTCATTGAAAACATAAAGATGAGGTGCTAAAGTTTCGATGGCGTCACACGTGTTACACTTAACTCATGAATATTAATTAACCAAACGATTATCATGAACTTTCGAGGCGTTTAAAAGCACGCCCCCATTACGAAGTAGCTGCTCTCGCTAAAGACAAATACACGGTAAAGTTTTTTCGTATACTAATCGGAATTGTCGCGAGCTCTTGTTAAGTGGCTATAAACACAATCAGCGTGTTTGCGCCGCGCCCGAGAGTCGGACGTCTGAGTCGCCCGTGTAAACATCCCTTTGTACTGCCAGTATGTGCGATGATCGCTAACCGAACGCTAAACACTTGCGCAAGCGGTTTACGATGATCTATGTTAATCATTTAAAATTATTGTAAGGCAGTATTTAATGAGTTGATAAAATTAGGAAGTGATGGATAGTTTGACGGGTTGATTTCCAGGATTGGCAATCTTAGCAAATATAATTTATTTGAAACTGCATTATGACTATTCTTGGTGAACGTGATCACCAAGTCGCTTGCCAAGCGTGGCGATGGCCACCCCTCAATGGAAGAGGCCTATTTTCCGCAGTGGACACAAAAAAGCTGATGATGATGATGATGATGATGATGATGATGATAAAGATATGTAAGTACAAATAAAAACAACTTTGATTTATAAAAAATACATAGCAAGTAGGTGAAACTCGCACTTTATAGGATCCGGTACCCAGACATTACCTATAGGTATTGTAACTGTCATATCCGTACTTTGACTTTCAAGTGGTTTCAATGAAGTTACGTAATCGCCTAGCCTAGCCAATGCGAAAGGGTACCGAGTACCGACTCAAACTGGGCTTTTATTATATGAGTGTTCACAAGTTTAAAAAGATTTGTGACTTTGGATCAATAGCATAGTCTTCTTCGTAAATTCCCGCTCGGAACGAAGCAAACCATGATTTTAACTACGTGCTTAATGGAGGCCCCGTGTTAATTCGGTTTCTAGATAATCTGATGTGACAGGGTGTCCGCTAAGGCGGTGTGCCAACAGGCGAGCTTTGTTGGTAATTATCGGCGCGGCAGCTGTTTGCCCACACCTCGGTGCGAAGTCGCGACCACCGACTGCTGCGACATTTCGACGAACGTGTCCTCGGCTTTACAGCGCAGGGCCTCTGTGCCGTGTTAGCCTTAACAATTAGATTAAACGTTGAAAATTCCACGCTAACACGCACGCGTTTTTTGAACGCTAATTTTCAGATCTTCTAAGAACGTCTGCATTGGTTTAAAAAATTTTGTTCTCATGCTATATGTTATATGCGTACTAGAGATTTATTTTTATTTTTACTTCAGAAACGTGCAAATTATAAATCACGAACCGAGCCAATACAGATTAGCTTATCTAGTACTAATCATTTGGCCTACTAAACTTCGATATCCTGGTATTTTATAAATGTATTCTAATAAAACATAATACATAAAAACAAAATTATACAGAAAATAATATTATATGTACCTAAGCTCAAAAGCTTTGCGAACTCTTTAAGTATTACTATGTATGTATTTATTCTGCGCACTTAGATAGGTTCAAGAGGCAAAGGTACCTAATTGTAGTAAAGTAAACATTTAATTTAATTTACCCAAATGTAAAATTTTGCTCGCCTGCTACTACTTTTTGAGTGCACAACACAACTAATTAATATCCATAACATTACAATAAGCGCTGGCGCTGGTTCATTGAGGTAATGCGCAAAAAATGTAATACGCCGCGGGTGGTGGCTCACAATATTGCATGTTTGGGCGTGTGAATACTCACACCCGACAATCGGCACGCGATTGCGTCACGAATGGACCAGAGGGGTTGTCAATTTGCGTGCTACTAGTAACATAATCACATAACATACAACAACATAATCGACCAGGCGCTCTGATAGACTGGAAAACGCGGTGAGCTCCCGGTCCCCACGGACCCAGGGTCTCAACGCCAAACGGCTCTAATATATAACCGCTACCGAGGTTACTATATTTGCGCCGCTTTAGCTGCTCAGCCGAATTAGCCGCGGCGCGTGACCAAAATGCTGGCACTTATTTGGCTCAACGCATCAGCATTGCAATTCAACGAGGCAATGCTGCCAGCATGTTGGGTACGCTACCTACCGGCAGTGGGCTGGAGCATTTGGACTGTCTATAGGCCATCGCGGTCTATTATACAGTCCATATGTTCTTTGTAGTAGGTATAGTGTAGCTAGTTAGTGTGTAGTGTAGTTAGTTTTAGTTTAGTTTAGTTTTTATTATTGTAATAGTTAGCTTGAGTAATAGAGATCGATTTTTTTTTCGTTTTTTTGACGGGCCCGATAGCTCAGTTGGTAGTATCCCTGCCTTCTGAACTGAGGGCTGTGGGTTCGATTCCTACCCAGGACAAACATTTGTGTGATGAACATAGATGTTTGTTCTGCGTCTGGGTGTTATATTGTATTCTATGTATGTATTTGCAAACAAAAAAAAAAGTATCTAAGTTTTATATTAGTTATCTGGTTCCCATAGTACAAGCTATGCTTAGTTTGGGGCTAGATGGCGCTGTGTGAAATGTCCACACATATTTATTTATTTATTTATTTATTAATTATCAGATATATAATCTTATTAAAAAAAAACTACATAATATGTTTTACATAATGTAGTAATCTGTGGTAATACCATCATGATACTCGTATCTCGCGCATAGATGAGGGATAAAATAAGGGAAAGTTACTAGTTAAGCGAACGATGTATGTTTTAAATAAGTGTATGGTGTTTTTATGAGAATGACGTGACGAGCTAGTTGTTCACCTGATGTTAAGTGACACGGCCGCCCCTAGCAGTTGCAGTGTCAATCGAAACTTCCGAATAATAAAGTTACGCGTGACACGTGCACTCCGCACATCGTCCTGAGACATCACACAACTTAAATTAATTATTTTCATCTAGAACTGTGAATGTTTTAAAAACGCCATAATTTGCAATAAATTTTTTAGTTAAGTTCTTACTTATTTCATACTAGTTGATCCGCCCCGGCTTAGCACGGGTTAATTAATTTTACGTCCTAACCCTGTTTATAGATAACAGAGAAGGGAAAGGGAAAAATATAGGAGAATAGGATGAACCATCCAGGCCGGCCCACCCACCCATCTATTGTTCCTTTTCCCCTATTTTTATCGCTTTCCTCTTTTTCTTGTCTGCGACAGGATGAGTATAAATGAATAGGTAAAAAAAAAAATATAAAAAAACCTTCCATAAAAAATACACCCTTATTGCTTCGTGCAACCCGCACTTGGCCGTTTAAGTAAACAAAATGTAAGCGTAAATGTTATTCCAAAAAATAAGCTATATAACCATCCATGCCAACTCGTCAACAGCCTGAAGGTGTCTACTGCTCACTGAGCATCACTTTGAGCAGCGGCTCGTCTCCTGCATATAGATGAAAACTGCAGGCAGCCATAGGGCTCCCCGCAGTTTTCACCGGATCGTGGCAGCGAAATCCATTCAGTAGTTCCAGCGTGATGCGTGTTCAAAAGGACAGACAAAAAAATAATTATTTCTATTTCTATATCGATTAAGAAGTTTAGTGCAAACCAATCAAGATTTAAAAAAAATACTTAATTTATAGATATAGCCCAGTTATCGTTATATTATATGTATAGATTATTATTTTATTCAGAGTCGCACAACGGGCTATGGAGAGAGCAATGCTCGGTGTTTCCCTGCGAGAAAAGATCCGTAATGAAGAGATCCGCAGGAGAACTAAAGTGACCGATGTAGCTCTTAGGATTAGCAAGTCTAAATGGCAATGGGCAGGCCACATCACTCGTAGAACTGACAACCGATGGGGAAAAAAGGTTCTCGAGTGGCGACCACGAACTGAAAGACGCAGCCAGCGTAGGCCGGCCCCCCACTAGGTGGACCGACGACCTGGTGAAAGCCGCGGGGAGCCGATGGATGCAGGAGGCGAGCAGCCGCTCTAAGTGGCGCTCCCGGGCGGAGGCCTATGTTCAGCAGTGGACGTCTTCAGGCTGTTAATGATGATGATGATGATTATTTTATTCAGAGTTAAAAAACAAAATATAAATATTGGCAAAAGAGAGTGAAACCTTGTATTTTTTGTGTGATTTTCGCGGCAAAGTCTATTTAATCGATTTAAATGAAATTTTGTACACAGGTTGCTTATTTTACTAGAATAAAACAAATAGAAATCTTTTGTCCCAGGGAAATGAAAATTCCTGTGGGGCAATGCCCGTATGAGGGAAAAATCGTCTGCACTAAAGACAGGTCTCCGGGATTTATATCCGAACATATTGGAAATAAATCCCAAAACCATAAATTTATTAAGTAGAGGATTAATCAAAAGACATAGCTAATTTAAGAGTAACTAATTTTAATTTATTTCTATTGGTAAACTATTTTATCTTCTCTTAATCATTTTCGGGCAAGAATATACCGAGAATAGGTTGAAGAGCTACACAAACCCTCACGACACCGATTTTAATGGCTATCCTGGTCTTCTCATTTTTCCGTTTCAAATTCTAAGCACACTGTCTTTTTTTTTCTCGCTATGTCTTTATATTGACCCTCACACCATTTTACCGTCGGCAATGTACGGGCCTACAATTCTAATTATACTTTATAAAATAACAATAATATTTAAGTAGCTGTTACATACTAATTTTTCAGTGATGACCACTTTAATTTGCAATTGGTACCTAGGCTCTGCCTACTTTATTTTTTTTCAATAATGAAATAATCGGATAAAACAAAGCCCGAAGACGATAAAATAATTTTGTAAACTGAACACTGGAATTAATTATTTTTTCTGTTTTATGCAGTTTTTATTTACCTACGTAATTATAATTTTTAGCAGCCATTAAAACCGCCCCTAAGTAGATTAATAATTAAGAGCTAGAGCAATATTTTGCGTGTCAACCATAGAGAGAAAGAGAGAGAGAGAGAGAGAGAGGGAGAGAGAGAGAAAAATTAAGTTCATCTTACCAAAGAACGTGGTAGATGGTTGCTGCGTAGCGAGCCAATGCGCGTACGCATGTCCAGCCAGGATTCCCGCGTCGCTCAGTGCGCTCAGATCCGGACAGGTTGATGTTGATGACACTACAGTGATGAAAGGAAACCGTTAAGTATTTTCACCGTTTGGTCCCAGTAGCATTCTCCTCGTCTGATGGTGTAAGTACATTCTGAACCCGGTTTTTTGCGATCGAAGATTCCATACGAGTAAAAGGTAAACTTTGATGATAATATTATCATCGTCTATACGTATGTTTTTCCATTGTTTTGATTTTAAAACCAAATTTTTGAACCGACTTTGATGAATCTTTTATTGGACCAATCTGAAGTAAGTATACTGGTGTTTCCCTGCGAGATAAGATCCGTAATGAGGAGATCCGCAGGAGAACTAAAGTGACCGATGTAGCTCTTAAAATTAGCAAGTTGAAATGGCAATGAGCAGGCCACATCGCTCGTAGAACTAACAACCGATGAAAGGTTCTCGAGTGGCGACCATGAACCGGAAGACGCAGCGTAGGCCAGCCCTCCAATAGGGCCGCCGATCTGGTGAAAACCGCGTGGGGCCGATGGATGCAGGAGGCCAGTAGCCGCTCAACGTGGCGCTCTGTGGGGGAGGCCTATGTTCAGCAGTTTAGGCTATATTATAATCACAACCTACCTTACCTTGGTTTATTAACCAAGATTCGTACTTAAAATTTAAATCAAACAAAATAATTTTTATTCTCTTGAAGGGGTTTGTAACGCGATGTAAATATGTCGCTCAGATAATTTAATGCCCCTACGTAAGAATTTTAACTACATAACGGTTCTCTGAGTAAGTTGAATAACAAACAGCTATAATTTATTTTTTCCGGGCGTCAGGTTTTGGATTTTCTTTTTCCGGTCATAATTTGCATAATTTTTACTAATTTTCTTTTCATCAGAGAAGTAACCCTACACTATTATAATAAATGCATGTACATAGGGGTAAGTAAGGACTTATAAAGGCTATACAGGATGATTGGTTCGTAGACCGTATCCTTTCAGGGTGTGCTTAAACAGGCATTGAGCTATCTTTTAAGCGTTAGATTAAGTAAGCGTTTTTTTTTAGTTTCTCAATATTTTATAGAAATTGGGAACTTCCCCGTTTTCGAACTTAAATCACTGATTTCGAAAAGTACGGGTTTTAATTAACTAATAAGTTTTTATTAATGGTATCTCATTAGAAAGCCGTTGAAAAGGACATGCTTTTAAAGTAAAATACCGAAAAAAATATTGTTTCACGTTTAAGCACTGTTTTTATAACTATGCTTAGTTATGACATGGGGTCCCATCAGGTACAAACGAAAAATAGCCCGAACTTGAAAAAAATGTAGTAATCGTGTCTAGAGAGTTACTTGTTAGTGTCCAGTGTATTCATTTGGCCCAATATTGGTCAAATATATGGGTTTTTAATTATAGTATATGGGTGTTATATTGTATTCTATGTATGTATTTATAAACAAAAAAGTATATAAGTATTGTATCAGTTATCTGGTTCCCATAGTACTTACGTGCTATGCTTAGTTTGGGGCTAGATGGCGCTGTGTGAAATGTCCACACATATTTATTTATTATTATTTAATACTTTGCCAACACGAAATAAATGTCGCTTGATAAATCTTGCGTTCTGCAGAAATCAAATAATTCGTGAAATAGCCAACGTTATTCCGTTGTATGGGATGAGGCATCTGTAGGTACTGTAGGTAATATATTATGATATATTATCTGAGGTTATGATAAAATTTAAGTATCAGTAGAGCCATTTAGGTTTCTTTAATATAATCAAAACACACCCTGAAAGGATACGGTATACGAATCAATCACCCCCTGTATACAGCCTGATTTTTTTTTAACTTTAGTGTAGCTTACTTCTTAGCTGCTTTATGGGATTATCTACCTAAGTTGAATATAGGTATATTTAAGACGTTTTAGAACAAAATTAGATATTTTAGCAGTTATTAGATAATTTATTTAAATTCAATTACGGTATAATTATGAGCTTTGAACACTTATGTATGCAATTTTTGGCATTCTCTTCCAATAATCATTTGCGTAGAGTGAAAATCTTCTACTGACCCAACGAATCCATAAGAAAGTGTGACGTCAGATCCGATGATAACAAATTGCCAACATTGTGACCCAATTAGTCTGTCTGGAACGGATATCAATCTCATATTCAGTTCCGGGAACTATTCAAACGCGTGCCAATTTTTATTACGATTCGGAAGTAGTAAATAAATGGGATGAATCAACGCTATAAACTTTTGTGCAATAAGCTTTGAAGATTAAGATTTACTATCTGGAACACTTTTTTTTATAAAATCAGTGATACAGATCTAGAAGAATCGTTTCCCAGATATTTCGTGAATCCTAAACTAAATTAACTAAATTAACTTACATTTATGTTTATTGTTGTAGTCGAAAAAATATATGATTTTTAGGCCTTTTACCGATTTAAATCTAAACTAATCGTTTTGTATTAAAACAGTATTAGTAAAAGGTGCTTCATTTAAAATTGATATGTGGAAACAAACTATTCATGTGCATTTAGGTACACTAAAATCTAATTAGTTAGTTTTAGTATGGTTGGCTCCATTACCTAACTAAAATAGGACATTCTTATAGCATAATATTTTACACTAGGTAGGTACTCAGAACGCCATAAATATTTTGAATGTTTATGTTTTTATACTACAAAGAGAAATTAAATTTACTTCATCACTTAGTTTAGTCTTACCATTGCGTTCATCCGCCGTTTCTTCAAAACTGTCCACATCATTAGTTAAAGAAACATCAGCTTCTGAATCACTGCTTTTATTATTTCCTAAAATACTGTCTATGAGAAACGTTTTACTTCTACCATTTATAGAGTTTTTAGAGCTCTGTGACGGCTCACTATCACAGACACTTGCATTTAACAAATTTTTATTAGGAAATATCACTCTGTTAGGTTCGAAAAAGAATAGTTTATCTGCACCTGTAAAAGCATTTGTTATTTTATAATTTTTATCACCGACTTTAGTCACGGAGTGTTCACTGTTGTCACAAATATCGATCGTTTCATTATCGCTATCGAATTCTGAATCACAGTCTTCGAGTTCGTCTTTTTCAACACACGGGTGACTTCTATTTGTTTGCGAATCATTTTCACACGTGCTCGATATATCGTTCACATCCATTTTAGTGACACGTTACAATTTACATTTTTTCAAGTGTTCCGTATTGGCAGTGCACGTCTAAGCCGCCGCTAAATCTCTGAGCGCGAGTTCGTAGGAAGCTGATAATTGCTTCCGAAAATAGGTGTTTCCGTGTGATCTCCCGCGGCGGCTGTAGGTATGGACAAGATGAGTTCCTCTCACGCTACTGGCTGCTTATTCAATGGAAGGGGCATCGCCATCTTAAGTAGGAGGGGCCTCTGCAACCGCCTGCTAAAATTCACACCTTTCTTTTATTTGATAACACGTTATGTCAGGGCCCTTTAGCTCACAAAGGATCTCTAAAAGCTTATGATGAGAAGATCCAATTTCCAATGGTTATTGTTTGATTAATGTCGCGGATTTAAGTGATTTATTGTAAGAGATCCGGGGCTTAAAAGGAGTGTTATTAGGGAAACCTCTGATGGTTATACAATCTGATTTGTCTTAGTTAGTACAAAATAAAAGGGAAGAGCAAATTGGTTTGGTTCAAAGTAGTTCTATATAATGGCATGGATCTGTTATTGGCAATTGTTTAGTTTGACAGTAAAAAGTTGGATACGTATTGCTCTATAATCCAAAAAATGACGAAATATTTAGAAGCCAAACAAAGTCGGACACGTAAAGAATATAAAATCATTTTCTACTATTTAATATCTACATTTTTGAGATCATTCCAAAGCGGCACACGCCCAGCAGATTCCACTTGATTCTCCAGCAGTAAGTCCAAGCTAACCATGTTCTTGCTACATCGTTGATATTACAGAATACTTAAGAGTCAATCAGATGTGAATGTGAATGTGAAATTTGAAACACCCTATAACAAGAAATGAGTTGACGATAATTTCAATCGGCTAACCAATTTTTCTTGATACATAATAGCTGAGAACATTCTTTTGAATGAAATCACATTACTATCATAATAAAGATAAATCAAAATCGGTTTATCCGTTCGGGAGCTACGATGCCACAGACATCAAACACACAGATACATACGTTAAACTTATAACACCGCTCTAATTGTTTGGGGACTAAAAAGATAAGTTCTAAGGCTTCCCAGGAAGCTTAGGTTCGGTTGTATGGGCTTCCAGTCCGTGTTCCTAATTAAGAAGCAATATAGAACACCCGTAACTGCCGACCAATCCCCAAAACAATAGAAAATCTATTGATTATGGTGGATGATGGTAGTCAAAGCTTTCGATACTCAGGCAGTAATTACTGCAAAATTACAATTTTTATTAACAACAACAAACGCCCTCTAGACTCCTGAGCCTACAAAAACGGAAGATGTACCAAGAGAAACTATGCAGTGTTTGGGTCGCTCAGAGAGCACTCTACTGTGCCCTCCATGAGCTTACTTTCCGTAGATATTTGATAACGATAACTTTGTGTGACGATGGTGAAACCTCAGCGAATACATTTGTTTCGCGGTACCTTTTCCCACAGGATCTTTAAATTAACCTTTCTACGAAGGAAACCACACGTTACACAGATGGCATTTTTAAATTTTCTTTATTAATTCTAAAGAATTTCCGCTAGAGGGAGCTATTTTGACACAGCTTTTTGGAGGTTGCTATTTCCCTCCTACAATCGTTCATAAGATTGATGCTACGATCGCTAGATGTCGCTTTGTTGTGTATATTTTCCTAGTGTAACGTTTTCCTGCCAGATGGCGCTAGTAGTAAGAGCACAAAGGTTTCTTAGACATAATTTTGTTTATTTCCGAACTTTCTGTTTATGTTAGGTTTGAGAGTTTGAGATTGAGAAAACTTTGTCGGATTGCTAGTAATTATCTCTTCCTAACACAGATATTAAAATAGTGTAAGTTCTTGTTGGTGCCGTAAGAGCTGGCTAAGGGAATAGGCAGAAATATTCTACTACTATTTAATTTATGCACCACCGTCCATGGTTAAATAAATAAATAAATAAAAAAAGCCTCTTTATTCCAGTAACAAACACCTAATAAATACACTACATAGAATTTGATATTTCACCACAGTTTTGATAAAGTATTGTACATTACATATTTTAATTAATTTTTTTTATGTGCATAATGTACCTTTCTAATTACTATTAAATAGTAATATTACGAGATTCTTATTCCTTTATGTTTAATATTATCTTTACATAAAGATTAGGTATTATTATATTGTAAGTATACTTAAATAAAAACCAGCTTTTGGTTCGTTTTAGTGCTTAATAATTTTTCAAGTGTTACCACAATCAGGTTTAGGGGAAAGGTTCATATTATGATGTAATTAACAATGTAACCTACCTGAAAGCCACGAAGTTTCCCCGCCTCCAGAAAATTGTTTCAGCCCGGTTTGTTACGCGTGCTGGTATTTTATCATAAGCCTACTGTAAGCAGCTGTTTTACCCACAATAACTCTTTAGTTTTCGCTTCAGTTAATTTTCGTATAGAAATTCTCTGAAAGTAACCTGATTATAACTTTCATGATAACGAAAGAGCTTTTGGTATACAAAGTTAATTGAACAATATAGCGGCTTATAATTATTATTACAAAAATCCTGAGGATATTTGAACCTTTGAACCAACGCATGATTTTTCGGGTTTTAAATATTAAGTACTTATTAATATAGGAATCTTTACAGCGACAAGTATTAGACCTAGGTACTTACCGAATAATAGTAACAAAACCGTTTCTGATTATTCAACCGACTAAAATACTGACGATCTGGTGAAAACCACGGGGAGTTACTGGATGCAGGAGGCGAGTAACCGCTCAGTGGCGATCTCTGGGGGAGGCCGTTTACCAGTGGACGTCTTCAGGCTGATGATGATGATAAATTTCAAGCAAATTGCAGCCCATAACTCAAGTTTTACCACTGAATTGAGCTGCGGGTCCTCTACGATCTCGTTACTCGTTAGGTACCCCTTTGTTACTGAAACTTGTCAGGTTATGTTACATCAGATAGGTAATAGAAAAAGCTCGTATATCTCACGTAGAACCAATGTGACATACGAGTGGACTTCGTATCGAGTTGGAATGAAAAATTCCATTGATATTTTATGGTCGTATAGGTAGGTTCACCGAATCATTTGATCTTGAAATTTGTAAACAATTTTCAAATTCTTTTTGTACAGTGGTTTAAATTGCATGTTATTGGTGCTGAGGACTGTAATTTTAGATCGAAAATGAAAAATTCTAACGCTGTATTGACGACTTGGTAATAAGCTGTGGTGGCCAATGGGCTATATTATTATTTTCATATACCTAACTACACGCTTTTGCACTCTGGCAGCGTGTGTATATTTAGTTATATTTCTTAACATTTTTAAAGGTATTTAGGCCATATTGATAACAATGTATTGAAAACTTTGAAAAATGGAGCGTCTCTAATTTTCTCCTATAGATAGGATACTAAAGAAGCATACAGTCTACAGTCATGCATGGACTTCATAATTAAGTCCAAGACAGTCTGTGAACACGAAGTATTTTTTGTAACACGGACAGACAAACCATTAAGCTAACGGCCCGGCCCGCCTGTTGGGTTACCGTCGTCGGGTTAGTTATTAGAACTTTAAAAATATACAGACAAATTGACAATCATTATTTCTTCTAGTTGGTATTTTCAATCTTACCAGGTACTCACTAGGTACTCTATCTAGTCTCAGGTATTTCGATCTGTAGTAATACACCAATATCCCAAGAGAAGTGAATGCGATACGGCTGTCACAAACTCCCCTTGAAATATTACTCGATGTTTTATACGCCACTATTTTAAATTTATACACGCATACGCCATTTTGATGGTATTGGTTAAGGATATTGAAGGTATTGGAGTATATTGATATTGACGTTTATTATAATTTAGCTACTTTCAAGGATCTTGGTAGTCATTCACCTGTCTCTGTAGATAATGTATATGCAGGCATCTAAAAGAATACACCTATACATTTTTATTTTTATTTTACGCCCAACGTTCACATGTTATACAAGGTGACCTTGAATTGGTATGTTATCCCGAAAGGGGGTATTTCTACACCCCAATTCATAGTTTTTATTGAAGAAATGCCATGTAAAGTTTACGTTCGAAAATAGCCTTAGCGCGGCTGGGTGGTTGAACTTTGTTCTTGACCGAGTGCACATAAATGAGCTTAACGACTTGTGTTTAGAAATGAATTTATAGTATCTTGTTATCTCTCGTAACGATCGCACGTGCAATTTTGCGAGTGCATTTATTTTTAACCATGGAGGTTTGTAAACATCCAGTTTCAAGTATGGCTCTCACAACTTGTATGTAGGGTATCATGGTCCTAGTCCCCCCATTTCGGGATAACACCAATTCAAGGTCACCTGGTATAGATCCTGAGTCCTGATTAATAGGATTTCCTGTATCTAGCTAGGGACTGAAACACTACGAGGAACATGGCCCCACAACATTCAGACTCAGTACAAGCATTTTGCGCTTTTTTGTTCTGTGTACAATGCACAAATAATTGTATTATCGCGGAAATCGAACCCGCCACCTTCAGATTATAGAGCTCAACCACCACTCTGTCTGTCAATGTCAATACATACACAATTCGATACTGATTTGAGCTGTATTACTCTTGAAGACTACTAGAAGCAAAGCAACAATATTCCATGCTGCTACAATACGAGTATCATTCGGAGTTACCACAAACACAGTATAATTAACATTTGCGTAGTTCATCCATCAGTATCAGATCACTCAAACGTTCGTATTTACAAGAACATATCACGCGGTTTACGAGCCATAATAACATGTCCTAGTTTCACTAGCTCCGCTACTCTCGTGTCAAAATATAAATTTGTGTAAACAGTGTTATTTTGAAATCCTTTCATTGAACTTGTACCGTTTGCTTTGTTAGTTTGTTTAGGGATTGCATAGCTGTGTCAAATTCAAAGTAGAATATTCCTCAATGAAAGTTGAAAAAGCTAATGGAGAAAATCAGAAAATCCTGTAAATTTTCTATTTTTTTACTGTGTAATTGTTTAGATGAGATTACACCTACATAAACTTTGCCTATTTAAAAATACGTTTGTTTATGTGGGTTTTCATTTCATATTACCTCTATTATACAAATTTCGTGTATTTAGGTATACCCACTACAAGACAAACATAGGTACGTCACTTTTTATTATACAAAATGATCTAAATCGTGGAAAGGATGTGGACGGTTAAATAGCTAGAAAATAATTATTTCCTATACAATAAAATATGGCGACGTCGACTGGTTTTATTTGGGCTAGTTTGATTTTTGGTCGAATTATTACTTTTGGCTTTTGGATTTTTCTGCTAGTGCCTAAAATCCTTTACATAACAAACTTCTCTGATTGCCTCACAGGAAATTCATCGTTTAGCCTTTCGAGGCTTTTATCCTCATTTTGCATCGCATAACGCGTAGCTCGACAACTAATTTTGATCCTGCTAAGATAAATATACTGCAAAGACTTTTATAAAGATCTAATACTGTTCTTCGTGACTTGGTCTTTCCTTACGAGTTTAACATGACCCTATCTGATTCGAGGTGCTAAGCTTTCAAAAGTTTTTCTCTACCGTAATTCTTGTCCACGAACTTTCCTTTAAAAATGCTCTACTAGCATGGGAAAGCAATCGTTTCCAGTCTGCTTTTCACAATATAATATATACTCCGTTTTTTTATAGATTCTGAAATATAGGATTTCCTGTAATATAGTTCTCGTGCTTCTCACCTAAGTACGTTATAGGTACATATATTTGCAATTAATTTTCTGAACAAACATTAGTCTTGTTGTAAGGATTAAACGCGCAACCCTTTCGTGCTATCAACATAATCACTAAGCTATATGGACTCAATACTTGAAAAGCGTGAAAAAGTAACCATAATTATTATATTTAATTTATTAGTTATTTTTTATTATTTTACACGGAAGTACCCACATAACAATGTATACCTAATTACTAATTAATTACCTCACTTAAAGTTTAAAGTTTAGTAAAAAATTAATTAGCATTTGCGGCAGCTTTTAGTGTTGCAATAAATGTGTTTATTTTTCAAAGATTTATAGATATTTTCCGTATACTGCAGTCATTTGATGCTACCGTTGTTCTTAGAAAGTCTAGGTTTAATCCAGATGCTCTTACTTGAGAGGAAGTTTTTTTACAGTTGCATTAGTATGTTGTATTTACTCCTTTAATAACAGCGTGGGCCAACCTCCCACTAGGTGGACTGGCGATCTGATTAAAACCGTGGCCAGCCGATTGACGCAAGCGGCAAGCAGCTGGTCAAATTGGCGCTCTGTGGAGGAGGCCATGTTCAGTGGACGTCTTCAGGCTGCTGTTGGTGTTCACGAGTTTACAATCTGTGAAAGGTAAGAGTTGAGATAACCTCTCCGACCACTGCTTGCGCCTCTACTTTTTTCTTTAACTTTCCAATGAAATAAATAAAAGTTACTCTATTGCTATTTGAAAATTCGCACATATAATTTAACGTACTTAAATAAAAATAAGAACAGTTACATTTAAAGCAAAAGGGGTGGCTTATGCATTGTGCCGCAGCGCGGTTTTTCAAGCCATCTCTCGCTCGGACTGATGATCGCCGAGAGTAAAAAAAACGACTTCTCGATACACCAACATTCCTCATTGTACAAAAGTATGTTCATGGCCTGACACTACCGGCCATACCCAAATCAATTTCGGTACGACATCTCCGAGCATAATAGAAAATTGTAAGTGGAGAGAAATCTGTGCGAGACAAACACAAACACCTATTATGTGGAGACCTTCTTCAGAATTTAATATCATTTGTTGGTGTTTCGTCTTTCACTCGATGCTCGTTTATGTAGATAAGTATATAGACATGTAGCTTTGACATGGTACTTAATTTATTATTATAGATAGATAGATACATAACAGTAATAAATAATAGGTATAGGTTAGTATTAAAGTAATGGTTGACGTGGTCAGGTTAAATCTCTAAATGTATTTTTTATGCTGAAATGGGCATACGTTTGACAACAACTCACTTGATGGTAAGTGAAGAAGTTGTATAAGGTAGAGCAGGTTTGCTTACGAAATTATTATAAATACTATTCCAACGGAAACCTGCGAGTTAATAGAGTTATACAAATTCTTTGTGTACCAAAATTATCATAATAATATACTTATCTTAATAATTTTCTAATTCACTTTATGGTTTAAGTACCTGTATTTTTTACGCTAGAATATCAAAGGTATAAGGTATTAGGTTTGGTAAGTGGCGCTCCCTGGGGGAGGCCTATGTTCAGCAGTGGACGTATTCAGGCTGTTAATGATGATGATGATGATGATGATCAAAGGTATATGAAAAAATGTATTTTTGACACTCAACAAGTACTTGTATGTAACATTGAAACTTTTTTGATATTCTTTCCTTAAATGTAAATGTGTATGGTATAGTATGCGTTCACCGTAACGAATCAATTTGCATGAGAATTCTGCGAGATCATTAGTCTCCAATTCCAATTTATTCTCCTGACTTGTGGAAACTTAAGACGTGGGGTGGTTATTCCCTTGATAGAAATTTGATGCAAGAGATAAGAATAACAAACACATCCTGTTTCACCTACTCTTGCAGGCTAGCCTCAGTAGTTAATTAAGCCAAGTTAGTTACTTATTAGGTATATCAATTTATATTTAAGCCTTACCACAACGGTCTCTAATTTTTTCTATAAAATGTTCTTTTTACCTAAGTTATTGTAATACTAGAGACATTCTGTAGTTTTCACATGCAATTTATCCAGGTAGGTATAATAAAAATCGGTGCAAAGAAAAATTGAGTGTCAAGTCATATTATATTATTATATTAGACGTGAAAAGTCATTTTCGACGACATAGATAAGGACATATAAGAAATAATGAAAAATCTGGTCTATTCCGGTTTGAATCCCTGAAAAGATAACGAGGGATCAAAAATTCTAAAGGCCAATCTTCAATATAAGGTATTTTCAATACTTGAACATCTTTTGTAGTCAGGCATCGAATTTTGAAAAATAACTCAAATCAAGTTATCTACAATTCAAAATCAAGAAAATGAATCAAAATATAATTTTGTGTAATAAAATACCTTAGAAATTTCTTGAATTTCTCTGTAGCACACAACACATTAAGCCGCAGAGCAATAGCATTCTCCTATAGAGAATTGGCCACAAAGAATCAAATGACAAGAAAAATGGGGTTTCCATTGTCTTTTTAAGCATATTTGGTTCATGACATCCCCGTAAATCAATGAGTAACGTAATACAACGTCTTGTATTATATTTTATGCCGTGATCGTAAATTAAATAAAAGAGATATAGGACGTATTTTCGTTTGTGTACCTACATATCAATATTATCAATCGATGGTTGCGGATATTCTTGCACTATTTATTTAGTGTATTAATATTGATAACCATGGATATTTTAGGATGGCTGCATGGATTTTAAGTAAAACTATGAACCCGCTGTGGTTTAAAATAATAATCTTATAAAAATACATGTTTTACTTTAATAGCTTCAGGCATGGAGCTAATAAAAAAAGAAGGAAGGAATCCCGTCTGATCCTAAACTGAAGCACCCTTAGGAAGCCGGAACGCTTCGTACGTACGAGCGGAACACGCACACATCATATGCAGCCGGTCGCTCTACTTTCATCTGACACACATATGTAATATGTCCGCCATTTTGGGCTTCAGTTCGATGTCAATCAAAACTCAATTCTTCTTTTTTTTATTTCATCCATGGCTTCAGGTTTGACTACCAAGCCCAAAATGAAAAATTAAGATTTCTAATTATTTTACGCAGCATTTGAATATTTTAGAAAGACCAAAAGATGTAAAGCTCTCAAATCTACGCAAAAACGCTCTGTTGCTGCGAAACAGTGACCTTTTAGGTATTATGTAACTATATTTCTGTTTTCAACGTCCAATCGCTACGGTAATGAGAATCTTCTCAGCGTGTGACAGTCTGATACTTACGCATGAAGCGACAAATTGAAAATACTTTGTTTGACGCCTCATCTCGTAGGTTTATGTAGCTCCTTTATTATTTATATAGTTTTTCTGAGTAACTTGACAATTTCAAGATTTTTTGTTATTAAGTACGTCTACTTTTATGCGTCACATATTAAGAAGAGAGTAATAATACCGGGGGCCAAGAGAGGTTTTGTTCATACAACAAGCGCTTACGTTTTTCCACCGTTCAATTTATCTGATTTCGATTACTTTGTTATGTTTTATTATATTATGTCGCCTACAAAGTGGAAACCTTGACTTTTTTTATGTTTTCGCAATAAATATATTCGTAGTTATAGGCACCAAGAGTAATAATTTTTTGCAACAAAATTATAACGAAGAGAAGTAGCTAAAATTAGAATAAAAACAAATTTAATTAATATTTTGACAGCCTCCTTGGTGTGGTGGTTGAGTAGGTCAGCTCATAACCCGGAGGTGGTGGGTTCGATTCCCGCACCAGGACAAGTATTTGTACACAGAAAAAAAGCGCAAATACTACTTGTTCTGTGTCTGGGTGTTGTGGACATGAGTCCTCGTAGTTCTTGGGTCCAGGATCTATGTATGTGACTGTTGGGCGTTATTAATTTTATTCTTGTGTTTGTATGTGTGTGTGAAAAGTAAAAAATGAATTCCTACCATCTTCCCGAAACGCTAAAATGTATAGGTAGGTAAACTCACTCATGGTCTTTCGCAATAGTAGCAGTGACGCACGCCAGCCTTTATATTTGGTAGCCACTACATTTTATGCTGTGCAGTCTTATGCTTTAAGTATGTACGTTACGTATTTAAGTTTGTAAGTATTTATAGTTTTCAGTCTTCAATGGAAACTAAATACATCGAACAAGCTCGTATTGACATAACCCCTTTTAACTGGCTATTCTCTAAACCTATAGAGCAACGTTTTCAAAGTAAATTTTTACATCGTATTAAAGTCTAATTAAAAAATAAATAGTTTAAAAATCGTCAGCGGCTTACAGTCAGGACCAGGCTCATTGGCGACCTACAATGTGAGCGGCAGAGCGGAACTGATCCATCGGTCAAGTGTGAACTACCCTCAATGCCGCAATCAATAACATATGTAAAAACTGACGGACGGACATGCATTGAACTACTTTATATAAGTCAATTGCGCCGCTAGAACATGCTTTCTAACGTTTTTAAAAAGTATTTAAAAATCTACTCTATGTAAGAGTGATAAGGTAAGTGGTTAAATAACAGTTTCAAATCAAAGCCGTGTTTTGCGAATTAAATCGATATGAGTATTGTGATTCTGTGTGATGTGTGATTTACTTATCATTTCAGCAGTTACTTCTCAGCTAAAACTAAACTACATAGAAGATAGAAAAAGTATCGGAATTTCAGATAACTGCATCCTAATTACGTACACGTGCCCCTACTCAAGGGCTATCCAATGAGAATTTAACTTGCAAATAAGTTTAGCGGTGGCTAAACTTTAAGTGCCTTGTTCAATAGAACTTTTGAGTGCATCCACGATATCTAGGTCATTCTGAAAGAGGCTTTGAATAAGTTACAATCTATTTCTAACGTTGAATATCAAGACCTGCGTAAAGCACTTTACAGACTATCCACGGTTTGGCTGTGTTTTAGTAGCTATGAATTTTAGACATCATACATAGAAATATACATACTTTGAATTCTGTGGTCCAAGAAGAAAAAAATCTTCAGATATTAAAATTTTTTCTCTAGAAAATTAATTTAAAAAGACAGTATAGTCCTCAAAATTTAGCAACCAGTGGGATTTGATCCAGCGCCCTCCAACTCACCGAATTGGACGCTCTACCACTGAGCTATGGTTACCCGACCACTAGCTGCGCAAATCTTAAGAACTATGTGTTTTTACCGACTAAACCGTCGTGGCGACATCTATAGTACCTATATAGACAGGTAACTCATTAGTAGTAATTACGATACTACTAAATGACGCGAGATGGCGCGCTTGCTAAAACTCATCAATAGCCCTCAACATTTCTCTCTTTATTTTTTCTCTATTATTATCTTTATAGATATACCGTAAGTGTGGTTTACACTTTAAAATCTTTCCCATAAATTTAAAAAGAGTTGATTAAATCGTTGTAAGTTATACCTACCTACCTACTACGCGATGAAATACATCCTTATCCCTATTACTAATCTCTACTAATATATAAAAATGTAACGTTGTCTGTGCATTTGTTTGTTCATATGTTTGAATGTTGAAACAGTTGAAACAAACAACCAGACAGACAAACAAGCAAACGAACAATAAACAGTTGTATCTTGATTTCTTATATTTTGGTTTCCCTGATTGAAATTTGTCAGACACTGCTTATTACTGACATCAAAAAAAGTAATTTTGGGTTAAAAGTTACATCTTAATATGACTAGACAGCATGTATCACTTTGGGAAACTTATAATTTCCGCCGGAAATGTGTAAGTTGCAGAAGAAACCACGGGGAGCGTTTAGTTGGAAATAAAATACAGATGCGAGTCTGCACCAGACTAAAAGCAGGTCGTTAAAGCGCATAATTGAGCGGAAAATTGTTAAATTGACCGACAGTGTACACTAGTCAGCAAACCCACCCCTTGTTCAAGGACAAGTAAATAACTGAACGTAGTTAGGTACATAGTTTATGTACAAAAATCATTTTATTTTAACCTGTGATTTTACTTTTTAGGAGTAGTTAGAATATCATAGGTACCTAGCGGTTAGGTGGATACTTTCTAGGTATATAGGTACGGGGCCAGGACCTAGAAATAATTACTGGGCAAATCAGACTTTATGACCTGCTGCTTTGTCATTACCTTAAAGAATTTTAACTCAATAGTAAAGCAAAACAATAACAAACAAACAAAATAAAAACTTAAGAGAGTACTACGAAGGGTCTACGAAGCTCTACATTGCTACAGTGTGAGAATTGAAACTAGGTTGCGTAGGGCTTTTGAATTTTTGATAAATTTCCTTATAGAAGAGCCTTTCCCGCAAAGTATGCTAAACAAACTTTGCATCGTGGTACCCTGAATTGATGTACCCACATCAAACATTAAAAAATCAAAGGGTATTCGTATTAGAAATAAACCATTTACAATTGGGGAGTGTGCGCCACGGTCTTTCGTTTATTTCAAGAGCGGAAATCTTGCAGTTTTTTGCGATGTGGTCATTAGTGTGGTCCCAGAATAAGAACACTTCATCTCTTCCTGGTGGTGCCATAAGAGTCGGCTAAAGGAATATCCAGTGAGTGTGCAGCAGCATTCTTCTCGGTCTACATAAATGATCTACTGCGATCACCATGACACTGCCAAGTGTGGTAGTTATGGCGAGCCCCCATTTGTAAAGCAATGTTGTGTATTTCAATTTATGTACGTGTTTAGAGGGGTTCGTGATTGAAATTAAAGATTTGTAAACACATCACTGGTAAATGATATTAACACAAACTACAAGGTGACCTTGAATTGGTATATTATCGCGAAATGGTAAATCTACATCCCAAGGTAGACAATGTTTCTTCTACAACTTTACTAAAATAATAGTTTTTCATTGAAGAAATGCCATGTAAAGTTTCGTTCGAAAATAGTCTGGGTGGTTGAACTTCGTCCTTGACCGAGTGCAAGAAAATGGGTTTAACGACCTGTGTTTAGAAATGAATTTATAGTATCTTGTTAACTCTCGCAGCGATCCCACGTGCAATTTTGGGAGTGGATTTATTTTTTACCATGGAGGTTTGGAAACACTCAGTTTCAAGTAAGGCACTCACAACTTGTAGGGTATCATGGTCCCAGTCCCCCCATTTCGGGATAACATACCAATTCAAGGTCACCTTCTATAGGCCCTATTTTAAAGGCTTTAATTGACAGTCCTTAAAATACTAAAAATATATCTGTCTCTTACATTACCGTCTATTAGACAAGAACAGCAATAGTTTTAGAAGTTTTAGACCTGTCAACTGAAGCCTTAAAATTGGCTCCAATATTATAACAAAATCCATTCATCAATTTCAATTCTGAGTGTGCTATACAAACATACTTGTATATATGTATACGCATAGTCAAACTTTTCCTAGTATAATAGGATTCCAGTAGTTATCATTTATACTTTTAAACTTAGCAAGGTGTAAATTTATTTGTAGGTACTTATATAATAATACTACTTGAATTATTTTACCTAATTAATTTTAATATCGCTTAACCATAATACTTAGGCAACGAAAGGCTTTGTTTTACAGAGTATTTTAATCATCGTGATTGCGTAGATATATCCCTTAGAGTAGGTACGGTAAGTATAACAGATACCTTTAGAGTTTTATCAAAGAGTTAAAACCAGGAATCTGGTTATTCAAATTCAAATTCAAATTCAAATTCAAATTCAAATTCAAATTCAAATTCAAATTCAAATTCAAATTCAAATTCAAATTCAAATTCAAATTCAAATTCAAATTCAAATTCAAATTCAAATTCAAATTCAAATTCAAATTCAAATTCAAATTCAAACTCAAACTCAAACTCAAACTCAAACTCAAACTCAAACTCAAACTCAAACTCAAACTCAAACTCAAACTCAAACTCAAACTCAAACTCAAACTCAAACTCAAACTCAAACTCAAACTCAAACTCAAACTCAAACTCAAACTCAAACTCAAACTCAAACTCAAACTCAAACTCAAACTCAAACTCAAACTCAAACTCAAACTCAAACTCAAACTCAAACTCAAACTCAAACTCAAACTCAAACTCAAACTCAAACTCAAACTCAAACTCAAACTCAAACTCAAACTCAAACTCAAACTCAAACTCAAACTCAAATTCAAATTCAAATTCAAATTCAAATTCAAATTCAAATTCAAATTCAAATTCAAATTCAAACTCAAACTCAAACTCAAACTCAAACTCAAACTCAAACTCAAACTCAAACTCAAACTCAAACTCAAACTCATTCAAATTCACTCACAAAACTCTAATTCAAATTCAAATTCAAATGCAAATTCAAATTCAAATTCAAATTCAAATTCAAATTCAAATTCAAATGCAAATTCAAATTCAAATTCAAATTCAAATTCAAATTCAAATTCAAATTCAAAATTCTTTATTTCGGACAATTATTAAATCCATTGGTTAGTACGCAACTTAATTCTAGTGTTAGTAAAAAGAACTAAGAAATAATTGTTATACAACCCAGAAATAAGGCCAAGGAAAGCCGTGAGGAGCCGATGGATGGCATCCATCCAGCAGCCGCTCAAAGTGGCGCTGCTTAAGGGTGGCCTATGTTCAGCATTGGACGTCTTTAGGCTGTTGTTGATGATGATGATGATGATGATGATGATGATGATACCTATTTTGTATGCCATAATTCGACTTGTTACGACAACTAGTGTACAATATTTTTTTTCATAAATAAGCCATACCATTACAACGAAAACGCCAGCCGGGCCTAAAAGATAAGCGGCTTTACTCTCAACACTGGCGACATCAAAAAGGTCGTGTGAAGGATTTAATTGTTATTAATTACACGCTCTAAATACACTAATTAACTCGAGGTATTAACTTAATCCATTTTCCTTTGTTCCTTAGCTTTATTTTTCACTTAACAACCCTTCGTTTTAGATAGTACCTTTAATCAATCTAGAGAAGGATCTCGTAGGTATCCGTGAAATATTATATCTTTTGTTTTATATACCGAATAATAAATGAAGTTTAATTTATTCCGGGTTTACCTAAATAATCATAACATCAGTCAAGAGGCCCGTTTTACAAAATCGCCCAATAATAATATTTTGGCACGTGTGAGTTTATAATTTATACCAAAGATGTTTTAGAGAAATAATTTTTGTTTGGAACTGGCTATATACTCCAACAGCAAAACGATGTCACCTAAAAAATTTTCGGTATGTTCAATATAGAGTTCAATTAAATTTTAAGTAATGGTGTATAAAATTATAGCTAATATAACTTATATGAGCAGTAGGAATTTACGTATACTACAGAAGCAATAAATATTTGAATTGTAATCAAAGCATTCCATTAACGCTATCACACCCAGTCTACATTCTGACATACCTATCATACAAGGATGTATCTACAATAATTAGGCAAACAATGTACTTTCCGTTCTACGAATGGTAAATCTGTCTTGTACTAGTATAATTAACTCGGAGAACGCCAGTTTCCTGATTTTTAAGGATTCCATTGTGTCATTTGTCCAAATTGCCTTCTAGCGTGCTCGCCGCCCAACGAGTACTAGCAAAATTTAACGCTTACGACTTTAAAAATTCACTTAACTGTATACAGGAGTACAAAGTGAAATTACATTTACAGATGGATTAGTTTAAGGGTAAATGAAGAGTGACGTTTATTTCATGGTTCACTTTGGCTGAATGTAAAACTAGAGTTGGACATGTTCAGAAAGTTAAAACTTGCTTCCCTAATTACCTACATCAAAAAGATGTTAGAGTAACCGCTACATTAGATGGCTATACTAGCTCTTACCTGCAGTCCCACTCGCGTCGCTAGGACGCTATTCACAATGGTAAGAGAAAAAAATTCAAACAAACAAAACACAAAAAAAGAAGGAAATGCAAGAAATGACGGGGCTGACATAGTCGATATCGACTCAAAGTCCCAAACAAAAACTTAGATAAAAAAGGGTAAAATAACGGTAGAACTACGCGGCACCATTTATGATGGTATATTGTGATCTTCGTTGTACTCGTTTTGAAGTTTTGACCTTAGCGCTGTTCAATATCACACACCATTGAATTTTAAAAAAAACATCTTAGCTATTAACTACTGAAAACCACATCTTAATCCATTTAGTACATTCCGAGCTTTGAAACAAACAAAAATATATATTAACCCAGATATTATATAACTATAGGAAATTCTAAAAACAATATAATTTTGCTTTTATATTCTCGAACCCTGGAACTGGTTGTTGTTCAATAAAGTCTTTAATATACAGAATGGTCTCCGCTACAGGTCTATAATAATATGATTATTATTATTTATGTAGATAGTGAGGGTGATTTTGAAGGCTTTAGTTTTAGTTTTAAGTCACATTAAAAAACTTAAAACTAAATGGTAATTTAAGGGCACCACTTTATGTCATTTTAGAAACTTCAAACTCAATTTTTAATCAAAATGAATGAATGATATGGACGAAATCTAATCAATTTAGGATTTTAAGTGAATGTGGATGGGTCTTTGAAGAAAATCCGACAATGGCGGTTGTGAATTTTGAATTTGTTTTTTAAAACTAGTGTATCTTGAACTTTAATGTGTAATAAGGGTGGATTATTATCCGTTGAGTGTTCGTGAACGTGCACAAGTGTTGGCAAATGGTTTCAAGATCATAAAACCATGCATTGTCGTTTTTGCTTCAAAGGCCTTTTTAGAGCCTTCAGTAAAATATCCTCCATTTTACTGTTGGCGTTTTGACTGACAAAATATGACTTTGACTTGACATAACCCTACAAATTTTACCCACTTGACATTGGCAGAATTATTGCAAACAAGCGATAGAAAGCCATAAAGAAGAAGAAGAAGAAGTAAGTGAATGTGCTAATTTGAAGGCGCATTTTAAATAATCTAAAAACTTTTAGTACTGTCATTTAAAGTTTTAAGTTGGTTTTTAGTATATTTTAACAAGTACCATTTTGGGTCCTTCCTAAAAATAACTTATAATTCTAAGTGAGTTTTCTATGTAATTTTGTTAATTTTGTTTTCCTTACACTTGAAAAATCAGTTGATAGATAGATAGATAGATAGATAGATAGATAAACTCTTTATTGAAACACACAAATTATAAATAAAAGTACAAATTTAACGGAAGTGTTACAATTGGCGGTCTTATCGCTTAAAGCGATCTCTTCCAGACAACCATGCATGGAAAGGAATAATGCAAAAATATAGGACGGTGGTTTCCCCAAAAAGCTGTTCATAAACGTACATACTATACAATAATATACAATAAACATCATAAAAACTGCATAAACATAATACATATTCATAATAGACATAATACTTATAAGTATAAATATTACATATTTATACGTTGATACGTTGTGCCTGCGAGATAAGATCCGAAATGAGGAGATCCGCAGGAGCACTAAATTGATCGATGTAGCTCTTAGGATTAGCACGTTGAAATGGCAATGCAGGCCACATCGCTTGTAGAACTGACAACCGATGGGGAAGAATTAAGGTTCTCGAGTGGCGACCACGAACCGGAAGACGCAGTGTAGGCCGGCCCCCACTAGGTGGACCGACGACCTGGTGAAAGCCGCGGGGTGCCGATGGATGCAGGAAGCGAGCAGCCGCTCTAAGCCGCTACCTGGGGGAGGCCTACGTACAGCAGTGGATGTCTTCAGGCTGTTAATAATGATGATGGTGATGATGTTGACCTAGAAATATGTCGGTTCAACTCCCACACAAAAAAGAAAGGTTTTGTTATTTTTATTCCTATACCTATTTTTTTCAAAATAAAAACAACAAGGTTTATGAATAAGACAAAGTAGATAAATTTCAAAGGTTTTATTATAAAATAATTGTTGCATTTAGGTAGTAGTTGTAATCATTATCAGTAGCACTACACATCAAAACATACAAATAAATATTCACTTTTAAACTCCCCCTAAGTAGCACTGTGCTTTGGCCTGAATTCTTCCAAGTATCAAACTTTGTTTTCATAGCTATCACTATGGCTATCACTAACACCATCAGCTATTATAATTGTGATATGGCTGCTGCTATCTGTTGATGCGCCACGTGGATAGCTTCAGCCAATTTCACAATTTCCCGTAGGTGAGTTCCTTTCATTCTTCAGCATTGATGCCTGCGTGGCTGGTGCGAGAACCAGCCTGTAGACTGCAAATGAAAAAGTTACTTTTCTCTTCTTGCTTTTCATATAATTGTAGGTGTAGGATTTGTTTGAGTGGGCAGAATAGAATGTTCTGCCTGTTCTGCATGTTCCTATTATCCATCGTGCAATACCTACAGCATTGAAGTCTTTGATAAAATCAAACAGTAAGCTGGTCCAATCCTCTTCGTGTGATGGTCTATATTTATAAGTACGTAACGGTGGCGGAGTTGTGAGCTGTTTTGGGACTGTTCTGCTGCTATCATCTCGGCTGAGCTGGGTTGGACGACGAAGACGATGTATTGTTGGCCTCAGTTCTGTTCTGCGTTCAGGGCGGAGCGGGATCTTCGTTGTTAGCAGACGTTCAACCAAAGTCAATTTGTTTGTTCTGGGATCGTTTTCTTGCTGGCCGTTGTACATAATTGCGTAATTTATTCACTTAACAATAACTACGTTTCCGTGGAAATAATTGGTATTAGAATTTAAAACATTATTTGACAAAGAGACGTTACGATCACAGATGACATCAAGATCAGGACGACATGACAGATTGCTTAAAAGTTATATAAATATCAGTGGTAGACCTACATCGCTTTTAGTAAAAAGGTAACATTTCCATCTTTTTGCTAAAATCGATGTAGGTCTACCACTGATTATAGTGACATTTAAATAGTTTTTTTTTCATCTGTGAGTTCAATGGTGTATGAAAGTGAATTTGCAATCGTTCTTTTTAGTTTAGTACTGTCACTTAAATTTAAATATTTTTAAAATTTTCTAAAACTAAACCTAGCCTTCAAAATTGCCCTCAGTATAATCTTTATTATTGGAGTGATTCGTTTACAGAATACACACATTCCCCGTTAAAAAAGTTCAAGATAGATATTGGTATGTACGAAGGTCGTGATAAGAGGATTCCCAAGAACATTAAAAACAAGGAAACCATTTCATTCATTTATGTAAGTGTAGAATTAATAAAAGCGTTTTTACTACAATCTTTGTTTTTTAACTGCTTATAATCAAAAACGAAGGTTTCATATCTCTTACTTTATTACATTATTGCCTGTTTGATGGTTGTGCTTAAATCAAATGCTTCACGTGTATTATCATAGAGAACAATATTTTCAAGCACTCTCCTCTCTTACACGTCAGAAGGCTAGAAGATTATGTGTTGATTTTTTCCTTGTACTTTTGAGCAAAACTATGAAATATATTGGTAGGTCCCGTGGCTTGGTGGTTAAGCAGGTCAGCTCATTACCTGGAAGCTTCAGTTTAGATACCCACAGCAAGACAATGATTTGTGCACAGAAAAAAAATGCAAAAACTTGTTCTATGTCTGGGTGTTGTAGGACTATAACCCTCGCTGAGAATCCTATTAGTCTGCGACGTATGTGATCACTGTGCATTATTTATATATCATTATTTTTGTTTTTTAGCAAAACACGTAATTTTTTGTAAAATAGCAAATTAGGTACCACTTTGATAGAGCTAACTATTTACTCTTTCTTCACACAATTTTCCTACATGAAAGTGTACAACTGTACGTACCTACATTATGAGTGCGTGGGTTCAATTAAATGTAATTAGCTTATTTCGTGGTGCCAGAATGGACTAGGTTTTAAGGGTAAAACACAAAGGGAGCGCGCTGCTTTTGCCATGAGAATAAATATTATGCTTACCTGAGTTACGTGACGTGCTTAAGAAATACTTTAAAAGAAAGAAAATCATAATGGATCTTTGAATAAAACAAATAGATCATGGTTTCACGAGCGTCTCATCTTTTACTTGGAATCACTTTGCGAATATTAGAAAAATTGCTAAAAAAATGCTGGAAATTGATCAAATAAACTCATTTTAGAGGCTCAAGTGGCCTTTGTGTAAAAAGAGCGTATAATTCAGCTAATTCAATGGAACAGGAAGGGTCCAATATTGAATTTTGAATAAATCATATCGTTTCCAGAAGTCGAACAAAGTCGATGTTCTACTTATATCTTCCAAATTCCAGTGTCACTTTCCTGTACGGTGTTGAAATCCGAGGCTTATTTCATATCGCTTCCAACTTGGTGCAGACTCTCGACTTCACAGCCAGTTTCCTTAAGAACACTCGAAGAGTTCAAGAATGTCAATTGACAATACGAATACACAGAAAATTTAGAGAAACATAGGCGAAGTATTAAATGTTAAGTCATGTGAACCATATTTGATTTGATTTGAATGTACGGTATGGGTTAAATATTGTGTGATCAAAAAGGACACTAACGAATGGATAAGTAGGTAACTTCTGTAACGACTGGTACCTTCAACTTTAATTTTACTTTACATTAAAATTTTTGTTGTTATTTAAACTTGTAATTTGTTTGTAGAGAGGTACAACTTATACTTGTTTGATTTACACACCTACCTAATATAATAATAGTAATGAAAATGAAAATGAAAAAAAAATAATACAAGTGTTGTAATAAGCAATACCTTCAACTCCATCATCAAATTATTGTATAAGCAAGAGTGAAGACAAATTCGATAAACAAGTTTGTAACTGCACGGAGTGAGAGTCCAATAGAGGAGAAACCATGTATATAGAAACAACACTCACACGTCACAATCCAGATGAAAGTATATTAGGCAGCGTAGCCCCCCCCCCATCCCTCCTCCCACTAGGAGGACCACAATCCGGTGAAAAACGTGGGGAGCCGATGGATGTAGGAAGCGAGCAGCCACTCAAAATAGCACTCTCTGGGAGGCCTATGTTCAGCAGTGGACATCTTCATTTTATAATAATAATAATAATAAATCGTTTATTTATCAGACACAAAGATTCATAGCAGTGAAATGATTGAGTGAAGTATGTATGGCTTATACGGCAGCTTTTTGCCAACCGAGAAGAAGTCGTATAAGAAGTCATGCGAGTTAATACCTACTCTTCGGTTGTAAAGGTGAAGGGCGGGCGGGGAGGCATTCCGACGAAGGCAACTATGTGGGTATGCCGATGCGCCTCCCGTCACGAGTCACATCCCTCTTGTTCTACAACAATTTGTGTCGCCATGTCGCGCAATACCTTTGCTGCTGTCAAATGTTACAATTTAAAGTATAACTGAAATGTATTCTGCAAATGCAAATTCTTTACAGTAAGTATAGCTGAACTATTCTAATTTTAACCCAATAATTATATCCATTGTTGTTTTCTTAGGAAATCACTTTTGTTGATGGAGCGGCTATATTAATGAACCTACCTACATAAATATAATAAAAAAATAAATAAACTTTTGTTTTTCTCATCTGTCATCTTATTTACCATATTTCGTGCAAATAAACAATTTCATTTCATTTCATTTTAAAACATTGGCTAGAGCTTATACTGTGTAAGCAGATTCAGTCTTATATGCAGTACACGGAAATTTTTAGGCCCATGTTCAGCAGTGGACTTCTTCAGGCTGATGATGACTACAAACGAGTTTGGCAAATTTTGTAAAATGACTTATCATGTCCAATTGCTTTAAACAGAGGTATTTTTTTTATTAAGATTGTGATTATTAAGATTGCCCTGAGCAACATCTAATTTTAGTGTTCATTTCTTTTATCGTACTTTTTCAGGCACTTTCCTTTTTTTACATTCGATTACAATATAAGAAGAGGTTACAATCATCTCAAAATTTTAATTTTTTAAAGCAACAAAGAAAGTAGCTAGTTACCTTATTTGTACTCCTCAAAATAAAACAAAGTACAAAATAGTATCCGGCTAGTTCAACACAGCTTGGTCATGTACCTATATCTTATTAGGGTTGCAGCTGACATGGTATTATACGGTAATAACTATGGATCAACAAAAGGTTATACCTATATCTACTATACTTATACACGTGTTTCACTTAGGTAATATTTGGGCTCACCCAACTCGAAACATATTTGAAGAAACCCAACGCCTCGGGTGCTCCTTTATTTATCACTTCAGCCTCATCCATCGTCTGTACAAGAAATAAAACAACACACAATTTTATAAAGATATTTTATTAAACATTTTTTTCTGTAAAATAGATTAATTAAAACCGACATTTACAACAAACAACTATAAAATTCTTTGTTTTCGTCAATTCTAATACTAGTTACGTTAAATAGGTCCTGTTTATGTTTGGAATTGATCACTAGTATAGCCGAATGAATGTACCTATTGACAGTTCTCGCCGAAGCGACCACTACGTATACTTAACTACATTCTTAATTAAAGATTTGTCAACACTTCAGTAGGTGCATGACAAAAACTTCATTGTTCATGTTGTTATTTTTTAGTATTACTCTGTTGTCCATTCTACTTTCTACTACCTCATAGTACACTCAGAACTATATAGTCATAGAGATACGCAATATAGTCTCTAAGGGATGATGGGCCAGTGGGGCTAGCACGGATGTTAGAAAAAATTGTCTTTCCCCGTGTTATGTCACATTCTTCATACAATTAACTTGTCAAGTAGAGTAAAATAGGGGAAAGACAATTTTGTCTACCGTCCGTGCTAACCCTGCAGGTGTGAAAAAGACCAAGTGTGGAAATGTCAAATCGCCTAGTCTTCGAAACGTTAAGTTACGAAAACACTCAACTATTCAGATATCAACTATGACATGGAACTGAAACGTGGTCTCTTACTGTTGGCATTAGTAAGCTCAAAGTCGCGCAACGAGCTATGAAGAGAGCTATGCTCGGTGTTTCCCTGCCAGATAAAATCCGGAACGAGGAAATCCGCAGAAGGACTAAAGTGACCGATATAGCCCTTAAAGTGAGCAAGTTGAAATGGCAATGGGCAGGCCAGATCGCTCGCAGAACTGACAACCGATGGGGAAGAAAGGTTCTCGAGTGGCGACCACGAACCGGAAGGCGCAGCGTTGGCAGATCCCCCACTAGGTGTACCGACGACCTGGTGAAAACAGCGGGGAGCCGATGGATGCAGGAGGCGAGCAGCCGCTCAAAGTGGCGCTCTCTGGGGGAGGCCTATGTTCAGCAGTGGACATCTACGGGCTGATGATGATGATGATAGAGTTATCAACTGGGTGAGCGTGATGCGTGATGACAGTAGTTCAATTATACCAACTATATCATCGCTGTTCTCTTGTAGAAGTAGCGTAGTCTGCGTTATACTTAACCTACGACTATGTTGTGTATTCAAAACCACGTAAAGCAGCACTTTGAGTCCACTAAAATTCCATCTGCAAATCCAGCAACATTTAGAATTTGGTAAAGTATATAAATATTTAAAACTTTGAAGCAAATGTGTGGAGTAGGTAGCTGAGATGATTTCATAATTTTTGTTTTTTTACGAGTTTGCGAATTATTTTGCTAAAATTATAAACGTAAAACATCCGTTCAATTTAAAAGTTTTTGGATGCAAATCCTGGGGTTTAATTTTAATCTGTATTTTTTAAATTATATAATTATATATACTATTTAGTTTGCCAATCGCACGGCGGCCGAATCCGCAGAGAACATGAAAAGGCGCAAATATAGTACCCTGGACAGTGGTTACTTGCTTGCGCCTTTTGGTGTCGAGACGCTGGGGCCGTGGGGATCAAGTGCTCACAAAATTTACAAAAACCTTTCAGAAAGACTGATCGAGGCAACACGTGACCAAAATGCTGGTCTCTATATGGCGCAAAGACTAAGCATTGCCATACAACGGGGCAATGCCGCCAGCATTATGGGCACATTGCCCACTGGTAGCGGCTTCTTAGATTAAGTTTATTCACTTTAGTTTTAGTCCTTCTTTTAAATAGGTATTATTAATCTTTTATGTTCACCGAGAGCACTCACGCTCACTAAAAAGCTTCTTCTTGCGGCGGCGTCGTGCGTCGGGTCGTCCTCTTCCCTCAAAAATGGTTGAGGAGGGCGATGGCTGGCGCATGCGTCAAGCTCGTGAACGGGCGCTGCTTGCGGGAGCTGGTCTGCTCGCGGTGTATGCACAAATCGAAAAACAAAAAAAAAACAAAAAAAAAAGGTTAAGTACTTCATTGTCCTCTCTTGTATGATATTTTGTTCAATAAAAAAAAAATAACAATAAAAAATAAATTAACAAAGAGCACGGACCCAGGTGTCTGTGGTAAAGCAGATTAAAAAAAAAACTTTTATGTTATTTATTATTTAAGTTGTTGAGTAAATAAACCTGTTTGGCAATAACTACTGAAGTGTTAACATATCAATGTAGTTTTCTGTATACATAATTATAGACATACACTTAGAGGTAACGAACGATAAACATTTTATGATGAACACGTAGCGTTATATCACACAAGGATGGGAGGGGATGCGATTAACTATTACATACATTTAACCGTTGACCAATACACATATTTCGTAACTATTTTTAAAAGTACCTTGCGTCTGTCAAGATACAGAAAATGTGACAGATTCACAGGTTTTGATCGGCATTTCTGTGGCAGCCTTCGTTAGTATAATTTTAACATATCTACAAACTGTATAATTGTGTACGTACCTATTATTAGATACCAGCAAAAGTTAACATTCTTGATGTTATTAAGTAAGTGTTAACTTAAAAAACACCATATTTAAAAAGTGGAACATATTGAAGCAAAATATCTCGCGATGCTCACTTAGCCCGTCTAGATGGTATAGAATTCGTTTTATCGCTTTTGATGTTCAATTTCATATCTTGAGCATTTATAATAAACTTGACAGACTATAAATTATTTGTTAGAACGATCGCATACAAAGATATCTACTGTTTTTCAATTTATCACATTTTTAACTCTTAATTACATAATGATTATATACATACAAGTGGATTTTAAAACGTAATGATTAATTTTGAAGCTACATTACTTATTTTGCTCAAAAGCAACAAAGTCTAAGAACTTTTAATATTTTCCGGATTTGAATTGGATAAATTAAAAACAATCTTTAAAGTTTTTTAAGTTACTGCAGATACTGAGAATAACATTAATTAATGACATAATACATAACGAGTGCTGTAAAAACAATACTCCAGCTAAATAACATTTTTTTATTGAAAAACAGTAAGTTTCTATGTGGAACAACGTAACTCGTACATTAATTCCAATATTCGTTAAGTAGGTTACATGTTTTCCAGCTATGAAAACTGTGTAACATTCTTGTATTGTAGTGGAGGTGCTCGTGTCCTATTTAATTACTATTCCTTTCCATAAGATAATTAAACCGTTGATTAGATGGATACTTATTTTGGCGTACCTAGGTTTTTTGTGATAATATTTATTAAATGGTACGTTTTTCTTATAAAGTTCTTCAAACACTTTTTGGACCCACACCAATTAGAGCATTGTTAATATATTAAAAATATCTTTACACGTTAGCTGTGTAAATCTTTAAATGAGTACATCATACTATAAAAAGGTTCCTATCATTTGTAACAAAATAGGACAGCAGCTCTCACACTATTTAGAGTTAGCGACACAGTATCAAAGTTGTAGCTTGCCGTCGACATGATTAGTGAATCTAAGCCTATATACAAGCAAATTGGTCTGAAACCAATTTATAGATTTGGTTCAATAGACGCGTGGTCTTACTAATGACAAGTAGTTATCAATTAATTAACAATTATCATCATCATCATCATCCTTAAGACGTCTACTGCTGAACATAGACCTCCCCGAAGAGCGTCACTGAGCGGCTGCTTGCCTCTTGCATCCATCGGCTCCCCATTGTTCTCACCAGGTCGAATAACGGGGTAATTAACGATACTAATGAGTAAAATCATTAGTTTAGATAAAGCCGCAATATAGCAAAACTGCTTCACGTATTAAAACAATTTTGACAGCAACCATAAAACATTCCATTCCGTAGAAGAAATAGATATAAATACATATCCAGCGTGCTAAACCTTAGACCACATAATCGCTTTCCATGAGGTGAGATTGTAGTCAAAGGCTTGACCTAGTGATTGATAAAAAATAAAATAAGGGGAAGTTTTAATACATAGATATTTATTAAAAAAATATCTCAAGAGTTCATTGCAGGAACCTACTTGTTTCCTCTTCTTGAAAATGCTCTATATTTCACTGTTGTAGGATTAAAAACTGCGCATGTTTATTACAGCGTCCATAGCAGGAAAACACCATGAGCAACCTCGCCTCTCTATAATAGCTAAGGCCTCACACACTTTAAATGGTAAACGCGACAGCGACAAAACTTTTCATTTCCTTTTAATAAAAACAACCAATTTAATTACACAAGAGTTAAGAGCGTTGTTTTCGCAATTAAACGTGTAAAATTATATATGAAGCACTCTGCATTACAGATTACTCGTACCGTACTCACGTTACATAAATTGCGTGTGACATATACATAGACAGATGGATCTAATTACAGGTCTGTCAGTACATTAGTGAGTTTGCTTGTCGCGTCGCTTATAATTAATCACTGTGGTATAGGCCTTATTAATATATGTTCGTACAAGAGAACATTGGACCTGACAAACACCTAACACTTTATTTTTATATATTGTTAATTATAACTGCTCGCTTAGAGTGCACTGAAGTCGTTGTCCGAGTACAATGTAACCGTTGGTATGTAAGTCATTAGACTTTCGGACATATAAGATTAACATACCATTCTCACATTATCTACAACAACTACTATACAAAAAGCTCTTATATTTTAACAGATTTTTATGCAGTTCCAAAAGCTCTTTTGTTAAGACTCTGAATAGGTGTTTTATGGTTATCAAAATTATTGTGCTGAAGCTTTATATTTTATTCAAGTACATTTTTCTTTGTAATATCATCAGATTCTCGTCTCATGGTACTTTTGATATTTGTGAAAGATTAAACAAAAGTGCTCTTATTATATGCATACAATTTATTAGTCGAGTATAGCTATAATTTAGCATATAATTAATTCATCTCTGATATAGAATTAGTCAACTAATATTTATAACATTTTGGGCATTATAATTATATGTTTGTGCATTAAATAGCACAGTTACAACATTAAACTAATCAAAACTACAGGAAGAAATGTAACGCGCGTTCATTGTTCTAAAATGTTGTCTGCGAATATAGAACCGTTTGGAGTATGAATGAAACTTTGTCTGTTGCGTACTGCATATTCCCGTATGGAGCAAAGTCTCATAATATTCATATTTTATCCTAAGCATGCCGTATTTCCTCTGAATATAAATATTGGCAGCTCTCGACCTACAATAGCTTTATCACCCAATTTCTTAATACGTTTCTCCAATCGTTTAAGTTTCAACAAATTACACTTCTCCCTCTAGTTAAACTAACTTAACAATACGACATTAGCATTATAAACTATCATGGATTACTGACATTTTGTCTTTTACATCCTTACCGGTACATTTCAACAACAAACATTTTCAATCTTTACTATTTATTCACAATTTCACATTGGCTACCTACACGTCCATCGGCGTCACTATCAATTCTCGTACGGATTATCAATATCAATTATTCTCTTAGTTCAACTTCACACCGCGTTTCAGCGTCGAGCAGTTTGTGCGTTCACTTCCGTGGCTCCGGGGCACAGAGCAGGGCGGGATTGAAGGCTCACGAAGGGCCTGGCGGCGTGGGGGCCATACTCACCGGGGGCTCCGGCAGTCGTGAGGGCTGCTGTGATGAGTGAGACCCAGAGAGCGCGCCTATAAGCGGCTCGGGGCCTGGCTCTATGGCGGGCGCGGGGTCATACTCCACAGGCTCCTCAGGAGGCGCGGCCGCCGGTCGGATGTTGTCGAGCCGCGGCTTCGGCGAATAGCGCGGCGTCAGCGCGATGCCCCCGACGACTGGGTGCGATTTAAGACTCCCGCCTGCAGGACGTCTTGCATCATGCGCTCGTTCTCCTGCCGCACTGCGAACAAGCACACCAGCTTAATCATTGTTACCACTCATACGACACAGGGGCGGACTTTGCAGGGGTCCTATGGGGGATTGCAAATCCTTTCGCTAGGGCCCACTAATATTTGGTTAGGATATATTTACATCTATGGATGAAATTGAAGTGAGTTCAATGTAAACGAACCCACGTAAGTAGGTATTTCTAATGGGTTGTAATTCTAGGTAAGTGTTATACACACGGGATTCAATCTCCTTCTTCTTTAATGGGGTGCTCTACCTATTGAGGCTAAATTACGTTAATTCTATTTTATAAGGTAGTAAGCCAGATGTTAATTGCAACATGTTATTTGTTAGCTACGTACAAGATTGCGTGAAATTTAATTCGGGAGAGTTAGGTATTCACACATAATGTTAATATTTTAATTTAACACAAACATACTACTTGTAGTAAATCTTAACAACGTAGTGATAATATATGGCTAGCTTTGTGAAGATGTATCGACGTAATACAGTGGGTTTGGGTAATACGTCCTACGTTACAAAAAACTACGCAAGTGATACTCTCTGATAGCAAAAACGTCTACAAATCTTGACTGATTGATAAATGAATACAGCAGACTATCACTCTTCATGATGTACCATTATCTACCAGCGGGTAGGCGTAAATTCCCCAAACATCCATTCATCTTTAATCTTCCTAACCATTACATGAATGTAAGAAACGTGATTGATTCCAATGTTAACAAAGTAGATTTTGAACGATAACTTCAACGACAATATTCATATACGATTATTAAGTTGATCTACGTGTAAATTAATTAAAGATAGTTGGGTAGTTTGAGATTACATTAGTTCTTAGTTTTTACACAAGGTATAGTTTTGTAACCAACATGGCGAATTCAAGGGTTATAATACTAACCTTGACTCATAGGTAACAAGTTAAGTGACATAAATCGTTCTATAAAAATATAGAATGGTGGCGACGCTGGCAAGTTCGTTATTCCAGAATTTCCGGATAACCATGTTAAAACTCACTGAAACAGTAGCTGGGTAAGAGAATTAGAATTCCGTTTCGCCTCTCACTTTCAGCATATTTTATTTAATAAACGTTGTAACCATTTTTTTATAAAGTTCAAAAGGATGCCTTTGCTCTTTTAATGAATTGTTTATATGAAATTGATGTAAATTCAATAAGACAGGCTTAAATTCTGTGCCTTCAGATTTTAGATATACCTACCTACCTATTAGAATTTATTATTATGCCACCCAATTTGAAAGAACAAGGTTATAGTGTTTATTCCCTAGAATAACAAAACAAGTAAATCATGAGGTTGCTCAGAATCACAAACAAACGAATAAAGACGAAAATGATCGATTTTATAGTTTGTTATTATTGAAGGAACTTATCTGAACGCGAGCGTGGGTACCTAATTCTTGCTTTGTAAGTTTAATGACCTTTTTCACACTGCAATCATTCTACTAAAATACCTAACATAAGTACCAAAAGCGAAAGAAAATTGAAAATAGCAACATGACCCGAACGGAAGCGAATTCAAAATACCACAGTTGAAACTGTAATCTAGTTCCGCACTACACGTCTGAATTCAGATTGAATCAGATTATGTAACCGGTTAAATGTTTGCTTTAGTTAAGGGTTTTCAGGTATAAAAGAGCTGGTTGGTATAAGTGAATACTAAGGCTTATCCTATCGAGTTTTTGGGTTTACGTGAGTTGTTATAGGTTATCGTGGTTCAATCGATTTGGTAAATTGATTTCATACTTTCGTTATTTATAAATTGTCAATTTATTCCAAACGGGCAATGTGTCTCACAATAAAACGGTCGAATTTTCGGTTCTTTATAATTAATCAGCATCACTTTGTCATAATATTGTAATTGTGTACTTCTAGTGTGGTCAAAACACTCCCTCTCGCTTAGTTGGTCGTCGTAACCTACTGGTAAGCCACTAGTGACTCTAAAATAACAATAAATTACCGCAAAAATTACGGGTTTGTTCAACGCTACTAAAACCCGTTTTATAATCAACTCTCCGCTGGACACCGACTATATTTATAAATAATCGAAAAATTATCTGTTGTATTGTCAGTTTGCAATAAATCGATAGTTATAAATAACCAGTTTTATTCTCGGTTTTTACAAAAAGATGGTGAAGACATATACAATTATACATAGGTACCTTAAATCATATCAGGCCGATTTTAATTAGTCACTCCCACTACCTATGTATAAGATACTTAAATGATAACTCGAAAAAGTTATAACTATAAAAAATATTTTAATGTATATTTATGTGTAAATCTACGGGATATCTATAAAGAATTCGTTTGCATCGTCAGTGTAAAAGTTAGAATCCTAAAGATTAGCCACAGCAACTGGGACAGCGACCAAACTTCGAACACGGAGAATTGGCAAGTTTAAATCCCGCTGTTTGTTAAAATAGGAACTATAAAAATAACTTTATACCATCTATACCTGAAAGTTGTTTGATTCAGCTCCATTTAAGACAATGGTGACGTATTTATTCTAGTTACCAGGTTATTCTCCGGATTGCAGCACATTCTATCTGACGCACAACACAAACAAAACGAGTTAGATGGGGCGAACTAGCTTGTTTACTTCACAAACTTGTAAACTATCGATCTGGAATTCAACAACTACGTACTTAAGACTAAAATGGATTTGCTTTTGGAATTTCAAACTGTTCGACAATACGTCTACTGTAATAAAGGTCGCGGCACGTCGCTGTTATGGCCCACAAAATTATGTTGGCTTGTGTTTAACGTGCCAGTTATAATTTTCATTCAGACAGTGAGTAAATACAAATGGCATTTTCATTGTTTATAAATCGGACGGGCTATTAAGAGCACTTGCTTCTTTTTTTGTCATAGCGTTCGAGTTACGGAAGCACTAGAGGAAATTACACATTACTGATAAAAAATGTTCTCGCTCAAAAATCTTCTTTAAACTTTATAACTCCATTTCAAAGCTCATTTTGAACAGGACGCTGTTACAAATTGAAATAGAAAATTAAAGAATCCTCATATCTAGAGACGAGCAGTTCTCGTTCACCTAATAAATATGGGTGGTTTATTAGGGAGTATCAATTTTCCTTTTCATGAAACACTTATTATTTTATCATATGTTCATGAGCGCGGAGTATTTAATTACCCAAGTTGATTAACATGTTAAATGAATAATTGTCGTTAACACGAGAACCCGTCATCGTTTTGTGCGAGCGGTGATATAAATGTAAAGTGGGCACGAAGAGGACTGCCTCATTAATTCATCAATTTACCCTGTTTGTTAATGTTTATTTAAAACTTTTGTGGTTTAGCTTTTTCTTTTGGGTTTTTGTTAAAATTATGATAAAATGATACCATATTTCGTTGCAGATCTATGAATGTGATATAGGTACCTAATATCATTAGAAAATCTTTTTGATATTGCAGCTGGAGCTTTAAAATGAAAGTGGAATATTTTACATATTAAACACCTTTTATAAATAAGTATCAAATAATGTTTGAAAAAGTCGTGAAACAGCCCTATTTAAGCTATTCGACTGAAGACAACTTTCTCAATTTACAATTACTCTTCATCTTATTCTGAACACGTACATAATCCACGTCAGTTACAAAACTCAGAAATTCATTTGTAACTCATCTTAAAACAATTTTTAATCACGACTTCGGGAATTTCGAGTAGTCAAAGTATTCCCGTCGGTTCGCTGGAAGAGAAGTTAAACAAAACATAAATCATTAGGTCCTACTTTAAATAGAATTGATCGGTTTCGAATAAGGTGGATTCTTGGCAGAAATGTGCGTGATTGCTCTGAACACTGAAAGGTAAACATTTAATAATGTGAATGGTTCTCTTTATTTGTTCAGCCGAAATTGATTGTAAGCTAGCACAGTACCTACTTATTCAGGATGTAATTTAATTCATTAGCATAAATTGAGCCCATGATAGTACATCATTTACACATGATTATTATAGAGTAAAGAGAAAATGTAAATGAATAAATGAAAATATTTTTATTGAAAATTATGAAGATTGCCGCGGTGCCTAACGCAGTTGGCACGGATGATTTTGATACATCTAAACGTTTTTATACCTTGTATGTACTATTTAAAAACAGTACTTCATTATTATAATTAAATTTTGTATTGTAGCATTTGATTAGGTAAGTTATTCCATTTTTTTAAGTTATTTTTATTACCAATCCAATGTGTTAGAATTCAAAAAATTTGGTCCACACGTGACAGGTATCAGGAGTAGGTATCTAGTTTCAAAGGATGGAAATGAATTCAATTACACCCTGTATGTGTTAACACTCTATACTCTTTCTTGATATCACATTATTTCTGAATTCAATAAACTGATTTTTAAGGATGTTAAATGGTATAATAGTCTAAACACAAAAGCATATCCCTAAGTAAAAAAAATGTAGACACCTAGATATTAATGAAATTATTTATAATCATCATGACCGAAGACCGAGCGAGGGCCTAAAATTTACTTTTATAACGAGATTTTTATAACTACGTATCATAATATATACTTACTTGAATATGATATGGGTAGGTACTTTAAACGTATACCAGATTAGATTAGATTTATTTTCAGAACTGAACACTTTCTAGGATAACGAATGTTTACCTACACGATGGATAAAGTTTAGTATGCTCCTAATAAAGTTATACTGTCTTGGATCTCTACCGAAATATCTACAACTGTTTACATGGGGCCAATAACCAAGTACATGTAGCGCAACATTGCACTCACAAAGTAACGACCACTGAATGCTGTTGAAAATACTTTAGCAGTAAGTATCCAAAACATTGTATCTAGAAACTTTGAGTCACGCAACTTCACTAATTTGTTCGGAATTGTTCACTTGTCCCCGTCACTTTTGAACAATATTTAAGGCAAGTTTGCAAACAACTTGCTTCGGCCGCGCCCTTCAATTACTCGAAACTGGACCTCACTCTGAATTTTGTGCTGCGTCATGGATAATTAAGTTAATTAAGCTGTCGAATTAGCATTTCTTAGTTAAACATGAAACTGTATTAAGAGATGTTTTTCATTTATGTCCTGTAAGCTTGTTATTGCAGTCTTGCAAAGTTTCTATGCGTAATACGAGCTATAAGTAGATACCTAAGTATATAGCTCACTGCACACTTAAGAAGTGGGTTAACTGTGGCTATTGATCGGAAAACCACAACATGTGTGATGTTTAGAAAACAGTTTCAGTTAGTTCTGATCAACTAACTATAGCTCAATTTTAATAAGAAATTCTGTTTAAAATTCAAACATACCGCTTTTTTTGTAATGCTAAAATGGGCATAAGTACGTTTGACAACAACTCACCTGATGGTAAGTGACGAAGTTGTCTGAGATGAACCACGTTTGCCCATGAGATGCCCATTCAAGCTTGACACAAATTATACTTTTGCATAATACATTTTAATAAAATCTCTCATAGCTTGATGGTCAGAAGTGATGATAAATTATACCTTTTAAACTACAAACGCCAAGAAAAACAATAACGCTTTATCCAGCCTTTTACCAATGCTTTTAAAAAATCAACTTTACCCTCAGTTCTCATTAATTAAAACTCTAGCTTGAGTGCATCTGAAGTGAAACCGTAAAAGTTACGGAAAGTAATTTCCAATGATTGATTAATAATATTTGTGTATCACAGAAACTAATGGATCTACTAACACGATTGTGGATAGTCAATCGTGTTGGAGAATTTGTTACTTTGTTACTTTTATTCAGTTTACAGTTGACCAGCTTCCGAGTATGATAGACAAATAGAACAACTACGTATTTATTATAAGTAGGAGGTAGATTACGTAAGTAATTTTAGGCTAGCACACTAGCTACCACGATAAAAAGCCGTTTCTGTGAACAACAAAATAACACCACAATCCACGCACTGTGAAACCAGTCGTTTACAATTTTTACTTCACTGTTTAAAAAGCGCACCGATTAAAAATCTTAGTCTGGTACTTCAAATTGGCCGTGACACATAACATCAGGCAAACGACTAGCTCGTTAATAGGTAAATAAAATAATGTTGGGCCCTATTATGTTAACTGATTTTGCGTCTCCAAACTACAAACTAAGTTTAAATGCCTGTTAAAATATTTGAGGTCTGCTTCATTATTCACGCGTGATTTGTCCTGAGGGGTTATTAAAGTTACTCCGACGTAAGCTGATGAAATTAATCCAACAACGCTTATATTATTTAACTACGGTATTATCGTGAATATATAAAAAGCCACAAAGGAATCTTCCAGTACAAGCAGAGAATAATAACAATACTACGTATTAGAAAGTTATTTATCACGAATGCTTAATATATATATGGGAAGTTTAATATTTACTTAGCATTTTCCATAAAGATCTACATCTCATTTATATTCGTAACAAAGAAAGACATCATATTCGAATAAATATTACAAACTCAGCAGTTATTTAAAGTAGCAGTAGAAACAAATATCGTCAAATACTTATTTTGGTAGACACGTCAACCTTTCATAGATAACCGAGGTTTGAGTTGACGTCTTTCGTTTGTTCTCGCGAGTACCTACCATAATTAAACCGGTGGCTCCTATACATACGGTATTGTAATATAACCCAACTCCACGACTACGGCTACACCACGCTATTATAATGCAGTATTAATGTTAATGGTTATTATCTTGGCAGTGCTTTCTGGCTATCAGATTTTATAGAACGCGCTTTTACCGTCGTTTTAATTAAGAATCGTCGGGATAAAATATAGTTTACGTTCATGCTTTTATGTTCATTCTAGGAATATAAGTAGAACAGTTTGTTACTTTTCTACTTATAATCGGGCCTGGTGCACTTTATGTACGAAGCTACAAGTTAGAGTACCTATCTACAGGCCCCGATGTCCGGGTCGCTTCTATCGTAGAGTGCGGGATGAGTACAGCTATAACTATTGAAAGCGAGGTAATTTTTTACTGTACGCTTTTAATGTAGGGCTGTGACCGCTGAACTGCACTTTAATCCGTTGCAGCAAAGAGTCGCTATTTGTTTGAGTGACTTCGCGGAGCGAGCTAGGTCTTCTGTATATAATGGAGCTTAAACAGTATTTGAATGGGATTTCTCATTACCCAATCGACCTCATCGCCTAGTTAAACAAAGTCAAATTTTTAAGTAGGTATTTAATTGCTCGCTGGACCGTCAACCTACGTGGGGAGGAAAGGTTCTCGAGTGGCGACCATGAACCGCAAGACGTAGTGTTGGCCAGCCCCCTACTAGGTGGGCCGATGACCAGCCGAAAGCCGATGGACGCAAGAGGCAAGCAGCTGGTGCTCTATGGGGGAGGCCTATGTTCAGCAGTGGACGTCTTCTTGTCAATGACGGTGATAATCCTAAACCTAAATCTATACTACACTTTTGGTGGTTGGCATTTTGAACGTTGCTTCTCAAAATGTATCGTCGATTACAAAGCTACGAGATAATAGTTTAACATGAATAAATAAAACGTTTTACATTTTAAAGGTTGGAATAAGGTCAGGGAATGCGAACGGAAAACCTGAAGTAAAGTGACTGTTTTCATTCCGCTAAGTGATAAAAACTAGGTGCATCTATTGTAATAGTGCTTTTACGTAGATTAATGGATAATACCATCGATCACACTGGATACTGAACCTTTTAAATAGATTAATTATGGAAAAATGTCTGATACAAACACTGTAAAAATGTTATATCGTGTTTCAAAAGATACAAGGGAAACCTGGAGTCAGGATACACTTGAATGTTTTCTAAGCGTATGGTTATGTCATGTTTTCCTTGTGAAAATACATTCCTTAAAGTCATGTAACGTCATAAGGACAATCTTTACGAGAATATTACACCTACCAAGTTTAATTCAAATCCGTTCATACAGAGCTATCTCATGCAGAATTATGCCATTCGAATTTATTTTTATCATTAGGTATTACAAGAAGATATAGGTAGGATAATAAAATACTGCTAGTATGGAAAATATAGCTATATTCGGGATTATTCGGTTCAATTGACCTTGTCTAGTGCAGTAGTAAGAGTTAGTGCTCAATGCTCATAGCGAAATTCAACACCCTGTTATATCCGATTTTAACCGAAATTCATAGCGATCATGTGTTCATAGGATGTCAAGCTTTTTTAGAACTGGTACAGCCAGTTTATAACAGAACAAATATTTTCACTGTTTCAGACAGTGTACAGGGGGGTTATTCGCTATGACACATGAGATTCCTTGCCAATAACGCGTGACGTGTAACATGCTCCAAACGTAAATGCGGACTTTAACGCGCCACGACATGGAATTAACATGGAATCAAAAAATTGTATTCTGTATGCCACGCGTTAGATTGTTTGTGTGTGTGTTTTCTGTTTTTTGACGTGCGTGTAACGTGTGTTGTCGTGTTGTCAAATTTGACAACAGCATACAGAATAGCATTTTAAACCCAAAACCATTCCACAAAGATATCGTAACGCGCCGTGTTACGTGCGTGAATGGTCATAGGGAATAAGGGCCCTGTCTAGCTTTGTACATTTGTACATAGTTCTAAGTTTGTGTGCATGCTATGGCTGTACTGCGACTCTTGTTCCATCAGTGTAATTGAATGCTTTGACGAGCATCTATTTTGTTTGGTGGTTTCTGTTTTGCAGTGCTTCACTCACGCTGTGGATTGATTTAAATGGTAGAAAGAGAGACAATGAATAAAAACGTTAGGTTCTTAGAATAATTTATGATGTATCATCATAAATGATGCACTATACTAACTGCAAAGATAATTATCTGAATGAAAGTTACAGTGTGTTCAAACTGTCAACAAGACAGCTTAAAATTCATAATAAAAGGCATTGTAAGTATTAGTCGGTAATCTAAATTAAGATTTAAATGGTTGAAAATATTCGTCATATCAACCTACCTGTACTTACAGCAAAATATGGATGCTACTTGACGCTTGTATATAGGCCAATAATGATGATGATGATGATGATGATGATGATGATGATCATGATAATGATAATGATGATGATGATGATGGCGATGATGATGATGATATAGTAAAATATGTAAAAGTAAATAAGCAACTATTTTCCGGATTCCCTCTAAGGATTCCCTGTATCTGTATCTGAGACCCAGGAACTACGAGGACTATGATCCCAGACATAAAACTAGTAGGTATTTGTGATTTTTTCCTGTGCACAAATATATTTTGTCCTGCAAAGCGATTCAGGAGACCTCAGCGCTGAGGCTCAGCGCTGAGGCCTCGATTCAACCAACTTTTATTTTGAAAATAGAACGGAAAGCTCTCCCCTAGCTCATGCCTTTTGCAGAAACGATGACGCTATTTCCGTTCTATTTTCAAATAAAAGTTGGTTGAATCGAGGCCTCAGCGCTGAGCCTCAGCGCTGAGGTCTCCTGAATCGCTATGCTGTTCCGGGTATCAAACCCACCGCCTCTGGTATGAGCCGACTTGCCTAACCACACCACGGAGGGTATCTATGTTATCAAACTTTCCTTTACCCCCAATATATTGGTTTTCATGAGCGTGTCACGGTTACAGTCTTGGAAGTAAACCAAAGCTTTTAGGTTTAGTCAGTTTCGAGGGCTTTTATGTCATTTCCCCTTTACCAGCTGAGAAGAGTACATTTGTCGCATTTATATCGTTGGTGAAAATGTCTTTTATATTACTCAATAAAACGGATTTTAGATCGCAATTGCCCTTTTCCGTGATGTTAAAAGGTCAAGAAACTGATGTATTGTCGTCAATTGATTTATTAGGTGCTATTAAGGAAACCGTAATATCGAAGTGACATAAGTACCAAGTCTAAGGTACCAAAAGCTTTTTACTTTTTAGTATAAATAAATAATTTCTAATAATTGTAAGTATTTTTTCACATGAGTTTAACCAGTACCTGCTTTGACGTTTAGCACGGAAAAATCATTTGTCGAGTTTTTGTATATGATCTCTGAATACATGTTAGAGTCATTTAACCAACGTGACAGCTCCTTTGAGATCTGACTATCTTTGATGCAGATAACAATCACAATTAAAACTACCTTTATACAGCAATCTCACAGAGTGGTAGTTCGTAAACAGAAACCGTGACTATAAAAAACTTTAAAACACCTGTAAACAGAACCTGCAGGATCATAACATAACATACCTCGACGTTGATTGTCTATGTTACCAGCTTCGTAGTTTTATACAATTTACAATGTATTTTATCTCCAACTGCACAAGTCATACAATCTAACTATATGTACATTTGTTGTTGTGTGTGTGCATTTAATCTTAGTTGTGAACCAAAGGTCGGGTTCATCGCCACTACACGTAATCTAGACTTTAAGCACACATTTTCCGTTTCAGTTAACCGAGCGTTGCTGGTTTAAACTGGGAAGAAACCGACCAAACTTTAAATTAAGAATGGCGGGATATTCAACTTTCGTTTCAAAAGGTATTGAACTCTAGTGGCATTAGGTAGCTGAACTTATAATAGGCATTAGGTACACGAAAAATGTGTTAGGATAAGAAAGCTTTTATTGTAACCATAAATCGGATCTTCGAAAAATGTTACGTAGCTACTACCTTCTTTTATTGTTGGCTTTTAAACTATATTGAAAAAGTAGTAAGGGTTTGAATATTTTTACCGAAATTACACTACTTAGATATTCTTGTTTCATTTTATGTACTTCCGCGAGGTCACGCCTGATTCAATCAATTATATACTTATATAAAACTAAAAATCACTATTTTTAACTTTCACGGTTGTTTCCTACGTTTTCTCAAAAATGATTCTATATCACGGTAAATATCCCGTAAGTGCAATTAAAAACGTAGTAAAACTAAAAATGTTTTATTAAGTTTATAAACATCCCCATACTTATATTAGACTTCATAAAACCTGTTTCGAAAAACTCCTCCATGAATTTCTTATGCTGATGAAAATAAAACGCTGCCCGTGGGATTATGCAATGCTTCGCGAGACTAGAGATGTTGGCAGTACCTACGTCCAGCTAGGCGATTATGTAACTTAATTGCAACCAATAGAAACACAAAAATGTATGGATTTGACAGTTTCAATACGCAGTTTATGTGCATAGTTACTATGAAAATTTTCATATTCGGAATGAAATTTCTCCTGTTGCATTGCTGTCAAAGTTACGTAATCACCCCACAGATTAGGGCAGGGTTAACATAACTACTCAATTGAAATTATTTACTACCTACGTATCAATACGATTGAGAACAAATAAACTATATAAAAAAACGCGGTTATTTATAAACTGTCGATTTATTGCAAACGGGTGATGTGTCTTATAATAAAACGGTCGATATTTCGGTTATTTATAATTAATCGGCATCACTTCGTTTTTTCGTAATTGTGTACTTTTAGCGTGGTCAAAACTAACCTAACATTCCTCCTCGCTTCGCTCCTCGTTGTAACCTACTGGTAAGCCACTAGTGACTCTAAAAAAAACAATAAATTACAGCAAAAATTGGTGCATTGTTCACAATTAAATGCTACTAAAACCCGTTTTTTATAAACTCACCGCTAGGCACCGAATGTTTATAAGTAGGTAATCGAAATATCATCTGCGTTTATAAATAACCTTTCGTTTTTTTTTATAAACAAATGGTTTTACAATAAGACGGTGACATAAATAATCTCTGTTTTATTAACAAAAATTTCCAAATCCTTTGATATTAGTTGAATATTTCCGAATTAAATGCAACGATACAGGAAGAGCATGAAAATGAGCTTCACGTTGTTTACCTTTTAGAATAATTAGTCTAAGTTTTTAGGTACGTATAAATAAAACTAAACACGGTAACTGCAGGACACTTTGAAATATCATATTTGAGCAACAAATCTAAATTCCAATTATAAAATGTTATGAACACACATTTTGGAATTAGCAACACATTAAACGCTAAGAATACTAGCGGTATTTAAAAAAAACGAATCGAAGAATCGAAGTTTTTTTTAGGTTTGTAGGTTTTAGAACATCGCCATCGGTGTGATTTAGATAAAATGAGATTTAGGCATATTTATAATCTAATGCCCGTCTGCATTTATAAAGTTTGAGAGATCCTAACTTTACACCTATCTATCTAGTACGAGAAACAGATCTCTTAAGTTTTTCAAACTCCTATCAAGTCGACAGCCTCCGTGGTGTGGTGGTTGAGCAGGTCGGCTCATAACCCGGAGGTGGCGGGTTCGATTCCCGCGACAGGACAAGTATTTGTAACCGAAAAAAAAAGCGCAAATACTTTTTCTGTGTCTGGGTGTTGTGGGACCATGGTCCTCGTAGTTCCTGGGTCCCTAGATACATGGAATCCTAGTTAGGGTCCAGGATCTATGGATGTGATCGTTGGGCGTTATTTATTTATTTATTTATTTAAGTCAATAAGACACCAAATACGCTCATTGGTTGAAAACAACCGATGACACGAAACCAATGAGCGTTCAGTATATGGATGGCAAATTGATAGGAATGTAACAATTAAAACGTACGAGAATCCGAGGGAAATTGTTGCATACTTAAGTTGTATTTTAATAAACTTTAGTGAAGATGGGTGATTTTGCTTAATGAGTTGACAATGTCTAAAAAGTGATTCAACTAAAGTTACTACACCTACAGTGCTACTTACACATGTTAACCCACGGTACGCACATTATACACGCCCGCAAATTGGGCACCGTTTATTTCACCGGGTAACCGAGGACCGAGTACCAGCTGTAATTAAATTTAATCTCGGTAGAGCGGTACCGATGTTCGCAACGCTGGTTTTGAGGTTTTTGTGATGTCTGGGTCTTTTATTTGTAATATCGGTTTTAGTATTGAATTTTATTTTTCGATACTGTTGTAGCAAAGTTAAAATTTCAATTGGTATTCAATACCTACTCTACCTACTTGAGTAATAGGTACATATTAAAAAAATTCAGGGGTAGCATTTTAACCCGAACGCGATTTAGTCAGAATGAGATTTGATCTTAATCTAATCTTACCAGTTGTTTAGTCATGTTGAGATGTAGTTCTAAAGCTTTTCAAATCCCAATAAATTTTGAAACAACAATTTAAGGCTTTTCTTGGTTTTAATATTAAAAATTTTAAATAAAAACTTCTATGAGATATTTAACATTGATTAAAAATGGTAGTAGAATAAGAAACCATTATCTTTACACCATCAACGTAAACAATAACTAGCCTACAGGTTACAAACTTAGTTTTAATTTGCGGCAGAACTCAAATAAGAAGTCTCTTGGGTCGTATACTTACTTGAGGTGATCCATTCAATTTTAAGGTTAAGTTAAAATGCCTTTTTATAAAACGTTTGTGTACTTTATTTCTTCATTAAGAGGATAAAGTTTTTAAACGAGCAAATTAAATTCTATCCTTACACGCCGCGCCGCACCGGTACCGCTTTAGAAATTCAAGTTAGTTCCAACTTTGTGAGATCTTCACACAGAAGTTCGTCATCACCATCAGTTGCATAGTATGAACATTTGTCTTCAATAAAAAATTTATCATAAATATTAAATAAATAAAAAAAAATACATATTTATAGATATGTTCCTGAACAAACATTTAGAAGTGTCATAGAATATTATCCCAATTACAGAAAGTTACTCGTAACAGAAGTAAAACCCTTTATTATTATACGTGTTGAACCAGGAACATTTGCAAACAGAGTGTGTAAATTAAATAGCCATGCTTGTACACAGTGGACATGACCCTCTCACTTTGTTGTTTACACTAACCGTACGCACACGGTGTGATAATTAGATTTACTTTTAAATAGACCCTGTGCTCATTTATTCGTGTCAGTGGGGTCAGTTTGGAAAAGTTGACTAGGGAAATTAATATTCGGTCGCTTTCCCAGCAGTTTCTAATATTTATTTCACGCAAGATGATTACTTTCATTGAAAAAACCTAAGTAAAAAGTTTTATCGTGCCCAAACAAGAGAAATGAGAGTAACCATAATGACTAAAAGAATCTTGAGTCAATATAAGTATTGAACGTTTATTAGAATGACAATTTGGGTTTAGCATCAACTGATTTATTACAACCATTAGCAGGGACAAATCTAAGATATCGCGGTATAAATACATCAAGAGGGCATCAATATTGATTTCTAAAAGTTGCCTATTTGAAAGAAAATAAATCTTGCGATCCCTAGCTCCTTCGTTAATGTATGAACCACGAACTTAACGAACTCTCAAAGGCCTCTTTGACGAAATTTACATTCAAACTCTTTTCATAAAAGAGAGTCCCCTTAAAAGAACAATCGCGTCAAACATTTTTATAAATCAGCAATTTCAAAATGACATACCCAAGGGGTGAAAAAATAAAGAAAGTCCATTCGCGAAATTTTTTCTGCATCACATTTTGCTACTTACTTATTAATTGAGTATAAATATTACATGTTTTATAATTTTTATGTTTGAACAAGGACCACATGCTAAAGAATTTTAGCGTATAGGTACAAGTTGTATGTATCTATACGATTACCCATATAATGATTTCAAATCAAGGGACCGCTTCTATTGTATCGTACAAAAATCATTATAAAAAATGCGACCCCATATGCGGATTTTCAAATTTGATTAGCAAAAATAAACTTATTCTGCACAAATGAAAATAACTATTTATTATTATTATTTATTAAATTCACGGCCTAAATAACACAGTCTGTTAGATAGTTTTCCTGGACGGATATCAATTTTATTATCAGTTAACACAAAACAATTTATTGCTGTAAGTAAACCTAATCAAAGTTAAATGGTTAGGTCAGTTTGTGATACCCTCGGGGTATCACGAACTTAAGTGGGGCTGATGGAACCTATACTGACTCTACCTCTAGTTCTAAACATCTTCAAAAAGACTTAGGGCTTCGCTCTCCATATTCGATTAAAGTTCCGAGTTGGCTAATCACCGCGTAATGTCACTTGTAACTGTAGTAACGAATTTCAGAATGTCCGATTAGTGCTAGCCGACCCGTAAACCAGGCTGTAAATTACCTTCACATCAGCTGCCGATTAGTACGGTATACTTTGAATTTCATTAAGTACTAAGAAAACAAAACTACTGAATTTATAAAATTTCTAACTCTTCACTTCTTCTATCTTCCATCTACTCATATCAATAAAAAAAACAATATATTGGAAATTGTGTTATTGTTATAATAAACGACGGAGTTCAGAAGAAAGTTACGACACCACAGAAACCATCATTACCACACTGAATATACCTAAACTCATTTACTTTTCTATTTTAACCAATATTAGATGCTGCAAACTTTTAATCATAGATTAAGGTGATGTTCAATTAAAGGATTAAAGTATTACCCTTATCTCATTTAAAAGATGAAAACGTTGAACAGTACAATAGACTTTACAAGACTGAAGATTTATCTTTTAAAAATTGGCTGCTAAATTCAAAAGGTAATTGCTAAAAGGCGAGGAGCGGATAGGAAATTAATGTATTTATAAAGGACGTAATTGGCCAGGTGGCAGCGGCTATAACTCGATAAGAGAACTTCCTTTAAAGGAGTTTTAAACTAGATCTTAGAACGGGACTCCCGTTCTTCAAGAGCTAGTAATTATTATTGAAGCGTGAATCATTTCGTCCCACAAAGTCTTCCAAGTAAAGGGATCACAGTCCCGTACTGGACACCTAGAGACCAACCTAGTTATATATATGATGGAAAGATACTAGACGTTTTATGCTCTTTTCGTAGGTACTTACAGGTATGACTTTAATTATATGGGAGCATTATTAGCATTATTCATATCATCATCAGCCTGAAATTGTTCAGGTTTGACCTTAGACAAGAGGCAAGAACCGCTACGTAGCCTTCTATAGGTATTTGGGGAGCGAGTGCTTTCCTCTTGCATCCAACGCAACGTCTCCCCATGGTTATGACTAGGTCATAGTTCACCTAGTAAGGGCTTGTCTACGCAGTGTCACTCGGAAATTTAAAATAAAAGTTTCGCGTGATACTGCACTGCGTCCGTCATCCTGAGACATCACACAGTCTAGTAATCAGATTACTAAAGTGTGAGATCAGGTCATAAAGTCTCATTTGCTTAGTAATTTCACTAGCTACAATGCCATTCAAACCGGAACACAGTAGTGCTTGCACAATACTGCTTGGCGGCTGAATAACTGGCAAAGTGGTGGTACCTACCTAGACGAACTGTGCAGAAATGGTCCTACCACCTAGCGAAACTACACGAGTACTTAGTAGATGCTATGTACAAGTATTTAAGCTCTTAAAGACCTATAGTTTATCCCCACCACCCACTAAAGCTGTCTTTAATCATATTACGGTCTTTCAAATGATTTCCAAATGAAAAACTGCTGTTTTATAGAAAAGTGCGTGTAAGCAACACGCACTTTTCTATAAAACAGCGGTTAATCTCCCGATTTCCGCCTTCCCCGGTGTTTATTACGGTTTAACGAGGTCGATAATGTGAAACGCACTTTTACTGCCAACGGCTGTCGATATTGTTTACTTTACAGAGTACGGGTAGTAGGAAACGTGTCGTTCGGTTGATTCACAGCTACGAACGTTATTAAACTTAGCAAAGCATTTTATATTGCTGCCGAACGAAAAACTTCGCTACAGAAATAAAATCCGTATACTATCCAGAGTTCGTTAATTTTGCTGTATAGCTACCGATGGTGGCTGGTTCTTTGAGGTGGTTTCCCTAAGTTTTATCCTATGTTTTTCTTTGAGGCAATGTGCATGAATATGCGTTTTTCAAGTGCTGATGTTCAATTCAACATTTTGATCTAGACAAAAATGGAAAAAAGAGGGTAGATCGGGAGGGTATGCAATAATTGCGCTAGGATTTTGTATACCAACACAGCACTTCTTACTTTTCTCTCTTGTCATCATGTTGTATTAACGTGAACGTGAACCTGTTGTTGTTATTACATTAACTGTGCCGTATTTTTAAAAACGGCGAAACAAAATTTGTTTGTTTAAATTACGTGAGTTATGCCCTAAAAGGTTTTTGGTAAATTTAAAATAGTTCTATAAATAAGTTTAATGCAGTGTCTCAACTGGATATAAACCCAGTTTAGAGTTAAATTAGAGAATAACAAATTTGATCGACGACGTCTAAGTTTCAAACTCATCAGGGCCACTTCAAATAATAAGTACCTATATATTATATACCTATCTGTTTGCAGCTCTAGATTCATGAGCAAGATCGCTATACAACTACTACTATATATACCGCTCAAAGTGGCACTCTATGGGGGTGCCTAAGTGTTCAGCATGTTCAGCGTACTCATCTTCATGCTGAAAATAATGATGATCGTGTTGATAAACCATATTTTATTCAATGTAGAATTTGCCGATAATTAAAGTCTTCCTACATAATATTGCAGTAAATCAGCGGTTAGCTTAGAATTTAGAATATCTTGTACACAGATAATAATACCTACGGTCACAGAGCTAGAATTCGTTACTACAGTAATCCTGTAGAAGCTTTGCTTGGAATTTTCTTAGGTATATAGACTGTACCAGTGTAACACTACCAGACACTGACTTGATTTGCTTAGCTTTGCTAAAGTATGATCTCTAACTATAAAGTACATGAAATCTGGTAAAATATTTTGGACGTGTGTCTCTATTATTGACGATCAAAATCATGCTTCACTCCATCGTTCATTTCATTGTGTTATATAGGGAGGAAACATTAACCAAAACCACCCGCAGCTCAGACCGCACCATTAACATAACCACCAATCTGTACACCTTTCCACACATGTACCATAATTCACTTTTCATATAACTGCAACGGTCGCATTATACAGTTAACCGCAAATTATAATACAGTCTGACAAGTTCCCTTGTGTACTCTTTAGGAACCAATAGAGCTCAGGAAGTTAGCTTAATGAAGAAGAGTTTCAGCGCAGCGCAGAGAGTATTATAAAACTATCTGACTTGATTGAAAATTGTGTGCAAGGCCAGCATAATGCTGGGCAGTTGGGAATATACATAACCCAACTCTTACTTAGAGAAATGTCTTGAAATTAGATATGCCGTGCTCAATGTGTATAGGTTATGTACTTTACGTAAAGCGAATTTTATGTGTGGATATAAGTACATAATGTATAATAGTTTATATATCTAGTTGTGTACCTATATAATATATTAATATGCTTAAAATTTTCTCTAATGACATTGATAATACTTTTTATTATCTCTATTATATTTATAATGTATAATACATAAAAGGAGTGTTTTTGTAAAGCTTTGGATAAAACTGTAATGTTACAATGAAACTATGAAATAAATGAATTGAAAGTTGAAATAGAAGTTGTAATGTGACGCGTTACTTACCATCTTTTTTTAATGTAGGTTCGGTGAAGGTAAATAAAGACGGCTGAGTAATAGATATTGACGTTGGACTGTAGAGGTATCAGACTGATGCATTTTCACCCCGACAAAACCTAAGTGTTATATTATAGGTAAGTAAATGTGCTGATCTACGACTGTCTCCGTGTGTTAGTCTGTGGCATCGTAGCTCCCAAGCGGATGGAAGGGTAAGTACATCGAAATTTCTTTTTTGTTAGACAGGCGACTTGAGGGGACTTATGAGTTATGATTAGTGTATAGCTTAGCTATGATTAAAGAAAATCTGTTCAGGCTTTTGAATATTTCTCTCTCTTTTAATCTCTATCATATAATATGAGTATTGAAATTAAAGAGCAAATTTTGTTCTTGACTATGCGCGCTGGAGCGACGTAACTTGATAAGAAAAGATTAGACTGAAGGGTTATTTGTCAGCTCTACGCGGTTTTTTGAGAAGATAATGTATATGAATCACAAACAACCAACATCCCGACAGTACGAGCATAATCCGCATAATATACCAATTTCCCAACACTGCCCATAAAAAGTTCCCTTACACCGAAAAAGCCATCCCTCAGTGCGTATTACAATTTAGGTATAAAAGAGACCAGCATGGGACGGAGCTAGGATTCAATGTTTGGTATCATCCCCATATTTATTTACTTATAGCTTTGTAGCTAAATAGATAGACTCGTCAGATAATACAAGAATTATGCAGGAGCCGAGCCGATGATGATGACAAGAATTATAAAGATCAACAAGAAGTGTGACAATGAGTGACCTTATGGCTAAAAGAGATCTCTTTCAAGCAAGCATTGAGGTGATATTTATAGTTTTAAGTCTATAGCATGGGTTCCCATCAGTTACAAACGAAAAATCGCCCGAACTTGAAAAAATTTAGTAATCGCGTCTAGAGAATTACTAGTTAGTGTCCAGTGTATTAATTTGGCCCAATACTTCGCCAACACGCAATAAATGTCGCTTGATAATCTTGCGTTATGCAGAAATAAAATAATTCGTAGAATAGCCCACGTTATTCCGTTGTATGGGATGAGGCATCTGTACTGTAGGTATTATATTATCTGGGGTTACGTTCCTAACTCGGCATAATGTCTTGCCACCTTCACTTATAAGTTATAATTGTCACTGAAATGTGGTCAAAACAGTTTTAGGATTGATTTGCCCCTGAACCCCCGTCCTAACTACGTCCACAACACCCAGGCTTTATGGCCGACGCAACAAGTGCCTTATAAATTCCGGGCATTGTTGGTACAAGCCAAGATTGTAAAGGATTATGGAGCTGTTACGTCATAAGGCACGGTGTAACTTGTGTGATAGCAGAGTTAGCTGCTCATTACAAAATGTAGCCCGTTTTACATTTTAAAAACAAAATTGCACAAAATACAGCGTTTAAAATATTACTTTTAGCTAGAGTAATAGTTTAGTCAATTTGTCGAGGAAAAGGATATACCATAGAGGAAAGGATTATTGAAGGCTTAATTTCTTTGTTATTACCTAACTCACTTAATCACCTAATTAGAATCTCATCTTATTAACCAACGCAACGCAACTATTTAACCGTCTTAAAAATTCGGGTAAAATATTTATATTTTAAAGTTATTACTTAAGTAAATGACGTGGCGTGGTATTATAATTTGAAATAGGTAAGTACCTACTTAAGTATATATTTAATATTAAACATGTTACATAGCTTGTGCCAGCACCTCAAAGCCGCACTCCGTTACTTTAAGGAGCTGGGCTGGCTTGGGTAGATGCTGGAGGGGGAAATGCACCCCAAGTGGGACGTCAGTGCAGGTCTCACCGCCCCCATTCCAAATTAGAATTAGTTACATAGCTAATTTATTATTTTAACCGCACTTTTACGATTTGTCTTTCTGCATAACAGCATCATAGACTGACATTTGTTCTCATTAGCAAAAGCCAACATATATTTTACAAATATCATACGCTATCACAAAGTGCACCTTACGTTTATGAGTTTATTGCCACAAAGCTAGCCATTCCACCGAGGATGTTTTGACAGATACGCTATTGTCGGGCGGTAGTTTACACTAAAGAATCGGATCATGAAATCAACGCGAGTTACTTGGCTGAAAGTCAATTGATTACTTCCTTCTTCTACGTCTATTTATTTCAGTAGTACCTATAATTATTGGAATTATTAAGACAAAAATACAAATAAAAATGATATGAAATTAGTGCTATTAAATACGTTTATTGAAAATAATAATGTTGAAATTGGTTCAGGTCCTTCATCATCATCATCATCAGCCCGTATCAGTCCACTGCTGGACATAGGCCTCTCCTAATGCACGCCACTTAGCCCGATCCTCCGCTAATCTCATCCAGCTGCCGCCAGCCACTCTGCGTATATCGTCGCTCCACCTGGTCGGAGGGCGTCCTACACTACGTTTGCCGAGTCGCGGTCTCCACTCAAGAACACGTTTACCCCAGCGGTCGTCGGTTCTGCGGCAAATGTGACCAACCCACTGCCACTTCAAATTGCTAATTCTATGGGCTATGTCGGTTACTTTAGTTCTCTGTCGGATCACTTCATTTCTGATTCGGTCCCTCAGAGATACTCCAAGCATAGCCCTTTCCATAGCTCTCTGAGCAACTTTAAATTGGTGGACTAGTCGTACCGTAAGTGTCCACGACTCAGCTCCGTATGTCATGACTGGTAGGACGCACTGATTAAAGACTTTGGTTTTCAAGCATTGTGGTATACGCGACGCGAACACTCGATGAAGTTTCCGAAATGCTGCCCAGCCCAACTGTATTCTTCTATTAGCTTCTTTTTCGAAGTTGTTCTTACCTAGTTGGAGCGTCTGCCCTAGGTAAAAGTATTGCGGAACAACTTCAAGAGCAACTCCCTGAACTGCAACCGGTTCCGGAGTAACATGTTCATTGAACATAATCTTGGTTTTATCCAAGTTCATCCGGAGACCGATGCGTTGAGAAGAATCAGCTAGGCCGTCCAGTATTTGTTGCAGGTCCTGCAAGGTTTCAGCCATTATGATGATGTCATCTGCAAATCTCAAGTGTGAGATGTACTCGCCGTTAATGTTAATACCTCGTCCACGCCAGTCCAGAGTCTTAAACATATCATCCAGTGCATTTGAGAACAATTTTGGGGATATAACGTCCCCTTGTCTCACACCTCGACGCAAGTGAATATGGTCAGACTGCTGGTTCTGTATGTGGACGATCATTATGGCATCATCATATAGACATCTCAACACTTGGATATATCGCCAATCAACTTGGCACCTTTGCAAGGACTCCAGAACAGACCAGGTTTCAATAGAGTCAAAGGCCTTCTCATAGTCCACAAATGCTAAGCACAGGGGCTGATTATACTCTTCGGACTTCTGTATAATCTGCCGCACAGTGTGGATGTGGTCTATGGTGCTATATCCTCCTCAAAACCCGGCCTGTTCCGGGGGTTGAAATTCATCGAGTCTTCGCGCAAGACGATTTGTGATAACTCTTGAAAACAGCTTGTAGACATGGCTTAAGAGGGAAATGGGTCGATAGTTCTTCAATAGGGTTTTATCTCCTTTTTTGAAGAACAAAACGACTACACTCTTATTCCACATCTTTGGAGTTCTCCCGGAAAAGAGGACAGAATTAAATATGCGCTGGAGCTCTCTAAGCACTGGTGTACCACCTGCTTTTAGGAGCTCCGTCGTAATTCCATCTTCTCCCGGGGCTTTTCCATTCCTCAGCTGTCCAAGAGCCATCACAACTTCATCTAGGCTGACTTCTGGCAGATCTTCGGTGTAGTGGCGAGTCAAAGTGGCTCTGGAATCCTCAGTAGTATTAATAGGTTGAGGTGCATGCGATGCATATAACTGGCTGTAGAAGTCTTTAACTTCCGCCAGAATCTCTGACTTGGAAACGACGACTGCCCTGCTTGAAGTGGTCAACTTCGTCAAATGGCTTCGGCCCAGCTTTTTTACGAAGACTTTTGACCCCCTATTCTGCTCGATCGCTTCCTCTATGGAGCGCGTATTGGAGCTTCGGAGGTCTCGTCTTACCAGATTTGCTCAAAGATCGTTGTTCTGACGAAGTGACTGCTGGGTCTTCCCGTCGCTTTTCCATAAGCTGCAGAGATTCCTTTGAAAGTTTGGACCTCTTGCCTTTGCGTCGCATTTCACAGAATCTTGTGCCTTCCTCTCGGAGGATTCCTACCACCTGGGTTCAGGTCCTTAAAACATCAAATATAATGTTATCTTATTAATCATCATCACCATCTTACGTATGCATTTTCTGCACGCTAATGAGAAATGACCCGACTCTTCCTACGTGCATCTTTAAATGTTTACCTTTTTGTGTGAATGCTTTATTACACGATCGGTAAAATTCTCATTAAAAATATCACAATACATGTACATGTTATAATAATCATAGTATGTAGGTACTTTCGAATTACGTAAACGCTGACGCTTAGAAGCGCGCGGTGCAAATCATCAATCAACAACACTCGAATAGTTTGGATAGCCATTTGTTAGCTTATACTATGCTTACACTCGATGGATTTGTTACAATTACCTACACGCTATTTATAGATATCAAACGGACTTGATGGCTGACTCAACGGGTTTGAGCTTGCGTGTGAGAAATAGATTTATTTGTTGGTACTTGGAGCTATTCCATTCTTCGTGCACGCTTTTATGGGAATAAGATGTCTTTTTTAATAGAAAAATTTAGGGAAGTATAAAATTTGACCGCATGTGGTTTTTATTTTAGGTACGCGAACAGAACGATTTATGGTTCTAATAATCGGTGTAAATCAAAATCAGCATAAATAAATACCTAGTAAATATATATAATACCTAGTATATTTGACATCATAATAGATAAAAATTGCTAAAACGTAAAGGAATAACGTTATTCGTGTAAGTAATATTTTTATAGCGTAACGTAACGTCTCCAAATATTACTGGTACAGAGTAGCAATAAAGAGGGACACATAAGTAATGGTCCATTATAAAGCTTAGTGGATGGGTAGTTGGCATTTAGTTTTGCCTTCGTGTAAATGTGGACCGATTTAGATAACCATCCATGTGGGTTGTTATAGGAACAACCACACTGAAACAAACAGCTTATGGTAAACGTTAGTGGCGAGATTTACGGGATTCCGCCCACTGGGACCACGAGATTCATAGACCATGGTCCAAGTCTTCCAATACTTAACGTTTTTTGCGTCAGTCGGCTGGTATACCTGAATTACAATGATGTAAAAGTACCTATAATGTGTTTGGTAGAGGGTTAGCAAAACGTGGTGTATGTGTAAGGGGATCTATTAAAATAAGTTTTCGTTTTGACAGCCAGATAGCAATAAGCTATTAAATTAAGCGGTTAATCTATCGAGCTTTTGAATTTGGAGAACTGGTGAGCAGCAGTGAGCAGGTGTTTTTCTTTAACATATATTTCAAATTTCGTACATATTCGACAACTTAATTTTGCTATTGGTCTTATAGAGCCGGGTGGCGCCTGTTGATTAATAATAAAATTAGACTATCATAAGTTGACGAGAGTCTCTCTCAAGTTACCAACTTAATTGCAAATCACAGAGGTTATATGGTTGGTGAGTGAAGACCTCCACGTATCTCACTGAAATATTCTAATCAAAAACCGAAAACCTAGTTGGAAAACGAAAGGGACGGATATCATGATCATGATGAATTTCATTGAACACCATGAAGTTATTCCCTTGTGGAGAAAGTTTATCTTAAAGCTGATGGGCGGTGGGCAACGAGATATCGATCTCTTTCTAAACGTCTGCGGGGTTCAAAGATATCAATTCCATTCCATTTCTTTTCATCAGGTATTTTGAGTAGAAAGTTTTTGATGAAACCACTCCAATCAAATAGGTAAGGGGAGGAGATTCACATAGATCAACATACCTACGTATTCATTCAAGTGGGAACCTACTTTTTTGAAGTTTTAATATTGTCATGGGTCCGTTTCTTCGATCAGAAGATCCACCTGGTAAACGTAGGTACGAAAATAAACATGCCATGGATTGTCTCTCAGTAAGTACCTACGGGCAATATGTCAATTTAAATGGTACAAACGGTACGAATCCCTTTGCTAATTTCGCAACTCACTGAGCCGACGTCCTTATATTATTTACCAATAATCATTGCGTTCAATTAAACGCACTGAATCGTATAACATTATTCATGGATCCACAATTACAGAGTCTGAGTAAGTTGACTAGGTACTCTCAGATTTGAAGAGCTATACTACATACTGATGTAATGTTAGCACTAACGGAATTTACTTATTATCTAAGACCAACCTATGTTACATAATTCATTTAAAGTAACATTAATTACTGTGTCTTATACTGGTAGGTACTATCTGCCTACGATAAGCTACCTAAACAGGAAAGTACGTGTATCTATATAATAGTGCAAGTAACATAATTACCATTCTAGCTGGGTGCGGTTTTTTAAAATAAATAACGCCTAACGGTCGTATTTCTTTGTGCGAGTGGCGACTACGAACCGTAATACGCAGCATAGGCTGGCCCCCCGTTAGGTGCACCGACGATCCGGTGAAATCCCCGGGGAGCCGATGGATGCAAGCAGCGAGTAGCCGCTCAAAGTGGCGCTCACTGGGGGAGGCCTATGTTTAGCACCGGACGTCCAGGTATGGACGATGAAGGTGTATTTTACATGTAAACGCTCTCGCATGAGAGCAAATTGTGCATGGGTATTATTGGCAGTCGCGGTCGTTTAGGGTTTGAGGAAAGTTTTAATCATTGGATTAGCACAAGTGTACAAGTACATATGCCTCTTTGGATTAGTACGGGATAACAGTCAAACTTGAACGTTTTACTACGCGTCCAGTAAGCTTGGTTTAAGAGTTGACACACTACTCAAAGCCAGCTGAAACTCGGGTATTAAGAGCAGCAGCCCTACCACAAACTAATACATTGATTTGAAATCATCTAAAGACTTTCATTAATACGTAGGTTAATTAAATCAAGGTGCTCTATATATTTTCCGTCATCAGCGAGAACTTCACTGGACGCATTATTACGATATGCATTCAATATATAAAGTTGTAGGTATGTGTGCAGCTTTAAATTATAACTGCTGGACTAACACAAGCTAATCCAAAACCATCATGGTTCGTGACAGTAATGCTTCAAGGTTACAATAATATTGTTCGAATTCGTACCATGAACTTATAAAGTATTCCGGCGCGAGAACGAGATGTCTACATTTTTATATAGCGTTATCACTGTCGCACGTCGGTGTCAACATGATGTAAAGGTATGACATGACAATTGTATTTAAGTGAACGATTTAACGTGACCTCATCAAAACTGCTCTGCGTCAACAATATTCTTACTAAAAGGCATTTTTCAAAGTTTGATTGAAGTAACAATGCTATAAGACGTTGTGGTGACCCCCCAGTATGAATTCATTTTAAAACTTTTAAATCGAGATCACTACAAAGTGTACAGAATTTAACAGCTGATGAGGGTTATTTCAATGCATGTTGCCAGTATTTAAACAACTTTGACATTTCCGTAACCGCTACCTTACCATTTATATTATTGTGCTAGTACAACGCCTTTTTGATAGTAGTGCATAAATAAATCAATCATAATCCCAAATAATGAATGCAACATTATTAGTCAGAATAAAGAGAATATATAAAAGCCTACTGTCATTTAATTTAGTAATTTGTTTACGTACTACTTATCAACTCTGATCTCACAAGATTTTTCAAAACTTTTGTGTTTGTTTCATTTGCATGGTAAGTAATAAACTTTTACTTTTGACGGGCCCGATAGCTCAGTTGGTAGTATCCCTGCCTTCTGAACTGAGGGCTGTGGGTTCGATTCCTACCCAGGACAAACATTTGTGTGATGAACATAGATGTTTGTTCTGCGTCTGGGTGTTATATTGTATTCTATGTATGTATTTACAAACAAAAAAAAATTATATAAGTATTGTATCAGTTATCTGGTTCCCCTAGTACAAGCTATGCTTAGTTCGGGGCTGGATGGCGCTGTGTGAAATGTCCACACATATATTTTTTTTATTTATTTTAGCTCAAATAGAAAAACTTTGGCCATTTGTTTAGTAACACAAATGTAAGATCGTTTTCAATTCCTAGAATAAGATAAATGGCTGAGACTGAAGAATCAAATCTCATTATATCTTTTATAGAGAACAAGCTCCTATAATAAAGTACAACTATACCTACTTACACAAAAGTATAAGTAGGTAGATAACGTGGAATTAACAAATGCCTTACAAAAGGTAAGCGTGTAAAAAATAAACTAAGATTTTCATCGGATACACTGCATATTTCATAATCTAGTACATAATAAACTAGAAAGATTTCTGAGTGGCCTGGGAAATAGAAGCTATACACCAATATACTCTCCGTATTTTGCAGTGTTACAAAGCAAAATTTTCCTTCGTTTTGTTTACAGCAATACTAAAGCATGAAATATTATAAGTTAGATATCATATGAAGCCGCTGAAAAATTAATACCTTGTATGATTCATTAGAAAAACAAAAAAGTAACCATAGAAGACGACCTTATGTAGTAAGGACTTAAAAGACTATTTGACCCGACGACAACTCTTGTCCACGCAAACCTTAAAGAATAAAAACCCTAACAATGTAAATATTGAACATTTTTTGTTAATTTGGAACCGTTTTACCAATTTTTCTTATCACTAGATCCTCATCATCCATCATCATTAACAGCCTGAAGACGTCCACTGCTGAACATAGGCCTCCCCCCGGGGGCGCCACTTAGAGCGGCTGCTCGCCTCCTGCATCCATCGGCTCCCCGCGGCTTTCACCAGGTCGTCTTTCCACCTAGTGGGGGGCCGGCCTACGCTGCGTCTTCCAGTTCGTGGTCGTCACTCGAAAACCTTTCTTCCCCATCGGTTGTCAGTTCTACGAGCGATGTGGCCTGCCCATTGCCATTTCAACTTGCTAATCCTAAGAGCTACATCGGTCACTTTAGTTCTCCTGCGGATCTCCTCATTACGGATCTTATCTCGCAGGGAAACACCGAGCATTGCTCTCTCCATAGCCCATTGTGCGACTCTGAGCTTAGTAATGAGGCCAACAGTTAGAGACCACGTTTCAGTTCCATAAGTCATCACTGCCAACACACTTTTATTGAAAACTTTTGTTTTCAGGCTTTGTGGTATTTTGGACGAAAAGATAGATCCTAATTCAGAATCTTAAATCGTTTTAAAATAAAAATAAAAATAGCCAATTCGTTCTACCTGTACATAGGATGTAATTTAATTCATTAGCACAAATTGAGCCTATGATAGTACATCATTTATAGATGATTATTAAAGAGTAAAGAGTGTAAATGAGATAATTTTTATTGAAAATTATGAAGATTACTGCGGCGCCTAACGCAGTAGGCACGGATGATTTTGATACATGTTTTTATACCTATTATGTACTAATTAAGAAAAGTTTCATTATTTTATTTAAATTTTGTATTGTAGCGTTTGATTAAGTAAGTTATTCCATTTTTTGGAGTTATTATTATTGTACAAATCAATGTGTCAATGCTAATGAATTTTCAATTACACCCAGTATATTATGTGCATCACACAAGTGATGCGCTTACAAAAATAGTTTTTTATTATAAGGGTTTAAGTGCATTGTAAATTAAATAATTTCTAGTTACATAATTATAAACACCTTAAACGAGAAAAAAAAATATCTGAAAGAAATAAGATTATTTCCTAAATCATAGAAGTACTTCTAGCAAAACAACTCAAATAGGGACGTAGATGGACGTGCAAATATCATGAAAGGCCAAATGATGATCGTTTCGCGAGTTTGCCTAACAACGGGGTGGCAAAGCCCAATACCATCAGAGCAGGATTATGGATCAGACGTGTCTGGCACACATCCAAAAATAACACCACACAAGTGTGAGTCATATTCATATAAAAGTTCCGGTTTATTGATATACGAATTGAATATTCTACTCGTTTACTTCTTAGCTGAACGTGTTAGTAACAAGTCTCAGTAACATCAAGTATTTTTTTAAGAAGATAAAGGCCCACTCCTGTTACTAACATGGCCATGCGAGTCCTTTTTTTTGTTTTTATTTGTCCTGCTGAAACTATGCGTTTTTTTAAATATAATATTATGGAAATATTTTATGTTTTACTAGGTGGTAGGACTTTTCTGCAAAGTTCGTCTAGGTAGGTACCACCGCTTTGCCAGTTATTCTGCCGCCAAGCATTAGTGTGCAAGCACTACTGTGTTCCGGTTTGAAGAGCATTGTAGCTAGTGAAATTACTGGGCAAATGAGACTTTATGACTTGATTACACAGTGTAGTAATCTGATTACTAGACTGTGTGATGTCTCACGATGACGTGCGCAGTGCAGTGTCACGCGAAACTTTATAATTTTAAAGTTCCGAGTGACACTGCAACTGTTATGGGCGGCCGTATTGCTTAACATCAGGTGAACGACCAGCTCGTCACGTCAGTCATTCTCATAAAAAAAAAATGTTAGTCAATCAAAATAATTGTATTAGCTGTACACTCACAATATTTCTCACTGAGTGTTATAATATACCTAAGGCCGGATAAGGAAATATTAAATGGGCAGCAACATTCCTCGGTACCTAATTTAAAAATTTTCTGCGATCACTAAGCTCCTGCCAAGCTTGGTGGTTATGGCAAAGCAATTACGATAAACGTCCATATTTTATGGGGAGGACTATATTCAGCAGATAGACATCTTCCGACTGATGTGATGATGTTCCTTTTTGACTAATAATTCAACCATAGCCCGATACGGCTAAAATAACAAATAATTAAAACACGAAGATAAAGTTTTGATAACAGATAACTTCAAAGTTAAAGGTTAGCATAACAGAAGCAGAGAAACATAATTAAGAATTATTTTGATTCCACAGACCTACAACATAAATACCGCAGAATTGCGGTTAATATTAAACGAAGAGTTTCAAACTTCGAATAAACAGACTAAAAAGCAAATGCAGCACTAGTCGGGTTTATACGAACAACTGTTTCCGTTCTGCGAAAACGGAACCCTAAAAGTGCTTTTAAGACTTTCTATGCAGGGAGGAATAGACGGCAATTAGACACATCGTTTATTGTCAGTAATTATACTTTTATATAAAAAAAGTATATAAAGAAGAATTGTTCGTTATCACAGGATAGATTATTGTGTGCGGTATAGGAAACTGGCGTGGTCAAAAATTAATACATAGCGTGATGAAGTCTATAGCAATGAGAACGCGGATGATGCAGGAAACTCAACGCAGCTGTAATGTTGATTTCAACTACCATTTTGTTGCCTATCTTTTAGGTATAGGAACATTAAAAATATTGTGAAAAATACTTAGTAAAATATACTACCACTATGCAATATCTAATTAACATTATAAAAACTATCAGCCTTCTTAAACGATGGTTAAAAGTCAATGCTCCCGTGAACTTCTATCAAATGTTACCTGTAGGTACCTACTATCAATTATTATGTTGTTTAACGTGAACACAGTTACAAGCGAAACAAGACAAGGCATTTTAAGCATTGATTAAAAAGTACCTAACTTTCATAACGAAGTAATCCTTAAAGTTAGGTACTATTTACTGAGAGCGGAATATCTTTTCAAAAATATTTATACCTCAGCTTCGGGGTATAGAGCAAAGTGACACAATATCAGCTCTTGCCATCCTCAGTTGGCATTCGTGCAAAAGTTATCGAATCAAGCGTGATATTAAAAAAGTTCCATATTCCATGTTTGTATTACGTAGGCACCTATGAATCTATGAGTGTTGGTTTGTAAGTGTCTACGTTCTCGCTTCACTGGTCGTTGGCGCTTTCAGTGGAAAGTTGCGAGTCGGGTCAGCACCGTCTACATAACTAGACCACCCGTTCTCAAATGCAATGCATGTTTGATATAGTGTGAAATCATCACATTGGGAATATTCCTTCGTGTACCAGTTGACTAACATGTTACTCCTACCTGTACTAGGTATACTTAGACCACAGATTTAGAATTTTTTCGTTTTAGACAGACTTAAGTATAAGTTTTCTGTTAATTAACTGTATAAGAATGCATGACCTATAAAATACCGAATTTATAAGGTACTAGCTTTTGCCCGCGGCTTCGCACGCTTATGTTATGTTATTTTTACGTTATAGTCTAATAATAGATCATGCATTTCGTACCAAACAACAAAATCCACTAAATCTTTTCGAAGCTGAGCACAGTACATGAGTACAGTAACCTGTATTAGTTAGCATAGGTATAGGTATAACGCAAGTATAGCCGTGAGTGAAAGCTATTTAAGCCATTACCTAAAATTAAATGTTTTGAGTCTAATATAGATTTATAACAGTAAAAGAAGTTTAAAAAAAAACTACAATTTAATAAGTACCTCTTCATATTACAACAAAAAGGAATCATCATCACTTCACTCAGGTCTTTAACAGAAGTTTCAGTAAGTTTCGTTTAGGTAGTAGTTACCTAAGCAGGCAGGAACAGTTTAGAAAATATGGAAGAATCATACACGATGATGCTGTTTTGCTCAGTTTTACATATTATCCGCGCGCTTTTTGTACCATTTACCACATTTTTTTACCTTCTTAAGTTTGGCTCCATACGAATTGAGTACCTACACTTAGCCAGTGTCAATAATAAGTTTATAAATTGCTGGTGATATGCATTTACCTGTACGATGCGTACATAATTAATTTTCTTAATACTAATTAGGAATTACAAATACTAAATCACCACTCCTTAAAGAATCGACAGTTATAATTATTATTATGTCCACTATTTTCCACGCTGTCTCATTCCCACTGCACTTTCAACATACCTGAAAGTGAGGAAATAAGTTAAATCGTCATTACATATTTATTACTTACACCCAAAGATAGTTAATTACCTACTATAACTATAACCTTCTTGAAGTAACCGAGTAATCAATCATTTTTGCTCCCGTGGTTTATTTAAAAGCCCACAGATCTAAAATATTTTAACTATTAAAAACATATATCAACATGCAAGAAGAAGAAGAAGAACAAATCAAAAACAGTCAAAAACGAACTTTACGCGCCATGTTGTTGTTAATTCGAGGATACAATTGCCATAATGAATACCTACATATTATTATATCTAAGTGCATACCCTTTTTAAACATTTTTCATAAAATATTTCGTATCATTGGCTTACAAATAATAGCAAGCACTCCGTCTTACTTTAATGCCAAAATAAAAAAGGTTTTAAAATGCGTAGCAATGGTAAGGGTCTATAACTTTAGTAGCTATAAGTACTACAGGGGGTCTAGCAAAGATACCAACCACTAACGCTAACGTCAAACGCTAACTCCAAAACTGTATTGAAATGACATTAGCTGTGGAAAAGTAAGCGATTTCCAAAATGTCATCCTAGTACATTTTGGAGTTAGCGTTAGTGGTTGGTATCACTATACAATACCTACCATTAACGCTAACGCCTCACGCTAACTCCAAAATGTACAGTAGGCCTAGCACGAACATTTACGCGCGCGTAAGTGTAACGTTAGCGTACGTCTGTTGTATGGCATTTGATCAGCGCCCCATACAACTGGCTTACGTTAACGTTACACTTACGCGCGCGTAAATGTTCGTGCTAGGCCTACTGAAATGACATTTCTGAAATCGCTTACTTTTCCGCAGCGAATGTCATTTCAATACATTTTTGGAGTTAGCGTGAGGCGTTAGCGTTAGTGGTTAGTATCTTTGCTAGACCCCCAGGTACCTTAAAACTTCTTTGGGGTTGATCAAGAATTTGGCAGTAGCGCAAAAATGATTTTATCTACCTAATTATAATGGTAACGTGTAGTAAGTTTATGTAAATAATACATTTGACCAAATCGCCAATAAAGAACATTTCTCCCGCCAAAACCCTATAAATCAAAAACTTGAATAAAAATGTTAATTAAGTAAGCTTCGATATTGGCTAAGTATGATAATCGTGTGAAGCCTTATGAATGATTATAAAAAGTCTAAGAACCTACCCTTTTAAACAGTTTTCATAAAATACTTCTTATCATTGGCCAAATACAAATTTTGTCTAATGCCATAATAAAAAAGGTTATACAATGCGTAGCAAAAGCAAGGGTCAATAAATTAAGTACCTATAGGCACAGATTACTAAATAAGTTACTACTATAGGTTAAGCTATAGGTACTATAAATACAATTTAAATAGTTATTTCGAATGGTAACGCGTAGTAGATTTTTGAAAACTAATACATAATACCAAATTGCCAATAAAGAATTTTGCTCTCGCCAGAACCCAATAAATTGAAAACATGAATAATTATTTTAGTTATGTTTCAATATTGGCTAAATATGATATCGCGTGAAGCCTTAAAACTTATAATAAAAAGTCTAAGAAGTTCTTAGTTTTCGAAATTCCTTGTTCTCTTTGTCGTGCTCATATTCAAGAAGGTTCTCATACCTATCCTCTTTTTTAGTTTGGACCACAGATTAACGAAAAAACTTATCTTTAGTAATACCACAGATTAGAAAAAAAAATACATATGACTTCCTTGATTGTTTTTCTCTAATCTGCACTGATTCGAGTAATCGCGCGATGTATTTCGCCGTAGCCCGAAAAGTGTGATACGCTGCCGGTAATGCAGGCGCGCCAATTGTTATTTACTGTTTTTTGTCTTTTAAGTTATAAATAAAAACATGCATTAAATTACTTCCTTATTGCTTAGTGCAGTGGGGATTGTTCAGAATGAAATAAAAATGATTGGGGTTCCGTACTCAAAGGGTAAATCTTTATTACTAAACCTCCGCTCTCCGTCTGTCTGTCCATCAGACACCAGGATGTACTCATGAACCGTGATAGTTAGACAATTGAATTTTTCACAGATGACATATTTCTGTTGCCACTATAACAACCGTGATCCGTATTCAAAGGGACAGATAAACAGACAAATAAAAAAAAATTGGTTTTACTTCATATTGATAAGGAATTATAAATTAAAACTATTAAAATTTATTTTTGTAATCGCAAATAATACTCTCACAGTTTGTAAAACATATTTATTCGCCGACATGCAATATAACGCTACTGCTTCCTCCATTTTATTTAGCCCACGTCGGTCGCGCAGCAGGCAAACAAATTGACTATGTGTCCGGGTTGGGGCGCTACAAAAACATCGAGGATAGTCAACAGAGATGTTTTTGCGCGCCAACTCAACAGCGAAGGTTCGGGCGTATATGAAGCCGCGCCATAATACTAACAGTTTTTTTCTTTAATCTGTGCATCCGGATAAACCCGAGATAATATTACCGTCAGTAGCACAGAGCACATTTTTTTTCTCTCATCTATGATTAGTAGCCAAAACAAAACTTACTTTTTGACACTGGCTAAATACCTATACAATGTGTGGACCAAAATATAAGAAAAAAAACTTACCTTGAAGTCTTGAAGCGGCCATCTTGTAAAAATCCCGTTCCGTTTCATAATGAAATCTTAATCATTTTCACCAAAAAAAAATTTACAATATTTAAAATTTAATGTATCCTATGTTGTGCGCCGGGTTTTTCTAAGCTTATTAGTGAAAACCGCATGAAAATCCGTTCAGTATTTTCGGAGTTGTGCCGTAACAAACAAACAAACAAACAAACAAACAAACAAACAGACAAAATGTCTAAAAAGTAGCTTAACGTGATCAGCAAAAAATTTCAAGCTAACCTGTGTCATTTTTTTTTCGATATCTTGCATTTACAGATTTTTTTATCTCTACAGTTTTATTATATGTATAGATAATTAGTGTGAGTACCAAAACTGTTTTCTATTGTGCCGTGTGCAATATCCAATTAGTTATCATCATCATCATCATCATCATCATCATCATCATCATCATCATCATCATCATCATCATCATCATCATCATCATCATCAGCCTGACGTCTACTGCTGAACACAGGCCTCTCCCATAGAGCAACACTGAGCGGCTCCTTGTCTCCTGCTCCCCGCGGTTCTGACCAAATAGTTTAATTTTTTAAATACACCTATTTACCTAGCATATTCTGCAATTTATAGGAGAAACAGAAAGTGCCGTTTTAAACTTCCGTGAGGTTAGGTGGTTATTAAACTAGTTCTAGTGCTAAAAGGCAGCAAGCCGAAGGAGGTCATCTAATAATAATGTGGCTCTTTTGTACCTCTACCAAGTCTCGACTTCCGCCTCAAGGCATTTCCCGCTTCTCTCCTCAATAGCATGATTATGTATGCTTATAGCTACAAATACGCGGGAATGTGTAGACATTGCGATAGTGTCAATCATGGAGAATTCAGGTCAACGGAGTTATTTGAGCTAAAATGATGTATTATTGTTTAATTTATGAGATATATAAAAATCCTCTCAATTTATCATAAAGAGTCTTCATAGTTGGTTTTAAGTTATAAAAACAATTACTGATTTCTTCTGACACGGGATTTTGGAACATGCTGTGCAAATCCAGATGTTATTTATTTAGAAGTAAAGTGAAGTATTCAACTAAAAAAAGTAGAAGAAAAGAAAGGAAGGGCCGACCGAGAAGAACATTCGTGGATCAACTGAAAGAAATGGCTAATAACACGGGTACGACAAGAGCTAAAAAGGCTCGCAGTAAACCGCGAAGGATGGAAAAAACTCCACAGACAAAAGTTCAACTGTTAAATGAAAAGATTTAATTATTATAAGATATTAGTCACTGCAAAAGGATTAATTGAAAATAATTTTGTTAAAGACAATACGCGGTAGAATTGATTGGCCAACCACTAATTACTGAAGTTAGTTAATTTTTAATATACAGAAAAGTATATAGAAAGGTATATATTTCGCTGCAACAAACTGTAATTTAATAAACTACATGGATTCAAAACTTAAAACCGGTTTAACCCACCAGGTTTTAGGGCAGACCCAACCCGTATTACACACAAAATAATAACTAGACAAAGGTACGAGATAAAACAAATGTACGGTTCACACAGGAATAAGTTGAAATAAAGTTATAATTAATCTTGAAAACCATGCCCGCGGCCATCACATTGGATAGGTATTTCAAGCCTGTATTTTGTTGTTCGCCCTTTCCCTTTTAATGCTATATAAAAAGAGCTGAAAAGGGGAACCGCTTCTCCGAACTTATTATGAACGGAAAGGAAATTTTTTGGAGATGATATTCATTGCAAACCTTTCCTTTGTAAGATTTTATAGAAGAGCTTTTTGGCATAAGTCGCCTTCTTAGCGTGACGTATCGACCTCGGTCACATTTTTTACCTTTTGGAATCAAAAAGCTAAAATGACCGAGAGAGAACTTTGGTAAAAATTGCAGTTTATACTGTAACAATTTCATTTTGAATTACTTATACTGGGTGTAATTGAATTCATAAGCATCCTTTGAAACTAGGTACCTACTCCTGATACCGGTCACATGTGGACCAAAATTTTTGAATTCTAACACATTGGTTTGGTAATAACAATAACTCCAAAAAATAGAATAACTTACTTTATCAAATACTACAAAAGAAAATTTAATTAAAATAATGAAGTTCTGTTTTTATTTAGTACATACAATGTATAAAAACGTTTAAATGTATCAAAATCATCAGTTACAACCGCGTTAGGCGCCGCAACAATCTTCATAATTTTCAATAAAAATGAAATAATTTACATTCTTTACTTTTTAATGATCATCTATAAATGATGTACTATCATGGGCTCAATTTATGCTAATGAATTAAATTACATCCTGCATATAACGGCAAAAAAATAACGTAGCCATAACTCATTATTAAATACTACAAGAAACGCTAACAGCATAAGTATAGCTAATAAATAAGTAATGAAACATGAGACATTGAGAAATAATTATCTAGTCTAGTTAATAATGTGTTGAAAGGAAATGACCTTTTGTTTTTAGTTATATGATCTAAACGGGAAGGTTTCCAATGCTTGTGCATATAATCTTGTGGACCATAAATTAAAATGGATAAAAGATTAAAAACTTCCGCACGCCTCCCTTATTTTGTTCATAACAAAAGTTGGAATACGCGTAAGGGTTCTTCATTTCAGAGATAAAAACTTTTACACAATTCTGACTTACTAAACGAGAAAAACATGCCTAAGTGGGAGTTTATAATTCATTCCACATAATTCAAAATTATTTTCCATTGTGAATGGTAGCGAACAACAAAAGAATTCTCTTTACAGAGAGCAAAAATGTCGAACTGCCTCGAAACATTCCAACAACTTCGTAAGAATTTGAGATTTTGCTATGGAAAATAAGCGGAGGGGTGAGTCTACCTGAAACCTACCTTCAATCCTGATAAAATGAACCCTTTTATTTGAAATAATGATGTTAAATGTCATGTCCTATGATGATAAACCATAATAGAAGACAGGCCAAAATGAGAAAAAATTCACTGAATATTTGTTTTATAAGATTAGATTTATATACAGCGCGACCAAGGCAACTTGCAAATATTTGATTTAACATCAGAAGGTCGGTTATTAATTTAGTTGACTATTTTTGAGGATTTTAATTTTTAGTATATAAAAATATAAAGCGCATATCTTCCACCCGGTATTTTTCATTTTCGCACCGTAACCTTAACTTTCCATTATACAAGTAAAATAATTATATCCTATGTACATCTCGCCTGGGTAAGCTCTCTGGGTGCAAAAAATCGCTTCGAACTTTACGGCATACCTACATACGAACAAACAGCTATTAATTTTTTTATTAATACGCCATGTATAAAAATTGTCTTCGAGAAATTATAGATCATAAGACAGTTGAGATGTTAAATTGACACAAAGAGTTTGAGCAATATTACGTATAGAAAGAGCTCAAATAATATAATACCTATGCAGTAGAATCAGTATGTTGTAGAGTAAAACCTAGCAGGTTGAATAGTCAAAGGTAAATACGTATACTAAGTAGGTACGTAAAGAGTACCTACATAGACCCTTACACAATCAATTAAATAAATAAATAACGCCCAACGATTACATACATAGATCCTGGACCCTAACTAGGGTTCCTTGTATCTAGGGACCCAGGAACTACGAGGGCCATGGTCCCACAACACCCAGACACAGAACAAGTATTTGCGCTTTTTTTTAATTGAGGTAAGAGTATAAATATGGTCAAGCTAGTTCCTAGTTTCAACTTTTTTCATAAGTATCCTGTAGCCTAAACTTATGTATTATATTATTCTTAAATATTTAATTGTAAAGAAATGCTTATGATTTGGGACTGGATGAATTAATTTCAGTACTACCAACTAGAGCTACCATAATAAACCTGAACCTTTTCCTTTACAAATTAATCTGAAAGCTTCTCGTAAATCAGCAAAGATTCTGATCAAAATTTATATCCATCAGGTGAGATTGCGGTCAAATGCGGACCTATCCAGTTATAAAAAAAAACTATTTATTGTAGGTTAAAAATAAGCTTTTATATCAAAACATATTATTATAAATGTAGATTTAGATACAATTCTTTATAAAAAATTCTGACTTTCCTCTATAGTCCGCATTAAGAAATTAATATGAGCAGCGAAAATGATGAATACATCCGAATCACGACTGTGTCAAATGGGAGTGCGGTAGGATAGAGTTAGTAGGTTTTGCTTTTGAGTTATTCATTTTAACGTAAAAAATATGTAACAAGAGTATTTTATACCTACCTACCGCGTGACTCCATAATGAGAACTGAACAGCAGCGTATTGAAAATGCAATGTATAACTAGATTTTACCTGGTTACCAACTGGTACAGAGTTTAAAAGTACAAGATCAAACGTACTGCGTAATGATGAAAATTTACGCAACATCATTTCTGGCTAATAAGTACCTACAACAGCTGGAGTACAAATCGACACAAAAGTACTCCAACTCATCCACAGAAACACCAAAACTTGGCTCCAAAGTAACAACACTTAAAATTGAAACTTCGCAGACGCCAACACCTACAAATGGTACAGAAGTGCATTCAGATACCACGAGAGTCTTGCTGAATGCGCAATGTGGATGCATTGAAACACTTCAGTTATTATTGGAACTTCTCGCCGCGTAGATTGAACGGCAGACAATGCTGGTTGAACTATATTAAAACGGTTTTGACCTTGGTGTAGCTGAGTTGAATATTTCCTACAGTTTTCATTCAAGATTTTTGGATAAATTAATTATATTCCTCAAAAGATAAACATTTGTGAAAACAAAAATTAAATATCTCAAAAAATGATCAAGTTACAAGGTTTTTAAAAACCGGAATAGAAAGAGATAGCTCAAACGGCCAGTGACGTCAGAGGAAGGTCGTTATAGTACTTCATTACCAAGCTGTGCTAGCTTTTCATACAATATCTTTGGCACGTGACGTCACGAGTAGATTTTTCATAGTAAATGTGGGGGCGCTCTGTTTCGCGAGAAAGGGACAGGAGATGCCTCCTGTAGAGACTTTAAAAGCTTATTACTCCGTGATTTATTTACCAGATTTTGCTTATTTTTTTCAATTATTGCATTCATTTTTATAATATGTACTTTTGTACTAATATAGTATACATTAGTGATAAGTTTATTTGGGTCTAAAATAACGCTGCACAAAACCATTTACACAAGTACTGCATACGACTTATTAAAATTTTGTAACTTCGATGAGTAGGAGAAATAATCATAATTTTATTGTTATAGTTTATCATAATTATTACATCACTGTAAATATAAAAAAAATATAAAAAAACAAAGCATGAAAATATGCAACATACACATCACAAAGAAAAAGTCTGCGAGTACTTTTTTTAATACAGCATGCGGGATTTGTATTCTGCTGTAGAGAGAGGAACTGAACATTTCCGGAAACTATGGCTATTTTTGTTTTTGTACTTCTAAATCTGTGGTTAAACTCAGGAATAGTAAATACAAATAGTTAAGCAAATTCATGAGCCAAAACTTATTTTAAGTCTAAAGAATAGATAGTCAATATCAAAAATATACTATAGGCATGGGGTCTCATCAGGTACATACGAAAAATAGCCCGAACTTGAAAACAATTTAGTAATAATGTATAGAGAGTTACTACTTATTGTCTAGTCTATTCATTTGGCCCTACTTGGCCAACACACAATAAATGTCGCTTGATAATCTTGCGTTATTCAGAAATACAATAATTCGTAAAATAGCCCGCGTTATTCCGTTGTATGGGATGAGGCATCTGTACTGTAGGTATTATATTATCTGAGCTATAGGTAAACATGAAAGATGAAAACATTAAGATAAGGAAATTTTTAATTCTGAATTCAATGTAAGTACTTAACTAACTTTGAAACGAACTGCATAAGGCATTACCTACCCCTTAAATACTTTAGAAAAAAATATTACAATAGATATCTTGTAGATGATTTTAAACTACAATGCCCTAAAGTCAACAAAACAGTAAAATGGTTGTGCAATCAGCCAGAACAATATCGTTAGTCAAAAATGAAATTTAAGGATTCTAAAAAACAATTTTGGCAGATTTCTTTGACGCCAGTGATACGAGAAATGCAAAATGATTGATTTCCAACCGGATCCATCCCTCAGCTCCAATGTTTCATACATGATTTGACAGACACGATTTGCTACTGAAATACACAAAATTTTCCGAGAAAATCTTATGATATCAGGATTGTTGAACTAGTCTGCCTCTGGCTTTTCCTTGAAATAAGACTTACATAAAAATGACATAGCTGATTCACCAATCGTGTTGTAACCAAAGTAAAGAATGCAACTGTTAAAAATATAGAACTACCTACTTTTGTCTATTTATAGAGTTATCATAGTTCTCTAATTTTAGCAACCAGCGTGATCGTCAAATCCGGTGTGTTGGAGGGCGCGGGTTCAAATCCCGCTGGTTTCTAAAGCTTGAGAACTATAATATCTTTATAGATATACCTTAAGTGTGGTTTACACTTTTAAAATCATTTACAATTTTAAAATCATTCCCATGAGATTTATCTATTTATGTTAGAACATTATAGATAGGTACAGATTTTCATCAAAGCCAATGAAAAATGCCTCAAAAAGCAATAAATCATCGAGGTAAAGAAACAAGATAAACAAGGAAAAATGGTGTTGCTTCCTTGTATCTTTGGAGTCCCTAATCAGATTTTCATCAAAGTTATATGGGGTGACGTATCTCCTTTTCAAATAAAGAAAGAATCATCAAAATTGAGTCAAATTGCCTGTTGACAGAGATATGTGTAACACAATAAACTTATAAAATTGCGAGTGCCATAGAGCTACTCTATTCATTCAAAGATAAATATAGCCTGGCAAAACTAACTCTGCAGTGATTTAAAATTGGTGTAATATAAAACCTTGTATATGGTAGCACAGTGCAAACATCAAAAAACTTTAAACACTTTTAATTGGTTGATCCATTACTTCTTTTCGAAAATACAATCACAAAATTCAAATCGCTTAAAACATGAAATTGACAGGTAATGACATAAAAAACTGATTGCTATATAAAAAAGTTTTTGGGGGTTCCTAAATATTCCACTGCAGAGTTAGCTGTGCCAGACTCTAGCAAAGGGTTACCTTAATATCTCAGTGTGTGTGACGTCCACTGGTTGTAGGTTCGAATTCTAAGAAAGAGCTAATCATATAAATCGAAATAAGAGGTTAAGTTTAAGATGAGAAAAAAATCGGGATGGCAAACCAATACCTAGCATTATGGTAAGACATTTTACAATGCTCGCCTGGTACACACCTCAAGTTACAAAGCTCCAGTAGCCAAAGCACTTAATAATAGTGTATTCTGAGAGCCTAACTTGTAGTCAGTTTATATTCTAGCCCGGTGGTAGGCGACACCTTCAACCATTACCTACCTTTTACATTTTTTTTTTTTTACCAATTTATATTTCCTATAGGTAATGAGAAAAAATGGCCGAAACTAAAAAAAAAAACAGATTTAGTTAACATAAGTAATTATTACAAGATACAAGTTGGGGGGAAAAGGTCTCTGTTTGTTCTGCGTCTGGTTGTTATATTGTATTCTATGTATATATTTACAAACAAAAAAGTACATTAGTATTGTATCAGTTATCTGGTTCCAATAGTACAAGCAATGCTTAGTTCGGGGTTAGATGGCGCTGTGTGAAATGTCCAAACATATTTATTTATTTAATTTATTTAGTGGTGACCACAAACCAGTAGACAGTGCGCACGCCAGCCCAACACTAGGTGAACCGACAATCTGGCCAAAACCACGGTGTGCCGATGGATACAGGAGGCAATCGGCTACTCAAAGTAATGCTCTGTGTGGAAGGCCTAAATTCAGCAGTGGAGGTCTCCATGCTTGATGATGACGATGATTACATGAAACATTAAGCGAGTACAATAAATATCGGAGAGGTGTTTATCCTGATATGTTCCTAGCTTACATACAACCTTGATAATCGCGGACGTGTGTCACGGGAACAGTAACAGAAGTACGGCATAAAATAAAACCGCCCATAACGTGTAACACGAAATAACCTGCGTCATTACAGTTTACGGAATACGCAGATGACCACATCCGTAATTAAGTGTAACCGCGAGAGAAAACATGTATATTTTTATTACAAACAAAATGTCCTATAAATTATGTTGTAAAATGATTTATGATAGATATGAAACGGGATCTTTCAAGGGACGTGAAATTCCATAGTATCCGTAACTCAGATTTTATTGGACTTTATAATTTTGTTATTCAATGTATAGTCGTTTAAGTAATAGAAAGGAATACTTCATGTACAATTTAAATGTTTAAATAAAAAAACCAGGCACTTTTTCTATTTAATCTAGCACCAAATCAATGTCATATTATAATGAGAAATACTGTACTTATACGAGCTTTACGTTCACCACACAAAATAATTTCAACATGAACATAATCCGACTATCCTCATTCGTCACTACCTCACTCTTCCCAAGCTTAAGGTAAAAAATACTTTTTGCGTTAGAACGGATCAAGCTCAAATCTGTAACGCTCTATCGAGTGAATGCTGGAAGTAAAACCCGCATCTCTTTTCGGTAAGAAAGTAATTGTTCCGGATTTATCTTAATTAAATATTCACTGAATCTAAACCCACAAGTGGCAATGGAACGCCACATTTTGAGAAGGGGAAAGTTTGGTATGTAACATTAGAAGATCGAGAAGCCTGGCGTCATTATGATGACCTGTTTACCTAATAATAAGTTTCGACAAGCTTGATGTATACTCGAGAAAAGTTGTCCCAAACATGCGCCATATATCGTGACATGATTGAATGCTTATCGACAACGTTGGATAATATTTTATATATTTTATTCAAGTAAGTAATTCATGAATATTTTGTATGTCATTAGACGTGCAGAGACTATAACGCGTTGTCACTAAGTACCTACTGGTGCTAGGAAATGGGCCTTCTGTTAAAGGCAGAGAGTTTAGTTCCTACAATAACACTCTTGTTGTTTGGTAGGCTATAGAGACTACTCTAGCTAGCCTAGTCTACCTAAACGAACCCACACATTGCCAAGTTGTGTAGAACCTACCTACTGGCGAAGTTTACGGGTTGACAGATGACACAAAATGAGTTCAAATTGTCTGGTGCTTGATAATCCTGGTTTCCTTACAAAGTTTACCTTCACAATAATCTAACCTACCTACTTCATTTACGTATATCCAGATTATTTTTGGCAGGATCTTAGCGGCATTGACATCCTTGGAATTATATTATATCTAATACTTATTGTTATATCTTTTATTGTCATGAGCGAGACTTTATTCGTGTATTGTAATAAAATTGGAGTAATATTCCTTTGATTTGGAATTAATCTCTATGGAACGAAAATATATTTTTGGTGGATAATACAATTTCGCGGGAGAAATCAAACGCATTAAGAGAATGGTAGGTATTATCGTCCCAGCGATGGTAAATGCGATTAATATTAATTCCTTCGATGGCGACGAAAGCTTATGACGTCTTATTAAGCTTTCGGCAATTCGAGGGTATTATTGGTTCGATTGTTTGCCCTTGGGGCTGTCGATATGGACCTTTTATTTACATCGCCAAATTAAAACAATACCAATAACAAGAACAGTTTCAATTTTATTAACGCTGACCAGCACAATGGAATGCTGGAAAGCTTGGATTTTTTGTAAACAGAAAAGGTAAGTATTTAGCTAAATACCTAACTTTTCTGTTTACAAAAAATTTAAATTCAAATTCAAATATTTATTTGGGTTTACTACAAATCGTACGATAGATAATCACTGGGGACGTATCATTAACAATGTTAACTATGTTATTAGTAAAAATAACAAGTTGCATGCAAAATTAAACAATAAATCAAGATAACATTAGTAAAAATGTTAATTTATAGACTTTTTAGTAGCGATCCTGGAGGAATTTCTATGTGGTTTAACGTAACGAATAGCGTACTTATTTCACTTATTGTCATGCATAACTTTTCTTCAAATTTCATTAATTCCACACTATTCTATTCTAATGCGTACCGCAGAATATAATTATGCATCAAAGCTCTGTAGGTATTTACGGCTACGTACGGCGCTTGCTCGAAGCATGACGAAAAGCTTGCCTGAGATAGTTAATGCACGTTAAAAGGTACCCAACCCTGGAAGGAAGACGAATGTATAATCGTCGTTCGTATGCCTGAGATACATAATTGCTTACACAGTGTTAAACAACGGGGTAAAGTGTTGGAAATACAACACCAGAGTATATTATATTAACCAAAAAGTTGACTGTTTTTAGTTTATACTTATGAGGTTTCAGAGAAATGCACTTACTTATCACTAAACTTTATACATACACAAACATATAATACTTAAATATTCTCGAAGTTCTGGTGGTGATTTACATTTTATATTCAATTGTTATTATTAAAAAAATGGGATTTCATGAAATTGAATAAAACATCAAAAAGAGCTTAAAGTTTTCTCTTTAAGACCATAATACAATTTCATGAAATTAAGGACTAATGATGCCCCGCCAAAGTAACTGTAAAATAATCAACATGAACCACCACAAACACGTGACATCTATTAAGTATAGTAACTAATCATGCAGAAAGGGGGTTGCGAACGTGCTGAGCATGTGTGGCCTGTTATGTACTGGGGCGTGATTTGACAAAGGCCTGGCAATATCCCACCAACCGTCAACCCTCTTGTTGAGTTGGTACCCTATATGGGTACTACGTTATTAGCTCATTGTTTTTAACCATTAACATTGTCCGTTTCTGGTTGCTCTCGAGACATGCAATTTTATAACTTAAAGAACTTAAGAAGCTGATGGGGAAGAAGGCTAACGTTGGAGATTACCCAGCATTTGCCGTGATAAGCCCCAGGAATTTTTGGATCAAGTGTATAGAGTTACACAGTGTTAATATACCGCATGTGGTGGCGGTGGCGAGCAGACGAGACGTTGCGGCGACGTTCGCAGCCCCTGGCACTCAGGGTCGGAGACAGTCGCATGCGAAGCGGGAGGGGCGACGGTGGGGCAACATGAACGGGGCTCACTGAGAGGATGGTGCGGCGGCACGGAGAACGTGTAGTACTTGGCCGTTTGGTTGTGCGCCCGGAGCACCGAGCTGTGAGTCAGCGTCACCACCACCACGAGGACCGAAGCGAGCGCCAGCGCGAAGAAAGACGCGGCGACAGCTGCAACAACGCGGCGCCTCCGCGCCTCCTTGCCGGCGTCCTCCGGTGGCACCTCGGGTTCCGGCGGTGGTGGTGGCTGCGGCTCCGGCGACCGGCTGCGGACGCTGGGACCCCTGCTGTTGGGCAGCTCGAGCGTGTGGCGGCGAGAGCGCCGTGCGCGCTCACAATCCGCGGCTGAAGAGTGATGTCGGCGCAAGCGTTGTGGCGCACCCGGTGCTACACGGCATGATGCCGAGCGCAGGGTGCGCACTGGCACCATCAAATCATCGCTAGAAACTCTCGGCACGCGCGCCGAATGCACCGAGCGGAAAGAGTGATCACGCGCCGAACCGCTCGGGAAAGCAAGATCGACGGAAGCGCGGGAAGAATGTCGAGAGAACCTCTCGCGATCGCGATGGTCTACGCGCACCGACATAGTGCGGGCGGAGCGCGCGGCGGCGGCCGCCCGAGTGACGGATCCCCCCGTCGTCTACGCCGCCCGACGCCGCCCTACGCCGCCCCATACCGCGCCGCGCGCCGTGTTTACACTCTTCCCCGATCGTACAAAGAACGCTTACAAATATATTCCTCCACATCATTCGCCAAGTAACGTTAACGTGACGTCTCACTTGGATGTCGCCGAATCGTATTTGCACGATTAAGGATGTTTGGACTTTCCTTTTAACGCACAGCTTCGAGGGAGTATTTATTCAACCGGTGCAAATTGCCGAATACCAACTTAGTAGACGTATTGGAAATCCTATTATGAATGCGCTGCTGCATTTGGTCCATTTCGTTTCTTGGACAGTTTCAAATATTATTATTGGGAAACTTGAGGAATCACAGTCGTAAAATTTTCATGAAAAATTAAAGAGTGTTGTCATGTAATATGAGGTGATTGTCAGCCAAAATGTAGTAAGTTTAGTATGGTAATAGCGTTTAATATCAACAGTTGTCCCATTGGCACGGGCGAGCGCTAAATAGAGCGAGCTGCCTTTGTTGCGAGCCCACGTTGTCAAGTTAAATTGTCTCGGAGGCGGGAAACGAAACAGATAGTAGAGAAGTTGTCGCGGACCGCCACATCGACACTATTCAATAGGCGCAAAACCAGGCACGTACTTGCGTACCTGTATACCTTTAAATGTCGTGGAACCTATCATGACAGTCACCATTTTAGTTTATAATAATAATTATAAAGTAGGAATTTCTTAATGCAGTATGCATAATTTATACTTAGCAATTTATCGTGTTTGGCAACAGTATTTTACTTTAAAATAAAATTATTCATAAATTTTTCTTCAATACCTTACATGCATTTGTGTCAAAAACTCTAAATTTTATCATATTTTCCACCTACATATTATTTCAAGCTATTTGTATTTGTTACTAATGACAAGTGCTGAAACATAAACAAATAAGGATCGATTGAATCATCATTGACATTAACACAACCAAGATCTTCAAAGAAGACATCTCAAATACTCCGACTATTTTAAACAATTCCTATACGCGAGCAAGTTTCGCTGTCCCCGTCACAATTGAAACGAGCCTGACGAACAATACCATCGGCACAATAACACAACCGCTCTATTGGACATCCCTTAGATAAGATACGACGCTTCACTCAGAACCTTTGACGTGTGGAAAACATCGTGCAGCCACTGACACATTTTCTGCGGGCGATTTTTTATGAAAACCTTCACCGGAATGCTGCCTATTGAAAGGTTGGTCTGAGAAGATAGTGTTTCCTTACGAATACCTTTTCTATTTACTGGCGTCAGTGTAATATTGAAGCTCAAATAAAATGGGTAAGCTGTTATGGTCGCCAACTCAGTAGAAGAGAGTAAGAGGCTACGGGTTGTCATTCCAAGCATATCTTCCTTGTATACGATATGTAGTGGCGCCCAATGGTTTCACTTGCTCAAAACCGTTTTAATTTTCTGCGATAAAACGAATCCTGTGATAATCATGGTAATATTATTATTGTACGTATTATCGTTTTACGTGCAAAATCTCATCCGAATTCGTGAAGCCGTTTTGGCGTGATAGACACACACAAATAGACCACGTATTGCTTTTATACATATCTTAATAGGGATGGTAGGGATAGAGTTACGAGAAGGAGGAAAGTTGGGCTTAGAGCCCAACTTTCCTCCTTCTCGTAAAAATTACGTAAATCATAGAATTAAATCGAAAATAATGATTCTCATACCTCGTTTCTGTTAGGTAGGTTCGTCTGGCGCAACATGGGCGCAACAGACCATATTTATATCAAACTATAATTTTGATAACTAAACTCTACCACACTGGATTAACCATTTATTAATCATAATCCTTGTGTCTATTAATTTGACATTTACAGAAGTACCAGTCTCCGTCTACATAAAAACTTTAACCTTTCATTTGCTCGTACTAAAAACAGAAGCCACTCAGAAACGAATTTGTCTTATCTCCTAATCCAACCTTTGATTTTTAGAACGAGCATTGTTGACAGTCTGACACTTATTGGGATCCTTGGTCATGAATTATTCATGAAGTTTCACAGCTATACCCATAAAATAGCTTAACCGTCCAAAGGTACGGTAGGACGTTAACAAACTACCTGTAACGAGAACCGGTGTCCGATAGATACAGTGGAAGGGAAATGACTTCTTGCCACTTTGGAAGTTTAACGAAAATTGAGGTCCAAAAGTGGTTGAGCATTACTATAGACTTGTAGAGCTTCGACCTTTTCTGAATGGATTGCAACAATATCAACCCATAAGATAATAGTCAGTGCTTGATTTAGTATAACCCATTCAAACATTCAATCAGCTCTTTAAAGTTTCAATCACATTTAGCAAGCATAAGTATTTAGATAAAAGTTGAGTAGGTAACAGTTTAGAATCAGATTCATACTTTAGTAACAGTTATAATATTTATGATTTTTAAAGCATTGTCGTCTGCACAGCGTAATCTACAGATTAATTATTACCAACCCCGTAAGTTGGTTATAAAGGTGAAGGAAAAATTCGGACATGAGACCACTGGTCGCGGTAGCTTAAGTAAAGCATATCCCGGCTTGAGGGATGGATGGATGCGGGTTCAATCCCCGCTCGTGATTCTAATTTTTCCTTTACAAATTAATCAACAGTTATAATGTAAAGCTGCACACATACCTACAACTTTATATATTGAATGCATATCGTAATAATGCGTCCAGTAAACTTCTCGCTGATGACGGAAAATATATAGAGCACTTTGACTTAATTAACCTGTATACGTATTAGTGAAATTCTTTAGATGCTTTCAAATCGAAATAATTATTGATTTTCAAATATAGAATATTTAGGTACGTAAGTTTATATATATTTAGTTTATTCAAATAAGTGAAAGATAGAAAACTATATAAGACAACAGTCCTCTTACTATGTATAATTATAAATTGTCTACTTAATTTAAGTTTACCTAATACCTTTTTCCGGGCATTGTTCTATTGCTCATCAAAACTCTAACCACGATAAATCCATTATCGCTCTATCGTAAACATTCAATTATTATCTTCAAAACAACCGTTAATCCGTATTTTATAAATACAAACCCACATTGCTTACGTTACAACATAATAATAGAATTGATCGGATATCTGGTCAGAATCAGTAACTATACATATAACAAAGGTATTCAAAGTAAATAAATACACTCAACTCGTGTAGTTACAATTATTCATAGGGGTAATTCTATATAGGTAATTAGTAAAATAATCTTTTTATTAAACTGTGCTGGGGCCTTACCACAAACTAATACAAAACCATCATGGTTCATGACAGTAATGTTTCAAGGTTACAATAATACTGTTCGAATTCGTATCATGAACTAATAAAGTATTGCTGCATGAGAACGAGACGTCTATATTTTTATACAGCGTTCGCACGTCGGTGTCAACATGATTATTTGAGTGAACGATTTAACGTGATGTCATCAAAACTGATATGCCTCTGCAACATTATAGTATTCTTATTCTAATGTAATTTTTCAATGTATGATTGAAGTAATAATGATATAAGAGGTTGTGGTAGTCCCCCTGATGTCTCACGGTGACGTGCCCAGTGCAGTGTCGTGGTGCACGCAGAAGTTTACATATTAAGTTCCGCGTGACACTGCAACTGTTATGGGTGACCATGTCGTTTAACAGGTGAATGACTAGCTCGTCAAGTCAATCATTACATTAAAAATTATACTTAACAACAACATGCAGAAAACTGAGAAACATTAAGAATCCATACCGTAGATCCAAATAACGAATATCTTGAATATTTTATATCGGTGATTCGGGGCTTACACATTCTCTCATAACGACGAGGATAAACAGATGCTCCTTATTCGTAAGCAAATAAAATAAGTATTCAAATACTCGTGAGTTTCACGTTCAATAATAGGCTTTACGATATGTTTCATATTTATTTTTTGATTTATGTACTCCTTGCATAGTCTTTTTTTTATTACACACAGCGCCATCTAGCCCCAAACTAAGCTTAGCTTTTACTATGGGAACCAGATAACTGATACAATACTTATATACTTTTTTATTTGTAAATACATACATAGAATACAATATAACACCCATACGCAGAACAAACATCTATGTTCAACACACAAATGTTCGTCCCGGGTAGGAATCGAACCCACAGCCTTCAGTTCAGAAGGCAGGGATACTACCAACTGAGCTACCGGGCCCGTCGGGCCCTTTGGAATAAGCATCCTATTTGCTGATCGATCCTATCTCAATGTGATCGAACTTTGTTTTCAGATTACAAATTTGTGGGGAGCGCATTGTTTTTGACACTTTCTGCAAACTTTTTGTATTGAATTAATGAAAACTGTTACAAAATGGCAGTGTTGCTGTTACAGTGGCAATTACTAGTATACGGTATTCATTATTTAAGTTGTAGTTATAAAAAAAAGAACACCAGAAATCATCTACAGATCAAATCAACATCATCAAAAACAACAAAGGTTGTCTGGAAGACATCGCTTTAAGCGATAAGACTCCCCATTATACTACTTCTCGTGTATAATAAAGTATTACACTATAACACACAAAAGGTATGTGTGTATTTTTGTGTGCATTAAATAAATAAATAATAAATAAATATGTGCGGACATTTCATCATCATCATTAAAGTATTCTTCTATTTTTTTCTGGACTATTATTGGTTGAATCCGCTTGTTATCTGAGTCTAGTTTGAATAATCCGTCCCCGTAATCCGTTCCATCTGAAATACCAATCAGCCTTTCATCCTCATTCATCATCATCATCATCATTAACAGCCTGAAGACGTCCACTGCTGAACATAGGCCTCCCCCAGAGAGTGCCACTTAGAGCGGCTGCTCGCCTCCTGCATCCATCGGCTCCCCGCGGCTTTCACCAGGTCGTCGGTCCACCTAGTGGGGGGCCGGCCTACGCTGCGTCTTCCAGTTCGTGGTCGCCACTCGAGAACCTTTCTTCCCCATCGGTTGTCAGTTCTACGAGCGATGTGGCCTGCCCATTGCCATTTCAACTTGCCAATCCTAAGAGCTACATCGGTCACTTTAGTTCTCCTGCGGATCTCCTCATTTCGGATCCTATCTCGCAGGGAAACACCGAGCATTGCTCTCTCCATAGCTCGTTGCGCGACTTTGAGCTTAGTAATGAGGCCAACAGTTAGAGACCACGTCTCAGTTCCATAAGTCATCACTGGCAACACACATTGATTGAAAACTTTGTTTTCAGGCTTTGTGGTATTTTGGACGAAAAGATAGGTCGAAGCTTCCCGAACGCTGCCCAGCCGAGTTGGATTCTTCGGGCGACCTCTTTGTCGAAGTTGGACCTACCCAATTGGACAGTCTGCCCTAGATAGACGTATTTGTCGACAACTTCGAGAGTATCGTTCCCAACAATTACCGGTATAGGTGGAACATGGGCATTTGACATGATTTTCGTCTTGTCCATGTTCATCTTAAGACCAACCTGTCGGGAGACAGGTTCATCCTCATTCAATCCTCGTGAACTATCGATAACTTTCAATAGTCAATGCTTTTGTCCAAGCAATCATCAAGTGAAACTAATTTCTGGGAAAAAATCTTTTGATAATATTATTTATGAATGGTTAACATTTAATTTTTTAATATAAATATGTGTGGACATTTCACACAGCGCCATCTAGCCCCAAACTAAGCAAAGCTTGTACTATGGGAACCAGATAACTGATATAATACTTAAATACTTTTTTGTTTTGTAAATACATACATAGAATACAATATAACACCCAGACGCAGAACAAACATATATGTTCACCACACAAATATTTGTCCTGGGTAGGAATCGAACCCACAGCCTTCAGTTCAGAAGGCAGGGCTACTACCAACTGAGCTATCGGGCCCGTCGATATATTATTTTCTAAAGAAGCTCATAATGTCAGATTTACTCAAGTTACCAAAAAAAAAACAATTTTATGATGGATGGAACCGCATGAATAGGATTGTATAAGGTATCAACTAGAATATTGAAAACTGTAGATGATAACAGTTACTCCTTTTATTTTGCAAAAAATGCATTGATGCTTCTTTCTAAAATTGAAAAAATTAAACAAACAGTTAAGTCTACAGAACCACAATTACTATTGCAGTGTTCGCAGTAAACTTTGTGTTTTCATTTTAAAACAATATAAACTTCTTTTATAATATTTATTTCATAAATAATGGCCTATTATACTTTGCTCTGCCACACTGATCATTAAAACATCTGGTGTATTATGTTTCACTTATAAGCCAAACATAATGCCTACACCAAATAATATAAATAATAAATTTAATCATCGTTAAACATGATCCCAGAAAATATAATACCTAACATGGTATATTTTTAAGCATGGCACCGTTATTTTGTTTTTACATGGTTTATTCTTACGAAATAATGCTACCCTTATAATCAGGCTTTAATTACATTAAATACAATTTTAACTGCTACTCGTAAAGATTGTACATATTTCTGGCATCAGATTCTGGATGTACTAACTGAAACAACCTGTGATCAGCTGCGCGACGCAGACTAGTTTTTGGTATAAACGTACAAGTTGCAATTGCCACAAAAATATTGTATTTTCAAAGATAGGTAGTGGGCGGTGAACAGACAGCCACGGCAAGAATGCTAACAAAAAGCTTGTAAAAACGTGTTTCATCAATGTCAAAGCTACATTAAATATTCTACTAATATCTACCCACATGTTCTGTAAAGTAGACAATTACTAATGCTTCTAAAATAAATACTATCATTCAATCGTCAATAGAAAACATTAGAGTAGGAACGGCCGTTTCAAACTAAAAATAAACGAATAGGTAAGTGATCAACGTGTATTTGCGTAACGAAGTATAAAACAGGCGTTTGCAACGGATTGCTAATTGAGAATGAGTTACATGGGTTCCATCGATTGAGGAGTTTCTTTTTCCTGTTTAACTCCTTCATCAAATTTCTGCCTTTATAAAAACCACTGCTATTGAAACACTGCCTCTATCTATCTAGCAAATATTATTCTATAGATTAGAATTCGCACACTCAAAAAAACTTCACAGATGAATTGAGAAGTCGCTTAAAAAGTAACAGGGTTTAAGGAATAAAAGTTATTTTATATTCACTAACTATTATTAATTTTGGTGCTTTTATGTTTCACTAGCTTTTGCCCGCGGCTTCGCACGCTTGTGTTATGTTATTTTTACGTTATAGTAATAGATAATGCATTTCGTACCAAACAAAAAATCCACTAAATCTTTTCGAAGCTGAGCACAGTAACCTGTATTAGCATAGGTATAGGTATAACGCAAGCATAGCCGTGAGTGGAAGCTATTTAAGCCATTACCTAAATTTAAATGTTTTGAGTCTAATATAGATTTATTACAGTAAAAGAAGTTTCAAACAAAAAACTACAATTTTATAAGTACCTCTTCATATTACAACAAAAAGAAATCATCATCACTTCACTCAGGTCTTTAACAGAAGTTTCAGTAAATTTTTTATAGGTAGTAGTTACCTAAGCAGTCAGGTACGGTTTAGAAAAATATGGAAGAATCACACACGATGATTTCGCTCTATACGAATTGAGTACCTACACTTAGCCAGTGTCCATAATAAGTTTATAAATTGCTGGAGATATGCATTTACCTGTACAATGCGTACATAATTAATTTTCTTAATACTAATTAGGAATTACTAATACTAATGCCTAACGCTAACTCCAAAATGTACTGAAATGACATTTCGGAAATCGCTAACTTTTCCGTAGCGAATGTCATTTCAATACATTTTTGGAGTTAGCATGAGGCGTTAGCGGGAGTGGTTGGTATCTCTGCTAGACCCCCTGGTACCTTAAAACTTCCTTGGGGTCGATCAAGAATATAGCAGTAGCGCAATAATAATTTTATCTACCTAATTAGAATGGTAACGTGTAGTAAGTTTATGTAAATAATACATTTGACCAGATCGCCAATAAAGAACATTGCTCCCGCCAAAACCTTATAAATCGAAAACTTGAATAAAAATGTTAATTAAGTAAGCTTCAATATTGGCTAAGTATGATAATCGCGTGAAGTCTTATGAATGATTATAAAAAGTCTAAAAACCTACCCTTTTAAACAGTTTTCATAAAATACTTCCTACCATTGGCTAAGTACAAATTTTGTCTAATGCCAAAATAAAAAAGGTTTTACAATGCGTAGCAAAAGCTAGGGTCAATAAATAAAGAACCTATAGGCACAGATTACTGAATATGTTACTACTATAGGTTAAGCTATAGGTAGGTACCATACAATACAATTTTAAATACTTATTTCGAATGGTAACGCGTAGTAGATTTTTGAAAACTAATACATAATACCAGATCGCCAATAAAGAATTTTGCCCTCGCCAGAACCCGTTAAATCGAAAACATGAATAATAATTTTAGTTATGTTTCAATATTGGCTAAATATGATATCGCGTGAAGCCTTATAACTTATAATAAAAAGTCTAAGAAGTTTTTAGTTTTTGAAATTCCTTGTTCTCTGTGTCGTGCTCATATTTAAGAAGGTTCTCATACCTATCCTCTTTTTTAGTTTGATCCACAGATTAACGAAAAAACTTATCTATATGCAATACATAATTATGACTTCCTTGGGTATAGGTACTTACATAATGAACACATTGTTTTTCTTTAATCTGCATTGCATCGAGCGCAGATGAAGTTATCGCGCGATGTATTTCGCCGTAGCCCGAAAAGTGTGATGCACTCATGATACACTGCCGGTAATGCAGGCGCGCCAATTGTTATTTACTGTTTTTTGTTTTTTATGTTATAAATACAAACATGCATTACATTACTTCCTTATTGCTTAGTGCAGTGGGGATTGTTCGGAATGAAATAAAAATGATTGGGGTTCCGTACTCAAATCCTTATTACTAAACCTCCGCTGTCCGTCTGTCTGTCTGTCTGTCCATCAGACACCAGGATGTACTCATGAATTGTGATAGTTAGACAGTTGAATTTTTCACAGATGATATATTTCTGTTGCCACTATAACAACCGTGATCCGTATTCAAAGGGACAGATAAACAGAAAAATAAAAAAAATTGGTTTTACTTCATATTGATAAGGAATTATAAATTAAAACTATTAAAATTTATTTTTGTAATTGCTAATAATATACTCACAGTAAGTAAAACATATTTATTCGCCGACATGCAATATAACACTACTGCTTCCTCCATTTTATTTAGCCCACGTCGGTCGCGCAGCAGGCAAACAATTTGACTGTGTGTCCGGGTTGAGGCGCTACAAAAACATCGAGGATAGTCAACAGAGATGTTTTTGAGCGCCACCTCAACAGCGAAGGTTCGGGCGTATATGAAGCCGCGCCATAATAGTAACAGAGTTTTGTTTCTTTAATCTGTGCATCCGGATAAATCCGAGATAAAATTACCGTCAGTAGCACAGAGCACATTTTTTTTCTCTCATGTATGATTAGGAGCTAAAATAAAACTTACCTTTTGACACTGGCTAAATACCTACACTATGTGTGGACCAAAATATAAGAAAAAAAAACTTACCTTGAAGCCTTAAAGCGGCCATCTTGTTAAAATCCCGTTCCGTTTCATAATGAAATCTTAATCATTTTCACCAAAAAAAATTACATTATTTAAAATTTAATATATCCTGTATGTTGTGCGCCGGGTTTTTCTAAGCTTATTAGTGAAAACCGCATGAAAATCCGTTCAGTATTTTCGGAGTTGTGCCGTAACAAACAAACAAACAAACAAACAAACAAACAAACAAACAAACAAACAAACAAACAAACAAACAAACAAACAGACAAAATGTCTAAAAAGTAGCTTAACATGATCAGCGAAAATATTCAAGCCAACCTGTGTCATTTTTTTTTCGATATCTTGCATTTACAGATTTTTTTATCTCTACAGTTTTATTATATGTATAGATGGCTGTTATAATGGCAACAGAAGGTTAATCCACGTGACACCTCTAGGCCATGTTTATCCGCTCTGATTGGGTTCTATACAACTGGGTCTCAGTATTCTATTATAATTGATTAATAGTAGCTTAGCCTTTCATAGGCAGAGGGTTTGAATGATAGATAGCAGGCAAGGCCTTTAATTATGGTAGTGTATATCTATAATTATGACTAAAATTACACGTTTTTACAATAAGAAATAGTTTATTTACCATATTGTTCAACTAGTTGGGCCGCCCTGGCTTCGCACGGTTTAGTTTTATGCCCTAACTTTGTTCATGGGAAGAAAGTAAGGAAAGGAAAAAATATAGGGGAAAGGATGAATGGGATGGCGACGCCTGCCTCCCTTATATTTTTTGTAGACTCTAGTCATCATTATCAGCCCCTGCACACTACTATTTTAATATCTGTGCCTGCACTATAAAACGCCACTTTGGACGCTTATCATTGCGAGTATTTGGCCACATAGTCTGTATTACATTTCCAGAAAGTCCAATTCAAGCTGCTTTTTTCTATTTCTTCTTTAATTATCATAATTTATCAAAAAGATGATTATAGGACTATATCTCCAAAGTCCAAAAACCCCCCTAACGACATATTATTAATAACGAGGTATTTTAAAATTAACACAAGGCCTGGGTGAGTTAGTTTGTAAGTCATACTTTTCACCGCTGAGCCACGATCGCTCTTAGGTGAATTAGGTGGTTACTGGCTGAATGGCGTGAATAAAACGGCCGTTTGAAATTACTGGTATATTTATTCGCAGACATATTTTTTAGGTGGACTCACTGATTGGGTATGGGTACCTAACACATTTTATATTCAATACTCAAAATGTACATAATTACTGACATAACTTTTTCGACATAACTTTTTCAAACAGTAAAGCCAAACCCAAAATCTAATCAAACAAAACAGAAAAGTATCCGCAACAGAATTATTCGTTCACCCTCCTTCAATAGTACCTATACTTGTAACAACGGGCTGAACTTTAAATGAAAATATTGGAAAATTCCAGAGCCCTTTTCACCATTACTCTCCTAGAAAGGTCTTGCTGACCGCTCGGGGAGTTAATGCTTGTTTACTTCCTTTCTATTAGGATGAATGTCACTTACTGTACATAAACCGGTCACTCAAGGTAGTAAAAGATCCCATTTACCCTCATTTAACCTTATAGGCTCACTGGTAATGAATTGAGATTTACGAATTTTCCAACCCGACTTTCTTAACCTAAGATATTAGTTTGAGATTTTTGTACACCCCGTCAGATTACAAAGCTCCTAGACGCTATGTCAGGAGCAGTGCCACCGGCCGTTGCGGGCAAGCCGCTAGCACATGCTTTGAACGTTAGATTTGCACCTTTGAGAGTTTTTTTGACCGAGCGAATCGGCTTCGCTAATTTTTGCCCAAGTCGTATGTCTGTCCAGCAGATGTCTGAATTTTCCACATTCCCCAACCGATTCACTTGATCTGTTTCAACATTAAGTATCTTTGAATTTCTGGTATTTGAGTCCTTTCAAAATGCCGGACACAGTCATGTGATCACTGGGGGGAGCTATCTGCTGGAGGAGGCAAGCAGCCGTTCAAAATGGCGCTCTATGGGGGATATATTTACAGCAGTGGACATCGTCAGGCTGATGATAATGATGGGGATGAAAGCGCAAAAAACAATTGTTCAGTTTTTAACTACGTAAGTATAAAAGACCTACAGACTCGCGAAGTCTACAGCTCAAATAGCTACATACTAGTTCTAGATCCACCGCCTATTGGTAGACGAACTAACGTGGAATTAGATGCGTTGATGCAGATACCTGAAGAGTAGAGCTGAAGATTGGGCTGTGGCGACTGGCGTTATTAATTTCTAAGTATATGAGTGATTTAAATAACTGATTTAATCCAGTGAACGTCTATCGCCTTTCTGAAGTTACTTCATTTTAAACGAAGCCGTCCCTGGGTTTATCATAATTTTTGCTCTAATCATAGATTATCTGGAAGCGATAAGGCTGCCGATTGTGGTGCTCAGTTTTAAGCTTCTGGATATGAACTTTTCCTATAATATGATATTTCAATTATTAAGAGTCTTTCTATAAAACTATAATAAAATACATTGCGGTTACACCTGCAACTTGACGATATCATACATAAACGTGATACATCGGGCATGTTTTGAGGCCAAGAGTATTTTTTCACGCTCTGTGAGATAATATAAATGAAACACAAGCATAAATTTGAACATTTATTTAATCACAGACTAATGTATATTTACTAATGAAAATCACTTACGCCCACATTAATGGATCACAACAAGTTAATTAGACATGGTGACTTTTTTTGGAAGCATTGAAAGAATGCAACCAGTGTCTCCATACCTTCATTATGATGCCTACTTTCCTCGTCACATTCCTCGAAGACTTCCAGCAGATTTTTGCATGTTGGTGGATAAATTGCGACAGATTTCTCTATTTCAATACGCCCAGTCTCTTCATCAGCATATCCAGATTTAACATAAGCGCAATAAATGAAGTTCTCGAATTGTTCATCCATAGTGAATTTTCCCGCTTTAACAGTCTTCAGTGAGTTGACAAATTCCAATGGATCATCAACACATCCAGCGGATGCTTTTAAAATGGCATTTGTCACGACTGGTGCAAACTGAACCGGCACCTAAAAAATAAGTTTTTTAAATGTTAAAATAAAGACAAGTTTTTAGTTTAACATTGGGTTAAGTAAAATTATAGGTACCTAATTATTAGGAATGCGCAGAATATTCGGCATACCGAGTATTCGGCATGTTTTTCCATGTTCGGTATTCGGGCGAATACCAATTATTTATTTTTTATTTAATTTTTTTTCGATTATACTGCCGAATAATTACCGAATATTTTATTAAATACTTCCAAAACTATCATTTATGTGAACTCATTCTAAGATAATCAGAACACTTAGCACTTTTTAATCGTTTTTCGAGATACTGATAACATGCTCTATCTAGGCCCTTAGCGCTTGGTCACCAGAAAACTATGATGTTTTGGGTCTAACGGGCACTACCGACCTATAGAGCGTGCGATTTGGTCCAATATCTAATATGAATATTTTTTTAGGTAAGTTATTGCATTTACAATACAAAAATGCGCAATGTTTCGCTTGTTTCTAAGAAAAAAATATTTCCATTGAGTGGAGCTTTTTTGGAAGTTTTATAGCAACTGAATGTGCAGGAAATTTCGTGTAAAATGAACCCGAATAGTTCGGCCGAATATTCGATTCGGTAAGGTCTAAACCGAATAATGTTCGTTATTTGATTCGGTTCAAAAATCCATGTTCGGTGCATCCCTACTAATTATAATAATATTCCTTCCAAAGTTGTAACCGTAGCCCCACATAATTAACACTTACATAATAGAACACTATGATGTCATTTTATTTTTTTAATTGTTTTTCTATTTATAACATTATTTTGTAATCTATTAAAAATTACGTATTTAGCCATGCAAGTGATATTAAGGTAAGTCAATTATTCATATTCATATTCATATTCATTTATTTGCATTCATGTACAAAATATAATGTTAGGTCTTAAAGATAGCTTATAGGTAGATAGTACATGGACCCTGTAAGGGCGCTAGCAAGCGAGTGCGTACAGAAATAAATTTATTGATCAGGCATTAATTATACCAAAGAGTTATATTTGAATTTTTAAGTACCGAGCATTTTTAAAGTCGCATAATATTACTTAGGTATGTCAATTTTTTATTATTATTATTATCATTACTTGTAGAATTTCAACCCTTTAGCAAGATAAATTTAATAAAATATTATAAAAGCAATTCATCAAATCAATCAATTTATTTCAGTCTTTGTCCTTCAAATATTACATAGTCAAAATAAAATAAAATGTCAATTAAATTTTAATAATGTAGGTAGTCAGATATTGAAGTTTTGTTTAACATTATACTACTACTACCTACTATTTTGTAAACAGGCACCGACCTATCCACTTAGCACTTGAAATTACAAAAGGTAGTTTTATACTTTGAATACTCCTTAAAAAACAATCGAATTTCTATTCCAACCAAGATAAGACAACAGGCACAAATGGATATATTATATAACAATTGAATAATAGTTTTGGCATAGTAGAAAACACCAGCAAAGTTCAAAATTGGCAGATATTGGGACGTTTACCTTACTTGGTGCAGGGCCCTTATTCCGTATGACCATTCACGCACGTAACGCGGTGCGTTACGATATCTTCGTGGAATGGTTTTGGGTTTAAAATGCTATTCTGTATGCCGTTGTCAAATTTGACAAACACGATAACACACGTTACACGCACGTCAAAAAACAGAAAACACTGGGCACAAACAATCTGACGCGTGGCATACAGAATACAATTATTTGATTCCATGTTAATTCCATGTCGCGGCGCGTTACAGCCCGCGTTTACGTTTGGAGCATGTAACACGTCACGCGTTATTGGTAAGGAATCTCATGTGTCATAGCGAATAACCCCCCTGAATTCTGATATAAGTATTTGTGTGCAAAAAAATGACAACATTGGTACAAAATGAAACAAGAATATTTCTTCTTTAATATAGCGAAATCACACTAGATATATTCTCGTTTCATTTTGCATTTAAGATAAACTTCCGCGAATAAATATGTATGTGTATTTAATAAATACTTTTCAAAGTCAGAAAAGAATAGTACAGAAGGTTTACAATAACCCGTTTAAAGCCGCCCGCACACACACAATAATAATGACAATAAAGCACGTATTGTCAATAATAATTTGTGTGTACGGCCTGTATTGCGGTATTATTCGACGCGATGAAGATTATTGTCAATTTTTTATTGACAATAATTATTATTGTGTGTGCGGGGGCGGCCTTAAGGAAATTTGAACTTTTTATGAAGTGAGCCCTATCTTGACAGATATCTGGTAATTATTTCGTTTGGGGCAGGGACTGTTATGGAACCGTGGGGTTCAGGGCATTTGAAATTAACACATTGCAAATCTATTTTGGTGCAGGCTACCGGTGAGGCTGACTCGTATCTTGCCCAAAAAATCAGCATTGTCATAGTTGAAAACTACGTAGTCTTATAGTTTCATTTTTAATCTACCGTAGTCTTTAACTATAATTTTATATTTAATTTCAATATTTTAATAATAAACTGAGTGACCGATCTGGTGAAAACCGTGGGGAGCCGATGGATGCAGGAGGCGAACAGGCGCTCGAGGTGGTGCTCTCTGGGGGAGGTCTATGTTCAGCAGTGGACATCTTCAGGCTGATGACAATGATGATGGGGATGATGATACGTTGAAACTGAGTGAAAAGAACTAAACCAATAAAACATTAAAATTGGTTACCTGCTTTTTCGGTTCAATATTGCACAGATTGTTTTTTTCAATGTCGATTAAGCCGCCTCTAGAATAATTAATGAAGAAACAAACGAATAAAACAATAAAGTACTTGAAAATCATTTTGAAAATGTATTTTTTGATATTTAAGCTAGATATGCTGGATCGTTCTATAGATAAGTGGTTGATATGATCTCTGGGATTTCAATCTGCCGTTGTCATATTTATATTAATGTCAAATGTGCGTCAGCAGAACAACTGAGTAAACTTCCTAATAAAGCATTAAATATTGTCTGATGCAGACACAAAAGATTGGGAAGTTAATAAATATATTTAGGGCGCAATATTACAATTTTAATAAATTCTATGTACCTACTTGTATATTTTATGTAGTAGTGTGTACACACAGTCTTCGTGAAGGTCAATAGGGCTATTTATTAATTTAACGACCGGTTTCAAACGTGAAAGTAGAGGCTGTTGGTCTTTACAGAATCAAAACTCGGGACGATTTAGCTACAAAATCTTTGGTCTGCTTTCGATTCAATTATGCTAATTGCGGTCACCAGGACGCCTGCCTAGCGTGATTATTAGGTATCATGAGCTGTAATAACATTTTAATTAATATTTCTAGGGGGTTTTGAGGGTATCTGCATCCCATTTTCAATTCAAAACCATTTATAAAAAGAGAATATCAAGAATGTCTAAAAAAACGGGGTGTATTGATTTATTGATCCATAGTTAAGGTGACCAATGATTAAAATCTTTGAACCATTGGTTAGAAACTTTAATCGAACACTATAGAGCGAACAGCAAATGAGTGGAATACCTTGCCGTCGTCCTTGTTTCCAGCTAACTATAACCTGGGGTTTTCAAGTCAAGAGTGAACAAGTATCTTCTAGGCAAGCATGCACCACCGTCGGCCACGTACCATCAGGTGAGACAGTGGTCAAATGCTATGCCTATAAATTATTTAAAAAAAGAATTTGTTAAAGTTTTTAACATAGGTTACCTTAACTACAGAACAAAAAACTCAGCATTAATGTGAATGGTTGCGAGCTAAAACGTTAATCTTCACAGTTAAAAGAGATATTTTATATTCAAAAACTTCTCTAAACTGAAAGTATGTTCATCAAAGACACCAAAGGGATTCTTAGGAAGTCCCAGAAATTTTATTCCGATTATGGTCTAATCTTAACAGGACGAATTCACAAATAGGAAAACTAAAGGTTTTTAAATCTAATACAGCATAGAGCCGATGGATGCAGGAGGCGAGCGGCACTCTCTGGGGCCTTATCTTCAGCAGTGGACGTCTTCAGGCTATTGATGATACTGCATAATGATTGGTCGTGTGGTTGCATGTGAAAAGGATCAGCCCATCTCTTCCGTGGGTGCCGTAAGAGCCGGTTAAGGGAAAAGGCAGCAGCATTCTTCTTGGTACATTAAAACCTGCTATCACTAAGTCGCCTGCTAAGCCTGGGCCCTATTCCGTATGACCATTCAGGCACGTAACGCGGCGCGTTACGATATCTTCGTGGAAAGGTTTTGGGCTTAAAATGCTATTCTGTATGCCGTTGTCAAATTTGACAAACACGGCAACACACGTTACACGCACGTCAAATAACGAATAACCCCCCAGGGGGGGTTATTCGCTATGACACATGAGATTCCTTGCCAATAACGCGTGACGTGTAACATGCTCCAAACGTAAATGCGAGCTTTAACTTGCCACGACATGGAATTAACATGGAATCAATAAATTGTATTCTGTATGCCACGCGTTAGATTGTTTGTGCCCAGTGTTTTCTGTTTTTTGACGTGCGTGCAACGTGTGTTGTCATGATTTTATAATAGTCTAGGCCTGTATTATTAATATTTGCATGCCTTAGTTTAAGGCAGAACATAACTGGACATTAAAATTTTATAACATCATTATCATTCGACATATGTTTGAGCAAATAAATATCATTTCATTTCATTTCATTTCATTTCATTTCATTTCATTTCATTTCATTTCATTTCATTTCATGTTTGTCAAATTTGACAACGCCATACAGAATAGCATTTTAAACCCAAAACCATTCCACGAAGATATCGTAACGCGCTGCGTTACGTGCGTGAATGGTCATACGGAATAAGGGCCGAAAACACTGGGCACAAACAATCTAATAATAATAATAATAAAAAAAAAAAAAAAAAAAAAAAAAACCGCTGTCATTGATACATCTTTGATTTATTTCTCTTCTTTTATAAAAATATTTACCCTGGTTTATTCCAATAAAATATTGCACGGTTACCTAGATAATTATCAAAAACTATCATTAAAATATAAAAACTATGGGAATCCAAGTTCTACAGAAAATTAGACTTTTACCGAAAAAATATGGACAGATTGACGTTGTCAGTTTGGAAAAAAATCTCTACAAGCAACAATAATAACAACAAAATGAAGTAGAAAATGATAACCAGATCAAGGACAAAACAAGCGGAAACGATATGCGCACGCCTACCACCACCGCCCACCCCATCGTCTCCGAGTTCGTCGTCGGGGGATGAGTATGGTACTCCCCCCGACACCACCGCGTCGAGTGACGAGGACGGGCCACCGTCACCTCCGCCGCCGCCACCACCTGCGCGACGTGGGCGACCACCGCTGCCGGCACGCTTGGGGCCTGCGGGGCAACCTGCTCCGCGCCCGGCCCCCGCTACCGGTGGTATAGTGCGCCGCATGCGATGGACTCCAACAATGAACGAGAACTGCATGCGCGCCTACTATGGGGCTGCAGACGGGGGAAGCAGCCTGACTGCGTACCGGGATAGGATGCTGTCACTGTTTCAGGGCCTTGAGCCAGCCGTCGCCGTATCCGCGCAACGACTGTCGGATCAGGTGCGGGCTATCCATCGGTGCAAGCTGCTGGACCAGTCTGCGCTTGATCGGTTGCGCCTGGAGGCGCTGCCTATTTGCACTACTTCTCCTTCGCCGCGGGTCCTGCCTGCCGCGCTGCCGGATCCGGGACCAATTATGGGCCCGCCACCGGTCACGCCGCGGGGTGATCCCGCGATCGATGGGGAGGAAGGTGTGAGTGACAGCGTAAGTACCCAGGCGAATGAGCAATTGAGGAGCGCTTTGGAGGACGCGATTGAGCGGTATCGGTCCACACCTACCTCTGGGCCGCGACTACCACGTTTGCCCACGAATAGGCGAAACCTAGTGCTAATGGGAGCCCTGAACACTTTGCTAGCTCCGTACTTACGGACTAGCGAAGACTTAGTTGATACGCACTCGATCTTGTACTGTGGGGCCATCGCGGCGTGCCGCGTGGCTCGTGTCAAGTTTCCGGACACTGACCGAGCACCGCGGCCCGCCGACGGTGCTCCCGCGTGGCAGGTACGGATCGAGAAGCGTATCACTACATTCAGGACTCTCATAGCGAAGCTGGTCTGCTTCAGCCGGGGCAATCATCGCCCCCGAGTCATGCGTTTCGTGACCCAGGCTTTTGCTGGGACTGGTATCAGGCCTCAGGACTACATGGCCTGTGTCACGGAACGCATTGACTATCTGAAGCAGAAAGTCTATGCGTGGGCGAGTCGTATTCGCCGCTACGGAGAGCGTGTGGATAGATACAAGCGGGGTCGCCTTTTCCAAAGCGACCAAAGGAAGGTGTACCGAGACTGGGAGGGAACCAGCCAACGTTCTGTCGACGGGCAGCAGCCAGATGCAAACGCCATGAACGAGTTCTGGCGTAGCATCTGGTCGGTGCCCGTCGATCACACGGAGGGTGATTGGATGCGTGTTGTCGAGCGTGGGTGTGAGTCGATCGAGTCCATGGGCTCTATTACTATAGACCCCGAAGACATAAGTTGTGCGATCCGTACGACCCAGAACTGAACATATAAAACAAAATCTTGATATAGGCAACAAGTTAGTGGGTGTCTTTTTAGACCTAGCCAAAGCATTTGACACTGTCTCCATCCCCATACTTTTGGTTAAGCTGGAGGCAGCTGGAGTGCGAGGTAATCCCCTCAAATGGTTTGACAGCTACCTGACAGAAAGAACGCAGTGTGTGCGAATGGCCACCAATAAAAGCCGCGAAACTTGTATTGGGTTTGGTGTCCCACAAGGTAGCATTTTGGGGCCGACATTGTTTTTGATTTATATAAACCAACTATGTGACATGAATCTTAAAAACGGCAAAATTATTACGTATGCAGACGACACAGTGCTTCTGTTTCACGGAAAAATCTGGGGTGAGGTCCAAACTGTTGCAAATATGGGTTTATAAAGTGTTTCGGGGTGGCTAAGAAGTAATCTACTGTCCATAAATATTTCAAAAACAAAATATATTACTTTCACTATAAATAAATCCACCCAACCCAAAAAACCACTTGAGCTCAAAATACATCAAGCTACTTGTAACAGCGAAAGGCCATGTCAGTGCAATAATTTAAATTCAACGCTAGAAATAAGATATCTGGGGGTGGTTTTAGATCAAAATCTATCCTGGACTACGCATATTAAAGTGCTTTCAGGTCGAGTTAGAAAGTTAATGTGCATTTTTAAACAGCTTCGGCATGTAATGAATTTTAACTCACTTATCAGGGTTTACTATACGCTAGCCCAGTCAATTTTAGCTTATTGCATTACAGCTTGGGGCTCGGCAGCACAAACCCACTTGATGTAACTGGAAAGGTCTCAAAGAGCGCTACTAAAAGTAATGACCTTTAAGCCTAGATATCATCCGACCATAGATTTATACAGGGAATGCGGAGTGCTTACTGTCAGGCAGTTATTCATCAAAGCAGCAGTTAGTAGGCAGCATTCTTTTGTTACTAAAGAAATAGTAGAAGAAACTAGCCGCAGAAGGAGAAAAGACATCATTTTTAAAACAAAAACTCCACGCACTAAATTTCGATGGAAATGTTTAACGAATCTAGGACCAATACTCTACAATCGACTGAGTAGAAATATTGAAATCATCAATTGCACACGTTATATCTGCAACAAAATGACTACAGAATATCTAAAAACTGTTAATTATACGGATACTGAGAAATGATCCAAAATATTTTTTCAAATATCAAATCAGGGACCCCAAAAACCTCCCGATGCAAAAAATCAGCCCGATCGGACCAACTTTCAAAATGGCCGCCATCTTGGATCCGCCATCTTGGATTTTCATGACGACCATCCGAAAGCGCCCATCCTCCTCTATGACATTTGGTCGAACACACCCCACCTACCTCTTACCGTTTCCGATTTATAAGCGTTTCAATTTTGTATGGAATTTTTATTTTTTTGTATGGCAACTTTGAGGGAAACTCAAAGTACATCGCGACGTACCTTGAGTTGACAGTCGTTTCGCTTCTCTCGTTTAAGAAAAATTGACGCAGAAAGGTCAAGTTGATTATATATTGTCAATTAAAAATACCAAACACACAAAAATGAGGTTAAGTCGAGATTGAGTTGAGTGGAGTAAACTCGTGGTAATAACTTAGAATATGGGTGTTAATTTCCACTTAACTTTGAGGGAAACTCAAGGTACATCGCGACGTACCTTGAGTTGACAGTTGCTTCGCTTCCCTCGTTTGAGAAAAATTTACGCAGTAATGTCAAGTTGATTATTATTGTTATTTAAAAATACCAAAACACAAAAATGAGGTTAATGCGAGGTTGAGTCGAGTGGAGTAATCTCGTAGTAACGACTTACCCCCATATTCTAAGTTGTTACCACGAGTTTACTCCACTCAACTCAATCTCGGCTTAACCTCATTTTTGTGTGTTTGGTATTTTTAATTGACAATATATAATCAACATGACATTACTGCGTCAATTTTTCTTAAACGAGAGAAACGAAACAACTGTCAACTCAAGGTACGTCGCGATGTACTTTGAGTTTCCCTCAAAGTTAAGTGGAAGTCGAGTGAAGGATTTATGGTGAAATGTTTTAGAATACAGAGGTTAGAATATGGGGGTAAGGCTCCGCTGTCTGTTCGTGTGTCACCAGGCGGTATCTCATGAACCGTGATAGAGGCAGTTGAAATTTTCACAGATGATGTAGCTATATTAACAAATACTAAAAAACAGAATAAAATAAATATCTCAGGGGGCTCACATACAACAAACGTGATTTTCTTGCTCATTTTTATAGATAATGGTACGGAACCCTTCGTGCACGAGTCCGACTCGCACTTGGTATCGCGGTAGGTATTGTGCATTTACCGCGGCGCTTGCCCTAATTTAAGTGGACCAATTTCAAATGGTTTGTGCCTTATCTTCTATTGGATTATATCAAAAACAGGTCACCTACTTAATATAATACTTGGTATTTTCATAAAATTAAACTAGTACCTAATTAACCCTTCCCCCGAGACCAACAAGACTGCGTAAGGTTGATTTACGAGTTGATACTATTGGAATTACCTGTTCATTGCCTGGATTTAGCTAAGCTCGCTATGTGTAATCCCGCGAGTTAATAAATTGCTTTCAGATGGAACATAAATCATATTTTGAGTAATTGCTTTGTGTGCGTGATGTCGGTATATTTTGTATTAATTTACGTATGGTGTAAGCGAGAAAGAAATACACCCTTTTTAAAAAGTTATGTTTCTGCGTGTATATCAATATTTTGTTACAGAAAGCCTACACCCAAAGTTTCTGGGCTCCGAAACAAATATCACCGTTGTAGTTGGCCGTGATGCAACGCTTACCTGCATGGTGGAGAATTTGCAAAGCTTCAAGGTAATTTTCCTTAACTTAATCACTGATTAGGTACTGAATACTTGTGTTACTTACTTAATTCCCTACATAATTTTTTAAAAGGATTTATATATTATTACTACTGCAAAAGTGTGCAAGCACTATACTGTATTCCGGCTTAAAGAGCATTGTAGCTTACCTTTATAAATAAAATAATAAAATAAACGAGATTTTGTGACCTGATATACATTATAAATCATATTACTACTGCGCAGTGTCATGCAATACATAGTTTTGAGTAGCAAGGCAACTGTTAAGGCAGCGCACGACTTGTCCGTCACATCGTTCGTTTGCATCAAAATGTATCCAAATGAATAAAACGTAGGATCTAAAGATCAATGAATTAATACGTATCGTATGTCTTTGCAATAGTACTTATACTTAGGTAACTATGTATGAATTATATATCCCCGTTTCCATAGATTTTTGCGCGTCAATCGTCAAAACGTTATTAACACACTCATTAGGTATGTAAACTTCAACAGCCGTCTGAGACGTTTAATAATTGTAATTGTATAAACTTAATGATGCCATACGATAGTTACAACGTGCCTTCAATGCTACAAATTATTACCGGAATTACCTAGGGTTTATTATTTGTATTTACCAGAGTAACATCTATTAGGGTTGCCATCTGGTGACGATTATTTACAAAAAGTAATTGTGCTTCGTGTGCTTCCCAATCATAATATGGTAAGAATCTGATGAGCGATGACTGTTGGTTTCTGTTGAATATTTTGTACTCGTTGTATAGACCCTTATGATTCTTACTGCATGCTACCTGATAATAGTAATAATCAAGCTGTGGATGCCACGTGTATTAAAAAAAACTTATGTAGTGTTTGATTTACACAGTTTATACACAGACATACCTACATGAAGGTACATTTTGGTGTTTATCATTTAGGGTGAAATATGGACGATCTCTGTACACTTTCTGTAGTTTTTCCTGCCCGTTTTGGTAGCAGATTTAGTCTCCACGATGTGACAACCCTGCGTGTTCCTACTACGCTTACATTTCCCCATTAGTTAAGGTAATAGTTCCCATTAGTCATTTCCCGAAGTAATGCCTTTCCATTCATATTGTAACGCCTTCAAAGAGAGAAGGCTCCTCGGTTCTCTACAGATTGATGAACAAAATGTATAGTTTGACCACTTTGGGAGGAAAAATATGTGTTCAAGTAAATTTTAATATTTAGATAAAAAAAAATTGTACTTCATATTAAAGTGGAAAGGATTCGAAAATGATGTTTATAGAATTTTCTGAAGTCAGTGTCAGTCTTTATAAAAACCTTGTCAAAAATAAAAATTCATGGCGGATAAACAACTGGATGGATTTTGGTGCTTGTTTGGTGCCGCGCATCCTTTCTTTGGGAGTTCTGAGCAGGTTATTTTTCAGTATTTTGCATTAAAATCTGTTTACCCAAAATGTAGCTATAGACATTTTGATAAAAATGTTACAATAATCTCTCAATTAAAAAAAGAAGGAGGGAATCCCGTCTGATCCGAAACTGAAGCACCCTTAGGAAGCCGGAATGCTTCGTACGTACGAGCGGAACATGCACACACTCACATCATATGCAGCCGGTCGCCCTACTTTCATTTGACATACATACAGGGTTACAGGAAAAATTGTGCTAGATCCGTTAAGAGCGTGGAGTACCCATGATTTCTGACTTATTTCACTATGAAACACCCTAGGCTAAACTAATAATATTTTTGTAGATATCCCTTAGAAAACAATACAGTTTCTAATATTTTTTTTATATCTTAACTTTCACTTGTCTACTACGGTCTATTCAATTAACTTATGTACTATTTTAATGATTGACGTCCTAAAGCATCTTATTACACATGTAAAAATGCAATAATAATAATAATAAGAAGACGCAAAATATTTCAATGAAAAAATTAAAAATTGAATATCTCGAAAAGGGTAAAGTTTAGCCTAGGGTGTTTCATAGTGAAATAAGTCAGAAATGATGGGTACTCCACGCTCTTAACGGATCTAGCACGATTTTTCCTGTAACCCTGTATATAATATTATGTCCGTTATTTTGGGCTTCAGTTCGATGTCAATCAAAACTCAATCCTTCTTTTTTTTATTTTATCCATGCTCCCAAATTATTCAAATATTTTTTGATTGTGTTGTGTACCTATTTTCAGTTAATGTAAATGCTCCAAGGTAGTATAAATGTAGTTCATAGAGGCTTATCAACGAAGTTCCACTGTTCTAAAGCTAGAGGTTGAAATCGTAAATATTAAGGTGGAAGCCACCGCCGCGTTTTGTCCTCCCCAACAGCAATTATGAAGGTAAAGTTACACCATTCGGTACAACAGGCTGCCCTAAAATATGCCAGTGTCACGCCTTCATTACTTATGAATAAGTTAACGACAACCCATTTTTCTTCGGCTTTAGTTGGTAGTGGGAACTCCATGTACTGAACAGAATATGAACGTGAACTGTCACGGAATGGATTTTCAAGTGTGAATGCAAAGATTAGTACTTACATTAAAAAAATTTGCTATTACTCGCTAAAACAATAAAACATAATTTGTGGAGTATTTTATTAGCAAAAATGAATTATTCGAGTATCATTTCAATTAGTGAACGAGCAAAAGTTAGAGAACTCGAGCAACGGTATGAAATGCATTTCTTGACAACGCCAAAACGAGAAAATCAACTTAACATTTTCAAATAGATAAAATTCCCAGCACGTATTTGACGCAGTAATAACAAAACCTAAAATAAGCTGTATTTACTGGGCGAGTTAAAACGAGTAAAATTGCCGAAACACTTATCACGTTTTCACGCGGCGATGGCGGCGAGTAATTCCCGTGGTCCCAGAGTTTGCAAAATATGAATTGCTCTACAGTACAGCCATAAAACATGGTTCTGCTCAACGCAAAGGAAGCAATTTACGCGAACAAGCCCCTTTGTTGGCTGAATACTTGATTCTGATCCTGCCTATTGTGTCGCCTCGTTACGTGAGTGACGGTAATGCTAATTGTTTACTTCAAAACGTGTGGAGAATTACGTCTTGGATGTAGCATTTCTTTGTAAATTTTTTTGCAGAAGGCGAGCATCTGCTCTTATTGCCGCTCTGTGGGGAGGCCTATGTTCACCAGTGGGCGTCTTCAGGCTGTTGATGATGATGTACTTAACAATATTAATATAAAAAAATTTAAGTCTGCCCCTCTATTCTCACTCATATTATTATGTCGCGTTAGCTTTTTGGCTTTTACGCCTTTTCTATAGTTAATTCAGATTAGGGCCAAATGACCGAAAAATGAAACACATGTCGCTAACATCTGACATAATATAGGTATAATATGTACCGCGGTTAGATAATACCAGCCTACATTTGGATTAACGCACTAGAGAATGTTGAGCGACATTCTCTAATGCCTTAATCCAAATGTTACTTAGTAACCACTCACATGTTAACACGAATCGTTGATTGATTTCAATTATAGGTAAGCTCTATAAGTGGTGTGGGACAAATAGAGTGTGTAATAGTATGAATTAACTAAATCAATGGATCGCTATTATTGAACTGTAGACGTGAAAACGTTCTGCATAATCTGACTTTACAGATAGAGAGACGAAAGTTGTGTTGTAATCCATGTTGTGCTGATAAGAGCTAGCTTAATGATATTGGATTGGCAAAATGATTTAAAATCAGTTCTGGTCGCTGTCTGTATATGACATCTTATTTATAGCGGTCGCTACCCAATTTCTGAGCTAATTACACTTAAATTATGTTGGAAAAGTTTTGTTAACCAAAAACAGCTGTGTTAATTATTCACCATTTCGATTGATACAGGTCGCATGGCTTCGGGTCGATACGCAAACTATCCTCACGATAAGAACTCATGTCATCACCAAGAACCATCGTGTTGGAGTAGCCAGAGCCGACCAAACGTGGTCTCTGACTCTGCGAGACGTCCGCCTGGCCGATGGAGGGCGATACATGTGCCAGATTAACACAGAACCTATGATCACGCAGACCCATCATTTACATGTTTTTGGTAAGTAGCAGATAGATAATTGTGTGAGAACTGGTCATTCGACCTGTGTGAACCATATTCTTATGGCATTTGAACGGCTCCAACTTATTTAGATTTTCTATTTTTATTCAGTACATGACATTGGCGAAATCGTGGTGAAGTTGCCGCAGAAGCCCTTCAATTTTTATTCATTTACAGTAGATATTTAATTCCTGGAATACATCCCAAAGGTTTGCAAGCATGCATACTTTATAGATCATGAAAATCCATAAACGTGGAGAAGTTTTGTATTAGTTAAACTGACTTTTGTCTCTTTCGATCGAGTTCGATATTCCAATGACAAAAAAAGAGAAAAGTTGGCGTTACTGAACCATTCATTAATAAGGATGTCAGGGTGGCTTTTTTGATCCGTAAGTTAGGTAAGCACAATGGTTAAAAACTCGCAAATGTTGGCCATTGGTTAGAACCTTGTTAAACATTCTGTTCATGGGCCTTACGTGCATTCCCTCAATACACATACTTACCCCCAAATATATTCAACGCTTACTGACACCTCTCTGTGTAACCGAACTCATGAAATTGCATCGGGCTCGTATTCATCAAGTGACAATGCGTTTGAACTGGCAATACATCACGGCTGTCTTCAAGTTACTTGCTTCTCCGAACTTGCGGAATTGCGATTAGAATTCTTGTGAAATGTTGCTGCCAATACTCTTTGTAGACTATGTTCGACGCTACTTTGCTGTTTAGTTTTTATTTATAGATCTTTGTTTTCTAACTAAACCTGTCATTGATGCTTGTCAAGGTAAAAACTGTACGGTGAAGAGAATCAAAGCAAAAAACAGAACCGTGGTTTTTTGAACTTGATAGTTCTGTTGGTCTTTTCTGATCGTTACCTATACGCCTCACCGGGCAGAGTCATAAGGCTTTCCGAAACCCGTCATAAATATTTGTAGGTATCTGGGTGAAGGCTTTTATTAGTCTTCATCTTTGGGTCGTCATAGGCCATTGCCTTAGTCTAAACCTTGCTCGCACTGTAATACATGCTTGGCAATGGCTAAGAGAAGAAAATCGAGGTTTATACGATGTTGCGACTAATGATTTTAATGAAATTTAACTTCCCCAGTACCACCAGACATCGTAGACTCGGACAGTAGCGGCGAAGTGATAGTTCGTGAAGGTGAAAATGTGACGCTACATTGTGCTGCTTCCGGAACCCCCAACCCGATGATAGCTTGGAGGCGGGAGGATCTGGCGCAAATGCTCGTTGATGGAAAGGCCGGTAAGTTGTAAACAAATACAAAATATTTTCGCAGCCACTAGGGTATGTAACTATAGCTCAGTTGGCAGAGCGTCCACTGGTCAATTGGAAGGTGTGGGGTCAAACCCCGCTGGATGCTAAAGTTTTTAAGTAATTTAATGTCCTTGTAAAAAAATAGATGGAAAGTACAGTCTTGTAGATAAATAATACAGTTTTACAAAAATAAGGTCTTTATATTTCAATGGCACTATATAGGTGAATAATTTTGCCGTTTTAGATAACGGGAACGAGACAAAACCACTGCTGGAAATGTTTTTAAAGTCGTTATGATATGTCGGAGGCCTTCTGAACTCTTCTGACTCTCTAAAAAAATAAAAAGCCAAAAATTTGACGTTAATATAAGTTCAATTACAGTGCGATGTGACGTCAGAATCTGTAAATGCATATGTTTTAAATATTACATCAAAATATTTTAACTAATAAAATCACTCTGAATACAACATTCTGATTTAACTTTTTCCTAAATAAGTTCATACTAACTCGACTTTACCTATAGCTCGCCAAGGATGCGCTTTGTTCATGCAAAACACTAAAATCTGCCAACTTGCAATAGCGCAAACATCACAAACTCACACTAAATCATGTGTGCATTTAATTTTCACCGTGAACTTTTGTACACTGCGATGCAAGCTGTACAAACGATATGACGCAAAGAGGTGCAGTGGCTGGCATAAAATATGACAGTTGAAAAATTATGACGTAAAATGTTACAGGTAAGTAAGTATACAATATCTACATGGTATAAGTAAGAAGAATGTGTTAAGAACAAAAAATAGGTCAAAACGCTTGTAGTAGGAATAAACAATGCTACGTTTGCACGTGCCCCATATTTCATTCCCCGAACTGCACTTTAGAAATGACGGAAAGTTGTAATTTTAATATTCCACGTTTGTATGTCGTATGTTTGTAAGCGCTCCCATTACTTTACTGCTAACTCAGTGAGAGTGAAAATAAATAAATGCCGTTTTACTTAGTGTGTAAATCAAGTTGGATGTTTTCTGTCCTAGTTTTTTCTGGTGTTTTAATAAGGTTGCGATGTTTAATAAATTTGATGAGATTTTGAACTAACATAAATATGGGTAATTAATTTGTTATCATTGCATTGGTTTCGTTCTGATCGTCGATAAAGTTTACGTTGAAGTTTAGCCATTTATCGCATCTATAACCTATTTGTATATAAAAACTGCGTGGTTTCTACGTCGATGTATCGTAGACGAAAATCATAGCTGCTAGTTTTGCTCACTACACTGTCGATTTCGGCGTATTATTCCATATGTCACAATCACGATGATTTAACAATAGGACTATGCTTCTAAACTTTGATACATGACTCGTGCTCCATACAAAACAGGCTTGCATAAAAGCAAGCTACTCCGGCAATACACAATAGGAGACACAAATCTAAACAATGCATGCCTCGAAAATTCTACAAGCTGTGAAATCTGTGAATGATTCTAATACGCAGATTCTCAGTTTCAGCAGATAAATGTATTATATAAATCCAGCTATAATATAAGTACCTAGCCTGGCCCATAGAGTAACTTTTTATACTGGAGGCCTGGCCCAAGTTAATTTCACAGCGGGTGTTATGTAAATTGTAAAGTCGTTTAAAAGCAAACCGTGCGATATTTTAATAAAACTTCCTGGTAAGTGGTTTCCAATATCTACTCAAGTTTACTCGACTATGAGAGCATAGACTACGCGAACTTTCAAAAGTTTAAAAAACTGAGTTTTCTTCAGCGCCCCAGCCCTGATGTAAATAAAAACTATTATTTTTCTCTACATTCTACGAAAATACCTGCTATTACATCAACGTAAATATTTATTATGTGTTTCGCATATTGGCTGGGTGAGCATAATATTACCTATTTGCTCACTACATGGTATGTTCACAGTGAGCAGGTGGAGCGGCCCTTGGCTGAACATGAGCGCAGTGACTCGGGAAATGAATGGTGCTTACTTCTGCATCGCGACCAACGGCGTCCCGCCTGCAGTTAGCAAGAGAATACTGCTGCATATTCTGTGTGAGTCCTCTTTTCCAATAGTTATTTTATAACTGTTATTTCACACAGAGAACAAATGAAGCGACGCTTGTCTGTAGCAGAGTAATTTAGACTATGAATGACTTTGGGCTTTGTTATGAATGGCTGTTATAGAATACATCTGCTATAGGTACTGCTTAAGTATATTTTCAGAGTTAACTACTTAAAAGTTTGTGGAAATTCCACATTTTGCGAAATTGAGTGGACGAAAATCATTAAGCAATAATAGAACAGTAGGGCCTAGCACGAATATTTACGCGCGCGTAAGTGTAACGTTAACGTAAGCGTTAACATACAACTGGTGTATGGTAATTGATCTGCCCCCTATTACGATTGAGCTAGCAGCGCTGCTGACGCGCGTCTACCGCTCAACTTCTGTCAAAATTGTATGAACTTTGACAGCAGTTGAGCGGCAGACGCAATCGTAATAGGGGGGTTTTACGTTAACGTTACACTTACGCGTGCGTAAATATTCGTGCTAGGCCTACTGGTACTGCGTATAGTGCGGTCTTAGTGTAAGCAAGGTGTCAGTTATAATAAATAATCGTTGTTTGAATGAGCTGTAACATAATTATATCTGCACAGTATTTTAACAGTTTTCAGGGCGTGAGTAGGTATACTTAGTTGGTACGGTGGTATTCTATATGACTGAACCACAATATAGAAAAGTATTATATTTTGTGACTAAACTGCTGAAGCATTACGCTCACATTGAGCAATAACGCTTCACTTCATCTATAACGCTGTCAATATTGTTGTAGGTATTATGTATATTGCTATTGACATAACAACAACTTCAACTCGTAGGATTCTGACAATTCGATATATTTATAATAGAGCTGGGAAAGTTGTTTAAATTGAGAGATATTTCGACGAAGTATTTTTTGGACTTCGAAAACAAATGTCAGTATATCTTATAGGAAACTTCGATTAAGATCAACATAAACTAAGGACCCTCTCGGAGCATTATGGCCGTGTACAAAGACGTAGGGTCAAGGATATTGGAAGAAGTAAATTTTGGTAGAACTGTTATTTGCCTTCGTTTATCCGACAACGTTATTGTGCAGGCTTAGCTTATAAATCGCCTTACAGTCTTACTTACTAACTGCTTGCTGTCCACAGCTTGCACGCGTGGACTACTGTTTGTCGTGACGTGAGATATGTCGTTCTCCAGAGCTCAACCTGTATCCATATTTTCTTTCAATATATCGATAAAGAAGTGTAGGTACTATAGGTACCGTAAACACTTTCAGTTATTCATTAAAAACTTGTGCTCTGAAGACACGCCATACAAATTACTAAGGCGCTTTGAAATGTTCTGAACACAACAACAACCTACCTTTCGGCAGCTGTACCTATGTTTTAATACCTACTTTTAATAATTTTAGTTACTGTACTGTTGTTATAATTTAAAGTGTTTTCTTTTGAATTCATTAGCTTCTGAGTTCAGATGGAACGTGCAACACTGTTTAAGTCTATGCTATTTTTGCAGGTAAACCATCAGTCCAAGTCCTACAGAAACTAATTGGAGGATACTTGGGAGAGAATGTCATTCTGCAGTGCAAGATCGAAGCCAATCCACTGACTTCGGTCTACTGGACCCATATAGATGGCGACAAACTTCAAAATGGTTGGAAATTATTTTCATACTCACTCTAACGTTTTTAGGCTGAGCTAGCTTTGATTTTTAGCTAAATTTTGAAAAATAAAAATTTTCTGCTTCTCGTGTAGGCATGTGGTCAATCCTGGTGTCAAAATTTTTAGGCCGCCCGAAGACTTCTGACTTGGCTTAAGGCGCTAATGCTTCCAAATCGACTATTTTGAAAGTAATTTTCTCAAAGTGTATTCCATTTACAGGATTGAAAAAAATGCATGTTAATACTGGTTATATCTTCCTTCCATCTGCTGAAATCAAAACGCGATTACGAAAAGTTTTCTCGAAAAATCGTGAAGTGACCTTTAAAAAATATTTCAAACGCCCTAAAATGTTATATTATAATAAGACACCCCATTGAAATAAATCATAGTGATGAGTTACGTTTCAATGCAGCCATCTGTATACTGTTTTTTCATAACGATAAGCGATTATTTTATAACTAATTATTTGTACCGCAAAATGGAAAATTCGAAGAGCAACTCAACGTAATCGCCATATTTGTGCTAAGCATAAAGCGACCCTATTTAATACACCATACGTTTCATGTTCGACTGGTGTAATAAACGTGCTCGCTTTGGGTCCTGTCAGCGTCTTAACGAGCGACTATTGTCTTACGCCAACAGCCGGAACCGACGGCTTAACGTGCCCTCCGAAGCACGAAATAAAATATTTAAAATGAAATTATAAGACAGTATACTGGGTGTAATTGAATTCATTAGCATCCTTTGAAACTAGGTATTTACTCCTGATACCGGTCACGTGTAGTCCAAAATTTTTGAATTCTAACACATTGGTTTGGTAATAATAATAACTCCAAAAAATGGAATAACTTACTTAATCAAATGCTACAATACAAAACTTAATTAAAATAATGAAGTACTGTTTTTAATTAGTACATACAAGGTATAAAAACGTTTAAATGTATCAAAATCATCCGTGCCAACCGCGTTAGGCACCGCGGAAATCTTCATAATTTACAATAAAAAAATTTTCTTTCCCACTCTTTACTCTTTAATAATCATCGATAAATGATGTACTATCATAGGCTTATGCTAATGAATTAAATTACATCTTGTATAATAATACGGGGAGTATTATTACTAGGTGGACCGACGATCAAGTGGAAACCGCGGGGAGCCGATGGATGCAGGAGGCGAGCGCCGCTCAAAGTGGCGCTTTCTGGGAGGCCTATTTTCAGCTGTGGACGTCTTCAGGCTGTTGATGATGATGATGATGATGATGATATTTTTAGAAGTTCAAAGGTATTTTTTATGAAATACTGTGTATTATATACAGGGTCGAAGTACCAGGCAAGCATAAAATCAGAGAGCTACCGTCACAAAGCCTCGCTGCGTATCAACAACGTGTCACGCGAAGACATCGGCGCTTACCATTGTCGCGCGGAAAACCCGCTCGGAAGCTCCCGAGATGACGTCACGCTATACAGTAAGTAATTATTTTGGTCGGTATCAAGTTTGATTAAATTATTATGATTTTGATTGTGACTGTGTTTAGGTCTAAAACAGTGCTTTTGTGTTATTCCTATTCGTATTTATTTTTCTAGTAAATTTTTTTGATTTTTTTGATTAGATACTAAAATTACCAACATCCATTTCAAAATAACTAATGTACGTTTAAATATAGTTATGTCTTATAATTCCATTGGCTCTATTTACAGGGCATTCTCAACCCTGACAAAATTCCCATGTAAAGAATAAAAAGCAGAACTATTTAGAGAACCAGTGAAACCTTTGCTAAAACCTTCTATAGAGTTTTGGAGAGAACCCTAATTCTTGGTTATGAGTTTTAAACTTAGCTCACGTTGAGCAACCAAACTATAACGCCCATAATAAAATCAACAAGTAAGTATATAAGTATAAAAAACAGTTGGTTATTTTATTTACTCAACAACTTAAATAATAAATAACATAAAACATTAATAATACCTACTTAAAAAAAAGGACGTTGGTTATTAGTTTTTGTTTGGGTCACTGTTATTATTAGTTGAGAAGTAAAGAAACAAGAATATAGTGGACCCTCCGTTTAGGTAACGATCGATGGAAAGTTCGCTGATTTGTTTTCTCGTGTGAAAGCTGTGTAGAGAATTATTAATTTATTACCTACCAACGAATAAAAATATTTTTACTATAAATAATAATATCATAATCCGAATCCATTTCAAATAAATGTTTGATGCCTACCAATAATTAACAAGGCTTAATAATTAGGTATTGAATGAACAAAGCGGCTCAATCATTGATTACGTCGTCGGATCATTGCGTAATACAGTTCGAAAATTATTGTTGGTAGGTAGTTAATTACTTATATATGTCACCGTCTTATTGTAAAAACCGTTTGTTTATAAAAAACGAAAATAAATCTGCTTATTTATAAACTGTCGTTTTATTGCAAACTGACAATCTGTTTTATAATAACACGGATGATATTTCGATTATTTATAAACAGTCGGTGCCTAGCGGTGAGTTCATAAAAAAGGGGTTTTAGTAGCGTTTAATTGTGAACAAACCCGTTTTAATGCACCAATTTTTGCTGTAACCTAGTGTGTTTTTAGAGTTCCCGTCTGATCCGAAACTGAAGCACCCTTAGGAAGCCGGAACGCTTCGTACGTACGAGCGGAACACGCACACACTCACATCATAGGCAGGCGGTCGCCCTACTTATCTGACACACATATGTAATATGTCCGCCATTTTGGGCTTCAGTTCGATGTCAATCAAAACTCAATCCTTCTTTTTTTTATTTCATCCATGTGGCTAACCAGTAGGTTACGACGAGCGAAGAGAGGAGGAGTGTTAGGTTAGTTTTGACCACACTAGAAGTTGATAATTACGAAAAAACTAAGTGATGCCGATTAATTTAATAACCGAAAATCTACCGTTTTATTGTGAGACGCATTGCCCGTTTGACACCGTCTGATGCTACACTAGATGGGCGCTAGGTTCTAAAATCGCTCTCTATAATTATATTGCCAACCGAATTCAAAGACGAGTAGAATATCGTAGATAAAATTATCAACGAAAATTATTTACTTAAAATAATAAGCTATATGAACTGCCTGTTGAAAGGTAATCATACTATCGGGTTTACCATTAGACTGTTATCATACTGTAGGTATACTATTAAACTTTTCTTCTATGACTTTTTTTCCATTGCCCAATAAAAACACCAAATTTAAAAAAAAATTAAATTAATTTCGTCTACGAGCAATTATTATGTCTTAATTTAAGACGCACTTCCAACGCTAAATTAAGTAGTCTAAAATCCGAAAATTTGCTGCCGCGATAAATTAATTTCGGTTAAATTAAAGGTGTTGATTCTAATTAACGCTCACCGTCGGGAATAACTTTTTTAATTGTTCATTTTTATGACCCTATTAACCTGTCGGGGTATCAAATTATGAACTGTGTACGGACGGAATAAGGTTTTGAATAAGTAAATAAAGTTTGTTTGTTACAGCGCTGGTTACAACAACATCATCCACAACGACAACGACAGAGTTGACGACAGAAAGTGATGTCACCTCTTATTCTTACGCTATTTTATCAAGTGAGTCGCAGACTAAATTATTAATTATTTATTTAATATATGGTTGTGGTGTATAGAGATCATCCTGGCTAAATACAAGTTCGGTTTAAGAAAAATGGAAAGTGCAAAAACCTTACTATGTATGGGTAGTTCAAAAGGTTATTAAACGAAAGCATATCTAATATATAAAAAACCTATCTAGTATACCTATTCATGACAAAAACCTTAATGAATTCAGGATTATAATAATAATAATATCATTTATTGACAGAAAACAAATCTTTGCCGCAGAGTTACAATTTTACTGTAGATACAGCAAGTTACATAGGTGCTTATCAAATTATAATAAACGTGTAGACTTAATAAATTGCAGTTTAGACTAATGACATCTGAACTAGTAATGAAACTGTGTTTCAGATGTCATTGCCCTCCGCATTTTAAAAGTATAGTTTATTACGTAGTCTTAGCATGAGTAATAATAACTGTTGAGTGAAATTGTGATGACTGTATATTTATTCTGTAGCAAAACATTGCACATGCATGCAATAGGAGTGTGATGTGTGTTTGTGTGAGTATGAAAAGGTATGTAGAAAATGTTTGTATGGATAATGTGTGTGGGTGTGTTTGTGTATGATGAAGATGAGAGTGTTTGCCTACGTGTGTGTGCAAGTGGGTGTGTTTTGTTTGTTGTTGTAAAAGCTGAGCTTCTTTTATGATACGTATCTGATTAATTCTTCTGTTTCGTTATATGAAAGAGTTTTAAGCCAATCACTGCAGGTGGTTTTAACTATGGAGTAACGGAGCGGATAAATGTGGAGAGTGTTGTTAATTTTATTGTAGAGGCGATTTGAGAGAACTTCATAGTGTCGGTTAGCAAGGGTTGTGCGATGAGGCACAGAAGAACAAACACGTGACCGTCTACGTTGGCTTAGGTCGAGCTCTGGATTGTAAAACAGCCTTCGATGTTTCCGAAGGACAACATGCAAAATAAAAAGCTGTCGGACTGTCAAAACTTCTGATTCTCTGTATAAAATAGCCGTAGGAAATCTTATGGGCTTTTTGAGCATTACTTTAAGTATTGCTCTCTGCGCGCGCTCTAACTGCAGCAGAATAGTTGCGCACGCACCTCCCCAGGCTGTATCGCAGTATGTTAGGATGGACTGTGCAAGTGAGTAATAAACAACTTTAAGAGTTTCAGGATTTGCAGATGATCTGATCTTTTTGAAAATGTATATGAGGCGCCTGGCTCGAGACGTTAAATTTTGTATGTGAACCTTCCAGTTTAACAAACTATCAATCTGTACTCCCAAGTATCTTATGTCATCTGTCTTAGAAAGTGGAAGACATGAACAAGTATTAAACCGTTGGAGACAACATTGGTGAGCAGTTATGGAATACATTGGTGGGGGTTGGGACGTAGCTGTTGGAGAGAAAGTAATGTATTTGGTTTTGTTGATATTTAACGTAAGAAGATTGGTTGATAACCAGTTCATTACGATACTCAGAGCATGTTCTGCATGGTCTTTAGCTTCAAACCATGTTTTCCCTCGAATCAACAGAGCTGTGTCATCTGCGTACGTAAAGATGTCACAGTGGGGTAGCTTCAACTGACAAAGATCGTTCACATAGAGTAAGAACAGACTAGGACCTAGTATGCTTCCCTGGGGGACTCCAAAACTTGGTGATTTATCATCACTACAATGTACATCCATTACAAAATTCGAGTACCTACCTAACTTACCTACTCCATAGATAAATTGGTATACGTAGGTCAGGTTACAGATAATGTAATACTGGGTAATACTACCATAGTAATTAATACTAGTAAACTCAAATTTTGATCGCACGTGCCTATTGACAAAAAATAGGGCCGATTCTCAACGAAATAAAAACTTGACATTTTTCTTCCTTCTGAAAGGTACCGCGTCAGATGTTAACCTTCAGAGAGACAAGTTTTCCGAAGAGGACGGCTTCGTGGTCGTTTTAAGCCAACATCAAATGCAGAATCCAGGTAATAACGATGACAATATAATTTTTTTGATTTAAACTCTACCTAGTACAAAGTAGCATACCAAAAAAGTAGTGATTAATATTTTGTACCTACATTTTAACTTGATTGAAGTACTTTTGCCGAAGATGCAAGGCAGTGGTGTGGGTTCCGACTTCCTAGCTTGAAAATACAGTGTCGAAAATTTGGCGAATTATTTATAACTTCAAAGGATGAGTCTATTCCACAGTCCCATCGTATTGTCCCGTAATGGACAATATCCACCAATGGAGGTAGTCGGGCAAGCACTAGAAAATGCGTGATCGTATATCTCCAAAACCTAGGTTAAATCGCGTAGCTTGTCTATACTGAAAACCAAGCTCATTGCAAGATTCGAACTTTTGCAAAACCTTCTGGATTCGTCGTTACTAATTTATTTAAAAAAAAATATTCATAAGAAATGAAAATTATTTCTTAATATCATTTTAAAAGATATTAAACTTTAATTGTTACAGATCTATCACCGAGCTCATGACCAGAAACCAATCCTGACCACTGGTCTATGTGGTCTTCGGCCAAAACGGTCCATCCATCGATACTCCCTCTATTGCTCCTAGCGTTCTATTGTATACGACTATAGGTGATATAACGTGTTAATTTATTTAAAAAAAAGTAGGAAAAATGACTTCTAAAGTGATTAAAAGGAATGAAAATTGAAATTTATGTGATTAAAAATATTTAGTTACTGGTATACGGGGGATTAGTAATTAGTGTTAAATGGTAGACCCTGTGGAACAACCGAAATGTTCCATGAATGTTTCGCGATTTATGCTTTAGGAGCAAGGAGCATTTTTGTTGTCGCAACATTGTTATTGATCACAACACAAGATTGTTGTAATGTTTCTGTAAATAAATGTAAATATCCGTTAAATTGATCTTACAAAGCTTTTCCATATAATATTATTATGCTCGTTTTAACTAGGTAGGTACTAATTAATATTTTAACTTATCATTCCAGATTTTTGGGAACAATCTTTATATGACATTTTCTCTAGTTTTCAAAGGCGTCCTCAACTAGCTATAACCCGGGTTAATGAGAAAAGCAACGTTATATTGTTATTTAAGTAAAGACTATCATTGGAAATGAGCTTTCTAAAAGTTCTTAACAATAAAAAAGTTACCTATTTAGTCTTATTTTTATAGGCCAGCCCTTTTCTTAAATATAAGTAGTTTTTTTTTTATTAAATAATGATGTCTATTCGGAGTGAGAAATCACTAAAACGGACATAATTTAAGATTTACCGCGGATTAAATACAGTTTCAAAAACGTTTTTTTTTTCTATAAAATAAATGAGTAGACAAATATTGTAAACTCGTTAAAAATTGTTTACCATTTCTATACCTAGTCGAAGCATAATACCCGTCTGCGCTAAGTTTGACAACTTTGACAGATCTTAAGTTCGCACTTATCTCTCAAGGACGTACTTAAATGCAATGCAGTAGCTTTCTTTATAGAATGACAAGTGCGATCTTAGGAGCTGTCAAGCTTTAGTTAGTGCAGACGCGCATTAGGTTTGTGATACCTATCATTGGAATTTAAACATCTCAACGGTATTTTCTTTACGATGGCACCAATATTAGTAGTACCTTCCTATATACCCACTTATCTAACTATATAAAGTTTTTCAAAATAATGGTTTGACTAAATTTGTTATTTTTATTAATTAATGGAAATAAAGAAGTATGAATTCCTAACAGATTTTTTTATTTCAGATAGGTAGTAACTTATTTTTCCTTATTTATATGTTAAGTTTATTAGAGCTACGCGACCGATAAAAAAAATCGGAAAAACGATCATCAAAGGCGGTCTTTTCTTCCTAAACAGTTATTGGTTACTTACATCATAATAATTATATGATGTAAGTAACATATTTTTCCAGTCCAACATATTCTTTTATGATAATGAATATATCGAGCTAGTCGCTCGCGTGATGATAAGCGACACGTCCCCCTTATGGGGAGACGATGTCGTTAACATTAGATGGAACAGTTATCTGTTGCAGTGCAGTGTCACTCGAGTTCATGACGTCACAGTAGGACCACGAGGACATGTATATCCTCGTGGTCCTACTAGTAGAACAAAATAGTAGGTCCACGAGGAAACACCGGAGTTCACCTCGAAATCCAGGTCATAAAGTCGAATTATTATGTCCGGTCGAACATAATTACAAAGAGTAAAAAGTATCACATAAATATATAAAGAAAAGTTAGTAATTAATGTTTTCAAAGGATCGTTTGTGTCACGTTTGTATTAAGGTTTCAGTTTCAGAGTTCTTCTTCTTCAATTAGTGGCTTTTAAACGCTGTTTGACGTTTTTCTGCCAGTGTCGGATCGGAGTGAGGCCAGTCCAAAAATTATTTAGAATAGTGAGGTGGTAGTTAGATCATTTTAAAAACCACATAAGTACCTTTACTTACTTTTAGACAAAAAACAACGTTTCACTTTATCAGTAACGATAGGAAAATCTTTGTTGCGTTTGAAAAACAAGTGAGAAGAAACCTTCAAGAACATCCGTAGAAAGTACATCGCGACGTACCTTGAGTTGACAGTCGTTTCGCTCCAAAACAGACCGACTCAGGCGTCGTAATAACGACAAATAGCGGGTACTTCTATATAAAATTATGCGATCGAATACTTCGATAATTTGACTCGTACTGTAAGATAATTAATTAGCGGTGCGGTTTAGAAAGATGCGTAAGTATGGAACGTGTGATAGCGGTATGCGAATATAATAATTTATAATTAGGTAAGCGATTGCGAAAATACGTATATTTTAAGAATGAGATTTCTTTTGGCGGTAGTGATATGAATTTAAATAGACGGAAAAATCCGGAATGATCCGGCTCGAAGGAAACTTATGGTGGGAAATTCTACGAAATGGTTCGACTTTCTTTTCTTCACCACAGAGGGTGTAAAGCTAAGTTTACGGGGGGGTTTCACATCGGTAGCAAAACTGGGTTGAATTGAAGTGGACTGTATGGTGCGAATTAGAAGTCTGTTCTAATGCCTAGACAGTAGATATTCCTACACAAATCTAATAGCACTTGTAACGATCTTCTAATGGGAAGGAGATCGGACTGCTGCTAGAGGATAAAACACAGGAGTACAGTACAGCAGTTCTAAGGAATGGAAGCATGCACGTACCTGATGAATCCAGAATCAGCGGCCTTTGGGTCTCCTTGTCTCCGTGCCTAGGTCTTAACGAAGAACCTAGCACCTCGTGGCGAGTAGATACTCGCACACGCAAACGTCTTTCGTATCTTCACAATATCTCAACAATTGAGTTCACAGAGTTCACACACAATAGCGAAAAACACCAAAAATTGGCAATAACCAAGTAATTAGGAATAATTAGAGCACACGCGCACGTTGTAGTTAGCGGTGAAAAATCTCCATTTTTGTAACTGATTAGCGGGTGGAGTCGAGCGGGCTTCGTCTAAGCCCGACGATACTCGGCCGTCAGAGTAGGACGGCTATATATGCGCGTGCATGCGGAAAGGAGTAAGGGATAGGAAATAGACCGTTACAAGTGCATTTATAATAAATCAAATCATAACGATTGGATGAATATCCACCACCCACTATAATAATATCCAATAAAATAAAGTAAAGTAAATATTTTTATTTAGCCAGAAAGATGACATGCATTCCTTAATATAATAATAACTAAAAGATATAGCGCTCATAGCGAAGCACGACTAGCCGTTCCTAACCGATCGGTAAAGTTAAGCAACGTTCGCTGCGGTCATTACTATGACACCCATCGCTACAGCAAAAAGTTGGTATTTAGAACTGAGCGCTACCGTGCTTCGGAGGGCACGTTAAGCCGTCGGTCCCGGCGGTACCACTTACCTTACACGAGAAGAATAAGACTAAAAGACAAATTCTATTAACTAAAATTTAAAATATTTAAATAATTAATACGAAAATTAACAATGAAATGATTACTTATTTGTTTTCCAGTTATATATACAAGGCGACATGATACAATATTTAACATTTCACAGTGAGCCCCAAACTCGGCGATCCTAAATATCTGATAAGTAGTTTCTATGCAGTTATTTATTTTGATGGAAAAGTCTCCCTTTATACCTTTATGCCCATGTAACAAACTACGAAGTGATAAAGATCAAATTTACGAAAGCTTTGATGCATATCACGATCCTATTATTTACATGACATAAAAACAAAGGGGCAACCTTCGGACCCTGTTTCCTTGAGGAGATTGTAATCTCCTTGTTAGCGTTTGTCTGTAGGTAGGAGAGCGTAATTCTTCTATTGGTAGGGGTAAGTGTAGTACGTACTAGGTAATAGACAATAATCAGATGCTTGACTAACTAATAGCTATTTACTAAACTATAACTATTTAGACTACCTTTAATTTGCGAACACATTTGTTTTGCAGAACACAATAATTACTATGAACTTAAGGTGATATAAATATCGTTGGTAATAATATAAATATAAGCTAGACTATAATATTAATAAAGCTAAAGTAAATTAATTAATTACTATTTGGAAATTATTACGTACATCTCATCTAATATTCATAAATGTCAAGTAGCTTTTAATATCTGCAAATTTTTACAAACCACTACAATGACTTTTCAGAAAATACTTTTAGTGAGCCCAAACACTCAAGCAGGTAACAGGAAGCCAAGACCCTCAGGACACTTCAACAAGCCGAGGAAGTTACGGCTCCTGATACAGCTCGTTAATATTGAAGTAGAAAGGAAAACAAAACTTTTTATAGTCTGTTCCCCAGAAATTAAGCCCCAAAACAATGTTCAAGTGATACAAGCTCCCAAATTGTTTGGGTACCCAATGCCAGCGGATATCGATTTCCTTTAAAAGCTTTTAGGGCAAACGGTGAAACATCGTGTTATCAAATAATAATGTATGTTATGTAATGTGTTTAAACTCACTTCTGATTCACTTAAGCGCTAATTGGAGCACTGAGGCATTAAAAATAAACTCTCAAAGTCTCGTTCTCGTTAATTCCGAGCGCAATTAATATGAAAACTCTTTCAAGCTCTTGTTTTACTGTTAGGTTTAAAAAACCACGTTGTATGTTAGCCATGTTTGAAATAATAGCTGGCCAAGGAACTTATATATATATACGTATAAGTTCCTTGTAGCTTGCAAGTAGAAAGAAGAGAACTCAAATATACGACAAACGAATTGCTGGGGTCGTAGTCGTCCTTTCAATTTATTTTCCGTTCTTGTAAGACTTATTCCTAGATTTGAAGACGATCGAAAAGTCAAAACAGCGAGAATGGGCTTCCCGATAAGACTCATTATTTTGTTATGCCAATGAATCACGTGATGAGCTTTCCATTTGCCTTGACGTAAACAGCTGCAGCTGCATTATATGACAAAAACACTTTTCCGATTTTTCTAAGATTTCAGTGATATTCTTCTGCTAAGTCTACTGCATCTTACTGCTATTATAGACAGAAATGTGCATCTTGGGCATATTTTACGAGAAATTATATCAAGTAGAGCTAATAAAACGTATATACGTAACCGGTCGTAACTGCATTTACAATTACTATAGAGTACTTACTAGTACCTACATTCTACAAATCTAGGTACTTCAGAAACTCATAGTTCGTAGTACCTATGTTGCCAGTTCTATGCGCGAGATCGATGGTTGTTTAAACATAAACCGTGGTCTTCAAAAAGTATAAGATGGAGCCAGCCAGGGAATTCTATTTTTGTAATTGTTGAGTGGTATTTTATTTAGTAGAATGTGAATTCTATGCATTTTCGTGGATAATGTATTTTCTACACAGAGTGCTGAGGCATCTACAAATAAAATTGACGTATAAGATTCTTCAACAAACGTTCCATATTTCACGTAAATTGAAGTATGTTTGTGCCACGTGGTCCATTAAAATCCGCTGACGTCAGCTACTACCTTCGTTGGGACAAACAGGCGATGAGCACGCTTTCCAACATATCTCCATATATGCAAATCAGACCAACCGAATGAGAAGTCCATTAAAAAGTTTTGATTACTTCGGGGATCGCAAATCAGTGACTAACTTATCGGTTAACTTGTACAGTTGGGTGATATAATCATCGTATTATCAATAAAATCAATGAAACTTGTCAAACTTTATGTAGTAACTATTCTGAATCAGTATATATGGGCACAACATGTTTTGACCTTTCTCAAATTTTATGACAATTATTTTGAGGCGTCGTAAACCAGAGGTTGCGAACATTCTGCAGGTAAGATGGTTTTGATTAAACCTTGCTTTGGGAAATTGTAGCTGCAGGATTTCTTTATTGCTTATGTTATAGGTTAGGTACTACGTCGATTTTGTGGTCTGACTTCGTGTCGGACTGAATTGAACCCCATCTTCGCGGGAGGCAGCGTTCAATTGGGTTAGTCAGCTCTTTTGATACGGTTTTTGAACTTTTACATTTTACTTCTACAAATCAATTACAGTTCATCAGTGTTATTTATTTATTTACTCGAATAATTTTGTTGCGTAATGTGTTTAGTACAAACCCCTGTTTTACAGGATAATTTATTGATATCTTTTTTTTAATTTATTATATTATCTATACCTACATACTAGCCCACAGATCATACCATAGCAAAAATAACAGATACCATTCTCCAGTGCACTGTTTCCTATTTCTTATTTATTATAGTATCTACAATATAATAAAGCTAGTTCCAAGGAAGACAACGATCGTATTCCGACCTATTTCCTACCAGTCACATATCAGTAGCGCATATCTACAATGAAAATAACGCATGCCGCATTAACTCATGGGTAAAGTTCTCTTCAATCTGCTTGTCATGTCATACTAGGTGAGACATGCACATTGATCACCCCGGTGGGTTCTCAATAGGTGCTCTACATGCAGTTCCCTATGTTTAATGCATGCGGCAAACCGCTTGTCACTACTAAGCGCCGTCTGCGGGCTATATTTATCTTAAGTACCGTTAGGTGCATAATTTCATAGATAGAAGAACGATCCATGATTCCTTTCTTAAAAGAGACTTGATAGCACTCACGTGCCTTACTATCTAATTCTTTTCAGATTTTACTCGGCTGTAGGTATATTTCTTCTGTTTTGCATATTTTTCAAATATAAATCCGATAAATAGGTACAAAAATTGCTTTTCAATAAATGAATAAAAAATATAGCGTACACTAGAAACAAAAAAAATTTAAACAATATTTCGTAATGTATGCGTCATACGTTTCAATATCATTTCACTTAAAAATCCCAAAAGCGCCAAACTGTGTTGTTTTAAAACCGACTAGAATTGTATGTAGTTCTCTAGAAGGCATAGTTTACACGTAAAATTTACGAGCTGTGAACAAAGATTGATTGCTGAAGAAGGGTCGCTTTCAACAGGTTTACGGCGTAGTCGCTATACCTATATTTATTACATGGGGTGTGAAGATAGGTCACTGGTTGCTGTTGAGCTGTAATGCAAGGGTCAGCAAAACTTAGAGCAAACCGTAACAAAAACTTATAAAAGTATCAAAATAACTTATGCCAACTACGTTAGGCGCTGGCAATTTTCATAATATTCAAAATATTTTCATTTGCACTCTTTACTCTTTAATAAATATCAAAGAATGACTTACTATCATGCACTCAATTTATGCTAATGAATTTAATTGCTCCCTGTAGTTAGTTATAAGTAAAGAATGGAATAATTGTGCCATTCGCCAAATAGGACAATCAGATATTTACATATGATATTGCTTTCAAACATTGTCAGAGCGTGGGTGGTTCGATGCGAGGCCAAAAGCTAGAACCTAAAACGAATCAACATTGCGATTCAATGAGGCAAGCCCAAACAGATTGCATTATCCCGAAAAATTAAGATTTGAATTAAGAAAAACTGGTAAGTTTTGCATTAAAGCATGGTCACTTCCACAGCCTGAAAGAAACACTTATAAATCATTTTTAGTATTGGGTATATTGAAGTAGTACACAGGTTAGAGAAATAAAAATATTGAATCCAGTGCCAGGTGAGTACTATTAGTAATTCTGTGACTATACCTAGATTAATAATATTCTTCTATTCTTCCATATTACTCACATTCTACAAAAGATCACATAGAATAAAAAGGGTATAAATAAAACTCTGTATGTGGGTTTATCGCACATAATATATGAAAATGTAAATGTAATGTACTAAGCATTGCGACATGATTGTACGACAAGTCGTAATAGTTTATGGTGTTTGTTTTACTGTTTACTTGTTGGTATTGCGTTTTATATTCTTCTATCTCTCGGTTTTAGATTATTCGTTGTTGTCGTATGCATTGTGGAATTTTTCTTATTACTGCGGGGCTAACTTATTAATATTTTTTATAATGCACATTTCTTTTAAACTGTTTTGAATATCGACGAATGCAGTTCTAGTTGTTAACTTTAAGCAAAGCGTTGAACCCCTCATGTCCATACAAAAAGTGCTTATTAAGTGCGTATCATTGGCAAAAATAGCATCCCATCAAACATTATAGGCCCTGGATCTTTAACTCAGGTAATGGTTCGTACACTGCACTTACCAATTTTACAATGTCTCTACACAAACACATGTAAAAATTTATATTATAATTATGACCTCACTAGCATACTTCAAAAAGATTTATAATTTTTTTAACTTCAGGTTTCCAGTATATTCACGACGTTTGACAAGCCTGTACGTGGTGTGATGGTTGAGGTTGGCTCATACCCGGAAGCTGCGAGTTCGATTCCCGTGACAAGACAATTATTTGTGCACAGAAAAAAAGACTGTTCTGTGTGGACCAATGGTCCTCGTAGTTTCTGGGTTCCTAGATCAAGGGAATCTCACTTAGAGTCCAAGATCTATGTGTGTGATCATTGGTAAGAAATATTCAATGTTTTAATAGCTTAGTTTATTGGATTGTTTAGAAAACGAACTCGGAAGCAAAAAACATTTAGAGACCGATAAATCAGTGATTTAAGTTAAGCTATACTTCAATATCCTGTCCTAATACATCACGAAATATCTCTGTATTATTAACCCTTAGTTGCCCTTAGCTGTATGATCAACCTCGATGTATGAAACCCCGTGTTGTTCCGACATCACGTCCATCGCCGACTTGGCGTCGCCTTTCGTAATGGGGATACGCGACTCGACTCACAAAACACGCGATAATGAGGCACTCTCCTCTCGTACTACTGACCTAAGTGACACCACAGAGTAACGACGACTCTCTCGGTTCATATCATAGTATATTCAATTGTTTTTCTCTATCTGTGATTTACATAAAGTAATCTAATGATTACGTCTGCTCTTAGTCAGTTAACTACCTATTGAACATGAATGGATGCAGGAGGCGGTCAGCTCAAAGTGGCGCTTTCTGGGGTAGGCCTATGCTCAGAAATAGACGTCTTCGTCTTCAGCTCGTGATGAGTATGATGATAAAGAAACCGTCCCGTAAAACTAATCTATACAATACAAAAACTACAATGAAAAATGGTTATCTCAGCATCGAACTTCACAAACAGCCAACATCTTTGCAAAATTATTTTTAAAACCGTAATCGACAAAGCACACGACCAGCCTTCGTAATTAAATCCAAGGCGAACAGACGTTCAGCCAGATAACTCCGGCCGGTGCTTGTGGGGCTGCGAGGCACCTCCAGATAATGTCACTCACACTTGACGCCACCTTGGCTTACTCCCTCACTTCACGTCTCAAAAAATGCGGCCTTTCAACGCTTCAACGAAAATAGGATAAACCTTAAGGACTTATTATAAACGAGCCGAGGATGGTTTAAGAGACGCTTACAAAGATTTTTGGGGACGTAATTCGCTTAACGTTTTATGTAGTAAGGTGTTTATTGAGTTTGGGCAGTGTTGTGTGTAGCGAACTGGAAATATTAGCGATAGCAAAATTTGGTGTCACATTGTTTATTAACATCGAGTATTAGCCTACGAAACTACTTTTAATAGTCTGATAAATAAATAAATAAATAAATAAATAAATAAATAAATATCTGTGAACACTACACACAGCGCCATCTAGCCCTAAACTAAGCAAAGCTTGTACTATGGGAACCTGATAACTGATATAATACTTACGATACTTTTTTCTTTGTTTGTAAATACATACATAGAATACAATATAACACCCAGACGCAGAACAAACATCTATGTTCATCACACAAATGTTTGTCCTCGGTAGGAATCGAACCCACAGCCCTCAGTTCAGAAGGCAGGGATACTACCAAGTGAGCTATCGGGCCCATCAATTATATAGGATGATTATAAACAAACTCGTGGGCAATCATAAGTATGACGCGTCATCAATTTACAGGAAGTTAATAATTTGGTATAATTAAGGACTCTTTTTTGAAAAAAAATGTGTTCCTAGTGGTTGTTGTGAATTGAATATGATTTAATATTTTTATTTGTTAAATAGAATGCAGGAGGCGAGTGGAGTAAATATATTATATTCGTTTCTAATAATTAACTGGGTTTGATATGGGAACTAATTACAAAAATTACCATTGGTGAGAAAAATAATTAATATTCATCTACGGAATATGCTATTTGACGTAATTCCTGGCAAGCTACGGGAAGCTTGCTTCCAATTTCATTGAAAAACTAATCTACTTCTTTCTTTATAGAAACACAAACAGTCCAAAAATTAAAAGCTGAAAATATTTGCTATTCGTTTTTTTTTTTTTAGTTGTATTATAAAAATAGCAAGAATGTATCAGAAGATGGAAGCTAGCCTTGGCTACGAATGTACGCTACGTGAATGTGAACTTATATGTGAATATTCCGGCTACAATGCTACGGCGTAGCGTGCTCGTAGCCCACGGTCAAACAAAAATCTATGTAAAGATCCATTAATGGATCTATTTGCATCTTTACGTCCACTTTATTCATTTTCCATAATTTTTCGCAAAGTGGATTTTTTAGAACTAACATGCCTGAAAATTCATTATAAAGATCCATTAGGATAGCAAGTTTTGCGTAGTAATAACGATAGTAGAACTTCATTACTTTTTAAGGTTACATATAGAACATGAATCCAAACTACTACATGAGCCATTAGTACTCAGATTTAAAAAATAGCCATAAATAGTGAGGAGTAGTGAGCAGTAAGACATAAAAACAATTAAAACTCATAGCTTTTTCTTTATTTATAACTAAGGCCCGTATTCGATTTGTGCTCAAGTCGAGACTTCATTGATACAAAGGTCAATTTGTGAATAAAATCTCTACTTAAGCACCAATCGACGACTGAGCATTGTTCTGTAGTACAGGCATAAGTCAAGCCCCTTTCTCGGTACAACTGTGGTCTCGGTAGAGTTGTTCCTAATTCTTTTCTTTGTTTTGTAAATAGAAATTCAAAGTAATAAATCATTCACGCAACTATGAATTCTATTTTTATGGGAATAGAACTTAGAGTAGATCGTGGACTACGCTGTGTGTGTAATATACAACGATAAGGTCACCAAATCAATCGACGTAATCGTCCAATTAATCGGTGGGACACGACAGTTTAATGAATAAGATATGTAGGTACTCACTACTGCAGTGACCTAAGCTTTTGCGTGAATAACAAAATAAAAGAACGAAAGGCAAATTGCCTAAAAATAAACTCATAATTAGTTACATTTTTATACACATCGTTTTTTACAGTCGTGTCTATCTAAAATCTAATAATTTATTTCATCACTAACATCACACATTCACAGAATAATTCCAGTGGATACATTATAAAACATGTATAATGAAGTAATCGAACCCATTTATAATTATGTATGTATGTTCTACTAAGAGCTAAGAGCTACAAAAGAATTAAAGTCACCAGTAAATCTCTTAGAATTAGTAAGTTGAAGTGTCAGTGGGCAGGGCAACACATCGCTCGTTGAACTGACAACCGATGGGCAGGGGAGAAAGGTTCTGGAGTGGCGACTACGAACCAGAAGACGCAGCGTACGCCAGTCCTCCACTAGGTGGACCGACGACCTGGTCAAAACCGCGGGGATCCGATAGATGCAGGGAGCAAGCAGCTGCTCAAAGTGGCGCTCTTTGGGCTATGGAGAGGCTAAGTTCACAGCGTGAGCTACCAACTCAACCATATAGAGTAAGTCCTTAATTTAGCTCTCATAAGCGAATTTCGAAAACCGTGTGTACGGACTTAAGTACGACCTTGTGAGTAAACTATAGCCGTTTAATTAACCACTGCTGTGGTATGATACGCCGTGAATAGGACGTCTGCGGTAGACATCAGCTAACAGACGGTGCCGTTGTTTGTCATTACAATAACTCGACTAGGACTTATGTAAGCCTTGTTAAGCCCTCTTGAAGTTCACTAAGAAAATGATCCGATAGCCGATAATCTGTTTAGTAATTTCATTAAGTTAATACTGAGTAAATATTGTAAATTAGTGTTATAATTTTATAATTGTGGGACGATTCTGATTCTGTTTAGTTATTTATTTTAATTTTTAATTTTTTTTGTGTGTAGTTTTAATATTTTGGTATCTTAAATTTTAACACGTTTCGAAAAGTTTGTATTCAGTATGAATTTCGAATCCTCAAACAGCCCGGTCATAAACAAACAAATATTTCACCTAAAACGGCAATCGTAGTCCACTGAAAACATTTCTTTCAGAGGCAGCTCTGGGAAATTAAAGAGTTATTAGACCTTGTATATACCACAATACCAAGCAGCTTTGTCTTCAGGGAGTATTAACTCAGGTAAAAATAATGTACAGACAAGAAAAAAAGCAAATCTCAAAGTTGCATATCAAGATTTGATCATTTTACATCTATTGTTTTTATAATGTGTTTCATGTTTACTGTTTCGGATCGTTTCGTACGTACCAATTGTTATTTGCTTGTGCATTACCGTTTCCAGTTTAAAATTGAATTTAACGGCTATATCCCAACTTAGCATAACGCAACTTGGCACTATCCCAACTCGGTACGATCATAACTCAGCATTCGTTGTTATACAGCACAAATTGTAAACACTTGATCGAGAATATAACTTTCCATGTGTATTAAAAACCCTGCAACGCCATTCCGTTCAAGTTTTTGCTAGGGAGTCCAAATATATTATTATTATTTCATCATCAATATCGTGCTTGTGAGTCGGAAATCGGAACCAGATAACGACTTTTCCATTTGACCGTACAAGGTCAAACTGATACGCGGAAATAAAGCAGCTGTAGATCATAGATTTTACTCCAACGTAGTGGATCTGTTGAAATAATATTTCGAGTTTGATTTTATTTATCCTTATTAGCATATAAAAATTACTGTTTTCTGTTTATTTGTGTGGCTGTGAAGGTCAAACAGGTAAAGCGATTGAAATGAAATACTGCAATTTTGCAAACAGATTCCTTAGCTATATGTACTATTAAACTCAATTTGGGATACTTACTAGGTGGTAGGACTTTTCTGCAAAGTTCGTCTAGGTAGGTACCACCGCTTTGCCAGTTATTCTGCCGCCAAGCAGTAGTGTGCACGCACTACGGCTTGTTCCGGTTTGAAGGGCATTGTAGGTAGTGAAATTACTGGGCAAATGAGACTTTATGACCTGATCTTAGTCTAGTCATCTGATTACTAGACTGGATGACGTGCGCAGTGCAGTGTCACGCGAAACTTTATTATTTCAAAGTTCCGAGTGACACTGCAACTGTTATAGGCAGCCATGTCACTGAACATCAGGTGAACGACCAGCTCATCACGTCATTCTATCTCATAATAAAAACAAAAAAAAAATCTTTTTACCTGGAAAATAAACGAGTTGCCGGCAAAAAACGCACTTTATTATATTTCTGTCTATTAAAACAGTGACTACGATCAGATAATGCAATAATATTATTTAAGTGATAATGATTGTCTTATAATTATAATTTTGTACAAATACACACCCAGCCAAACACTCATCTATATTCAATACTAAATTCATATTTTAATTCAATCGTTTTATAAAAACTTTTTTACTTTTGTTGCACACTGTACGATATTGTGTAGAAGCGAATAAAATCCCCAAGAGTAAGTCTGTAGTGAATAGAGCATGATTACAAGCTGGTAAGCCCGAATCAACATCCAACATTAGAAATAAATCTGTCAGCAAAACTATCAAGCGAATGATCAAGCGACATTACCTATATGTGTGTTTATGGCGTTTGACCATAAGGTTTAAGGAAAACAAAAAAGAATTGAGTATTTCCGAATACCTGGCTCCAACTTTGATGGTCAACATCAGACCAGTTTCATAATACCAGTCCCATATAACTATGGTGTATAACTGGACGTCTCGTTCTCACGCAGGAATTACTTTATAAGTTTATGGCACGAATTCGAACAATATTATTATAACCTTGAAGCATTACTGTCACGAACCAGGATGGTTTTGTATTAGTTTGTGGTAAAGCCCCAGGTCCCGCTTGTGATCCCTTTACAAATTAATCTGTGAACATAACATGTTCAACATAAATGTTTTTATAATACGTAATTTCAGTATCAATAAAGCAATCAACCGCTCCCGTACACTCAAAATTCTAGCTCTGTGATTAGTACTTTCTAATATCAGATATCAATATCTACGTTGTGCTGAGTACTAGACACAATATTCCTAGCAAAGTGCAAAACATCAATGTAAAGTGTACACGAACAAAATGCTCTCGTTATATACACGTACCTATGGTTATAATAACGGTATCGCTGTTGAGTTACGCGATTGTTTTTGTCAAAGCTACTGTATTTATCTTCTTCTGGCAAACCGTGAAGTTTGTTAGCAACTGACAACAAAACAAGGGTGCTCAACTTTGATTTCTACAACGTACCCGAGAGAATTATTTCAGACATAGAGGAAGTTTAGTGTCACTGTCCCTTTATCGTTGTTTCTATTTGTGAAAGGTTATTTAGTTATTTAGGTCACCTAGACAGACAAATGAAACATACTAAAACCTTTATGGTGCACTAAAATGTACAAAAATATTATTGAACTGAGCCTAAAAAGGTTTTAAAAAGATTGAATTATCTCTATCATGACGTTTTCATTATTACTACTGGTTGAGCGGCACGCGCCCATGTGGGCCAGTTTTTTTATGAGTAAATGTAAAATACTCAAGAATGAGCCACTTACTGAATTTAAGTATGGAAAAATTACTTTGAAGTACATTATACTGGTTTTAGAACTGACAGACCTATAATTATGATAAGGACACACAACATAATCACCAAAATATCAAATAACTCATCTCCTACAGGCACGAACGCATCGTCGCCTTCACTTCAACTCCACTCTCGCAGTGAATAGGCCTTAATTATTACGCGAACATGCAAAGTTTCACATGTACGTTGGTGCTGCCATATTGCAAATTCTCAAACTCGGTTGATTTCATTCTTGAAACATTAAAATGTTCATTTTACTGTATATAAGTAGGTAATAATTTCAGGAAAGGATTACGCCCTCAAAGTTCTTGTATTGTTTGTACGGTTAATAATATTTTTTTATGTTTTAATAGCGGATTAAAATTGATGATAAACAAACAAGATATTTCTATAAATATATTATGTTCTACTTATTTATTTTGTGCCCCTTCTCCGGTCGGTGCCTAAGCTTCTGAAGGTTCTGAGGCTTTTAATTACAATTGGTGTGTTGGTGTGATGCGGGTTGGTGGATATCGCATGCTCTTTTCTTTTTCTTTTTTGGACCACCCTATTTTTAATCATGTTCATTGTTTGGAGAGCTCGTTGAGAATTTATCTCAATTAACGAAGGTTTTCACCGCGCGGCGGGTAGCCGATGGATGCAGGAGGCGAGCAGCCGCTCTAAGTGGCGCTCCCTGGGGGAGGTCTATGTTCAGCGGTGGACGTCTGCAGGCTGTTAATCATGATGGTGATGATGATGATGAACGAAGGTTTTCGTGGATAAAGTTGTACCTACCTAGTAGGTACTCTAAGTCCTGTATTCTTCCAAGTTCACCAAAGTGAAGCAATAAATACGAAAACATTTTAACAATATGGCGGGCCCGATAGCTGACGGGCCCGATAGCTCAGTTGGTAGTATCCCTGCCTTCTGAACTGAGGGCTGTGGGTTCGATTTCTACCGAGGACAAACATTTGTGTGATGAACATAGATGTTTGTTCTGCGTCTGGGTGTTATATTGTATTCTATGTATGTATTTACAAACAAAAAAGTATATAAGTGTTGTATCAGTTATCTGGTTCCCATAGTACAAGCTATGCTTAGTTTGGGGCTAGATGGCGATGTGTGAATTGTCCACACATATTTATATTATTTAATATGACTTGTTCCATTAGCTTTAATCGGAAACACGCTAGTTATTGTAAAAATTATTAGTTAGACTATTTTATAATTTATATGAGAACTAAAGTGACCGATGTAGCTCTTAGGATTAGCAAGTTGAAATGGCAATGAGCAGGCCACATCGCTCGTAGAACTGACAACCGATGGGGAAGAAAGGTTCTCGAGTGGCGACCACGAACTGGAAGACGCAGCGTAGGCCGGCCCCCCACTAGGTGGACTGACGACCTGGTGAAAGCCGCGGGGAGCCGATGGATGCAGGAGGCGAGCAGCCGCTCTAAGTGGCGCTCCCGGGGGGACATAATGGCGGAGTCGCTCGATGATCGGCTGGGCAGCGTTCGGGAAGCTTCGACCTATCTTTTCGTCCAAAATACCACAAAGCCTGAAAACAAAAGTTTTCAATCAATGTGTGTTGCCAGTGATGACTTATGGAACTGAGACGTGGTCTCTAACTGTTGGCCTCATTACTAATTCAGCAGTGGACGTCTTCAGGCTGTTAATGATGATGATGATGATTATGATGATTTATGTTATCGTATACTATCGTTTACTTCAACAAAATTGTTAAAATTGTAAAAAGTTTAGGTTTTAATTTTAGGAATTTTCAATGTTTTGCCGTTGAAATTTATCACAAATTAGTTTTCATTACCAGGATATGGCCACCCTTGCTTAACTCATGAAGCTTAAATTATGAAGTGGGTAGTACGGTTTGCGATACGAAAAACGTATGCTAATGTCATTTGAAAGTGTTCTCGGTGACAGAGTTGAAAACGATCGTGTTCATAGCCCGCTCAGGCGCTTCAACCACATGTGCGGCCGGCATCGCGCAACGTGGACCGCTCCCCACCACAATTGTGGCTTTTAGCTAATTGCGCTACTAGGGATGGCAATCAATTTTTAGAGGTGTCACTCGTTATAAATCGACTAAAATTGAAACTAGTTGAACATCACTATCGAATAAAGTAAGTCTCTATAGTTCAGGAGAAAAAAAAAACGTCTCAGTCTAAATTGCATCTCACGCCGAGCCGGCGCGCGCCGGCGACGGAGTAATTTCCTTTAGGTACGGCGGAGCGTCAATTATTATGTGTAGTGTTGTTGTGTGTGTTTTATATACTGCAACACACGTCAAATGCAATTGTTTAGATAGCCAAGTAATGCTACTTATCAAAACTAGTTTTGAAATTTTAAAACACTGCTTAGTTTATTCGTATAAACCGTAAATATGCAAAACCATATCGCGCTATTTGAGGAGCGCTTTGAGACCTACCTACGCCCGCCACACCGCGCCTGAGTGGATATTGATTAAAATTTGTTATAAATTTGTTTGCAATGTGGTCAGGCATATAATTATTGTCTGTTTTTTTTTGCATGCTGGGTTTCCATTTAACAGACAATGCATTTAGCAAATATTTATGTTTAGTAAGTAATACGTAATTATCAATAAGAAGCCGAAATAAATAAAATAAATAAATAACTCAGCACCTTCATTTATACATATATATTTTTGTGTGTTTTGGCGATACCTAAATTATAATTCTGTTATTCAAAAAGTCACCCGAAACAAATTTATCTCCAGACCCAAGATTTGGAGATACAGCGCATTGTTCCTTTATATAAAAAACCAGTGAACTTTTTTAACCAATCTCTCCTTTCAATCTCCGCTTGCGAATAAGAAAAGAATTTTAAATAATACAACAAAATAATGTTCACATTTTTTAATTATAAAGCAGAAAACTCCCTTGGTTCCCGCTACGAAATGCTACGGCTACGATCTATTTGTAGCATGTCTACGAGAACGAGAAGCAATCGAGAATATTTATATCGGCAACCGGAAATGGAAAATATATGTCGTAAGTATACGATAATATTTCTGCCGTCTTCAAATGTTTTATTACGTTCGTATTTGTTGGACGTGTAGAATACGAAGATATTACTTTTTCAGTAGGTGTCCCAAAAATTGTGTCCATACGAGTGAAACTGTGCATAGTAGTATAAAAGTTTGAGTAGTTACGCTTAAAATTAAAAGTTCATCAACATCATTATCATCATCATCATCATCACCAACAGCTTGAAGACGGAACCACTGCGGAGCATGGCCTCCCTTCCAGAGCGCCTGTTTGAGTGGTTGCTTGCCTCATGCATCCAACGGCTTAATGCGCTTTTGACCAGATCGGTTCGTGGCCACCACTATTTATTTACTGTCATAGTAAAGTAGGAAATAACATACCATCTGATGTAATCATTTCAGTATATTAGTTAAACAACTTTATTCGAAATTATCATGAGTGTGATTCATTTTAAATAACCTGGTCGAGAAATCGACACGATATTCATGAGGTACAGTCGGTTAAATAATATTTAAACTTTATTCGATTCAAACTGAAACAGCGATTTCCTAACATTTGATATAGTAGAATCGTGGTCTTATAAGAATGAGGGTGGAAGACACACAAGAGATCAATTCGCGTCTTGTCAAACAGTATACGGGCGACCCTCGCAAGGCTTTGTTTGCGAAACCACCGCTAAGCTTCAAAGAGCATACTAAGCGACCATCCCCGCTAGATTACGGTCATGAAACCTTAAATCTGTAAATATCAGCATATATATATATATATATATATATATAACGATGATAGCTTACGCTTCCCTCAAGAGTGAGGAAGAAAGCTATATGTATGTGTGTTCTTAGAATTTTATTGGGATTTTTCATGTACCGATTGTTGACTTTTTAGAAATGGCAATAGTGTGAGTAGTTGTGCGTCGCAGTGGCATAGATATCTATCATACAGAAACTACAAAATCACGCGAGATATTATCATTTATATATTTCTCTGAGACTAAAAATATCGAAATATTTGTTATTTGAGCGCTGAGTTCTAAAAAACAAACATAAATAGAAGTATTAACATATTTATAATATTGGTGGAATTTTAGTTGTTGCCAGCGCCTATTTTATGTACCTATTAGTCCCATACTGAAAAATCTATGTTTATTACTACTAGAAGTGCTTTTAAAGAACGTTTTTAAGGTTCCGAACCCAAAGGGTAAAGCGAACCCTATCTGTCTGTCCGTCTATCTATCTGTCACCAGGATGTATCTTATGAACCGTGATAGTTAGACGGTTGAAATTTGTACAGATGATGTATTTCTGTTGCCATGATAACAATAAATAATAAAAACCAGAATTAAATAAACTTAAGGGGGCTCCCATACAACAATAGTATTTTCACCTCACTGGCTCGGAAAGATGCATTTTAATCGCTAACGTACAAAGTGTTTTTAAAATTCGAACGTTTATAAATATTAATATTCTTGCCAATCACAGAGATGGAATTCGTTACTTCACCAATAATAATTGAAGATTTAACCACAGATCTGCTTGATATTAACATTAACCTTTTTACTTTTTTTTCTTATATAATGGCTCCACACACACAGTGTATTTAGCCAGTGTCAAGTATTGATTTAACCTTCTTGATACTGCCAGTCCACTGAAAATTCATTAATATCTACTAAAATATACCCATTATACTTCTTCCAAATAGTATTTATATATACTATCAATCACGGCAACTGCATGAAAATGGATTAATAACACTTTTTTTTTAATGTTCAAAGAATGACGGGACGAGCTAGTCTTTTACCTGATGTTAAGCGTAACGGCCACCCATAACTATAAATATGCTAAGATTTTCTTAGCTTTTTAAGCTGTTTCCTTGGTTTTTCCTCGCTGTAGTGAGGTGAAAAGTTGTTTGTTTCACTCGGCTGCAAAGTTTTTTTGCGTCTCGTACCTTTGAAACCTTTGCTGCGCTCAGGATTCAACATTAGAACCGCTCCCTATGCTCGCGGTTCAATCTTAGAATCCTTCGCTTGCTTAGGTTTCAATTCAAGTACTCGCACCAAAACCCAAGTTTGCACCCTTGTATAACAAATAACTATTTTTTGGTAGTGTTTATAGACCCCTGTTGTGTCTGTGTGTATATGTGTTGTGTTGGTGTTTTTACAGAACCCTCTGTGCGTGAGTCCGATTTCCACTACGCCAGTTTTTTAAAAAACTCTTACACAATTGACTATGCTGGTTGGCTTGACCGTACCCGTACTAAAACTTGCCCCATATATCTCACGTTCATTATCGTACTAGACGTAATACTTCCATGTCACTTATCACCCATTCCGAAACATGAGATCACTTGAAACTTGTTACAAGTGGAACTTGAATGCGATCAGTTTGGTTGTTCAGTTGACAAACTTTGTCGTAGTAAACTTGTCGAAATCGAAGTGCAGAAATCTGTTTTGAGGAATTTAACACCAATCTTGTTGTATTTTGTTTTGAAGGGTCGTCTGCGTTGGTGTCTTTTAGTTATATGTGCAAATTAATTATTTAAAAAGCTGTATGTGCAGAATATTAAAATTATCCTTAACTTACCTTTGATCAACAATTTTACTATAACTGAAGGGCCTATTCAGGTCATTTTCTGTTATTTATTCTTCCGTTTCATTCCATATGGCGTAGAAAAATTACACACACTTACCTATACATGTGATATTCAAAAGTTTACTTACCAACTAATATTGTTATCTTATAAATACATACTCTCATTATCATCATCAGCCTGAAGACGTCCACTGCTGAACATAGGTCTCCCCTCCTCAAGAACACTACTTTGAGTGGCTACTTGCCTCCTATATCCATCGGCTCTCCGTGGTTCTGACCAGGTCGTCGATCCACCTATCGCAGCTTCTTCTAGTTAGTGTTGCCACTCGAGAACCTTTCTTCGGCATCGGTAAAAAGACAAATACATACTGTATCGATATTAAATTTGAGAACTACCTTATTATGTAAGTTTTAAGATGTATAATTGTATCGTGTATGTATTGAATCATGCTACTTATCTGTAAAGAGATGAAGAGTAAATACATACAGCACAATCTTCATAGTCCTTCAAAAAGTCCTAAATCTTCTAATACTAACACTTACCCATATCGTCGATAAGAGGCGCCATGCGTAACGTAACTCCAACAAGCAAGAGGCATAAGAAGAGAAGCAAGCAGGCCGTCACCATGATAGTGTATCGCGCCCGCCGCGGCAATTCGTCGGGGTCCAAAACCTGCAGATCAAAATAAATTTTAATACAATATTTATAAGTTTCATTATCTTATAACTTATAAACAAACTTAGGAGCAAAAAGTCGTAGATTCTTTATCAAACTGTATTATAATTTTATCATTAATCGTTGGGGGCGGTGACTATTAATTTAAATGCCTTATATTGAAAATTTTCAACGGAATATTGTAAATCGGGTTACTTATTAATCTAATGGTTTTTAAATGCTTACAATATTATGTTAGCATTAAGTACATTAGTTAAAAATACAAAAGAAAAAAAATTAGAATTCATCATGAATTCATCATTTGAATTATCTTGATCTATATCTGTCCACATCGGTTCGTCAAGACTCCTCCGACTTCTATACTAGATCCAAGTTAAACCAGTAAAAACGCAATAAAACAATACACAAAGGTGCACTTATTATGCTTACAAAGCTATTATGCTAATCAAACGACCGCATGGGGCAAATCATAAAACAGCAATTTGCTTAGAACGCCGCAAACCATCGCGGAATGTAAACAAAAGGTCGCATAACTTACGTAAGTACTAGTAGTAAACTGTGACAAATGGATTGCACAGACGACGCACCCACAGGTGGCTCGTAAATTATACGCTGCATAACCTACATAATATTCATGAGGACTAGTGGCGACATCTCGTAGCGGGCAGTAGAGTTAAAATATAGATGCCACGAGCGACGTTCGGGAATTTAGTACAACGCCATCTATTGATTGGCACGCAAACTAAGAGAAAAGTAGAATTACTATGAAACAGTTTCATGGACAACTTGTAACTTTTGAGAAATTCTCAGAGATGGCGTTAGTGTACAAAAAATGAAAAGGAGCTCTTTGTTGTCTAAAAGCTCTGAATCTCTAAGTGTAAAGCTTCGTGCACTTTATATATTCATATAAGAAAATATTCTAGGTATGTGCATATAACTATGTTTATAACTATACTTATTAACATTAGGTACGAGTGCTCTACGGCGTAGGACTTCTACGATGGTATGTAGGTACCGTTAGATATTATAATTATCTGCGGATTCTGTGGTGCCGTAAACTAAGTTTTCAATATAAGTTGTTGGATGTAGGTAAGTATCTAACAGCATTTTTTTAACGTTCTGCAGTGACCATGTTATGGCTGATGTGGTTGTTAGTGCTCTACGGCGTAGAGCTTGATCATCTACGCGGTAGATCTCCTACGAGATGCAATCATCATCATCATCATCATCATCATTAACAGCCTAAAGATGCAATGTCTTTCGCAAACTGTTACATCTACCTAAGAAAATCACTCTTATGTGAAACACTTATGTCCATCTGCACTAAAGGCGCTTAAGTTCGCACTTGTCTCTCTATGATGTACCTACTGCAACGCTTTTGAGTACATCCTAGATAGATAAGTGCGAACTTTAGGCCTGACTAACTTTGTGCAGACGGGCATGACTCCCGCAACCGTTCAGTTTGAGTCCATAATCCTGAAGATGATTGTCAAAAGGTCAAAACAAGACAAGCTCTTCTAAAATATTTGCATTATTAACGGGATATTTACTTACCTACTTATGTTTTAGAAACGTAAGTACTTATCCATATCTTTTATTTCGGCTTTTATAGTGGCGGTTGCTATTAATTCTTAATAGGCATGATGACAAAATTATTATTTTTTTGGATAAATTAATTATATTTCTCAAAAGCTAAACATTTTTGAAAACAAAAATTAAATATCTCAAAGAATGACCAAGTTACAAGCTTTTTAAAAACCGTAATAGAAAGAGATAGCTCAAACGGCCAGTGACGTCAGAGTGTTCATTATAGTACCTCATTACTAAACTGTGGTAGCTTTTCAACCAATCTCTTTGGCATGTGACGTCACGAGTAGATTTTTCATAGTAACTGTGGGGGCGCTCTGTTTCGCGAGAAAGGGACAGGAGATGCCTGCCATAGAAACCTTAAAAGCTTATAACTCCGTGATTTATTTACCGATTTTGCTTATATTTTCAATTATTGCGTTCATTTTTAATATTCTTTATGAAATTAATATTTACTTGTTCATTTTCAATAGTAGTCATCATGCCTATTGTAGCACAGAACGAAACCATGTACCGGAAATGGTAAGTGTCTAAATGATCTGATGAAATTTCGAATTTCGTTTGTTTAAATGCCGATAAATATAGCCTTTAACTTCAGCACAATGAGTAAGTTATTTGTTGCGTTATGTTCGTAAGTATAGTAGTAATAGTAGTCATCATGCCTATTATTGTGACAAAGGACCCCGTTTAGGTGGGATCGGTTGGAAATAATTCTTACATGAATAACTTTAGCTTGTTCGTCTATCGCAGAGACGAGCAGCGTGCGATGTTTTCTTGGTTTATGCTCCGGAGCATGCTTGCGCCTGCGCCGCCGCTTTCTACGCCTTTCTACTTCTAACTGCTCCGGGCCGTGCTCTTTGCTGGAACAGAAAAACGATACATGTTTAATTTTGGTTAGATTCATAGATGCAATTAAGCTAATGAACCTTTTTATTTTAAAACAAATTACTAAATAATTGATTAAAATGAAATATTAATTTAAGATTATTGGCTATCTAAATAGTAACACAATGCAGCCTAGGTAGATGGTTCAGCGATGGCTAAAAACAAAGTACCTACGTGGATATTATTGGCTATAGCGCCTAAATAATAGGGGTTGTTAATTTGTTGTATTTATTGTTTTTTATTGTTTTTTTATTATGCGTGCGCTGCCCTTTAGTAGCGACTCGTGCGTGATGTCACTTGCCGGTGCCAACGGAAGACCAGCGCTGGTTGTCTTGCAACTAGCACTTTGCTGAGTTGGGGCCGGGTTGTGTCAAACACTTAAGTTGTTTTTGTTAAATTTATTTGTATTATTTACTACCGTTATAGTGTTAGACACAAATAAATCATTTTCATTTCATTTTAAATTTTAGTATATATATATTATCAGTTTATAGCTGCGTTATCAAAAACTAGCGTTGTAGGCTGTAGAACTGAGCACCATGCTTACAGCCGTAACCAAAAAACTATAGTGAAACAATCTATGTATATTGATCATCACTTACAGCTTGAAGACGTCTACTGCTGAACATAGGCCTCCCCCTGAGAGTGCCATTTTGAGTGGCAACTTTCCTCCTGCATCCATCGGCTCCTTCGGTTTTCACCAGATCGTCAGTCCACTTAGTTGGGGCTGGCCATCACTGCGTCTTCTGGTTCGAGGTTGCCAATCGAGAACCTTTCTTCCCCATGGGAAGACCTAGACACTATCAGTTCTACGAGCGCTGTGGTCTGCCCATTACCATTTAGGTTCTGTAAGAGCTATATCGGCCATATACTTTTCTGCGGATCTTCTCATTTCGGATCTTGTCTCGCAGGGAAACACCGAGCATAGCTCTCTCTATGGCTCGCTGGGGAAATAATGATATCAATGCCGAAATATTCCCACTCTCAATCAATGCTCTAGTTGCGCGTAAAATTTTCAGAATTTGATCTTGGCTTAGATAATTTAGCCACTGTTTTGAGTTCGTCATAAGCAAATGTTGTTATTATTACAAAAACTTACTTGCGATGCGTTTGTAATTTGAGTTTCTTGCGCTTGTGCCTGGCGATCTCATGTTCACACCAGTGAGATGGCAGCTCCTCGCCAGGACTGCCGATTATGGATGCCTCCTCTGTCGAAAAACAAACATTTCTTATTATAATGGTTTTAAGGTTTCCAACGACAAAACTATGATGAAATTTCTAGATCTACCAGATATAAGCGATAAGTACAACCGCCCATTATAAATAACTAATCGTGAACGTTTTGTACCGTAATTTTATTTGGCTAAAAAAAGACAATGCAACCGCTAAATCATAATGGCGGTATATACGAGCATCATAGTATACAATATCTATTGGCGAGCATGGCGGTATATAATTAAAGCACCACCATAATTGATAATCTAGCCTAAATATGGTACAAATTCTTATTTATTTTCATCCATCAAAAAGTACAATGCTATTTACTTATTCTTCCTACATTATTTAAAAAGTTCTGTTGCATTTAGGTATTGTAGGCACACTCAGAGGTGATCTATTTTGGAACGGCTCCTTTATCAAGTTAGTCTTGTAAATGTAGTACCTATAGCTAACATCCAGTAACGGCATATTAAACTAATACCATTTATCTGGAGTTCCGATATCAATGTGTTTCACTAAGCGAAGTGATTATGTTGTCAATATGCGGATATGAGGATGTTATCGGCTTACGATGGTTTGATTTACTGCTCTACTAGCTACACGAACATATCACACTAATATGTAACTTTTGGGGATCACGACGAGTGAACTGTCTAGTAGCTACCAGTGATGGATTAATTAGCATTCGCATTAATATTTAGCATGTGAAAACTCTATTAGCATTTCGCAAATTAAATGTACTAGTTGTTAAATTCTGTGAAATATGAAATTTTATTTCAATTCATTTAGTTCATTTTGAATTTAATCTTTAATGTAAAGTTTCATTTCATTATTCATTTCAATTTTCATTTAGTTTTTCATTTCATTTTTCATTTCCATTCCATTTCATATTAGCAAATAGCATAGCAATAGCAATTAGCATGCTAGGACTCGTGAATTAGCATGTTTCTGAGCAAAATCGCATTAATTGCCTCGCTAGTAGCTACATTAAATAAAGCAACTTATGTGGGAAAAACCGTGGGGAGACGATGGATGTAGGAGGTGAGCAGCCGCTCAAAATGGCGCTCTCTGTAGAAGGCCTATGTTCAGCAAATGGACTTCTGGAAATGGATACCACAGACCTAGAATCTTTTCGTTACGCACAACCTAAATCTACGAATAATACACATACAACAGTCACAGCATCTGTAACAGTTGTACATTTCAATTATTCATCTATTGTTATGCAAAATAATGACGTGAACGGGTTGTCTAAATGACTTTCAAGATTGCTCTAATAACTAAGATCTTAATGTGGACCCAGTAGTAATAGTATACACTTACGACCTTATTAACAAAAGTGGAGTAGCTTTGGACTAGTCAAGCCACCTTTTGTCTTTTTCGATCAAGTTCGATATTGGAATGACAAAAAATACAAAGATGAAGTAACTAATTCAAAGCTATGCCACGTTTATTACTAAGGCCGATACAAAACACAGTACAGTTCATGTTTTCCTACCTGTCCAATAAGGTAAACAAACACCCCACCGTTCGTTTTCCGTCAGCATCCTACATATATGGACACTCACAACTGTCTTAGATGCTAAAAGACAAACAAGCGCGTCGAAATACATACAAATATCATCAGAATATAAACTTTTACACCATATTTTACTCAAAACCAAACTAAATCTTTAAGAGATTTAATTCAATATATTATTTATTTTTACTTTTCACTCTTCATTCATGCATTCAATCAGTCATTTTTGCTCGTCATTCATTCGATGGACCTTCATCACTATTTCTGCCATCCACCATATTTGTTTACCTTTTTGGACAGGTAGGGAAAAATCACAGACATTTAATACTATACAGTAAGCAGACCTAACATAAGAGAAATATTGCGTGGCACTTTTTACAACATACAAATCTCACGCACACAGTGACATAAGCCAGGTCAAACTCAGGCCCACAGGGGCAATGACCATCGGCGCACAAGCTTGGTGGCCAGTACCTACATGAGGTAAAATGACGACTGATGAGGACAGGGTATAATAAATAATACGCACCCGTTCTGTGCCTACTCATTTATTTCTAAACAGTATTATTTTTTTTAAGTAATTTCTTTCTGATAGGTTGGTTTGTTTTGCGCTGTGTTTCATTCTTAAATCTACATAAAATTTGACAATCACCTTCAACAATAAATGTAAATGATTGAAATCGTGTTCATCATTTGTCTTGAAGTTGTTATAACGATCATTGGACATTACTACCTACACTCACAGTGTGAGAAAAGGCCAATGTCCCAGCAGTGGAAATATATTAATCATCGCAAAGCATAGGTACCCCTGTTATAGCCCTGAATACGGTCCTCCAAAATGGAACGTCAAACGTAATCGGGGTAATAAATAATTGATAAGTATATCAAAGGAATCTGCACAATACTACCCAATCCTACATATTTACGTAATTTGCGCTATAAAACAACTATTCACAACTTTTAACATGCCGAACTATCATTATTTATCAAACACTAACAAAAAAACGTTACGAATTTCATGCACATAAAAACTTACCGGTGAAATGATAATTTGGGTATTTTCCTATTTGAAAGGTTGCCGCACAAAGGCGCACTACATTTTACCATTCTATGTTTTTGCAGTAAGCACTTTGTTATAATAATATCACCAAATTATTGTCACAAAAACAGACCGCACGCTGGTTGTTTACTTTGCCATTTTTGACGTTTCAAAGTTGCCATGGTAACATAGAAATAACAAGATCTTTTTGAGCACGCGTTCCTATTTGTCCATGTGTGCGTAAGTATTACAACAACAAAAAGGAAAGAGATACAGTTATACATTTTTAATAGGAGAGAAGAACACAGATGTATTATATATACTCGTCTATGTAGTGGTAAAGATAATGTTAGGTCTGCTTACTATTAAATGTCTGTGGGAAAAATACACTTTAATCAGTAGTACACATAAAAACTAACGCAACAAACCTTCCGGCAGATGCCTGAGTAGCAGCAGCAGCGGATGCGTGCGCGACTGCTCGGCGTGCAGCGCGCGCGCCTTGCGCTCCACCAGCGCGACCAGCACGGCCTCTAGTCGCGCTGCGCCGCTCTCCTCTGTACACACCGCCTTGTCGACCGTCTGTAAACCAACGAGAACATGCAAGCTTACATTTTTATAATCAGACAGGGCACGGCGAAAATCAAGTGATAAAATCTATCTCATCATCATTAACAGGCTGAAGACGTCCACTGCTGAGCATAGGCCTCTCCCACGAAGCGACAGTTTGAGCGGCTGCTTGCCGCCTGCATCCATTGGCTCCCCGCAGGTTTCGCCAGGTCGTTAGCCCACCTAGTGGTGGGATTTAGTAGTAAATTTAGCAATTTATGGCGATTAATTATTATTTAGTATTATCGAGTGACATTAATATTAAAAGTTAAAACTGATTTTTTACCCAAACTAAAAGTATGGGTTATATTATCGGTGGTATGGGAAAACATTAGAGAAGTAGTGAACTCAATATATAAGATATTTTTTGTACGGTTCCATCTGATAAAATTTGTAGTAAGATGGAATCAGTTTATAATTTCTATATCTCGTTACATAAAGTTTTAATGAAATCCCAGATAATATAATACATACAGTACAGATGCCTCATCCCATAGAATGGAATAACGCGGGCTATTTTACGAATTGTGTTATTTCTGGATAACGCGAGATTATGAATGAAAAAACATATATGAATGAATACACTTGACAGTAACTAGTAACTCTCTAGACACATTACTACATTTTTCAAGTTCGGGCTATTTTTTGTTTATACCTGATGGGCCCCCATGATGAAATGGAGTAGCTAGGTAATTTATCACGGATTTTTAGTACCAGCAACGTAATCAATGGATAAAACAAAAAATAAGAACATAAAAATTGTTGAACATTCAATTCGTCAAAATGCAAAATTTTATCTACGCAATAAATAGAACAGGGCCAACTAGGTCACTGCGCTAGCCCGTTATGCTGACTCATCAAATTGATCAACCAATTTGTATGAAAGTTTTAAAGCTTTTATAGTAGAATTCATAGCATTCAATTATTATTCAATAGACAAATCATGTCACTGCATTCGCGTTCGTTGAACGATTGTTTGCTTTCAGAAGCTATTTTATGTTAGTTGTTAATATTAATGCCTATTGAATCAATGATTTAAATTAATTTTGACTTGACGATATTATAAAGAAATTAAATATAGACAATTTTTAACATAACAACAAATATTCTTCCAATTTGTCTCATTCAGGTATCAATATCATAGAAGATTATAGCAGACCATGGATGATGTAAACTACAGAGCATTAATCTACACAGTTAAAGCAACTTCTAAGACTAAAGTTGCACCATAATCACAGTAGGTGCAACCCACCAGGTTGGTTGGTGTCGGGTGGGTTGCACCAGCTTAACAATAGCAATACCAGTCATGGCAATTTCAATTAAAGTACCGGTTCAGCAAAAAAATGTTTAATGACGTCATAACTTTAACTGGTAACATTAACTGTGATTATGGTGCAAATCAGCCTTATTATTCTCGTGTTCCGTCAATTCCTAGATTTTGTTATCCATATAGAACTCACCTACACCTCCTTCTCGTGTAGGCAAGTGGTCAGCCCTAGTGTCAGAATTTTTATGCCGCTCATAGGCTTCTGACTTGGTTTAACGATTATCGTCATAGTAACTCACCTACTTAGAAGTAACGAAGGGGCCAAGTCAAGTTTGTATTTTTTATTTTGACTTTGGCATTGTTTGTCTGCACTGACAACCGATATGGAAGAAATGGTTTTTTTTTTATATGTTGGCTCTACACATAGTGTATTTAGCCAGTGTCAAGTATTGTATATTTTCATCGAGTTTTAGAATATTTTACGTAGTCAAGTCTTAGTCTTAGTCATAGTCATGGTCCAGTCCAGTCTAAGTCGGGTCATAGTCCAGTCTAAGTCATGCTCAAGTAAAGTGGTGGCAACTTTACAAGAAGCTTCTATGGAATTTTGGAAGCAACTCGAAAAACCACGTTACACCACATTATATCACTTTACCACCAATTTTAAACATTAACACTGGAAAAAGCACATGTTTTGAAAAATAATACAATGCAACGACGTGAAATTTTCCGCGTTCCCGCCAAAAAACGAAGAAATGGTTTTGTAGTGGTGACCACGAACTAGATGACGCAGCGTTTTATTTTATTAGGCCCGCCCCACACATAGGTATACTTACGATATGGTCAGAACCGCGGAGCCGATGGATGCAGGAGGTATGCAGTCGCACAAAGTGTTGCTCTGTGGGCGAGGTCTATGTTCAGTAGTGGACGTCTTCAGGCTGTTGATGATGGTGATAATGATGATGATGATGATGATGAAGGTAATAATAGCCCGCATCAAGTATTTGTTTAGTTAAGCATCTTCGTACAGAGTGAGAACTTACGAGGAGGGTAGGAATACTTACATCGGTGGACTGTTCTCGCATATTGTGCGCGCGGCCAGCCCGCGTGGCCTCTCATCGCCCCGACGACGCTGACGCTACCGAGCGCCACTCTTCACCTGTAACAAGGGAGCCATCTGAACTGCATTCATATCATCGACTCAGGCTGCCCTCCGTCCGACTCACTAAGTCACAGAAGCGGCTAGACTACATCGGTCTGAAGCTGTATAACTCTCTTCCCGATAACATCACTAGTGCGCCCAGCTCGGGCTCGTTTCACGCCAAGTTAAAAGTGCTGCTGCTCGCCAAAGCATATTACAGTGTAGACGAGTACTTTGCAGATAAAACATTGAAGCATTGAACCACGTTTTACAAGCAATTTACAATTGTAAATTAAAAAATAACTATACGAAATATTTGTTATATTTTATTGATACATTTATTTATTAATAATGGTAAAGAAATAATAATGATCACAAATTAACAATCATTAATATATCTAGGTATTCATAATTATAATTTAGTATTGATAACAATTTGACATGTAAGAAAATATCTTCTCAATAAATTAATTGAATTGAATTGAATCAAAAAAATACACAACTATTCCAGTTTTATTGATGGAACCTATAAATAAAGAACACCCAAATATCACATAGTTACTTAGATTCTGTATCCTTATTATGAATTTTCTGGACGCCATCTAATGTACCAATCATTTGATTAAAACTCGTAAATTTCTATAAATTTCGGTATTTGTAAGTTTCACAAACACCAAAATTTATAAAAATGTAGGTGGTAGCCTTACAGCCATATAACAGCCTATACTGCGCGGTCTACAAATCTGTAGATATTCCACTACTTCCCCGCTGCTCAATTAAATTGCTCAACTAGTTAAGCAGTTGAGCAGTAGGACATAGTTTGTATTACCGACCATTTTATGCTCTATAGCTCAATTACATTTTTCTCTCCTTGTAGTGTTCACCAGACCTTCACCAAATCGGTTCAACAGCTTAAACGTGAAAAAGAAATAGCAGCGAAATAAAAAGAAGTATGAAAACCTAATTCATACATTTTTATTTAAAAAATCCTGCTGTCAGTAATCTGTCCATATAAAGCCGAGACTCGTGATAAGTCATAAGTCATATCCTAAGTCCAAAAACCAACTAACCCAATTCTTACTTAGATAAGCACCTATATAAAACTGTCGTACGCAGAATCCATATTTCTACATCTAATTATGAAAATGATTTTTGCAATAAAGACCATTTTCATAATCGTGTGTATAAAGAATGAATAATTAACTATGCGTATAAATACACATACTGTGTTGTTAAGTTTCGTATATAGCACTCCTATATAGAAGCGATACCCACTACCTCTATACCTTCTTATAAACTACCAGATATCATCAGCTATGGAGAGAGCCATGCTCGGTGTTTCTTTGCGAGACAAGATCCGAAATGAGGAGATCCGCAAGAGAACTAAAGTAACCGTTATAGCTTTCAGAATCAGCAAGTTGAAGTGGCAGTGGGCGGGCCACATCGCTCGTAGAACTGACAACCGTTGGGGAAGAAAGGTTCTCGAGTGGCGACCACGAACTGGAAGACGCAGTGTAAGCCAGTCCCCCACTAGGTGGACCGATGACATGGTCAGAACCATGGGGAGCCGATGGATGCAAGAGGCGAGCAGCCGCTGAAAGTGGCGCTTTTTGGGGGAGGCCTCTGTTCAGCAGCAGACGTCTTCAGACTGATGATGATGATGATCATCATTAACTTAAAAAGGGAGCGCCACTTTGAACGGCTGCTCGCCTCCTGCATCCATCTGCAGCTTTCGCCAGATCGTCGGTCCACCTAAATGGCGCCAGACATAATGTTTCTATATAAACCGCTATTAACTGGTCGATTAGAAAACGCACATTGCAAATATCGATCGATATTGCGTCTTGCACTATACAGTAATTTAATTCAATATCATATCGATTAGGTAACAATTTTGGCTCTAATTTATAGAAAGAAATTACATCATATTGGTCAGCCTACGACTGGACATAAGTACATCTTAGCGATATTTATTCAGTTGCTTTATACTTAACTAACTATAAGTAGGTATATAAAGTTCAAAGATAATTCAAATTATTTCGCAACAAAACCCTCGATCTATTGAGATTCAGTAAACTTTTAATAAAATCGCTAACTCGCAAAACTAGATATATAACTTCCATATTCAAGCTTTAAACTGAAGTTTAGAAAACTAATAACAAGCTTTGAAATGTTTGTCTGGCGTCTATAGCAGGGATCAATGTTGTTTGCAAGTTTCATTAGTATTTCAATGTTTGAATACAAAATATTGAATCGACTTGGTGTATTACAATATCATCAATCTTACAAGCTAAATACTTAAGTAAGTACATATTTTGTTCAAATTAATCCAGCGATTTAGCTGTCTAATGTTTTGGACTATAATACGTTAATTTGATGCTATCGTATCGTCGTATGTTTTCATATTTTCTGCGGTATTGCCCCCAACCACTTTGGGAAAGTCTTACTCCCTCGGGATAAAAACTTTTAATAGTCCTATAGTATAGCTAGGTTGTTTAAGCAATCTATATGCAAAATTTCATCAAAGAACTCAAGCACTCAAGCATTTAAATGAACATGTTAAACCAAAAGTAAAATCAAAGAGGAAACGTTTCACAAATCGTATCATTTTCACAGAAAATACTTTTTTATTTACTATGTTAAAAGCACTTTACGTGCAACTGCACGTAATGTCAGCTACACGGTTTCGATAATGCTCAGGCTGTGTTTTATTTCCCAAAACAAAGCTTTTCTGTAATACATCTCAAGATCGGAAATAGAACCAAGAGGAACAGACAATACCTTACTGCTGCGGAGATTACAAGCCATTGAAATGACAATGTAACGTTCTTTGAGAAACTATTCAATGGATATACCTAACTAGTTACATTCTTGCCATACAAAGGGTCTTTCATAACCATGGTAAAATAATTCCTTACACTCACCGCTCTACAATACTTTCCTACCAATTTATCTGACCTTTTGTTTGAAAACCAATATTTACGTTTGATCGTTGATTATTATTTTGGTGTAATTCAGTTTTCATTCGGTGGGCGAACTTGGGTATAATAATATGGTGTTAAGTTCGTGATTAGTAGATACTTTAATTTTCTGTTCATTATCAGTCTCAAGTACGTGCAGTCCCGGTTTGGAGGCCCAGTGGTTTGCGAATAGGACCCCCCATCTCATTCCGTGGCTGCGGAGGTAGGTGCATTGAAATTTTAGATGTTTCATAGATTTTTGAGAAGCTATATGTATCAGGCCCCGTAATAGGTGGACCGACGACCCGGTATAAACCGCGGGGAGCCGATGGATGCAGGAGGCGAGCAGCCGCTCGGAGTGGCGCTCTCTGGGGGAGACCTATGTTCAGCAGTGGACGTCTACGGGCTGATGATGATACGTAGTTTTCACAGAAGTAACGTTGACATAATTTTCGTTAAAATAGGATTGAACCGACTTCAACCGCATTAATTTCATTTCACTGATAGATGGAGATTAAGGCAACTCTATCATTTTACCCTCCTTTTTGAAGTTGGTTGAACGCAGTTCGTCGCTAATTTCACAAGTCGAACAACAGTTCTGAACATCATATTGGAGTAGGGAGAGAGAATAATATGATTGAAACAACAGAAACAGCTCGACACGGCCTCTTTATTCATGCGCCTCTTGTCTGCCACTAAACCTTTGTCTAAAACCATTGGTAGCATAGCAAAAGAGGAACTCAAATTGGATTTACTGAACCGCATTTGCAACGGTTGCTAAAGGTGAATGTCATCATACTAGATTCACAATGATGCCACATCGCGTCCAAAACAGAGCCTTTATAATTACGCGGTTTTATCCAATATGCAAACGCTGGCCACCGCTACGAGTAGAGCATAATGGTGCTCTCACAATGAGATTACCTATACAATAACTTTGTTTATCATCATTTCATAATACTGCGGAAAACATAATAAAACACTGACTTTGATGACTTTCTGAAGCTTTTTGGGAATTTTCTATTTGATACTTTCATTTAGAAATGAAGAAAAAAGCATAATTATAACCAATTGGTAGTAAGCAACCCTACCCTACATTCTGAACTATAGGTTCTTGGTTCAATTACAGAATTATCAAATAAGATTTACCTTCTCAGTGTAAGGGAGCGTATATATATAATTACATGAAAATTATTAATTAAAAAATAATCATCATAAAGCATTAAAAAAACTTACCAGAATAATATTGCTGGTACAATGCCAAAAAGTTTAACATAGGTGATAAGTGGAAACATACAAGCATTATAGAATAATCTATTGTTGACGCTAAAATAAAAGTCAACCGAAATTCAGTCATGGGCTCAATAGTCATGATGACTACTATTAAAAATGAACAAGTAAATAATACTTTCATAAAAAAGAATAAAAATGAATGCAATAATTGAAAAAATAAGTAAAACCGCTAAATAAATCACGGAGTAATAAGCTTTTAAAGTTTGTATAGGAGGCATCTCCTGTCCCTTTCTCGCGAAACAGAGCGCCTCCACAGTTACTATGAAAAATCCACCTCTGACGTCACATGCCAAAGATATTGTATGAAAAGCTACCACAGCTTAGTAATGAGGTACTATGACGACATTGCTCTGACGTCACTGGCCGTTTGAGCTATCTTTCTATTCCGGTTTAAAATGCTTGTAACTGTCGTTTTTTGAGATATTTTATTTTTGTTTTTACAAATGTTTATCTTTTGAGGAATATTTTTAATTTATACAAATAAAAATTTTAGTCATCATGCCTATTGTCTCTATCAAACGTATGGAGAGCGAACAACGGCAATAACATTTTCAAATACCAGGGACGGTCCTATAAAGAAACACCGCTAAATACAAACACATGCCTATCAATCACAAAGCTCGAAAACAGTTCAAAACCATCATATTCACACATTTTTGTATATTTTTATGTATGACGATCGTATTATATGTTTTAATAGCGCGCACAAATTGAACGAGGTTTGATAAAAAGCATTCTGTGCATTGACCTGTTTCCACCGAAACGTACTTACTTTCTATGAATATTTTGTTGTACAATATCACATCAATGGGTGAATTTGCATGAAAACTACTCGGCATTATTGGAGCATGTTGGTTTAAATGGCAGAGCACTGTGCTCACTACGTAGTTGGAATGGAGACTAACAATATTGGTGCCTACACAAGAATGCTTACAGAGTATGAAAGTACCTACTCATAATCATTTTATTGATTCATATTACATGTAACGCTAACACGCAACTTTTTTTTTACATCTATAAGGCTCATGTATAATATGACATGAAATATAGACTATCTATACTTGAGGAAGTTTCAACTTAGGTATGTACATACAGAAATCGCAAAGAATCTGAAAACAGATTACAAAATTTTAAAAATCCTGGTCCTATATTATTTATCGTCTCTGTGGGAAGAGCTGACGATATTCAAACACCTAAACAGATTTTTTGTTCATAACTGAAAACAATCATGTAATCCTAAAACCAAAAAAATAAATAAAATCAGTTCATCCATTTGGAAGTTATGATGCCACAGACAGATACAAAGACACACAGATATATGAGTTTAACTTATAACACCCCTACCGTTTCTTTGGAGTTCAGATATTTGGACTACTAAAAACACTGTCTAAGTAATCGATATTTTTTGTATAGTATTCTCTATAATACAAAATATAAAGGTACACGCATATGAAGTATTTATTATAAACAGCTTGTTTACAGTGCAATACGAACCAGCTTCCATTACGGTCATACAAAGGGCCTGTAATTACTTGTAAACTTCGTCATGGTTACAACGGGCCCAACAAACACACGACCGATCCGTTTCGGAAAGTTTCGTGGCAACACATGCTTTTATTACTATTAAATGGCTGGATAAATGTACCGATATACCTATAACATACCCTGAAGCAGAATACATAGGTATATCGTGCTTCAGGTTCGGAGTATATGTAAGTTGGTATGTAGCTACCTGTAATTGTATTGATCGTTGGAGTTTTTCATTCAAGTATATAATGTACCTAATAATTTTATATCACTAATTTTGTAATGTCTTACACATTACGAATATAGCCAGAAATATGTTTAATATTATTTTCTGGTTACTTATTATTATTTTCTTGTATTTAATTTTTTTTTATGTACAGAAAGCCTGCGTTTGACTACATCTCACCTGATGGAAAGCGACGATGTAGCCAAAGGTGTAGCACTGCGGACGCCCGAACCCTCCTGTTGGTGGCCATTGGTTCCTCTTCTCCGGTCGCCAACCGGCCCGATGGAGCACCACAGGATTTTTCACAGGCGGTGGGGCAGCCTTTCTTTGTTGGCTAATCAAATACTTGGGTCCCCTACCACCTGCGGTCGGCCAGCAGAAAACCATTTCTTCGGATCCCGCTACCCTCCAATACAAGGCCTCCAGCTCAACACATGACTTGATTCCAATACCGGCCTACCAAACCAAGCACAACTAACCACATCCAACCCGTCCTGAACGGCTTCTCCGAACATCACGATGAAACACGACGAATCGCTTGGCATCGTGGCTTTGTCAGGAGGGTGGTAACTAAGCCGGCGGCCAAGGCCTTCCACCAGTTATTAGGTTGCTCCTTTAGCACCACCCAGGGGTAACGTATAGGACATCTAGAGCTAAATCCTATGGACGCGAGCAACAAGAACCCCCAGTTCGATCATCAGACCTTCCACTCTCATCAGGTTTACCATTCAATGATCTTCCAGGCAATAAACTTTATCTACGATAGACTCACCAACTACATACTTAAAAATATTAAGTACCATTTTTTAGTAGGTACCTACTTAACTTAATTGGTATTTTAGAACACTAGTAGCTAAAAAAATGTTGCCCGTTAAAAAAATTAACCTTTCATATTATATTGCTTTATAATGGAGACAAAGTGCTGCTGTCTTATATCAAATATAAACATTTTGTGCGAGGCTGCGATACAAAAGAAAGATCTCTGACAACCGACGTTAGAAAAATCGGGGACAAAAAATTCGAACCCTTTGCGCGGTCTGACGCCAAAGCCAATGGAGCGAAGTCGTGAGAAATGGTTATGTTATTTGGCTGTTTACGTACCTTTACATAAATATTTTTGGTACTTACGCTTTCTTTCATGACAAACAGGTTTATTTATATGTTATTTTGCCAGCGGATTAAGTTAAAAAAACGTTCTCAAAGAGCAGTAAGTAATCTATCTATACATATAATAAAACTGTAGAGATAAAAAAATCTGTAAATGCAAGATATCGAAATAAAAATGACACAGGTTAGCTTGAAATTTTTTGCTGATCACGTTAAGCTACTTTTTAGACATTTTGTCTGTTTGTTTGTTTGTTTGTTTGTTTGTTTGTTTGTTTGTTTGTTTGTTTGTTTGTTTGTTTAATTGTTTGTTTATTTGTTTGTTTGTTTGTTTGTTTGTTACGGCACAACTCCGAATATACTGAACGGATTTTCATGCGGTTTTCACTAATAAGCTTAGAAAAACCCGGCGCACAACATAGGATATATTAAATTTTAAATATTGTAATTTTTTTTGGTGAAAATGATTAAGATTTCATTATGAAACGGAACGGGATTTTCTCAAGATGGCCGCTTCAAGGCTTCAAGGTAAGTTTTTTTTTCTATTACATAGTGTAGGTATTTAGCCAGTGTCAAAAAGTAAGTTTTGTTTTGGCTACTAATCATAGATGAGAGGAAAAAAATGTGCTCTGTGCTACTGACGGTAATATTATCTCGGGTTTATGCGGATGCACAGATTAAAGAAAAAAAACTCTGTTACTATTATGGCGCGGCTGCTTCATATACGCCCGAACCTTCGCTGTTGAGTTGGCGCGCAAAAACATCTCTGTTGACTATCCTCGATGTTTTTGTAGCGCCCCAACCCGGACACATAGACAATTTGTTTGCCTGCTGCGACGACCGACGTGGGCTAAATAAAATGGAGGAAGCAGTAGCGTTATATTGCATGTCGGCGAATAAATATGTTTTACAAACTGTGAGAGTATTATTTGCGGTTACAAAAATAAGATTTAATAGTTTTAATTTATAATTCCTTATCAATATGAAGTAAAACCAATTTTGTTTTATTTGTTTGTTTATCTGTCCCTTTGAATACGGATCACGGTTGTTATAGTGGCAACAGAAATATATAATCTTTGAAAAATTCAACTGTCTAACTATCACGATTCATGAGTACATCCTGGTGTCTGATGGACAGACAGACAGACAGACGGAGAGCGGAGGTTTAGTAATAAGGATTTACTCTTTGAGTACGGAACCCCAATAATTTTTATTTCATTCTGAACAATCCCCTGCACTAAGCAATAAGGAAGTAATTTAATGCATGTTTTTATTTATAACTTATAAGACAAAAAACAGTAAATAACAATTGGCGCGCCTGCATTACCGGCAGCGTATCACACTTTTTGGGCTACGGCGAAATACATCGCGCGATTACTCGATGCAGTGCAGATTAGAGAAAAACAATCAAAGAAGTCATATGTATTTTTTTTTCTCTAATCTGTGGTGTTACTAAAGATAAGTTTTTTCGTTAATCTGTGGTCCAAACTAAAAAAGAGGACAGGTATGAGAACCTTCTTGAATATGAGCACGACAAAGAAAACAAGGAATTTCGAAAACTAAGAACTTCTTTGACTTTTTATTATAAGTTTTAAGGCTTCACGCGATATCATATTTAGCCAATATTGAAACATAACTAAAATTATTATTCATGTTTTCGATTTATTGGGTTCTGGCGAGGGCAAAATTCTTTATTGGCAATCTGGTATTATGTATTAGTTTTCTCAAATCTACTACGCGTTACCATTCGAAATAAGTATTTAAATTGTATTTATAGTACCTATAGCTTAACCTATAGTGGTAACTTATTCAGTAATCTGTGCCTGTAGGTACTTAATTAATTGACCCTTGCTTTTGCTACGCATTGTATAACTTTTTTTTATTTTGGCATTAGACAAAATTTGTATTTAGCCAATGATAGGAAGTATTTTATGAAAACTGTTTAATAGGATAGGTTCTTAGACTTTTTATAATCATTCATAAGGCTTCACGCGATTATCATACTTAGCCAATATTGAAGCTTACTTAATTAACATTTTCATTCAATTTTTTGAATTATATGGTTTTGGCGGGAGAAATGTTCTTTATTGGCGATCTGGTCAAATGTATTATTTACATAAACTTACTACACGTTACCATTATAATTAGGTATAAAATTATGTTTGCGCTACTGCTAAATTCTTGATCAACTCCAAGGAAGTTTTAAGGTACCTGGGGGTCTAGCAAAGATACTAACCACTAACGCTAACACCTCACGCTAACTCCAAAAATGTATTGATATGACATTCGCTGCGAAAAAGTAAGCGATTTCAGAAATGTCATTTCAGTACATTTTGGAGTCAGCGTTTGGCGTTAGCGTTAGTGGTAGGTATTGTATAGTGATACCAACCACTAACGCTAACTCCAAAACGTACTAGGATGATATTTTGGAAATCACTTACTTTTCCACAGCTAATGTCATTTCAAAACAGTTTTGGAGTTAGCGTTTGGCGTTAGCGTTAGTGGTTGGTATCTTTGCTAGACCCCCTGTAGTACTTATAGCTACTTAAGTTATAGACCCTTACCATTGCTACGCATTTTAAAACCTTTTTTTTTTGGCTTAAAAGTAAGACGGAGTGCTTGCTATTATTTGTAAGCCAATGATACGAAATATTTTATGAAAAATGTGTAAAAAGGGTATGTACTTAGATATAATAATATGTAGGTATTCATTATGGCAATTGTACCCTCGAATTAACAACAACATGGCGCGTAAAGTTCGTTTTTGACTGTTTTTGATTTATTCTTCTTCTTCTTCTTGCATGTTGATATAAGTTTTTAATAGTTAAAATATTTTAGATCTGTGGGCTTTAAAATAAACCACGGGAGCAAAAAATGATTGATTACTCGGTTATTCCAAGAAGGTTATAGTTATAGTAGGTAATTAACTATCTTTGGGTGTAAGTAATAATTATGTAATGACGATTTAACCTACTTCCTCACTCTCATCACTAGGTAGGTACGTTGAAAGTGCAGTGGGAATGAGACAACGTGGAAAATAGTGGACATACTAATAATTATAACTGTCGATTCTTTAAGGAGTGGTGGTTTAGTATTTGTAATTCCTAATTAGTATTAAGTAAATTAATTATGTACGCATCGTACAGGTAAATGCATATCTCCAGCAATTTATAAACTTATTATTGACACTGGCTAAGTGTAGGTACTCAATTCGTATGGAGCCAAACTTAAGAAGGTAAAAATTGTGGTAAATGGAATAAAAAGCGCGCGGATAATATGTAAAACTGAGCAAAACAGCATCATCGTGTGTGATTCTTCCATATTTTCTAAACTGTACCTGGCTGCTTAGGTAACTACTACCTAAACAAAACTTTTTGTTGTAATATGAAGAGGTACTTATAAAACTGTAGTTTTTTGTTTGAAACTTCTTTTACTGTTATAAATCTATATTAGACTCATAACATTTAATTTTAGGTATTGGCTTAAATAGCTTCCACTCACGGCTATACTTGCGTTATACCTATACCTATACTAATACAGGTTACTGTACTGTGCTCAGCTTCGAAAAGATTTAGTGGATTTTGTTGAATGGTACGAAATGCATGATCTATTATTAGACTATAACGTAAAAATAACATAACACAAGCGTGCGAAGCCGCGGGCAAAAGCTAGTTAAGTATATAAGTATATAGCGCTATAATAAGGGTACGCTGAAAAATAAAATAAAACGTTAGCATAAGCATCATAGATAAGCATAGTCAGATAATTATTCTCTTCTCTATAGAAATAGTTTACTACTATACTAATAAAAACGCGACAAAAGGTTTATGATATCGAACGCTTTCTCAAAGAAGATAATTATGTCGATTTCTAGATGTAGGACTAGGACATGGGTCTTTTCTCACAAACAGACCATACTCCACCATGTTGATTAGAAACAAAATGTTTTTCCCTTGCTACATAATTTTGGTTTCGCGCTAATGTCTGTTACTGTAACCTTAAAAACTGCCCCAAACGAGCAATTTTCAATACAATATTTTTTATTTGTACACTGGAAACAGTAATTCATATAACTTTTTTAAATTCTACTTAACGCAAGGCAAGTGAAATCTTGGCAAATAATTTCCTCCGTCATTGTTTTGATCCTCTTTGTAAGCATCGGTTAGTAACAAATAAGGGGCAAAATTAATATCGAACAAAATCTTATAAAGACCCTTGTAACACCCACATATTTCTCAAGAACTTATCTAATTTCAAAGGATGCCTCGAATATAAAAGCATAAAACATAAAAGGGTATATAAAACGGGTGTCTTTCAATTTCAATAACATGAAACGTTATTACGCACTAACTTCGTATTCGAGTCGAAGCAAATCGTGTGGCGAAGAAATAGGATCGTTACTTTTACCACAGAATAGATACCTATTTAGCTTTTACCTCACATGTTTTGTTACTTATTTTACGACGAAATAATCAAACTGAGGTGAAATGCTGTCATGATTTCACCCGCGCTTTACTAGGTACCCACGGTGGGGACACGGATCTTCTTTCATAGGAATTCAACCTACTTATTAGCTTTTGAGAGTTGCAATCGGTTCAAACCTTAGGCCGCGATACACATGCAAGAAAACTTATGCAATTACAACAACAACAATGTGTAAACAACGTAGCAAGTGCACTCGCAACAGATTGTCGTAGATAGATGATTGGTTGGTGATTGTTGAAATCGTGCAAGACTTCCGTAAGTTTCTTGCATGAGTAAACGCGGCCTCACATTTACTGCTCCTAACTGGATAGATCAAAATTTCCAGGAGCCAGAAACGTCCTGTAGTTGTTCAACCATAAAGCTTAGTGTATTATAGATGGGAGTACTTCCTATATGTATTACTTTGTGACGATGTCATCCTCCTTCATCATCATTTCAGCTATTCACCTGCTTTCTTAGTTTTCGCATCAAATATTGTCTCACATAATCTAGATTTAATTTCTTTTCATTTTCCATACACTTTGGTCATTCTTCATTCAACCGCCGAGGCGGACAGTCCTCGTTTGTGCTTAACCAATTTTCATAAGATATCTGTTACTAACAGTTTAAAGTGCTATTTGTACCTCAAGTTATATTGTTACTACTAGTTGTTCCGTAAAAGTTCAATTGGGAACAAGTTGTGATCTTATTTTCAGCATTTCGGACCATAACCACCTTAAATTATTGTTATACGCTACAATAAACCCAGTTCACCGCGATCTACAGTTTCATTTCAATAGTTCCGGATATCCCACTAGATACTACGTGTTCCGTGAGCGCCCTCCCCTATCTGAGCTACCGGGAAGAAGCTTTGGGGGGACCTCCGGGACAACTTTCCTTTGTTACCTACTTCTCCGGAAGAATATACTTCCTTAAAATATATACGGCCACTCATATATCATAGGAAAATGAGAATACTTCTTCTGACTTTGATTTTTGGGAAGGTTCATTTCGTAAAGCCTATAATATTTCATAATGCTTTTAAGAAATTGGAAATTGTAGATTGGAATTGGAAATATGTAGGTGCGGTGTATGATGCGATCATTATATAGATGTGTTTTAGTAGTAGTTACAAATACCTACTTCTGAATAATTAATATGTATGTCGTAAGATAGTCTTTACGCCAATTCAGAAGCCTTTGGCACAAAAAGCAGCCTAAAAATGCTGACACCAAGACCACTTGCATACACGAGAAGAAGAACTAGATAGTACCTACTAAATGTGCTTATTACTTGATTGGTGCCTACTAATACTAAGACTGGTTCCGTAATTAGGATGACTATATACTACAATAACCAAAAGCCCGAAACAATACCCTACAATTAAAACAAAAGAAACAATGTTTCAAGCAACCTGATTCTTTATCAATGCAATCTGTGTTCTTTATTAATTTCAATAGCACACAACAAAGCACAAAGTAACTAGAGCAGATATCTAAAGCTCTCAGTCTCGGAAAATGTTAGTGCGAACAAAGAGTAGTCAAATAATTAACGAATGTGCGATTGTGTGCGTATAATTCGAGCACGGAGGGCGTTGACGGCATTACAAAAAAGTCACAGAAAGAACGAATGCACTCGGTAGCTAGAATAGACAGAGGCGACCGCAATAAAAAATAATCACGTAAGTATTATTATATACAATTTAGGCCCCAAACATATAACATTTTCTATTTATATAGTTTTATAAAAATACAAAAAATTACGCATCATGTAATGTAGGTATGATTTTTTTTGGAATGTGAGCGTTAACATGCATTGGTAAGAATGTAAAATGAATCTCGTAGACGATTGCCTTTATATTTATTACGAATAAATTTTCATGTCCCGTTCCTACTGAGCCCATAGGGTACAGCCACTTGATTAAAGATTTCGCACAGCAGCCGAGAGTGAGTTCCGGAGCATCTCGTTCTGTACATTAATTACAAGAGAGTAAAATTATGTTACTGTAGAAATGTTAGCTTGGTTTCGTGCGTACTCTGCGTATGCTTATTGAACTAAGGTATATTGTATATTATGTTTAATGACCAAACCGGAAGATGCAGCGTACCGGCCCCCCACTAGGTAGATCGATGATCTGGTGAAAACGGCGTGGGGCTGATGGATGCAAGAGGCGAACACACGCTCAACATTGCGACGTCTGCAGGCTTTTCATGATGATGAATCGAATTAAATTATAACTACCACGGTCACCCACAATATAATTATTTCCTATTGAAGTCAATTTATCAATTATATTCGTGGTGTGTGGAGAAAATAGTAACTAAGTTGGAATTGGCGTTTACTCTTACAAAGGTGACAGAAAACATTGTGAAGAGACAGACTTTAGTTCAAGAACCATATGAGGACATCTCATTCACCAACCCGCACTTGGCTAGCGTCGTTGATTATGCTGTAGTCTCTCCCTGATAACGTTAACCTAAAGTCTTTTAAGTGAACGACTTTTAGGGCTTTAACAAACTATCTACTGCACTCTACAGTCAAGTTTTTAAATATTTTTGGACCATATACCTATGTATATATATAACTCATCTCCAAGTATTTCGAAATCTGCTTTGCTAATGAAGTGTAATTGAATCTTCTTGCATATTCCAGTGGGTGGTGTAACGTATGCCCTCATCAATTGCGTTGTGAAGATAAGCCGACTAAGCCGTGACTGGAGCCTAGCTCGCTTGGGGTGAAGGTTCTTGTGTGTCAAAGTCACAGCATTGCTATATACAAGACAAATTGGCGAATTATGTAAATTTTCTGTCTACAGCTCCATGGTGTAATTTTTAGGTCGATGGACTGGAGTAAAATTACTTAGCATCAGTTTTGACCTTTGTTGTAGGTTAAATATGACTGTTTGAAAATAGAAGGATAGGAGGATAGATAGATTTAGAATTCTTTATTGTATTGATTGTCTTTGTTGTAATGAAATAGTCAAGTATAAAGAAAACCTTATAAACTAATGTTAAAGTATCGGCGGGACGCGGAATAGTTTACGCCGTTGCATTGTAATATTTCTCAAAAGTTTGGATGTTTTCTAATGTTACTTAACGTTTATTTGAACTTCGAGCATCAGAGTGGGCAAGTGATGTAATGCGGTGAAACGTGGTTTTTCGTGTTGATTCCAGAATTCCATAGAAGCTTCTAGTAAAGTTGTCACCACTTTACTGGGGCATGACTTAGACTGTACTATGACTACCTGATTTATACTATGACTAAGACTTGACTTTACATGAAATATTCTAAAACACGATGAATAATTACTTGACACTCGCTAAATACACTGTGTGGAGCCGAAATATAAGAAAAAAACTAGTGTTAAAATGAGTGGTCTTATCGCTGACAGAGATTACTTCCAGGTACTAAGCACGACGAAAAAGAAACAAAAGGAAAAATTTACACAGGTAGGTGCTACATAACGTAGGTAAAACCGCGAGGCACATCTAGTTTCAAGATAAAAACGTAGATACTGTTGGTGATATATCCGGCATTCTATGTATGATTGATGGTTTCCTGATATCACTAACAGGGATTGTTATTGTGTTGCTGCCAAAGTTTCTGCCGTTAATATTTAATAGGCACGTTGTATCCAATACTAGTTACTCCAGTCCATTATAGTATGTCAGTAATAATATATCATTATACTCACAAAATAAAATGGAGTTTCGAATAATGGGTGTTGGCTTATGAAAAACTGTATATATATCACAATTTTGGGGTGGTAAAACAATGAATAGGTGCTAATTTGAATAGATTATGCCTAAATAATACGTAACTTGTCACGTTACGGCTCCACCCAGGGTCCTAGGATGCCTGACAAGGTCCTAATCCTACCTAATCAGACCCTGGAGGGAGACGGCGACATGAGGTAGGAAGAGTAGAATAGGAGCTGTAAGGAAAAGACACGTTAGGTTTGCAATGAATCCCTACATATAATAAATGTGTAATTCTGATGTGCTACGGAACACACACATAATGATGTCAAATCTAATTTATCCCATAGGTTCTATTGTTCAAAAAATATCGTAACCGCGATGCAGGACTACAGGCTTTTTGCCCTTCTCCATACATTTTCTAATTTATCGTATCTAACGCCATCTAGGGACAATAATTTGTAGCTGTTTGTTTGTTTCTTTGTTTGTTATTGAACAAATCCCTAGATACTGAACTGATTTTCATGCGGGTTGCACTAATATGCTTAGAAATAACCAGCGCACAACATAGGATATATTAAAATACAAATATCATTAAAACTTTTTGGTCAAAATTATTAAATATCATTACGAAACCGGACGGAATTTTATACAACATGGCCGCTTCATGGTGAATTTTTTTTTGCTACTGACGGTTAGTTTGTGTCACAGTAATTTTTTTTATGTTGTATTATGGCTCCACACATAGTGTATTTAGCCAGTGTTAAGTATAGTAATTTTTCGTCGTGTTGTTATTGAATATTTCACATGTTTCACGTAAAGTCCATCTGGAGGCACAGATTAAAGAAAAAAAACGTATGTAAGGCCATGAACAAAGAGTAATAGGAGTTAATTTCGGTAGTAAATATGCATTAAACAGTGGAATGAAATTTTACAATTTATTAGATTTGATTAACCATCATTAGTTTTTCTATTTAAGCCCTTGCAGGTTGTTTGGGGTTTTTGGAGTATAATAGATATACCATCAAATAATATGTAAGTAGTATGAATCGATTGCATTCAAGATACAAACATGTTAATTATACTTAGTGCCCGCAGATTAGAGAAATAACCGGCCAAGTGCGAGTTGGGCTCGCGCACGAAGGGTTCCGTATCAATCTATAAAAACTAGCAAAAAAACGTTTGATGTATGAGAGAGAAAAAATACTAAAATACAGAATACAATAAGTATTTAAGGGCTTAAATACTTATTTTATTCTGTATTTTTTGTAATAGCGGCAACAAAAATATATTTATCATCTGTGAAGATTTCAGCTGTCTAACTATCACGATTCATGAGATACAGCCTGATGGTGACAGACGGACAGACGGACAGCGAAGCCTTAGTAATAGGGTTCCGTACCCAAAACGGACTGACGACGTCTGTCAGGCTGTCTGTCCGTCTGTCACCAGGCTGTATCTCATGAACCGTGATAGTTAGAGCTTTACCCTTGGGAGTATAATCTTGACCCTTGCTACGCCTATTTTTGGCATTACATGACGTTTATGTTTGGCCCACAGGTCTGAGGGCCAATGCATACTATTACCACCATAGGCTAAATGCAGTGGGCCAATGATACTCTTACGTTACGTATAAATTGTATACTCTTTGAATGATACAGCAGTATAATAATACTCTTTGGAATGGTACGAAGTAGATTTTTTTCTCTAATCTGTGTACGAAACATGCTAAAATGCCCTGGGGGTCTAGCAAAGATCACAATCACTAACGCTAACGCCTCACGCTAACTTCAAAAATGTATCGAAATGACATTCGCTACGGAAAAGTTAGCGATTTCCGAAACGTCATTTCAGTACATTTTGGAGTTAGCGTTTGGCGTTAGCATTAGCGGTTGGTATCTTACCTAGACGCCCAGACTTTGCCCTATTGTAAAAATGTTTTGAAAGCCTAGATTTTAATGTAATATAGGTTTTAATTAATCATAAGTTCGATGATACTTATCGAAATATCATCGAATTTTTTTTTATAGTTAAGTAGCCATGAGTGGAGATTTCACCAAAATTGGTCCAGGAATATCAAGGATAATAATTAGCGTACCTACGCTGTTTTGGGAAATATTATAATTAATTATTTCATCCATGATTAAGACATGTCATTTTTACTTCGCGGAAGTGATTATACGAGCAGAAACCTCATTGTGGCTGATAGAAAATCAGTTTTTAAAAATAAAGCCATTACCCAAACCGAAACCTGAAAAGTAATGTAGTCCACGTGTGGCAACGCCGCGGGCAGTAGCTAGTGATATAATAAATATATAACAATACGGAAGAATAGTAGAAGGGAGATAAGAAGTTATGTACAAACACTTAAGGTCTCTAATGGCTAGCACGGCACAGGCATGGTATGTTAGTTGAATACCAGGGAGGGAGGAAGTAGGTAGTCAAGGGATAGGTTACGTAACCGGTAGAGTGAAGACAAGCGGAAAGGCCGGTTTCTCGTCCAGGTCTGGAGCTGGTATGATGGGCTCTACGACCTCTACGTCAGAGGGAGCGGCTGGATCCAGGTAGCACAGCTTCAGTCTCTCAATATGAGGTAGGTGCGAAGGTGGTGCTTGATCCACTTTATGACGGAACAGGATATGCCTCAGAGTGAAGATCAAAATCTTCAGACTGCCACAGAACACCTTCACCAGCTTTTTCTGCAGGTCTCCACCTCGTCCAAGCTCTGATTTCGTCTCCTTCTGTCTACTGAAAGTTTTTTTTTTCTTTTTTATATAAGTACGTGGCTGTAAAGGAGGTAATAAATACAGACAGTATAAAGAAGGATGGTTGATGATGATGATTATCTGGAATGGCGGTGGAAGTGAGCATGCTACAAACTTTTTGTTTATAATTGTCGTGAAGGTGTTAAGAAAACTCCGCGACCTAACAACTCTTGTTACAAAGTAATAAGGAGCAGCTCTTCACACAACCTATAAACCACATAATAAAAAGGAAAAAAACAATTGACACGCTACTAACTCAAAGAAATGCATTTTATAACGGTGGTCCATGCAAAATGAATTATATGTGTTGCAGTTGTGTAAGTAAGTAGCTAGCTATTTTTGTGTATCTATTGTTTGTATTCCTTATCTTTAAGTATAGTATGTATATATGTAAGTAGTAGTATGCATTTATTTTTACTTGAAGGATTCTCACTTTTTTAAGGCATGATGTGGCCATTCTGTAATTAGGGCTACATGTAATTCAAAACCTGTCATGTAATCCATGTAAGCTGTCACTATTATTTTCAAAAACATGTAGAACTGTTGAAGGTCCATAAATAAATAAATAAATAAATAAAAGAATTAAGGTACTTAACAAGTTAATTGGTATTATTCTGAAATTGATTGCCCCCTACCACGGAGCAAAAAAAATGGCTTCGTGATGCGAAGCAACCGTCATATGTTTCAAAGCTCTGTGCCTCCTACCAAGATTTCCAGATCAAATTTTCAAAAGTTCGGTAAAATACAGAATACCAGCCAGAAATTAAACAAACTACTTACTCGAGAGGTTTGGCGGGAACGCAGAAAAGTTCACGTCGTTGCATTGTATTATTTCTCAAAACTTGTGCTTTTTCCGGTGTTAATGTTTAAAATTGGTGGCGTTTTACGCATTAAATGCTGAATTACGAGTATGAGTGTGGGCAACTGATATAATGTGGTGAACGTGGTCTTTCGTGTTGCTTCTAAAATTCCAAGCTTCTAGTAAAGTTGCCACCACTATACTAGAGCATGATTTAGACTGACTTTGACTACCTGACTTAGACTGGACTATGACTATGACTAAGACTAGACTTTACGTGAAATATTCTATAAAGATGAAAAATTACAATACATGACACTGGCTATTACACTATGTATGGAGCCAAAATCTTAGGAAAAAAAGCTACTTACTCATTTAACGAGTGTAGAAGAATTAAATCTCAAATCATGCATGCTTGAATCCAATTGAATATCTTCTCCTGTCTCAGTTACGTACCTACTTTTCATATTTTCCCGTATCTCAAAGGCTTCATCCCTTCTCTCAAAGTTCACAAGTCACAAACACGTTCTGTTTCCAGCTCTAAATTCAGCAGCAGAAGTTCTAACAAAGATAATAAGCCTTATAATACTTGTTCAACTGCGCGGGGCTAATTGCCGGCCAGAGAAAACCCGACACCCACAGTCTTGTAATACCAGTAAATAATATAGCCTGTTCTAGGATGAGAGGACGAACAGTTTTGACCGATGAGAAGCTCAAAAAAGACCTCTCTTTAATTTGTTTGACCAGGCTTTCTAAAAACTACCAGATTTAATCTTTTTACTAAGCTTCAATTTCAAATTGTTTTATTTTTATTTTAGACTAATAAATCCATTGGTTGTCAGCTTATTTCTCGTGTTAGTAATTAACACAATGCGCGTAGAGCTATGGAGAGCACTAGTATATTCGGAGTTTCCCTGTGAAATGAGATCTGAAATGAGAAGATCCGCAGGAGACGTAATGGTGACTGATATAACTTTAAATAATTAGCAAGTTGAAATGATAATCGGGACGCCATATCACTCGTAGAACTGACAACCGATGGAGAAAAAGGTTTCACCACCACTCGACCACTCGGCAACCACTCGAAAACTTTCCTCCTTTCCTTTATATATAGACTGGTATTGTTTGTGCCAGTTAGAATACAAGGTTACAGCTGGTTGGTATTGTCAACCCATCTTCTAAATCAAGCTCACTAAACTGAAGAGAAGCATCAAGAGAAGTTTTCTTACTGCTTTAAATTTTACACAAACTGTGTCTGAGCCACAGGTTACCTAATAGTCGCTAAGCGAGTCGAGCCTCCAGTTACCAACAGAGCAGCTATTAACCAACTTTATCTGTTATTACGTACTATTACGTCCCACGATTAGAAGAGGTTACGCGTTTTACTGCCTATCTCATATTATCATTCCCTAACTAAAGACCCAATTGCACTAAGCACGGTTAAGGAAATGGCAATTTAAATGTATATAAGCCGTATTATTTACTCATTTAGTTTAACTTTCCCAACAAAGATGAGAATATAATTACTGAACCCAAGGTAGGGTAGGTTCAAGTGACCTTAAGAGTGCTTTTAAATGCAGTAGGTAGAGTTAAGCCTTCGCCTATGTGAAGCGTATTTTTTGCTTTGTGGTTAAGTCAATAATATACCTAAGCTTTTTTTTTAATGTTTGATTTAACCAATTCGAATTCCATGTAATTCATATTGTATAAATCCACTTTGGGCTGTAGGTTTGGTATAGGTTCTTATAATAAATAAGTTTGGTAAAGGTAGGTACTTAGGATAAACTATATATAGTTTTAGTAAAATAAATAAAATACTTAATGATCAAAAATAAATGCAACTATTGAGTAACACAGTAACAAACACATAACAAATAACTTATAGACCTTCAAAGCAATTTACCCTTTTGAAGCCATGTTTCTCTACGGAGACAACTTATCAGTTGCAGCCAAACGTTCTAATGCCGAGCTCCTCAAATAAAACTTGGTAAATGGCAAAGTTGTAAACCAGCCTCATGAATCTTATATAAAGATTGTTCCTCGCAAATTCCGTAATAGCTTCTTAATTCGTAACTTTTCAAAGTTATTAATGTTACGGAACTTTTACTTATACGAGAAATTATTTAGAAAATAAATTTCAAATAGATTAAAATGTTAAGTCAGCTATTATATATGGCACTTGTTTAAAGATACAGCAACAGATTTTTTAAACGGCTGTTCAATAAGACCGAAATCCTGACCTGATCAAAACCGTGGAGAAACATGGGACGCAAAAGGCCTGACTCAAAGTGGTGCTTTGGGATTATGATGATGATGATGATGATGAACGGTGTCATAAATAGACTCACAACCTACGTTTCTACTACGACTGTCTAGATACACGTCAAACTTATAACACCTCACATTTTTCGACGTTAGAGTTACAAGGACATCTATTAAATTATTGTATACCTACATAGTTTATCTTATCAGTTTTCTATTTTAATTTGAATTTTTTGTTACTAAATATACAATCATCCGCTGTTTGAACAAGCTAAATTAGATTCATTAATGACTCAAATGTAGCAGACATAACAAAACTACTTTCAGTTTTCAACAAACGTATACCAAAACTTTCAGGTAGTGTACCTTATCCAAGCAATGGAATCAAATACGTTTTAGCAATAACTATGTCAGCCAAACTAGAACGCACAGAACTTTGTGATATTGATCTAAGACAGTGGGTTCGACTCCTACCCGTGCAGAACAAACATATTGTGTGATGAACATAAAAGTCATAGATGTGTGTTCTATGCGTTGTGTATGTGTATTATTGTTGTGTATGTATATTCTATAGTTACTACTTTAAAAAAGTAAAGATGCGTTTATACCTTTTATGCGATATCTCATAGTTGTACTATACTAATAAGTATACCCGACAAACAGATTTCCTAATTTTTGGTGTTGGACGAAATGAGATTCTGACTAAGTAGGTACTAAGCCATATCAACAACATGGGTGCTGTTGGATCTCCTAATAATAATTATGTAAAATAAAAGTACCTATACTAACCTATGGTAAATATTGTGGTATTTTGACCTTCTTGGTGAACTTCTTTCACTCCGAGTCAATACGACAATAAAAATACCGCACCGTTACAGTAAACCAACTATTTTCACGAACTATCTTTAACCAGAACAATATCATAAAGACAGACAAACAGTCTATTCAAACCGAGACGAAAACATAATAAAATGCTCTTGAAAAAATTATGTATTAGATGTTCGGGATAGTCCTCTCCGAAAATTTATAGGAACGCTAGATGGAAAACAATCAATTTTGTGTTTACCGACTCTAATTTTACGAGCAAACGAACGCTTTTTGATGAAGATGAAGAGAGTTCTTAGCCACGCCCGAAGGTTTTCTTAACTGTGAATATTTTGAGATAATTGTGTGTAAGTACATAACATTTTTCTTGAATACCTTTTGAAAAATCGGTAAAATTTACATATTGAAAAAAAAGAATAACAAATAAATAAATTAAAATGAATAAGAACCACATAGAATACAGATACATAACGGATACCTAGGCTATAAGTCAGCTCGATGCTCTTATTGCTCAGAAACCAGAAGTCGATCTATTTTTACTAATTTTAAAGTATTTTTAACCCTATGTATTAGTTTTTTAAGTGATCTGTAAGTTTTAAGTTTTTAGTTTAGTTTTTCAGTGGTTTCTGCTTTGTTGGACGTTTTGGTTTTAAACTGTAAGTGCGCAAACAATTAAAGATAAATAAATAAATAACTTATTAAGGTTCCTTTTGTAGACTTATGCGTTACCACTTTCCATCAGTGAGGCATTGGCAAAATGCTCTCCCCAATAACCAACTTAAAAAAACTACAGCACCTTGGGATGGTCAAACATTTACCGATAATTTTCATGAGATAATAGCATTTCCTACGCTTAATCAGGGCCAGTGAAAGGATAATGGAATAATATAGTGACGACATAAATTACTCAGTATTATTAAATAGAAAGAGGTTAGCTTTTCCCTGGCTGTTAATAATCATTTATTAAATGTTCATTAAGTATTAGGATTTCACGTCCAGGTATTTCAGAAGTCTTGTTTGTTTTAAGCATTTCACTCTCAGCTAGGAAGTTAGGCAAGCCTGGCAGTCAGCGGCGGTGTTTATACTATTACTTATTTTGTGTCAGTAGTTCCATTTAACTTTGGAGAATTAGATGTCTCACTTAGCCACAGAAAGTCAGCTAAAGCGTGACATTACAAACACGTACCTATCACAGCAGCAAAAGGCTTCTAACGGCATACCTATATCACAACGGCTGTTGACTGTGACAACTAAACACCCTAATCCTTTACCTTCTGTCCCCGGACCGGACACTCAGGCTTGACAGAATTCATGAAATTACAGCCATTTTATACCCAAAACATAATTTGTACATCCGGAACAATAAAGCCTGCGTTATTACAATTGTTTTGTTGAAACGCGCAGTGGTAAAAGTCTTGGCTGTTACATGAATAGTCTAGTAGATCTACTTGCATAAAAGGCCTTATTGAAATTATTTGTCAGTCCCACAGATTGTCTCAAACCAGAAGGCGTCTCTGAGATATCATGTTAATAGCCTGTTATTATAACCATCTTTATTATATAGGCTTATTTGGTCACACGGTAAACAAAACACCTAGTAAGAGCTGTTTGATTGTACCTAATCGGTTTATAGAGCTATTACATATTGTGTGTCCGTTGCGTTTAGTATGCGAATTGCGAAGGTGGTAGAGTAATTATTAGGTATTTAATGTAATGGGATATCACACAACCTTTGATAATGGGGTTTAATATTTTACGAGGCAATTACAATAAAAGCTTTCGGATGCGGACTACTAATTACAATGCTGACCGTTTTATGGTTGTATCAATGGGAATTGCTACTTATTGATTTGAAACCAACGTAATACTTACCTTTTACCAGATAATAAATATATAGAAGGCACTATTACTTAACTCAGGATTCGGGTGACGAGCATATTCATGTCAAACTATATGACACGGACCATGGTAAGTATAAAAAGTTAACGTAGGTACAACAAAAATGTTTGATTTTTTTATTTGACATATCTAGTCCTAAACTACTTAAACACAATTTCTGCCAACTTAGGTGTAACCAGCAAGTTCTGGCGTTAACCCTAAAAGAATTTTAACCATTCCTTTTGAATTAATTAATCTGATCTCAAAATCTAGCCACAAATCGAAACGATGTTCAACTACGTAAACGAAATATATTCTACGAAATGAAATTGTCAAGTAAACCCGCGTCCACGTCCACAGAGCACGTGACAATGCACTCGGATTCCCTCGAGATCCGCTCTGAAACTCGGCCACCGCCACCACCGGAAATATGGCTGCCCGAACAACTAGATACGTTACGTGTGGCTGGTCTGTATTGCTAAGCTTGCTGCCAACTTATGGGAATATGTTTGCATTTTGATGTACAATTTATTTTGTATGGACCTAGTCTAGATTTTTAGTAAACACTAATACTTATCACGCGTCAGTAATGCAAGTCTAAGTAATACAAGTACATAGACAGTGAAAAATAATAGGTAATTATGCAATTATAAATATCAAGTCACTGATATTTAAAATCAGAAACAAAAGAAACTTTTTAAAGATAAGACACAGATCAAAGAACGATCAATCATTGATCATTTTAAAATCTGTGTTATAGCTAGGATCACTATCGATCATAGGTATTGCCCGTGGCCAGTCATCAAAAAAATAATATCAAATTCGGTTTATTCGTTTGAGAGCTACGATCTTGCTACGATGCTACAGAAAGATACCAGGTACTTGCATTAAACTTTAACACTCCTGTTTTACGTCAGGGCCTGATAAAAAACCTCAACATGGCATATCAGTCAAATTGAGCATCAAAATTAAATTTGAGCATTGATCAATCATTGAGCTACAATTGCAACTAGATTATATTCGATCTGATGTAAAATAAACAACCCGCGTTGATTAAACTGGTTGGGATGAGCGTGAATTATAAAATAAACGAGCCCCAAGCTAACAGCGGAATGGAAATGGAGTTACAAGGAAATGGGAAAAACTTTCAAAGTTACATGCGCAAAGCTGCAAAGAAGTAAAATTAAGTGCCAGAAATGTCATAAGTACCTACCATTTATCTATATAAGAAACCTTCGTTATGTAGGTATTCTATACTGCTACCTTCCATCGTCATAATCATCATCATCAGACTGTATTAGTCTAAGTGCTGGACATAGACCTTTCCCATTAGAGCCGGTCTTCAGCTATCCAGCAACAATCCAGCAATTAAGTATCTAAAAATTTTTTTAATTTTAAATATTGTAGTTATTAGACGGATATATAAATACTACGACGGCAAATGGAACTAAACCATGTTGTCAAACAAAAGAGCATTTTTCACAACCATGCACGAAGCGAAACAAGCCCATAATACTCTTATCGACGACGGTATTACCGAGAAATCATTAGCCTCTTTAACTGCCCTGTGGCTGAAAACACTGTGAAGTTATTTGAGTAAATAAAATTTATTAAAAAGTACTGTTTTAAATTTTTGTTTTTATATTTACGTTTTTCTGTAAGGTGCATAGAACCATAGACCTAGAATATCTTCGTTACTCGTCTATATGGGTTAGAACTGATTCCGATTACTGCAAAGATCCGGAATACTTTTACGGGTTACTTAATTTCACACAGGTTTATTGGCAAGTCTTGAGGTAGCTCTGAAGCAAAAAATACAACATTATCTAAACTAAAATAGGGTACCTATTGTTCAAACCCTGACCAACGTTAAAATGAAAGTCAAGATTGCTGAGTTTATAGTTAGCACAGAAGCTTAAAGCGAGTTAAAAGTTTAAATTGCACTGACAGTTTAAAAACGAGTGTGATGGTAACCCAAGGCAGATCCATAGTATATATATAGAACATCTTGTGGTAAACTTCTTTATAAAAGTTTAAATAGAGATCGTTCGACTGCTTTTTAAGTTAATAAGGTGTATAAAAAGTTCATGATAAATTACGTACTACTTACCACACTTTATAACCCTCCGAGCTATTGTTTCGATAGTAAATACCTACGTGACTTTCTAAAGAATTCTATTAATTAGCATAAAAAATAAAATCATGTATCTATAGGTACAGATATCCTTACCTACTACTTCTATGTAAAACAAATAATTTTGCAATTTCCTCTTAACCCCACAGGATTTCATGTCTTGTCTTTATGGCGAGTCCAACAGATATGTTGCGACTGATAGGACCCTTTTGTGGGTCGCCTTTATATTTTTAACATTTTGTCGCTAAAATTTTGTTTGTACAAAACCGTCTGTTGCACAAGATTGGAGTCTTGTACGTGTTATAAAAAGTTTACCTTTTGAATTTTTTGTCAGGCAGGCACCTACTCGTCTTATTACCTACCTAAATTTATACAATATTTATAAATTTTATTACAATAGCGCCACCGCCTCCTCAGTCCTCAGAGTATCGACACATTCTTTTTTAAATAACTGTCGCCTCTTACTTCCTACGGAATTCAAAATAACTAAAAGTATTAAGCTATCTTATTCCATTAATTTATCCAACGGGCTTAATGAAAATCACTATCTACTTAAAACATATTTTGTTAGTCAAATATTTTGGCTTAGCTAAATAGTTATACTTATTACTAGATTACAGTAGCATCGTCTAGTGAATTAAAATAATTAAATAAATAAATAACGTCCAACGATCATATACATAGATCCTGGAGCCTAACTAGGATTCCTTGTATCTATAGGGACCCAGGAACTACAAGGACCCACAACACCCAGACACAGAACAAGTATTTGCGCTTTTTTTTCCTGTGCACAAAATATACTTGTCGCGGGAATCGAACCCGCCGCCTCCGGGTTATGAGCCGACCTGTTCAACCACCACACCACGGAGGCTGTTTCACGCTCTATTAGGTACTGTCCAAGACCACAATCTGTTTTGTGCTACGACTTTATAGACTTTATAAACTAAAGTGGGTAAAGGAAGCTAGAAACCTAGATTTTCACAACGTCCCCGGACTTACTTCTTGGCTAACTTTTATAATACATAAGTACCTAAGAAACTGGAAACTGTGCCAACTGTCAGTATATCTAGTTTTATCGTTTTATTTCTGCATTTCTTGCCACTTTATCAATGTCAGTTCTACCTACTTTCGATTAAGCCAACCCACAGTTGCTTTGCTCAAGAAACAAAACCCTTATTCTTATTGAAACAATAATGACGGGACTAATACACGGACGATCCATCAAAGTCCGAAGAATCTGAAGAAATCAAAGTACGTGAGATAAAAGAAAAAGTTAGCTGACTTGGAAAACTTTGGACGAAGCGATATCAAGACACTTATACCTACCTACCTAACTTCGGTTAATAGGCTACCTGTTAATTATATTGTTACGATTTGAGATAGAACTAAAACAGATTATTGCAAGTATGCAAACATCAATTGCCTTAAACTTTTTATTAATGTCGTAAGACTCATAAGTATGGAGTCATTGTAATTCTATTACATAAAAGAGCCATAAAATACTCACTCAGACAAGATAAATTATATTTCAGAATTCATCATACGAATGCCAAACATCGCATCGGTTCGTCTGAATGCTCGCTAAGAATCGGGTGGTATCACGGACCGCAGGATAAAAGAAAGTTGGGCCGGCTTACGGTTTATTTACCATTCAAGTGAGTAAAATTGATGTCTGAAAATGATGAGAGAGAAATAGTCTCATATCGACGACGATGACTCGCTCAATACTCTGAAGGTTTCAAAGACTTTTTGATCCCCCACTTAATAAGGCAGTGTTCACAATGTACATTTACACGTATGTAGATAAAAATCTCTACTTAGTAATATAATATTTATGTTGAAATTGATCGTTTCACATTTTATGTTTGATCAGAGAATTCATGGCTCATCAAATAGCCTGAAGACGTACACTGCTGAACGTAAGTAAGCCTCCCCCAAAGAGCGTCACTTTGAGTGACACCTCGCCTCCTGCATCTATCGTCTCCCCGCGGTTTTCACCAGATAGTCATTCAATTAAATTCATTGAGATTTCATGGTTAATAAATTATATTTGACCGGAAAGGGTTGAGTTCCTTAATTGCGCTATCAACAGTCCTGTCGAGATTCATCTCGTGAAAATCATGTCGGTTAATTTCCCAATGAAAATAATAATCTCTGTTTGCTGGCGCAGGAAACAATTATGAGCAATCGGTTTGTAATTCTGTGATAATTTATGTTTACGATAAGGGCAGCTACAAATAGGCGTAATATTATGCGAACGGATGTGTGAACGAGTGAGCTACGAAATTGGCTTTAGCGTAGATCGTGTCCGCACTTCTAAGGCAATGAGCAACATTATCTTTGGCAGGATTTCCCGGATTCAATGTTTTAGACCGGTAACGCTACTGCTTATCCGGTTTATTTTACGGGTAAGATGATACTGCGGATAGGTTGAGGTCTCCTATAAATTTTTATCTAATTTGATGTAGCCTTCTGTCGTGTTTGGTGAGCGTGTTTGCTATACTGGGTGTAATTGAATTCATTAGCATCCTTTCAAACTAAGTACCTACTGCTGATAACGGTTACGTCTGAACCAAAATTATTGAATTCTAACACATTGGTTTAGTAATAATTATAACTCCAAAAAATGGAATAACTTACTTAATCAAATACTACTATATAAAATTTAATTAAAATAATGTAGTACTGTTTTTAATTAGTACATACAAGGTATAAAAACGTTTAAATGTATCAAAATCATCTGCGCCAACTGCGTTAGGCGCCACGGCAATCTTCATAATTTTCAATAAAAATATTTTCATTTACACACTTTTACTCTTTAATAATCATCTATAAATGATGTAGTATCATGGGCTCAATTTATGCTAATGAATTAAATTACATCCTGTATACCTGAAATATGAACGTCATACAGAGTAATAGGTATCCGCTATGTAATAAACTTACACAAAAAAACAGTACTGAGAAAATCTATCTACCTAATGAGTAGTAGGCCTCCGCCTGCTAAATAGAGTCATCTCTGCTAGTAAAAAATTGGTAGAGGTTACGATTCTGGTTCTCTCAGCGTCTCTTTCGCTCATGTTTTCTCTCGTTAGCTTGAAGCGACTATCCGTTCTTAACCAACTGGTAAAGTAAAAATTTCCACTCCGCTGTTAACTTTTGCTGTTACTACTTGAGCACTTGCCTACACCAAGCAGGAGGGAAGGAAAGTATTTAAGTTGAGTATTTATAAATCAATCAATGAATCAAATATTTATTTGCGAAAACACAAGCACAATTCACAAGGAAGGTCTTAAAATATCATATATAGACATATTGCGTTCAACTTGCATGCAAATGCGCAAATATTAAAAAGTATATTTGTTACAGTACATTTGAAATTCCTTAACACTATAAAATACGTGTTGTAATAACCAGTAATACAAAGATTTCTTGAACAAATTGCCTGTTAACATTTTTAAATGCAGTTATATATTGATATGCACATATTGTAGACATTTTTCTTATATATATCTATACGACAAAGAGGTTGATGCAGTAGGTTAACTTTGGCTCTTTTCTTTCGTTTAATAATTTAAGCTCCATGAATTTAACTGCGTTTATGGAAAAAAAGTAAATTAGCTTTAATGAAAATACAAATTACTTTGATGTAGATGCATGGCAGAAGAAGGATGTTACATTTTTTAAATAGTGGTTTACAGCTATCCTGACGAATACATCATTTTTGAATTTTATTGCTTTTTTACATAATTTTAATTCATTTTTAAAACCATTTTATTGAATATTTGTTATTGTGATTCTATTTATTTGTCAATCAAATGTTTATTTATTATGTGCATCCTTTAACTTAATTTATTTATTTACCAACAAATTTCTTAATTATTTTGCGTATTTGATGCTTGTTTACTTCATTTTACTTAATTTATTTATTTATCTATCAAATGTAATTTTTTTGCGCTTATTGCCTATTTACATTCTTTTAATTAATTTTATAAACATTGTATATTTGACATGCTTAATGTAACTGATTTGTTATAAGGTCAATAAAATTATTTTATTCTATTCTATTCTAAAAAAAGAGTATAGTTACGGCGTGATGTGGGCAGCTTGCAGACGAAGATAACACAAATAAATAAGTAAATTACTTTATATATGAAGAAACACAAAGCCCACAGGGTGTGCTTCCAAGCACATACAGTGTGATAAATGAATCTTTGAGAAACCTTTCGCAGAGAGAAAATAAATAATAAGGCCACACATGGCCGAGAGTCCTAGTTCACGCAAGGTGTTCTCCCGAGGAAGTTAAGGCCCTGACAGGACCCAATGCGAGTACGTTTATTACAGCAGACAAACTTACCCTTATAGGGTCGCTTTATGCATAGCAAAAATATGGCGATTACGTTGCGTTGCACTTCGACTTTTCCATTTTTCGGTACAAATAATTAGTTATAAAAGAAATGCTTATTGTTATAAAAAAAAGCTTATAGACGGATGCGTATAGCTTATCACTATGATTTATTTCAATAGGGTGTCTTATTATAATGTAACATTTTAGGACGTTTGAATGATTTTTTAGAGGTCACTTCACGATCTTTTCCTATCGAGAAAACTTTTCGTAAACGTGTTTCGGTTTCGGCATATGGAAAGAAGATATGACCAGTATTAACGTGTATTTTTTCAATCCTGTAAATGGTATACGTTTTGAGATAATCACGTTCAAAATAGTCGATTTGGGAGAATTCAGCGCCTTAAATAGTAAGTATTAGGTGGAACTGCTTGGCTACTTCACACTCTTTCTCATTTATTGGTAACATAAGGGTATTGCAGGATTATAACTATTATTATTTATGGCAATAGATATGCAACTATGCATAGAGCCAGGAAGTTTGAAAGTTACAGTCGCTCCTGGCGAGCGTATATTTTTTCCCTGGTGCTCTTTAGTCGAGTACTATAGAAGAAGGCACCTATTCGGTAGGTACCAGTGTAGGTACTAATAAAATACATTTATAATTATCTACCCAAATCCTAAATTAAGCTTTACGAATGTTACAAAATATCTATACATATTATTCAAAGATTCAAGCTAAGTTATCACCTAATTCACTGGAAGGATCTTCGTGAGAGATTTACGTGAACATGATAAACGAAATACGAGGGCTATTCCAATTTTATCATCATATTTATGTTATTTGCCCGATGAAGGTGGAAAAACAAATCTTCACTTTCTTATGAAGTAAATACATTATGTAGAGTAATTCATACACGGTTAGGTACGACGCATAAAATTAGGTCCCTCTATATAGACCACCTACACGATTATTGAAATTATCTTCACAATATAAAAAATACAGATACACAGACACAATTCGATTTGAATAGCCTCAACAAACAAAATAAAATACCGACTTATTTAAGTTTTTTACTTTTACTATAAAGTTGTCTGGAAGAAATCGTTTTTTCACGATAAGACTGCCCATTGTAGCCTACTTGTAGGCTTATTTGTTTTTTTTTATGTGAATGAATGACTTGACGAGCTGGTCGTTCACCTGATGTTAAGCAATACGGCCGCCCATTACAGTTGCAGTGTTTATTTTATTTTTATTATTCTGGTGTCAATAAAGGGTTAATCTATCCATCTAGCGATATGTACCTATTATACTTAAGTACGTATTTACTCCTTATTAATAAATATCTGTTTGTATCTTTGCATTCGAGCTCAAAGTAAGTAGGTACCTACTGTGTTTGCAAGCATAAAAGTTATGAGAATTTACTTACTCATTTAATTAAAAAAGTCACTGACTCGATAAATTGGGTCTTACAAAAGAGTCAGTGAATCTGTTAGAATACCTACCTTCTCAATATTTATTAATATTAAATACTGACTAGAGCAAAAGAAAAAAACAAAATTAAACAAGAAAACAATGTTCACACTTATCATAATCAACAGCCAGAAGACGTCCTGCTGAACATAGGCCTCCCCGAGGGAGCGCCACTTTGAGCGGCTGCTTGCCTCCTACGTCCTTCGCCTCCCTGTGGTTTTCACCAGCTCGTCGGTCCACCTAGTGGGGGGCCTATACGCTACGTCTTTCGGTTCGTGGTCGCCACTTCAAAACCTTTCCTCTCCATCCGTTGTCAGTTCTACAATTGATGTGGCCTTGCCCATTGCCATTTCAATTTTAAGGGCTATATCGGTCACTTTAGTCCTCCTGCGCACACTTCCACAGGTATAAGTATACCTACCTATAACCGAAAGGTAGGTAAAGCAATGATGATTATAGGTAACAAACAAGCATGGGTTTTCTGCCCTCTAACAGCCTGTTGATCTATAATTACGCAACACAAACCGCAGGACAAAGCAGCCTTGATACGATACACCCTGTGTTAAATAAACCCGAGAGAGAACGGGCTTCATTTTATAAGTAGGTACTTTGATTATCTATAGATACCTATTTAAAGGGTTTTACAATGAGCAGGCACTAGTGTGGCTATAGAAATCGAGATTAAAAGAATCAACTAGGTAGTATTTCTATGGCTCAGGATCAGGAGCTATTTTTAGCATTTGATCAGGGCTTTGGACTGATTCGGAGTGAACCTAACTTATAGTAACTAAGTACACTACCAATTGATTAGGTATAGCCAGGAAAATTCAAATTTCATAACAGCTATACAGTTATGTGAAGAATGTCGTTGTTAATTGATATTGGATGAGATGAACATCAAAAGAGAGAACATCAAAAGTAAGTGCAATTAAGCTAATTGTTTACGATTGAAAAATACACTTTTTGGCAAATAAAAGATGAAAGGACTGTCTGATGCCAAACAAATCTTCAGAATTAATTTTAAAGAGAATCATCACATACTTTTGCTTTTTCCCATTTGAGATGGAGGCCACAGATAACTATGAGATACTAGAGACTGAAAGGAATGGTAGGCATAAATGAGCAAGTTGAAAACTAACATGTAGAACTTACCTAGTTTAGGTACATACGCTTAAGCATGGACGAACTATATTTTGTCTATGGTTTAAGATAATAAACCCTCTTACTTTAAGGCACTCTCAAGAGCAGGTACGTGTAAAGTAGTTTCAGTAACGTGTCCACAGAAACGCGAAGCAAGTTCCATCTACTTGACACATACATTGTGCCGTAATTGCGTCTTGGGACAAACCCAACAACATCTCACTTGTCCCAAGACTCTGAGACTTGAATGAACGACGAGAAAATTGAAACGGGAGACGACATCTTATCTTATGTATACGACCACTCAAGAGAGACATTTTTATCGACGCCAGAATGTATACTCGTCTCTAAATTAAGATAAAACCACAAATGAAGCATCTGTTATGGCTTAGCAAAAATGTGGAGAATTATTTGGTGTCTGCTTTTTGTGTTGCCTGCGAGATATTGTGTTTCGCTGTTCACTGGAGAATATTTTTAATGAAATGTGTGAAAAACAAGCAGACAGCCCACCTGATGGTAAGTTTACAAAGTAATCACCGCCTATGAACATCACTGATAATTTATAAATAGGTAAGTATAGGAACTTATCGCTATATATGGCGCTCTCTGGGGTAGGCCTTCCATCCCCCATCTCATTGCCGTTTAAAAAATAATATGGTAATTTAAACAATCGAATTTGCAAAATGAGGTGTTTACCTACACCTTGATTTTTCACTTGTTCTTTTCAGTGCAATCTTATTGTTTAGATCTTTTGTAACTGCATATCTCCGCTTCGGTTGTCTAACATCTCATAGTTAAATATGGCCGTTTCTAAGCAGCGCCAGTACCTAGTTAGCCAAAATTGCCTAACTAGATTAGCAGTGAGAGCATCGGAAATACAATTAGTTACGTTGCCGATAACAAGGAAGATCTCAATAAAGTAAGCAAATTAAGTTTATATTCAGTTAGTTAAGTGTAAGTAGGTAATCCAGTTTAGTTTTCATGCTCTAAACTTTCTTTATAAAGAACACTGTGGATGGATTTTTGAGTTTTAATTAACATTCTTGTGAAACTCAAGCCCATGTTACTAAGGCTGCTAAAAGTTATGAAATTTGAAGGTAGGTACTTAAATTTATACCAATTTTATTCTTGGTTTGGTTAAATTAATGAGAGACACATAAACAAAGTACCTATATCTACCTAACAAGAAGGAAAGATATGAATGTAATATAGATCCGTGGAAGCACAGCCTAAAGGTATAAATTTTAAAAGATTCTCGGAGCAAATTACTCGTAAATTCGTCGGATTCTTTTTGTAGAGTAGGTAGGTGACTATACTTAGCTCTCTGTATGTACATTTGTGTGGCAATTATCTACACACGACAATCATGTCTGCCAAACAAAATCAAAAGTTTGTAATTTTTGCCTAGGATAAATAAACATTTACACCAATAGCACCATCATTTGAAAATTATATGAGGCAGCAGTCTGATTGTTTTCCAAATCATTATTTGATGTCGTTGGATACTGTCGTATTGATAACTAATTCGAATGAATACTTTCTCTCATACCTACAACTAAAATCATGACTTACTTTGTACCTAGTAATTCAGTAGAGTTTACCAAAATACCGGCACATATTTTGTCCAGGCCAAATGTTTAATACTAAGATAAAAAGTGTTGCAGCTTCCTAAAATATTTTTAAATAAATCTTACTTTGAGTAATGCTATGGTGCACTATCCAACGATGGTTCCATAACCTATATTAATTTTACTTTCTGTTCTCCTGTGAATTTATCTAGCCCTGCCTAAAACACCGGCACCTAACTTCATTACTTCGAAAACCTTTCAAGTCAGGAAACAAACCAAACACCGTTAATCAAGCGACACAGTGAGCGTGAGGACCCAAATGAATCTGCCCTAATTACCCGCAAGGTATAATAATACCGGGAAGGTGGCTTCAGCCAGTTAAAGTAGATAATTTCGTAACAATTGTATCTATTAATTAGGTGGCAAATGGATATTATTGGCTGGAAACATATTCTTTGCCTCGCTTGTAGAACTAATAACCGATGGGGAATAAAGTTTCTCGAGTGGTGACCGCGAAACGGAAGACGCAGCGTAGGCCAGCCCCCCACTAGGTGGACTGACGATCTGGTGAAAACCGCAGAAACCCGATGGGTGCAGGAGGCGAGCAGCCGCTCAAAGTGGCATTATGTGGGGGAGGCCTATGTTGAGCGGTGGACGTCTTCAAACTGTTGATGATGATGACGATGAGTCTAATATAACTAGTAAAAATAGGTTATGTAAGTATACAGATAGGTAAATCACCTTAAGATTATAAATAAATAAACAAATAGTTTTCATAGATTTACTAAGTATTTACTTAAAATCAAGTAACGCAGTGAAACATGTTGTTTATGTTAGGCACTAAATTAATTTAAATGTTCCTCTAGAAGTATACAAGGGCGTTAAGTTAATTGAGACAATTAAACGCCATTGAATGTCAATACAACCGCTAATAAACGCATTTAAGGCCGAAATTAAGTGAAAATTGGACAATAATTTAACGTGAAGGGTAAAAACCTCGTGAAAAGAGTTGGGCTTGGAGGGGACAATGCTGCATTGTTTTGAGATTCGTTTGTAAACGCAAGGGTTTATTGATTGGCCCCATCTTTTGATGTTAACGTAATTAATATAGGTGAGCATTTTGTTTTTCTTCAGTTCTATATACCTACCTAATAATCAGATGAAAATAAATTATTAAGATTCAATGCTGCACGTGCTTTGCAACCCGATTTCAAATTATGAAGAAGAAGAAAGAAAAGAAGAAGAAAAATAATTTATTTGTGACAAAAAACAAAAACAAGTAGGTACAAAATATGCTTGACAACAAAAAATTACCATTTGCCACAAATCGGTCCCAACTCAGCATAATGCTGGTCGTAGAACCAGCACTGGTCTTCCGTTGGGGCCAGTTCAGTGTCGTCACGTCAATTATGGACTTAGATGCGTTTTATGAACATTTTTATCAAAGCTAGATAAACCCAGTTATTTTCCACAAACCACCATAATAAAGAATTTTATCTAAAAACCATTCATAAACAAAAGTTAAACAAACCCCGAAAATCTATCATTCCATTTTTGCCTAGAGATTAAATGCGTAGTCATTCTTCTTTCACTTTCATAAACGATCGCTGGAGAAACCCCTAACGGAACTGCATTTTGATTAAATACTCTACGATTTTAATCAAACTGTCCATGAAAATTTTGTCGAGTGTCATATTGACGCGACTTTTGAACTATCAAAAGGGAGTTTTGGCGGGAACGCGGAAAAGTTCACGTCGTTCCATCGTATTATTTTTCAAAACTTGCGCTTTTTCCGGTGTTAATGTTTAAAATAATTGGTGGCGTTTTACGCATTAAGTGCTGAATTACGAGTATGAGTGAGGGCAAGTGATATAATGTGGTGAAACGTGATTTTCCGTGTTGCTTAAATTAAAAAAAAACACTATCAAAAGTCGCGCCAAAATGTCACCCGTCACTCACAAAAAAGTTAAAAAAAATATTATTTTTGTATATTTTTTGTGCCTATTTTGTGTTAAATATATTATTTTAACTAGTAAATGTTGAAGAAACGGTACCGATATACTTTATTCGTATTTTAAATGTCACGACACTTCACAAAATAATAAAATAACACGAAATGAAAGCAAGGAGACCGTTTGGTTGACGAAATTCGGACAATCAGCATCCAGCCTCATCATGCCAGATTGGGGGCTGCTTTTGTTTATGAAATGCTAGAATAAAGCTAGAATTTGCCGCACAGCGCCTGAATCATCCTCTAGAGGAACCCCCACCTTGACTATGAATTCCAGTGTAAGATACCTTCCTTAATAATTATTTATAAGTAAAAATGTTGTTCACTTCACAGGAACTTTAAGTACTACAACTATACGCTTGCTAGTTTTAGGCCCCGGCACTGAATGTGTCACTAGTTGACACATTCGGTGCCGGGGGACACTTTCAGGGAGCATTAAAATAAAAAAAGAACTTGCAATTTACAAATAGATAGTCTAATACGTGAAGGTCAATCCATTGAGTGAAAACAAAGCGATTTACCTATATAACCCGCACATCCTCCGATGACTGTTGGGACATAGGACGACAAATTCAGGAATGGAGAGTTTTGCAAGTATAATGTAACGTGCTCCGGGGTCAGGTATTATGTAATATAGTAAAGACCTACAGAAAAGGGTTGACAAATCGGAATTGATTCACGAGCTAAATATTAAGAACGTCAAATTCTACAGAAGTTTAAAGAGAAAATAACACATAGTAAAACAATAAAATTATAAAACGTAATGTAATGTACTTATAGAAAATTTCCAACTAAACCGAATGGTAATATTACAGGTCGTCGGTCCAACTACTGGGAAGGCCGGCCTATGCTGCGTTTTCCGGCATACTTAGGTATACATATAACCTAAGTATTCTGTGGCATAAATAGTTAATTTATTATATGTAGATAAGCATGTATACTTGTATAGGTGTAGGTAGGTATCGCACAACATCCTCTGTGGATTAAAGCTTTGGATACTATACTTTTGTATTATGTATCAATAAACATAAGTCACAGCATTTATGAATACATTCATCAGAATTTATGACGTTCTTAACGTACACATGCCAAAACCAAACAATGGCTTCTATCAAGCGAATCAACCGCGCATATGTTACGCCTTGATTATTCCACCAATGTTTTGTTGATATTCTGTTGAAAAGCGAAACTTTAGATAAATATAGAATGAATGACTAAGATCAACTGTATGAAGTTATGGAGCCAAGTTCAACAAATCTCTCCGTATTCTGCTTGGAAACTTTATCTGCTCTTGGCTCGGGTATTTGCTCTTTAGTTATGACCCAGCGTTAAGTATACCTATATGGGGCACTTGCATATCTAATTATTATAAGGTACGTATACTTAGCGTAATTACTAGTAGGTAGTGTATATGTATATTATACTTTATTGGTACTTCACACATGTCATGCACATATGTATTGTGTGTGAAATATAAAACCAAAGCCTAAGAATTGCTTTAACACTGTGAAAATTAAAAAACTAAACCAAAATAAGGAATTAGCTACTCTGGTACTTACTTATCAATATATTAATTTATAACCAAAGGTATCGTATTAATAAGTTAAACAAGTAACGTAGCTACACTACCTTATTCAAACTCAAACGCCATACCTACATGAAAAATTAAAATTGAGTGGGTGTTGGAAGAGAGCCCAAATTATCCTGGTACCTCCCTAATCAAGCTAACTAAGCAAGCACATGTACCTATATGCAAATTAGGTATAGGTGTACCTAGCTATCTAATCTGTGATACTGTATGGATAGGGTTTTCTTTCAGCATAAGATAATTAATAAATTGGTTTGACCATTGACAGACCTAGGATGTTTTCGCTACGCCAACATCAATGTGATTTTTAAATTAGATAGCTTTATTGGATTAGAGGTGACACCTAGTATATTTTCATACACCTTAGGTCTATGAGGTGAACCACAACTGAATGGTCCGGAATTTGTCATCATCATCGTCAGACAATATAGAATAAGTTACGAAGGGCTTCCTCGTGGTTCAGTACCTACTTATATAACAAATTAGTAGGTCGAGCCCACGGCACACCTAGTAGGTACTTTTCTGAAAATTTCTTGATTTTTAAACTTGATTTAGTTTGCCATTTTTATTACCTAAGTATTTATTACATTTCTTACCCACTCAAAATTAGAAAGGGAATTTAAATTCTGCTTAAGTAATTATTTTTTAATTCGACTAAGTTCAATGTGTGAGATAAAATATCTACCTCATATTAATATTAATAAATCAGAAATAAGTGGAGCCCAGTTTCACTTCAAAACTGATAGGCTTCATGTAGGTAGGTACTACCTAACTCTAATACCAAAAGTTGAACTTTGATAAAATGTAAAAGCTTAACGCCAAGGATTGTTATATCGTCCCAGATATTGAACCTCTAGATTTCAAAATTGAAATAATAAATTGAATTGCGATTGATATATATAATTATTAATTAATGTAGTAATTATTACGTGAGTAATTATTAAGTATAAAATAGATTGCATGGCCTGATAAAGTTTGGAAACATTGCTTAGGTAGTCATTACTGGAGCATACTACGGTTAGGAAAGAGTAATCGGTATTTTTATTATTATTTAAAGGCATAGCATGTATATTCTCAGTTGCCCCTACATGGAACGTCCCCGGCGGCATCGGGAATAAAATTCCCAGTTACCACCCGGTGGCATCTGGGAATTTCGCAACTACCTGGTGGTTACTAAACGTTAATGTTTGCGGTCAAGTCTAGCTAAGAAGAATCAGTTCTGGTTACGTCCATATTAAGTCAATAAACACTGTGCGAAGGAATAATTATTTTGTGTTTTGTTTCTCTTTATCAAATTTGAAATAGGCGAAGACAAAGCAAGAGGTAACACTGAATAGCTATACCACTGCCATGCAGTCTTTATTAGTAAGGACAATAGTCTATAAAAAGTACAGGAGTAATGCAACTTTAGCGTTAATGATTTGGAAACCATTGTCATTTAAAAATAGAGTTATTGGTCAAATAGTAGAGAATAGATAGACTAAGCGATAGATAGTCTTCATCAATTCAATAGTTTTGTGATCTAGTATGTAGATAATCCTTTTACCTATATATTTTATCGGTATCTCGTATCTTATTTTTGGCAAAACTAACTCTTACTTAAATATAAGAAAATAAAATGAAAATTTGCGTACGTACTTATATACCTTAGAGGTTGTACTTGCTACCTATTTGCCTATTTACATTATCGTAAAATTATAAATACTTACCTAAGCACCTATATATACATGAGATAGGTAAACAAACATTTTAATATTCATAAAATAATACCTAGGTAAAGCAATTACCTGCTTGGATAATGATAAGGGTAGCTTTCAAGTATGACTCCGCATCCAAGTATCAATTAAATATTCAAAAAGCTCATTCCGAAAGCCGTTTTCAGGTCAGTCCGAGGCAAATTGAAATACATTTAGGTGCTGAACAGACTGTTACATTTGTTTTTCACCACCTTATCGAGGTGCTGGTGATTTGAGATATCACCGCCACTTCCTTTGTTATCTCTACCGCTAATTTCCGTTAAAATTACCATAAATGTATAGGTATAATTAAAGTTAAAATAATACCTTGTATACTAAATAATTATACAGTACAAACAAGGTTAAGTATAAGGCATACAGTGTTAAGTATAAGGCAAAGTGATTAAAAAATATAGTAATGCAAAAAGTTGAGTTTTACTCACCAAACATCCTCTGAAAACTCCATTCATAATTAATTTTCACGTAGTTTTTCAATCACGCTCCCTACCTTCGTTCAAGCATGTAAAAGTATGCATATTTGATCACTCATGTTATCAAATGAAAACGTTATAAAAATATCTGGCTGAATAATACAATAAACCTTTTTTGCTTACAGTTCTTTTGTTGGTAATGGACGCAGGTGCCTGGGGCGACTCGTTCCAACGGATCAGTTTGCATAAAAGCCCTTACAATTACACAATTTTCTCGTTAACCACACGCGGACTCACATTATTTTTTATATTACATTAATTTGAAATTACATTTACATCGCGGTGTTGTAAATAAATAATGGAAACGTGAGTGGAATCATCACTGAAAACGTGATCGCGACCGCGTGGGAATAACCTGGAGAGGTTTTTATCGGGGTTTGTGGTTTGGTTGTGAAGTTTCCGCGGGTTTTGGGACAGTGCTTACCATGGGGCATTATAATGCAGCGTGTGGGTGCGTGTCGCGAGGGTCGGCCCGCACGAGCAGACTGTTGCTTGCGGCCGGGCCGTGGCTGCGTGCGCAGGCCGTCTCGCCCCCGCCATGCCCGCAGCTCTTCAGCTTTCAGCTGCGATCAACTGATGCCGACGAGCTGCTGCGCGCCTTCTGACACTCCTTTGTCCCCGGCTTAATTGTAACGTCTATCTGTTAATCGCGTCGCCTGTAATCTTACTGCGAGCTGCTGATATATGCATCTTATATTACAAAGACTCATAATCTAATTAGTTATGTTAAGTAGAGATAGATAGCTTGTAGGCAAGTTAGAACTTATTAAGAGGTAATATAGCTTCGACATACCTAGTCTACTATATAGGGGTAAAAGCGGGACCCTATATTACTAAGCCTCCGGGGCCTGTCGGTCTGTCTGCCACCTATATAAACTGTAACAGCATGTATCTCTTGAACCGTAAGGTTGCTGAAATTTTCAGTTTAAAAACCAGCTCGCGTTGTAATTCGCGTAGTAAGTATGAAGTACATACAAGTATTCAGGTAGGTGACAGGTGTAGGTAGAGGTATACTTTGTGCTGTAGCAGTATAGCGATCCGTAGCGTACCCATGGTGCTACGAGATGTCTCAATTTAATATTTCCGAGAATATTTGGTGCGTTTCTAACGAGGATTCCTGTAAATCATTCCTGCCACTATTGTAGTTTGAAACGTTAAAGGTCAACTTATCGCTTACTAATTAAAATTGCAATGAACTTACAGCGCGGCACATATGAATTATAGGTAACCTTTGCAAGAAATTGTTATTTAATAACTATAATATTGTCTCGAAATGAAGAGCGCCGTGCTACGCAAGACCTAACCAGGAGTGTTGACGCGTTGGGGATGCTAGATGGAATGGATTCATGAAGAAAAATTGTACCGCTGACTAACATGCCTCGTCATAGTTTTGTATTAAATTGGTTAAGGGGAATTCTGGACGTTTTAGTCCAAAAATCCCCTTCCGGCATGCAAAGAAAATGCAAAGAGGATTTCCGGATAAAATTCTAAAATTCCCCTTAGCAGGGGATTGTCTAAAAGGAATTATGGAATAAGCCCTTCTTAGAACTATAAGGATGCAAATCAAAGTAAATTTAATATTCAATATTGTTGTATTCTGTGATACTGTTATCCATTTCCATTAGAACCTTTTTAATTTTACTTAAAGTCATATTGCGACAAAGAGCTACATCGCGAGGGTCGGCCCACCCTCCCTCACTATTGCCGTAATCAAAAACAAAGTCTACACCATCGTCTATCTCCAGATCTATGTATAGTTCTACATGAGGGGGGAACAAATTCGCTTCGTTCTCTTTCTCAAATCTCGCAAGCTGTTCAACTTTATTATCTACAGTATTACATCCATTAAAATGGCAAGAGTTAATTTTATAAGCTCTTGGAGTTACGCTGGATAGAACAGTAAACCTCGTCCCGTCTTTTCTGTTTAAAGATATATAAAGCAACGACCCAGACCACGAGCTGTCGTCCACATTACAAAAGAGATCATAATGCGCCGCTATGCTGTTCCAAGTAGTAATTCCAAATGCCAAAACGCTGGAATGATTTTTCGGGTCCCATATAGTGAGCTTCGCTGAGTAAATGTTGCCGTCCATACTCAGGACAGAATTAGTCCCCATGGAAATGAAGTCACATTGAGGCAGCGACCCCGCTATATTTTTCATGTACAATGCCATATAAATAAAATCTGTCATGAAAAGGAAATCGTCCTCCAAAAATATAACGCTGTCAGTATACTTTTGTGTACAGCGGAGCCTCTCGAATACTTGATTAGTCGTCCACCACCAGTAATGTTTCGATTCAGCTCGTATAGGGTCTCTGTAATGTCCACGGAAATCTGGGGAAAATGCACCGGTACAGTTCATCGTTTCAGCAGTCTTTTTGTTGATATTAGATGGGCAGTCGTTTGGATCTCGACCTGGAAACACTCGTGGATGTATTTGAATCGAATACGGATAAAATATTTGTAAAACTCGACAAAAATCTATGTTTTCAATAATATCTTTGAGGGCCAAGTCGAAATATACGTGTGAAAATATAATTAGAGCTTCTTCGATGCCCCGAATTTGAGACAATGAAGCCAAGAAGTGGGAAATGTCTGTAGAAAACTTTTCCACAAACACCACTATAACCACTGTATATTTGTTTCCACTTCCATAAACATCAATATTCACTATTTTTTCTTCTAGGTTGAGTTTAGTTATTACATTAGTTAAATGACCCGAAAATGCAGGATCTTCCTGAGGGATTCCCAGGTTTACTTTAAGATTATTCACACTTTGTTTTCGATATAAAGAATAAGTAAAAATTAACAGCAATATAACAATAACTCGACATAGCGTTATAATAAATCGTCCGTATATTCTGGGCATTATTTACCATATGGGTTAACGGAATAGTAAGGTAATGATTAATTAATACTTAATTAAATAATTTAACATAAATAAAATTACATAAGTTGCCCGACCACCCACAGATCTAAAAGAAATAGAGAAAAGTAAGACTAGTGTTTGTTAATTAATTCTTACGTAGTAAATTAGATACTCTTTGGTGTTACTTTGTATTTGACTTATTTGAGTACTAGCTGGCCCGCCCGGCTTCGCAAGGGTTAAATAGTTTTACCCTGTAAATGCGAAGAGGAAAGTAAAAGGGAAAATATACCAAACAGGGAAATCCGCTTATTAGTTTCAGCGAGATGCGTATTCCAAAGGGACAGACTTGAAGAATGTTTTACGTCCAATAAAGTGTTTTTATTTCATCAAAATTTTCCAAAAATATTCAATATAGATATTTGATATCCCAGTATTGTTCTAATGGCAAAAACTTTGTTTATATCCTCGTTGTTTTCGTCAGTCCACCTAGTTCTATCACAAAACACTATTACTATTATACATTTGTCATTTTGACTTAAAAACCAAACTTATCATCATCATCATCATATACAGCCTCAAGATGTCCAATGCTGAACACAGACCTCCCCCAAAGAGCGCCACTATGAGCGGCTGCTTGCCTCTTGCATCCATCGGCTCCCCACGATTCTGACCAGGTCGTCGGTCCACCTATTTCTATCACAAAACACTATTATTAATTATCCATGTGTTATTTTGACTTAAAAACCAAACTTATCATCATTAACAGTCTGAAGACGTCTACTGCTGAACATAGGCCTCCCCCACAGAGCGGCATCCCGACCGGGTGCTCGCCTCAGGCTTACTCTGTCAAACGGACGGATGGATGGACAGACAGTCGGACATGATGAGTTCCGTGTAGTTAGATAGGGAGCCACTTTGAGTGGCTGCGCGCCTCCTGCATCCATCGGCTCCCTGCGGCTTTCAGCAGATCGCCTTATTCACCTACCTCCTTGGTCGGTATATCTTACGTAATTAAGTATAATCTACTATTTTAATATCTGTGATAAAACCAAATAAAATTGTAACTTGGCTAAATCTGTTTCCAGTTACACCCTGGTTGACTGGTCTATTCCACTTTGATCACCTAGGTGATATCACCCAATGGAATGTTAACTAGATGAAAATGCTCTCTAGCATTAAGTTCGCCTATGTACCTACATTAATTGTTGTGTTGCTGTATTGTGCAAATAGAGATACAGTCTATGAGAACCACTAAACTGGTCCCTCAGTGTAAAAGATGCCAGGCTTATGGACATACGCAAAAGTACTGCTCCAAAGAACCGAGTTGTGTCAAATGTACAGGCAAACACTGGACCAAGGACTGCAAAAAACCTTCGGGGGAAAAGCCTAAGTGCGTCCATTGCGGAGCTCCACATCCAGCCAACTATAGGGCTTGTACTATTGCCAAAGAAATACAGTCAATCCGGAACTAGACTTCAAAAAATTCTTCAGTAACAAAACGACAACAAAACGTGCCTAAACACTGTGATTCAGTCCACAATAAATCAAGTGCAAAATTGCCTACCCATACAACATCCAAAAATGTATCATATGCTCAAGCAGCTGCAAGAGGTGTAGCTAAAGTACCTCTAGTCTCTCAAGAAGCTATAACTAACGATAAGAAGTTAGATAATATATTAAGGATCATGACGTCGTTTGATGAGCGACTAAAAAAGATAGAAAATAGCGCCAGAATAGCTACTACTAAAACGAAAAAATTAATACAAAACTTAAATTTATGGCCTGGAATTCAAACGGGTTACAAAAACACCAAAATGAATTTATTGAATATGAATTACAAGTAGTTTTGGATATAGAGAACGTCGATGTGTGTCTTGTTTCTGAAACACACTTTACAAGACAATCGCACATTAATTTTAAGGGATACAGAATTTGCCACGCGCTTCACCCAGATAATACAGCAAGAGGTGGAAGTGTTGTCATAGTCAAAGATAACTTGCAACATTACGAAGACTTCAAACACGAAGAGAAAGAGATACAAGCTGTGGCGATAAGACTTAAAACTAAAAAATACACTCTTACAGTTTCAGCCATATACTGTCCCCCTCGATATGCGCTAAAGAAAGAGCACTATGTAAGCTTTCTGAAGCTCCTTGGTAGCAGATTTGTCTTAGGGGGTGATTTTAACGCGAAAAACACTTATTGGGGCTCTAGATTGTCTACCTCCAAGGGCAAAGAACTATTGTCTGCAATCAGAGAGTTGAAATGTGACGTTACGTCTACAGGTATGCCTACTTACTGGCCAACAGATCCACATAAACTTCCTGACCTTATAGATTTCTTTATTTTTTAAAATATTTCATCTAGTTATATAAGAACAGAACAGAGCTATGATATGAATTCAGATCACTCCGCAATATATATGGAAATATGCGAGAATATCTTGTACATAGAAAAACCACTCACACTAGTTAATAAATATACAGATTGGGAAAATTTTAAGTTAGACCTAGAAAGTCTTATAGATCTTAAAGTTCCATTGAAATCACCGGAGCAGGTGAACACAGAATTGGAAACTCTTATAGAGAATATACAACAAGCTGCTTGGAAAAACACTCCAGAAATCAAAGCTGCCACTAAAGGGCACACATACCCCCTACAAATTAAACAGCTGATATATGAAAAGAGAAAACAACGTAATATATGGCATCAATCTAGGAGCCCCGAAGATTAAAGAAAGTTAAACAACCTAACCAAAAAAGTAAAGAGGCGAATTCAAAACTTTAATAATGATTCCAGTAACAAGTATCTTCAGAAGCTAACCAATGATCGAAGTACTAACTACTCTCTATGGAAAGCTACTAAGAACTTAAAACGGCCCATCGCCCAAATTCCTCCAATAAAAGATGCAAATGGTAAATGGGTTGTGAATAACGAGCAAAAAGCCAACCGCTTCGCTGAGCACCTGGAAAACATATTTCAACCCAATGACAGTGAAGAAGCTATCCATATGGATGACATCACTTTGAAGCGAGATGATGAAGAAGAGATAAAACTAGTCACACCGAGAGAAGTTTTACGCGAGATTAAGATTAATATTAACCCTAGAAAAACTCCTGGATACGACTTAATATCCGGAGAAGTTCTTCACAATCTGCCAAGAAAGGCAATCGTGAAACTTACAACCCTTATTAACGCCACCTTTAGATTGAAGTTCATACCAGATCTATGGAAAGTTGCTGAAGTTATAATGATAGCAAAGCCAGGGAAACCTCCCCACGAAACAACATCATACAAGCCTATAATATTATAGAAGGTAACGTAAGTAGAACTCATAATAGCACGTAATCCGGCTTACTTCCAGACAGAGCTGCCATCGGCGCCGCGCATACTCCGTGAAGATGGGTATCTTTATTGCCCGAACACCGGTCGAGTTAATCGACGTAATTTTTACGTAAAGTAAGCCGGATTACGTGCTATTATCATACAAGCCGATCTCTCTGCTGCCCATAATATCAAAGTTAATGGAAAAATTCCTACTGAAAAGGCTTAAACCAATCATAGATGGCTTAAACATAATACCTGAACATCAGTTTGGATTCAGAGAAAAGCACTCCACAATAGATCAAGTGCACCGAATTACAAATGTTGTTGAAAAATCACTTGAAGATAAAAAAGTTTGTTCTACTGTATTCTTAGATGTGGCGCAAGCGTTTGATAAAGTGTGGCATGACGGCCTTATATACAAACTGAGGACGCTCATTCCAATATCATTTGCCGATATACTAGAATCGTATATTTATAAGAGAGTATTTAGAATAAGGCAGGAAGATGCCTACTCAGATCTGAAGGAAATAAAAGCTGGTGTACCACAAGGTAGTGTGTTAGGTCCGGTCCTGTACCTACTATATACCTGTGATATACCAGAGTTAAAAAATAACACCATTGCGACCTTTGCTGATGACACTGCAATAATGGCAGTAGGAAATACCCATAAAGAAGCAGTAGAAAAGGTGCAAGTGGCTGTGAATCGAGTCTACGATTGGACTAAGAAATGGAGGATTAAATTAAATGAATCCAAATCGATTCATATTGACTTCAGTAATAAAATCCATCAGTATTCTCCTATTTATATCAACAACCAACTGATTCCATATGAGAATACAGCCAAATATCTGGGTATGACTCTTGATGTGAAGCTCCGCTGGAAAGCCCACGTCAAGAAAAAAAAAGAAGAACTTGAGTTGCGTTATAAAAGAATGTATTGGCTGCTTGGTAGACACTCTGCTCTGTCGATACACAATAAAGTTTTATTATACAAGCAAGTCCTCATGCCAGTATGGACTTATGGTATACAGCTATGGGGCTGTACCAAACAGAACAATATATTAACCATCCAACGGTTCCAGAATAAAGTGCTAAGGGAAATTGTCAATGCACCCTGGTATATACGAAACGACGACCTCTATCGGGACCTTAAAATAGAGTTCGTCCACAATATTATTAAAAAAACACGCAGAAAGTCATCAATGCAGGCTTCACCATCACGTGAATGTTGAGGCAATTCAGCTCCTCGACCACACGGATCTAGTGAGAAGACTAAAAAGAACAAAACCGTTTGAGTTAGTTTAATTAGTGTTAAAGTGTAGTTACGTGATAGTCTAATGTGGTGCAGTGTAAGTGCTACTTAAAAAGAACACAAGAACAATGTGTCTTCACCTTAATAGAGACAATAAGAAACGTGTTATTGGACACATTCTTAGACAATTATTATATTAGAAGTTTAGGTTAAATTAAAATTACTCATTAGCCAAATTGATAGCTAGATTGTAATATGATTAGAATGCTTAATTTTAATTGGGTGTTCCAGCAATAGAAAAAAAAAAAAAAAAACCATCCGTCCGTTTGACAGAGTAAGCCTGAGGCGAGCACCCGGTCGGGATGCCGCTCTGTGGGGGAGGCCTATGTTCAGCAGTAGACGTCTTCAGGCTGTTAATGATGATAAGTTTGGTTTTTAAGTCAAAATAACACATGGATAATTAATAATAGTGTTTTGTGATAGAACTAGGTGGACCGACGACCTGGTCAGAATCGTGGGGAGCCGATGGATGCAAGAGGCAAGCAGCCGCTCATAGTGGCGCTCTTTGGGGGAGGTCTGTGTTCAGCATTGGACATCTTGAGGCTGTATATGGTGATGATGATAAGTTTGGTTTTTAAGTCAAAATAACAAATGTATAATAATAATAGTGTTTTGTGATAGAACTAGGTGGACCGACGACCTGGTCAGAACCGTGGGGAGCCGATCGAGCCGATGAATGCAAAAGGCAAGCAGCCGCTCAAAGTGGCGCTCTTTGGGGGAGGCCTATATTTAGCAGTGGACGTCTTCAGGCTGTTGATGATGTGATGCTACATAAATACAAAAATAAACATACCATGCTGTTGATCACATCAATTAAGTAGGTTTGTAATTTTGTATTCTGTTCTGGTACCTACCAATGTAGGTACTGCATGGACAGTTTATCGGTCCAGTCATAGATTTATTATGTCAATGATTCCAGTAGGTACATAAAGCGTGTCATGTTTACTTGTAGTAATAATATAAAAGAGTTTTGGCGGGAATGCGGAAAAGTTCACGGCGTTGCATTGTAATATTTTTCAAAAGTTTTGCTTTTTCCAGTTTTAATGTTTAAAATTGGTGGCGTTTTACGCATTAAGTGCTGAATTACGAGCATGAGTGAGGGCAAGTGATATAATGTGGTGAAACGAGATTTTTCGTGTTGCTTCCAAAACTCCATAGAAGCTTCTAGTAAAGTAGCCACCACTTAGCTGGAGAATGACTTAGACTGGACTATGACTATGACTAGGACATGACTTTTCGTGAAATATATTATAACACGATGAATATATAATACTTGACACTGGCTAAATACACTATGTGTGGAGCCAAAATATAAGAAAAAAAAAAATAATAATAGTATGTGTGGACAATTCACACAGCGCCACCTAGCCCCAAACTAAGCATATCTTGTACTATGGGAACCAGATAACTGGATACAATACTTATATAAACTTTTTTTTGTTTGTAAATACATACATTGAATACAATATAACACCCAGACGCAGAACAAACATCTATGTTCATCACACAAATGTTTGTCCTGGGCTTGTGTGGCTTTGAAGACCTTAACGGCTGAAACAATGTAGATGAAAGAAAGCACACGAGCTAGCCGATGTCCATTGAGGGATAGTAATTTGATTACCTACTTTATAACTGGTTTTTGGGTGAAACCGCGTTGTGCCTCTATAGTGCTTAATATTTATTTTTAGAAGTAAACACGATCATAAAAGCAATAAATATGAACTAGGACACTACAACACTACACTAGAAACTAGGTATATGAAAACTGATTTGGATAATTAAAAAAAAACAAACAATTAAATAAATAAATAGGTGTGGACATTTCACAAAGCGCCATTCAGTCCTAAACTAAGCTAAGCACAGCTTCTATTACGGAAACCAGTAATACCAGGGGGTAATACTTACAATATAATACCCAGACACAGAACAAACACATAGGTGTTCATCACACAAATGTTTGTCCTGTGTGGGAATCGAACCCACAGGCTACAGAAAGAAGAGCTACTCCAACTGAGCTATCAGGCCAGTCAAATTATAATTATTTAAAACTCCTTGTCTTATAGGTACTATATAAGTATATACCTTATCGTCGTGGTTTGCCTAATTATATTTCACTAATAACTTTTCCTTACATTTTAACCAACCTAAGGCTTACTAAACTTAAGGCTCATTAATTAATTATGAATTTTAACTTTTATGCAACCACTTATTTTTAATAAAATAATATACTTATCTATTTACACTTTAGAGAATTTACAAAATTTACACCTACTGGATACTGGGTGATCAGTGAACTTTACAAAATATAAAAAAAAATGACAACATTGTTTGTAAATGCCGCCCTTATACCCAGGCCGGCAACTACACACTCATACCAACCTATCACGACTCAACGCCGAATCAAACTAGTAGGAAAAGATTAGAAAACCGCATTTAAGAAATCCATAACATATTTAAATATAATACTTTGTTTTAAAATATTATTTAAATAAATTCTATTCATTTGTTGCATTAAAATAAACAGGTTTCATTATTGTTAGTAGCTCATTTGTACTATGTCCGGCCGCATAAAAACGCCGCTAGAGGGCACCTCATGTACGACGTCATTCTTGTATCTATAGTTTCCTTCTGTTTTGAAACCCAAGCTTAGTGATTTATTTCCTTGAAAATTAGTAAAAAAGGACAATTGTAGTGTTTCAGAGTGAAGATTATAAGTGTTTCAAAGATGGAAAAGAGGGTCGCCTTGGAATTGAGAGGAAGGAATCCTTCACAGGTAAATTAGACCTATTTTTTGGTATGTTCATGAAGGAATGTTTTGTCGATACGTATTTCATCAGGTATCAAAGTTTAATACTCAATTATCATAACTGTTAATTGTATTTTACACAGCATTTCAGGCGAAACATTATGTGGTAATTAGAAATACAAACCGCTTCAAAGATGTGGCAATAAGCTACATAGAAATTGGCCATTGCCGATTGTTACGTTTCATTCATGTGCACGTAATTATCAAAGAATTTCTTCATTATCGCAATAAAGATATTTTTTCTACTATTACTAGATATTTACTACTTCTGGAGCCTTTAAAATATTACCGTATATATCCAGATTTATCATTTCTATTGTGAATATTCACATATTGAGGTTAGGTGTCGAAACTTATGGGTGTCAGACGTGTTATGTATTATTATTTTATAAGTGTAATTACTAGGTATGTAAGAACTACCTACTGTTATCTTATTTTAATTACATTAATTCTTGAGGTGATTGCATTTACAGAGTTAAATCTTATAGATTTAGTGTAAAATGCTCATTGATTTTAACTTGTCAATGTCATATATTACCTACGGAAAATGTAAAACATTTATACATAGCGTGTTCGTGTTTTATAACTACATAGATTCATTTATATCACCTCATCATCGAGCGCATAAATTCAAATACAAATTGTGCACTGAAACTGAAGTTTTAGGTGTAGTAAACTTTGCTTCAAAACACGACAGCGCGATTGTTACAACGTAATTTCGCGCCCTTTCACCCATAAATGTTTCACCTCTGAAAAAGACTTGAGACAAGCGTAACGAGCTAATTGATGCATTGTCGTGTAAATATAGTGTATTCACATTGTCAAACACTAGAAAAACACTGCTACTGCTGTTGCATTATTGACGCACGCCTTACCAAATCAGCGGCCATTTTTATTGCGTCGCGATGATTCGTGTCATCCGCCATTGCGAAGTAGAAAACAATCGTGTTTCAATACGCAAATAAATCACGATAACTAGATATTTGTATATAAACGGCAAGACAAACACATCCCCTAAATGTGTCAATGAATATTTCTCCGAAATAATCACTCATTTTCTGGATTTTACAAACTACGCCTGTGCCTTTGACAACTGGGTAACACCATTTTGATTTGACGTTTCGCTCGGGGGAATCTCCTTTGCAAGAAACTGCAAACCCAATTACAATACTAATAAAATAAACTCTTTGTCAATACATTCAGTTTTCTTATCATCATTAATATAAATTAATTCATGATTTTTGTAAATTGTTAGCTGTCTATAGGTTCCTTTATATCTTTTTAAGGCACTAAGCAAAAGATTGATCCTACATTCCACAATGTACTGATTCCTACAAATACCTACACACACATAATATATAAAATATAGGTACTTTCATTGTGTATGTGTTGTCAGCTACACCTATACATACATATACAAATAACTGTACACAATATCATAATGGTTTTGGAAGGGCCTAATAAAACTTTCAATTAATTATTAGGCAACCTTTCCAATAAATATAATAATTTTAATCCTACTATTTTTTACTTGTTACAGGTCAAAGAACTGAACCTGGACAACTGTCGGAGCACTAATATCATTAGTCTCACAGATGAATACACTAATTTGGAAATCTTAAGCCTCAACAATGTGGGTTTGACAACACTGAAAGGTTTCCCCAACCTTCCGAAATTGAGAAAACTTGAGCTCTCTGACAACAGAATTTCTCATGGGCTGAACTTTCTCCATGGATGCAAGAAACTTACTCATTTGAACTTGTCGGGGAACAGAATTACAGATTTAGAATCACTGAAGCCACTAGATCATTTCCTGAACTTGAAGAACCTTGACCTGTTCAACAATGAGGTCACAACCATCGATGATTACAGGAATAAAGTGTTTGCACTGCATCCTTCATTACAATATTTGGATGGGTAATGAATCCTCTTTGTGCTCTATTCTCTTATTATTAACTCTGTCACATGGTGATGCATTGTACTCAAAGATAGTAGGTACCTAGTTGAGACCTGAGGAACCATGTGACACACTGCACAGTAGGAACAATTTGTTGGCCTCAAATGGTGTGGTGTCTAACCAGGGCCCCTCAAATATTGTTATTCCTAATATGTCAGCTTTCAATATTTTATTAATAGAATAAGTTAGTATACTAGCATAGATTATATTATGCCTTCATGGAAATGGCTGGATGGATTTGGCTCAAAAGTTGCATACAGATTGATAATGCTACTAAGACCAACATAGGCTACTTACTTGGAGTAATCTACATTTTTTCTAGTAAATTAAGTGTTCTGATAGCATGCTATGGGTTCCACTGTCTAGTAGCTATAGTAATATCCCCAATATATTTCAAATGCAACATAATGAATGTAATATATTATATTTTTTCAGGTTTGACAAAAAAGACAGAGAAGCTGATGATAGTGATGGTGAGGAAGAAGATGAGATGAATGGAAACAATGGCAGCGAGGAAGATGGTTTGTTTCATTTTAATTTAATTTCAATGCACAACTTGCATCAAATGATAAAAAAGAGAATAGTAATTGAATTACTAAACAATAAAAACTCTTGAGTCAGTTTCAATTATACTCAAAGTTAAGCTAATCATGTTGTTAATGGTCCATTTATGATTATCATTAGCTTAAAAGCCAGGGGGGAATTATTGTAATGACTGTGCTACATTCCAGATCTGGACATAGATTTGGGTCTACTGGTCATTGATGACAGTGAGTCAGAAAGACCGGCAGAAGACCGCAGTTCACTGCCTGTGTTGTTATACACTGTGTATGGTCTTCTTATCCACATGGGGTTCCTTTTGAAAAGTAAGCATCGGTTTTTGTAAGGTGATTGATGCTTATGTTTTGTCAGAAATGCTTTCTGAAATCAAAATGTTAAAAATTTAATTTAATTATTTTATGCTAATTAGCAACTCAGTGTAAAAAGCATAAAAAATATCCAATAATAGCTTAGGGCATTTAGAAATGCTAGCATAATAATAGCACCAACAGACCCTAAACTTTTTATTATTTCTGTGTGTAAAGTGAAAATTCAATAGGACTAGCACGAATATTTACCCGCAAGTAAGTGTAACGTTAACATATGTCATTTGTATGGGGCGCGCGCTGATCAAATGCCACACAACTGCCTTACGTTAACGTTACACATACCTGCGCGTAAATATTTGTGGTAGGCCTACTATTTAAGATAGGTCCCTACTTTTTTTATATAATATTTATATTGTTCATGTGTTTTCTATCTGTAAAGGTGGGTTATTCCTGTCTGTCCCAAATAGGCAGGTTGCATTGTGCTGTCGACTTGCATAGTCAGGATTCACTATGGCAGATATATTTTAAGGATTCTTCTATACTTACCCTTGATCCAATTCTCAACCTAAAGTCAATGGAACAAGCCTCAGATATTCTTCCACCTACCATAATTCCTTTTATTTTTTTTAAAGGTTCTGATGTAGAGGATGAAGATGATGATGAGGAGGTGTCATTAAGTGCAGTCTACAATGACAACCTTGGTGAGTAAGAACTACAAATAATCTTATTCTTCAGGGGCAGTGGCGGCTGAAGCATCCACTCAGAGTGGCAGTCTGTAGTCTGTGGCCTATGTTCAGCATTGGATGGTTTCAGGCTGTTGATGATAATGATGATTTTTAAGTGACATTGCACAACTTACCATTCAACCATAGTGCAGTTCAAACTTGAAACATAAACCTCTACAAACTTTAATGTTTTGACCATGGCTAAATACCCTAAAAATAATCAGAGTAAAATAATGAAATCCAATGTTTAGATTTCATTATAACACCTACCAAACTTTTTTGGTAACTACAACTATAAATACAAGGTGACCTTGAATTGGTATGTTATCCCGAAATGGGAGGACTGGGACCATGATACCCTAAAAGTTGTGAGAGCCTTACTAACTTTACGTAAACTTTACATGGCATTTCTTCAATGAAAAACTTTAAATTTAGTAAAGTCGTAGAAGAAACATTGTCTACCTTGGGGTGAAGATTTACCCCATTCGGGATAACATACCAATTTAAGGTCACCTTGTATTTATCTATTTACCACTGCTAATGGTTATGCCAGACTCGGGACAGCTTTTTGATAACCTTCATTTGTTCTTTTAGAACTAACTTCATTAAAATAAAGCCTATTTGTATATTACAGAAGAAGAAAGTTCGGAAAGTTCTCTGTACGACGGCAGTGACGTGGAAGAGGAAGAAGATATTGAGGAAGAAGATGGCGAGGCAGAGAACAATGACGGCGAACAGAACACCAAGGTGCCAGGTAAGGCAGACGTCCTTTTCATCATTAATGTTTGTAATTATCATCCTAACATCATCCTAGGCACCTTTTCAACTTCCATTATTTTCATGAATGCCCTTAGTTCTCACGACAAACAGAATCACAATATCAAGAGGGTTGAATCGATAAGTAATCTTCTAACATGTAATTTCTTTTGATAATTCGAGCCCTACTGCTGATATAAAAAAAAATAATAACTACGATCACATAATTATCGCATGAACCCTAACTAGGATTCCCTGTATCTAGGGACTTAGAAACTAAGAGGACCATGGTCCCACAGCACCGAGAGTCAGAACAAGTATGGCGGTTTTTTTCTCTGCACAAATACTTGTCCTGCCGCGAGAATCGAACCCACTACCTCCAGGTTATGAGCCACCTGCTGAACCACCACGCTGGCTGTCAATACAATAGTAGTAACCCTGTTTATTATTTTTGGTAGCAGACGGAGATGAGAATGCGGACGGCGAGCCGGAGGAGAGCACTCGGGGTAAAAAGCGAAAACATGAAGACGAGGATGAAAACTGAGTGATGCCTTATGCGGAGTTCTCTTACTAGTTTGTAAGTGTACAGCGCTCCGATACATCGGACAATAAACTTGATCACAATCACCATACACTGCAGTCATCCCTACACTAGTTGTCATTTGTGAGATTCCTCATCCTCTGAGGCTAGCCCGCTTGGGCCGTCGCTTCATAGTATGTACAATTGTACAGTGCAAGAACATGTAAACGCAACTTCATTTTCAAAAATTTTTATCGGTATACCTACACTTAAATATCTTAACATGAAGCGCATTTTAGTAAGTGTTGTCTGGATAAATGCAGAGTATAAATAAATTCCTTACTGGGATAATGGATAAACATTTGGGAATTTACCTGTGTTTTCATGTTATTGCAGCCGACGCTGCACGCGTCAGTCAAATCGTGCGATTTTAAACCAGATAAATATTTTCTATCATTAATGTTGTCTATTGTGTGAATATGTAGTTTGTTGTCCGACAAGTTAATGTTTCAATTAAATTGTTTATGTAATAATCATTTTTTATTCTATTGACATGCTTAATTTTAGTCTAATCATTGGAAAGTGCATCATGTAGATTTTAATAAGCTCTCATTGAAACGATTTAAATGAATTGTGTTAATTAGGTGTAAGTGGAAGGAATGAGTGTGAAATTGTTAAAACAAAATTATTTCATGCCCTTTGAATCCATTGCAGCTATAATTTCAATGTGAGACTCTCCGCCTGTTGTTGCGACCAAATTAGACTGATATAAACACTAAATACTATGACGCAAAGTCAATTTTCATGTAGATAATCAATTATTTGTATTTTTTCTTACATTGTCTACTCCACAACCGATTCAATTAAGTACAAGAGGGCAAAATACAAGACCTTCGATAATAAAGTAAATAGTAAAATGTTTCCTCATGTTAGTTTATACTGTAGTTATTGTTGAATAGCTTATTCCAGCGTTATTGGATTCGTTTCATTCCATAACAAGATAGGCTCGTGTTAAGTTTGGAGCTTTATGTAGGTGAAGTGTGGAACCCGATTTCCTCGCCGAAGGATTGTTGATGGGATTAATAATTTCAATTTGTTTGGTAATCTCACTAATGATAACTCAAAATAAATTTTCTAATAAAATCCAATCCAAAGGGCGAATTATCATAATCTGAATAATTAGGTCAAATTTCGATGTCTAATAATTTCAGAGAGTATTTTTCTACAATCTTTTTAAATTTTAAAAGAGCGATTTATGCACTTGATAATATCAATGAAATATTTGGTTGATGCATCGTGGTAAACGTGCCAGATATGTTAAAAAGAATTTTAGTTAATAATTTTATTATTATTATGTAAGTCATTAAGTTTAAGTAATTTACAACTTGGCCTGTTGAAATATATAATATAATCCTATTATGACTATTTCTGGGATTGTAAAATAAAAGATAAATATGAAATGGTTGTTTCATTGAAGGCACCCCAATTATTTTATAACTTTTATTAATCGGCAAAATCACTGTCATAGACATTATTTTCGGTGGGTTGGTTGAAATTAAATGCTTTCGTCAAGATTGCTGTTCCAAAAACCGTTGTAGTAATTCTGCGTCAATGGGTATGATCAGGTTCTCGTTGCCGTCGTAACTTCGTTTCATCTTGACAAGTTTGTGGTCCAAGAACTCTGTGAGTTGAGCTCTCAGTGCAAGATCTGAGCTGACCAAGAACTGCTCACGTGATTTTGAGTATAAATCTTTGAAAGGCAACCCTGAAACAGTAATATTTTATGAGCAAGATGCGACACATTGTCAAGACTAGCGGCTTTTTTATGAGACATCTATGAGGTACCTTGATAATGAGCTTTTTTTTGATTCTCCAACTGAAACTCGATGATGATATTGAATATCCCCTTTGCATTTGTTGTAAGGGACTGGTATACACTCTTGAGGGAAGATAGCTGTAGTGCGCCACCTCTGTGGGTCATCAGCGAGTTTTCAAACGAGGTCTCTTCAAGGTATGGCAAGAAGGTTGTTACATCCCACCACGTAAACTTGAACTTGCTGAGCTTTGAATGGTCCCATACTGAAAAAACGAAATTAATCTTATTCATTATCATCATCAACATACGTCCACTGCTGAACATAGCCCTCCCTCAGAGAGCGCCACTTTGAGCAGCAGCTCGCCTCCTGCATCCATCGGCATATTCATATCGATCTTATTTTCAAAATGAACCATATTCCAGCAATGCCCTTGGTGTTGCAGATATCCATACGCGGCGGTGACCACTTACTATCAGGTGGGCCGCCTGCTTGTTTGTCCCTCATTACATAAAAAAAAAAATCACGATAGATTTCAAACTGAATTTGTAGTAGTCCGCTACACTCGTGTTACGTTCGGTTCGGTAAGACTGCAGATTGAACAGATTTTGGTTTGATTTTGATGAAATGAGTACCTAAACTAATTGTAGTAGGTTAGATTGATTTAAAGATATTTTGATAAAACATCCCCCGTTTATTTACGAAAATAATAATATTCTTTCTACGTTTAGCGCAATCATGTAGGAAACATTAAAATACAATAACTTACACAATGGTGCATTTATGTGGTCAACTGTTGCAATGACGTGAATATTCTTTATCTGAGATAAACTCGCCAACGCGGCTTGCGCTTTCGCATTTCTCAGCATTGCTCCATCAATATTGTGTATTATCAAAAACAATTCTGCTTCACACTCCGTCAATTGGGTATCAATCAAGTGCACCGTGTCTCCAATATTAGAAGGCACATGACTGTTTTGTAATAAATCCATTACAATAGACTCTAAAATGCTTTTGAGAGTCAGACTAGGAAAGAAGCCATTCACAACAATACAAGGAAAGTCTTTAAGCTTTTCCATTTGAAACTGGTGAAGTATGGACCGTTTTGATCCTAACCCATAAAGTATTATGTTGAAGTTTTCACTTAGTACATATAGCCATCTACTGAAGAGATGTTTGTATGTCTTGTTTAGTTCCATTATTTTATCACTGTGCTCCTTTGATATTTGTATATCTTGTGCTTCATTCTCATTCAGGTTTAAAGTTTTAAGTCTTGCTAATGTGTGGTCAGAAGTTTGGATCTGTAAAGTATACAAACAGTTTTATGTGACCAATTGACATAAAGTTACTAGTATACTATACATTACTAAGCTCAAAGTGGTGAAGGCCGCGGGGAGCTGATGGATGCAAGAGGCGAGCAGCCGCCACAAAGTGGCGATCCCTGGGGAGGCTTATGTTCAGCAGTGTACGTCTTCAGGCTGATGATGATGATGTAGAATTGACATAAATGTGATTCTAATGAAATCAATATAAATAATCCTCTTTTATTGAAACTGTTTAAAAGTAACTGCTTCATACTCTCCTTTTACATGCTAAGATTCTAATACACACCTGTTTATCTACGTTGAATTCTATCAAGAGTCAAAAAGATCATTAAAACTTACAGTGGAACAGAACGTGACATTTTATATCAAAACTATTATTCTATTGTAATTTTACATACCTTTTTGCTAGAGTTCATCATGAAGTAGTTATCAGGTGTAATAAAATATTCAGTATCCTTTGCCTTTGTTTTATGTTTAATTCTGCTGATTTGAGCCTTTTCATCATCTTCACCTGATGCTTCATTATCTGAGTGAGATGATTCAGTCTGCAAAGTAATTTAATACATGTTACTACATATACTATTACAAAAATGAGAAACCTATCTAAGCCAGTATAAACTGCAACATTATTACAGAGATGACATCTAAATATAATATACTAGGCGTTTTTAAGGCTAGGGTGAACTGTATCTTCTAGGCTGGATTGTCATCCCTTCATGAGAGGTCAAATGTTAGCCTACTAAGATAAAATAATAAAAGGCGGTTAAATATTTGTTTGGGTTGTTCCTGTTTGTCCCCACAATGTTGGTAAAATAATTCAGTCATGTCATAAGAACTTCTAAATGTTTTATAAGTATTAATTATTAAAATTATACTTTACCCCATTATCATTGTCACTTTCTTCAGGCACAAAGTCACTGCTATTGCTTCCAGAAAAATCACTGTTGCTATCACTCTCCACTTCTTGTACAATTCCTGAAAAATAAAGTACTGGTAATCACTGATGCCCAACACCAAGTAATAGCAGAATGATCATTAAAATGCTTGTCAGTGTTAAACACAATACTATTAGATTTCTTGAATAGCTTGCTTAATTAATTACAACTTGCAGTCAAGTCCCTGGTATAAATTCAGTAATGAATGGGTTTCAAAGTATCCTACTCTCACATCACACCGGCCAGAAAACCAGCACTGCTAACTCACCTGTAAGGGGAATTCTACACAGTGGTTCAGTGACTTGTTGATGTTGATAAGTGAACAGGAAAATACTAATGTATATGATTATCTATATTGTCAGTCAGGTAATCATAATAAATGCTTACTCTTTGCCAGTTTATAACAATCTTCTATCATCTGTGGTGCCTTAAGAAAAGAAAAAGAATGTTATTGAATAAAGCAACTCACTTTTCTTAATTATATTCTTTACATGTTTTGGTGTAGCTTCCGTCTGATCAATAATTGCACTTTGCATTGCTTGTGAAAGTGCAGTCTTCCTTGGAGTTTTAGGTGATTCCATGATCTTTGGTGAGTCAATGATGGCAGCTTTGACTTTGGTCTGTAAGTCTAGCTTTGTATGGCGAGACTTGAACTGGAACATGTCTTGGCCTTCCACATCATCTTTGCTGAATAAAGCTGAAGTAAAAGAAGCAAATGATCAGTTCAAAATTCTACATAATAATAGATACCTCAGCATTGATGACAATAATGTATGTAACATAACAATGTGGCTTTCTAAATCATATGCTCTCTTGCTTGCACTTACAGACTTGTAAATTACCATGTGCAGGATGGCAGGTGATGTCCATTACCAGAAAGGTTATGTGGTAGGACCGCAGGCTACAATTTTATGGGCATTCTTTGTCTTATAATGTCCTGGTATATATACCTGTTGGTTTCTGCTGAACTTCCCCATCTACATCCATTTCTTCATCTGAGGATGTGACATATTTGTTTGCATTTCTCTTACTAGGTGTCAATGATGTGAAATCCCTATACCTTTCAGGTTGTTTTCTTACTCTGGTTGTCCTTCTTGAGTGAGAACTGTTCGTATCTTGCTCATTGTCTGAAATGATCAAGGGTTTTCCATAAACCGTTTATAATAAATGATGCTGTTAAGGGTAATTTACACTTTGCTAGCTTAACTAAACAGAGTGTAAATCAGCAGAATCCATACAGGCAAGTTTAGTTTCAAGTTTTAGTGTTTCAATGTTGGTGTTTGTTGTGGTTAAGATATTATAATTAATAGACACACATGGAGGGGTGAACTTGCACTTGACTCACCGAAAAAAAAGAAACCGTTTCTATTCACTGTACTTAATTGTTAACTTACAACATAACTCGCAAATCCCTGGCAAACAACAATCAGAACTAAATAATGTTGAAGTAGCAAGTTAACTTGCTACTTAACTAAACAAAGTTTAATCCAGCCTTTAGTTGGACTGTATACATTACAAAAAAACTATACTTGAAGATGACTATACTTAGATATATTTATTGACTGATTTATGACAGTGTACCTAAACGATATTTCTCTGTGAACTTCTGTGAAGTGTTTTAAAATATTCAATATTGTTATCACTGTGAACCAAGTAATTTGAATTACAGTAGGGCAGTAGGGCATACTAAGCAAGTATCCTACCTACTGCGAGTATAATAAGGAATCAAACGCAACGGTTCGGCTCAATAATCTAGTGAAGGGTCACGTAACGAGAGGATTTACATCTCAGTACTATATGTTGGAGAATGAGAATGTAGTCTAGTGTTTACTGTTTCCTGATAATGTACCAAGAACAACCTAGTAGGTAACTACATAGCAAAGAGAAGAGAACTTGTTACCTGAGAGTCCTGATGTGCTCGTACGTAGTTTGAAATCACTATTAGCCATTCCAAATTATCTTGAGATAGGTACTAGACCACCGTTATCTACAATGACAGAATTCACCCTATTTACAATCTCTACATTAACATTTCCAACTTCCAATTCACTGGTTATTTGTGTTTTGGTTGTAATACCAAGTAATGAAGTAATTTAAATTGTAATTTGAAACCTCCAAGTTTTTTTTTAATGAAAGATTAGTAAGTAGGGATGCTGAAAAATAATCGATTATTAAAAAAATTGATTGGTCAGTTATTATTTATCAAAAAATCGATTTTATGATTTTAGGATGAACCCTGATAATATAATACCTAGTTTCAATTTTGTTCAACTAGTATCCAATTTAATAAAGGAACACCGCTACCAACTTCACGGGTGTTCAGCGTAAATCACAGGTGTACATATAAGGGTGGGTCTAGCTAGGTCTAGCTTTGTTACTATACAATTTTTTTTTACATTCGCTATGCTCACGAATATTTTTTTGCTTTGTTTTCAATCAATCAACGTGCATGTAATGTAATGACAAGTTTTTAACAATAATTTTATGCCCGGACAGAGCAGCAAGATTACTCAGCCTAGAGGCTACATTAAATTAGATTCCACAAGGTTTAAAATATACACTAAAGTAAGTTATTTTGTTGGGTAATAATTTTGACTTTACACATAAAAATTAGGGATGCCGAATATTCGGTAATTATTCGGTATACCGAATATTCGGCATGTTATTCCATTTTTGGTGTTCGGTCGAATATTCGGTAAAAGTGCCGAATAATTACCGAATATTTAATTAAATGCTTTCCATTAAATACTTCCAAAATGATCTTTTATGGGAACTTATTCTAAGATAATCAGAACACTTAGCACTTTTTAATCGTTTCTCTAGATACTGATAACATGCTTTGTCTAGGCCCTAAACGCTTGGTCACCAGAAAACTATGATATTTTATGTCTAACGGGAACTACCTACCTTATAGATCGTGCGTTTTGGTCCAATATCTAATTTGAATATTTTTTTTTTAGGTAAGTAATTGCATTTTCAATACAAAAATGCGCTAAATACAACGTTTTACTTGTTTCTAAGAATACTGTTATTAATGTGTTTTAAGTTTGTTTTTTTTAAATTAAAATCAATTATTCACATACTTACACTTTAATTCACTTCATAGGAGTAATTTCGGTTCAGTTGTTCGCCGAACAAGGGTATTTGAACTGTACCGAAATTAATTTGAATGATGATTCTGCTGAAAAGTTTTTTTGGTCCAGCAATTTGACTCTCGCCGCAACAATACTTACTTTTACTAGTAAAAATCAAAACAAACGAGCAAAGACAGCGCGAAAATTGAACCTTCCAAATGTTACAGTACTTGAGTAAGTATTGTTGCGGCGAGAATCAAATTGCTGGACCAAAAAAACTTTTCAGCAGAATCATCATTCAAATTATTTAAATGAAATGAAAATAAAGCATGTATAAAATAAAAAGAGCGCGAGCAAAGTGAGCGGGAAAAAAATTATCGATGTAGGTACTTATTATTGAAAAATCGACAAAAAATAATAGCAAAAATATCGATTATTAAAAAGTTAGATTCCTCGGTCGGTCCTTAGGTTACATCCCTATAAGTAAGTGATATAATTAGTTTTTCCCTAATCTGTGGTGTAGCCGCACGGTTACCCAGCCATTAGCAAGAGCGACGGGGTTTTATTTAAAAAAAAAACTAGTTTCGCTTCTGTTACTAGATGGCGTAGTAGCGACGTATTTCAAAAATGGTCATAGTTTCAAACCACGGAGTACAAGGAAAAGTCAAATTCAGTTGAGCGGATCACAGAGTACGTTCGTCTTTGAAGAAAATCCGACAATGGCGGTTGTGAATTTTGAATTTATTTTTCAAAACTAGTGTATCTTGAACTTTAATGTGTAAAAATTATTATCCGTTAAGTGTTCCTGAATGTGCACGAGTGTTGGCAAATGGTTTCAAGATTATAAAACCATGCATTTTCGTTTTTGCTTCAACGACCTTTTTTAGAGCCTGCAGTAAAATATCCTCCATTTTACTGTTGGCATTTTGACTGACAAAATATGACTTTGACTTGACATTACCGTACAAATTTTACCACTTGACATTGGCAGAATTATTGCAAACAAGCGATAGAAAGCCATTAAAGAAGAAGAAGAAGAAGACAGAGTACGTTGTTGATTTGACTTCCATAAAATAAGGACAGAATACTAAACAATTTAAGTTATAAATTTATATTTACATGTCAAATTATACAAATAAACACATTAAAAAAAATACACCTATTCGAATAAACCACCCCTAACTGTACCAGGTGCAAAGGTGCCCATCACACTGGCTGCATTGCCGCGCTGTATGGCTATGGCCAACCTTTGCACCAGGTACAAGCCGGAGCGGGAGTCACCGGTTTTTTCCCTTATTCTACGCCCAATCTCCATCACCAGACTCTTGGCCTCAGTGCCCAGAATACTAAACTCGATACATAAATATTTTTTTTATAAAATTATCTTAACAATGACAGAACGTAACACCTTCATTTTAACGCCATCTATCGAGTCTTTATAAAACTACAGCTGATTTTCTTTTAATAAAACGCCTCATTGGTGAAGTAGTCTTGCCAGTCAAACCTTGACATTCTGGGCCCTTATGCCGTATCGATTCCTTACTTCGAAACCACGCGAATTCCATTTCCTTGTCTTACATAAGAAATCTGCAAAAGTCTATTCTCTATGAAACGAAAACAAAACCGCGGGAAATGAATTTGGAATTGGCGCGATTTGAACTGTCAAAAATCATATGTTTTACTGAGACGCGTTCCGAAATATCAACACATCAAAAGATACATATGACCACTTATGTCAATATATTTTATTCAAAATAAAGATAACTTTAATGTAAAGTGAAGATATATCTAACGCTGTGACACGTTTTGCACAAGACACGATAACGACGTGGTTTCGTATCGTGTGAAATCTGTGTTTCCATAGAGAATAACCGGTTTAAACTAGATTTTAGCGAGCTTAGTGTAAGTTACACTTACTTTCGTGTAAAGATTCGTGCTAGGCCTACAGACTTGGACTGGACCTTGACTAAGAGTGTGCTTTCGTGAAATATTTTAACACATGAAAAATTACAATACTTGACACTGGCTAAATACATTATGTGCTGAGCCAAAATATAAGAAGAAACCAAACAGAAGCGGGAAATTCAAAATTATGAAGAGTTTGGGTTTAACATAGCAAAGTTCTCTGTGGGTTTAACAGGCAGAGTTAAAATTAATCATCTAAGCGAAAAAAATCCAAATACTTAAGTATGTTTGAACAGCTGTTGCTGTAAGCACAATATCGCTTGTTAGGAGTCCCTTGTCAGCGCTTAAATGTGAAAAGATATGATAAGTTGATATCGCTCAGTCGTGAGCGCAAGTCTAAACCGTGAACGTTGTAGCTGTATTGGGAACATGGCGCCACTCGCTAAGACTTTTTTTAGGGTTGAGTATCCAAGGCGTAAAGCGAACCCTATGCTGTCTGAATGAACCTAATGTCTGCGCTACTGAAGTACTCAAGAGGTAAGGTCACTTTCGATCATGTAGATGTTCTTACAAGAATCCTTAAACATAGACAACATGGTACAAGTAGTAATAATTCACGGATCACTATAATCTGAACCACAGCCTGAAGCCTACGGTGTAGGTTAGGGACCACCAGTTGCAGTAGATAAAAATGTACTACACACTACGAGCTAAGACGAAAGTATCATTGGATTTAGGAATATTAAACCATAATTTTACATCATTTCATTTATTTGCTCAACTTACAGACAATTTCGAAAAATCACAGTTATTTTTGACATTTGTTTTGTATTTAATTACACATTAACAGCTGTCAGCTATGTAAATGGGAAGTGGGTACAAAATGGTATTAAATATTATTATTTATTGGCCACAATACAATTACAATTTATTATTACCTAATATTGAGTAGTTACAATATACATACTTATAAACGGGTAGATTCGTTACTTTAAATTGCTTTTCTTCGATACAAATCTGATACTAACTACTTTAAAAGACATTGAACTACATGTAAATTATAACCATCAAACATATTTCAAGGTCCTAGCTTAGAAGGGAGTGAGCAAAAATGAATGGCAACTCACAAAGTCGTACAAGACTTGACACGCAATCTATATACAATCGACAAAGCGAAATCAACAACAACAATACATTAATTTAAATTATTCGGGTGATCTACATTATAAAAACAAAAGCATGTGTTTTTAACCTATGGAAATATGAAAGAAAACATCACAATATATGTCATTGGAATAACATCCTAATGATGTATTAAAATAAGAAAAACTTTCATTATGGTGATCACCGGCGACACCACTAACAAGTTAGTACTTAGAAATATTTAATGGTGGGATCGTAGCTCATCTATATACAATACCAACGGTTCAATAGACATACATCACTCGAGTCCCCTACAGCTTCTACGTAACAAAGTTTTGTACAAATTGTGATAAACTAGAACCCTGCAGAAGACACATTCCTTAAGTGATTTTTCTCTGCAAACTCAACAGAGCACTGCTGTACTCAGATGACGGGGTAGTATACTTACGTGTTTGCGTCAGCAGTACTTATAATGCACTATAAGTACAACATTGAATCAGTGAATAATATAGTATAAGTAAGTACAGTTGTGCATTGACACCTCTATGGGAAGGGATATGTTATAAAGCACTAGGGTACTTCCAACATACTATACAGTGTTGCCATATATACAGATTTATCTGTATCGGTACAGATTTTAGGGTACTAATACAGATGACAGATTTAACTCTACTTTTATACAGATTTTTTCATTTGAAGCTTTTTAGACATTTTAATTATGGATTCTTCTTTTTACACTGAGTAAGTACTCGTTTTAGTTTCGGATGCATGATTTTTTCATACTAGGCTGGGCATTATATAGAACGAAAGTGATTAAGGCTTTGAAAATACGTAGGTAGGTCTATACCTAGGTATAGGTAGGTCTAGGTAGGTATAGTTTTATCAACTGACAGCTAACAGGTACTAACGTGATGATTTCAAACACAATACTGTCTACCTACTTTCAGTTGAGGAGTTTCTATAGGGTAGATGACAACTGGTAGTTTCCTAAAGACCCTAAAGTTGTTTCCTAATATAAATATTTTGCAATATAAAAAAAAACACTAACAGTATCCTGTGACCGACTGAACATTTGTTGCAATCGTTTTATCTAGTTTGTAGGTAGGTACTCTATAATCAGAATATGGGATCTGCCTAGAAACAAAATTGTTAAAATTGGTTCACAAAACAATATAAAATGTATTGATGGTACATACGGATTTTGGTTTTTTAAATCTAATACAGATGTATACAGATTTCTAGACTTTTAAGTCCAGATTTTTAGGTTTGGGAGGTGGCAACACTGATACTATATTCTTAACTGATAATTTTAGAACATTTTGTACAAAACTTTATTTTAATAAGTTACTGCGTTCGAATACCATGCTACTTCATAATATTTTCAAACGGTCTACTGTTAAAAAAGTCTAATGAGAATTGTTCAAAATTCCTATGGGAACGCCGTAACACCAAGACATTTCGATAAAATTCAGCTCAAACGAATACATTACGATATCTGTACACAGCTATTATACGATACATACGCCATTACTAGCCAATTAATGTTACAATCACAATATGATACAATTTTCATGACATGGGTAATTTCTTTTTATATTACGAGCTATTAAAATACATAGTAATAATTTACATTAAAACGCAGCTGCAAGAGTACGTTCACAAAAACGACATAAGTAAATATAACTCCGAAGCCTATCGTTACTACAACGCGCAAAAAGCGTCCTTTAACCTTAAAATTAAGCGGTCGCACCGAACCACCGAAGGAAAAATAATAATAGGATCGAATATCGTCTTGAGATCATTTTATAACGAATCCACTATCATACGAACACATCCACCGGCCACTCACTCACACTAATGTAATTATAGTATTGGCAGCCTTCTCCATGTTTTTGGGCCGGACGCCGAGCGACGCCGCGCTTGTTGCCAGTAGTACTACTACCCCCTCCCCTAATTAGCATTTAGTTAAGATTTATCAAATTAATAATTGTTTTTATTTAAATAACTTTTGTCTAAAAAATGCTTTCAAAGTGTAAACGAACTGCTTTAACTTTTTTAGAAGCGGACGAACAGACTATCAATTATGGTAACGAAATGTCAGGCAAATACTTCAGAAACAAGTGGCTTCTGCGCTATTACGCGAGCTACTTTCTCAATCTACTACGTTCACTTGTTTCCTTAGTCAATACAGAGAAACTAATCGCGAGCTAGTTTCTCAACCGGCGACATTCACTTGTTTCTTCAATATACGTGAGCTAGTTTATCCGCGACGTTTACTTGTTTCCCTGGTCAATCAGGGAAACTATTCGCGAGCTAGTTTCTCAATCCGCGATGTTCACTTGTTTCTTCAATATACGTGAGCTAGTTTATCCGCGACGTTTACTTGTTTCCCTGGTCAATCAGGGAAACTATTCGCGAGCTAGTTTCTCAATCCGCGATGTTCACTTGTTTCCCTAGTCAATTCGCGAGCTAGTATCTAAATAAGCGACGCTCACTTGTTTCCCTAGTCAATTTGCGTGCTAGTTTTTCACTCGGCGACGTTCACTCGTTTCCCTAATCAATACGCGACCTATTTTCTCAACCGGCAATTTCACTTGATTCCCTAAACAAAACGCAATCGTTTTTTGTTCCCCCTACCCTGGCAACGAAGGCGCATCACGTGGCAGCTACCCGGCGTAGAATTCGAATATGTGCTTGCCTTGTGGCGTGTCTTTGGTATAGAGGCGGGCGCGAGGCGTCGGCTAGGCTTGCTTCACGCGCTTCCGTGGCGGCCCGATCGGGGGGATCTGTTGTTGTTGGGTAGCTAGAGCGCGGAACGCTTCCGCTATAAGGTGCGGGTGTGACGAGATCATGTTCTTCCAACCGGCTGTGTCCATCACGTCCGTCGCGTGACTCCTGGAATACGACATACACTGTTAAGGGCGGCTGAGGTTACGTGGGTTTGTGGGTTTGTTTGTGGAAAAGAAATACATGATGCACCGTCGCCATTTTAAATGTGAGGAGGATGATGTTCCACAAAATGTACCAGTGGGAATGGAATAAGGACCTCATATATGCTACAAGTAACGCTGTCGACGTGGTCTGGATTTGGGCCGCAACTTTTTACAATGCCACGTTATTTTACGCGCCCGAAATATGTGAGTTTTTTAATATGTGTTTATCCGATGATGGGATATTCCATATAGAACACATGTACTTTCTTCAACCACCGTAGTCTCGCGTTTTGATTTTCTCATAATTTAGTCTTCAAAGCAAGCTTCCTCAAAATGCAATAAATGCCTCATGTAAGACCACAGCAAGTATCAACTAATCATCATCATTATCAACAGGTTGAAGACGTCCACTGCTGTACATAGGCCTCTCCCATAGAACGCCACCTTGAGTGACTCTGCCTCTTGCATTCAACAGCAAACAGCACCCTACGGTTTTGACCAGATCGTCCGTCCACCGGCGTTTTCGAGTGTGCCCGCCACTCGAGGACCTTCTTTCCCATCAGGGCTATTATTCCATATCGTTCGAAGTAAGGAATCGATACGGAATAATGGCCCTGTAGGTAGTTTAGCTTTATGTACTACAGAAATAATCTAGTGATATAAATAAGTAGCCTAGTGGGCAGCTGGCTTACACAAGACAAAAAGCCGCGGGGAGCCGATGGATGCAAGAGTCGAGCAGCCACTCGTGGTGGCGCTCTCTGGGGAAGGCCTATGTTCAGCAGTGGAGGTATTCCGGCTGTTGATGATGATGATGATAGTGATGATGATGATGGTGATGATAAGTACGTAATGGTTGTAAGTACTAACGTGTTGATAAAGTCGATGGTCTGTGCTTTCAGCTGGTCGGCGGAATGCAGGTCTGCCAGTATCAGCGTGTCTGCTGCGGTTTCAACGGACAGGTTCATGCATAACGCCTCTTCACACATCACTTTTAGCCGCTCCAGGGCATACTGGAAATAGAAAGAACATTGTTTAGTAAATAATTTAGTAGTAAATAACCAACTCACAATAATAAATGCATTAAATGTTAATAAGTAGGTACGTAAATGCTTAGGTACTACAATGTTTATGTAAACAAATAACGAGACGAGCTAATCGTTTGACCGGCCATATCAGCTGCAGTGCCACTTAGAAATATAAGTAATTATTATATAGTTTAATAAATATCTTTGTTGATAAACTTTTTAGTGTGGTTTAAACTTTGAAATCCATTCCATTATGTTTGTTGGTTTGCTTAATGCTTTCGCATTTTTGCATGGATGTAATCCAAATTATAAATCTTAATTCATGGGATGTAAAATAAATGTGACTACTATTCCACAAGGGTGACCGCGAGGCGCAGCAGCTATTATTATTATAGTGATGGTCATGACACAATAAAACTGAAAAGTAATTGTTAACGATTTAAATATCCTTAAGCCATGAAATAAATAATAGCTAAAGCCTCGTTCTAATTGGCAAATGGAATGGATCGTACGCTGGTCGCATCGCATTGACGATACGAGCGAGCGCACAAACATGATCTGTTCAATAGGAATAGAAAGAGACTCAATTTTTTAATCGAGCAATTATAAATCTTTCATTGCACCGCATGGTGCATATGCGATCGCCTGACAATGAGGAAACAAAGGTGCTTCCTGTATGTGCATTGTGCACTCAGATGTGAAACTGAATGTTGCTCGATATCAAGCTTTTTCATGGGATGATTGGCAAGTGAGCGACAATGAATACGAGTCTCATGTTTTGAAGACTGGTTTCATTCTAAATTCATTAACCAAATGGGTGTTGATAATGAAAGAGTAGTACGAAGAAAAGAAATTGAAACCGCAGGTTTAGTTTAAAAATAAACATTTTACCAAACAATACCGGTATGAAAAGCTTTGCCTATTTTTAAACTGATTAATTTAACGTGTCGCAAGCATTTTACCATTGCAAACTACGAGACAGACAACATATCGCTTAGAATATTTCATATGTACTATCACGACTGTTATTTACGTAAACGAATGACGTGACGAACTAGTAGCATGCCTAGTGACTAGTGTTAAGAGCCACGGCCACCCATAATAGTTGCAGCGACAATACAAACCAGAAATTAGATATAAATATAAGTAAAATCAAATACAGCAATAAGATGTCTTACACAACTTGTATTTATTTATGTTGTACCTTTGCAATAGAGAATTTTTCCACGCGATAGAGGGACATCTTACAAGACTAACGAATTGATATTTTGTACGTGACCGTAAAGTAGTTTTTGATTGACAATAAAGTCACGTAAGTACATAAAAACAAACCGTGGCACTTATTTCGAATTGAACATAGTTCGTCCGATAAACAATTCCTAATGTCACAAACAATGATAATACCATGGTTAATTATATTACTTAATCATTCGATTACGTGTTCAACCCAAAGAGGTAATGTACCTACTACGTGCAACCTGGCTTTATAGAACAACTAAGTGTACCTATACAAGGAGTATTTATTTAAAATTTTATATTGAGTGCAAATCATGGTCAAAACACGCAATATACCTAAATAACCTAAAACTAAAACAAGAATTTGCAAACCATAGTTAGCCCAGAAACGGAAACCATCACCCACCATTATTAATTTAAACCACAATAACACATAGAGTTGAAGATATAGGTACACATTTATTTATATATGCTTTTCGTCGTAATCCCACGTAAATAACTAGCAGTTTCGTATTTTTGTCCATCATACATTTTTTCCTACGCAAATTATGACAATTCGACACTAAAGCACGATTACCATAAACCAAGATGTTACGGTCATTTTCACATTTTTAGACCTTTCTGATACAATCAACCATACTTACATTTCGACATGGGAACCAACCTTTCCACTAACAGAAAAAAATATTTTTTTAACGTCTAACTAATAAAGAGGACCACGGGGCGTAATTAGTCCTTAATATTAAAAGAAATGACAACTCACTTTATCCGCTGCCGCTAATAAGTCATCCGCCATTTTGTCCAGGTTAGGCGCGCGTCCCGTGTATATGAAACGGAGCATTTCTCTCAACACCTCGTGGTCTACGTCCGTGATGTCCACTCGGTTTCTTTTTCTCTCTTCCATTTCGTGTTCAAACATCGCCGCGAATACTGGACTCCGCGCTGGAAAATAAAATACGCGGGTTGTTATGGAAAGTCTCACAAGTTACCAATTATTTCCTATCTATCTTTGTCTTGTAATACTTTCATATGAGTGGAAGGAATTGAAATAAATACATGAATTTTTGATTTATTTCTTGTGCTAAGTGCCTATTCAGTTTAAAATACAACCTCAAGTTTGTATGCTAAAGAGCTTATAAAGATTTTTCTTTAAACTTTTGAATTGACTAGAATAAAGTTATTTAAATAAAACTGTGTACTATCGATCGATATGACAAACTATAAGAAATAAAACAAAACGTCAATAAATCACGTCAAAAATATGCCTTTCAGATTATACGGATTCAAAGATTGTTTTCATCAAGGCATACATCAAGGGACCCCTGGGATGCAAGCGTCGGCTTAGACCGTTGCCGGAAAAATATCGAGAAGACTACGTCCACTGGAAAAGGGGATCGCATAGAAAAATCCAAAATTCTAGCCAACCTTTGCTCGCCTCATCGCTCGGCGAAGTCTATCTGAAATGTGTTACGCTGGTATCCTATACCCAGTAGCTGATACTACGGCTACCACAAGATCTTTCCGGTCGCCCAAAACGTGACTGCATGGACGGAGACGCGAGCGACGCACGGGGAGGTGAGTCTGCCTACAACTGTTTGTAGAGTAGCTTGACGCTTGGAAAACCGTAAGATTGGGATGATGGGGTCTCAGTCACATCAAAATAGCAGCGAGATACATCCTTCATAAACTGTCGGACGGGACGGGAGAATAAAGAGAGTGTTGTTTACATGCGATGAGACAATCTTTTGTCAGATATATCAAGATCAACAACCGTTGCAGTGTTGCATTCTCAGAACATTAACGACTGATAGCGTCCGGTAAATAACAACCTACTCCGCCTCTTCTCTTCAAATAGAACTGAAATTCTGAATGACAAGAATCTATAAGTAGTAACCATAATTACAAAGAAAACTTAACTAAAAATGTCTAGAACTTCGTGACCACACAAAACGCCAATAGCTTGAAGTCGCATCGTGAAGGAAACCAACACAAGCAATGGACCAATGGAATCACCATCAAAGATGTCTGATCCCATCATCCTTGCTTAGTGAAAGCGTTTTTTTTTTATTTTTCTTTTACGATAATGAATGACGTGACGCTGCTGGTCGTTCACCTGATGTTAAGCAATACGGCCGCCCATAACAGTTGCAGTTGCAGTTGCGTATAAGTAAGCGGACCCTGGCTTAGGGTGTGTTTCCACCAGAGATGTTCGAGGATGTTTAGCGAGAAATGTTTATAAAGAAACAATAGAATCGCTTAAAAAGAATTGATTATCGTTTGTTTTTTGTTTGTGAGATTCTATTGGTTCATAACACATCCCTCGCTACACATCCATGCACATCTCTGGTGGAAACGCACCCTTAAGCTGGGATAATCGCTACGCAGAAGAAGACACTCAACTACAAAACGTAGGCTTAAAATGAGCATGCATATAAAATCCCACATAGCCCTTTGTTTGCTTTGGCGTAGTCATGTAAACAAGATACTAGCTCCACCAGATGCAAGGTAAACAGTAAATGTCAATTGCTGCTAATTCTCCATAATCTACGAGAGTTCGATATAAAACACGTTATACACCACCAACCAGTTGGCAACTAAAACAAAACAATACAACGACGTGACGTCATTGCTCATTAAATCCAGAATCCTTCGCAATTCACCGAGACTACGTCATCAGATCCGAGTCTATTTACGTATGGGATCATAGCACATAGCTTTTATGCCTTTTACTATGTGAAGCAATGGTATTATAAATATTATAATACGTAAAGTCTAGCCGCTGAGAGAATGCGTTCCTTAATTACAATAACATTATCAAAGGCTAAATTAAAATCGTTCATTTTGATCAATCATTCTAGTTTCTTTGGCTTAAGATTATTATAGATGGTAGCCGATTATACTATGTATGGCAATTAATTTAAATGCCTTTTTACTTTGTAATTATAGCTGTCAATTTCTCTTCTACTCGCAGAGGCCGGCTATAGCATTCACCTTGTGTTACTGGCACAGGTTTGTTTTGTTTTAAATAATTTATGAATTAGAAAGACACCTACCTAGTTTCAAAGTTGGAGTAAGCAGTAGTTTCAGGCTACTCCACCATTAAGTTTTCTCAATTAGCAGAGTTGTAACCAAGACTTACCCAATGTCTCGTTAATCTACCGCCATTACTTATTCAGCCATTTACCCAACCGGTGTAAACTAGGCTCTACGTTTCTTTGATCAAACAAAACATGTTTGTTGAAACGAGGAAACATAATTATAACGGAAATTCCATTCGACACAGCCACATATTAAATAAGTTACTAGCACAGCTTTACCGTGTTGTTATCATGTACCTAACCTACATGAGTGCTATATTGTAACACATTCTAATCATTTTATTGTCGTGCTTAATATGGTTAACTAATTCCCTGGAATCATTGTACTATACCCGTATCGGAACCTATGATTTAATTACCCACTCTGTAAACAAGGTTAATTGAAAGTATTGCACTTCGCGTATCGTTTTTTACAAATTAAATCCTGCAATATGTATGAAGAGTATGAACAATTATTATGTATTTATAATTTTAGATTAGTAATTAATATAAAATTTCCTCTAGAATGCCTTTGAATATTATGAAAAAGGCCTAGTATTCCATGTATTAGTAACTGGATAACGTGACCAGAAGCCATTCTTTATTGATAATAAAACCAATTATTTTATAAAATCAAAATTCATATATTTTAAAACTAATATTTGAGAAATCTTCTCATTTATTTAAACCAAGCCGGCAAATAATAATCCAACATGGACCTCAGTTGACCCGTATTCCCAGATTACTCATAATACGAGAGATAAAGTTTATGTAATAATTATGTCTACTGCGTGCTCAAACAACTTATTTGTATTAGGTATCGATCCTTGTAACTAGAATTTTGATAAGAAATAACGATAAATAGCGGATTACTTTAGATATTTTAATTAATGGGTAAATCCAAGTCCATAAAAACAGCACCAAATGGAACTAATTAAATGTATAAACATTTCTGTTATAAAACGTAATAACCACATACCAAAGTCACATTCAATAATTAACAGGGGTCGTAAAATGTTCACGAAATACTCAAATATTATTAAATTGATTATTCGCAGTTCAAGTATCACTAAATAATTAAGAAAATAATGATTCATAAAAATGAGCTGATAACAATGATGAAACAATAAATAACAAAATATACACCGAGTCTTCTACATCTTGAAATTGGAAACATAATTCTAACGAGCGGTTCTATGTAAGCACATCTTTTCTCCAGTAGAGATACTCACCTGCTAATATTGCTTTATGCGCCTGGAATTCCCTTCCTTCAACTGCTAATGTGACGTCCGAAAACCTTTCGTTATCGAAGAGAGCTCCTAAATCGTCGGATAGCCGACATTCTGGTACTTTAAACTGCACTACGTTGCTTTGCCCACTAATGTTAATGCTGTCTGCGACCACTGACACTTCACAGAATATCGTCAGTTTGTCTTCTGGTAGGAGGCCGTTCGCTTCATCCAGTAGGAAATCTCTGGAATTGAGAAAAGGCCATGTTAGAGCTAAATAAATATACCCAATACTTGTGGAATGACTGGGACCAGTTATTTGGCTTCCTTTTGCCTAGTAGCCTTTTAGTTTCGATGATGTAGAAAGCTGTTGGACGATGTGTTTATCTTTCTATTTAAAATAGCCTGAAATTGAGAGATAAAAAATGTCTAGTCTACATATTCAAGAGACGATTCTACAGTATCTAGTCACAAAGCGTGTTACGCTTAAGCATGCGTTTTAGCTCATCAAAACATTGTCACGATTCACGGTATAAGAGATGTTTATTATGAAGTCGCGGGTGAATATGACTACGCGGACTGTTGCCACGTAGCGTATTCAGAGCAAAAATTTACATCATCTGTCTGCCTCGAGCTTATGAATTATTAAAACATCTTCAATGTCAAAATCGACGAATAATCGCCAATGATAAAGTCAGCCAATGACAAAGTTAATTGATGTCAATTGACACTTCCTACCAATTGATATATTTATTTGTATATGATTACATTTTTCGAATTATTCGAGGCAGTTCGTTAAAGAAAGTGCATAATTAATATTCATCTAGCATTAGCTATTCCACCATACTCGGAGTTTCGACCATTAATAGTTTCTTAACCCAACCGTCGCCGTCATGGAGTAATCGTATCGTATTTCGAAACACCTAGGGTAAGTTCGTTAACCTACGTAATAGATTCGAAGCCTGTTTTTGCTTTACATTCGGCAACAATTTAGGCAGCTGTGATTTTTTCGCACGGGTTTCTATCATACATTAGAAAAAATTACACCAACCCCCGGTTTCTGGTACGTTTATTAAAGTTAAACTCTTGTCAATTTTGAATTAATGAAAGCTCATTGGTTAAAAAAAAAAAGACAATGACAGACAGGCAACCAATGAGCGCTCAGTATTTCAAAGTCGACAAGAGTTTAACATTAACAAGCGTACCAGAAACCGGGGGTTAGTCGAGTCCAGATCTTAGGAACACTAGTCGCTATTCACAAGACAACAAAAACATTACAGAGTATAAAGCATATTTTATTTACTGCCCATATTAAAAAAAAAGAATAAAAACCCTTAGCTTAGAGAATAATTTATTTATTTATTTATTAGCTTTCTTCTATCGGTCTGCTCGGTAAGGCCTTTTTTATCAATAAGCTGAAATTACTATCAAAAATATACCAAGGTACGGTCCCTGAAAAATCGTACTCAATATAATAAAAAGATATGGCTAAATATATAAACCTTGGGGCCAATTTATTCGTATTTGAGCGCCGCCAAAGCCTATAGGGCAATTATATTCCTTTGACCTAGAACTATGAAATTTGACATTGAAAAATGAAGGCTGAGTGTACAGCGCAAGGAATAAATCTGAAATTCATGAACTGCTTATTCCCTTGAATTATCACAAGACAAGGTTAACATGGGATTAATTTTTCCAGTTGTATAAATAGTAAACCAAAAATTAGTTTGCCTACTCCAGCTTATAAATGCTAGAAAACTCCAGTCTATGGATATTCATCAGATAAGTGTTATAAATATAATATAACATATTACAGCATATAATTAACAACAACATATATCATACTACAGGTGTAAAGGAGGCATCGAAACCCATAGAACGCGAATTTCACTCACTTCTTGTTCTCTTATTTGACATGCCCGATTTAAAGTCCTATGAAAATGTATTGCGTCAGAAACATTTTTCATTATTTCCATATAAACAGAATCATTTTCGTCCCTTATCCATAAATAGAAAGGGTTGATTTAGTCTGTCATACAATCGAGGACCCTCGACCAACACACAAGATTGCTTTAAATTATTATGATTTGGAAAGGGCGAGTTTGGAACGGTGTTTACAGCCCTCACTTACGTGTAGGGAAAATTATATTACACCGTTAAAATAGGGGTTGCTCCCATTCGATTGAATCCAAGTTAAAGCGTGGGTAGGAGTAAACCCTAAGTAAACAGGAACGGGGAAGTCAGCGACAATTCGAAATCGACTGACTCGACAATGTGAATTGACAATCACTTTTAGACATACACACATTGCACAAAAAATTGAATCGACCAAGTATTAAGTAATCTAATCTATGTGGGAGTTGTTATTTAGTCAGATAACGCAACAAAATCTATAACACACAAAAACATTGGATAGAAATAATTTATGACACAAGAAGAAAAATATGCCAGATTATGGCTGGCTATTGGCTTATAGTATATCGCGTGCTGGTGACTCACCTTCTTATGAATTTTTTGAATCCCCAATCCTTGCCTTGAACAAATCTGTATGCGCGCTGTGACTCCATCGCCTTGGTCTCTTCCCGTTTCGCATTTAATATTGAAAACTTAAACTTTGCTCGCACTTCAGATTTATTACAGGACACTAATAATAGATATAACGATAAGTAGTCTTTGCTCTCTTCATCGAGTCCTTTAGGGTTTACACGGAGACACCATTTTAATTTATCACTAGCACCAGCTGAGAAAGTCGATGATTTTAACACTTCACCCATTTCCTCCCTACAAAAACTAAAATTGTTTATTGTCCACATATAACTGAACTTAACCACTTTGACCTGAAACAAAAGAAAGGAAACAGTTATTTATTGTTACATGTTGAGATCAAACGTTTTACGGTGTTAGGCATGGGGGACGGAAGAAGCGCGGCTGGTTGATCGGGCTCGTAAAAATATAGAAAACATTTTGCGATATAACGGACACTTTCGCAAGGTGTCCTCGGGCAGCCGCTAGCTGCCCCGATTCCCGACCTCTTAAGTCCTATAAATCTTCAACAAAGCGGATCCCTAACTATTCAGCCGTCAGTTGGTCCTTTGTGCGCCTTTGTCTCTAATTGCCTCGCTGATAGGTCTCGTAGAAACGGACTCTCCGGACGTGCGCTTAACGACTTTATTTATGGCAAATAAAACTTTACTGCACAGCATGGTAAACTTTAAACATCCATTACTTATGTAATTTGCGATTCAAGGTTAGGCCATCGGTAATATTTATGGGTATTTTTATTACAATACGCTATCTGTTAATACTTCTGAAGTAACTCTACGCTATTGTAAGAGTAACGCAACTGCTTTATTGGAAAACAAGCAATTGGCAAGATCTGCAACCCCAATAGGTTTGAGTGGTGTGCCGCTTTTTGTCCATTACACATGCTTGTCGAATTCTGGGGTAACGATAACGAGTGTAACGACAGATCTTTATAGGAGCGTGTGCTACAAACATGAATAGCTATCGAATGTTGAGTTATCTAATACGATACGATATCGCAACATTGCAATTCATGACGTTGTGAAGAGTTGGGGGCCCTATCTCATGACGGGTGGGCAGTTGGCTACCTCGAAGGTCATGAGGACTAGGTAGGTGTGAGTGCGCGAGCGCAGGCTGGCCGGCTGGTCGTTGCCCCCGACCGTTGCTGGTTTGCGGTGCTGCTGCGGGGTCTTCGGCCGGTCGCCGACCCGACCCAAGGCCGCCCGCATCATCCCCGGCTCAGATAACATCCGCGAAGTACATTCCGAAACTGCCGTATCCAACTAACCCCCCTCCTCCCCTTTAACTTGTTTGAATGACAAATGGTGCATATGGTAATAAAACTTTAACAAAACTTTTAGTATATACATGCAGTAAGCATGACAGTAGAGCTCATCATATTTTCGTGATGTTAGTTCAGAAACAAAGGAGAAATTGATTTTTGATTCTTGTTCAATCAGAAGATGCAGTTCAAGTGGAAGAGTTCTGTTAATTCCGGCGATAATACGAGAAGTTTATTGTTGACGCGTTTCCAAGTAATGAAGCGGTCGATTATCGCGAGTGCGGCACGTGTACTTCGCACAGCCAGGTTTGTGCGCACACGTGCTAGCTTCGCTGCATATTACCTATCAGCCGCAATGCCACCAGGAAATAATCACCGTACAACCAATTATACTCAACAATGCCAATAGCGTTTAGGCACGGACCTGTTAATAACGGTCCATATGAAGATCATCAAAATTCTGATGGAGACCTTAATAAGTGTACGTGCCATTCCACCGGATATTGGGCAAAAAATACCGCTACAGTTCGCAAAACTCAATAGATTTTTGGGCAAAAAATCGTCAAAAAAGGCAATACCAGGTCGGCGGCCCAGTCGAACAACGGTCGTTCTAATTGTTTGAGCAGCGACCGGGGCAGTGTTAACTGCGTCACATCTTTAGTAATAGCAGAAGCATCTTTAAATAATTTCTTATCATTGGACAGTATCATAGAATAAACGGTATGTATGTAGAGGTACCGCAATGCTGATACATTGACGTGCGAGGTGACAGCCCCCCAGTCACCACAGGATTACATAACCAAGATTATTTATTTGTATGTCAAAAGGACACGCTGCGACTTTCTTAAAGGTCAGATATGTTTAACTGTGAGCAGCGAATTATATCACATGCTTGTTTGAAGATTTATGTCATTATACGATTGGCTGCCACGTCAAAAAAGTCTGGCCGCAGAGCAGTTCGGCGCCATCGACTAAGCAACGTGCCGTTTCTCTTGAACATCCGACTTCCTAGTACGTTTAAAATCAAATATGTATACATACTGTATTAACACAATCTGTAAGTATGCGCAACATTTCAAGTTCACCGATAACGACCTCTGTAAACAATATTATCGCTCATTCGCTAGCTTCACATCAGATGATTTGTTGTATATTTACGACGACGCCAGCGGCCGTGGATGGAGGTTTTATGAGCACTTCGCTTTGATTTCGCTCATTGGGAATCTATTTCGACAAAATACTGTCAAGTCTCGAGGTCGTCAAATATGAATCAATACGTGAACGTATCAATCAGGAAGTGTTATTGTGTAACTTGTTGTTATGTACTTTTAAATACGATTCTGCGACCTTAGTTTAGCAATTATCTTAAGTCAGCATCAGGAACTATTAGAATCCGTTAAAATCTTACCGTTTTAAATCGTAAACATCTTTGTTTTAGAACGCTGGAAGGTCAACTATTCTCTTAGTATTGATTTGCGTCTCTGCAGTCTGCGGCATTGATCTTATATAAGAAGACTCGCTTCAAACATTTTTATACACTAGCTGATAAGTAATGAATGATAAATAAGTATGAGTGCTTTAACTTTGTGGTTTGTAGGTGTGTTCCTTAATTGTGTGTTCATAAATTATTTTTAGCACCCACCTATACCTTTAATGACGGTAGCAGTAAACAGTATTAGTAGCAATAATAATGAACCCTTCACTTCACGATAAATAAGATTGATTGCACATTACACCATAATATACGTATTTTATGCATATACTTATCTTCTATAAGCGAAACATTCACTGATACGTCTCGCGTAGAGCCTAGTTCGTAGCCGACTCTACGCAGTGGGAGCAGGCGACGACGTGTCACCGGGCTACTTACTGGATTCTATGCATTTCTATGAAATATCTTTCACGTCGCCTGAAAGTATTTCATAGGGAAACATTGAAACTAGTATTGCCGCGGCGACGTCGTCTGCGTCGGCTACAAACATGTACTATAGTATAGGTAGTAGGGTGTTTTTTGTGTCATCAACAACAGCCTGAAGACGTCCACTGCTGAACATAGGCTTCCCCCAAAGAGCGCCACCATGAACGGCTGCTCGCCTCTCGCATCCATCGGCTCCCCGATCTTAATTACCTCGTAGGGTAACACCGAGCAAAACTCTCTCCAGAGCTCGTTGATTTTTGTGTATACCTGTGTAAAGCACCAGTTCTCGGCGACGGGTGTGTTCCCGTCGTGTAACGGGCTGGGCACGCGGCTCACGGCCATCCCGCTGCCGGCGCCGTTTGAAGAGACGCGCGCCGACTGTGGAGCGGGCGCGCCGCCGCCCGTCCCGCCACCGCCGCACTCACTGCCTGACCCGAGCCTGAAGACAATACAGAAAAACCTGTTAGTAAGAATTTTCCGGACATCCCAACTTCAGGTCTGAAAATTTCAGAGCATACGTTGAAAAAAGGCATTACTTAATAATATAATAAGTGGACTAATTTGTCAAGATTATGACACATTGCAAAACTATGGTCTACATCTACACTCTACAGTCTACACTGCACTTCTGACCAAAATTGAATTGGAATGTTTGAATAATAATTATAGTTGAAAAATAAGCAAATGCTCGACAAAAATTTAAGTAGATATGCATTTTATTATACTAATGCGCAAACTGTATAAGAAACACAAAATTTCAAACTTAACGAACATATATAGCTAGAAAAAAAATCAGATGATATTAAATTCCATGTCCTTATGGCATACGGCCACTTTCATAGGTAAAAAAACAACATAATATGAATAAAAATATATATAGCATCAAATCAATCGGGACGCGACACGAGACAATGATGTCATCAAACATCTGCTAATTTTGTTTGAGTATTAGGTACTATACTCAAATCAATAACGTTCACCAAAAAAAATTGCATTGATACGCATTACGCACATAACATAACAGTATTCCAGCTAGTGACCTACTGGTAATACCTGCAACTTCTCATGGAATGAATGCAAGGCGAAAATGTAGCAACGTCGTTAATGCGCCAATCAAAGACCGCAGTTTCGCTTCTCAAATGTGGGACGCGAACACAATACCAGCATATTGCTTTATAATAAAGGTGCATATGTACCGAAACACGGACGAGCGTACAGACGCCAATGACAACGCAGCGAAAGAAGACTTACGCGTAAGTGGCTTTCGGCTTTTGGGTTTCGGTGCCGTCAAAATGCCGAGAGTAGGTATGCCTAAGTAGAACATGTACAATGCGAGATATGACCGTCCTGCGAGACTTTCACGAACTGTATTTCGATTACCAAATACGCGTTAGAATCTGTGTCAGTTTCATCACAGCACAGCGCTGCATCCGCTCGTGGGCTGTGCGTTCGCTTTTGTGAAGGCTCACTTTACTCCACTTGTGTGGCTTTCCACAGCGGAATAACTTCATATTTTGCAGCTTTGATTAACAAGACGAGATTTTAGAGCGTAAAGATTTTCTAATTGGTAGAAGCTTCAGACATCACTGATGTCATCAGGTTGTCTGTCATAGAATAATAGATTAAATAATGTTTCACGCTTGTTGTTATTGTTATTATTACTACTAATGACAATATTTGTGGGGAAAACCTGTGACGTGTATGGATGTGACAAGGAAACTCCAATATATTGATAGTGGCGGTTTGAATTAGCCTAATGTTTGATTATGTAGGTATATGAATTATGAGCAACATCTGTCCTGCTGTAATGCCTATCTTTGTAGTCATTTTAGATTCTAAAACATCCGTCAATGGTACTGGTACGTTAAAAATGATATTATATGTAAATAAGCAGGTACAGAATCAACTCTATCTAAACTTTATAGATAGACGTTTGCTGCTCAATTAAATCGATTTTGGGGGCAGAATAACATCACCACGTCAACAAAGAAAGGCAAATAAGAACTAAGTTGTAGGGCAGCCAAGATGCCCTGATAAAGAAGGAGAGTAAGTACATACTTGTAATGAAATAATGTATGTCAAACAGAAAAAGAGTGTCACAGTACTAAATATAAGTAGGCTAAGTGAATTAATCGGTACGACCCAGAAACTGGCTGCGCCTATGGATTCGTTGCGTTGTGTTGTGATGGGAGCATTGAAAATAATTTTTGTTATTCAATCTTGATTCTTGATGAATCTACACATACACATCCCCTAACGACCTTAAAATTTTAACGAAAACACTGTTACCGGTACTTATGTGATTTTTTATTTGTAGATTTATTAAAGGTGCCAAATTAAGTCCTGTAGTCCTTAATATACATAAAGATATTATTTATAATATCGTTAATATGGAGTCGTCAGACCGATAAAAATAAAGTTATAAAAAAGCGTTTTCGTTCTTTGAAATTCAGTTCATTTCGTACAGCAACAGCGATAAAAATGATTCAGTCTGATTGCGCCATAGGATTACCAGTAGGTCACTCTCCACAGTGGCGTTTCATAGGTGACCAACATTTTTACAGTAGTTGATAAGATATCACACACACCGCTCCATCCACCGAGGTCGATCAACAATTTGCGACCGTCGCAAATGGAGCGGCCCGACCTACATACGGTAGGTAAACCGCTCCTATGGCGATTAACAATAGATGAATCATTATATCAGCTCATCTATTAATTTTGACCTACATAATATAGGTCATAACTACAGACTTTGATGAAAAAAGCGCATGCATACATGAACTACACATTACAAAGTGACGTTCAAATTGATTAGACAAATTATATCAATGACATTAGTGTTGCATCAATTATTAGTTTTTTTTTAATAGATTTTTAAATAAAGCATTATCTGTAAAAGATTGTTTTAGGTAGAGCTACTTCATAATAAATAAATAAATAAATATGTGTGGACATTCACACAGCGCCATCTAGCCCCAAACTAAGCATAGCTTGAACTATGGGAACCAGATAACTGATATAATACTTAGATACTTTTTTGTTTATAAATACATACATAGAATACAATATAACACCCAGACACAGAACAAACACCTATGTTCATCACACAAATGTTTGTCCTGGGTAGGAATCGAACCCACAGCCCTCAGTTCAGAAGGCAGCGCTACTACCAACTGAGCTATCGGGCCCGTCATAATCCATAACATATGATATGATTATTTTATGCGGTAACACTAGAAGGATGTCATGACATGTGAGTGGGCAATTCGTCACGCCTCTATGTAGGGCTGCTCTGGGGAACAGGCCGGATGGCCCTTGCGGTAGACCACCCACCGGTGTGTAGACCCACCGCGGTTGCTCACAACCACAAAAAATAACGTTATTGTAAACTATACTACTTTTGTCAACGCCCCTGATTCATTACTACAACGTGCTTATCTTTTTGGATTAGGCGAAACAGGTACACGATTTCCACTGCTCTAGAAACGACGCACATGTCGAGCGAACATCAAGCACCTAACCAAAGGGTATTCATGTCATAGATATATAATGTCAAATGAATGAAGTTATGATGTGACATATTAAAGCTTTATAATATACTAAGAAGTCGTGAGTTTAATAAGTCAACAACCCGTGTTGAGCAATATACGCTGTAGAGTACGTATCATTGGTCTCTCGTGGTCTTATTATAGATGTCATCCGACCTGCTCCCATCCTCTGCTATATTTAAGCCCACTCAGCGACGTTCCGCTAAGTAGACTTTGTAGTTAATATTTCCATCGCTGTAACGAAGGAATTAAAATCTGATGCTATAAAAGTTATACGAGTACAATGAACAAATTCAATGAACACAATCCACTGTGGCAGGCGTGTCTGCAGGTAGTGTGCCGGGTTTGCGAATATACAGCAGATAAAGGAAAAACAAGAGAGAGTTGAAAAAAAAATAACAGAATGAATCGTCTTACTAATTGGATAAAGTTTGAGATGATAAATCATAATAAGTTACAATTTACATTAAATAACATTCAAAAGTAACAGGCATGCTCCGAAAAAGACTCGCTTCAGCTCCTACCTTACGTGAATCATATTTTATTAACAAGGCTGCAGTATTTAGATATCTGTGTCATTTAGAACGCAATGACAAAGACTAGAACGATACAGAAACAATAAACATGATTTTCCGTAACATAATACATACAAGCGGGGTATTAATTCAATAAAACTGTTGTGTTCAAACGAGTGTTAGACCCTGAAAGGTTGACAATGATATGGCACAACCATAAATTTGCAATCAATAATAATAAACGGGCAGTTGTTGGCGAGACAATGGAATTGGAATAAGGACGATAGAACAATGAGCGTCCTGATACGCATATGAGTGTGGTTTTATTCGGAACTGTGCCGGTGGTTGGGTTGGTGCACCGTCCAAGCCAAAGGGGGAGTAGTAGCCTACTGAGCATTGCCCTCTTAACGATGACTGCGTGCTCTGACTCAGACGCCCTGAGGACGACCCGACATTATAGGGTCCTCGACTGGATTATGAAGGACGATGTGTTTACCGCGAACAAACAGTCCTACGATATCGGCTTTATTATTGCAAACACTTTTGTCATCCGTATTATTCACATAAAACAATGTGTGCCATTACACAAATTAATATGGTTAATTTACACCGAATGTGTGTTTTAGAAAACACAAAATATTTCAGTTAAAATAATTTTTAATACTTATTGTAAACAATAATTAAACATCAAACTGAAATTATCATAGTAATAACAGCTACTAACCATAAATAGTCCTTTTGATCCTTTTTTCTAAACGTTACCAATATTAATGAGTAGTGTGCATTGACAGATATTATACAGTGATAAATACATTTTTAAGGCTTCGAAGAATATGATGCAGTGCGTATTAAAATATTATTAAATGTACGCCTACTACGTCCAATGACAAAGTGCTAATTAACAACCAAAATATTATATAAAATATTTAAAATACTGAATGTATCTATGTTATAAATGTAATAAACCAATAAAATTAAAAATTTAATTTAAAACAATTTAGTTTGTATAACTTTAAGTATAGCCCTGAACCGCTCACGGATAAAAACTGCTATAAAAATTATTTGCTGATAACTGAATATATTTAGGTAGGTACTGAGTTGAGTACTGCTTTTATGCAACAATGACACTGGCATCATTCAGTCTCATAATGTTAATAATCGCGAAAAGTTAACTAATATCAATTACGAGTTTAAACTTCAAGATGAGCTGTAATTTGAAATACTTGGTTAATTAAATTACGATAAATGCCCTGGAGCAAGTAGGTAATTAAACAAAGTAGGTAACAAACTCGACTCAAAATAATTAAATCTTCTTTAAATCAATTCTTCACTCATAGTAAGTTTATTATAGTATTTCGGATGATTTTATTATTTTGATATAGACTATAGATAAGCCCACAGAATAAATAGTACGTAAAATAATAACATGAAATCATGAAAATAAAAATTCTGATTCTGATAATAGTTCTATTATAACAACTGAAGAATATTGGAAATGAACAGATACAATTAGTCGGATAGCATTGAGTTGGTTATGCAAAGCAAAAAAGCGCAAATTGTAGGTGACGTGCAGAATAATCAAACACATAATGTGTTCAAGGCTGCGGTAGCCGTCATCGCCTCATACGTACACGTACTCGGTAAATATACTAAATATATAACAATAACTTCTCAATGTCAAGCGTTTATAGTAAGTAAATGAACAATGGTCTTCCTGAAATTATATGGATACAAGCAGTTGGAAACTGAACATCTTTTGATCATCCATCTTTCTGTGATAAAATAAATGCAAGGCTGTTGAATGATCGAAGACACCTGAACACATATTGGAAGATTACAACGCAATTTTCCAGATTGTGAAAGCGACATTTTTTGCCTTGCGCTACCGCCTTCACCGTCTTTTATAGAAAAGGACGAAGGGCAGAAAAGGACAGAAGCTTAATGCAGTAACGACATTTACGTGAGTGAGGTCCCTCGAGCTGGCTTTAACATTTCCCCGCGCGAAGCTAAACTGAGTTTTATTATAGGTGCTATAAGAAGATATTTAGAAGAGTAGCCAGTGAATTTGCAAACATTTGTTTTTGTTATACGGTGTATTGGTGATCTTATTACCATTATCATTTATTAAACAGATATCCACTTCAAAAACATAATTAAAACACATGACTTTGTAAGTGATAACGTAGGTTTAGGCACGTACAACAAAAATGCGAAACAAATTTGAAGTTAATAGCAAACGTGCATGCTGTGATAAATAAATGATTAAAGTATGCTGATGTTCGATAAGGAATACCATTGCGACATGTGCCATTAATAATGTAACTATTAGTAGTATGTAAAGAAGTTGTATAAATTGTGATATTGTGGGAACGCGGAAACAGAGGCATTTATCAACGCTCCGCCCCAGCCACCTTTATTTGTCCGAGAATCGCGAGGACGAGCAAGGTGACCGCGCCAACCCACCATGTATATGTACATACTTTATTTGTGGTACGTGACGACATAGCCTTTGTGTTGCCTTCGGAACGCTTTAACCTGGAACGTCTTGTCTATCATGTACAGATTCACTTAGCTAGTCCTATACTAAATAGAGTTATTGTTACTTCAGTGATTTCAATGATTCAAATGAGACTTTGCGAATAACGAATGCATAAAAACACCATAATTAATTATCAGTTGCATCAACGATATTCTGAACTTCCAACGTATTATCAGATCAGAAAGCTAGAACCTTCCAGATACCACGTGGGATGGCTTTTTGGCGGTATACGATCGCTTTGCCAGATATTCAGCCGCTAAGCAGTAGTGTTCTGGTATGAAGAGCATTGGTAGCTAGTGAAATAACTCGGCACAATATGAGAATGAGACTGCGAAATATTCTCCCAATCTAAATAGATTGTGGGGATATCTCTGGATGATGTGAGCAGTGTAGTGACATGTGGTGTGTCAAACAAGACTATAATTTTAGACTAAAGGGACAGAAGCAAGTTATAAAAAAAGCGTGTCATAGCACAGCCAACTACTTCACCGCATGGAAAAGTACTTTGTTGTTGTTGTAGTTGATATGAATCCCAGATAATATAATACCTACAGTACAGATGCCTCATCCCATACAACGGAATAACGCGGGCTATTTTACGAATTATTTTATTTCTGCATAACGCAAGATTATCAAGCGACATTTATTGCGTGTTGGCGAAGTATTGGGCCAAATGAATACACTGGACACTAACTAGTAACTCTCTAGACACGATTACTACATTTTTTTCAAGTTCGGGTTATTTTTCGTTTGTGCCTGATGGGACCCCATGATATGAATAGAATCAAGCAATCGTAAAGCCAAGCCCACTCACTGGGCCTTGAAAATAAAAATCTAAAACACAAAAATGTTAGTTTTATGAAACCTTTTAACGCAATTACTATCGTATCGATTAACTTTTATCACGAGGAAATGATGATAGCCAGGTACTCGTACACGTTTGGTGCAATCGTGTAAAAAGCAAGTACGTATATAAAATTAGATAATTTACATGTTATCGAACGACATTGAAATATAGTTTTGTAATAAATGAAAGTCACGAAATATTTATACTTACTAAGAATACCAAACAATAACAACACCGTCGCGTCGTCGACGATTGTGTAAATGAAGCAAACTAATGTTAAAATATTAAGAATGAACATAATATCACGTAAATAAGTAGCACAATGCGAGTGCTCCAACGGGAAAACTGAGTACCAGGCATCGAAGACTAGAGCTTCATGAGATACTGGCACGCGTCCAAGTCTCCAACATCGAATCAACGAGAGCTTACTGCATCACGAAACTTGTGGTGGTACATGTACGTACCACCTTTATAAACCGAACTTTATTAAATAATAAATAATGAAAGGAAGCTTTATCAAAAATTAACTTAACCTGTTCAGAAATGTTGAAGAATCAGAATTTACATAAGGCCTGGGTTGCAAAATGTTAAGGTCGAACATTCATGCTACGAATACAAAACTGTTATTATTTCCTGGTCATTAATCATTAGGTTAGTCTTAGATTATATTAAGTTAAATAAAACAAACTGCTAGTAATGTACGATCTTAATATTGAGGAAATGAGACTTGCTAATAAAAGCGCGAACAACCTCACCAAGAGATATAACGTTTCGGCCTCGCAAAGAATCGAGCGATGGCTCGACAAACTGAATAATGGTGAGACTACGTTCGTTACGTCATGACCTTCATAGACCCCGGTGGAGTGACGTAGCGCACTCACGCCTACCTGTTTGCACGTGGCTCAATATAACCAACGTTATAAACGAATGCTATTCGCATGGAGCTCTTGAATGAAAATTGGACACCAGCTAGTCGCACGACTGCAGTTCTTGGATAGTCTAGGCGCGTTGCTTTTATATCATCGGATTCACACGATTGCCCTGGCTTCATCACAAAAAGGGTGAAAAGGTTAATGAGAAAGTTTTCAGCAAGAAGCAGTGCAAATATATTATTAATCTACAAGACTTAAGAAATAATGTTGAAAGTTTTGCAATTCCATCACCGAGTTAGAAATGTGACATTAAAACTACCTCTGCACATAATATAGCTCATTAGAATCAGCAGATAATAGAATTAAGAGTAATAATTACAAAAACAAAATGTTACGTACTTCAACCAAGAGGAGCGCGCGGTTTGCTGATTATACCTAGAAAGGAAATGACAATATCGTTTTAGTTTATTAAATATTAGGTGGTATAATACACGTGACTTTGCGGGGAAGGTCTACTAGGATCAAGGCTCGTAACAACAAAAGATTATCATGGGCACCGCGCAGCGAGGATAAGCTCCGATGCGGAAGCACTGAGCGAGGCCGAGGACGAACGACCAATTCAGAAAACTGAACGCACGGCCTCCTGAAGCCGCAAACATTGCGTTTTCAATAAATTTCCTACTGGCAGAATAATACAACGGTTAAACATTTTAATGAATATTTCATATCAAAAACGTACGGTCTGTGTACGCAAGCAGTTACATAATCTAAATCATACACAAGTATACTACATCGTACAGCTAAGATCAAAACGTGAACGGCACGTGCAAACAAAACGTGAACATTTCGAGATTATTTTGAAATGATTACGACGAAACTTAGCGTGTTTTAAATACAAAGAGCAATGGTTTTACATGACAGTTATGTAATAACGCAATACATTATGTGATGGTGGGCGAGCGGAATTACTGGGACCGAATACGACAAACGCCGCAACCCGGTCGCTGCGGCCGCGAAACCTTCACTCACATTTGGCAACACGGTTATTCGAAAGCAAAGCCATCGATGGCTACAGTAACGCAAGTGCCATGTAGACTATAATCTAACTGGGACACAGATTGATTTACAACTCAAACAAGAAACCGATCCACCTCGGCCCTGCTGCACCGCGTTCCACATTCTATTACCATGAATATGCAAACAGATATTTATGAATTCCACTTCTTATTGTTATTACGTTACGGATCGGCTGCAGCAATGAGCTAAAGAACATTTCCCACACGCTATCAATTAAGAACTTGATGAGATTTCAAACGTCCTTTCAGGAAGTTTTCAGTGCATGACAAATAAGGCTGAAGTAGTTCGACCTCATGTTTTATTGTCCTATGAATTACTAGATGGCCAAAATGATTGGCAAGACCTTGACTTCGGCCCAATATAAATTGTGTGACCCCACTTCCTACATCGACGAGGGTCGTCGGTGTAGATTGCCTTTAATTTTATCTAATAACTTTGATGGTCGTTTTAGTCCAGTTTTGAAAACAACGAGATATCGTGATCATGCTGTGCACATAAACGTTTTTATTCTAAAATACTTGTCAAAAGGATTTCCTGTGGTGCCTTGAATAGACGAGGGTAAACATAACTTCAATAAAAATCCTCGAACTTTGTCAGTTAATATTAGTCGTTAAGACATTATACGAAACAAGGTTGTTAGTAATTTGCTTATTACATTATATGCATTACAATTTTTATTTACTTCACGTCAGATTTAAACATTATGGAAATGGATTAACTCCTGCTGTTCTATGTTTATTTACATGACCATACCCAACGTGATACTGCATAGTGCAAACTAAGCGGGTAATAGACTAAAAGAGCATAAAACTTAGTAACAATGTACCCTTGTTCCCGCTGCAAGTTAGAATCCTTCTCTACATTATATTAGCAGCATAATTGTTTAAAACTGCTAACAAACTAATACATTCGTCAGCCCTGACACAATACATCTCAGTTACGTGTGGGACTGTGGGTGTACTAAAAAGGTGGTGTCACGTGTTGCTGTGTTCGTGTGGCAAGCTCGCTGCGCAGTGACAGCGAGCTTGGTAGCGCGGTGCCAGCCCACCAGTGCCACCAGCTCAGCAAGGGGCATCGAGCACACGACCCGGTTCGCCGCTCGAGAAAGCATCGACAAAACTCGGTTGAGGCCGCGCACACAAGCGGACGCACACTTTCAGTCTTCGTATGCGAAACGTTTGTATATTAAGAAACACCTAAGCGAAAAAACTATAGAAAACGTCCGACCGTTGCGAAAACTGACGATTATAAATACTGTAACAGTTACTAAGCCAATGTATAGAGAGAGATTAGTTATTGGTTTTGAATTTGGTTATTTTCGAGGTGATGTGACGTTACAGCAGAACATTTGCTTTTCTTGTGCAGAAAAATTACAAGTTTATCCAACTGGCTCAGGGCCAGATGACGTTAACTTATTTGCTAGTGCAGCGCTGAATGGTCGACACCACAAAACATCATGTGATGAACAGAGAAGACTAGTACGGGAGCATTCTAAACACACTGCAAATTTTGTTTGCGTAAACGGCGTACATCTGTCGTAATAGATGCCACTAAAATAGATACAAAGACGTACAAAAAATAGTTCACCTAGAAGTTTTACAACGAACCTTGTGATGTCCCACATATGAAATGTATGGCTTTCAAGGTACCCTAATATTGAAGATAAAGCTAATTTTGACCGTTTTAAAATATATTTGTACAGCTACGTCCGTGACCTTGGATTTGACGCCCCCGTTCTACTTTCCTACATCTTAACAATGCGTTAATCACCATCTGCCAAAGAAATATGAATTGCTGCTTCTGCAATGATATCGTACCTATTAATATGTATGTTGCTTATTTGACAAACACTCCAAAAGCGGGTCAGGTCTAGTTTATAATCAGGTAAGGACAAATTTTATTAACTTAGAAACACGATACTACTCAAGACTTTCAATTGTTCTCGCAGGAAAACCGGGTCAAATTTGACAACGTAATGCATTTGACCTACATGGCAAATGAGTGGCATTTGAAAAAAATTGAGCAAGGTGTTAGACGGCAACGCATTTTATCATTTGGTTGCTTGAGTTAAGCTATAATGATTGAAGTCTGCGCATTTGAATTAAATACATAATATATTTTAAAGTATTTTCCCAAGTAAAAGTTATAAGTACACCGACTTATTTACTTTAAATTAGTTCAAGTTGCGATTCACCGCATTCATCATCATCATCATCATTATCATCATCCGCCTGAAGGAAGACGTCCACTGCTTATAAAAGGCCTCCCACCACACCATCACATTTAAATTTCAAATATCCGAATAAGTGTATTTTATTCTTTATGACAATCAAATAAAAATTAGTTCATATAAAAAGTATGTATCTAATCTCACCGCTTCTGAAGAATGCTCATTGTCGAACAAGTATTGTTATTAACAAAATTAATATCAACTATATTCCTAGAGTTGATCATCACGCGTGCGCTCATCGCTCACTATTGCCAGCACAGGTTTGGGGTCAAGCCGCGAAATAAGGGGCACAAGGTAAAAGATGGTGCATTGAGAACGGCCTTAAGCCCAATAGCGATCTGCGGCCGCGCGCTGCTTCCTATACTGGCGTCGGAGCGACAATGCCACCACCAGCGTCCGCGTCGGCAGCTACGAAGGTGAGGTGACGCTGCAAAGGTCGATCACCACTCGATCGAAGCTAGGTTTCATTCAATTCACTTAATTATATTATTTGGAATTCGTCACGAAGCAATTGAACCGTTTAATTTTGTGCTCTATTGTAGAGACGATTTGGGCAGTATCAACTTATTCATTCAATATCTAATTATCAATACACTCGTTGGAAGGTATGATTAAAATAATAATCGAAGTTCAATCCAAACTATAATTTTGATATGCGTATGCGAATGAGTCGACCTCAAGTGCAGACAACTTTTCTTTAGCGCAGCGAGGGGGCGCCATTCTAATAATATTACAACAACCGTTCAAGTATCTCAGTAGGGATACTTTTATGTTATAGGTATATTTATATCGAAAAGTATCACCATCTTAGTATTTAAGATAAGACTCTAGATGAATCATACTACCAGTACATAATTATCGATTTACCATTACATCGAGCAAGATAATAAATATCATAATGTAAATTTGGAAACACAATATAAGCCAAAAATGTTTCTTAATCAGACTGATATTACTGATGCGAAAAAATGAGAGCGGGGTTTTATCGTGACCAACAAGGCGAAAACTGGTGACCTCAAATCATATAACAGGAGCGCGGTGGGTAAAACACAAATACTCAAGTTTTACGGGTCAACTGCGGGGAGTGGGTAACGGTGGGAGGCCGAGAGAGAGGCATGAAGGGCGCAGGGCCCGAGCTTGGGGAGGACCCTGACACAGATCCAAACTCATCAGTAAAGCACCGCGGAGGCCTCGAGATTCGACTGGTATAATCATCGATTCCTCCGCACACCATGCCGCTTTACACAAAATGGGTCAGCGCGCTTGCCTCTCAGACAAACTTGGAGAACGCGCCATGTCCCCGTTCCGAATTGCTCCCTCGGCAAATTAACGCTTCACGCTACCGTGCTCCGGATTTGCTACCAATAAAATAAATAAAATAGAGAAGTTATATCAAGAATAAATGATACAAAGTTCCTACCGGCTTTTATAGTAGAGAAGTGTGAAACTTTAAGCTTCTGACACAAAACAGCCACTCGACACGCGAGTTGTACTTTCAATGTTTGGTCAATATTATGTCGCTGCTTTGTCCCTCATTTACCATGTTAAGGTCTATCATGATGACCCCATTTCGGGTTCTGTAATTTTCGTTTTGACTCATCTCATTGTAATAATTTAACGAGAATAATTCGGTCAAGTAAATTTAAAAAGCAAGTTATGTTCATTATCAAATAGGCATCCTAAATGCTAAGTGGAACGGCGTGGGCTGAGCGCGCAAATTGAGAGAACGTACGTGACCGGGTCTCGTCAGCGGCAACGTCACAGTTTCATGAGCCACTTTCAGCTGAGTAATGTCATCGGGCCGCGATCGTTGCACACCAGTGCGGTGGCTGTGAACAGTACGCCGCTCGTAAGTTGCGACACCCCAGAACCTACTCCACACGTCCTCCGGGGAAAATACTAGCCGAGATGCCCACGCCACTAGAGAGAGCAGTTAAAAATTAATAATGATATAGGTATGCAAGCGGCACCTAAAATATACTACCTACTGATGACATAAAGGCTCATAAGAAAACATCATTATTTACACAATGTAAGTATTTTTTAAGCGATCTCAAGTTTATTATTGATCGTTGAAGTATTCACAAAGCAGCGCTTAGAGAAAATTGCTTTCAAAAGGCGTGTGGCGGACTGGCGGTGAAACCAATGGAGATCATATCATCCTATAACACAAAAACGGCGACGCCACGGACCGAAGAAAGAAACGAATCGACGCACTTTCCATCTTTTCATCAACAAAAACGATATTCAAATTATTAAGTTTCACAAAGAAATCGACTTCATATTGTATTGTAGAGTAGAGAGCTCTATTGGACTATTCGCTCAATGCTCATGTTACTAATAATGCTGAAAATTAACGTTTTCGCTATTTTCAAACCAATGTATTATATTGAATACGAAAGGACGATACAATCGATTTTCATAACGAATCACAAATCGGTGTTATTTTTAAGCTAACCTTGGCCTTGTAAGATATAGTACAGGCCTTGTAAGATATACAAACAGTTCGGTAATAAGGAAGTCTTGGAAAAATTTACATAAATAAGCAAATATGACTGTAGTAATGAATTACTATTTTAAACGTCAATTTTACTCATCAGTTGAGTTAGGGATAGCTAAATCACCTTCATAGATATTACCATACGACCTGAAAACACACAGCTTGCTTTGCTTGTTACGTTGGATACTTGGATGCGGAATTACGAGAGCTAGAAGAAACTTTATTAACAACATCCTTGATAAACATAATAGGATGAACATTTGTTAGGATTTTTTCTATACCAAGTTCCGCAAATAGATATAACCGTAGCTTAGCAAAGTACAAAGTATTATGTAAATTGTAACACAAACATTGTAATAAAAAACAAGTCATTGATCAAAACAAGTAGTTTAAAACATCAACACAATCGTGATGACATGCTAGTTTTGGATTGTAGCCAGACTAGGTGAAAATCGAGGTTTTGAATCTAACTGGATTTTATCTTGACTGAAATATGAGGCTGGTGCTGCGAAAACCCACTTAGTTATCGCATTCCGCTGTCAGTGAAACAGGAGCGCCGAGAGCTGGCCTGGCCGCAATCTCTCGCTTTGTGAACGCTCAGCGGCCCTCGGCTAAATTGATACATTCTTGCGAAACAACCTCGCCCAACTTATTCAAACATAATAGAATGTACTGTAAAGATACCAGTGGCTTAAGATACAATTGAATTTGAATGAAATAAACGACCTACGTCATCTGCTACAAACCAGTCATCTAAATAAACAATAACAAGCTGCTACATGCAACGAGTTCAGTGCGAGACAATGTTTCAAGCCGCCCGTAGTAGCCTTGCATGCACTCGCTGTAGATATGGCCACACATAAATCTCGAGCTCCAATTCGATTTTCATGCGATCGATTGTTTTAATGTAGGCAGGCACCATCTGCCTTGACATGATTCAGTCAATATCCAACACGTTTTATTAGTACGATGTTTTGGATGCCTTTTCGAAAATCTACAAAACTTAAAATCTTGTTGTAAATCATGTAGAGCTAAATAATTTATAAATTCCAGAGTTAGAGAGGAATAAAGAGATAACCAAGCTAAGTATACGAGCCAAATATTTTATAAAAGACAGAAAACATTAATCGAATGTGACTACATGTGACTAAAATTTCGTGGACATTGTTTGGGTATAAATAACATATCTGGGGTGTTCGTTACAAATGAGAATGAAAAGGGTCGGAAGTCGGAACGAAGCATCTACCCACACTTATGCTTTTCCGTGCATTCAGCACGGAGAAAGGTCATCGACCCCTTGGTATAGCTCCTCCGCAAATCTTTATATTCTGCATCGGTCGGTATCCTATACATACATAGTATTAACTTCGTATATCGTCGCGGACCACGGTCTTACGGGGGGAACGGGAAGACGGTTCAAATTCAAACACGCCTATAACTATTTATACAGAAAGAGACTGGATTAAATATTATATGAACCCGAAGGAGATAGCATGAATGAGTTAAGTAGATATCTACACTTGCATATACTTTTGCTACCATGATATCATCTATAATCAATACAAAATCAAGAGGTAGTCAATCCCAATCGTAATACAAATATGGTGCAAACAGATGCCCATGATGATCTCAACAAAGGCCGGAATATAAATGCTACAAAAAGTTCACAAAAAAGCAATTGGAACTTTAGAAGGTAAGCGCTTTCCGGCCTCGGCAGACTTACTACCTGCTAAAGGAAAGAAACGAGTCCACCCTCGACGAATTTATGTAGACAGATACACGAAGCCGTATACGTGTGTAGATACGACATATACGGTGTATATGTCGTATCTACACACAATATTTACTCTACAATTATTTATTTATCAACGTCAAAACTGGTTTTACTACTTAAATAAATTATGTAAAAATTACCAAAGAGCTACTTTTTGCACTTGCCATCGAGATGAACACACTATTGAACCTGTCAATAATAAAAGAACTAGAACGAGTTTGATGATCACGTGTAAAGCAATGTAAGTTATAAACCTAGATATTTAGTGACCAGATATAGAAATGGATATGACAACATTTACTGGACGTCAGCGATCAATTAACGTTTAACGTGGATAATTGGCATTCAATTGATTGTTTATTATGATGAGAGAAGTAATCATTGGTGTCTATGACGTTTATAATTTGAAACGAAATGTTAACGTAGTCCTGGTAATACTTCAAACGAATAAAATAGAAAACACTGGGGTCGCAACGGTTAGGGTTACCGTAGCGAACGAGGGTGCGGAGGAATAAAGAAAAAACATCGAAACACCATCAACGCGTGGTACTCGTTCTGGGGGATCAAGGGAACATCAAATTTTCAAATTGTCTAAAAACAATACCAAGTTGCAATAATTAGTAAACAATTTAGTGAATGTTAATTACAGCTAATGATAATGGTAGCAGTAAGAGTGATTCGATTTCTAAGTTGCTCTCTCCAGCTGTCATTAATGTTCAGCTTACACAACAAGGAAAGTTTAACCGTGCAGCATTAACTTTCGCCTGTTGTAGAGACAGTAATTAATGAAATCAACAAACTTACATTACACATTAAATTTTATGTACATTCTCTAAAACAACAGCAGTGAAATGACAAAACCACGGCAATCAAAACAAGAAACATGAAGATTGCAACCACAAAAACGGCATCGTACCTGTTTTATGTTCTAAATCAAATAACAACCCGATCGACGGAAAGTCCTTCGTAGTAAATGATAAAATGAAACTAGTTCCGCGTTGACTCCAACAACCAAAATAGCTCACCTGGCTAAGGCCATTATTCGTTCGTATAATCCAATTTTCCAATATACTGACACCACTCTGATAACACAAACAGATTGTTATAAAAGTACAATGTTCCACTGAAACAACGACACCGGTATGCGAAAGTGTATCACGTTTGACAGTTTCACTTCACCACATGGCTGTGCGGTTGCGCTCGACGACGTGACGTACAGTTCGGTCGACGATCGACGGGCAACTGCCGCGAGTGGAGTAGGTAGAGTATGCTCGGCTCGGCGGTTAGTCGGGGTGCCGAATTTCCGATGCCGACTAGCGATGTGAATGTGAGCGAGCGCTCCTCGCTCGCAGAGACCGAGGCGCGGGGTCAGCGAGGGCGGAGCGCCCGGTGACCGGCACCCGCGGGACAGCTGCGCACCGCAGACCCTTTCTCCGATCTGTCTCTATTGTAGTGAAAGCTTTAGTCTCCTACGATGATGGGCTCACCCACCACGATGTTGACAAATAGTATTGTAATAAGTAGCACTGAGACGATGGACAACATTCTCCAATTAATGATACTAGGAATATCGTGGAATATCGTATCGTAGGTGAAAGCCGCGGGGAGTCGAAGGATGCAGGAGGCATGCAGTCGCCCAAATTGGCGTTCCCTGGGGGAGGCCTACGTTCAGCTCGTCTTCAGGCTGTTAATAATGATAATGATGTTGGGTGATGATGAACTAGTAAAATAAAACTAGTGTTAACAAACCACTGCCATACTGCCTACCAAATGCTTATCCTATGCTAATGCGCTAAATATCAATACGTGCGCAAATGGCGTCATTGTGAAATAAAATGGCAAAGCGGTTTGCCGAATTGGAGCGAACGGAGCACAAATAAAGGTTGTCAGTTATTAAAAGGTATCAAGACAATATTCAGTTGCAGAGGTAGCTCAGGTAGCTTAGTTCAGTGCACGAAGGGAGAAGTTGTTGCCCCCGTGTGGAACCTTGAGCACCCAACCTACATGCCCAAGACACAAATCAAACTTAAAGCCAATTGAAGCTTTATTTGTAGGTCTTACAACTCTGCAAAAGTGCAATGTCCTTTGTATCATCACGGTCAAAATACACGGACTAATCAAAGAATAATGAAAGGCATTTTATATCATACCTTGCTTTTGAATTTAAATTGTCTTTGACATTTGAAAGGGTTCGGTTTGGAGAGGAAGTTCCTTCAGAGCTCTTTTATATAACCCTTAAACGTACTTTGTAAAGTTACAGAATTTGATTCCATGGCTCCACCTAAATAAGTCGCTTGGAAAAGTTTCTGCAACAGTTTTTATTTCCTTTCAGCCTCAGATGTTTGGGTAACCTTTGTCCTTATCATTTGAAATTGCTACATAGCTTGCAGTAAATGTTGTCTACCGTAATAAAAACTCTCTTTTATCCGCAATTTGGTGAAAGTAGTAGCTGGATGGAACGGAAATTGCCATATCAAATCTCGATGTTACTGCGATTATCATTCACGTATGTGTAATTTTAAATAGAAATGTTGTCACTACTCCGGAAGTCAGTGGTGCTATTTAAAAGCATATCAAATTAGAAATTGCTTTATGAACCATCTAACAGAGAATTCTTCAAAACTCCATTGCTTCTCTGTCATACCGTGCAGCCGTACAACCAGTCTAGTCAAAGTCAAACCTATTGTTATTGGCAACTGTCAATGAGACCACCATTTATTGAGGCATTTTTTACTTCTTTACAATTTGCCCAAGTATGATTCAGACACGGGCCCGACCCAATGGGGAAGCTAATTCGAGTAGGCCCGAGTACATTCATAAAGCGTGCATTGGCTGTGCATGCAGAATACAAAACTAAATAATATGACCGCCGAGGGTTAGTCAAAGTCAGCGAGTCATCTCCCCCTCAAAGGCGTCTCAAACACCCGTCGACCTTGGCTCGAGTCTTCAGGGTTAACCTCCCGAAGGGAAAAAGCCCTCGCGGCCTCGGATGCCTCGGGCCCACCTTACCTGCTCGGAATCTTGGGCCTTTGTTTGACGCAATCATTATGCTACAAATATTTTATATGAGTATACTTTAAATGGTTTTGATTAATACTGATATATTTATTTTCAAGTAAAAAGTTTTGCCTAGGTTACTGAGTTTTAATTTTCGCACATTATTTGTGAAAAGTACTATACAAGCCTTGGCCTCATCTTGGCATTGATGGACTTACCTATTAACACATTCGTCCGTCTATTGCAGGCCGCTGCAGTAACGTACTATTTTATATTTGTCTTCGGTAAAAATAATATTTTGAAACTAATGGAAAATCATAAGGGATTATATATAAGTAAAATAAATGACCCTATGATTTTTTTGATACTGTACCATCCAGATGTTAGATTTATTTATCAAAGCAGTAAGCAGACGACCTAGCTCGCTTTAATCTCGAATATTATTCTGTACTGACTGCTACCAAAGACAATTTTTTACTATCCAACTTTGTGCTGACAGTATTACCTGGGACTATTGATTAAAGTCTTTATTTCGGGCAGACAATATAGCTGTTTTGATAAATGAGGATAACGTATTCAACAATTTATTATAAGTATTTTTATCGTTTTATAAGGGAACCCTAAAAACGCTAAAGACAAAGATCTTATTTGCAGTCATTGGCTTTGACATTAAATTAAACGTTATTTTACAAAACAAACATTTGAGAGTACGTGCCGATTGCAGACAAAACAACACACGCTAACTTTTCGGTTACAAATTGCATTTAATAAAATCAGTATAAACGTGCCTTTTTAATAAATTCCTTTTGTTGGAGTTATAAGCGGATGGTATGTAATAAGTTGGTAAGACAAAGGAATCACAATACGCACGTGAATTTAAGTAAATACATTGAGAGGTATCACACTAAAAGGTCAGTTTACCTCAAATTCTATTTATATTCTTATAACTTTTAATAGAAGACAGTAATAAAGTTAAACTATACTGAAGTTTTTTTTTATTTTCATTATAAATAATAACGGTATTTCCTGTTACAAATAAGTCTGATAAATAAATAGGGCCTCGAGACGCGACATCAAAATAATAAATAGGTACGGCGTAACTAGATAACAGCCTTTGTTGAAACTACAAGGTATAATGATGTACAATTGTACCTACATAGGTAAGTGTACTCAGTAACACAACTTGTTTACAATAATAATAGGGTGAGGATTCGCGTCATCAGCTACGTTGCTCAGTCATCGATCAGTGCAAGTCAAGATTTCATTCACAAAATATTCAATTTGTGAATTCGTTCTCGATTTGAACATTGATTGAAGACTGATAATTGTTCTGTAATACAGACCTAAGTATACTTGCGGATGACAGAGTAGCTAGAGTCACAAATGTTGTTATACATGAATCATGATAGTCTTATGGTTATATGGCCACTATCCCCGGTTTCTGAAAATACTGAACGCTCATTGGTTGAAGACAGCCAATGATGAACAGCCAACAAATGAGCGTTCTATGTTTAAGTTGACTTAGTTGACATAAGTGTAACTTGAACAAACGTAGGTACTAGAAACCGGGAAATAGTTGCCATCGACAAACGGAGCGCGCTGGCATGACCTGCTACAGCATGAAGGCCACTGGAACACTTGGCCCCACCCTTACCACTTATTGGTAACCTATTTCCACTTCTGTTGCATATAAGCACTGACTTTTGTCGCAAGTATTTTAAATTCCTCCAATTCACCTGAAAGCCCGTCGCCAACCGTGTGACAGATAAATAACCTACAAATTATTGCATTTTATTGCGGTTTCAAGTTTAGATCTAGGTTAAGAGGTTGATACTCCGATCTGTAGAGGTTTTGTAAATTGTAATGAGCACTCTGATTGAACAATAACATTTGACGAAAATAACATCGTTAATAACAAAAACATAATAAAACTTTGAATTTATAATGCAAATAGTTTATCATTTATAGAATTTAAGTATCGAGTTATTTTGTCTTTGACGAGTCAAAGTCAAATTGTTTTATTGCAGATAGGGATAGGCCACTCATGGCATTTTTACAAGTCAAATTAAATTATTATAATCACTAAGCAGATAAAATCACAAAGTTCACAATGTGAATTATTATTACTATATGTCGCAGATCGATCAACGGCATCTAGTGCCGAGTAGCGAACTACAGTGTAGTTTTCTTTTTTTTAATAATAACGGTGTCGAAATGTCAAGTGATTACTTGGGTGGAATCGAATTCGTTGAAATGGCAACACCGTGGTTGTCTATGTTCACCTTGAGGTTGATTCGTTCTTACATTCAGTTCGGTCGGCCGAAAAATGGATGACGAACCGGCCTTCATCAAAAATCAGCTGGCGGCGTCATCAGAAGTGGGATGCAATCCTCAAAGCCCACCAGAATAATGGACTCTGATAACGAAAAATCGCGTATTCTATTGGAACAACAGAACCGGAATTTCCTCGCTCCGATATAAGCCATGAAATAACCGCCGATAAACAGTGAGATACAATTTCCTGAGTTCAAACTAGGCAAAAAAAATGTGGATGCGTGCTTTGATTATTAGTACTGATGGATTGATGATTACAAGGCGCTCCGCTGATGCTAGCGCTGAGCCGTGCATTGAAGGGGCTATTGTCAGCTTGGCAGTCTCAAGTGTCTTTCCATGGAGTTGTAGAAACAGGAAGTCCACCATTTGTCGGCTTTGTGTGGAATTGTTGCGCTGGGAAGTTGAAGCTGCAATGGAGAATCTTGCCGTACACAAAATTTACAAGTACCACAATGATGTGTGGTGGTTGGGAACTGGTGCTTCTGCCTTGTAAATATGGACCATGTTGGTGATACCTACTGCTAAATCTGGTGAGTCGTACAATGTTGTGTTTGAATTTTCCTGATACGTTATAAAGTTCAGTTCAGTTTACGATCAAAATCTAAAACCTTCACTGCTATCAAGTAATTTTGTTGAAGGCTGTCATTACAGATTTCATTCCTTGAAGCCATAGGCATTCATTGTCTTTGTTTATTAGATTTTATTGCAGTTGTGATTTTCTTCTCTGGAAGGCTGATCGTGGTGTCAGAGGGTTTTGACCACCCAAAGACTACCACCTTCTGGCGTTTTGTAAAACAGTCGAAAAGCTTAGCGTGCTTTCTGAGACTGTTGCATGCGCCTCTTTTCGTAGCAGTTATTATGCCCAAAAATCGATCACAGTTTAAGTTGTATGACTGTACCGATTGGCCACGAACAGCTAATCGAGATGTTCTACGAGCGTTACGGTCGTAGTCGAATGACCAAACTTTTGAGATATACGTACTCTCGTGTGTTTATTCCTTTACAGATTGACATCATCAGCAAACAGTTGCTGCGTGGCTGAAGTGAAGGACAGTTGCTGTATGTGATGTCTGTGCTGCTACGGCTGTCCTATACCTACTGTACACTGGCTGCGGAGTCGAGCGACGCTAGCTACGGAACGAAGCTAAGTACCCTCTAGTAATTTTTATGGAAAATTCGAGTTATCATCACTATCTGTTATGTTAGCTTTCTATTGAGTTGGTGTTTTTTTTTTTATTGTGTAAAAATGTTTTACTGGAAGTCTTTATGTTGGTCAGATAGGCAAACGTGTAAAGTTCAGCTCTTCGATTTTTTTTTGTTGAAATTTTACTCACTACTATGCTATTTGATGGGTAAGTTGCGTCTAACGTTTAAAGTTGTGGGTAGTTCACTGAGAATACTAAAGGGACATCGATGACGTCACTACACAAATGGAGAGCAAGCGATATACAACTTAGCCTGAGCTAGATCGGGACAACGTATTCTTATTCTTATTCTATTTGGGGGCGGTAAGGCCTGCACTGACGTCCCACATGCAGTCCCACTTCCCACTTCCTCCTGTCAGCATTTACTCAAGCCAGCCCAGCTCCTTTATGTGTCGGAGCACGGCTCTGGGTCGATGGCACAACTGTTCCAGCGATGTTACATTGGATGGTGGCTTGGAGACCGATTGCAAACGACTCTGTGGTCGTTTTTCGTGTTTGGTCAGTAGATGTGTCATTTCTCTTGTCTCTTCTGTGGCTGTGCAATATAGCAGCACATGCTCCACTGATGCGTTTTCCTGCATGCAACCCCGGCGCAGATGGCTATCTGTGGCACCGATTTTATGCAGGTGATAATTTTATTGAGGTTACAGTGACCTGTGATAATACCCACCATAAGGCGGAGGTCTTGCCTCATTAATTTCACCAAATTGTTTGTGAGTTTTCTATTTAGGGATGGAAACATCACAATCACGTTTTGACGTGATCTGAGATCACAATCATAACTGTGCTTGCTTGCAATCAGTTCTATTTCTGTTCCATAGATCTTTCTGCTCTTTCTCCGTGTGAATGTGCTGTAAGTTTCTTAGTTGTGTTGCAGTGGGTTTACATAGTTCCGCTATGCCCACCTCAACCCGTTTCTTCGTTCCTTCCTTTGCTAGAGTATCTGCCTTGTTGCTTCTTGGACACGAGCCGTGACCCTTTGTCCACATTACTACTACCTTATACTTTTCTGAAAAGTTTTGCGAGGACGTATGGCATTCCGATAAAGCATTATTGATATTGGATCCGTTACGCGTAACCCATTTGTACTTTGCGAAAGCCAACCTTGCGACAAAATGTACGTGAACTGTCATAGTGATCGGTTGGCTATTAGTGTTTTTGCAAAACTGTTACTAACTAAAAGACGCACACAGACGTAACCACGTTGGCCTGTTTGTTTTAGTTGCATCGAAGCGCGTGGCTCTATCTAGACATGTAGGTAATCATAGAGATTATCAAAAATCAAGCATTACTTGATAAATTCTACTATAGGCACTTACATGTAGGATGACTTGGTTACAAAAAAAAATGAAGAGTGAAAACAAACTAAGGTTAAATTGATAGTTATTTTCAATCTTGTTTGTGTGATTTTGTTCAACTCGATAGCGTCGATGCGTTTGCACATTGTTATTATAGTGTGCAGTTTTGCAAAGTATAGTTTGAGATAAGAATTGCTATGGATGACAACAACATAAACACGACTACACAGCAATGACGACTACTACAACTGTGACAATGACTATGACAATGTTGGAGTTTCAGTAGTTCTTTGCGAGGAACTATCTGAACAAGACAAGGTTACAGTAGTTCCTACCTGTTGGAACTAGCTGGGCAAAGACAATAATGACAGAACTACAAATTAATCGCATACTCGTCAGTATGATGATTACGTCGTGAAAAATGTTATTGTGTAGGTACATAAGTTGCATAAGTAAGTAGTAAGAAGTAATACGAACTAATTAAGTCACGCGGCAAGCGAGGGTGCAAAAAAAAAGGCTGAAATAGAATTTGTTTAAAATATTAAAGCTCCATTAAAATGAAACTTAATAGTCCTTTCCGAAATTCCTGTATCAATAAACTTCAGTGCCGGTATTAGGAAATACATATCTGGCATGTTAAGTCACTGTTGTTCCATCGCGTCGTCTTGTTCTGGATGGTAGCACATAACGAAATTCTGTTTTGTTGACTAATAAAATGACTACGCGATAGCCCCGATGACCGTTCAAAGTGGTACAGATAACAGAAGTTAAAGATGGTAATAGAGATTACCGAGCAATAATATCAGCACACTCGAACTATCTTTTTCTTGTTTTTCTTGTTTTGCTGAGAGTATCCGCCGGATGGAGGCGATGACTTGAGAGTATCCGCCGGATGGAGGCGATGATTTGAGAGTATCCGCCGGATGGAGGCGATGATTTGAGAGTATCCGCCAGATTGAGGCGATGACTTAGGGTATCCGCCAGATGGAGGCGATGAATTAGTCCTAGAATTTACTAAATGGTAACTTTGATAGCTAACTGTGTTTTTGATAAATATTGCTCGGTGGTCACGAAAGCTTTAATAGACCTAAATTAAGTTCAAGTTGTTTATGGAAGTTATTTTAAATTTTATTTTAACCCACCTTGGGCAGGCTGGCCGATGCGGTGAACCTATACTGATGTGAATTTTCTTTTTAGATTACGCACACGAGGACGTGTGATTTATCAGAATGGCCGTGTCGCAGATCGATCAACGGCATCTAGTGCCGAGTAGCAAACTACAGTGTAGTTTTCTTTTTTTTAATAATAACGGTGTCGAAATGTCAAGTGATTACTTGGGTGGAATCGAATTCGTTGAAATGGCAACACCGTGGTTGTCTATGTTCGCCTTGAGGTTGATTCGTTCTTACATTCAGTTCGGTCAGCCATCTTAAGAAATAAAAACACTTTTGCTCCAGCAACGGAACCAAACGCACGAGTCGCGTCCACCGCATTTCGACATCCGTTTAAATGTTTGCCATCCTCGACTATTTTGTTGGTTAATTGATTGTAGACAGTAAATTAAAGATCGAGAAGTCTACCTACGTTTTTATTTTCGCCTATGGAAAAATGGATGACAAACCGGCCTTCATCAAAAATCAGCTGGCGGCGTCATATACAGGGTTACAGGAAAAATCGTGCTAGATCCATTAAGGGCGTGGAGTACCCATCATTTCAGACTTATTTCACTATGAAACACTCTAGCCTAAACTTAACTCTTTTCCAGATATTCGACTTTTAATTTTTTTATTGAAAATTGCCGTTTTTTAGGCTACAAAATTTAATTTTGTTTATTTTGTGTGTCTTATTACTATTATTATTGCATTTTTATATGTGTAATAATATGCTTTAGGACGTCAATCATTAAGATAGTACATAAGTTAATTGAATAGGCCGTAGTAGACAAGTGAAAGTTAAGAAATAAACAAAAAAATTATAAACTGTATTGTTCTCTAAAGGATATCTAAAAAAAATATTATGGCAGTAGTTCGGCAAATGTGTTTTAAAATATCTACGTTTCATCAGCTATCTAACGAGGTATAATAATCTAGGATTTTATTCAAATGCATTGAAAAATATTAGTTTCATAGGCGACAGTGGAGAAGAAAATTTATACTTAGCCCTAAAAAGTAAAATAAAACAATAGGTAAGCATGCAATGTTAGTTATTAAAGGTTTTCACATAAATTTTTCTTATTCTACAGTTCATGTTCAACATGGCCGTCTCTATTTCTGATACATTGTCGCATCCTTCTACGGAGACCAGTCTTCACTACTCCAGTGGTCAACGTGGTCCTCATTTTATTTGCTGCATCCACAATCCTTTCTCTTAAGTCTGCCACAGACGAAAGTGGATTTAGCTCGCTGTACACAAGACTTTTCATGAGCTCCCATACACGAAAATCCATGGGGGTTAGGTCCAGACTCCTTGCTGGCCATGGCAACGGCCCACCTCGTCTAATCCATTTGGTTTGGTAATTTGTGTCCAGCCAGTCTCTGACACTTCTCCTGAAATGGGCAGGGCAGCCATCGTGTTGGAACCACATGTCCCTGATCAGGTTGAGTGGCAGATCATCCAGCATATCACTCAAGTCTGCTCTCAGGAAATTTTCGTAGCTTTCCCCATTTACATTATCCGGGAGAAAGTAAGGTCCAATCAAATGATTGGATATTGGGATTCCTTAGTTATTTTGGGGCCCAGTAATGGGTGGGCCTTGTGATAGTTAGTTATGTCATCTTTATCAAATTTGGACTCATTCGTTCACAAGATATTTCTTAGAAAATCTGGGTCTTCTACGTCAGCATTTAGCATAAATCTGCAAAAGTCCAATCTTCTCGCAAGGTCTCAAAACAGAGCCAGTTTCTCGAAGTCTTCGATAAGCTCTGTCAAGAACGGCCACATCCGGCACTCGACGACCGGGGTAGCGAGTTATGTATTCGTTGCGAGCTTGCGCAGACACACAATCGCAGTATCCGTAACAAATAAGCATATCAGCATATTCCTCAGGTGTGTAGGACGTCATCTTCAACACTTCCGTATCACAGGTACAAATCAGAGTCCGGTTAACAAGCATAGTAATCACAAATCAGAAGAAATAGTCCAGAATCACAGCCAAGTCGAGAAATAGAGCAAAACGATATCACATCTACTATGTACGAAGCACAAAAGCAGTCTGACAACCAAGATACCGAGACCGTTAGAACTGCTATCTGGAGCGTTCCAACTATTTTTTTACACGAAATGTAATACAAACCCTAGATTATTATACCTCGTTAGAAAGCTGATGAAACGTAGATATTTTATAACATATCTGCCGAACAACTGCCATAATATTTTTTTTAGATATCCTTTAGAGAACAATACAGTTTATAATTTTTTTGTTTATTTCTTAACTTTCACTTGTCTACTACGGTCTATTCAATTAACTTATGTACTATTTTAATGATTGACGTCCTAAAGCATATTATTACACATATAAAAATGCAATAATAATAGTAAAAAGACACACAAAATAAACAAAATTAAATTTTGTTGCATAAAAATCGGCAATTTTCAATAAAAATATTAAAAGTCGAATATCTGGAAAACGGTTAAGTTTAGGCTAGGGTGTCTCATAGTGAAATAAGTCTGAAATGATGGGTACTCCACGCCCTTAATGGATCTAGCACGATTTTTCCTGTAACCCTGTATAATAGCGAGCTTATTACAATAAGTGTTTGAAAAAAAAAAAGATGTTCTCTCTTCCACTACAGGTGCAAGGTGCAAGCAATTCGGCACAATGCAGAATAGACAACTCCAATCCGTAGCTTCAATTACACCTGTAAAGAAGAAGCTACAAGAACTTTTACAAAGAAATAACATTCGAAGCAAATAATCGAAGCGATTAAATAAGCATTTAATAACATTAAAATTAAATGACTGAGTCAGAATTTCAAGTTTATCTTCGGAATGGGAATTTGAACAAAGTGAGGTAAAACATTAAAAAATATGATGAAAATTTATTAAAAAATAATTTGTGTCAATAAAAGAGTTAATCTATTTATCTACTATTAGTTGATAAACGCAAAGAAACGTAATTTATATTTAAAGGCCGACAAGTACGACCGATTTAATGAGAAGTTGCAAGGGGTAGATATCTTCAAAGCCAACACTGATCGACATTAAATGACTCATCTGCTGCAGCTATTTCCTAACAATAAGTACAATAACTTGCATCTAGAAGAATCGAATCTCTGAAGCACGTGTGGTTTGATAAAAAAAAACTTTATTGATCTCTAAACACCAATTGCTATAAGTATCATAATTGTTGGACCTGTATGGTTACTCTTGAAGCCAATCCCAATTTCACTCAAATTCTAATCCAAATCAATCACTGTGTTAAATGACTGTTAAATAATTTGGTAAAAATGCGGATGGTGAAATGAGTCGATTACATTTAGTTCCATAAAATTTGATGGACAAAGATTGCAATTGTGCGCTAGTATCGTATTTAGGAGTACCAAATTCCACGATTTCGTTCCAAATCCCAAATTACGATTAAAATCGAGTGTCATGAGTAACCCTGCTGTTTGTGGTTAACTTGCTACGTTCGTATCGCATTTTTATCCTTTTATAATTATGACATCTTCAAAGATCAGTTTAGTTGACAATTTATTAGTCTTTATTATAAATCTACGGTCTTTGTATTGCTATTGCACAGCGATTTCATCAATCACGGTACGTTTTCTGTTTTCTGTAATTCATTGAAAAGTTTCTTGTCTGTAACTCGGACTCTAGGCTCTATCATCACTCACTACATTTTTATGGACTACGGCTACGCCCTCGAGGCCCGGCAAAACGGTTCAAAGAGTTGTATGGGACAACCCTGAAGATACAACCAATAGATAAATATACACTTCAAAATCGATCGACACGATACCAGCTATCTACGATACACCTGAATTGACAACCAATTCCTTTGATGAAGTAACTTCATCGAAGATGTTTTAAATTAGGACCGCTCTAACTATAATAATATCAAATCAATTCACTTTAAAGCTTTCAGAATAAGCGATAGGTAAAACACAGTTCACAAATTGGAAAACTACCTACCAATATTAGAGAGCCGGCTAAAAACGCAGATATCTCGGGGCGAAAGGCTCGGTGTGTATATTTTTTTTAGAAACTGCATCGACAGAGTGCCTGCTACTGAGATCCGTTCGCTCACACTTTCCACGATTAACTTTCTCGTTTACAATGCAATTTGACCTTTCATTTATGTAGCAGACGATAAGGGACGATTTGAAACTCGAAACGAAAAAAACATCTTCAATACATTATAAAGTTCTTCTTTTAAGATCTATAAGTCTTAAAGTAGGTGTGTGTAGTAAAGAATTGTAATGTATGTATGTACTCTATATCTAACATTGCAACATTTTTGAAGGTATTAAATGGAAGAATTTACTTACAAAAAATCACTACATAGAGAAAGAACTCTTAAAAATAAAATTACAAATGTTCAAAAAAAATCATATTCAGTTATTAATCCAAACGAGTTTTCATACATATAAAAATAGAATCAAACTTTTTTACGTGCTGTCCAATTTTATGCAATATTGATTATACTTAATTTGTTTTTTTTTTTCAATTTATAAATATTCATCCAACTTTAAAACCAGTATAGATACGTATCATAATCAGAAAATTAAGCTTCTAATAAATCATGAATTCTAAAATAGTAGAGTTCCAATACATTCATACAGAAGCAGTTTTTCGCCTTAAATGACAAACAAGTCAGGTTAAGAAAACAGTAATAACTCCTCCTTTAAGTGTTATCAGATCTAAAGCTCTACTTTAAATCTCCGGCGGACGGCAGTGGCAGCGGCGCGGACGCTTTCTTCCGCCAACGTTACCATAGGTCCGGGGAAATTGGAATGGCTGGCAGGCGGCAGCCCTACAAGCAGTGGAAAGCTCGATATCGCTGCTAGGCGAGGTGAAAACCCCAGAAAGTAGCTGGCGGCCGTCACGCATGCTTTTAGGTATCTCTCTTGCTGCAACTTTCAAAAACTTCCTACACAAACAGATGTTTAATAATATTCACTTCGCGCAGCGATTACTGCGAATATGGGAGGTGCAAACCGGTGTTGAATTAATTTTATGATATGAACATGGGTACCTATTTATGTGGTGTGATTGTGTTTCATGCACTGATTATATATTGAGGATAATAATTATACAACATAGCATACTCATTAGTAAAATTATTGTTAATAACTGATTCAGTTACCTATTGCTAACCTTTACGGTCATGTAAAGTTTACAGCGATTATTATAGTAACAGCACAGGGACATAACAGTGAAAGTGCATCTCTCTCTACTGTTGCGCCCGCGCACAGCATTCAGAGCATTTTTCAGTCGTGATCCGAAAGAGAGAAATGCAAGAAAGCGCCAGCAAACGAACGATGGTATAGTAAAAATTTGAAAGCGCTACACAATAGCGCGTTGTCGAAATTGGAAAGTTGAGTAGCGTGCGTTCATTGCATAACAGCTCTTACGGTGTGACGCTGACGAAAGGTAAGGCGTGACGTCATCGGCATGAAAGTGCATCGGCCGAGGCCCCCTGCCGGTGCACGTGCAGTGCAGCGCAGCGCTTCCTGCATTGAGGACTTTCTATTGGGAAACCGCGAGCACTTCGCTGCTCTCCTCTCGTCGTTGGGAAATTCAACTCTCACGCGTGGTGTGGCTATGGCTAAACGAACCGAGATGCATCCGATTGAGCAATCATCTGTACAATGCGCGCTTACACAACCGTTGACACGGCCGCTACGCTACGTAGGAGGCTCGTCGATGGGACGCATCGCGGAGAATTAAACTAGCCGTGCCGGCCACATGCAGGTCAAGTTACTACAGACATGGACAGCTAAATGAGTAGGTTACGAAACACGATGATACTTACACTTTTGTAAAGCTCCGAGGCGGCTTGTAAAGTCCTGTAACAAGAAGGTAAATTTCAATACCTAAAAATTACCAATTTACATGCTATCTATAAATCGAACCATTGTGCACTACCGGGAAGTGTCTTTGCAACTTACTAAACGCCATGAATCGAGCAATTACAATCTAGACAAGTCTAGCACTTGTGATGTATCAGTTGCAGTTTGTGTCGAACTTGCTTGGCTTGTGTTGTATGGCTAGAGTGTGCAAAGCAGCAAACAAAATAGATACTAAAGACCTTAATGCCAATATAAATAATCGATTGACATGCAATAATAAAATCAATTGTGTAGGTAGAGTACATTTGTACTCATTACAAGCTTGAAATCAATATAAGCCGCCTTGACACTGTTTGCTTTTACAAGCCAACGGATGCGTGTGTCAGATGTAAAATCTGTTACAATGATAATAATAACAATAAAGAACATTTATTTTTTATTTTATTTTATTACAATTGGTTCGGTAACAGACAATAGGCTATTAGATACAATATACACCACCAACGTTAACACAGCATTATAAACCTAAAGTCCAATAATAACCGTACACAGCTTAAATAAGTATAGACATATTGACACTATGTAACTGCGTTACATTAACTATACAGTGTGTATACGAGTAACTGTGTGTGAGTAAAGAACAGAATTAATTACTTAAATAAACTATTGACAGCAAACTTAAAAGATATAAGACTACACGAAAACATGTCTCTGGGATCGGTTAATCCGTCATATGTGCGACACATCCTAAGTAAAGGATCATTCCGTGAAACGTTGTTGTAGGTAGGTGGCATGTTAAATAGCTGTAAATTACGTACAGAACGTGAGGGTACTTTGAAATTGACATTCATTAAAAGTTCACTACCAAACGTACCATTGACAATTTTGTACAGGGTGCACAAGTCCGTAATATTTCTACGGCTTTCAAGCGTTTTCATCTTGAATTTATCTAGTCTATCCGAGTATTCTTTAAGCTTACGCCTCAAACCGAGTCTAGTGCACAGTGACCTCAAAAATTTACGCTGTATAGCCTCGACTCTGACAACGTGCAAATCGTATATGGGGTACCAAACTGACGAGCAATATTCAAGAATAGACCTTACTAAGCTATTGTATAAAATAATCCACGAAGCGCTATTTCTAAAAGGTTTCGCTGTGCGCAAGACAAACCCCAACATTCTGTTTGCCCTGTTCGTAATAAAATCATAATGAGGCCTAAAGGAAAGTGCAGAATCAAACATTACTCCCAAATCACGAACAGCACCAACACGACCTAAAACTATTCCATCAAGGTGGTAACTGAAGCAGATGGGTGATTTGCTTTTGGTAAAACTTATCACTTGGCATTTATTCGGGTTGAGTGACATGTGGTTTATTACACACCAGTCATTAATTAAATCAAGATCTTCCTGGAGCCGTAAACAGTCCAGCCTAGAGGAGACTCGGCGAAATATCTTGATATCATCCGCATATGCCAAGAAATTGCCATCTAATTGATCTAAGAGATCATTAATAAATACCAAGAACAGCAAAGGCCCTAGGTTTGAACCCTGAGGCACACCCGACGAAGCCATGAACGGTACTGACTCATACCCATATAACGTCACTAGCTGAGATCTGTTCAGAAGATAAGATCTTAACCATCTATGTAGATTCCCATGAATGCCCAATCGACTTAGCTTTTTTAGTAATATGAGGTGATCAACACGATCAAAAGCTTTAGAAAAATCCGTGTAAATGGCATCAGTCTGTGTTCCGTCCTCAAAGGACTCACATATGTAGGTAGTGTACTCGAGAAGATTTGTGGCTGTGGATCTGCCCGCGATAAAACCATGCTGATTAGGATTCAATCGGTGTTTTAAATGATTATAAATATGATCATACGCTATACCTTCAAATACCTTAGCGAAACAGTTAAGTATACTAATTGGTCTATAGTTGGCAGCATCCCCTTTATCCCCGGATTTGTATACGGGAGTTATTCTGGCTAATTTCCATAAAGATGGAAATGTACCCTCAGTTAGGGACTTTGAAAAGATCAGCGATAAAGGTTTAATTAGAGCTGGTGCACAGCATCGGACAAATATTGGGGGAATACCATCAGGACCCGCTGACTTAGTAATCTTAAGACTTTTTAATCGAACTAATAAGTCTCTTTCCGATATAACCATAGAATAAGCCGAGAAACTCGTTGGAGCAAAGTGGGGATAATAATGACCGTTCGATGGACTGCTATACACAGACGAAAAATAGTCGGCAAACAAATTCACTACGTCACTTCCAGTGTTAGCAATACGATCCTGAAATTTGATACTACTCGGGACAGTATTAGTGACTCTCTTATTTTTGGTATAGCGCCAAAAAGCTTTTATGTTATCGGACAAGCCTTCTTCAATGCTTTCAATATATTTTTTGTAGCAGTTGTCCATATTGGTTTTCACAACATTTCGAAAATAAGAGTATGTATCATAATCTCGAGCATTACCAAATCGTTTGAACTTAGCATGATACTTATCCTTTCTTCTCAGTAATCGAATAAGTTCCTTGGAAAACCAAACCGGAAATCTGCAGTTACGAATTTTGCTTTTGGGAGTATAATTTTCAATAATTGAATATAGCGTATTATAAAAGAATTGAACAAAATCCTCATAGTTCAAATGCTTCACATGTTCTTCCCATTGAACAGCATTTAGGTCACAAATGCACTTCTCGTAGTCAGTTTTGTAAAAACAGAGCTTCTCTACCTCTCTGTTTTCTAGTAACGTCGGAAGAAAACAGCGATAAGTCAACTCAAATGGAGGATGATGATCATCCTGGCGACTGAGTGCTGAGGCACTAGTGATAGCACAATCCTCTGGCTTATCAAAAAGAACCAAGTCCAATATTCTGTTATTGTGGTTAGTAATATAGTTAAGTTGATGAAGCGCAGTTTCTTGCAACAATTCATACAGGATCTTTGATTTATCACATAGATAAGTGACCGGGCAACCCAACCGCTTGGACCACTTCAAATCACCCAAATTGAAATCTCCAATAATACAAGTAGGGCAAGCAGCAGAGCTTACTATGCCCTTAGAGCAGTTTAAGAAGTCAATATAAATGGAAGAAGGTAGATAGTCCGGTAAATAAACAGTACATAAATTCATTAAAAGTTTATTGCCAATTTTTATTTGTACCCATAAATGTTCTATTAAATCAAGCTGCCAGTCAGGTCTCGCTTCTACGTTATATTTTTTTAAAATAGCTATTAGCACACCACCACCGTGTTTTTTGTTGAATTTTACTTTAAATAACTCACTACGATCATGACGCAGTACCTGATATCTGCTATCAACAATTTCAGTAGAATCAATATGATCATCCAACCACGTTTCACAGAGACATATCACGTCATAATTTTGACATAATATCGAATTATAAATATCAATAACCTTCGTTCTAGAACCACGTATGTTTTGATAAAAGATAGATAAAGCCATTGAGAGACTATACCCAGGACATATAAAACAACCCTAAATACCCATCAAAATACGATTACTGATACTTTAACAACATCTGAATTCTGAGTAGGCACACCGTAGCAATAGAAAGAAAAATATAGAAAAACATTATAAAAAAAAAAAAAAAACGCGAATTACAGAAGAGGTAGGTATTATTTTAAATTCAAATGTATATAATATTACAAACTAGTCGTAAGTAACCGTTCAGACTGAAAAACACGCTGTCTCAGGCAGGCACCTAACCTAAATATTTACTTGATTAAATCTAGGCTATTAGAGTTTTTTATAAGAATATATTGCGAAGTATCGTCCTTTCTAGCATAGATGCGACCATTGCGCACCCACACAAACTTATAGGATGCCGCCTTTGCCCTCCTCCTAGCCTCGGCATGTAGAGCCTTATTGAGTGGCGAGAGATGCTCCGATATATAAACTGGAACTTTGTCACCCGAATATCCCAATAAGCCAGTGTTAAGTTTCTCTTTAGGGTGAGACTTATTGTATCTGGCCACCGCAGAGTAGAACTCATCACGACGTCTTACGTTCTTAAACTTGAATAGCTATTGAATAGCTAACGTAGACGACATTTTTAAATTTAATCGCATACCCAAGTCTCTACTTCCTGAAGAGTTTCAGTTTGAAACAGTGAGTCATCGTGACCATGAGGACACAAAATCAAATGCCTGACTTTAAAAAAATTAATAAAACATCTAATCTGGTTTTCTATTAATAGTGGTGCGGAAAAAGTGAACTATACAAAATTATGTAAATTATTTTGGAGAAACTGTTAAGCTTATACTTAGCGTAATACAATATCTAACAAAGCAATGCATAGCAATATGTAAATTGATTGCACTTTAAAAGTTTAAAACTAATGCAAAAATATGCTAGACAGCATAGTATACATAAATACATCAAATGGGTAAAACTTCATTCTATTCAGTTGCCACGAAAAGTTATTCTCATTTCGTTCATCATAGCGTAGTCGATCGTAGTTATAGAGTCATAGACAAAGGTATTTTTGCAACGTCCACTTTATAGCACTTTAACATTACCATACAAATGTCACGCTGATTGACCAATAAGTGAGAGAGTTTAAAAAATTGAGGTCTCAACGCGGGACGCTCCTCAAAGGAGTTCATGGTTGAATGGAACATGTACAGTAACCAAATCGTTTCAACCAAACCAACTAAAACCTTGTCTTAATCGTCACAAAGTTTATAATTCACCGACGGCGGCGCTCCGAAAGCAGTTCCTAAATGTAGGATTGAGAACGGCGGTGAATAAATGTTTTAATCTTTATACATTTTAAAATAAAGTCCAATTCTGTGTGAAAAAGGACGGCATTCAAGAAGTAGGTTGAGAGAACGCTCGTCTAGATATACCCGTACATCACAAAGATATCGTTAACTCCTCACTGCGGGACTGTGTCTTATGACATTAACAAGAAACTTCATTAGGTGTTTTAGATAACATTTTGATAATAGTAAGATAATGCACTTGAAAATAGATAAATAATATTTATAACGACGCAAACTTCTTACATGTGCAAGTGCAGAAAAATTGGAAACGAAACTAGATACTTATAGAAAACGGTTTATTGCCAAACATCGTGTTTCCGAAGACATTGTAAGTAATCTAGAACGAGATCATAAGCAATAAATAGTATAAGAACGGAAAGGAGAGAGGCCTGTGCACTTTCTACTAGGAACAGCGAACAAAAGTAACGAGCTAAACTGTGATATAACCCGCCCGCGGTTGCAAAGTTACGGCTATCGTCAACACCAACAAATATCAAAGAACCTTGTCGCTTTATACAGGTTAAACCTTACCGTTCAAAGACTAGCGAATCAGTTTAAACTTTACTGTGACAAGATGCGTCGATGTAAAGACATTTAATGATAATGCGGCTGTACTGTGTAGCTCTACAGAGGTATAGAGATCAGCAGATTTCACGCCCCATTCGGCTTTCGTAACACCCTTCTAAACTAAACGTGCTGATTTTCATTCTGTTCCGGGCTTATGTTAGAGCTACGAATATCGGTTTCGAATCCGGGTTTCTAGATCACAGTCCTCAAACAATCACACAACTTACTGCTGGTATTTATTAATATTATGGCTTTATCATATTTAAAACCTTTTTGCCACCAAAGTTTGTTACCAAGAAGTTTTGCCAGTATTACATTATAATCGAAAAAACAAATTAGTAACAAATTAATTAGTTAAGAATCTATAATGTATGTTCACTGCAGATAAAATTAATGATACTTAATATTATGCATGAATGATGTCATTATTCCAAAAGCTGCACATGTATTTAAAAACAAGATTGTACTTATCACAAAATTACCTACGTAAAAGGGCTGAGAAAGATAATTTCGTTTTCTGGAAAGTAAAGTGTAGGAAGTAAGGTTGGTAATAATAAATCAAGCAAAATCTTAAAGGAAGAGAAAAGCTGAACGATCTCGCAACTTCACGCACCATTCGCCTTTCGTAATACTCTTTTGCTGTGCAATGTGCGCCATTTAACCCATGGATCGCCAACATAATAGAGTTCAAAAATTAAACTTAGTGCGAGACTATTAACTACCTATAACTTACAAAATAATCAAAGTAGACACAATTCAAAGAATATAATTTAACATATTATATGTTGTGGTACGAAGCCTTATACTAGGTGAGGAAGGACGTGATAATTCTTATGTAACGCATAAACAAATTAAAATCACGACAATAGCAATAAACCACAAAGAAAACCTTAATTGAATTAATGTGCTAAGACTTTGAAAGTGTGGACACCTCTTTCTCCTACCAAACCTGTGGCAATGTGGCGACTTTTTCTACGCACGCCACTCTAATGACCACACTTATTGTTTTAAGTAGATAATTAGGTCAAATAACCATTTATTTTATTTTTACTTATTTATACTATAGTGTGGTGAGGACCCTCTTTCAATATGTGTACTGTTTACAGTATACTCTACATCTATACTACAATGAATGTGTACTGTGTATTTGTTGGTGACTATCCAAAACGTGCTACTCAGTACTCTATTACGACATATTATTATGTAATTTACGAAAGGTTAATTTATATTACAGGCTATTTATTTTTAATACAACAAAACAACAAGGCAAACAAAACGTATAGACAAATTGACAAAATAAACTCTGATATCATTAATACTGATGTCATAATAACTTAGTGTTAAAATAACAACGCATGATTTCTTTTTGCAAACTATATGATTGATTGATCAGCGACAGCCGACGATGAGGCGTAGATAAAGGCGCTAATACAAATCAATCGCATTAGAAACGTTGCGTTTTGCAAGTTTCTAACGGCTCGGATTAGTCTGTAATATGTTGCAAGTTATGAATATCTAACAATCTGGCTATGCCACATTCTCTGACAGTGCCTGGCGGCTGGTAAATTGCAAGAGATCGCGGCGAGAAATAAGTTCACCGTCCCAGATGCGCGGTACTTTCGTTTTGAAATCGGCGCGCACAATTGGCCGTATCGAGACGAAGTTGCAGTGGAAGCCGAATACTTGCCACTCTTGCCAGCATTCCGCCGTTTTTACACCAGATTAAAATGATTACAGACGTTACGCAAATGCAATAAATCTCACCCGCACCCTAATAATCCGGGAGAGCACCCGTTTCAAAGACATCGATCTTTTTGACTTCCTCAAAGAAGAGTTATAAGCTCTGCGAACAAGTATTCTCATCAGACTTTTATGCAACTTGGCAGTTGCAGTTTTTTTGGAAAGAGAAACGGAAGTACATATTTATCTAGAAACTTTTAGATTCACCACGCTCGAAAGTATACAATGAATCGAATTTCTCTTTCGCTGATGGATGATCGTGACGGGTGACGATACTTTCGACACCATTCAATTTAGAGAATAAAATAAAAGCATTCGTTTCAGCAGTTAACTCTACTAAGCACCTATAAAGGTGCTACTGTAATCTGGCAGATAATGCTTTAATTTTGAGGCTATTTTTGGTTAATTTTACAGTTAAAATGTTATAAGGTTTAGAGGCATTTAAGGCTTCATTTTGGGCATGAATAATAATAATGAGTGCGCGAAACTTCACGAACATCACGACTTTTGCAATTCGTGTTACATTAACCGCTACGTATAGAATGTGACATAATTTCGCTGGCTCTCTATTGCGAAGAGCCCGCGTAGAAACTGTGCTACAGCGATTGTAATGAGATACGAGCGTACTGCAATATGAATAAAGAATTTTAATAAAAAAATAGTGTGACCAATTAAAGTTTAGTGTAATGAAAATATTTAAATTAAAAAATGTAGTTCACATTTGTAAGTTTGTATTTGATGGGAAAAGCAAATTGTAATTTTTAATGTTAATTGGTAAATAATACAATTGGATTATAAAACAATTAAGCAGTACTTAGCCATAAAGTTAGGTATTTCATTGCGGTCTGGTTTCTTCTTCTTTACGGCTGTAGCCAAAGCTCTGGATCGAATTTTTCTGTTCTGCGTTGTGCCGAATTCCTTTGCTTGCACCTGAACTTAGTGCAAAAATTAGCATAACATAATTTTTTAGAGGTTCTTAAATCAATCCAATCGAAAATGTTCACGATGGTGAAACTTGGGAATTTCTGCTTAGGGGAGAAAACTGAACAAATCCGGCAGCCCAGTTTTGGCAGACCGATCGATATAAGTAAAAGTAAAAACCGAAATAAACTTATGAAAATTTTTAATAGGTTCATTTAAGTCTACTCTGACAATGTAATGAATTGACGATAGACAGGCCCTCTTCCATTGCCTTTTTCGTCTTTAAAAGGCATACGTGACTCCAAGGCAGTTTCACTGCGGTACCGTGGAAGGTACTCCGTCCCGACACGTGTCACCGTGTCATGTCGGACCCGTTCAAACGAGCGTATAAAGTGTCATTTCATTTATGCAGCAGGCGTGCGCCAGATTTCATAAGCGATCTCTCCGCACCCTGATCTAGGTTAGGTGGCCGGCATCAGCGGCAGCGGCGGCCGTATCGAGCGCGTCCGAAGTTAACCTACATACGGGTACATCAGTGGCACGCTTACAACAACAGAGCTTGGGTCGAGAGCACCCGTACCCGTGAAATTCGTGACCCAGCCTCACCCCTCTCCGCTCAGCCCCTAGCGACCTCTCCTCTCGCATTTCGAGCCTCACAGAGCGTCAAACTTCGTTAGATAAGAGATTGCTAGGTCCCACTTTCATAAGGCCGTTGTCGGAGGCATCGCTGAATATAATTGGACGACGGATATACAATATTATTAACCTTCTTTCCAAATGCTTCAGACGTTCACCCGTCTGCAGCTGGTTTATTTTGAGGTGATACCCTTCTATCAGTAACAAATAATTTTCAATACCCACGAAACTTTATCAAACAAAGGGTTTTAATAAAGAAACAACAAATTAGCTAGTGTTTTTTATTTGCACCGAAAATACAAAATGGACAAGATGATTTAAAATCAGTTACTTACTGGTATAAAATAAAAGCAGAATAATAAAAATATTTATCGATTGCAAAAAATGATAAGCTACATCGACCTTGCCGTGATGACATTTCTTAAACTGAATGTATAGGCATATCAGGTTTTTAGACAATCGCCTTCGATTCGGCAAAAATAGAGACGCTTAGTATCTTATCAGTTCGCAAACGTGACAAGAAATCTTTGTATCTGAAGTAAACGCGATAAGGATACAATTTCACACTCTTCACGAGTCATAATGCTATTCGGACCATAGTAGCGTTTTTAATTTAGTCCTTAGCCTTATTAATTAAAAGACTTCCTGTAATACATTTATTGTCCATAACGCCTAATAAAATTTGCCCAGCAAATGGACAAAACCCAGCCAAACGTATATAAAACCGAACCTACTGTATGGACGACGGAGAATCATCAATACTTGATGCTACTTTATTTGAACTAAATATGACTAATTAAGCAATTAGGTATTATATTATCTGTGGTCATTTTAAGGTGATATTTGATCAGGTGAAATGAACATTTTGTAGTTAACTGAAAACGCCTGATAAAATTAATCGCAGCCTGGCAAAAGCCTGGTATAATAATATGACTAATTACAAAACTAAATAATATCTCATCTAACTTGAAAATATTTGAATACAACCTGTGGGGTGATTACGTAACTTTGACAGCAATGCAACAGGAAAAATTTCATTCCGAATATGAAATTTTTTATAGTAACTATGCACATAAACTGCATATTGAAACTGTCAAATCCATACGTTTTTGTGTTTCTATTGGTTGCAATCAAGTTACATAATCGCCTAGCTGATTAAAATATGATACTTCGACTAATCAAAAAAAATTGCGTCTCTGCTCTAAAGCAGAGACGCAATTTCAAGACTCACATTAAGAGGCACGAGTACTTCAGTCACAGAATAGATAATATATAGTATGCTACAGTATAGTAAATAGTAATCATACTGTATTATGATATATAAGTAATGCGCAAGAACAAAGATCTAAAAGCCAATATTGCATAATTCTAAAATGACTTACACAAAAGTGCGTGCGATGACTTCATTTTGCATGTTTTATAGAGAGGAAAAAATGCAGTCTACGAATGAGACCATGTCGATTTATTTGCAAAACATTAGTAATTTCAAGACTATTTATGAATTTAGGTGCTATTTAGAATAAACATATCTCAAGGTTCTCAAAGTCGTGGGATTCGATATTCAGTAGCCATGAAGGTACGAGTGTCTGTAGGTTATTTGAGCCGAAACCAATGAAGGGTGTCTGAACGGCGCGGAGGACGACAAGGGTCAGGAGTGAAGAGGCGCAAAGCACAAGTGGCTGCAGTGCTGCGCTCACAGGGGTCGACGCCCGGCCATACCACAAATCGATAACCTGATTTGCACACAACTACACAACTCGTCATCATTCACCAAAATGGCGTTTAATTAGTAATTAGTATAATGCGTATGTTGGTGATAGCAGAGCGGTTAATAACATTACAGGCTATAGTTGACAAACACGTCTGTATTCGTAATAAACCTAATGAAGATAGAACAGGTATTCATTCCAAATGAAGACTACATGGTAATTATGTTGCACATGCTAAAATGTGCCTAAGTAATATATTGATTGATACTCAAGTCCAGCTTATTACACTCGCACTGAATGCATACAAAGAGACAAAGACAAACAAATAATGTAATGGTAATGATAACGCATCTTTCTTATAATTCTGGTTAATCCAATTCAAACTATATATATATAGAATCAATGTCCATTGTGCTCTAATGGTAATATTCAATATGTAAATATATACTAGCTGGCCCGGCCTGGCTTCGCACGGAATAAATATATATAAGGTGTTAAATAAATCCAGTCACGCATTAACACCATCAGGATTGTCTACGATCATTACACCAATGTTTTATTTTCAATAGAAGAATTTTGTGATCTTTACTATTATAGAAATTCTTGAGCTGAAGCACATTTTTACTTACACTTTTCAGAATTGTGAAAATATCAAAAACTATTACATAGGATTAGATACGTAATAGACAGACTTTTGTTCTAATGTTATAGACGTAATCAAGTGGGACTTTGGAACGCGATAGTTTTATATTATCAGGACCTCAAGAATAAGGTAAAACAAAGGTTTTACTCAAACAAGTGCGTACAGTCTAAAAGCGAATCGCCTAAAACGTCCCAAGGTGTAACCTCAACAAGTCCGTACATTTTCATAGAAATGTCTGAGGGTAACTGGAGCAACAACGTCGAGGTTATTTCACCGCTTAGTAACCAAATGAAATTCCCACTTTACGAGGCCGTATTTGAAGTTAATTTCGTCAGAGCAAACTGCCGATGCCGCGCCTACTGGAGATTAAGGCATGACTGAAAATTGCGAATTGTCAACCCTGGATGTGATGCGACAATGCAAGCGTCGAGCCAGCAGGAGTCAGCTTGCAAACGGAGGTCGACGCCCTGCGCTGCGACGGCTGCGACGGACGAGTTAACATGGAATACTGACCCATCCTATATTCCAGACCATCCTATGCACTTGCAACTGAATACTCATCACTTTAGAGCTCTTTTTACTGTGGCCTATGTCCCAGTTAGAGAACAGAACTTCGAAAGTTCAAACCTATACCATTACAAACCGATACCATCGGCTCATGCAGGAAGTGTGTCTATGTTGAGCTTCACGGATTATTTAAAGACACGTTTATTTTATTTAGCACGATAAATGTCCCAATTGCGGGTGTGAAATGAATAGATCAGAGGCAGTAGTAAATTTCTAAATGAATAAAGTTTTAAGAGATTTCGTGGTCAGTAAACACTAAACAGGGAAGCCAAGAGATGGCTTCAAAAGGAAAGGAACCACAACCTTGAGTCATAGTGCCGTCTGCCGCCGATATGATCCACAAACAATGTTTATGGTGTTTACAATATTTAGCGGGTAGTTACGAGCTAGTAAAAGGTTAAAGTTATAGTCAAATCCTACTACTATTATTGGGATTAACTATTACCAAGCCGTAGCTTGACAAAATCGAACTGAAGACGTGTGCCAGTAAGTTAACGCATCCAAGCGAGGATTTAGGTAATATAGTGATGATGAGATGCGATATTCAAAGATGTTGGTGGTTTTACTTGTGTAATGTAAACTAATGCAGCAACAGGCAAGTTGTTCGCCTAGAGTTAAGCGTCATCATCACGGCTGCCCATAACAGTTGCTGTGCCACTCAGAACTCCCAACCTTGCCAGTATATAGCATCCTTGAAAATGTTGCCATCAACCATCAATCAAACCATTATTAACCGTTTAACCATAAACAGTAGAAGGGCGCGACCATAAAATTAACGATTCGATTCCAGTGCCGTGGCTCCGAATTAGATCGAGGTGAAGCGATGACAAACGCGATAACAAAACCAAGATAAGTATATCTATCAGTAAATAGAAATACAACAATATGAGAAATGGTTTGCTTATAATGTTATGAGAATGGTAAACCACCTCATCCGTATCAAAACTACTGTCTGAGCAAATGTTTTAAAATTCGCAAACAACGAGCTCGATTTCACGCAAGTAAATGAATCAGCTGAAAAAATAACTTGTATACCTACTTATACCAAATGAAACGGTATGAAAATCACTAAAGGCGCCCCACGGTTTCAGACACAACCAAGACATTTTGCGCGGGAGATTCAGTTTCCGTGATATTTAACTGCCAATAGTTGGAATCGGTATTGTCAGTATTGTTGTTGTTATTTGTGCATTAGTCAATTCGATTTTTTCGTAGTAAGCTAAACAAAAAAACAATATGCCAAAATTTCGCTTTCATTAGAGAACTATTTACCTAACTAGGTACTTCCAGTCCAGATACACTCTAATAGAAGATAATAGGTTAAATTAAGTACTATTGTTTAGAAACAATTTACTCAATAGTAGGTACTTGTAATATTAATTTTATTCTTTGATATAAGATATGGCCCATATTTCAAACATTTACAAACTAAACCGTCTTCTCATCAGTGGTGTAGCGCAAAACTTTAATTCATAAAGTAAACAAATTGATAGATACTGGACTGAAGGACCTGTCAATAAGGAAATGTAATTCCATATCGCTAGTTTGTAGCCTTAATCCAAACAAAACAACTTCAAATACGAAACTAAAATACAAGTAGTTCTTCACATTTTCAAGTAGGATGTCTAATAAAAGGAAATGGGCGTTACTCATACATACTGATGTGTGTAAAACCGACAAAATTGATGACTAAAGCTTCTCAGAACTATTGTAACAGAAACGGGTGTAGATAATCTAGAACAGTAAAGCACTCATAGTAACCTAATTTAAGCGCTATCTCTCAACATATTTCCCCTTTTATCGAGCAAAAATAACGCCTTCTCAGAATCTTGTTACATAAAATTTCGCATTCGGCTGAGCGTCTTGGATGGAGCACGACCTAGAAAATGTAATGATTTCCATTTATCATTCGCGAGTCCTTGGTAGGAAAGTTGTTCAAGGTTTTGTAGATCCCGGAAACATCCTTCGAACGTGGGAGCTGCGTTGTGCTACATAGGCTACAAGGTCAGGGGGACCTTGTTCGGTTAATTCGAATAATCTGACGATCCGCCCGCCCCGCCCGGTTTGGGTCACATTAACAAGGTTACAAAAGATTAGAGTGCGTAATAATTTGACATTATTAAGGACTAAAAACCGTAGGGAGCCCCGCCACGTGGTTTCTCCCGCAAAATTCCCGTTTACATCCAAAACTAAATCCGGAATAAAATGAATCGTATGTTGATCTCGAAAGATAGTGATACCACTTGTGTGCATATTTAAGTCGATTGATATTGTAGCACACAAGTAACATACAGACAAGGTTTCACTTCATATATCATGGAGATAAAATAAAACATCAAATAATATCACTCTGTGAACAAACGCGGGTGTGTATTTGGAAGGCACAGAATTCGCCCTCTTTGGAAGGTTCGATCTGCGTACCTGATTTTCAGAAGGTCCTTTTACCTGCCAAAAATCTTTGTTTTGACCTTGCGTTGGGATTTCATTGACGCGATAGACACACATCACAAAGGCATGCCGGCACGAACACGAGCATTGAACAAGAGTTTAGCAATTGTTCCATAATTATTAATTATTTTTGATTATATGAGGTTGGTAGGTACTATAATATCTCATCATCATAATCAGCCTGAACATCCATTGCTGAACATAGGCTTCCCCCATAAAATAGGGTTAAAATGGCGGGGTTTTTACCGTTGTCTACTTTTTATCATCCATCCACATCTTCAGCCATCTACTCGTAAACATGGTACATGTAAAGAACTGCAGCGAAATATCGGAAACTCATAAAAGATTTCCATCATGGTAAAGATCCCATAAAACTGAAGCCACACCAGCGCACAGTGGTTTGACCCCATATAGTGCAAGATCCCACAGTAGGAATACCTACGTCATCGAGTACCTCAATAGGCTATCTGTAGATCGTTAACTGACACATAAACATGTAAAAAAATTAGGTCTGCCAATTCCGATCCTGGCAGATAATGGAAATCCGTAAAATTTTTTGGAGTTTTTTTTATTTCAAAATTACTTCATAAGGTACTAAAGGTACTCAAACGAAAATGCTGGGAATAATTAGCCATTAATTAATTTTGTAAAAAAATCGGTCTGCCATCGCACATCCTGCCAGAAGTATCTTACAAACGGCCCTTCACACCATTTACCTACCTCAACGAGTACCCTGATGAAACCTATGCCATTAATAGCCAAGGTGTCCCTGATAATAGATTAAAAGGTCTGCCAGGTCTAAACTTGCCAAAACTTAGTGTTCAAAGCACTTGAAGTTGGATTTTCATGACCTGGCAGGACCGGAATTGGCAGACTTGACTTTTGACATGTTTAAGTGTCAGCAATCTAAAGATAGCCTATTGAGGTACTCGATGACAAGCTTTTTTGTCAGAATTTGTGAGTTTATAGGGTACTTGCCACCAACTCTTTACTCTTTGGACTTTTTGGAAAAGAGTAAATTACTTATGAAAGTTGCAATATCAAAACTACATGTACATAATATGAGATTAACATGTATTTTATAATATGAGATTGGTGAATGAAACATCAAAATAGGGATTATTGGAACATTCACTTCTTCAGCACGACTATTGTGCAGACTAGGGGGTCTAGCAAAGATCCCAAACGCTAACGCTAACTCCAAAAATGTATTGAAATGGCATTAGCTGCAACAGAGCAAGTGATTTCTGAAATGTCATTTCAATACATTTTGGAGTTAGCATTTGGGATCTTTGCTAAACCCCAGCAGAACTATTTTTATGTGGATGGATTTTACCGACACATGACGTATTGTTAATCATACCGTAGTGCACTGTGTGATACACATTTAACGGATTATCAACTTAGTAAAGTTACGTGTACTAAGTGACATTACAGTGTAAGGCTTACACCACCGACACTAAATTCCACAACATGCCAATACGACGTTGTAAGTTGCCGTGATAGCTTGCTGCTGGAGAAAAACGCAGTCAATGCAGTGAATGCAGACCCGATGATTTGATTTAAAGATGGACTCATATTCTTTTCTTTTCCGCTTCACTGTGTAGTTTTTAGCGCACCGTCTATATTATATTGTGCTTATAGTCTGAGGCATAAACTAAAAAGCACTAGTCAAGGGCAAATTTTACAAAAATATTTGACGTTTCGTGAGCAGCCTAACCACTTACCTATGTTTTAAATGGTCCCATCAACTTACGTAGCACAGTTCACACATTGAGCAGCTGAATTATCAAAAGAAGAATACAGAAAAACACTTATTTTACAATAAATTATAGGATTAAAAACAATAATTAAGCAGAAGAACATGGCACAAAAGCGAAAAAGATAAAATGCAGGACCCAGCTGTCAGTGTCAGTATCAAATTATCAATCAATCAGTAGTATCAAATCAGTTATGCCACTGTCAAAGCTCGGTGTTATGGTTTTCGAACGCAGTCCTAGAGAATTTAGAAAAGTAAAGTCTACAATTTATAGCTACATAAATAACCACAGTCGTAGTTTATAACTGTATGTTTATTCTAACTTGTTTTAAAACTAAATTTTATATTTATTTTAGAATTGCTTTCCTATCTACCCACATTGTCTTTATCTGAACCAAACATGCGAAAAGGAGAGGTGTAGATTTCGGAAAAGCGAGAAAGAGTAGGTGCCACTGCTCACACCCATTATGTCCATTCATTCAATACAATTATTATTGTAGGTACGTAGTATTTTTGTTGGTAACCACAGAGCAAAAAAAAAAACTATATAGGCGAAGCGTCATTTGTTTCATAGCTCTGTGTTGGTAACCATAATTTATGGAAAGTTTTCCGGAAACTTCAACTTTTAATAAATTTTACATTATTAGGTATTCTAAAATGTTGACTGCATACATACAATACCTAGTCAAGTTTACGGGAACGTGATGTTACTTTGATTAAAACACACAGGTTTTCATCAAAGCATATAATTATTTTAAAAGAAGTTAGTCTGAACAAAGAAAGATGCTCTAGGCTACTGGCTTAATCTAAACATAGTCGCTGACAATCCCAGTGCAAGTCATGCAGGTGGTCCGGCGTCGTGTTTATACTACGTTCGCAGTTTCACGAGAAGCGGTCGTTATCTGGTGACCGGGCAACCGCATAACTACCTTGCCTCGTCTGCATTTATTTATTTATTTATTTATTTATTCAATAGCACACAAAACAGAATGCAATCGGTACATCTACAAAATATAAGCCAATAATCATTATTGTTCTAAATTACATTCCAAAACTATAGCTCCTTTTTACTGAAAATTTTTCCTTTTTAGCTCGTTTTTTCGACACTTGAGCTCTCTTTGGCGAATCAGTGTTGGCAACACTAAAAAAAACTATTTTAATTTTTGTCATAGTCAGTAAATTATATACTCTTTGGTCATGGTAAATGGAAACTATAGTTATATCATAGAGTAGTATAAGAGTAGTATAAGTATCGGGGAATAGAGAGCCCTCTTGAGGAGATTTTTGTCACCCAAAAAAAAAAACTGGTTTGTAATGCCCTCTGTTAGAAGATCCGTGGAACTATCAAACACCTATATACCTACCTATACTGTAGTTGGGTATATATATGTATTCTATATCCATACCTACATACCTATAGATATGTGCTTACCTCAAGGTCTGTGATTTTAAATTCTTGATTATCCAGGGGGTCTAGTAAAGAACCCAATCGCTAACGCTAACTTCACAATGTATTGGAATGATATTTCGGAAATGGCTTACTTTCCGCAGCGAATGTCATTTCAATACATCTAGATCCCTAGATGTTTCAATCACCGATATAGCTGTCAATATGAATTTGACAACTTCGCATGTTACATTTATGACAGCGCCATCTATTCGAAATCCAAGTACATTAAGGCTGAGTTTTACCGGGCATTATAAAAGATAGCGTTACTTTCCATACAAAAAAGTGGTGCCAAGGGAACAATATGGAAGCGTCCCCCCCTGAGTTATATCCTCTTTGAATGGAAAATGTGCCGCTGCCGAAGTAAATTAATACTACCTTGAATTTATTTTATTTTAGTCACGTGTTTTGTTGCTGTTGAGCTGCTTTGTCTCGTTACTTTAAATTGAATAATTATAACATAGCACAATACAATGGCTGACGAAGAAATCAATGGGGATGTTGATGATATACAGAATGATAAGGACAAAACCCAGAAGAAGACTGCGAAACACGATAGCGGAGTGGCTGACTTAGAAAAAGTTACTGATTATGCAGAGGAAAAAGAGATATCTTCCCAAGATATATCTGGCGTAAGTGCTACTAAATAGCATATAACTAGAATAAAAATTGAGGTTATGTATTGGATTATAATATGTATAAGTTTAGTAAATACTTACTGTTTTAGTATTGTAATTTTGTACCCTGTCACAGAAGGGACACAAAGCATTAATGTCCTTACCACCCCCAAATAGAATTAATGTATCTTTATGAGTAAACTATGTTTAATGTGTATTACCATCTGCTCATCAAAAAGGCAAACTTAGAGGGCCTGGCAAAACCTACTGTATGGTACCAGAAAGTAGGTGAATATAAGGGGCTGTGCCTATAGATTAATTTCCAATACAACCATTGTGTAACAAACTTTATAGATTGGGAAGAATAGTGTCATATGATAAATAAATATTATTTTCATTATGGATTCCAGGCCCTCTCACTGATTGGTGACAGAAGAAACAAAGAAGCCGCAGAACGTCTTGAGAAAGAAAAGGAGCTACAGAAGGTGTCTGTGAAAAAGGATGATATTGAGCTAATAGTATGTATTCAGTTATCTTTATTATGAAACCCAATAACTACATTCAGATCATAAATCCACCAGGAACCAGGCTCTTAAGTACTTAGAAAGTTAGTTAGAATCTCAAAATACATGCATCAATACTGCTGCTTTGCACAGAAAAAGTATTTTGTGCATTTTCCTGTCTACATAATACTTGTCCTGTTGTGAGAATCGAACCTGCCACCTCTAGTTTATGAGCCAACCTGCTCAACAACCACACCACATAGGTGTGTCAAAGGTGTGTAGATTGTGTGAAAATCATATCAACTTAGTATGCCAGTCAGTAAGATGTGGGTATTTGTGTTTATTGACCATGGACATGTAACTGCTAGATGATGTGTGAAAACACTTGTAACTCACCATAGATATGGGGATAATTCTACTTGGGAATAATAGTTGATGGTGTTCTAATTTGTTACTGATTTGTAGTGTATTACACTTTCATTTAAACTGCCTCTATTTTTAGATTTTTTTGTAAGTACATTCTGTATACAAAATGTTGCAATGCACGAGAGAGATAGCAGATACACAAATATACAGGAATTAACATGTGAAATACTACCTAATAATAACTGGACTATAAATAAAAATTATCCACCTAACTTACCTAAATCAGATTAAAGTTAAGGCTCCTTCATGCATCCTCCGCCACCCTACATTTGGTCAATAGGGTGGGTTAAGCCCCATATCCCAACTGTGAGAATGTATATGCGCTGATGATATATGGCAGGTGTGCTTTACTCATGCAGTATTTATATTCATAAATATTTATTTTATTTTATTTATAAGCTACAATTCGGTAAATAACTTTGGAGTCCAGAACATATACCATTGAATAGCTTTGTGGTTCAGAAAAAAATCTGGGTCAAACATCAAAGTCGCAATAAAGAGGCTGAGCTAATATAGGTATCCACACAGGTAGATCGAAACCTAATGAATAGAACATAAAAAGATACTTTTAATGAAGTATGCAAAAATACAACATTAGATGATAAGCACAGCAGGCAAAGGACAAAGCTGCGAGGCAAAGGCTTAGTTGTTTTAAAATATTATTTAAATTAGCTTCATTATCATCATCAGCCTGAAGACGTCTACTGTTGGACATAGGCCTTCCCCAAAGAGCACACTGGGCGGCTGCTTACCTCCTGCATTCATCCGCTCCCCACGGTTCTGACTTTGACCTTCTGATAATGGAAAGGTATTTTTGCTAGACGCCCAAACGGCCTAACATTACAACTGTAACACATTCACAAACACAACATTCAGATGCTTACTCGTATTGTGCCTTTGCATTATATAAATACTACATAAGTACATGTATATTATATTGTATCTTGTCTTGATATAGGTAAGCATTCAGCTGTTAATATGTGGTCAATGATGTTGGTACACATCTATTTAGATTTTTTAGTATTACTTTTAAGATAAAATATGTATGTGTTACTGTTTATCTGATCCTTGAAAATAAACAAAAAAAAAAAAAAACATGCGCTTTGCGAGAAAACTTGTAGGCTCTGTTAGAGTGAGATGCAGTTAGGCGCTACCATAGTCTTGTCACGGTCTCCCAAGTGTCGAGAAAATTTTGTCGCGTTGCGCATGCTAGGGAGGGTGTCAGGTCGTTAAATTGAATAGGTAGATAAATACATTATTGGCTGGTCAAATTTTCAACATGTCGTGGTTAGTCGGGATAAGGCAGTTCACCTGTTGTTCTAAAGTATAGAATCTAAAATCTAAACCATTCCTTATTTCTCATTTTCAGGTGAAAGAGTTAGAAATCTCCAGAACACTAGCAGAGAGGACGTTACGGGAGCACCGAGGGGACGTCGTCGCGGCGCTTACGACGTTGACGAACTAGCTCTATGTGTACAAGTATGGCTATTAGGCTACTGTTTTACTCGTAATTATAACATTAATGAATAGATTTTCTATCCAATACTTTTTTATTAATTAAGCTTGCAGACAGAACGCAAGCATTTCCCATTTCGTCTAACTGACACTTAAATAGTTTTGATATTAATAAATTATACATATCACATCAGTAAAACGCGAAAATGGCTAGATTTACGCTCTGAGAAACCTGCAATATAACATCACAAATGTTCAACAAAAAAAAAACACAAGTTTTTATAAATTAAAACAGGAAAAGCGAAAATCATCTGGTGATTGAGTTTTCATGTAGAAATCTTGTTTGGATTATTCTTGTTGAATATTTGTGACGTTAATTGCAGGTTTTTCAAAGGTTGGAGTTTTGAAGTTATTAAATAACTTCAAAAATGTCGAAATTCGCGAGCGAGATAGATGATGCATGAAGATCCAGGCCTCTAGACACACATTCCATTAGCAATATCGCTAATCGCTAAGTTGAAAATGTACGGGAATGACCACGTGACATATCGATAGCTTATGTCATTCCCATACGTTTTTGAACTTAGCGATTAGCGATATCGCTAATGGAATGTGACTGTCTAGAGGCCCCTGGTTTTAATGTTAATTAGGTATAATTACGTTTACTGTGACAAAACTAAAAATAAATAGAAAAAAATCGTAAACTAATAAATGGAATACCACCTTTTGATATCACAGTATTTTAATTATATAGGCACATGTGACAAAAATGAAATAAGTAAAAGTACATATTTGAATAGAAAATGTTACAAATTATTTAAGTAAATAAGGAGATTCGCGCCTATGTTTATGAAATTTCTAATTTACAAAGGTTCTAATGCAGAAACTGGAAAGCTGCCAGAGCTAGGTGAGACACCGGTCAAATGTAGGCTTATCTAAGAAGTTTATTACATAATATTATACAAATACATATCTAAAAAAAATAATTTTGCTTGCAGTTTCAATCACACAATAAAAGCGCACAGACTTCGTAAAAGTTTCAAATATTTATCAGAATACCAATAGCCTAAGTATTTAGAACTTACTACACAACCTGTATTAGGTATAAAGGTGTCAGAATATAATAAAAATATATTGTTTTCAAATATGTAAAGCTGTAGCTCGATCATCAGTTTTGACTACTTCAGCGTATGGAGGCGGAGGTATGCTGCTATCGTGTACCTGAAATATAACAAGAAGTCGTGTTAGATAATTAAAAATATTCATCATCATCAGCCCGTAGACGTCCACTGCTGAACATAGGCCTTCCCCAGAGAGCGCCACTTTGAGCGGCTGCTCGCCTTCCTCCTGCATCCATCGGCTTACCGAGGTTTTCACCAGGTCGGTTCACCTAGTGGGGGTCTGCCTACGCTGCGCCTTCCGGTTCGTGGTCGCCACAAACATTAAAAATATTATTCTAACAATATTCTTTAAGAAATGGATTGAACGATATCGCCTTAACTTCATTACCTTGGATGATATCATCTATGCTTCCTTCTTTTGTTATTTACTTTGAAAGCATTCTTACGTTAGTTTTTTAAATGACTGGACATTTTAGGTAAAAAGTAATAAATACCCTCATAAAAAACGATACTTACAAACCCAATATTGAGGTATGTTGGTGCTGGATTCGTGGGACCGGGGGGTGCTCCTCGCGTGTATCTGAAATGAACGTAAACAATATAGATATTTTTTTCAAGTTTTCTGTATAAAACAGTTATTAGTTCTTAGTTTTCTGTAAGTTTTCTATATAAGTTTACTAAACCTAATATGTAGAACACTATACATATCACACCACATCTCACCTGATATTCAGTGCCAATATTGCCGATGTTAGCTATATGGTACATGGCTTAGAAAATATTCTAAGGTATGTGGGAACGGGTTCAGAATACCAGAGTTCTCTATCTCGCTCGCTCAATTGCGCAACGCTTACCGTACTTACGAAAGCCAAAATATACGTTCCAAAATAACACTCAGAAATATAAAAAACAAGATATAAAGTAAAAAAAATCTTTGGTTTTGTCTGTAAAACCAGCATAGAGGCGCAGGTATTACAGTGGGCTTGCCAGAACACGGTAAGAAATGCTTGGTGGTTAGACACAGAATAAATAATAGTACAAGTCCACCATAGATAATAATATGCAAGGTTACCTTGGTGGTGCGTCTCGCAACCTCTCTTCGATGTATAACTGAAGACTTCCAATCGAGAGTCGGCTCCCTGTATTAGATCTGTCGCCTAGAGTACTGGAAGAGAAATAAAAAAAAAAATTTAATAACTTATGTCTAGGGTCATAAAGCAAAAAAAAATTACATTTGTAATTTTTTAGTAGTTTTGGTAAGTCGCCTCCGGAGGCGCCCTACTTAAGAGTAAGTACTAATTATAATTTTATTGCATAAATGTTCCTCAATAAATAATCAATCGTGAAAACAAAATTAAATATAACAAAAAATTACATAGTGTCAAGTATTATAAAACACAAGAATAGAAAGAAACAGCTCAAACATGCAGCGATGTCAGTTTTTTTATAAATTATATTGTACTTTTCGATAAAAAATGTAATAGGTTTCTGAATACAAACGGAACATCGCTCGAACGGAACCTTTTCGGCTTTTCGGTGCTCAGTCAAAACACGAACATCTTTATAATCTTATCTTGACTGTCTTATCTAAGTAATCATAGTAAAAAAAAATCTTTTAATACCTTTGTGCTTAATCGATACACGGATACGCATATCATAATTATCGGAATGGAATATTGTGCTCATAAAACGTTAATTTTAATAGTTTACTTATTTAACAGTGATATCGAGTTTTACTTCGCAAATGGGTCCCTCAGTATAATCATCAACAGCCTGAAGACGGCCACTGCTAAACATAGGCCCAGAGCGCCGCTTTGAGCGGCTGTTGTCCCCAGCATCCATCGGCTCCCTGCGGTTTTAACTAGATCGGTGGTCCACCTAGTGCGGGTCCTACACTGCTGCGAACTTTCTAATGACATATTTATCAAAAAATATTGATGGGTGCTAAAGATATTCACAACCAAAGATGTCTACCCCCTCTTGTCAACATGAAATTATCCAAGTAAAATATGCTATTACGATCAACTTTAAGCCTCAAAGCGAGAGTTAGAGCAACCAAGTAGTCATAAACTGCTTTTTATGTATCAATTAGCTCTTATTGCCGCACAAAGTCTACACGAGTTAAATTGGACAAAATTCCGGGAAATAACACTTGAGTGTTAATGAAACCAATGAGAATATTTGCTTATTTTCTTGAGACACACCCTGAAAGGATACGGTCTGCGAACCAATCACCCTGTATAATTATTTCACTATATTTATCGTGTACTAAAAGACTTGGTACCTCCTAATTAGGTCAACAGGGATTTTTTATCACGACCATTCCGAGCTATCGCTGCAAAATTACGTCATAATATACCTATCCACACCACAGAATAAATAATAATTACTCAAGTATTTCCGCCAAAGACTAAATAATGTGTCGCGTTTTACCGTATATTTGTAGCGGCACAAAGTTTGTACATAAGTATGAAAGTGGCAATGATCCCAAACACAAGAGCAGCGCCCATCGCCACTTGTGCGGTCGAAATCAGCAGAATGTCCTTCATATTGTCTCTGAAATCACACAATGTACACTGAACGCTATTACAATATATAATTATCTATCGTTATTCCTTATTACTGCCCGTCTTACTGCTACGTGTGACTTCTGAAAGTTCTGGCACCGTAGGTGTTATTCAACCGACATCAAAATCTATCGGCCTTTGACAATCCCGTAAGTTTGACAAGAACCGCAACAGTTTTATGATTACTAAAGCCTTTAAAGTTGGCCCCATTATGGTTTGTTAAAATTGTCAAAATAGATACCGAACGGACAGCGAACGGCTAAGGAGTAGAACTCCAACGTCTCAAATACTACTGAATGAACAATTAATTTCATTCAGTAGTATTTGTAACAATCAACGGCCGGACGACGTCCACTGCTGAACGTAACTCTCCCCCATATAACGTTACTTTGGCCACTTACCATAAGCGGGGTTTGCCATATCACAACACACGGCAGGCGGCTGGTGACCGCACCGTTTCTCTGGAAATTAATTTTTCACAATACGCACCTACAAATCCAAGTGCCATAGTTGTCATAGCAGGGTTGGCATAGCCCCTGCCAGCAGTGGAGAGTCTCATTGCCATAATGATTACAGCACTGGCCGAAGCAATTTTCTCCTAGCCCTACAAAACAAACACGCTAGTAAGGAGAATTTTAAAATGTAACTCAAATATCTACCATTTACCTACATCAATAATAAATATTTGACAGCCTCTGTGGTGTGGTGGTTGAGCAGGTCGGCTCATATGGCGGTGGGTTCGATTCCCGCGACAGGACAGTATTTGTGCGCAGAACAAAGCACAAACACTTGCTCTGCGTCTGGGTGTTGTAGGACCATGGTCCTTGTAGTTCCTGGGTCCCTAGATTCAACGAATCCTTTAGCCTAGTTAGGGTTCAAGATCTGCATATATGTGATCGTTGAGTGTTATTGTGAATAACTAGGCAGGTATACTTAAGACGTAATATAAAATGGACATGATAAAAGGAAATTGTAGATAGAGGCATTGGATCATTCTATCAAGTAATCTAAATTCTTAACTTTATTTGCAAGAAATCTCTACTGCCAAATTAACCCCCTAAGCAAAATTAGGCTTGTAAATAAATGCTAATATTGTCAAATTTTCATATAAGAAAGCTTCATTAAAGCAATTTTTATCCTAACTAGGGTTTCCAGGAAATAAGAGGATAAGTTAAGTACAATTTCTTTGCGATAAAACCTGCCTGATTCAGGCTCGGGGCGTTTCGGGCATATACTGTGAGTATAATTTTTACTGTAAATTTTAGGTGGGCTCATACTGTGAATTTTTTTGGTAGGTACCTATTACCTACTCGTAGTATATTGTGGCGGCTAATCTTAATATCATCGTGTTTGCCTAAAGGGATATTCCCAACAGGCACATTAGGGAAACAGTCAAATTACGCTGGCACCTTTATTACAGTAAGATAATATAATTATTATCAAATTAAGTGCGTCTTTAACTAAGCTGAAGTATGTGCACTTACTTCTGTGGACTAATATATCTTTTTAATAATGTATAGGCATAGCATTTGACCACTGCTTCACCTGATGGTAAGTGATGATGCGGCCTGCGATGGTGCATGCTTACTTCTTCTGTAGGTACTTGATGATATATTTTTTATCAAAATGCAGCCACAATGGAATGCACCCGAAATGGCTGATAACTGAGATCCTTTAAGTGCTACTCTTGTTCACAGCCTCCGTAACGATAAGTGTTATCAGTTGACTCTGAATTGAATTTTACCAACATTAGCAACTATCTAATTATAAAATTGGCACCAGAGACATCTTATAATTTTAACAGTTACCACTTTGTTGAGAACTTTACGATTGGCACACATTGCCCACTTATAGTAGTGTGAGTCAAACATAAAGGCGGCTGTGAAGTGTACTGCAAGCAAACTGCAAGCACCTGAGGTCACTGGTTTCTGCTTCTCGCGCACCGCGCAGACACATCTAGATCTTGCTACTACGCATCATTTCGCAGCCGACTTCACAACCGCCGTTACGTTTGAATAGTTTGAATTAACTTCACATTTATATTTAAAATCCGAGCAGCGAAAGAATGAAAGGAACACATCACCAGCGTCTTTGTTTACCGGTAAGTACAATTTGGAGCTCTTCAAGGCGCGAGTGAATGGTATCTTCTAGGCAAGCATGTATCATTGTAGACCGCCTCGTCACTTTCCATCAGGCGAGATCGCGGTCGAATGCGGGTCTATTAATTTACAAAAAACACTCTATCTGAGTCAATTTTCTATTAATTTGCTGTCATACCTGGACACTTTACGCAGCGAACCTGGAAATGGTTCGGTATGAACCCAGGTGCACAATAACACCTGTCATCTATGCACTCGTACTCCACGCCCTTGCATCTCTTGTCACCACAGCGCTCCCGCTCTGTAATCGTTCATATTATCATTGTTATCATATCACTAACCTCAGCGCTATGGCTATGCTTATTATTTGCGCAAACGCAACGTTTGTTTGTTTATGTATTTTTGGCACTTAGGTAATACTGGAGATAGTGAATTTTGAGCCACGAGTTTTGCATTTATTTTTATCGTAGACCTATATTTATTAGGTTGTTACGTACTAGAGGCGTGCATTTTATTTTTCTGGGCTATAAGTTAATATAGGGTTTTTTTATGAGAATGAATGACGTGACGAGCTGGTCGTTCACCTGATGTTAAGCAATACGGCCGCCCATAACAGTTGCAGTGTCACTCGGAACTTTAAAATAATAAAGTTTCGCGTGACACTGCACTGCGCACGTCATCCTGAGACATCACACAGTCTAGTAATCAGATTACTACACTGTGTAATCTGGTCATAAAGTCTCATTTGCCCAGTAATTTCACTAGCTACAATGCCCGTCAAACCGGAACACATTAGTGCTTGCACACTAATGCTTGACGGCAGAATAACTGGCAAAGCGGTGGTACCTATCTAGACGAACTTGGTCGAAGGTGGTAGGAATAGGTATGGTGGTCTTGGTAGTATAACTCAACTGTGTACGAAATTTCATCCAAAATGGTTCAGCCGCTTAGGCATGAAAGCTGCTAGAATAAACAGACTACGTTTTTACTTTCATATATTAGTAAGAAAATGGTTATTACAGCAGACACTAAATATTACCTAATCACAGTTTTAATGAAGTCAAAAAACGAAATTGATAAGTGGGATGTTAAACATTTTAAGTTAGATCTTAAATGTAAAAACAAAAATACCATTAAACATCAAGTCAAACCGACAGCATACATATTAATATAAGTAATAGTACTTATATTATTCCTTAAAGTTTGGAAGTAGTATTATATGTGTAGCAGTGACTGCACGGTTAGGTAAATTAATGCTAATGTCCATAAACATTTATTTATTGATTCATTATTTAATGCCAGGATCATCATCAACAGCCTGCAGACGTCCACTGCTGAACATAGGCCCACAGAGAGTGCCCCTGCGCGTCTGCTCGCCTCCTGCATCCATGGGCTCCCCGCGGCTTTCACCAGGTCGTCGGTCCACCTAGTGGGAGGTCGGCCTACGCTGCGTCTTCCGGTTCGAGGAATGCTAGGATAAACGTCAATAACTGATCATAATTATCATTATTATTTATTAATTTTACTTGCTGCGCTCTCAATAGGTATAGGTATACTCTATACTCCGCTGTTTCGACATTATTACATGCGCCACGTTTACTGCTCTAACGAATAAAATGCACATAGAAAGTGATTAGACATGCTTAGCTTGGTTCATCTTAGAATGCATATAAATTAGCATAGAATTAAATAAATAAAGCATTCAGGCGAGTCATACTATATTCAAGAACAACTAAGCTGTAAAAAACAAGTTAGGTATAATACCTACAGTACAGATGCCTCATCCCATACAACGGAATAACTCGGGCTATTTTACGAATTATTTTATTTCTGCATAACGCATTGCGTGCTGGCAAAGTATTGGGCCAAGTGAATACACTGGACACTAACAAGCAACGCTCACAACACGATCACTACATTTTTCCACGTTCGGGCTATTTTTTATTTGTACCTGATGGGACCCCATGGTATCTACAGTATTCAGAGCAAAACACCGATTAAAATGCTATCTCGTCATTCCAAATGGCTCCTAGTTAGTTTAGAGTTCAACTTACCTTCAGACTCTACATCTATATCACTAGGTTTCGAACACACAGTCACTGACAAACTTATCAATACAATCCAGTACATCATCTTACGATGCATAATCACATTATGATAGTCCGACATTTACCTCCGTCCGGCAGGAAAATAGCGATCATTGTATAAAATAAAAAAATATGTTGCGGCGATACCTTATCTACCAGTGATCTGTGCGATATGGTTTATCGTTGTTTTCACGTCACTTAACAGCGTGGTAGCACGATTGTAACATTGAATATACATTTGCATATAGCCTTGACTGCGAGGCAGATGCTGAAACCTGCCTGGGAAACAATAAAGATAAGAGATTTGTCTATCTAGAGATACTTACTTCAGTGGTTGTATAGGTACAGACAGCGTCGTGACTTGTTTTTGGTCGTATCTTGTTCTTATATTTTGTCTTAATTTTTCTTCTAAGTTTAACGTTTGTATCGGCCCGTCTGTGGCATCGTAGCTCCCAAATGGAGGCACCGATGATAGGTACAATATAATCAAAAATTATTTTTTGTACACCAAGCATAAAAAAGATACCTACAGAAATAAATAGCTGTTACACTATCTAGTACTAGCTGGATAATAGATCGTCCTACGAGTCCTACACGACACGACGTGTGTTTCAAACGGAGTAAGGTATGTGAATAAATATTATACTTAGTTGGCAGCAAGTGAAGAATGTCATCAAAGAAACGCTGAAAAGAGTTGAAGTACGGGTATATACGGGTATGATAAACAGCCTGAAGATGTCCACTGCTGAACATATATCTCCCCCAAAGAGTGCCACTCTGAGCGGCTGCTAGCCTCCTGCATCTTTCGGCTCCCCGCGGATTTACCTAAAGAGAAATTGCCGGAGACAAAACGTCCAAAAATCCTCCTTTGCAAGGGATTTATGGATTATGCCAAATTTTATACGGCCAACTTGACACTTTTTGTCTAAAGAAAACTTTTATCAAATTCTATTAGAGGGCTCATTTATATTCAAGCGGGCTGTCCAACTTCGATGATATTTCTTCAAAGAATTACTTACGTGAGGTACAGGACGGAATAATTGGAATCTATCGTAAGGTCCGTGTTTCTACAAAGATTGATTAATGAAGGATGGATCTGTAAAAATGTCTATTATAATACACTTGCTATAGAACTTTACGTTCAATCAAAAGTATACCCACGTATTTTCTGTCCATACATCTACTTACCTAATACTTTGGACAGTAGGTACAGAGGACTGAACCGACAATCACTGAGTCTTGAATCATGTGCAGTTTGAGTCAGTGAATGTAGTGTAGCGTAGGACTGAGGACGCCCTGCAGTGGGGCGATGACATACTTAGGGTGGCTGCAAGAGAAGAGCTAAAGATTGTGCTTAGTCTTCCGAAATGAAGGCCGTTTGTTTGCCGAATTAGTCATAATAAATAAATAATAAATATGTTTGGACATTTCAAACAGCGCCATCTAGCCCCAAACTACGCATAGCTTGTACTATGGGTACCAAATCACTGATACAATACTATTTATATACTTTTTTGTTTGTAAATACCCTGGAGTCCCATCAGGTAAAAACAAAAAATAGCCCGAATTTGAAAAAAATTTGTAATCGTGTCTAGAGAGTTACTAGTTAGTGTCCAATGTATTCATTTGGCCAAAAACTTCGCCAACACGCAATAAGTGTCGCTTGATAATCTTACGTTATGCAGAAATGAAATAATTCGTAAAATAGCCCGCGTTATTCCGTTGTATGGGACGAGGCATCTGTACTGTAGGTTATATAGTATATTATCTGGGGTAAATACATATACATAGAATACAATATAACACCCAGACACAGAACAAACATCTATGTTTATCACACAAATGTTTGTTCTGGGTAGGAATCGAACCCACAGCCCTCAGTTCAGAAGGCAGGGGTACTGCCAACTGAGCTATCAGGCCTGTCAAATATGTCGTAGCCGTTCGTAGACTGCTACGCGCTACGATGCTACAAAAGTAATCTTGTATCTATCATGTAAACTGGTGTAAAGAAAATCTCCTTCTCGTAGACCCACACATGTTACCTAAAAAACAAACGACGAACGAGAAATTCATAAGGTTAAACTCAGTTTTGTATCTGGATTTCATTTACAAAACTGCGGGATAATTCTATTCCCGCCAGCCCAAAGGGAACTGTCTATTCGGTAAAGTTGTCACGTTTCGGGTCGGATAATTTAAGATTACGGCTCGTAAATACAAAATACATAAAACAAAAAGTAAGTGACGAACACGTAGAGAAGCCCTTAAAGTTCGTCGCAGGTGGCCTTATTGGACCGCACCTCTGATATTAAGGGCAAGGGTGGATTTGAGACGTAAAAGACATTGCACCATAAAGGGATGACGTAATATAAGATTTGTGCTTTTAGGGTAAGTCCCTTTCGGGTTATGCAAATACTAGGCACGTTAGTTTAGCAGTCGAAATTCAAATTAAGACACTATGTTTTGCCCACAGGTTTTCCCACACTACATTTACTTATTTCCTAGTTAGTTAAAAAAAAATTTTTATCCACTATAAAATCGATACGTTTATCAAGTGTCAGTTATTGGGTTATTTATATGGCAAGCATGCTCCATCGTCGACCGCATCGTCAATCTTATTTGAAACTCCATCAATCCTCTATAACTTTTAACAAGTGTATACTTATCCCTGGTTTCTGGTACTGGTGGGTGATTAAAGTTTAACTCGTGTTAACTTTAAAATACTGAACGCTCATTAGTTTCCTGTTGATCATCGGCTATCGTTAACCTTTAGCAAAGCATTAGCGTATAATATTTGGAATGTTAGCATGAGATTGGCAAACGCACGAGAAACCGGGGGTAGTCAGTCAAGGATATTTGTGACATTCTTTTTGCTTAGCAGATTATAAACGTAGCAAGCAAAAATAGCTTTAATGCGACACGGAAAAATGTTCAATTTCCCGTAAGTAAACTTCCCAAAGCATACTGAGCTCCAAAATATAAGAGCTAAGGGCAGTTAGAGAGCGGAACACAATTAGGACTGACTGCAATGAGTGGTAGATTAGCCGAGCACAGGTGTGAGCCAAGTTGCAAGCTTGTCAAGTCGCACTGCGGAAGATATTGCTCGGGTTTGTGTTTGGATGCTTGAAGCTCGGCACTCGACCGATTTTTATTTACCCAATAGGTAAAAAAAAAGAACTGACAACCGGTGGGGAAGAATGGTTTTTGAGTGGCGACCTCGAACAGGTAGACGCAGCGTAGGCCGGCTCCGACTCCCCAACTGGATGGACCGACGACCTGATCAGAACTGTGGGGAGCCGATGGATGTAGGAGGATGTTAATCAGGCTGTTGATGATGATGAATGATGATAAGGTATACCTATTTGTTAGTTATTGTGTCACAAGACTAAACGATGTATCTTCCTAAAAGGATATTCTATTACTAAGTTATTTCCTACGAATATATCGCATAGATCTAGGTAAATCGAAGATAGGCTACCTACTTAGCCTAGAGGCGGATAGGTAATCCACGCGATTACCGCGCGCTCGAGGATATTGGCAAAGTTTTGGTGCGGAATAGTAGCGATATTTGCGGGTAGGTATTTGTAGTAGAGTTTTCTTAGTTGGTGTTGCGAACTATTTTTCTATTGACCCACTTTGAAATTCCTCTGGAACGATTTCAACTTTATTTTGATACTGGATAAGGTTCCCAGTTCCCACTGACGTCCAGAGCACTCGTTAGTGTTATGGACTTTAGTGGAAACGTCTACCTATGTGTATCGTCATTTTAATCCCAGCTTCTCTTTAATGCGATTGTTATCTTGTGGTACCTTAATAGGTAAGTACCTGTATTTTGTTTTTAATAACCACATCGATCGATATAGCCCTTAGAATTTGCAAGTTGAAATGGCAATGGGCAGGCCAAAACGCTCGTAGAACTGACAACCGATGGGGAAGAAAGGTTCTCGAGTGTGAACACGAACCAGTAGATGCAGCGTAGGCCGGCCCCCACTAGGTAGACCGAGGATCTGGTAAAAGAATCATGATAATGAACCACATCAGTCATATAGGTGTAGGCATATTATTATCAAGATGTGGTAGGATAGGTACCGTGCAGATGAGGTGATCTTTTCGACTCCCGACGCAAACAGAGGCATGTTATAAGTTTAGCGTTGAAAGCTCCAAGCAAGAAGACAAGATTTAGATTTTTTACATTTCCAATAAGTTTTCTTGTTGAAAATAATCTTTTCTGCCAATTTATAATAGTGTTAGGCCCACCCCACAGCTGTTCGATAGGTACGATCACGATATTGCATAAGTACCTACAGCAACATGTATTAGCACTTGTCGATTTAGATGTAGCATCTAAGTACATTTTTTTACTAAATAAGTTGGCACCTATTACAGGTACTTACTGAGTATGGCCAACAGAGCTTAACGCCTGGCTGTTTTATCAGGCCCATGTGTGCATTAGATACTGATATAAAACAATATCAATGTACTTCAGTTAGACGCAGGTGATATTTTATATAGATAAGCTGCATCCACGCAGTTCCACCCCGCGTTTTACAGGTTTACTACTCCCGAGTTGAAAAATAGCCATGAATGCTCACCGACCTTCAGGAAAGCTATGCTTCCAAGTTTAATTGAAATCAGTTTATTATTTGACGTCGATCTGGTGAATACGATGGATGCAGGAGGCGAGCAGAAATTGTAGAGCGGGCTGTAGAGGAGGTCTATGTTCAGCAGTGGACGTCTTCAGGCTGTTATGATGACCTAGCTAGTAGCACAGATATTAAAATAGTAGTTAGTAGGGAAGCCTAGATATACTAACGCCGTACAGTCCTGTCTGTCACAAGTTTTTATCTGAGCCTACAAACTTTTCCCCAGGTGTAGAGATCGCACCCCAATTGTACTTGCAGATGGCAGCGAGTTTATGCAAATCCCAGCTTAGCTAGTAACTTATCAGCCTCAACGTTTCACTGTTTGAATATTATTACACAAACACATTGGACTTGAGGACGAAACCCGCTGTAGGATTATGGAGGTAAACTTGTGTGTTCATTGATGATACAAATAAAATTATTGTTGCTGGCTGGATAGGCAGATAGTATTAGAGCAATCATTTTATTTGATTACGTATTGTCTATTTTGTTGGGTTTGTGTTAAGTATACTTAGTACCTATAACAAATCAATTTCCATTTATATCAATATGCAGATTATTTTATGTAAAAAATTAAAGTGACAAGCGGCACGGCCGCATAGTTGCAGGTTGCAGATAGGACTGCTTGGCGGCAGATGTCTAGTAGGTAAGCTATGGTATACCTATAAATAAATAAATATGTGTGGACATTTCACACAGCGCCATCTAGCCCCAAACTAAGCAAAGCTTGTGCTTGTACTTGAACCATCTCGACGATTCCATTATTCGGCTTACAATATTAAAATATAGCCAAAATCCAGTTTGAAAATATTATAAATTGTTTATCGAGCAACTATGCAAACCCGATAAAATTCGATAAGTTTGACAAGATTAAAACGATGACAAATGTCAAAAATTAGATCCATGCGTGGTTTAGTCGACATAGAATGACATAATCGTTAAGATTTATCGAATTTATATCGAAGTCGATAAAATACATTCCGTGCTACCGATTACGTTTTATCGAAACTTTATGTCAAATTTGACATGAAAAATCGTTAAATATATCGATCGGAAGATCGGTGCTTGCACTGCTGTTATAATAATTATATACTTTTTTAAATTATTAACTACATTGCAGAACTATCTAACACAACCATCTAACTTAGTATAAAAAGATTACTTTATAGAAAATTCGTAAACCATCTTCATTTTTGAATCGTACATTTCTGTGACTACATTTTCCATGCAGTGGCTCCACTAAATCATCCTTCATTCTACTGTATTTACTGTTTAGTCTCTCGTATTGACTGGTTTATTCTGTATGTACCTATATTTTGTAGGTTTTTACGTCTATTTCTAAACAGGCGGGTGGTACGTATTGGCGCGAAGTCTATCATCTGTCCCAGCCTTAATCCGCAGGGAGTTATCGCCGCCCGAATGAAACCCGCAAACTGTATTGAAAACATTTCAATTTTATTACGTTAAATTCGGTATTTATCCAAGCGTTTCATTCATTTTTTTAATTAAACAACACGCTACTAAAGCTTATACAACTTAACTTTGATGTATTTGCCTATAATATTAGGTTCAAAAAAGAAATTATCAGTTGAACGTTTGCGTGCGAGACCCAGGAAATTAAGCTCCCAGTGTTAATAAATGGTGTCCAAACTCACTAGTGCAAAATAATAACCACCTACCCGATCATGATGAAGATAGTGATGATGACGATGCTGACGATTTAAACCTGAAAAATCCATAGTTCGGCATTGACAGTAAAACATTTACTCTGAGATACCTACAGGCATATAGGATTACCTACCGTCTGGGCATTGGACGTTGGACACATTTGTTAGGTATATATTTTCCGTTACGTGTTGTTTCCCTATAACTACTTTTCAAAACAATTTTAATTTATCATTTTCGTTATTTCCCCGACATTATTAATCTTAAACCAGAGAGGTCAAATCTGATTTATTTTATAGCTAATTCTTCACGAATTAATTTCATGATAATGATATAGGTACCTACTAACGGAGTGCGATACTCATTTCGAAATCTGAAATCCAACAATGAAAGTCATCAACTATTCGATTCAAATTAGAGACCCATCCACGATTATAAAGTTCCCTTGATTGAATCATAAGTAGATTCGTAGGTCGTACCAGATAAGCTTATTGCCCGTCCGAATGCCTTTGATTATGCAAACGAGTTCTAATCCAGCTTTGTAAAAGGCCTCGCAGTCAAATGGCATTGTTAGATACGTCCATCCAAGATACTTTATACTTCGCTCCCAATCACTTCGGGGAGCAAAAAAATTAGATTTTCTTTCATTTGAACAAGGACGTGACTCGCAATGGCAAGTGATGAAGCGATCGGTGGTTCGAATTCTGAATATAATGTTCGTTATCCCTGTACGTGTTTCGAACAGATTATTTCATTGTTTTTCAGATGTTTAGATAATATGGCGGACCTTTTCGCTTGTAACGCAATCACACAATATTGTTTTTGCGGGTTATTTCACGGCTTACGATAGTGGATTCGACAAAAAAGGGTCTCTGTATTTATTACGTTCGTGCTTCGTTGGTTATTTTGGCGGCAGAAGGGTTTTATTATTTGTAGATTAATGACAAATTGATGCATAAGAATTTCATTTTACTAATATAAAAAACTGGCACCCAAAAGACTTCTATTTAAATTGCGATTGTAAACTTTACCCAAAAATTAACTATACAACAAAGCGAGTAAAATAGTAAGTAGGTATAGGTAGTAAGCACATATAAGATGCTTTTGCAGAAGCTTAATCTAATAAAAAGCAGACAAAGATAGACTAAAATTATATAAGGTCGCAGAATTTAAAGTAACCTCATGACATGAACTAACACGAGGGCCTGCCATATCTAATTCTACAATAGGATTGTAAGTATTATATTTAGCTACTTCTTCTTCTTCTCGTATAGGCAAGTGGTCAGTCCTGGTGTCAGAATTTTTAGGCCGCCCAAAGGTTTCTGACTTGGCTTAACGACTATTGTCTTACGACAGCAGCCGGGACCGACGGCTTAACGTGCCCTCCGAAGCACGGTGGCGCTCAGTTCTAAATACCAACTTTTTGCTGTAGCGGTCACCCATCATAGTAGCTACTATAGACTATACATGTGAGATATCGTCAGTATAGCAGGTACTTAAAATAATAACAGTTATCAATAGTTACAGAATAATTTCGTTTTAAAAAAAAATTAAGTTATAACAATTGTTTAAAACGAAAATATTCTGTAGCATTATCAGTCACTTTAAGCGTTTGATAGTATCTGGGGGAGTGGTAGAATAAGGGTTATGATTTAGATGCTTAAGTATGAGTTTGTTTTCTTATATTAAAACTTTAGAAGGACTGCTGGCTATTAAACTAGTTTGTTAAAACCAATTTAGAGGTTCATTTTTTAAATATGTATACCCAATACCAATGATTTAATAGATAATTATGTATGGTAGGTACCTATAGGTAGTTGCTCCATTTAAGTATTGATTTTTATGTTTGTGTAAACCTTTCGTACCTACCTATAAACATTTCACGCCGCTCTCCATTAGGGTAAATCACCTGAAGTTTAAATTAAAAAATGGTCTGTCACATGCAGGGTTTGTAATTTATACCGTGATGCTGATGGCTATCAATTTACCAGTTAAAAGTTGCTTGATGAAATACAAAAACTATATGTACTTTCGGTAGGTATTATTGTACCTTAGCCTACTGCATGGGTATTCTTTGTACTTGTAGAAATGACATATAGGTACTTACTATATATTAATATTTTATTATGTTCGGGGAGTTTTATTTTTTTAACTTTAATCATCAAATCATTATCACTTAAAGCCACCTTAGCATCCACTCTTTCCGTTGTTGCTATGCTTTTCGATTCTTTGGTAATCTCGTTATGTCTTTCTTTCCAATCTTCTAGATTATCTTTTTTTTCGTCGTAAATGCATCATCATCATCATCAATCATTATCATTTAATTATAGCTAAGCTAAGCCAGCTAAATAAGGGTTAGGTACTTATCTCCCTACCCACCCACTGTTGGGACCATTCGATGCTGCCATGCTTACGCCTCTGACGTGCTAACGTCATCCGTATTTTCTTCCATGCAGTTTCACTAGCTAGGTGATCTGGCCATCACGCTGGTAACGTAAAATCACATAAATAAACCTAGGCTTAAACCTCAGGCCTTAGTGTAATTTGTAGGGAAAAAGGAAATTTCATGCGAGAATGCACAAATATAATCATATAATCATGATCCAATAATCATATCGAGGAAAGAAAGCCGACCTCGTTCCCTTTATATAAAGTGATTTTACCTGAAGGTGAAGCCTCGTTTTCTCGGGGGTTTTGCTTATTTCAAGTAAAAGGAGGGACCGCCAACGGATAAAAATTCTGTTTTGGTACATTTGTATGGTTACACGTTCATAATATTATTCAGTAATACTTCGGGGTTTAGGTACAGTATTCGTCTGCGGCCATTCAGGCGGCTACTACATAAGCAATTTTTATCTACCTATATTAATTAATTTATATACAATCATAAAACATCAATAGGTACTTGATCAATAATCCTATTTGTGTAATAAGTATTACCTACATACATAAATTATATAAAATATATAAATAAAAAATTGAAAATCACAGTAGGTATACTTAAATGTTGAAACTAAGTTCTAAAGACATAAAAATAAAAAAAACAACCGTCATAAATTGGACTAAATTAAGTATTGTAATAAAAAAAAAAATAACTCTCTAATTATTTGAAGTATTGTTCTTCTATTGTTCCTTATAGTACCTATTTTGTATGATAAATTTTACAATAAAAATAAGCGGGTGTAGATTATAATAATTATAATAAATAATAAAATGATAATTAGATTGTAACATACTTTAGATAAATTGTGATATGTTTATTGAATAATTCTTAATCCAAAACTGCATGTATTTATGAACCTGTAAATATGTTGAATATTTTGTGAGCAATATTGTTTTAATGTCATTTTTGTAGTGGAAATAAAGGCTTTATTATTATTATTATTCGTCTGCGGTTTGGCCAAAGGGGGGCAGCTTTTTTCGAAATTAAAATCCTTGTGTATTTTATAACTTTGGATTGTCTTCTAACTGTGTGAAGGTGCGTATCATATTTGCCATTTTAGAGATAAGTATCTACGCCTTGTTTACTGAAACGTTTACATCAAAATGTTCCATTTGCTCTTGGTAAAATATTAGATTTTAATCCACTATAGATATGGAGAATAGAGTCCTATTCAATTCTTCAATTTTTTTTTCAATCTGAACCCAACCCAAGCCAACCTTTTCAATCTAGATATATTTAATCACCGTGCATGTAAGCATTTGGGATAACAGCCTAGTAAGTGTAATTACAACGATACTACGCTTTAATACGCGTTTCTTTTACCTATGTACTAGAGGTATGTACGTGCTCACTTAAACCACGCTAAGCTAAGCATTGCAAATTTACTTCTGGAACTTTTACGATCAGACTTTTATCGTAATTTTTACTTGAAAACCTATTGTTTATTTCCAATTCAACGACTTTGAACGCGTGTTCGCTTTACTAATAGCTCTACAGCAAAGAGTCTCACGGTCGCCGGAAAGTTAAGCTCGTTTGCAGGGGTCTTAAAACCGTTGGCAACGCGAAAAGTTGACGCCTACCCTCTATTTATTTGTTTTTGGCAACTTTAGAGACATGGATAATTCCTAATTCAATTTTCTATACTTTAAACTTGCCTACTTAATTATTAGAAGACATCCGTCGTCGATTGAGTTTTTTTTCTGTGGGATCGATCTGGCCTTTACACCTGCAATCTCCCATATCTTATTAATTACCTATAGATTACAGCATACAGCATTAGTCAGTAGCGAGTGATTAATGGCAGACATCACGGGGACTTCTCGTGCCGTCTTGGGCGATTAACCAGAGTGACATATACGGTGCACACGGTAAATTACTTACACGAATCTCTCGTCAAATGAAAGTGAATGACTTTTTATAAAAGACGTTTTAGTCTGAGAATGAACTGGGCATTATGTTTTGTTGCAACAGAGAGCACGAGCAGTAAGTATTCCTTAAAAATGAAAAGGTTTAAAAAGTTACTTTTTGTTCGGAATATAATCGTAGTCCCATAGTCCCCACTATTATATAACGGCTAAAAGTAATATATAAAGTCTATTCATTATGAAACGAAAACAAAACCGCGCGTAATGAATTTGGAATTGGCGCGATATGAACTGTTAAAAATTCACATGTTTTAACGAGATGCGTTCCGAAACATCAACACATCAAATGATATAACCACTTATGTCAATATATTTTGTTCAAAATAAAGATAACTTTAATACAAAGTGAAGATATATCTAACGCTGTGACACGATTTGAACAAGACACGATAACGACGTGGTTTCGTATCGTGTGGAATCTGTGTTTCCATAGGAATATAGGAAGGTAAAAATACGGAACATGTAAAAAATAAAACTCGTCAGCGGTGCTTTTTACATGGACGTATCATATTTCCATGGCTTTTTATAATGCCGATATCCACTCATTATTATAAGATATAATCGTCTGTGGTTCAAATACTTACTAATTCAAATTTTATACACTGCACATTAAGTACCATTCTGTTATGAGTTTTCCGACGTGACTTTAATACTATATTACCTTACTATTAGTTTAGTCAGCAATATTAGACGGATTTGCAAGCTACTGATGCATACCAAGCCAAATGATATAAAGACAAATATAGCATGTATATAATATTCAAGTGTAGGTATCCTTATACTTACCTAAGTAGGTTAAGTAACAACAAGGTTATAACGTTTGGGCTAAAAGTAAACATATCCTTCGTGATTCTGTATTCCGTAACCTGTGATTCCGAAGCCGAGCCTAAACTAACACAGACGTATTTTGATAGATGGGATTGTGATATCAAAAGATTTGTAAAGTTTGCAGAAAAATCTACAGGGTAAGATATGCTCGTCGTGACAATACACCCTTTTTTAGTTTTAGTAACCATCCATAGAGATTCGAGTGCCTACCACGGATTTTATTTAGTACATTGTAGGTAATCTTAGAGTATTTAACCAATGAAGATGTAATGTTCACGTTATAATCCGCAAGCACAATTTTCTGCCGATTTTTACGGGGCACGAGGTAAACACGCATAGCACACCCCGCAGACCGCGCGTGTAAACCCACGCCGCACACCATCTTAAAACACGCACACAGTTATATAATCTAGCGTAGTTAAGCAGTGTTTACACGCACACTATGATAATGTGTATGACCAAATACCGCCATATGACAAGCAGAGGGTACGCCTTGCCTTGCCTTGTCACCTCCATTTATAAAATGCTCTAAGTAGGTAAATAGGTTCTCAGTGATCCTAGTCTGAGGTATATGTACAGCATAATGAATGAATTATTTGAAGTAGATAATTTTTAATAGCTTAATTTAATTTATCAGGTACTAAGTCGTATAAATTGACTGGTACTGTAAAGTATCAAGTAAGTACCTGCAATAGGTACCTATTGTAGTTTCCTCATGGACACCTCTTCCCGCCACCGCGTGCTTTACTTAGTACTACCTCTATGTAGGTATATACATACTCGACAATATATTGGTCATATTTAGCTGTAGTACCTAGTGAGACGGGTCGAGCTTGCACCTGACAGCTCATTCATGGAGTTGTAAGGTAGAAACCCACATGGCCTACCTTTTTTTTTTTTGTTGTCGAGGGGGAAATCTTTCAAAGATACCCGGCTGCAATGGGGCTGTAGCCGGGTTATGTGAGATTTCCACTCACTAAAACCCCCCCGGTGGCCTACCTCGGTGCATAGCAGAGGGCTCCGGGATCTCCCGCATCGGTGCCCTCCTCGCACTTGCCAAAGCACATCCGTGGGGTGACTGATGGTCAGTCACCCCCTAAGCCTCATGGCGCTAACGTGATGCACGCCACATGCGTCACTGTCCTTCCGGGACTCATTTGGGTGGATTGTTGGAGTCCCCCTTCTAAGTATGGGAACAAAGGCAGCCCCTTCATAGGGCAGACGGCACGGAGTGGCACCCCGGCGTCGTCTTCTCCGAGCTGGATCGGCCCTCTCCCGATCTCGCTCCGCGGTCTCCTTTTGAGTCATTATGCACTCACAAAAGGAGACCACCTCCTGCCACTTACTTTCATCTGCCAGCATAGCTGCCACTACGCTTGGCAGAGAAAGGTCGACTCCAATTTTGTTTGCCAGGACCCGCCGCTCTGTGCTCCACGCTGGGCACTCCTCAAGCGTGTGCTGTGCGGAATCCTAACCATCTCCACAATGGTGACATTGGGGTGTTGCTTCCCTTCCGATTCTGTTCAGGTACTCACCGAAACAACCATGCCCAGTAAGCACCTGAGTCAGTCGGAACGTCACCGTCATCCGCCTCTTCCGCCTCTGCCAGGCTTCAAAGACCGGCAGGATAGCATCAACAACCCGTTGGCGCATGTACCGCCATTGTCTTAAAGCACGTTGGTGCTCCCGCCGTCTAATACCCACCGTGTCGGCTGGTACCGTCTCTTCGCCTAGACTATGAAATTGGTCGTATACCCTCGCATCCATCTCAGACAGGATGTCTAGAGGTGGGAACCGCGCCAGTAATGTTGCCGCCTCGAAGGATATCGTGCGGTATCCTCGTGCGATCCGAATGGCTATGGTGCGCTGCAGGCTATTGAACATAGTCCTGTGACGCCTGACACCCGTCAGTCTTTTCGACCAGACGGGTGCTCCATATAAAGCCATGGATCGCACTACTCCCGCGTAGAGGCGGCGCACTCCTTCTTCAGGTCCCCCGAGATTAGGCAGCAGTCTATGCAGAGCACCTGCTACCTTCTTGATGCGGGGGACTATACGTCTGAAATGCTCGCCAAAATCCCAACGACTGTCCAAGGTAAGGCCCAGGTACTTTAAGTACGGCCCTACTTGTACGTCTACATCCCCTACCCTAATGAAAGAGCTGGGTGGTTCTCTCGATCTTGGCAACTTGTGGAACCATACTGCCTCGGTCTTTTGTGGCGCTACTCGGAGACCCAGCTCTTGTATTTTTCCCACAACTCTAGCCACCCCGATAGTGGCGAGCCGGTTGGTCTCCCCAAAGTTCTCCCCGTCGGCGAGCACCAACGTGTCGTCTGCGTAGCACACGATATTCACACCTATGGGGAGACTGATGCGTAAGACTGCATCATATGCGATGTTCCACAAGAGTGGTCCGAGCACCGACCCCTGTGGAACACCGCAATTTACTTCCCTTCGATGGAGCTGTCCATCTGTACCCATGTACTGCACGTACCTCTCTCGCAAGTAGTCCCGAACGACGAGCTGCAGGTAGATGGGCACTTCATGGTATTCGAGTGCCCCTCTGATCGTCCCCCAAGGTATGGAGTTAAAAGCGTTGACTATGTCAAGGCTAATTGCCTGCATCACCCTGCCTTGAGATACCGCCTGCTCAGACAGTGTTCGGACGCGCAATATTGCGTCCACGGTCGATCTCCCTGGTCGAAAACCAAACTGGTTATCTGACAGATCGAGACCAGCCCTCCACAAATGAGAGTAGAGACGGGCGGCAATTACCCTTTCAAATAATTTACCAGCCTCATCTAACAGACATATAGGACGATACGCCGATGGAGAATCCGCTGGCCTACCTTCTTTTCTTAAAAGGACCAACTTGGCCTCCTTCCAACCAGTGGGGAATATGCCATTTCGGAAGCAAATGTCAAACGGCTGCTTCAAGTGATCCCCTAGGCCTGCAGAGAGCGCTAGCACCCAAGCCCGACCCGGGTTTCCGTCAGGGCCTGGTGCTGTGTTACGTACCTTAAGGCGTGTCACAGCTCTCTCCAACTCCCGGTCAGTCACCGCAAGTTCACTAGACCAGATGTTCGGATCACGTGGCGCCACTAAGGATACTGCTGTACTGTCCTGGACCCTGGGGAACAACGTGTCCACCACGCGATCAACGAAGTCAGGGTCTAAGGTTTCTGTCAATGGGGGAACCCATGGGCGCAGTTTGCCCAGAACGGCTTTGTAAGGTCGCCCCCATGGGTTCCTCTCTAGTCCCTCTAAAAGCTCCTTCCAGGACCGAGTGCGAGCGTCCTGAATTGCAAGTTGGAGTGCAACCGTCGCTCTCCTATACTCATCGTATGCAGCCTGCTTCTCATCAGCTGTAGCTTGCCTTCTCCTCCGGGATCTGGTGTAGTGGCGTCGGGAGGCAAGGCACTCCTCGCGTACCTGCGCTATCTCTGATGACCACCAGTACACCGCTTCGTGTTTGGGTGGTCTGGCCCGGGGCATCGAGGCATCGCAAATCGATGTCATAGCATCCCGGAACCAGATTGCTTTCAGCTCAGGGTCAAACAGGTCCTCGCCATCTTGGTCTGCCATCCAAGCTGCGACGGTAACTGCGGCTGTGAGCAGATCCCTATCAAGTCGCTTTAGAGACCATCGCTGCGGTCGTCCACAAGGTTGGCTTCTATATCGAGTTGAAGGCCCGAGGGTCACCTCAAAAACAATATGGCGATGATCACTAAGGGTAACCATCTCTTCCGCGACCCTCCAACCAGACACCATTCGCATGGCAGAGGGTGTCGCCCAGGACAGGTCAACGATCGACTCTCCCTGCCACCGCACACAGGTGCTAACAGAGCCTCGGTTAATCAGTCGGAGATCTGCTGCTGCCGCCCACTCTACCATTGTCTCTCCTCTTCGGTCATCCCGAGGACTCCCCCACTAACGTGAGTGAGCGTTGAAGTCGCCCAGAATGAACGATGGACGAGGCTGGCACCGCTGAACGCAGTTTGCCACTTGGTCCAAGTACACCTCGTAGTCGGCCAGAGAACAGTTTGGGGATATGTAGCAACCTATAACGGCTAATTGACCCCAGGCCCCCTTTCAAACAACGAGCACGAAGGGTCGCCTTCTCCTCCACTCCAGTATATCGCAACGGAGCCTCCATCGTCACCGAACCAGCGAGGATGATCCGGCACCCTGTATGGCTCCGCTATGATGGTCAATCCGATAGACCACTGCGCGATGGTTTGCAAGAGTAAGTCTTGCGCGACTCGGCAGTGATTTAGGTTACCCTGGAGTATCCTTTGGCCTCCCATCATGAAGCCTCCATGGTTTCCACAGTCGGAATGTTGACCGACGTGGCCGATGAAGGGATTATTGGGGACTTTTTCCTATTAGGTGGCGGTGGGGAGCACTTTATGGTCCCCATTCTGTGATCCGCTGGCCGGCCCAGGTCCGCACAAACGGGACACCTGTGTTTCTGCGTGCATTGACTAGCCTTGTGACCAGGCTCGCCGCAAGCATAGCACAAGTTGCTGTGGTCCTTAGTGCTTGGGCACATGCTCCGCACATGACCCATCTCGAGACATCGAAAGCACTGCAAGGGTCGTGCTTCTAGTACGTCAAACCTAGCCATTGTCCACCCGATGTGTAGACGCTCTGTCATAGCAATTTTGCGCACTGCCGTTAGCGGACATCGGACCCAAGCCGTTCCCAGCGAGGTGGGTGATCTACGTATGTCTCCCACTTTTACCTCGGTTGGATGACAGCCACCTGCCTCAGCAACCGCGTGCACCACTTCCTCGGGTAAGATGGACTCCACTAAGTCCTTCACTCTCAAGTCTCCTGTTTTTACGGGACGTGCGATTCGCGCATCCAGGTCCTTCAGGGCATCTCTCATTCTTTCTGCCAGCGCATCAGCCTTCGAGACGCAGTCGGGGCCAGACACCTTAAGGATCAGCCCTCCCGTGATTGCCCTTTTCGGGCGTACTGCCTGCACGCCACACTCCGAGAGCTTGACTCGCTTCTTTGCGGCTGCCATTACTGCTGCGTATGTTGCGTTAGATCCTTCTGGGACCGTCACAGTTATGGCAGCGGATGCTGGCAATCGGGCCAGCTTCGGCTTTGCTGTAGCCTTCTCCTTGGCAGCCTTAGGCTGCTTAGTTGAAGGCTGAGACTTAGCTGGTGCCGCCTTAGCTTCCTTTGGAAGCAGTTCACCCTTCTTTTTGGTCTTGCGACCCACGACTTTTGTCCTCTCTGTGGCTTTAGAGTTCTGCGATGCAGCAACTGTAGTTGACGGTACTGCAGCTGGTTGCAATGCAAGCACTTGTCGCTTAGGTTGAGCCTGCTTGAGAGTTGATGAGCTCTTTGACGGCCCTGGGACCGCTGCTGCCACGCTCGATTTAGGAGGTTGAGCCTTGGGGAGGATCCCCGCTAGCTTTCTGTCCATAAGACTGCCAATACGTTCCATTAGACGGGCCTCCCAGTTGCTCCCTTTAGTGGCTATAGCCACAGCAGTTTGTTGTGTTGCCGGTATTGGGGTAGCACAACCTTTTTCTTCCTCTCGAAGTGCTTTCAGCTCTTCCTCCAACTTCTCAAATTTTACTGACAAGTCTGCAATCTGCGAACGTAACTCAGTATTCTGACGTCCCAAGCGCTCCGTATTAGTGTCAGCTGCATTTCCTTTCCCAAGACCTCTACCGATGGTAGATTCTTCTTGGACCGACTTTGCGAAGGAGCCACCGAGGAGTCGAGCACGTCCTTCTCTTCGCTTGACTTCGCCTTAAGGAAGCGCTTTGGTCCTGGCGCTTCCTTGACCTCCCTTTTGTTTGCCTTCCTCTTGGAAGGCTGCCGTGACGTTGACGACGACGCCCCGGAAACTATGGAGGAAAACGACATGCATGAGCTGTCGGACTCCTCACCACCACTGGCTGAACGAGCACTGCTCGTAGCCGGTTTCTTAAAGAAACCCCCTTCCTTATTGTTGCCTTTTACGGCCTCTCCCTCCTCTATATTTTGGGTTTGTTTTTTAAATTTATCCATACTGTTCCCACGAGTATGGGGGAAATAAACGGTCGACGCAGACAGTGCCCCCTGTATCTACGCAAGCCTATTACTCCAAGAGAGGCGGCCGGTTCTCTGGAGGGGATGGGTTTACGACAACCTAACTCTGTTGCCACGCATCCTATCACCACCCATCGAGTTTAGGATTAGAGGTAATTCTTTAAAGAGGTTTTCTTCCTCGCAGCCCAGGCGGTTAAGCCAAGGCCCCCGTACCCTGCCCCAACAGAAAATACACCTGAGTGTATATTCTGTTGAAACCGGGGTTACGGTTTGGAGCGGTGACGACAGGAGGACTCCCGCGTCTGCTCGAAGGCATGTTGAGTGCACGTCGAGCCCGTTCCTAATGTTTCGCACCTGCTACTGTCACCCGTAATATTAAAGGAGACAGCACGAAACAGTACACGGTGTGCCGATATTTGCGAATGGAACTCTCGTAAGGAGGTGACATTTTTACGAAGCCTTCCCCCCACTCGGGCCTGGCAGGCCCAGCCCATGCTCAGTGTAGCTGTAGACTCTGAGCCCCTACCTTATTTCTCCGCATTGCTCTACCACATGGCCTACCTTCACTATGCGATAGAAGAAACTTTAGGGAAATATCGCAAAGCATTTGGGTACCTACCTAAGCTCGTACGTTCTAAAGAAATAAGGCGAACTTAAGATTGGTCAGGCTTTAGTGCAGACACATATAATTTCAATTAATATATATCTAGATTAACGCTACTAGTTTAATATAAATTGGTATTATTTACAATAAATTTTACAAAATATGTAGGTACCTACCTATACCTACTTATTAAAGATCCTCCAGGTCATCACCTGTGTTGCTCGCAGTATAAATAATTAATAAATAAATAACGCCCAACAACATCAAAAATAGACGGCCGGTTAAATGTCCGGTCGCGGGAACCGAACCCGCAGCCTCCAGGTTATGAGCCGACCCGCTCAACCACCACGCCACAGATGCTGTCAAATTGCAATTTGCAATAGACTCTTTTTTAAGCACACAGGTGATTTTAGTTTATTTGTATTCGCCTTAGTGGGTTCATGTTACAATCAAAATTACGTTTTGACAGCGGTTAATTGGTGATAGTGGGCGTAATTACAAAACATTAACACTTACTTAATATAAAAGTTAAATATATGTACATTTCACACAGCGCCATAGCCTCACAACTGAACACAGCTTGCAGATAAGTTCTATGGGGACCAAAGATAATTTGATAGATTATAGACTTTACTTTTTGTACTCAAGTAAATTTATCTTACTACCACCGGTGGACCGTCGATATGGTGAAAGCCTTGGGCCGATTAATGCAGGAGGCGAGCAGCCGTTCAAAATGCCACTCTATGGGGAGACCAGTGGACGTCTGCAGGCTGTTGAAGATGATGATCTGTGAGAACTTACGAGGTATGTAGTAGTCAATACTACGGGAGGCCTAATGTTCAGTAGTAGAGGTTTTCTCTGGATGATGATGTACTAATGTACTAACGTATGTGATTTTTAATTTTTTCAAATGTAAAATAAACATAAATAAATAAATAACGCCCAACGAAAAAAAAAATGTGTTGGTTTACAATAACATTTGTAGAGGAAATAGAATGAACCAAGCAAATTATCATCTTTACCTACTTTTCAGCATCGTAAGGAAACACGTAAGTAGGTAAGTTAGGTAGCTACAAGTTGTCACACAGAAAAGCCCCTCGTGCCTGAAAACTGGATTATCTTCGTGTCACAGATGTCTCCACATTCGCGCCCGGAAATGTTTCGTTTATTGTTATTAGAAATGTTAGAAGCATTCAGGTGAGAGTGGCGATTAAACAGAATTGTCTCCGCAACTTGTGCAGAAAATGGGAATAAATTTTCCTGGTTCCCAACGTTGTGCGAAAAGTAAGTAAGTACTTACCTAAGTTGGTTAGTAAGTTCTTGTTCATGCCCTGTGTTTTTTCTACATGTATGGTATTCAATTAAGTCACTAGGTACAGGCATATAATAATGTAGGGCATTATATGAAAACTGAAAACCCATGGCTACAATTCCTAAGAAAACTAAGGTGACACTAAACTTTGTAAATCAATATTTAATATTATGAGTTATTCTAAGCGTCTCGAACTTTTGAAACCGTCTCACTACGCTACGCGGAATCCTAGAATCCTTTGCTTGCTCCAGCTTCAATAAATGTAGGTACCTACTCGCACCAAATACTTACTATCTCGATATAACTTGCAGTCTTGCATAACCAGCAGTAGAAGTAGTATTATAAGTTGAAGTCGCGAAGTATTGAACTCACAACGGTGTAGTAACACCATTCCATGTATAAATACTTACTTAACTTTCTTTTTAAAATTAGGAAACAAAATTGGTTTAATTTACAAGAGCTCTAGCTCAATGCCACGTGCTTTAGAATTACCAAATGGGCTGTGAACATAGGTATAGATATATACTTACACTTAGGCATGTTTCGCAAATGAGTCAACATTTAATACATTCGTGGTTATCACCTCGACATTTGGGGTCATGGCGTGTAACAGATAGAAATAATAATTGTATAAGTGTGTCAATAGATCCTTAACTTACCATTTATCTATTATCTGTGAGCCACACGAGCTGTCTTCGACATTGTCACAGAGTAGAAAAAGTTTTTGGTAAAAATATCAAACTTAACACGACAAAAATGTTGTTTCGACCAGTTAGCCAGATTAATTTAGTAGAAAGTGGTGTGTATGGACATAATTGCCTCTAAGGCACTTTTATATGTTCAGAAAGAGATATTTTTGGACGTCTGTTGCAGATTTCACGTGTAAAACCTAGGCTTTTAATGACTTGTAAACGTAAACATGCTCTGTGCTCTCGTGAAGTTATGTGACGATATTACAAATTATTAAGATTATTATATAGTACAAATTAGGTTCTACTTAATGGATTAAGTATATTTTTTTGTGTTGTTTTTTTTTTCCAAAGTTTACAGAAGTTCGTTATTTTAGGAATTGATCATTCCGGTTTTACACAAAAACAGAGTATGTATAGGTACGTACAATCTAGAGTTATGGAAGCTTTACCTACTCCAAATAAGCCCAAATAAAAAAATGCAGTACCTATGCGACTATAAAATATTCTACTGGTAATTTTTTACTGTGTCCCAAAGTTGTTTATGTCGTACTTATCAGGCGCCGTTAGGGATGTGCTATCTCTGTAGGTACATAAACTGCTGAACAATAACAACAAATTAAGGTTAGATATATTTACTAATGATTGTTGAAGTATGCTGTCGGTCAGTTGATATTTATTTAAATGCTGAGTAACTAAACTATTATCTATTTATTTATATTAAGCTCGTGGGACCGATAGGTTATAAGCAGCACACTTACAGCACACTGCACAGATGATAATAAGTACCTATACTAAATACTATATAATACAGTGAGTTGGAAAGAATATAATATGTACCTATAGTATACCTACTGGTAGTGACGTAAGCAGTTAGCTTTAAGCTTTAGGTACTTGCTTTAATGCATTCGTCATAATGAGATCTTACGTAATACCTAATGATAATTAAATCGCAGTTGTTACCTACTTATTATTTTGGAAAAATTTGCCCAGAGCGGGAGTAAGCAACGTTGTCGTTGCGAGTACTGCTACGCCGCGCCTGTAGGACTCAATTACCTAGATCTATAGAAGAGCAAATCAATTCGACATTTTGGCATGTGAACTAATAGGACCCTCGTTCACATAATTAAGACAAAACAATACAATAACCGCGAGGACACAATAATATAGATTCTTCAAAACTAACAGCGATTACCATCTGAATCAATATTGAATATTGGTAACCTCTATCATTCCAAAGTGTACCTACCCATGCAGTAACCGAAGTTTCACATAATTATAATTTATAACGAGTACTTAAGGCGCTGAATGCTCCCAAATCGACTATTTTGAACGTGATTATCTCAAAACGTATACCATTTACAGGATTGAAAAAAATTCACGTTAATACAGGTCATATCTTCTTTCCATCTGCCGAAACCGAAACACGTCTACGAAAAGTTTTCTCGATAGAAAAAATCGTGAAGTGATCTCTAAAAAATCATTCAAACGTCCTAAAATGTTACATTGTAATCAGACACCCCATTGAAATAAATCATAGTGATAAGTTATGCTCCAATGCATCCGTCTATAAGCTTGTTTTTTTATAACAATAAGCATTTCTATAATAACTAATTATTTGCCTTGCCGCCGTCCTTGTTTCCAGATAGCTATAACCTGGGTGTCTTCAAGTCAAGGGTGAACAGGTATCTTCTAGGCAAGCATGCACCACCGTAGGCCGCGTCGTCACTTACCATCAGGTGAGACAGTGGTCAAATGCTATGCCTATAAATTGTAAAAAAAAAAAAAATGTACCGAAAAATGGAAAAGTCGAAGTGCAACGCAACGTAATCGCCATACTTTTGCTATGCATAAAGCGACCCTATGACGTACAAAATAAGTTTCAAGTTTGTCTGCTGTAACAAACGTGCTCGTATTGGGTCCTGTCAGCACCTTAAGTAAGTCAATAATAAAACAACCGGGAATATCGGCCGGCTGGTCAAAACGGGGCCGGCGCTCTATGGAACCTGATCCAGCAAGGAGGAGTGGAGAGTGGAGGAGAGATGCTCGTCCACCGCTGAATGGCTTCCAGCTGATTATGATGATAAACCTACAATCGAAAATAAAATAAGCATACGCATGGAGCTAATAAAAAAAAGGAGGGAATCCCGTCTGATCCGAAACTGAAGCACCCTTAGGAAGCCGGAACGCTTCGTACGTACAAGCGGAATACGCACACACTCACATCATAGGCAGCCGGTCGCCCATCAACATAGTATTATACGGTCGCCCTACTTTAATCTGACACACATATGTAATATGTCCGCCATTTCGGGCTTCAGTTCGATGTCAATCAAAACTCAATCCTTCTTTTTTTTATTTCATCCATGTAGGTACGTTACATTATTTTTTCAACCATTGATAGCCCAGTTGTTAAATCGCCTTGCGATTCGTGGATCGTGGGTTCGAATACTAAAATATGCTTGAGTTGAGGTTTAAAATAAACATTGTGATCAAACCATTGGTGGTAGGGTATTTTCTAGGTCGCTTGTCTAGTCCCCACCCACCCTCTAGTAAATCTGTCGGCCAGCCTTGTAGTCTGAAGCTTCAGCATTCTCATTTGCGTTAGAACCAGCCCCAAAATATAATTTCTGTACTTACCTACCGTTTGAGCCCCGCACCAACCACTCTGTAATTTAGTTTAAAATGCAAATCAGTGATTCATTTTATCTAGCTTCTAGAGTGATATGTCGCACTAGTGAATCGAGTCTCGACTCGCGACGCATACTCGAGACTGCCGCACTTTGATGCGTTGCACTGAGGACTCTGCGTTGGACTGCACCTAATCCAAGAGTATTTGTCACTAAACATAAGGTCAAATGGTGTCAAATGTTATCCAGTAACAAAAAATATACTTAGTAGGACATGGTGATTTTTTTATAATAGAATAGGGCCGCGTTTGACAGTGGTTTCACCAAATGGAAAGTGGCGCGCGGTCTACGGTGGTACATGTTTGCCTAGAAGATACACTCGTGACTTGAAGAGCTCCACTGTGTTACTTATCGAGAAACATAGACACTGGTATGGTACCTAGTCTAGTTATTCGATTTCTTCGCTGCTCAAATTACAAATGTCCAGTCAAACAACTTTGTAGGAATCGAAGGAAATGGCGTTAGATGGTGGAATTCGATTGTGTAACCTGTAAATGGTAGTAGACACTTATAGCCCTGAAGGTACAAATTATAAGCAGAACCCGGCGAGACTGTAAACGCAGTGCCCCACCATGACCCCTGGTCGTTATTTTTAGTCGTCAACAACAACAACTTCCTGGCCTATCTATATACGGACCTGCAGATATCAGACGAATATGTGTTGCTATGTGCACCGAACGTACCTACTTACATAGAGTTATAAACAAAAGCTGCAAGAATACTTGAGCGAATATATTATACAGGCATTACACATCGATAAGTACTTAGTCACTTGGATATCACTTCAACTTGCTAAGTAATTCTAAGAGCTATATCGGTGACTTCAGTTCTCCTGCGGATCTCTTCATTTCGGATCTTATTCTCGCAAGGAAACTCAGAACATATTAGCTCTCTTCATACTGATGAGGCAATAATAACAGACCACGTCTCACCACCATTCATTACTGGCAGTACCACCTATTAAAAATCTTTGCTTTCAGGCTCTGATATGCCAAAGCTTGCTAAGCGCTACCCAGCTGAGTTGCGATGAGTTACCACGTAATATAAGTAATGACGCAATATTATGCTTAACTCTGCATGCAGTTTACATAGCTAATAGTCACGGGCCGTGTATTGGTAAGCGTACCTATGTCAATATCAAGCTGGATTTAGTATTATTTTAATACCTAATGGAATTCCAGATTCAAGCAACTCCATTATGAAAATCCATTCTAAGCATAACATATAGCAACTAAGTACTACTAATAGCACACTACCTACCTACTAAGAAAAAACAATAGGCATGTGACCTGCTATTAAAAATTAACAAGTTAATATTATTATCGTAATAAACTAGGTTAAAGATTAATGCAATAATTGAAAGAATTAGTAAAATCGGTAAATAAATCACGGAGTAATAAGCTTTTATAGTTTCTGGGAGGTTTCTTCTCGCATAACAGAGCATCTCCACAGCTACTGAACTGTCTCTTTCTATTCCTGTATTTTAAAATGCTTGTAACTTTAATATTTTTTGTGATATTTAATTTTTGTTTTCAAGTCTGTTCATTTTTTGAAGAATATTATTATTTAAGCAATAAAAAAATTGCACTAGCCGAGATGACCTAATAAACAGTCCAAATACTCTAACACACTACCGGTTGGCCCTATGTAATAGGGGGAATTCTGTACATCGTACCTATTCAACATGCTAGCAGCATTGTCCCTCGAATTGCCCTGTTTATAGTTTAATAGGTTCACAACTGGTTAACGCATAATTGAACCAATCAGCAGTGCAAGCAGCGATCTTCCGATCGATATATTTAACGAATTTTCATGTCAAATTTGACATAAAGTTTCGATTAAACGTAATCGGTAGCACGGAATGTATTTTATCGACTTCGATATAAATTCGATAAATCTTAACGATCATGTCGTTCTATGTCGACTAAATCACGCATGGATCTAATTTTTGAATTTTATCGGGTTTCCATAGTTGCTCGATAACCAATTTATAATATTTTCAAACTAGATTTTGGCTATATTTTAATATTGTAAGCCAAAAATGGAAGCGTCGAGATGTCTTGAGAATCAATAGGCGAAGCCTAAGAGATGCCAATAATTCTCTCGACCTACCTAACGAACAGTTTGAGATTCGGATTAGCAAGTTGAAATGGCAATGGGCAGGCCACATCGCTCGTAGAACTGACAACCGATGGGGAAGAAAGGTTCTCGAGTGGCGACCACGAACTGGAAGACGCAGCGTAGGCCTGCCCCCCACTAGGTGGACCGACGACCTGGTGAAAGCCGCGGGGAGCCGATGGATGCAGGAGGCGAGCAGCCGCTCTAAGTGGCGCTCCCTGGGGGAGGCCTATGTTCAGCAGTGGACGTCTTCAGGCTGTTAATGATGATGATAATGAATTAGGTAAAATCCTTTCGGCCAATATAGTTATTATTTCGTTCCTCTTCAATAATTAATCGGATTTCACATGAAAATAATGGTTTTCTGTAATATTTCAATAGAATAAATCCTTTAAGTAGGTGTTTTTCATGAATAAATGACTAACCTCTTTTCTTTAGCTTCCAATTTTTTCCCTAATCTGTGGAATTTTCTATAATATAAAGTTACTCTGTGAGAATTACGAACGAATGATCGATAAGATGTCGACTAAATAAAGCCCTCGAAAGACTTCGACAAGAATTACCGATGTTAGATCCATGCTACAAGTTACCGATTAGATAAATAAAATCTGTTTATCGACTCGATATATTTGTCGAACCGAAGATCGGTGCTTGCACTGCAGGTGGGTTAGCAGAAATGACCGTGCCCTAAGTAAGTTGTATGCGCAATCGAATTAACCACTGTGGCAAAAAGCTTCCATTATAAATCAAAGGTTGAACTAGTCCGACCTACTACAACAAGGAACAAGTAAGCACAACACCACAGTTATACGTTCATAATTATCATTTGTATCAGAAGATAACGGTTCCCTTATTAATGGGATTTTTCTTCGGCTCAATTAAACTGCCCTTAAATTCAAATTCCAGAGAACGATGACCACAACAATATCTTCCAAATTAACGACCCAGCAGTTCTAATGAGCCTTCAAGCTCTTTAAAAATGGGTCGATAAATCAAGCCGGGTTCAGTACAATTCGTTATCTCGCCCCGACAATGTTTTGTAAACGCTTTTATCGATGTAAACAAGTTTTAAGTAATTCCGTACTATGGACCATCGCTAGTTATTTTTAGATGTGAAACTGTGAGAGAGTTTCATTCATCAGGTGACTTCTACACAGGACAACCATTTGTTGCAACCAGAGAATCAAAAAAATGAACTTGAAATGTTCTTCTTCTGTATGTATTTTTTTAATTATTTACAAACATTTTTTATATTTGGCCAGTGATTTATTTGTACCAGTGTTTACTTATTGTAATTATTTGTACACGTAAATAAGGTTCGTGTGGTCTATAAAGTTTAATTATTTATTAGAAAGTTTTGTGTTAGTTTATTTATATTAGTGAGTTATTCTTTATGTGTATATTAGATCCTTCTGAAAACAATATTTCAGCGTAGGTTCATGGTTACTTATTTGTGATTGATACAATATATTTTCAAATAAATATGTATTGCAAAATATATAACTGGATGTTTTCCTTTAGAAAACATAATTATTAGTAGGTACGTTTAGAAAGAAATTATGCTATGCAAACATGGCTTTTATGACCCTGCATCTTAAGATCTTTTTATACACCATGGTTTTTAAAAGCCCTACGCCATCAGAGTTCTCTTTTTTATTAAAATGGAATAGTTCTAACTAAATGAAAATTATGCCATGAATTATGAGTAAGATTAGCAGCAAAGTTTGTACTTAGATAAAGATTGAAATAAGTTTGGTGACAAGGAGGCAGCTTGGTCCACTATCGTTTTGTTTCGAAATAATTATTATGTAAGTACATTCTTTATAATATTAAGCTATAAAATCATAAAATGCAAACGAAGGGAAAGATAGTAAAAAAAAAAACAAACAAAAAAGAAAAAAAAGAAAAAAAAAAAAAAAAAAAAACAATAATAATAATAAAAGAAAAATAATGTGAAAAGTAGATAAAAGTTTTGCCTTTACCACAGAGAAAGTAGTAGGTAAACAACTGAAGTGGAGGTGTAGAGATGGTTAGATGTAAAAACAGCGAGACCATGGACAACCTATTAAGTACTAAAGTAATATAGGTTTTTCGTTTGAAGTTTCTAGTCTAGAAAAATAGATTAATACAGGAAAATTACAGGAAATGGAAGGTCAATAAAGCGTCATTGTCATTATTTGAGTACAAGTCTGTGCTCATTATCGACAGTCGGAAGACTGTCCACTGCTGAACAACCAAACACAATTGGCATCCTCACAGAGCACCGCCTAGAGCTTGCCTGTTGCATCCATTGGCTACCCGCGGTTTTGACGATGGAGGTGTAATGAAATGGAATGAAACTTACTTGTCCAGGTCGTTAGAGCAGCTGTTGGGCCCTACTTTCATACGTTATAAAGTTGTGCTACGTGCAGCTACCGTGTCTAATTTGCATTATTCATATTGTTTCAGCTGTACATCATCATGATTCTCTTCAGCACTGACTCCGTGTACTGCGATCAGAACGGCAGGGTGTTCAGCATCAACGACCAGGTGTCCAGTTGCAGCGGATGGTTGTCCACAATCATATTCAACTTCTGCAATAACACGTACAAAATTGTTAAAAGGGATACCTCGCTTATGATAGGTAAGCAAGATGCTATGTACTAATGTAAGGACTTTGTTTTAGCCTGGTAAAAATTACTTATGACTTCGGGGAAGCTGGTGGATATCTGAGTCTCTCCGTCCCAAAAGCTTGGTCTTATCGTCCCTGGTGGGTCGTCCCCGTTACCGGGGAGGATGTGACACAAACATAAAAAAGTGTAGAGTGGAATGGAGTGGTCCACTTTTTTGTTTTCGTCTCATCCTCCCCGGTAACAGGGATGAATCACCGGGGACGATGAGACCAAGCCGTCCAAAACTCCGTCATTTATAAACCGATTCAGATATTTTATTTATTTAGAACAGTAATACATTTCAGATAGGTCCCATAAAAATATTATAATCAAAACAATCCAGCAGTTTAGTATTTAGTTTGAAATAATCCGAAATGGATAGTAGGATCATCGAAGTATTTCTCAGTATAATTTGTCTATTTCAGAAAAAATGGCGCCAAAAGATCTCCAGCAAGAGACGGCAAGGAGAAGTCTCCTCGCGGAAGGCCGATGGCAGCGCATGCGCAGGCAAGTAGCTACAGAATGCTGTCTCCGCCCCTGCACTGTAGCTGACATTATCATGTACTGCCCCGACGACGCTAAACTCTTGCAAGAACACCCCGAAATCTTTGAGTGAAATAGTGACTACGCGTATACTCTGTGACCCATGGAGTCAAGCATAAGAACTACAGCGTACGGCTTTGAAGTCTATAACTTGCGCGGTTGGGATGACTTGACAAGACGCGACGTGCTTTCGATCTCTTGAACCAAGGCCAGGGATCATCTCGGATGGGTTCCTACTCCAATGTGACAATGCTTTTAATGGTAACGAATTCGTAGCTGTCATCTCAGTTTGTTATATTTTAATATTTAAGTGTCTCTTTTTGGTTGCTCTAGTAATCTAGTTTGCATTTTTTGTGTACGTGCTACTTACACTTAAATTATACCTACCGAAAAGAAGAGTATTACTATTTTTATTTACTTACATTAAAGAAGAAACAAACATATACCAAACATGTGCTGTATTATTATTTTCAACGGTAACCTCTTTAGTCACGTTTTGGATGGCCAAGACCATCCTGTCGCGATAGGATCACTGGACCAGGCTAGCCCTTCTGGCTCAGGTAGAGTTTTCGGCACCGGTATATATATGATACCAGTGTAACACAGACACAACCAGGCCAGGCAATGAACTGACCGATGCTGTCAGCGTTCCTGACGGCTGTATTCGAGGGGAACAATCTATAAAGGCGCATCGCTCGTAGTTGTGACAACCGATGGAGAAAAAAGGTACTCACGTGGCGAACACGAACCGGAAGACGCACCGTAGGCTGGCCCCCACTAGGTGGACTGGCGATCTGGTGAAAACCGCGCGAAAAGCTGATGGATGTAAGAGGCTAGTAGTAGAGCTGCTCAAAGTAGTGCTCTGTGGGGGATACCTATGTTCAGCCGTTGAGGTCTTCAGGCTGTCGATGATGATGATGATGCATAAAGATCGGTAGAGACTAGAGACCAAAATCATTACTCGATTCCCGTCGAAAACAGCTCATGTTGTGTACCGTTAGTCCTCAGACTCAAAATGTGGAATTCTATAAAGTACCTGTCAATTTGTTTTACACTACATTTGTAAAGTTAATTTAAAAAATGAGAACGTCATACAGAGCTTATAGAATTTCTTTCAAAAACCTTTACCTTCACATTAGTTAAGCCAAACTCTCAGTTCACAGTTTCAGTTCGTTGCATCTTCAGGTAAACCACGTTAAACTTTTAAGTCATTAGTCGGAAACTTTGGCATTCCAAATAGAGGAGCGTAGCAGCAATACCGAAAAGGTTCGTAGAAGGCGAGTTCTTCAAATATCGCGAATATTAAAGGATGTTTCTGAAAAATGCTAATGTTCCGGCGCGAAGACGCGAGAGAATTTATTACTTGGTTTTGTATGTGTGTCGTGGGAAGTGAAATTTTGCGCTTTGAAGCATTACTGTTGCGGTTACTTACCTCATCGCCCCGAACGAGCATAATATATGTACATAATAGGCACCATGTTTTCGAGTAGGGAAATGAGAGCAACCACAAAGTAGGTAAGTATACTTATACAAGAGAGTTATAGATACGTACTTACGTTTCTATGTATTCGTAGGTAATATATTTCATTAGCTCCGCCCGCTGTCTTCCTGTATTCCCGTGCGGTATCTATATCCTATTCGCCTAGATTAAATAAGTCTGCATATGTACTGCGTCTGCTGGTTTTGAATGGCAAATTAATCCTTACCGAAAATCTATTTAGTATAATGTATAAAATTATACTTATTTATTATGGGGTTTTGTGCAAGTTTTTTGAAATGGACAAAGCAAAGTACCTTAGTTCTATAAACTAACTACTACAATAATACCAACTACTGGCCGAAATTATACCAGCTAAGTTAAACCACCTTCAAAAATATTTGGACATGTAGTGTAGGTATACTAGTATAGGTATATAAACTATCCCCTTCTTGATAGTTGATAGCCTCGATACATCTGAAAATTTTCTGATATCCATAATTTGTTGATTGAGTAGGTAATAAGCTGATATTAAAATAAAAGGTATACGTATAGCTAATATTATAAAATGTTAATATATATAACGCATCACATAAAGTCCAACACAATAGCTATTTTTTATAATTTGCTGTAAACTGATCACAAATACCATATAATAATTTAAACGGACGTGCTTGTATTACTCAAGCTAACTGTGATTATGAATAGGTAATATGAATAATTATATAGCAGTGTCCAGATATAATGAGATTTCTTGAATAATAAAGGTAAGCCATTTTAGTAAAACATTGCCCAAAGATTTTTTGTAGATTTATTTAATGAATCGGCCTGGTCCTGGACCTAACTGCTGCTATACCCTAATGGGGTCATATGTCACACTCATACATACCACCTGTATTAAAAATATGTACATATGTTGCAATAAATAATTGAGTATTGAGTAATGATAAACACATTACCAAAAAAAAACTCAAACAGGATAGGTTGAGCCAAGTATCTTAGGTCTGTGGGTAGAGTTTAAAATAAACATTTTGCGATCAGCTGATCCTTAATGTTGGCCATGTTTTTTGCTTAACCAATGAGCCGTTAACAGGTTGTTAACACGTATGATGCTGGTAACAGGTATGACGTATCTACTGCCATTCTGCAGTTCTGGATGCTTCAGGTGACTGATCACGACAACACGATTAGTGTCAAGATTCGTTCGCTTGTGCTTTTTGTTGAAGGCACGAAGAAAGGGTGTGGACATGTAGTTGAATGTGGGAGTGGAAAACTCTAGAAGGAAAACAATAAAGATAGAACGTGCCTGGAAAACATATTTATTTTCTTTTGTTTTTCTCGAATATGCTATGGTTTTGTTTTCTGTTCATAAGAATATTCATCTCGGATCGTGGTGCTCTATAGTTTTTGCGGAACCCCTGTTTTTGGGTTGTTTTTCAATGTCACGGTATTTGTCCACCTTTGTGTATCGTGAGTCTGTAGATTATAAAGAGAATTGCGTTTCCGTTCGTCCAGTTTTGTATGGATGTATAGATGTATAGATGTTAAATAAATAATTTGATTATTTAAAATTCTTAATGTGAAAGTAAACTATAGTAGTAGTATTCTATAATTTTTTTTATGAGAATGAATGACGTGACGAGCTAGTCGTAATCACCTGAGGTTATTAATCGACACGGCCGCCCATTACATAATACCTACCTTGAGTTTTGTTTACACAGGGCTTAATTCCGCTAAAACATTTATTTTTTTCGACGTATTGATCATGTTGCATTGCCCGCGAGTAGTATTTGTCTTAACCGCGAGAATTTAATAAATACTATTCCACATAATGTCCACAACAAAACAACTAATATGTCGAACATCTATTTTGAAACCTTTACCTACTTCAATGTACCTACTGTACTATAATATTAATATGAATATTAATTAAATCAAGTTATCGCTAATCGCTTACTCTTGTACAGTGAACACGCCTTGGTCTTCTTCAAAACTTTCTATATAAGATGGCAAAAGTCTGAAATTTTCATACATCTTTTATCAGTCGTGTAGATCACAACCAACAACTCTCAAAAGGTAAGCAATTTCATGAGTTTGCGGATTACAGTATAATTTTTTTTTTTGCTTTTTTTTTTTCACCAAATACGCATGAAATTATTTAAAATATTTTCAGGTATTTCTTTTTAGCGTGTTTGGTAGCAATTATAACCGAGGTAGGTATAATAATATGGCATATTTTGGATTTTATTAAAATTAATGTCCTACGTATTAATAAAAACACAACTCATTCATTTTCAACATTGTAAAGCAAAGTTAAAGTTATTATAAAATAAGAAGGCAGTTGTTAGTAAGTACCTACTTAATAATTATGACCTAAAAAGATTTAAGTTAGGTAAATTCAAAATACTTAACTCAATATTCTCAATACAGAGATATTTTTTATGGTGTACCTATACCATTTATATCAGTGTCGTATACTTTTCTAAACCTTCCGACTTTTCTTATCAGTTGGCCGTTTGTCACTTTTTATGATACTGATGTCCTGAATTCTAAATTATGCTACGGTTAAGTGCAATTTGCTTTCAAATAAGTGATAAGTATAAGTAGGTAGTTATTACCTGCACTATTTAAAAAACGTTTCTTTCAAAATTTCATAATGGGTTTTACATGAGCGCTACCGTACTTCGGAGGTGCGTTTTGTCTTACGACAAAAGTCGTTAAACCAAGTCAAAAGTCTTTGGGCCGCTTAAACATTCTGACACAAGAGCTGAGAGGGAGCAAGAGGGAGAGAGAGAGAGAGAGAGAGAGAGAGAGAGAGAGAGAGAGAGAGAGAGAGAGAGAGAGAGAGAGAGAGAGAGAGAGAGAGAGAGAGAGAGAGATCACTTGCCTATACGAGAAAAAGAAGACTAAATGACACGTTTGTGTATTTTAGATCCAATATGAGATCCATTGCAGCGCTTCTCTTTCTGGTTGCTGTTAGTTGCGTATCGACGCAGGACAGTACACCAGTCATTCTTTGTGGGAGACAACTGGCCAACGCAAGAGTAATGCTTTGCTACGGCGCCCAGTACGTGGACAAGAGGGGATCTCTATCACATTATACGTTAGGTAAGTAAAATTACTCAGAAACAAAGACAATTTTTACACTAGACAGGACATCTCTAGCTGGCACTGTCGACCACGGCGAGCAGCCGGTCAGCATACTTTCGCTCATACTGGGATCATACCAAGCTGGGCTGGGTACTCAAAGCGGTGAGAGAGAGCTAGCTTGTTATATATACTAGATTAATACATAAGTTACTTTTTATCTGGATTCAACAGTGGATTGAAAACGTTGTTAAAAACCCTGTCAATCCAACATTAGTCTAACTAAATGAATCCTTTAACATTTAAACTCCACTAAGTTCTGCAATGTCGTCCAGACCATGTTATGGTTCATGATTTAGTATAACTTGTACTGACACTACGGCAACTCACAGCGTACTATACTTATTATATGTTCAGTGACGTTGATATGTTACCTATTGCCTATTTTTCTAACAGATAACCTCGCAGAAGGCAGTATCGCAGACTTGGAATGGCCATGGAGCGGTCGTCGTGGCGCGCTCTCAGCATCTTGGCCCCGATACAAGCGCCATGGGCTCGTCGACGAATGTTGCCTTAAACCTTGTAAGACAGAAGTTATCCTCGACTACTGCTAAAACTTTAACCAAACTTAAACAACGAATTTACCATATACTTTCTAGTCAGACTGCATTTTGACCATTTTACACTTGTAATCTAATAAAAATTTATAACGGGCCTTTGATTACTTATTTTATTTACATAAATAAATCAATGGTTTTGAAAGTTACCTATTTTTATTAACTTACCTAAGTTTTTTTTCGTCCCTCCCATGGCAGTTTGGTATTCATTTGCTGATCATTCTGCCAAAAAACCGATAACCGTTGGGGTAGAGTGCTCTAGAGTGGAGACAATGAGCCGACGTAGTGTAGGAAGGTTCCCTGGTGCGATGGAGCGATCTTATTAGGCAGTGACTGGGAAGACCGAAGAATAGAGACGACCACAGTTGATGATGATGATGATGAATTCATCAAGAATACTAGGGTACCTACCTACTTTATTATATAGGTACCTAGTTGCAGATGGGTGAAGTAAATAAGTAGGCCTAGCGTAAAAAGGTTTACTTTCAGACTCAGTCTCTTAAATAATATGATGTTTTAATCTCAGAATAATCTAATTCGACTTTTACTGTATAATTATAGCTATTCAATACAATCACTTTCTATCTCGTATACGGACCTAATGACTACTAAGGGCCTTTCTATGCTTACAATAGCTGAGTAAACAGAGGGTTCTCCCTTTGTTATTACTAAGATAAATCAAATATTTTCCTTTTATCTTACATTAGACATGGAATCATACATGTGACTGGTAGGTATTTATATATTAAAAGCAAGTTAAGCCATGTTAATTAGGTAGATGCAGATGCAGTCGCGATATGGTTCTACCTAAGGTACCATGTACCTGACAAAGTCAACAAAGTTGTATATTTGGAAAGCACTAAATTACCACCGTTGTGCTACAAAAAACAGAACTAATATATTGTAAGGTATGCTGGGTTTAGTGGATACAATATAGGTATAGGAAGGTAAGGTTTACAACCACAAATGATCAGACGGGTATAATTTATTCTGACCCTTTAGATTTATTATTTACAAAATATTGAATCGAACCCCATTAGATTATTAGAGAAATGGAGTTTCATTCTAGGCTACAGGAAATACATGTGCTATCTGTGGTAGCCCTGAAGCTCAGTGTTATTCTCTAATAATCTTTGCACATTCTACACAAAAGTTTATAAATAAAAATATGAATGAATATAAAATATCACACTCACGAGAATTTCAATACTTATAAAAAAAAACTTCTCGATCTTTTTTTTTGAACATATGAAATTGTTATTAAATTAAACTACACTAAAAACTAAACCTAAAACATTATAATAAATAAAAATCAGAAATTATCAAAAAGACCCTTGGTGGTTCCCAGAACGCTGGCTGCATTACCACGCTGAATGGCAATGCTGATTTTTTGGGCAAAATAACAGCCAGCGTTCTGGTCACCTCTCGCCTCCACCAAAAGTTTTGCCAAGTCCCTGTAGATTTCAAGGGCACCTGGTCCCCACGGTCCCATGGTTTCGACCCCAAACGGCACAAACATGTATCCTCTGTCGAGGTTTCCATATTTGCGCCGTTTGAGGTTTTCAGCTTTCACAGCAGCACTGTCAGCCTGACTTTTTGTTTCGGGAAGATGGGACGGTGCCATAGTATCGACGCAAGTTGGATCCCATACTAAAGGCCGCCCGTCTTCCAAGGTATTAAAGTCATTCCTTCGGGCCTCTTGCCGTCATCGCGCATAAGTCCATTCGGTTCAAGAATGGACGGCACACCGGCACTGACAAAGGCCCGACGAATGACGTCATTCAAGCTGGCGTGACGAGGAATACGTCCAGCACTCCTGCTACATACTAGACCGTGGTGACCAAAGTGGTCGACTAATTCGCCACATAGGCATAGGTGAGGGACTTGGCAAGCGGCTCCTAAACGCAGCGACATGGCCAATCAGAACGTATTATTGTCTAAAAGGTTTCCAATGCTTTTTGAGAGCACAGCTTGTAACCATAGACCGGACTCCCATCGCGATACGGCAAGAAGCCGAGCACTCTCTGCAGAACTAGCAGAAGTATTTAGCAGAGTGTTCCGTTCTATCTCGCAGAGAGGCCCGTCCCACTGCCTCTGCGAATTGGGAGTCTTAGGGAATGGCTGGCTTGGACAAGCTGCTTTCCAAGTATCTACAGCCTCAGCCATGCAAGCTATTTCAAAATGTGCCAAACTGGGTGATAAAATAGCGGAGATTAGTTTTTGGGTGCTATGGACTGAAGAGAGGAAAGCTGGTAATGAAACACTAGAAATTTTCCTAAATATTATAATTTATTCAGGTTAGCCCTATATATTTATAGAATATTAGCATTTATTTTCCTCACTATGCAGAAATGCAAGTAAACAGTATAGGACATATTATGTAGGTATATCCCGCTGTTTCCTCGTGGACCTAATATTTTGTCCTACTCTCGTGAGTTCTATATACTAGTATGACAAACTAGCAGGAAACAGCGGTATCTACCGGTCTACCGAATTACAGAATTGTATTTCCTAAATCCAGTTCGAGTGGCGACCACGAACTGGAAGACGCAGCGTAGGCCGGCCCCCCACTAGGTGGACCGACGACCTGGTGAAAGCCGCGGGGAGCCGATGGATGCAGGAGGCGAGCAGCCGCTCTAAGTGGCGCTCCCTGGGGGAGGCCTATGTTCAGCAGTGGACGTCTTCAGGCTGTTAATGATGATGATGATGATGATTTCCTAAATATGAAAATATTGCAAAAATATTAAAGAAATGTACCCAACAATTTCAATAAACGATTATGCAAACAGCGAACTTTGTTAAAAATCGTTTATGCTTAATGATACAAAAATAAACATTAATAACACTGCCGGATATTAAAGAAATAAGTATTTTCGATGTTCTTCTTTCCGTTTTACCTATACTTATACTAAAGTAGGGTATGCATAGGTATAAAGAAGATGTTACTTACCTACTTTCTACGGATGTTCTTGAAGGTTTCTTCTCACTTGTTTTTCAAACGCAACAAAGATTTTCCTATCGTTACTGATAAAGTGAAACGTTGTTTTTTGTCTAAAAGTAAGTAAAGGTACTTATGTGGTTTTTAAAATGATCTAACTACCACCTCACTATTCTAAATAATTTTTGGACTGGCCTCACTCCGATCCGACACTGGCAGAAAAACGTCAAACAGCGTTTAAAAGCCACTAATTGAAGAAGAAGAACTCTGAAACTGAAACCTTAATACAAACGTGACACAAACGATCCTTTGAAAACATTAATTACTAACTTTTCTTTATATATTTATGTGATACTTTTTACTCTTTGTAATTATGTTCGACCGGACATAATAATTCGACTTTATGACCTGGATTTCGAGGTGAACTCCGGTGTTTCCTCGTGGACCTACTATTTTGTTCTACTAGTAGGACCACGAGGATATACATGTCCTCGTGGTCCTACTGTGACGTCATGAACTCGAGTGACACTGCACTGCAACAGATAACTGTTCCATCTAATGTTAACGACATCGTCTCCCCATAAGGGGGACGTGTCGCTTATCATCACGCGAGCGACTAGCTCGATATATTCATTATCATAAAAGAATATGTTGGACTGGAAAAATATGTTACTTACATCATATAATTATTATGATGTAAGTAACCAATAACTGTTTAGGAAGAAAAGACCGCCTTTGATGATCGTTTTTCCGATTTTTTTTATCGGTCGCGTAGCTCTAATAAACTTAACATATAAATAAGGAAAAATAAGTTACTACCTATCTGAAATAAAAAAATCTGTTAGGAATTCATACTTCTTTATTTCCATTAATTAATAAAAATAACAAATTTAGTCAAACCATTATTTTGAAAAACTTTATATAGTTAGATAAGTGGGTATATAGGAAGGTACTACTAATATTGGTGCCATCGTAAAGAAAATACCGTTGAGATGTTTAAATTCCAATGATAGGTATCACAAACCTAATGCGCGTCTGCACTAACTAAAGCTTGACAGCTCCTAAGATCGCACTTGTCATTCTATAAAGAAAGCTACTGCATTGCATTTAAGTACGTCCTTGAGAGATAAGTGCGAACTTAAGATCTGTCAAAGTTGTCAAACTTAGCGCAGACGGGTATTATGCTTCGACTAGGTATAGAAATGGTAAACAATTTTTAACGAGTTTACAATATTTGTCTACTCATTTATTTTATAGAAAAAAAAAACGTTTTTGAAACTGTATTTAATCCGCGGTAAATCTTAAATTATGTCCGTTTTAGTGATTTCTCACTCCGAATAGACATCATTATTTAATAAAAAAAAAACTACTTATATTTAAGAAAAGGGCTGGCCTATAAAAATAAGACTAAATAGGTAACTTTTTTATTGTTAAGAACTTTTAGAAAGCTCATTTCCAATGATAGTCTTTACTTAAATAACAATATAACGTTGCTTTTCTCATTAACCCGGGTTATAGCTAGTTGAGGACGCCTTTGAAAACTAGAGAAAATGTCATATAAAGATTGTTCCCAAAAATCTGGAATGATAAGTTAAAATATTAATTAGTACCTACCTAGTTAAAACGAGCATAATAATATTATATGGAAAAGCTTTGTAAGATCAATTTAACGGATATTTACATTTATTTACAGAAACATTACAACAATCTTGTGTTGTGATCAATAACAATGTTGCGACAACAAAAATGCTCCTTGCTCCTAAAGCATAAATCGCGAAACATTCATGGAACATTTCGGTTGTTCCACAGGGTCTACCATTTAACACTAATTACTAATCCCCCGTATACCAGTAACTAAATATTTTTAATCACATAAATTTCAATTTTCATTCCTTTTAATCACTTTAGAAGTCATTTTTCCTACTTTTTTTTAAATAAATTAACACGTTATATCACCTATAGTCGTATACAATAGAACGCTAGGAGCAATAGAGGGAGTATCGATGGATGGACCGTTTTGGCCGAAGACCACATAGACCAGTGGTCAGGATTGGTTTCTGGTCATGAGCTCGGTGATAGATCTGTAACAATTAAAGTTTAATATCTTTTAAAATGATATTAAGAAATAATTTTCATTTCTTATGAATATTTTTTTTTAAATAAATTAGTAACGACGAATCCAGAAGGTTTTGCAAAAGTTCGAATCTTGCAATGAGCTTGGTTTTCAGTATAGACAAGCTACGCGATTTAACCTAGGTTTTGGAGATATACGATCACGCATTTTCTAGTGCTTGCCCGACTACCTCCATTGGTGGATATTGTCCATTACGGGACAATACGATGGGACTGTGGAATAGACTCATCCTTTGAAGTTATAAATAATTCGCCAAATTTTCGACACTGTATTTTCAAGCTAGGAAGTCGGAACCCACACCACTGCCTTGCATCTTCGGCAAAAGTACTTCAATCAAGTTAAAATGTAGGTACAAAATATTAATCACTACTTTTTTGGTATGCTACTTTGTACTAGGTAGAGTTTAAATCAAAAAAATTATATTGTCATCGTTATTACCTGGATTCTGCATTTGATGTTGGCTTAAAACGACCACGAAGCCGTCCTCTTCGGAAAACTTGTCTCTCTGAAGGTTAACATCTGACGCGGTACCTTTCAGAAGGAAGAAAAATGTCAAGTTTTTATTTCGTTGAGAATCGGCCCTATTTTTTGTCAATAGGCACGTGCGATCAAAATTTGAGTTTACTAGTATTAATTACTATGGTAGTATTACCCAGTATTACATTATCTGTAACCTGACCTACGTATACCAATTTATCTATGGAGTAGGTAAGTTAGGTAGGTACTCGAATTTTGTAATGGATGTACATTGTAGTGATGATAAATCACCAAGTTTTGGAGTCCCCCAGGGAAGCATACTAGGTCCTAGTCTGTTCTTACTCTATGTGAACGATCTTTGTCAGTTGAAGCTACCCCACTGTGACATCTTTACGTACGCAGATGACACAGCTCTGTTGATTCGAGGGAAAACATGGTTTGAAGCTAAAGACCATGCAGAACATGCTCTGAGTATCGTAATGAACTGGTTATCAACCAATCTTCTTACGTTAAATATCAACAAAACCAAATACATTACTTTCTCTCCAACAGCTACGTCCCAACCCCCACCAATGTATTCCATAACTGCTCACCAATGTTGTCTCCAACGGTTTAATACTTGTTCATGTCTTCCACTTTCTAAGACAGATGACATAAGATACTTGGGAGTACAGATTGATAGTTTGTTAAATTGGAAGGTTCACATACAAAATTTAACGTCTCGAGCCAGGCGCCTCATATACATTTTCAAAAAGATCAGATCATCTGCAAATCCTGAAACTCTTAAAGTTGTTTATTACTCACTTGCACAGTCCATCCTAACATACTGCGATACAGCCTGGGGAGGTGCGTGCGCAACTATTCTGCTGCAGTTAGAGCGCGCGCAGAGAGCAATACTTAAAGTAATGCTCAAAAAGCCCATAAGATTTCCTACGGCTATTTTATACAGAGAATCAGAAGTTTTGACAGTCCGACAGCTTTTTATTTTGCATGTTGTCCTTCGGAAACATCGAAGGCTGTTTTACAATCCAGAGCTCGACCTAAGCCAACGTAGACGGTCACGTGTTTGTTCTTCTGTGCCTCATCGCACAACCCTTGCTAACCGACACTATGAAGTTCTCTCAAATCGCCTCTACAATAAAATTAACAACACTCTCCACATTTATCCGCTCCGTTACTCCATAGTTAAAACCACCTGCAGTGATTGGCTTAAAACTCTTTCATATAACGAAACAGAAGAATTAATCAGATACGTATCATAAAAGAAGCTCAGCTTTTACAACAACAAACAAAACACACCCACTTGCACACACACGTAGGCAAACACTCTCATCTTCATCATACACAAACACACCCACACACATTATCCATACAAACATTTTCTACATACCTTTTCATACTCACACAAACACACATCACACTCCTATTGCATGCATGTGCAATGTTTTGCTACAGAATAAATATACAGTCATCACAATTTCACTCAACAGTTATTATTACTCATGCTAAGACTACGTAATAAACTATACTTTTAAAATGCGGAGGGCAATGACATCTGAAACACAGTTTCATTACTAGTTCAGATGTCATTAGTCTAAACTGCAATTTATTAAGTCTACACGTTTATTATAATTTGATAAGCACCTATGTAACTTGCTGTATCTACAGTAAAATTGTAACTCTGCGGCAAAGATTTGTTTTCTGTCAATAAATGATATTATTATTATTATAATCCTGAATTCATTAAGGTTTTTGTCATGAATAGGTATACTAGATAGGTTTTTTATATATTAGATATGCTTTCGTTTAATAACCTTTTGAACTACCCATACATAGTAAGGTTTTTGCACTTTCCATTTTTCTTAAACCGAACTTGTATTTAGCCAGGATGATCTCTATACACCACAACCATATATTAAATAAATAATTAATAATTTAGTCTGCGACTCACTTGATAAAATAGCGTAAGAATAAGAGGTGACATCACTTTCTGTCGTCAACTCTGTCGTTGTCGTTGTGGATGATGTTGTTGTAACCAGCGCTGTAACAAACAAACTTTATTTACTTATTCAAAACCTTATTCCGTCCGTACACAGTTCATAATTTGATACCCCGACAGGTTAATAGGGTCATAAAAATGAACAATTAAAAAAGTTATTCCCGACGGTGAGCGTTAATTAGAATCAACACCTTTAATTTAACCGAAATTAATTTATCGCGGCAGCAAATTTTCGGATTTTAGACTACTTAATTTAGCGTTGGAAGTGCGTCTTAAATTAAGACATAATAATTGCTCGTAGACGAAATTAATTTAATTTTTTTTTAAATTTGGTGTTTTTATTGGGCAATGGAAAAAAAGTCATAGAAGAAAAGTTTAATAGTATACCTACAGTATGATAACAGTCTAATGGTAAACCCGATAGTATGATTACCTTTCAACAGGCAGTTCATATAGCTTATTATTTTAAGTAAATAATTTTCGTTGATAATTTTATCTACGATATTCTACTCGTCTTTGAATTCGGTTGGCAATATAATTATAGAGAGCGATTTTAGAACCTAGCGCCCATCTAGTGTAGCATCAGACGGTGTCAAACGGGCAATGCGTCTCACAATAAAACGGTAGATTTTCGGTTATTAAATTAATCGGCATCACTTAGTTTTTTCGTAATTATCAACTTCTAGTGTGGTCAAAACTAACCTAACACTCCTCCTCTCTTCGCTCGTCGTAACCTACTGGTTAGCCACATGGATGAAATAAAAAAAAGAAGGATTGAGTTTTGATTGACATCGAACTGAAGCCCAAAATGGCGGACATATTACATATGTGTGTCAGATAAGTAGGGCGACCGCCTGCCTATGATGTGAGTGTGTGCGTGTTCCGCTCGTACGTACGAAGCGTTCCGGCTTCCTAAGGGTGCTTCAGTTTCGGATCAGACGGGAACTCTAAAAACACACTAGGTTACAGCAAAAATTGGTGCATTAAAACGGGTTTGTTCACAATTAAACGCTACTAAAACCCCTTTTTTATGAACTCACCGCTAGGCACCGACTGTTTATAAATAATCGAAATATCATCCGTGTTATTATAAAACAGATTGTCAGTTTGCAATAAAACGACAGTTTATAAATAAGCAGATTTATTTTCGTTTTTTATAAACAAACGGTTTTTACAATAAGACGGTGACATATATAAGTAATTAACTACCTACCAACAATAATTTTCGAACTGTATTACGCAATGATCCGACGACGTAATCAATGATTGAGCCGCTTTGTTCATTCAATACCTAATTATTAAGCCTTGTTAATTATTGGTAGGCATCAAACATTTATTTGAAATGGATTCGGATTATGATATTATTATTTATAGTAAAAATATTTTTATTCGTTGGTAGGTAATAAATTAATAATTCTCTACACAGCTTTCACACGAGAAAACAAATCAGCGAACTTTCCATCGATCGTTACCTAAACGGAGGGTCCACTATATTCTTGTTTCTTTACTTCTCAACTAATAATAACAGTGACCCAAACAAAAACTAATAACCAACGTCCTTTTTTTTAAGTAGGTATTATTAATGTTTTATGTTATTTATTATTTAAGTTGTTGAGTAAATAAAATAACCAACTGTTTTTTATACTTATATACTTACTTGTTGATTTTATTATGGGCGTTATAGTTTGGTTGCTCAACGTGAGCTAAGTTTAAAACTCATAACCAAGAATTAGGGTTCTCTCCAAAACTCTATAGAAGGTTTTAGCAAAGGTTTCACTGGTTCTCTAAATAGTTCTGCTTTTTATTCTTTACATGGGAATTTTGTCAGGGTTGAGAATGCCCTGTAAATAGAGCCAATGGAATTATAAGACATAACTATATTTAAACGTACATTAGTTATTTTGAAATGGATGTTGGTAATTTTAGTATCTAATCAAAAAAATCAAAAAAATTTACTAGAAAAATAAATACGAATAGGAATAACACAAAAGCACTGTTTTAGACCTAAACACAGTCACAATCAAAATCATAATAATTTAATCAAACTTGATACCGACCAAAATAATTACTTACTGTATAGCGTGACGTCATCTCGGGAGCTTCCGAGCGGGTTTTCCGCGCGACAATGGTAAGCGCCGATGTCTTCGCGTGACACGTTGTTGATACGCAGCGAGGCTTTGTGACGGTAGCTCTCTGATTTTATGCTTGCCTGGTACTTCGACCCTGTATATAATACACAGTATTTCATAAAAAATACCTTTGAACTTCTAAAAATATCATCATCATCATCATCATCATCAACAGCCTGAAGACGTCCACAGCTGAAAATAGGCCTCCCAGAAAGCGCCACTTTGAGCGGCGCTCGCCTCCTGCATCCATCGGCTCCCCGCGGTTTCCACTTGATCGTCGGTCCACCTAGTAATAATACTCCCCGTATTATTATACAAGATGTAATTTAATTCATTAGCATAAGCCTATGATAGTACATCATTTATCGATGATTATTAAAGAGTAAAGAGTGGGAAAGAAAATTTTTTTATTGTAAATTATGAAGATTTCCGCGGTGCCTAACGCGGTTGGCACGGATGATTTTGATACATTTAAACGTTTTTATACCTTGTATGTACTAATTAAAAACAGTACTTCATTATTTTAATTAAGTTTTGTATTGTAGCATTTGATTAAGTAAGTTATTCCATTTTTTGGAGTTATTATTATTACCAAACCAATGTGTTAGAATTCAAAAATTTTGGACTACACGTGACCGGTATCAGGAGTAAATACCTAGTTTCAAAGGATGCTAATGAATTCAATTACACCCAGTATACTGTCTTATAATTTCATTTTAAATATTTTATTTCGTGCTTCGGAGGGCACGTTAAGCCGTCGGTTCCGGCTGTTGGCGTAAGACAATAGTCGCTCGTTAAGACGCTGACAGGACCCAAAGCGAGCACGTTTATTACACCAGTCGAACATGAAACGTATGGTGTATTAAATAGGGTCGCTTTATGCTTAGCACAAATATGGCGATTACGTTGAGTTGCTCTTCGAATTTTCCATTTTGCGGTACAAATAATTAGTTATAAAATAATCGCTTATCGTTATGAAAAAACAGTATACAGATGGCTGCATTGAAACGTAACTCATCACTATGATTTATTTCAATGGGGTGTCTTATTATAATATAACATTTTAGGGCGTTTGAAATATTTTTTAAAGGTCACTTCACGATTTTTCGAGAAAACTTTTCGTAATCGCGTTTTGATTTCAGCAGATGGAAGGAAGATATAACCAGTATTAACATGCATTTTTTTCAATCCTGTAAATGGAATACACTTTGAGAAAATTACTTTCAAAATAGTCGATTTGGAAGCATTAGCGCCTTAAGCCAAGTCAGAAGTCTTCGGGCGGCCTAAAAATTTTGACACCAGGATTGACCACATGCCTACACGAGAAGCAGAAAATTTTTATTTTTCAAAATTTAGCTAAAAATCAAAGCTAGCTCAGCCTAAAAACGTTAGAGTGAGTATGAAAATAATTTCCAACCATTTTGAAGTTTGTCGCCATCTATATGGGTCCAGTAGACCGAAGTCAGTGGATTGGCTTCGATCTTGCACTGCAGAATGACATTCTCTCCCAAGTATCCTCCAATTAGTTTCTGTAGGACTTGGACTGATGGTTTACCTGCAAAAATAGCATAGACTTAAACAGTGTTGCACGTTCCATCTGAACTCAGAAGCTAATGAATTCAAAAGAAAACACTTTAAATTATAACAACAGTACAGTAACTAAAATTATTAAAAGTAGGTATTAAAACATAGGTACAGCTGCCGAAAGGTAGGTTGTTGTTGTGTTCAGAACATTTCAAAGCGCCTTAGTAATTTGTATGGCGTGTCTTCAGAGCACAAGTTTTTAATGAATAACTGAAAGTGTTTACGGTACCTATAGTACCTACACTTCTTTATCGATATATTGAAAGAAAATATGGATACAGGTTGAGCTCTGGAGAACGACATATCTCACGTCACGACAAACAGTAGTCCACGCGTGCAAGCTGTGGACAGCAAGCAGTTAGTAAGTAAGACTGTAAGGCGATTTATAAGCTAAGCCTGCACAATAACGTTGTCGGATAAACGAAGGCAAATAACAGTTCTACCAAAATTTACTTCTTCCAATATCCTTGACCCTACGTCTTTGTACACGGCCATAATGCTCCGAGAGGGTCCTTAGTTTATGTTGATCTTAATCGAAGTTTCCTATAAGATATACTGACATTTGTTTTCGAAGTCCAAAAAATACTTCGTCGAAATATCTCTCAATTTAAACAACTTTCCCAGCTCTATTATAAATATATCGAATTGTCAGAATCCTACGAGTTGAAGTTGTTGTTATGTCAATAGCAATATACATAATACCTACAACAATATTGACAGCGTTATAGATGAAGTGAAGCGTTATTGCTCAATGTGAGCGTAATGCTTCAGAAGTTTAGTCACAAAATATAATACTTTTCTATATTGTGGTTCAGTCATATAGAATACCACCGTACCAACTAAGTATACCTACTCACGCCCTGAAAACTGTTAAAATACTGTGCAGATATAATTATGTTACAGCTCATTCAAACAACGATTATTTATTATAACTGACACCTTGCTTACACTAAGACTGCACTATACGCAGTACCAGTAGGCCTAGCACGAATATTTACGCACGCGTAAGTGTAACGTTAACGTAAAACCCCCCTACTACGATTGCGTCTGCCGCTCAACTGCTGTCAAAGTTCATACAATTTTGACAGAAGTTGAGCGGTAGACGCGCGTCAGCAGCGCTGCTAGCTCAATCGTAATAGGGGGCAGATCAATTACCATACACCAGTTGTATGTTAACGCTTACGTTAACGTTACACTTACGCGCGCGTAAATATTCGTGCTAGGCCCTACTGTTCTATTATTGCTTAATGATTTTCGTCCACTCAATTTCGCAAAATGTGGAATTTCCACAAACTTTTAAGTAGTTAACTCTGAAAATATACTTAAGCAGTACCTATAGCAGATGTATTCTATAACAGCCATTCATAACAAAGCCCAAAGTCATTCATAGTCTAAATTACTCTGCTACAGACAAGCGTCGCTTCATTTGTTCTCTGTGTGAAATAACAGTTATAAAATAACTATTGGAAAAGAGGACTCACACAGAATATGCAGCAGTATTCTCTTGCTAACTGCAGGCGGGACGCCGTTGGTCGCGATGCAGAAGTAAGCACCATTCATTTCCCGAGTCACTGCGCTCATGTTCAGCCAAGGGCCGCTCCACCTGCTCACTGTGAACATACCATGTAGTGAGCAAATAGGTAATATTATGCTCACCCAGCCAATATGCGAAACACATAATAAATATTTACGTTGATGTAATAGCAGGTATTTTCGTAGAATGTAGAGAAAAATAATAGTTTTTATTTACATCAGGGCTGGGGCGCTGAAGAAAACTCAGTTTTTTAAACTTTTGAAAGTTCGCGTAGTCTATGCTCTCATAGTCGAGTAAACTTGAGTAGATATTGGAAACCACTTACCAGGAAGTTTTATTAAAATATCGCACGGTTTGCTTTTAAACGACTTTACAATTTACATAACACCCGCTGTGAAATTAACTTGGGCCAGGCCTCCAGTATAAAAAGTTACTCTATGGGCCAGGCTAGGTACTTATATTATAGCTGGATTTATATAATACATTTATCTGCTGAAACTGAGAATCTGCGTATTAGAATCATTCACAGATTTCACAGCTTGTAGAATTTTCGAGGCATGCATTGTTTAGATTTGTGTCTCCTATTGTGTATTGCCGGAGTAGCTTGCTTTTATGCAAGCCTGTTTTGTATGGAGCACGAGTCATGTATCAAAGTTTAGAAGCATAGTCCTATTGTTAAATCATCGTGATTGTGACATATGGAATAATACGCCGAAATCGACAGTGTAGTGAGCAAAACTAGCAGCTATGATTTTCGTCTACGATACATCGACGTAGAAACCACGCAGTTTTTATATACAAATAGGTTATAGATGCGATAAATGGCTAAACTTCAACGTAAACTTTATCGACGATCAGAACGAAACCAATGCAATGATAACAAATTAATTACCCATATTTATGTTAGTTCAAAATCTCATCAAATTTATTAAACATCGCAACCTTATTAAAACACCAGAAAAAACTAGGACAGAAAACATCCAACTTGATTTACACACTAAGTAAAACGGCATTTATTTATTTTCACTCTCACTGAGTTAGCAGTAAAGTAATGGGAGCGCTTACAAACATACGACATACAAACGTGGAATATTAAAATTACAACTTTCCGTCATTTCTAAAGTGCAGTTCGGGGAATGAAATATGGGGCACGTGCAAACGTAGCATTGTTTATTCCTACTACAAGCGTTTTGACCTATTTTTTGTTCTTAACACATTCTTCTTACTTATACCATGTAGATATTGTATACTTACTTACCTGTAACATTTTACGTCATAATTTTTCAACTGTCATATTTTATGCCAGCCACTGCACCTCTTTGCGTCATATCGTTTGTACAGCTTGCATCGCAGTGTACAAAAGTTCACGGTGAAAATTAAATGCACACATGATTTAGTGTGAGTTTGTGATGTTTGCGCTATTGCAAGTTGGCAGATTTTAGTGTTTTGCATGAACAAAGCGCATCCTTGGCGAGCTATAGGTAAAGTCGAGTTAGTATGAACTTATTTAGGAAAAAGTTAAATCAGAATGTTGTATTCAGAGTGATTTTATTAGTTAAAATATTTTGATGTAATATTTAAAACATATGCATTTACAGATTCTGACGTCACATCGCACTGTAATTGAACTTATATTAACGTCAAATTTTTGGCTTTTTATTTTTTTAGAGAGTCAGAAGAGTTCAGAAGGCCTCCGACATATCATAACGACTTTAAAAACATTTCCAGCAGTGGTTTTGTCTCGTTCCCGTTATCTAAAACGGCAAAATTATTCACCTATATAGTGCCATTGAAATATAAAGACCTTATTTTTGTAAAACTGTATTATTTATCTACAAGACTGTACTTTCCATCTATTTTTTTACAAGGACATTAAATTACTTAAAAACTTTAGCATCCAGCGGGGTTTGACCCCACACCTTCCAATTGACCAGTGGACGCTCTGCCAACTGAGCTATAGTTACATACCCTAGTGGCTGCGAAAATATTTTGTATTTGTTTACAACTTACCGGCCTTTCCATCAACGAGCATTTGCGCCAGATCCTCCCGCCTCCAAGCTATCATCGGGTTGGGGGTTCCGGAAGCAGCACAATGTAGCGTCACATTTTCACCTTCACGAACTATGACTTCGCCGCTACTGTCCGAGTCTACGATGTCTGGTGGTACTGGGGAAGTTAAATTTCATTAAAATCATTAGTCGCAACATCATATAAACCTCGATTTTCTTCTCTTAGCCATTGCCAAGCATGTATTACAGTGCGAGCAAGGTTTAGACTAAGGCAATGGCCTATGACGACCCAAAGATGAAGACTAATAAAAGCCTTCACCCAGATACCTACAAATATTTATGACGGGTTTCGGAAAGCCTTATGACTCTGCCCGGTGAGGCGTATAGGTAACGATCAGAAAAGACCAACAGAACTATCAAGTTCAAAAAACCACGGTTCTGTTTTTTGCTTTGATTCTCTTCACCGTACAGTTTTTACCTTGACAAGCATCAATGACAGGTTTAGTTAGAAAACAAAGATCTATAAATAAAAACTAAACAGCAAAGTAGCGTCGAACATAGTCTACAAAGAGTATTGGCAGCAACATTTCACAAGAATTCTAATCGCAATTCCGCAAGTTCGGAGAAGCAAGTAACTTGAAGACAGCCGTGATGTATTGCCAGTTCAAACGCATTGTCACTTGATGAATACGAGCCCGATGCAATTTCATGAGTTCGGTTACACAGAGAGGTGTCAGTAAGCGTTGAATATATTTGGGGGTAAGTATGTGTATTGAGGGAATGCACGTAAGGCCCATGAACAGAATGTTTAACAAGGTTCTAACCAATGGCCAACATTTGCGAGTTTTTACCATTGTGCTTACCTAACTTACGGATCAAAAAAGCCACCCTGACATCCTTATTAATGAATGGTTCAGTAACGCCAACTTTTCTCTTTTTTTATCATTGGAATATCGAACTCGATCGAAAGAGACAAAAGTCAGTTTAACTAATACAAAACTTCTCCACGTTTATGAATTTTCATGATCTATAAAGTATGCATGCTTGCAAACCTTTGGGATGTATTCCAGGAATTAAATATCTACTGTAAATGAATAAAAATTGAAGGGCTTCTGCGGCAACTTCACCACGATTTCGCCAATGTCATGTACTGAATAAAAATAGAAAATCTAAATAAGTTGGAGCCGTTCAAATGCCATAAGAATATGGTTCACACAGGTCGAATGACCAGTTCTCACACAATTATCTATCTGCTACTTACCAAAAACATGTAAATGATGGGTCTGCGTGATCATAGGTTCTGTGTTAATCTGGCACATGTATCGCCCTCCATCGGCCAGGCGGACGTCTCGCAGAGTCAGAGACCACGTTTGGTCGGCTCTGGCTACTCCAACACGATGGTTCTTGGTGATGACATGAGTTCCTATCGTGAGGATAGTTTGCGTATCGACCCGAAGCCATGCGACCTGTATCAATCGAAATGGTGAATAATTAACACAGCTGTTTTTGGTTAACAAAACTTTTCCAACATAATTTAAGTGTAATTAGCTCAGAAATTGGGTAGCGACCGCTATAAATAAGATGTCATATACAGACAGCGACCAGAACTGATTTTAAATTATTTTGCCAATCCAATATCATTAAGCTAGCTCTTATCAGCACAACATGGATTACAACACAACTTTCGTCTCTCTATCTGTAAAGTCAGATTATGCAGAACATTTTCACGTCTACAGTTCAATAATAGCGATCCATTGATTTATTTAATTCATACTATTACACACTCTATTTGTCCCACACCACTTATAGAGCTTACCTATAATTGAAATCAATCAACGATTCGTGTTAACATGTGAGTGGTTACTAAGTAACATTTGGATTAAGGCATTAGAGAATGTCGCTCAACATTCTCTAGTGCGTTAATCCAAATGTAGGCTGGTATTATCTAACCGCGGTACATATTATACCTATATTATGTCAGATGTTAGCGACATGTGTTTCATTTTTCGGTCATTTGGCCCTAATCTGAATTAACTATAGAAAAGGCGTAAAAGCCAAAAAGCTAACGCGACATAATAATATGAGTGAGAATAGAGGGGGCAGACTTAAATTTTTTTATATTAATATTGTTAAGTACATCATCATCAACAGCCTGAAGACGCCCACTGGTGAACATAGGCCTCCCCACAGAGCGGCAATAAGAGCAGATGCTCGCCTTCTGCAAAAAAATTTACAAAGAAATGCTACATCCAAGACGTAATTCTCCACACGTTTTGAAGTAAACAATTAGCATTACCGTCACTCAAGTAACGAGGCGACACAATAGGCAGGATCAGAATCAAGTATTCAGCCAACAAAGGGGCTTGTTCGCGTAAATTGCTTCCTTTGCGTTGAGCAGAACCATGTTTTATGGCTGTACTGTAGAGCAATTCATATTTTGCAAACTCTGGGACCACGGGAATTACTCGCCGCCATCGCCGCGTGAAAACGTGATAAGTGTTTCGGCAATTTTACTCGTTTTAACTCGCCCAGTAAATACAGCTTATTTTAGGTTTTGTTATTACTGCGTCAAATACGTGCTGGGAATTTTATCTATTTGAAAATGTTAAGTTGATTTTCTCGTTTTGGCGTTGTCAAGAAATGCATTTCATACCGTTGCTCGAGTTCTCTAACTTTTGCTCGTTCACTAATTGAAATGATACTCGAATAATTCATTTTTGCTAATAAAATACTCCACAAATTATGTTTTATTGTTTTAGCGAGTAATAGCAAATTTTTTTAATGTAAGTACTAATCTTTGCATTCACACTTGAAAATCCATTCCGTGACAGTTCACGTTCATATTCTGTTTAGTACATGGAGTTCCCACTACCAACTAAAGCCGAAGAAAAATGGGTTGTCGTTAACTTATTCATAAGTAATGAAGGCGTGACACTGGCATATTTTGGGGCAGCCTGTTGTACCGAATGGTGTAACTTTACCTTCATAATTGCTGTTGGGGAGGACAAAACGCGGCGGTGGCTTCCACCTTAATATTTACGATTTCAACCTCTAGCTTTAGAACAGTGGAACTTCGTTGATAAGCCTCTATGAACTACATTTATACTACCTTGGAGCATTTACATTAACTGAAAACAGGTACACAACACAATCAAAAAATATTTGAATAATTTGGGAGCATGGATAAAATAAAAAAAAGAAGGATTGAGTTTTGATTGACATCGAACTGAAGCCCAAAATAACGGACATAATATTATATATGTATGTCAAATGAAAGTAGGGCGACCGGCTGCATATGATGTGAGTGTGCATGTTCCGCTCGTACGTACTAAGCATTCCGGCTTCCTAAGGGTGCTTCAGTTTCGGATCAGACGGGATTCCCTCCTTCTTTTTTTAATTGAGAGATTATTGTAACATTTTTATCAAAATGTCTATAGCTACTTTTTGGGTAAACAGATTTTAATGCAAAATACTGAAAAATAACCTGCTCAGAACTCCCAAAGAAAGGATGCGCGGCACCAAACAAGCACCAAAATCCATCCAGTTGTTTATCCGCCATGAATTTTTATTTTTGACAAGGTTTTTATAAAGACTGACACTGACTTCAGAAAATTCTATAAACATCATTTTCGAATCCTTTCCACTTTAATATGAAGTACAATTTTTTTTATCTAAATATTAAAATTTACTTGAACACATATTTTTCCTCCCAAAGTGGTCAAACTATACATTTTGTTCATCAATCTGTAGAGAACCGAGGAGCCTTCTCTCTTTGAAGGCGTTACAATATGAATGGAAAGGCATTACTTCGGGAAATGACTAATGGGAACTATTACCTTAACTAATGGGGAAATGTAAGCGTAGTAGGAACACGCAGGGTTGTCACATCGTGGAGACTAAATCTGCTACCAAAACGGGCAGGAAAAACTACAGAAAGTGTACAGAGATCGTCCATATTTCACCCTAAATGATAAACACCAAAATGTACCTTCATGTAGGTATGTCTGTGTACAAACTGTGTAAATCAAACACTACATAATTTTTTTTTAATACACGTGGCATCCACAACTTGATTATTACTATTATCAGGTATCATGCAGTAAGAATCATAAGGGTCTATACAACGAGTACAAAATATTCAACAGAAACCAACAGTCATCGCTCATCAGATTCTTACCATATTATGATTGGGAAGCACACGAAGCACAATTACTTTTTGTAAATAATCGTCACCAGATGGCAACCCTAATAGATGTTACTCTGGTAAATACAAATAATAAACCCTAGGTAATTCCGGTAATAATTTGTAGCATTGAAGGCACGTTGTAACTATCGTATGGCATCATTAAGTTTATACAATTACAATTATTAAACGTCTCGGACGGCTGTTGAAGTTTACACACCTAATGAGTGTGTTAATAACGTTTTGACGATTGACGCGCAAAAATCTATGGAAACGGGGATATATAATTCATACATAGTTACCTAAGTATAAGTACTATTGCAAAGACATACGATACGTATTAATTCATTGATCTTTAGATCCAACGTTTTATTCATTTGGATACATTTTGATGCAAACGAACGATGTGACGGACAAGTCGTGCGCTGCCTTAACAGTTGCCTTGCTACTCAGAACTATGTATTGCATGACACTGCGCAGTAGTAATATGATTTATAATGCATATCAGGTCACAAAATCTCGTTTATTTTATTATTTTATTTATAAAGGTAAGCTACAATGCTCTTTAAGCCGGAATACAGTATAGTGCTTGCACACTTTTGCAGTAGTAATAATATATAAATCCTTTTAAAAAATTATGTAGGGAATTAAGTAAGTAACACAAGTATTCAGTACCTAATCAGTGATTAAGTTAAGGAAAATTACCTTGAAGCTTTGCAAATTCTCCACCATGCAGGTAAGCGTTGCATCACGGCCAACTACAACGGTGATATTTGTTTCGGAGCCCAGAAACTTTGGGTGTAGGCTTTCTGTAACAAAATATTGATATACACGCAGAAACATAACTTTTTAAAAAGGGTATATTTCTTTCTCGCTTACACCATACGTAAATTAATACAAAATATACCGACATCACGCACACAAAGCAATTACTCAAAATATGATTTATGGTCCATCTGAAAGCAATTTATTAACTCGCGGGATTACACATAGCGAGCTTAGCTAAATCCAGGCAATGAACAGGTAATTCCAATAGTATCAACTCGTAAATCAACCTTACGCAGTCTTGTTGGTCTCGGGGGAAGGGTTAATTAGGTACTAGTTTAATTTTATGAAAATACCAAGTATTATATTAAGTAGGTGACCTGTTTTTGATATAATCCAATAGAAGATAAGGCACAAACCATTTGAAATTGGTCCACTTAAATTAGGGCAAGCGCCGCGGTAAATGAACAATACCTACCGCGATACCAAGTGCGAGTCGGACTCGTGCACGAAGGGTTCCGTACCATTATCTATAAAAATGAGCAAGAAAATCACGTTTGTTGTATGTGAGCCCCCTGAGATATTTATTTTATTCTGTTTTTTAGTATTTGTTAATATAGCTACATCATCTGTGAAAATTTCAACTGCCTCTATCACGGTTCATGAGATACCGCCTGGTGACACACGAACAGACAGCGGAGCCTTACCCCCATATTCTAAGTCGTTACCACGAGATTACTCCACTCGACTCAACCTCGCATTAACCTCATTTTTGTGTTTTGGTATTTTTAAATGACAATAATAATCAACTTGACAATTCTGCGTAAATTTTTCTCAAACGAGGGAAGCGAAGCAACTGCCAACTCAAGGTACGTCGCGATGTACCTTGAGTTTCCCTCAAAGTTAAGTGGAAATTAAGTAAAGGATTTTTGGTGAAATGTTTTAGAATACAGGGGTTAGTAATTAGGGTTCGCTTTACCTTTTGAGTAGGTACGGAACCCTAAAAAGGGTAAGAAGTACCCAAAAGAAAGAGGCAACTTACATTACAACTATGGCATTTGATCAGCGCCCCATACAACTGCCTTACGTTAACGTTTCACTTACACGCGCGTAAATATTCGTGCTAGGCCTACAGTATCGCCACGCAGCGCAGCCTAAATTAGACTTTATTGTGTTAGAGCAAAAGTTAATATTTATATAAATAATTTCGCAGAGTGAGCCTTCTGTACGTAGAATATATTATATCTTTTCTGTGCTAGTGGTACAGAACAGATATACTACGTACTTCTAGTAGTCCAACATTTCTAATCTCACAATGTCCAACATTAATTATTTAGGAAAATAAGCTGTTTGCTTCCTGTATAATCACGATTTGTTTAATTAAATAGCAACGTGCCTAACTCTGGACTGAAATCCTTATATAGGTTAATTTGTTTAACTAACATACACTAACTTTCATGTCTTACTAATTAGGTCGAGTAATAATTTCTAATTAAGCTAAAAGTAAACACTTACCTAACACCATGATAGAATTATGTTCTAATTTATTATAATACAGAAATTACTTAGTAAAGTTAGTGTCAGACACACTATTATTCTGCAAACAACAAGAATAACCACACACCGAATAAATAATAGGTAAGGATTGACAAAACTATTTAGCATTATAGCTTCTTATATTGCAAGAAAGGTTATAAATATCTTGTCAAGCTACAGTATACCTCATCAAAACTAGCATTTTCAAGGAATCCGTTAGAAATTAAATCATTATACTAACTAAATTAAATTCAAATGTTTTTATTATATTTGAATATCGTTCCAAAGAAACCAAAGCCAAGCTTTCTAAATACAAACAAACAAAAACCTCATGTGATTGAATCTGACACGCCTATTTCATTCATTACAGAAACAGTCTCTACAAATTCCACTTTTTTTAATCGGCGGTTGTAGCCAGCCTTGCTACTTGATCCTTAATAATAGGACATAAAATATGAAATTATTATTAGATCTTATTAATGGCCGTAGGCAAAAGTTTATAAATAAAACTGGCCCAATTAAAACCAACTATGATAAGTACTTATTACCCTTTGATATTATGTTTGCATGCCTGTAAATAGCATGTTATTAAAACTTCAGAATTGGTATTAATATTGGTTATGAACACAAATACCCGCAACTACTCTAAAATAGATTAGTACCTACTTACGTATTTTGTTGTCATGTGCTAAACATATATACTATATTCTAGATTAAGCTGTTTTAATTAGAATTTCTTAAAATAATTATGGAATATCTAAATCTAATTTGTTCAACACACAAATGTTTGTGCTGGGTGGGAATCGACCCCACCACCTTACAGTCACAAAACAGAGTTACAATGGAAAAGGTAGAGCTAATCCCAACTGAGCTATCATACCAGTCGCAAAAGCCATAGAAATACTGCTCTTTTAAGATATTTTCTTTAATTGAAGTGCGTTTTTCTTCGTGATTATAATTTTCTTAGCATAATGAAATCTCTGCTCCCGCAGTGTTTGGTCTTATATTTTTTTCATTATTACATGTTTTCCTTTTAAGCTTACCTTTGATATTTCGCATGATAACAAAATGATATCACGACAGATATAAATTGGATCTCCTTATATTGGATTTGAAAGAAGCTTTTATGCATCGTCACAGGTATTACCGTATTTGGATTTCTGAACAAGCACATCGTTCCATTTCACGCCAACTTCATGTGTCGGATATATCAGCATATATTCCAAAATACATTAGGAAAGCGTATACTTTTGTGAAATGTTATTTCTTCAAGGAAAATAATCGGCATTTGAGAAAAGGTGGAACATGTTACGTGAACCCTTTTTTTGTTAATTTGTTTTCAAATTTTCTATCTAACTAAGTTACATATTGTAGAATTATGTTACTTTAAAACATGAGACTATTTTTATTGGCTAGGGTCCGAAACGATTTTAATTAAGCAGTTTGACATATTTTCGGATGCATACTGTATTGATAAAATCAAAACTGACTGCAAAAGCACTATAACTTAAGCCATATTAGCTTAAAGCCACAGAGTACAATATTATAGTAGAAACTTACTTTATTCCGAATTATTGGAAATAGTTTAAGTTATAAAATACAGGCTTAGACACTGTTGATAGGATTTGTGGTCGGGTCTTTGCTACATCTAAAGTCACCTTATTTTATCCTTCAGTTATTCAGTAGGTCAGTGCGTTATTTAGGTTTATAGACATGGGCGCGCTACGATGCTATGGCGTAGCATTACGTAGCGATGTATGTATGTACAATAATTTCTAGGTACTTACATAAAACTGGTGTGGATTTTAGATTATATTGGATTAGAAATTATCACTCGTAACTTTTATCATGGTAAGCATGGTGAGGATTTTTGAAATAGTCCTAAAATATTCACTGGTGTCTAGAAGCATGGTCGGTGGGGATTTCACGAAAAAAATACCGAAAATGCTTTACAGTGATGCAAAACATTTTTGAAATCATTATTAGCCGCTCAGGCGCTTCTACCACATTTGTAGCCCGCTTCGAAAAACCTAAAGTGCATAGAGGCCACAATAGTGGCTCACAGCTGATTGCAATACTAGGGATATCAAAACATCGACTATTCAATTTTTAGAGGTGTCACTCGTTATAAATCGACTAAAATCGAAACTAGTTGAACATCACTATCGAATAAAGTAAAAGTCTGTATGGTTCAGGAGGAAAAAAAATGCCTCAGTTTAAATTGCAACTCGCGCCGAGGTACGGTGGAGCGTCAATTATTATGTGTATTGTCAATTATTGTGTGTGTGTGTTTTTATACTACAGCACACGTAAAAATGCATTTGTTTAGAAAGCCAAGTAATGCTACTTACCAAAACTAGTTTTGAAATTTTAAAACACCGTTTAGTTTTATCGTATAAACCGTAAATATGCAAAACCATACCGCGCTATTTGAGGTTAGTAAATTCTAATTTACTTTGGATCGCTTTGGGACCTACCTACGCCCGCCGCGCTGCGCCTGAGTGGTTAGCACTGTTTTTTAGCCTACAAATGGCCCACCAAATAATAATTTATACTGATTGTCAATTAAACGTTAAAATGAATGTGTAAGCGAGAACCTACAACGGTTGAGAAAAATTCAACTATAAACATTATTATTGACAAGACAGCCTCCGTGGTGTGGTGGTTGAGCAGGTCGACTCATAACCCAGAGGGGTTCAATTCCCGCGACAGGACAAGTATTCGTGCATAGGAAAAAACGCAAAATTCTTGTTCTGTCTCTGGGTGTTGTGAGACTGTTCCTGGGTCTCAAGATACATGGAATCCTATAGTTAGGGTCCAGGATCTATGTATGTGATCGTTGGGTGTTATTTATTAATTAATGTTTTCAATTAGACTTGCATTGGCCAACATTTCACTTTTACCCGATTTAAATTAACAATGCGGCCGATAGAGCAGTTGCACATTAGGTAAGTAACACCTCAACTTTAACACTCACCTATGCAAAGAAATATTTTCCCTATCCTCTCGAAAACTTCTGAGGTTATACCTATATATAATACACAATACAACTACCAGCTGCCGAAGGTAGGACTCTAAAATACCAGGCTGTTTTTCGTAAATTGCCTGCGGCGTCTAGTACTACGGTTTCCTAACATAACAAGTAATAACAACCTATAACTACATCAAGTAGAATTAAATAGCTACTTGGTAGACAATATTAAATGGGTTTGTTACTTTTGTATGCTGGGTATAGAATATGTTGGAATAAGTACTTAGTTGGCTGTGTTTGCGCTGGTTTAATAAGTAATAAAAAATACACCTATTTTTATCCGAATATTGTCTGGTGTCCTGTTCAGGTCACGGGTTATTTGTTTACTTGTGTGGCTTTCATACCAAATTGGCTCAGCCGATGCGGACTGGCCTGATAGCTCAGTTGGTAGTAGTTCTGCCTTTTGGTTGTGAATTCGATACAACCAAAAGGCAGAACTACAAAACTACTACTAAATAAATAAATAAATAGTATGTGTGGACATTTCACACACTGCCATCTGGCAGTATAAGCCTAGTTTGTAGTACACTATGCTTATACTATGGGGCCAGATGGCAGTGTGTGAAATGTCCACACATACTATTTATTTATTTATTTTTGTATTAAAGTATATCCTTTGTATGTACACAGATTGCTTAGATACCGAAATCCAAAAAGAAGACCTTTTCCCGAAAAAATCGGGTATATAGCGAGTGAGAACGCGAGACATTACCTACTCATCAAAACAAAAAGAAACTGTAAGTATAAGTCAATTAAAATGTACCTTCATTCCGGAATCAGATTAATGATACACGTGCCACCTAGATTAACCCATCGCGAGCGTTACGCAGATAAATTATTCATATCCAAACTAAACTCTCGATTTCTTCAATCACGGCCGCATTTCATTACAAACTACGTGGAATTTGGGGGACCTTTTCATGCAAATGAGACGGAACTAAACCCCGGATGGAGGAGCGAGGATCACAGGTGCGCGGTTGTTTTGATTGTGTTATGGAATGGAGTCAGACACCACAGATAATATAATAGCAGAGGCTAAGCGATGATCTGCCGGTCCAATAACAATATTTGCAAGGCTTAGTTTACGTTTTAATGTTTAAAAAGCAAGTTGAAATGGCAATGGGGCAGACCACATCGCTAGCACTGGTAACCGATGGGGAAGAAAGGTTTTGGAGTGGCGATCACGAACCCTGGTGAAAGCTGTGGGGACCCGATGGATGCAGGAGGCAAGTAGCCACTAGGTGCGGCGCTCTCTGAGGGAGGCCTATGTTCAGCAGTGGACGTCTTCAGGCTGTTTATGATGCTGATGATGAATGTTTAAAATACTCTACTTTTTAGATTATTTAAAGAAGTTGTGCTTATCAGTCTGTGATTGTTATTTGGATACGGAATATGCGGTGAGCGAGTACGCCTCTGCACCCTGTAGCGAAACCCACTCGGCTCCACTCCACTACAATGATTTCACGCGGAATTTACTCGAATCACTCTTACGCCCGGTCGCAGAAACGATCATTAATCTTAATGACGGCATTAACGATAATGGAGTCCTTAAACTGTAACTGACAACAGTTTAATGGAAGATTAAGGAAGTCAACTTTAAAAGTTACTCATCGTTTCTGCAACTGGGTGTTACTCTACAATTTACAGCGAGGAAAATAGCATGTTCAAAGAGACTTCGAGGATATGACTGTGTTCAACCCCTACCCATACATTGACAGCGTGGTGTATTATGGTCTACACTTTATTAAGACCCGTGTCCCAGCAATGGAAACAAAGGTATGGTCCGTATGGTAGATAGGTATGGCTTTAATAATAACTAAGTATACATACCATTAAAAGATTTATTTTACCACTCAAAATATTTCTTCAGAAACGAAAAAGACGTCAAACCATAATATAATAGTTATGATTAAACACGTGTACGTTAACCTTACCCAAAATAACGTGGAAATATGATGAAATATACATATTTTTCGTTAATCTGTAATAGTATAGAATTAACATTAATCTAGAGACTGACGATGAACATCAAAGCAAAATGCGAAGTACTGACACTGCCGAAAAGGAACCTTTCATTACGCACATGATTCATCAATTTCAGCGTGCCCTTGTAATCCAGACAAACGCACTAATTAGAGGTTATATATGTAATATGTATTCTCTTGATTTATTATAATTATTAAAATTCTATTATTGTTTTGTCCAGTACACCTTATAATTTGCAAAAACAAGTCAAATAATGTACCGGAACTTTTGAGTTGGAATTTTACGTGTCACAAATAACCGTCTGTACACCTATCTACGAGAGAAAGATCGCTATTAGAATGGGAAACACCGAAAAGGAGCGCTAAACGAAATAGGTACAACCAAAGTAGCTATTTAAACTTAAAACTGGCACAACCCCTAATAGGGCATTAAGAAAAGTTTTGTTAGTCATGATCCCTGAGTAAATTAATCTCTTCTCTAAGCGCCGGCTATGGGAATCATCATTAACAACAGCCTGAAGACGTCCTCTACTGAATATAGGTCACTCAGCGCCACTTTGAGTGACTGCTCGCGTCCTGCATCCATCGGTTTTTATCAGATCTTCGGTCCACCTAGTGGGGGGCTGGCTTACGCTGCGTCTTCCGGTTCATGGTCGCCACTCGAGAACCTTCCTTCCCTATCGGTTGTCAGTTTCACAAGCGATGTAGCCTGCTCATTGCCATTTCTACTTGCTGGCTAAGAGAATATTCCTCTAATGGGGAGGCCAATATTCAGCAGTGGACGCAAATGGGCTGATGATGAGACATGCGTTCCCAAGCATATTAAGGAAGAGGGAAGAAGGAAGAGATGAGAAGGAAGAGGTAAGAAAGAAGGAGCTACGTGCAGGAGTTTATTGCGCTAGCCATGTCAAAGTAAAGAAGTACTTCAATCTCTGCCCCAACAAATTCGAGACCAAGTGGAAGCTAGACTGGTAGGCACAGTCCAAACAGCTATAAGTTTAGTCTTGCTTTTGACGCGATGACATCTCAGTTGGTGGTAAAAAGGTTTACGGCCAGTGGAAAGGATCGGGTTTAACCTACCCGCTGGTGGAAGTCTGGTCCAAGACCGTGAACCGTAAAAAGGCCTTACCCGTAATTTACCAGTTATGCTAGTACTCAATACTCAATCATTTATTGCAAACATTATTGGTTACATGCAGGTGTTAATAATAGCATATTTATGTATGTTATATTATAATGACCCAGCTTGGGTATAGCAATAGTCTTGTGTGTAAAATTTAATCAGATCCGGTTCAGCCATTTCTCCTTGAAACCACACAAACACCTTACTTTTAGCAGTAACCTTTTACTTTTAGCGGATTACCCTTAGGGAATGGATAATAAAGTTAATAAAGTACAGTAGGCCTAGCACGAATATTAACGCGCGCGTAAGTGTAACGTTAACGTAAGGCGGTTGTATGGGGCGCTGATCAATAAATATTCGTGCTAGGCCTACAGTTACAATATATTACGTAAAAATTGTAACCGTAGCACATCAGCTACGCTACAAGTGCTACGATCGCTACGAACGTTTAGTAGCAAGCGTAGCAAGGCACGGCTGACGTTTAAATTAGTCTGCGAGTGACTTGCAAGTGTGAAGTAAGAATTTCATTTCTCCAGATATTTCTGCATTTTTAGTACCTACCTGACAAGTTGATTTACGAGCAATTCCTGACTAAACTAACTTTATTACCCTTTAGAGAGCGCGGGTCCTCTTAAACTTATTTTACTAGCTATGTTTTTTCTCCAAGTTTTCATTCAAATAATTTTGTGTAGAATGCTATTCTAAGTAGTATTTAACTTCAACAAATTGATTAACTTTTTTACCTTGTTATTCTTTATAAAAACTACTAAAGTAACGTGGTAGAGTGGTGTTTGTTTAGCAATGCCTATAATTATTTGCATTTTCACTGTCAGCATTTTAATAGCTTACAGACCCTTACCAAATCAAAAGATATACTCCACAGAACAAAACAAAGTTTCGTCCAAATCGATCCATATGAATAACGTACAATAAATAACCGGCCAACTGCGAGTTAGACTCCGGAAGCGTTCCGTACCGTTCCGTAAAACCAAGCAAAAAAAATCACGTTTGTTGTATGGGAGAACCCCCTTACATAGTTATTTATTCTGTGTTTTAGTGGGGTTTTAGTATGTGTTGTTATTGCGTCAACAGAAATACATCATATATGAAAATTTCAACTCTCTAGCTATCACGATTCATGAAATACAGCCTGGTGACAGACGGACAGACAGACAGACAGCGGAGCCTTAGTAATAGCTTTACCCTTTGGGTAATGGCTACAGAATCCTCAAAGACAGGCGTCTTTCTAAAGATAAAATTTTAGTACATTTCAATTCAAATAACAACAAGCTAATATCTGTTTAACTTGTTAAACATTAGCTCATCATTACCATTCTCTGTAACGTATAATTATTATAGCATGCGCATCAATCTCCGCGTTTAATACCGGTTCCCGTTTATACTACTCATTAATACAGAAGTAGCGAAAGAAATGACCATAATTAATCTTACCTTTTGCTCTCGCGAAATGAAGTGCCAGTGCCGTTATAATTAATATCTTTGCATACATTTTAATGGGCATCATCACTGGCTAAATACTAGACATAAAAAGCACATTATGTGATGTAAGTTTGCTTTTCAACAGAGTTCAGTTCGGAAAAGTTTATCGCAGGTTTCGGGTGGACGGTCAGTGAGGCTGTTGCCATCCGAATTCGCGCGCTCAACTGGCTTTACACCGAAATTTGCAGAGCCAAGGTCGGTATCCGCGCAGGCGCTAACCGAATACTTTTTATTAAAGCAGAAACAGTTTGGTATTTGGCCAATCCATTTTGGATGAAATAGTCCATGTAAAATTCAAATGAGTATCTATACCTAATAGGACGAGGAGTGGGTATAGTTCGATTATTCTTATTGTTTAGATACAGTAACTTAAGAACAGTATTTTCTGAATATCTTACAGATTATTCCTAAGGACCATCACTGGCGGACAACACATCGCAAGACGTCCACTGCTGAACATAGGCCTCCCCGTATTCTACAAATACTTCGTTCTCCCATCCTACCTAATTCTTCCACTCATAAAATTGCCGAAATTTGAAACGCTACTTAAAACTGAAATTAAGTTTTGGCTTAAGCATTTATGACCCTGTTAATCTCAAAATTTGTAACAATTATAAAAGTTAAAATAATTAAGACGATCTTAAAATTTAGCTGAGGCTTTATTATTCAGCCGATAGTCACTTCATTGAACTGAATTGAAACACCAGAGTCTAGACGGCCCGATAGCTCAGTTGGTAGTATCCCTGCCTTCTGAACTGAGGGCTGTGGGTTCGATTCCTACCCAGGACAATCATTTGTGTGATGAACATAGATGTTTGTTCTGCGTCTGGGTGTTATATTGTATTCTATGTATGTATTCACAAACAAAAAAGTATATAAGTATTGTATCAGTTATCTGGTTCCCATAGTACAAGCTATGCTTAGTTTGGGGCTAGATGGCGCTGTGTGAAATGTCCACACATATTTATTTATTTATTTTTTTAGAAGCTAAGATCTAATATCAAAAAAGCCCTTGGTATAAGTTTTTACTGTAAATTACCGATTCTGTTTTTTTTTTACATTTTTTTTTTTACAATTTATAGGCATAGCATTTGACCACTGTCTCACCTGATGGTAAGTGACGACGCGGCCTACGGTGGTGCATGCTTGCCTAGAAGATACCTGTTCACCCTTGACTTGAAGACACCCAGGTTATAGCTATCTGGAAACAAGGACGACGGCAAGGTATTCCACTCATTTGCTGTTCGCACTATAAAGTTTGATGCGAAACGCTTAGTGCGGGCTGTAGAAATATTAACGATATAGGGATGCCGAGTATCTGTGCGCCTTGTAGTCCGATGAAAGAATGGAGATGAGGGGACATAATGACTAAGTGGGGAAAGACAGGAACCCTTAAGAAAAAGCTCGGATATCGGAGAGCGCGTCAATATCGCTCGTGATGTTAAAACGACCTTACACGTGTTGTACACCCATTTTAGAAGTGGCGCTTGTTACCTTATACCTATGATTATAGGGGAATGAGGGAAACTAATAAAAAGTGGTGATTAAAGAAATGTTTATAATTTTCCACAGGTTTTACATGACGAATTGAGATGGTGCAATCGAGTAACCTGTTACAATTAAGTTAAAGGTGAAAATCTCTTGTTTGACCAGTTCAATCAAATACTTTCTTACATGCGATTACTATCGATATTGCGACAAAAGGTTGCCTGAAAGGGAAAAAGGCTTAGGCCGCGTTTATACTTACAAACAAGAAAACTTCTGCAATAAGTAAGTATCGGGCTATCCGACAGCTTGCATGTGTAAACATCGTAGCAAGTGTATTCGCGAGCGATTGTCGAAGGTAAGTGATGGTTGAAATCGTGTGAGTGTTTTTGTGTGTGTGTTTGCGCGTTTACACATGCAAAAAAACACGCCAGTATCATCATCATCAGCCGAAAGACAATGCGCGGTAGTTGGTTCTAGAACAAAAAATTTAGTTAATATTAGTTAATTTTAGTAAATGTTTCCTTCCGCTTTCGCTGGGCTACGGTGAATAATGCCAATCATGAAAAATTAACTTTACCTTAATATTATTATCAACTTTACATAGTAGGTACTAGCCCCAACTTATTTAGGCACTTCCAATTTTCATAATAATTATTGTGATAATTTATGCTGACTATATTAACGCGTAATTGACTTGTCCTCTTTAAGACAACCTGACAAGTCTGATTCAGACAGCGCATTAATTATTATAATATCGGAGTAAACACCGGTTGACCTCAAAAAAATATAAATAATAATTTCTAATTAAGTCATCACTAAAATTATTTTAATTTTATGTCAAGCAAATTATTGATTTTTAATTAAGTCAGAGGCACATCGCATTTTCACCGGCTATTTTTCAGTTTTTCCACAAGTAGGTACCTAATTATCCTGGGATGAAATATAAGTATAGGATTTCATCAAAATCTGTTCAGACATTACCTACGACATAGAAGAACACCTACGATATAAAAGTCGCTGAAACAAAAAGTTTTACTTTTATATAATATTGTATGGAAGTGGGTGGGTGGTGTGCTAATAAGTATATAGTTGGGAGTTTTGGCGGGAACGCGGAAATGTTCACGTCGTTGCATTGTATTATTTCTCAAAACTTGTGCTTTTTTCAGTATTAATGTTTAAAATTGGTGGCGTTTTACGCATTAAGTGCTGAATTACGAGCATGAGTGTGGGCAAGTGATGTAATGTGGTGAAACGTGAGCTTTCGTGTTGCTTCCAAAATTCCATAGAAGCTTCTAGTAAAGTTGCCACCACTTTACTGGAGCATGACTTAGACTGGACTTCGACTACCTGACTTAGACTGGACTATGACTATGACTAAGACTTGACTTTACGTGGTATATTCTTTAACGATGAATAATTACAATACTTGACACTGGCTAAATACACTATGTGTGGAGCCAAAATATAAGAAAAAAAAAAAGTATATAGTTACACTTTAGAAAGGGATAATGAACTAAATATATATAGTGCCTCTCGCTCTGCTCGGTGCTATTAAATTAGTAGCAGCATGCAGTCATTTTGGGTAGTTAGGACATAGGATTACCTACCTTACCTATTCCTATATAACAGAATATAATAATAGTACTACGACCTACCTATAATGTTTAGATATCTTACGGGTATTACGTCTATCAGCGTGAATCAACATGTATATTTATTTGATATACGAGTACGAATAAAATTAGGTTGCTATTCACACTGCTTGAAACAGACACAAATGGAGCCAAAAACCACTAGATTGATACATTATAGAACAGTCCATACAAAAATCTGCATTAGTGCGCCAAATAGGTCGTTTTCATGGCACGGAGAACATTAACACAGTTCTTGATCCGTGCTTAACTGTAGAATTTTTAAATACATCATGAACTACATAATATGCCGTAATAAATGGGTTATAAAGAGTTGAGTACAGTTTGGCTTTAAAATTGAGTGTTTTTTTTATCCTGGGGCTCATATGTATTAGTGTTGATATAATAAAATTCCCCCCACTATGGTGAAAGCCGCGGGGGTAGCCGACGGATGCAGGAGGTGAACAGCCGCTCAAACCTATCAGGCCTATATGTTCAGCAGTGGACGTGTTAATGATGAATAATAAAATAAGCGTGTGGAGTATATCCCTTTTATTGGTTGTTGCAGTCTACATAGTGCATCAGGGTCACAAACTGAAGTACAAAATGAATGTCGCAAATTCTTTATGCGTAGCCAAGGCCCTAACCTAGATTAAGTTTTTGGTCCATTCTTTGGATTTTTGTAGAATATTCGTATGAGTAGACAGGTGGGTACTTACATATTATATTGTATCTCCAGACTGCACTCATCGTTCAACTAGCTTAAATAAAGATGTAAGCGATAGGGCTACCGACTAAGGTATCTAATTATATGGCTTTGCATGTTTGTTGGTAAAACAAGTTTTGTTAAAACTGTTGTTTAAATGAATGAATACTTTCTTGCTGACATGAAATATTATTCATTAGTTATTTGATAATTAGATCCCAAAAGGGATTGGGACTCCTCTATATTGATCTTGGCGCGCAACATGAGATGGTATATTTTAATTATTTACTTTGGTCAGTTACTATCATAAGACTAGTATTGTATAATCTAAAGATGATTTCTATACATACATGACAGATTAGATATTATAATAACATAGAAGCAGTTAAAAAATATTAAGTAGGTACACCAAGTGTGATAAAGGTGCCCGGCTTACAAGTAATGCTGTTTCTACTTTCCAATTTATTATACGGGTAGGTACTTACACTTACTTTAACTGTAGGTACCTATTTCATTCTAGAACTAATGTTAAATGTTAACATACATGCACTTAGTTACTGGTCCGTAAATACTTTAGTATAGAAGATTTCACCAATGAATAACATAAAAGATACTATCCAGCCTGTTATTAATATAACATAACATCCAGTGTAGTGTTCTAATTTAATCGACTCTGCAGTATCTCCATCTTTTCGATCGGGAGTTGTAGTCACATAATAATCCTTATACAACTTGTCAGTAAAGCCAGATTCGATCAGCCTTAATAACGCATTATTTACGGCGTCTGCAAGAGGAGAATACTTCTTGAGAAACAGAACGGTAGGACTTGTGACAACATTCTGCGGCAGCACGTGAACGTGCAACTTTTCTTTCGAAATGTGTGCTCGAGCCTTTTCCAATTTTATCGCAAGTACAAATTTCATTCCTCTTGATATGTTCCGTAACGTAGGAATTATGTCTGAAGAATTAATTTCCTTCCAGTGGTTATACACAGCGGGGTAGTCAACGTAGTAGTCTTTGAGAGAACCTCCGCCGCCAAAAGGATATTCAGCATCGATAGCATCCTCTATACTCTCGAACTCTTGATAGTAGTAGGTAGATTTCAGAGCAGAGATGAGTGTTACTTGATAAAAGGTTCTTATTAAGATACAGTACCACACCCAGAGAAGTACTATACAAAGGAACACAGTTTTCCTCGGCAACCTTGTAGTCGGTAGGCCCATGCAGATCATCCAAGAATAGAAGACAATGCTACTACGAGGCCGTTCAAGTTTAATTTTCTGACTGAACCTAAAGTAAAATCCGCTTCGAATAATTAATGAAAACATAACAACAATGGCAAAACTAATGATCAAGGCAATCTGAGCATCACTTTTAAAGGGATACGTCAACTTTACAGAAGAAGGAACTTTTTGCGAGTAGTGTGTGATCCACACCACACTTGCCATGTTGTAATTGGTAGACAATTGAAAATATGGGAAACGCGTGAGTGTCAGAGCAGCCGATGTAATGGAAATATTGGCGTGCCCATAGTAAATATCTCCGAAAGATCCTGACCAAGTGTTGTCTCTTTCTAACTTTCCCCAGCTACCACCAATCTTAGGTGTTATCAAACTGATATTTCCGTTTAACTTCTCTGAAATTAAGCGAAGGAGGTCGCCATCAGAGCCGGTGGGTATGCCATTCTCAATGTTCATGTACGGTTCTTGTAAAAACGTCGACACCGTAAGCGGACACGACTTTAAGTTTTGCAGTTTCATAGGAAACAGATTACAGGGTTTTTGAAACTTAATAGCATTTAGGCATGATGTCAAATTGAATAATTGCACAGGTACATCATAAGTACATGCTTTATCATTCAACGGGAAGTATGTGAATCCAGCAAGTTCATTGTTAACACTTTTGAGAAGTATCACATTGATGATCTTGAATTCCCAGAGAGCTTGCATGGCGGCTCCTTCATCACACTCGCGTTTGTCCAAAGATTGGCACACAATTACATACTTTCCGGTGTTGTCGAATTCGTGCACCCGCATCCAATCCAACGTTTGCACAATATCTGTAACGCTGTTCTCAAACAAAACGTACTGACGAGTTTTGCCAACAAACATTGGGTCAAATGTTCCTCTTTTCCCTATAACGACAGCTTTTTTGTATGACTGTAGGAATATTTCGGCACCGGACCAAAAAGTTGAATCAAAATATACCAGTGTAATGAAGCTCCATTGAAAATGTTGTAGAGCTATGTTAGTGGCTGCTTTGCCAAGAGTATAGATAGTTTCCATTTGTTTGTTCGATGATGAAATAAAGTTCATAGCGTGTTCACTGTTGGCCATGGTCCGCCATGGTGTGGTGTCAGTATAATGAAACACTAGACAATATTATGATCTACTGGTCACGCAATTAGGTAATACTTTACAGTCGCACTCGTGTGTTATTATTTTATACAACGTACCAATCATGCTAATGTCTTCTTGCAGTATAAATGGTTTTAATTGTTAAGCATTTCATATCTTTGGATCTATGAGTAACCTACGTATAACGTAAAATTTTTTTTTTTGCCTAGGTACATTATATGTAGTAGTGTAATTTATATAGCACCAACCAATGTTTCCATTATACACTCACACGTCATCATAATCATCATCCGCGATTTTTGCGTCGACGATTATTCTAGTAGGAAATGTGGTTAGCCATTGTGTCAGAATTCATAGGCCGCCTAAGCGTTTCTGAAATGGATTAATAGGAAACTAGGTATAGATCCAATCGTCCTAAATGATAACGGGTTAGTCATTCCCCGTAAAAAAGTAAAACCTCTTTAGGCTTAGAATTATCAGATTATTGGACAATTGGCTCGACCTTGTCCAGAAGGGGCCAATTCACCGCGAACCTTTTCTTTTTTTTTAATTATTTTTGGGAAAACAAACAGTATCACATTACGTAGCTTATAAATAATAATACAATTAAATACGTAATAACTAATGTGATACCAGCACCGTTTACCACAGAGTTATAAAACTATAGTGAGATAGGTACATGATGCGATAGGTGGTAGTGCTAGGCTAATAATTCTACAATTTTATTTTTAAATATACTAGGTCGCGTTGCCGCAATATCTATTGAGTTGAAAATTGTATTATACTGTTGTACCAGCCGGTAAAGCGGAGAGCGCTTCCCAGCGTTAGTGCGGCAACGGAAGGTTGCAAACAATTGAGAAGGTTTACGGCAGTGCGTTCTAGTAGGTATTCTATAACATATTTTATTTATAAGAGGTATACAATTATATCTGTTATGGCACAGGTCATAAAGTAACATTGTTTCAAGTTGTTTACGTCTAGATTCTAGTTTGAAAAGATTATACTTGTTCAACAGTTGTTCATACGATAAACTTTAATGGTAAAACTTATAATGTATACAGCGCAAGAATTTTTTCTGAACATGAATACATGGGCATTTGTGACGGCTAAATACTGGGCGGGCACCCATACTGTCCCATACCTACTAGGCTACTGCATCGTGTCCACAAGCATCACCATCAGCGTATTACCCACGCGCGTACTTCAAATTAACGCAATGCTCGTGGACGCGATAAAGTTATGAGCGTCCAGGTATGTACTTACACTACTTACCTACTTTCTTTTCCGCACGCATGGAATTGTGGCAAATTCCGTCCCTTCTGAACAAGGTCAACTGACCATTATTTGAATTACAAAATTTTCTTGCATAGCATACGAGTAATTATAATCAACATGTAATTACATTACGACTTTTCTCCTATCAGCAGTCACCATAAGGCTACATAGGTACATACATTGATTGTCAATAAAACTTAAGGTTTTATCTAAGCATCGATAATATTTATAGTGCACTATGCTGTCCATACATTCTGTAGAAAAGGATTTCAGTAACAAATAACAAAAATGATAGCATCCAGCCTGTTATTAACACAGCGTAACAGCCCGTGTAGTCTTCCATATTAATGGATTCTATATAACTGCCAGTCTTGGGTAAAACTATTGTAGCAGCGTGATTATTCTGAAACTTTACGGAAAATCCAGATTCAACAAGTAGGCGCAACACCCTCTTTACGGAGTTCGCAAGAGGAGAATACTTCTTGAAAAATACTACGGTGGGAAAAGTTACTACTTTCTGAGGCAGCGTGTGAACGTGCATCTTTTCACCCCATATAAATGTTTGAGCATACTGCATATCAATTGCAAGCACAAATTCCAATCCTTTTGATATGTTTCTCAACTTGGGAATGATATTTTGAATTTCCACGTCTTTCCAGTGGTTGTATACCATCGGGTAGTCAATGTAGAAGTCTTTAAGGGCAGCTCCACCCCCGATGTCATATTCTGCGCCGATAGCGTCGTCTATGGTTTCAAACTGTTGATAGTAGTAGTTGGATTTCATAGCGGAGATGAGGGATACTTGGTAAAGAGTTCTGATCAATACGCCGTACCACGTCCAGAGAAGCACAATGTAAAGAAACGCAGTTTTCGTCGGCAACCTCGTTGTGGGTAGACCCATACATATCATCCACGAATAGAAGACAATGCTACTATGAGGTCTGTCAAATTTTATTTTGCGGCTTCTGTTATATAATCTACGGATAATTAAGGAACATATAATAACAACGGCAAAACTAACGACTATAGCAATCTGTGCATCTGGTTGAAAGGGATACGTAAGCTTTAAAGAAGAAGAGACTTTGGTTGCAGGACGTGTGAGCCACACTACGCTTGATGAGCTGTAATCAGTTGACAACTGAAAATATGTAAATCGAGCAAGTGTCAACGCCGCTGAAATAATGGAGAAGTTAGCATAGCCATAATAAATGTCAGCAAGTGACCCGGACCAGGTATTGTTATTTTCCAACTTTCCCCAACCTTCGCCAATTCTAGGCGTCATTACAATGAGACTCCCGTTTAATTTTTCAGCAATTAAGCATAGCAGGTCACCGTCAGAGCCGCTTGGTTTTCCATTATCGATTGTCATGAAAGGCGCGTGTACAAAAGTCGATACAGTAAGCGGGCATTCATTTAAATTATTCAATTTCAATGAGAATAAATTACAGGATTCTTGGAAAGTAGTGGCATCAAGGCACGACGTTAGATTCACTAATTGCACCGGCAAATTATAGGTGCAGGCTTTATCGTTCAACGGGAAGTATGTGAATCCAGCAGGTTCGTTGTTAACACTTTTGAGAAGTATCACATTGATGATCTTGAATTCCCAGAGAGCTTGCATGGCGGCTCCTTCATCACACTCGCGTTTGTCCAAAGATTGGCACACAATTACATACTTTCCGGTGTTGTCGAATTCGTGCATACGCATCCATTCCAACGTTTGCACAATATCTGTAACGCTGTTCTCAAACAAAACGTACTGACGAGTTTCACTGATAAACTTTGGATAAAAAGATTCACTTCCGATCACAATTGGTTTTCCGTATTTCTGAATAAAGAATTCAGCTCCAAACTTATAAGTTGAATTGAAGTACAGCAGTGTCATGAAGGACCATTGAAAATGTTGTAGAACTATTTTAGAAGCTGTTTTGCTAAGGGCGTAAATAACTTCAGTTTGTATATTAGGCATCAATGCAAAGTGTTCCAAAGTCGACATTATGTTAAAGTAACGTAGAACACAAGAACTCAATTGCAGTTCGTATTTATAATCAATAAAATGTAAAAGTGCAATGAAGTATGAATAGTTTTATTTGCAATAAAAAACTTTGATTTTGATCAGTGTCTAGTCACGCTATATGTGATATTTTAGTGTTTTTAGGTAATAATTGTTTCTATACTAATTACGTTAATGGATTGTTGCAGTCATCACTTTGAAAAATACCAATTACTTAGTTTGAAACAAAAGCTACGGGTTAGTAAAAGAAAACCACTCGCTTAGCTGAAAAAAATTATATTTTATGAGAAATTATAATTTACAATATTTCATACAGGCATCCATCTTCAGTCGGAACTTAAGCTAAAATTCTCACAATCTCACGCAAAAGGTAAAGCAACTTTATACTATATATATAGTTAGCAATATTTTGTGTAATTGCCCAATTGTAAAAACAAACAAGAACCACACCGGTACGCGAATTCAGTCAATTCGTAAAAAGATACAAATCAGCGGCGGTATATCTCCACGAGGTGCTCACACCGCACGAACATAAGATTGGGACTACTCGCGAATAAAATAGGATACATTGTGTTTTGTTTAATTTTTATTAACTACATCAAAAACAGTTGAGTTCGATAGCAAACGCATGTTATGTTATATGCAATGCAAATATCTGGAATCGCATATTCTTTAAATGCAGCGTTTTCAAATCCTCTGTCGCGAACTAAATCATAGTTGTGTTACATACTTAACAAACAATTATTGCAATCCAATATACGTGCGATTTTTCTGAATGTATAAGCTAAATAATGAAACTGGTTGATTTGAGCTCTTTTCTGAAATAAAGCGGGGAACAATATCCATATTATGTTATTTTCAAAAATATAGTTGATTAAAAAAAAATAGATTTTGTAGTTGCGTATAATTAATTCGTGCAATGTAGAATCCGCTCGTTCCCACGTAGTCGCGTTGGATGCCGCGGGCCCTGAACTAATCACAATATTCCTGTACATATTGCACAAATATCTTATGTACAGGGCATCCACAGGTTGCGATTCAGTGGGTTACACCAATAGATATTCTTTCCAATATTGTGCGCTAAGTTTCATTATTTCACATTATTTTGAGCATTTCAGACAGCTGTATCTTATATAAAGCATAGAGTTTTGCTATTGACAGAGTCAGAGTCATTGTGCTTAACCGTCGAAGTCGAAACTTTCTCATTCGCATCGAAGAATAGAAATTAAAAGACACAACAACAAATAAGTTAATACAATACAATAAGTTATATATCTTCAAAACAGAAACTTTGTTTCTTACTATACATTAAACTAAAATAATAACACGAAGCAACACTCTAAATTAAGCATAGTTATAATAAAATACTCTAAAATATGGAAAACAATATGTATAAAAACGTGTAAAATTTGTGCTTTACGTTCATTAAAATGTTGCCAATAGCAAAACTTGGCACTGACCTGTCAGCTCAATTCACTCAGCACATTTAGACCCAATGTACAATATATTACATTCATGTGGTACAAGCTTCGTGCGAATAACATCGGTTTCACTTTTACAGTTCACATTTCGCATATTTTACGGGTTTCTAGTAAAAAAAGTTCATATCAAATGCATCAAAAATGTTCTTAAACAACTAACGTAGTACTATTCGATCTAGCCATATATGGAATCATCATACAGGGATATTATATTAGGAAGAAGAAACCAAATATACCAGACCACTGCGTACACAAAGCCTAGAGTTAAACGTAAAACTTTCTGCGTGAAGTCAATTCGTGTACATAACACCAATTATATTTAAATATAAACAGCTTAAATAATAACATATATTCATGTAACAAAAATCCAATGTACAAAAGTAACGAAATATTTATTTAAATACAATAATAAAATCTTTCAAGCTTACAGAAACGGTAATCGTGTTTATTCTGATGCGTAATTAGTAATATTGAACGATCCATTAGTGGTAGAGAGACAGAGAGCGGCGCTTCCGGAGCTCTGCTCGACCCGACTTGTTACGAGAATCCTTTACTTTACCGTAACTTAAATAAATACGTAAATAACGCGGTAGCTCCCGCTCGATCCGCGGCTTCATTGGACTAGTTTGTTCAAATCCATCCGTCTGGACACAATCAAATGTATACTAATGTAGAAAGATATTATGGCAACAAACTTTACAAAAATCCTAAAACAATGACTAAAAGCAGCTCACGGTAAGGCCAAGACTCACCGTAACTTTTAAAATGCACAATTTAATATTCACCGATACAGACACATACATAAATTGTGAATAACTTCATCGTAAAAAAAATCATGTCAAAAAACCTGTTGCGGTTGTAGCGATACATTCGGATCGAGAACAAATGTTCGCCGGCGCGCGTCCGTTTGTTCGACGCCGCGCCTTCCTGACTCTAGTATTTGGATTAAATGACTTACAATCTATCCTTACATTTCAATTAATGTATTAAGTTGAAATAAGTTCGTTCACCCGATCTCAGTTCGTGAATTTACATACACATTCTGTTGTGAAGTAATGATGTTTAAATTATGTGTTTTACACACAATCACAGATTTGTGTCAGGGGCCGCTGGTGTTGTCGCTTAGACCAGGTTGTACTCCTTCAGGTTGGACTGTAGGATGGTGTCCTTCACTGCGGCGAACACGAACCGAATGTTCTCAGTGTCTGGAATATATTACATTCTATTATATTTACTTTACAATGACATTTACGACATCTAATTGAATTTAAACTATTACGTATAAGTACATTATTCTATCTACGCTGTAATGAACCAATGGCCGTACTAGGCTTTATTATCACAAAACGCAAGTTTCCATATTGTTTTATCTAGCAGACTACTGATCAACATACCTAAATACAAATCTCGTAATAAAAATAACTCACGTTCAAACGGAAACTGCGCTCTCATTCTTCGCGGTCCATTTTATTTTCGGCGTCAAAATTACTGCACTTGCGAATTGTTTCTTTTTTCAGACCAAAATAACTTGGCTTTATAACGGCTAGTTGTTTTAAAGTGGTGAAGTGAAACAAAATCACATATTCACCAAGATGTATATTGGCGAGATATCTGTTATTTTACACGTATTAACACAAAGTAAGGGACAGCACGTCTTCTTCAGTTCATTCTAATAAATGCTACAATACAACGTACTTCAAATGTTAATATAAGCCACAGTATTAATAACTTGTTAGGAGGATTACAAATAAAACATGCAAAATGTTACAAAAATAGACGTTTAATGCGTGTTAAAAACTTTTTACACAAACAAAAATAAATAGGCTCATGCCAAATTAAATTCTTTTAGTGCCGACTGCATTATAGTATCTTTCACAGCACAAAATACAAGCTTAATGTTTTCAGTATCTTTAAAAATATCCAAGGCAGCATGCAAATATTAAAAAATAAATAATAGTATATGCAAATCAAGGAACAAAAGCAAGTTAGGAATACGTGCAGTTTTCAACATGGCAAAATTGCGAGCTACTGCGCAGTCAGTTCGCAGCTATTGTCTAATAATTATGCTCTAACTGAAATTCTGAGTCAAGCGCGGTCAGCATTACTTTCTAAACATCAGCAACGATATAAAATATGTCGCAAAATCTGCACATACCCAAATAAAAAACATAAAACAAATCTTAAGCTTACGTACAACTGGATCTAGAACAAGATTCCCTTAAACTGAATGCATACCTTTCTAGAATAAGGGTACGATTCTGTGCGGGAATACAAAACACAAATCTCAGTCATTGAAAAAACCACCCGTTTTTAGAGCAGCTAATTCTACCCAAAAAGAACGTTTTTCAAACTTCCAGGCTTTAAGTGCAGTTTATATCGGTGCTCCTAAGACCACTGCTGCCTTCCTATTATTGAAGAATTTATACTGACACGGGCCATTGAGTCCATTATTTTATATTTATTGCAATTTTGGCAGTTAATTTTCTAGTTGTTGTACGCAAGTACTTATGATTTGTTAAGGCATAGATAACCAATTCCGGCTGGCAACCAAATAAACTAAAAAGTAGACGCACGTGACGTGAGCCAAACCGCGTACTCTGCCCACTTGTACGAGGGAGACGCAAAGCACAAAGTAAAATTCTACAAACGGAAAAGTAGACAACTTCAAAATGTATATGGACTTGACTCACACAAAAATTCGATACAAAACACACATAGTTATTGTAATACTCATACGTTTTGGATGTAGAAAAAAATAACAAAAAATCCAACTGAACAGATACAGTTGGATTTTTGAAATCTTTTTCTACTAACACAGGTAATGGCTTCATTAAAAGGAGATGGCGCGAGATTCAACTGCACAGATAAGTTGGCCATATCGTTAATGCATATAAAACATTTTATTGCACTTGTATAGCCCATAGATGAAATTGATGTATGTCGTCACTAAGTCAAAATCTAGCCGTGCGTTGCGTTTTTGTCGTTCAAGGGGCGTATAAGTATCTCTTTCTACGCACGGTAAATTGTATACGTTGGACCTAATTTAAGCGGACCAGCACCCCTATTCCAAACCTATCGGAAACGTTTCGATTCGAAATCTATACTCTCCGTCTCTTTCGTTCTAAATGTAGATGAAGAAGATGGAGAGTGTAAATTTCGAATCGAAAGGTTTCCGATATGTTGGGAATAGGGGTACAGCACGACAAGCCAGTACCCCAGATAATATAATACCTACAGTACAGCCAGTACCTTATCTGTCCCCTTATATTTACATCCATGGGCTATCCCCACATGAAACACATATAACGCGATACAATAAAGAAAATAACTGCAAAGAGCAAACATTTCTATTGTTGTCTCACTCCCTTGCACTTAATCACAATAATGGAAGAGGGAGCACAATAGCTTTTTTTTCAATGACACGCGTTATAAAGACGAGAAGCCAAATCACACATTCACAAAAGGCTTTATAAACAAAACAACTCGTCTACTTAATTTTAAATACTACTAGCCAAGTTTTAAATACAAGCCATTTCAACCAAACTAACAAGCCACACGAATGCAAGCAAACATAAAAATATTTTAAAGTTCTTACCGCAACCTCCATGCAAAGCGTGACTTTGAAGACTAAAGAAATGATTTAACTTACTCTGTTATTCCTTTAACGGAGAATTACACGCTGAATGCAGTAATTTTGACCCGTAATTATGTTATGACAGTTTATTAATTCAATCATGTAACACCTAATATAAGTCATGAGTTTATTAAGTTACGTGCCTATCAGAACACCTACATTAAAAAATCCCATGGACAAAGATTCCAATCGTGCGCTAGTATCTGATTTAAGAGTTCCAAATGCAACGATTTCGTTCCAATTTACGATTGAAATAGTGTACAGAGTAAGAGTAACCCTGCTAAACAGATGTCTATATATTTGATGTATACGTGGGGCCTCACTAATGTGGTGAAAGGATACCCCTGCCGGATTCACGAGAAACAGACCTACAGCTAATATAATCACTCGTGTATTTATGTTATTGTTTGTTGTTATTTTTGTTTCAATACTAAAACGGGTCAACAGATTTTGATGATTTAAGTTCTTTATAGAATACAACATATCCCGGTAAACACGGTTGATCGGAAGGAATCGCTATGTAACTATAGATGTATTAACTGACCTGTCGCACAGGTGAAATGCGAATAGATGATCTTCTCAGCATCTGGATTGAGATCGACGAACATTCGCAGTATGAACTCGCGCGCCGTGTTCGCGTCGCGTTGGGGACCTGGTGGAATGTACACGCTCACACATCTAGCAATACTACGGGTATTTAGCGGTACCACAGATAATACCAATACCTAGCAATACAGTAGCGCTGTACTGGCAATAGAGAAACACAGCTAATTTATCTATGTGGTTGATCGTCGCTGGACACGGTTCCCATAGGAAAATACCAAATATTAACATTTATCAACATTTGACTGAGCATAGACAAAATCAGCGACGAAGGCACCATCTGAGATTATTGGCTATGCCTTCCCATTGTTGTAAATGACGTATAAACTCATTGCATCCGTTTCACTCTGATTTATCAATAAGCCACCGCTGCCAAAGAGTGAACGACTAAATATATTTTAGTTTCACACTGACGAAAATCGTTATAAAATAACTAAATTCTCAGTCAAAACCTAGGCCCCGATTTTTGTAAACTCGACTTCAGTTTTGCTCTTTTCCTAGGAATTTTAAAACCGTGTAATCGTGACTCTTCATATAAACATTCTTTTACGCCATGTTCTGAAACTCCGTACAAAAGTTGATTTGGTTGGACCAATCGGAAAACAGTATTCTCCAATAAAAAAGTTACTTATGATTGAGGTAAGTGCCGTGCACATTAAACAAGCCATTGTGATTTTAATCAAGAAAGTTTGCAAGCCTAACTGCTTTGTAGCTTTTATAGGTAAAAAAATCAGATAATGGAATATAATGTAATGCGTTTATACGTCACTAAAAAAAATTAATATAAAGATAAGCCTATGGTAAAGAATAGACTAGCCCACAAACTGTTTTAGATCTTTTTTAATTTCAAAGAATACATGGTTAGCCTATAGAATTCTTGATACGGCCACTAGCTTATAAAATCAGTGGTAGCATTCAATTCAACCTGTCGCCGTCGTGAAATGCGAATAGCAGGATCTCTCCGGATCAGGGTTTTCTTTAAGATATTTCTGTAGAATGTAGTCTAAAGCAGGTGGCGCAGATTGTTTTGGACCTATTTGATAAATAAACCACTAAGATAAATCAAATTAAACGATACAGAGCAGGCGATACTGCTATAAAAATCATAAATAATCAAATTAAACGTTGAAAAAATCAGCCTAGAATGCTTGAAGTATTCAAACGTATCCCCAAATCAAAAACACAACTAAGCTTCATATTTAACCATCTCCAGATTCACAAGACATCGCTGTCAAGGTCTAGTTTAGTTTAGAAATCTACACCCTCCATCTCTTTCACCATGGATGTAGATGAAGGAGACGGTATAAACTTTGAATCTGTACACACACGTATATACCTTTCCGATATATTGTGAATCGCGCTACTGAACTCAATGTTAAAGTTAATGGGATAAGGAAAATTAGATTACTGCCAACACGTGTGTGTCAAGAGCTTGACCTGTGAGCGTGACCTACGTAGGATTAACCATTGAACATAGGGCGAGGCAAGGTAAGCCATGTCAAGGTAGTAAAACTAAATCAATATAAGTATGTATAATGAAACATGAAACTGCTTGTAATGCGCCAGGCAATGTCTTTTGTTATATACTAACAACATTTTTAACATATGATTCATTGAACTGACAACCGATGGGGAAGAAAGGTTCTCAAGTGGCGACCACGAACCCGAAGACGTAGCGTAGGCCGGTCCTCCACTAGGTGGACCGACGACCTGGTGAAAACCGCAAGGAGCCGATGGATGCAAAAGGCGAGGCGGACGTCTTCAGCACCACGGTCGATGATGAAACATGCTTAGATGATACCGGTTCACTCTTGCCTTTAAACCTCGAGTTCATATTCACGTTGGAAACTAGAAACCAGAACCATATTTCTCCCGCTAGCAAGTGAAAATTTTTCAGGTAGCTATTTCATTTCTGCTGGCTCCTTTTGTATATGAAACATTTCTCACCCCTGTATTATAATAGCGTAATTAAAGTAGTTATTGTGTACATACCGTCGTACTCTGGAAAGTAATCGACGAGATGTGAGTACATGATCTTCTCCTCAAGTAAATCCTTCTTGTTAAGGAACAGAATAACCGACGAGTGCTGGAACCAGGGGTACGTAATGATAGTCTTGAATAGCGCCTTCGACTCTTCCATTCGGTTCTGAAATTAATTATTTGTCCAAATTTTGAAAATTGTTTTCAGTTTTAAGTTGTAGAAAGCTACCTAGATACCTAGGGATAATAGACCACATTTCATTTTTGGAAGGTACCAAAACTCGAAAACTATTTCAAGATTATGCTCTAAATAGCTCATAATAATATCAGATTTTTATATTAATTATTTCTCGAGTTATCGTTAAAAAACAAAGTGAGGTTAAATTTTAATGATAATCGACGTGTGAAGCCTAAGTTGTGCCAATGACTGCCGCAAAAACAAAGGAAGAACAGATTCTTCCTTCTGGCTTCTACCCAAAATCTTCAACTAGCCAAACTTTACCCAAATCTGTAAAATATTCTAGGCTATTTTTGTAAAAGTAATAAATACGGGGGGTTGAAGATTTGAAATATTGACAATAATTATGTCTATATATAATTCAAGTCATAGATATAAAACTTGCAGTAGAAAATATAGAGATATTTACTCACCTCATTTTCAGATTCGAATAAAATTTGATCATATTCACTAAGAGCTACTAAGAATATGATGGAGGTGACGTTTTCGAAACAGTGGATCCACTTCCTTCTCTCGGATCTTTGGCCCCCGACGTCCACCATTCTGTCGAAAATATCACATTATTATAACCTAAGTGACTGAGGGACCGGTTCAAGCATTGCGCAGGTATTAGTTTTACTAGGAGACAGGGTGTTCTGATTGGTGCATTGTTAGATCACAAAATGTTATATGACTAATGAAAACATCTGGCTGTCACTGTTAAAATACTTAATTCATTCACTCAAAAACTTATTTATATTAATTATTATTGTTAATTAGTTTCTACGATAAATAAATATCGCCACATTATTACTATATTAACGCATATAAAGTCACAGCGGTCTTATTAATATATTAATAAACGTGGAGTAGTGTTGGATTATTTACACCGTCTTTTGTCTTTTTCGATCGAGTGCGATATTCCAAATGACAAAAAAAGACAAAAGGTGATTGAACTAGTTCAAAGCTACTCCACGTTTGTTAATAAGGCCGTTTATGCTTAGCGAAGGTTTCGCTTCTCTATTTCCTATCGAATGGGTTTAACAAATATCGATCACTGAAGAAGAAATTACATAAATATTCATATTCATACAAGCTTTTAGTACTGAATTCTCACCGGATCAAATAACATGTATTAACTATTAACTTGTTAAGATAACAGCATGCAAGCAAGCGTTTCAGTAGCAGCAAATTCAGAGGCACAACACGCGGAGAAATTAATTTAGTAGTTATATCATGCAATCTCAAAATAAAGGACATTATTAATTAATTTAAATTGATTGTAATGATATGATGACTCTAGATTTATCAAGGACTAGGCTTAGCTGTATCTGCTTGGCTGTTGTGGCAAAAAGTTACTAAAAAAATTTTTTAAAGGATTATTTGGCCGGTTCGCCTCTGCGGTGTTCAGCAGTGGATGTTTCCAGGCTGTTGATAATGATGATGATGATCCGGCCGAGTAGAGAACTGATCCTCTCCGTCAGACATCGTCTAAATCAAAGCGCCTCTGAATTCATGCATGATCATCAAAATAAATTAAGAAGGTACGGTACACAAATACACATAAAAAGATGAACATTTTGTCTCCCAGTCTAGTCACAGTTGAAGCAACATGAAATAAGAAAATGAACATAGCACACCTAATTCTAGGGCAATTCTTCTTTTTCGGAGCGTAGTGGACGGTTTCTGTTTCTACAGTTGTAAAGAGTCCACAACAATAATGTTTCGTGAAGGTTGTCGGTATGTTTTCGGCCGAGGAACTAACATCAACACTAACTTGGTGCTCCATCAGTGGTGTTTCAGATCCAGTTGCCAAACTAGGCCTACCATCAGTTAAAATAGTGGTCAAACGCTGGCATATCATTACAAAATGGGCTTAGGGCTGCGAGGACCACACATTACTGTCATTCTCTTTTGTATGTTACTTCAATTCAGCGGGAATATGCGGTGTGGTAGTTAAGAGTTCTAGAGCAAAGTTTACCGTTCACCGCGTCGTCGCTTACCATCAGTGTCACACATAGTGGTAAAAATCAAGCCTGTGATATACAAAATCCGAATGGGAAAGATGGGCTCTGGGAATGGGATCGGTTCAACTGTTTTAGAATGAAAACCACAATCAGACAACGTTTCGCTTAAAATACGGTGTAAGTACGTTTAGTTCTCGCTTAGCTTTTAGCCAGACCAACTTCAAGTGCAAATACTACAATTTTGGAAGCATTTATCGGTGTTTTCCAGGTTTTCTTTTGCTATCTACGGAACTATGGGAATGGGGATACACAGCCACATCTGAACACATGTGAGATGGTTTATTCACACCCTTCCCAACATAAAAACGCACACTACTGAAAAATACAACACAAAACAAAATAGTAATTTGTGGAACAACATAAAATTGGCAGTAAATTGAAACAGTGCAGCAGAACCCTAGTTAACTCCATCACCAAAGATATATTATACCAGGCAGCAACCTAAATAAACATATAATACATTAAAGCAACTGAAATAAATGGAATATAAAGATTATGGTTTGTGCAAGCTATGTTGTGCGGAAGCGAAAGCAAACGATACTAAAAGGGCAATTAGAATCATAATCTACAACATGACATTAAATAATAATTAGAGGTCTCTCAGGCCCAAAATAGTACAGATATCATACTCACGGTAGTTTTCAAAGTAGTATACTATACTACTATAGACTATAGGAAAGTGTTAATTAATTTCGATTAGAAAATTTAGGGTTAAATATTTAGCTAAATCCTGAACACCTAATTATTGCTAACCCAAAATTCCCTGGTATTAAACTGATTATTGGAGAAGAATATAATTTAAAGGGATTTCTAACTACTTAGCTCTTTACTCCACACGGGGCTTGCATTGGAAGGTATAGCGCTCATCAACGGGATACCACCACGCCCAGGGGTAAGAACATACCTAAATATGATCCCATCAAGATCGAAAGGATACTCAAGAATGCCCGTGGTGGGCTGTCGAGCGCGCAGAATGTCCTGCTCGGTAGGCAGGTAATCATCCTTTTCAATCCTCGCCAAGTCACTTAAATAGCTGAAATCCATGCACTATAAGCTAAGACGCAAAACACAAAAGTAACATCGAAAACAAGACCCAGTAGACATGCACCACGAAGCAAAGCATGCACATTTATGACAATTCTTTTACCGAAATCGAATCTCCTCCAAATCAAACGGATATTCTATAATACCCGTTGTTGGAACTCTCACGCGGAGGATGTCCTGTTCGGTCGGTAAGTAATTTGGTGCCGCCACGCGGTCAATCTCTTGCAAGTAGCTATGGAACAAACGCTCTTTTCAATACAACGCACGATAAAAGATGCCAATCAAAAATAAAGTCATTTTATGTTAATCCAATTGTTAAACTAAACATTAAAGTGTTTCATCCGGCCGGTTTGATCTTAGTTTCAAGTCGTTGTGACTATTTGAAGTCGCCACGTTACGTAGCGTTCTTTGTAAATTGATTGCCGGTTTAACGATACCACGGGGACGCTTGAACCACGTGTAAGATAGTACTGCTTCCATTATGATATTGCTTTCAAAAATTACGCGTACACATGGCGTATTGATTAATACAGACATGACCTCATGGGGACAAATTGCTTGTAAATATGATATACAAAATGAGTTTCCTGTTCTGAGGTTTAGGAGATAAGTGAGTCAAAGGGAAGCTAATGTAAAATTATAGATATTATAATCCACATTGTTCAGGGTTTAAATATTATAAATAGATGGTCAGTATCGAAACAATGCCCCTTACTTCGCGCATCGCATATCATAACTATGTATAGTAAACAGTGGATTCTAGGGCTATTATTCACGTCTGTATATAATTGACTGGAATGCTTTGAAAATCATTAAAAGATATTGTTAAATAGCATTCATCTGTAGTAATTAAAAAAAGTAAACTGATAGATTTATCATCGTTCAATAAAAGCGGAAAAATATGAAGTTATTGCATTTGAGGCATTACATACTTTTCGCATCTTACATCAATATTATCTAATTTTAAAGTAGGTAGTCTTTCATTCAGTTTTCATCATCACCATCAGCTTGAAGACGTTCACTGCTGAACATAGGCGTACCCCATACAACGCCACTTAAACTGGCTGCTTGCCTACTGCATCCATTGGCTCCCCACGGTTTCTGACCAGGTCATCAGTCCACCTAGTGTGGGTCGGCCTTCAGTTTTATTTGGCTAATGTTTCAAGCTTATTGATTAGCGAGGGTAACTCACTATTTGGCTGAGTCAGTGAGTTGATACTCCCGTCTGCGATCGTAGCACTCCTGGATGCCGGCATCAGACCAAAGGGCTTTTATAGCTTCCACGTACGGACTCTCGAACGTTGTAACGCTCTCGAAGTCAATCGCTGATATTAACTCCGCCTTTTCCTGGAATTCAGCGTGAGTAAACGTTACTAAGAATTGCAATAATAGGCGCTATTCGCTAAATACAAGCGATTTTCACTGTTTATACAGCTATTATTGATTATCGTTATTAAGTGGAATCGCTTGCGATTTTGCCATCTATTTAGTCTGCATAATATATATCTAAAGCGGCAATGGTTCAATTTTGGAAATGGACAATTAAGAAGTCGACCAGAGGTATATTAACGCACGCCTGATTCCCCGCGGGAACTCTTTTATGTGATAAAAAGTACTCTATTTGGATCTCAATAGTGTCAGCAATATGGATGCAAAACTTTACCCCAATCGGTTCAGCAGCTTTGTTTCCGACAATAATGTAATTGGATTAATTAAAAAGCCATTTACTTTTATCACTATAACTTCCTACTATTATGGTTACTGCTGGTTTCTAAAATCTGTGGTTAAAAGGAAAATATTAGACCCGTTATGCATTTTATTTGAATAGAGAAATTCTAAGTACGCAATTTTTTTTCTATTCTATAGGAATTTTACACCCACCTGTACTTTAAAATAAGTTAAATGACATGTTAAAATGCAATCTTATCCATTCGATTGCAGGTCGACGAATACTTAAATTATTTGCGACTATTGCACATTACCTAATAGATTTTGTGCAACTGATCATCATTCATTACGGCGTTTTTAGATTCTAATTACTCAAATACTCTTTTTATTAATAAACTAAGTTTACAAGTCGGTTTTGATTACAGCATGAGCCAGGTTACGATAATAATAATAATTAAATACACATTGGTATACACTAGTATACAGTAAATTAAAAATTGCCATAATCATTTATCATATACCAACCGAATAAGTAGGTAACTATTCTTTGTAATAAAATTTAAATATACAAATATTAAACAAATATAAATATTAAGATTGCAATAAATAGTAATTACAGCAATTACAGCTAAATTAGTAATTACAGCTAAAATAATAACAAATGCATTGTACATCTGACTAAAATAAAAAAATAAAAATTCAAAATTGTTTATTTCGTATAAAGTACTACACTGACAATATGGCTTTAACCACACCAAACTGGGTTAAAATACCCGTATCTTGGGGGCTAGCTCCTTCCCTATTTGAAGCATTACTTATGTACAACTCAAAGACCATACAAAATTATTTACGTCTAGTACAGGAAAAATAGTTGCTAATGTAGATAAAAACATCTTCTTAAACTATTAATATTAATGTTGGTTTTAAGCTAATCTGCGACATGTTGTGACGATTAAGATACAGAATTTTAATCCATTATTAGCATTCTTCTTAGTTTCCAAAAAACAAAACCTTGGTAAATGATCTAGCATTTAAAAATGTGTACTTATCTGATCTTCAGAGGGCCATCTTTCATCAGGCCGCGCTTACATGCAAAGAAAACTCGCGGAATCTTGCGCGATTTCAACAATCACCAATCACCTATCAGACGCGAGTGGATTTGCTACTTTGTTTACATGCAAGCTGCTGTCTGATAGAAAATCCTACACTTATTGCAGAAATTTTCATGCATGTGTAACCGCGGCCTAAGTGTCTAACTTTAATTTTGGGTCACCAAAACGGCTCGAGAATTTTCTGCAATTTGTAATCTAGATATGCACCTTATTTTTAGCCTTTGAAAATCGAACTGAATTTAATAATTACGGTGAGATTACTTACTGCATTGGACGGAATCCCGTATTGTATACTGAGTAGTTCCATAGCGCGTATCATACTCTGCATCGCCATAAAGATGTTCTGGTACACGAGCTTGATGAAACCGCGCTTGTCATCGTCACTGTAGCCGGAGCCGTGGATGATTCTCATCTGCTTGATGAACGTCGACTTGCCTGACTCGCCAGTGCCTGTGTATATTAACATAGGTGTTTTTTAAATCTGTTTTAGTAAACTGATTAGGCCCCCTTTGAACGGCGATCTCACCTGCTGGAACGTGGCAGTCTATGTTAGTACATGCTTGCCTAGAAGATACCTATTCCCTCGCGACTTGAAGATCGGTAATGTATCATGCTGGATAAGTGTGGGTCAAATATCAGGGCATATTTAGCGCGGTCTTTGTAAGAATAGGAGCACCCCATTTCTTCACGCGGGTGCCGTAAGGGCCGGCTAAGAGAATTTCAAGGGAATAGCCAGCACCATTCTCCTAGGTACATTAAACCCTTCTGCGGTCGCTAAGACGCCTGCCAAGCGTGATGACTATGGTAACTACCCAATGATAAGCACCGAAAGTGGCGTTTTACGTGTACAATTGGACATCTTCCGGGATGTTGATGATGACGTGCTGGTAACATTCATACACTGACAACTATAGAATTCTATGGATAAACGCAATCACAGACCACTGACCACTGGGGTCACTGTTTTCTAATCTGCGTACTGTCTAATAGAATGATCATAGACTGCTTACAAAAATTTGTTTAAGTTTGTTGTGTGTGCCGTTACAGACCTATATAATTACAAACAAACTCGTTCACAAATGTTCGCATTTAAATAATAGTTAGTAGATTAGTATAATGGATGAGATGGGAAACGCCATTCGACAAAAATCATGACGAATCGGTAAAATACGTTCAATTACATACTTAATGCTTAATTAAATTTGCGGCGCAAAATATGTCGTAAATGTTACGATAATATTTAATATATTAAATAAGCAGTGTTATTTCAGTTTCTGGCGTTATTTCATTAAATAGGGTAAATGCAAATAAATTATCCCTCCACTAGGTGGACGGACGACCTGGAGAGCCGGGGAGCCGATGGATGCAAGAGGCGAGCAACCCCTCTATAGGGGAGACCTATGTTTAGCCATGGGGTCTCATCAGGTACAAACGAAAAATAGCCCTTACGTGAAAAAATGTAGTAATCGTGTCGTGAGCGTTACTAGTTAGTGTCCAGTGTATTCATTTGGCCCAATACTTTGCCAACACGCTTGTAAATGTCGCTTGATAGTCTTGCGTTGTGCAGAAAAAAAAAATTGTAATTTGTAAAATAGCCCGAGTTATTTGGTTGTATGGGATGAGGCATCTGTAATGTAGGTATTATATTATCTGGGGTTTAGCAGTCTTCAGACTGTTGACGATGATAATTTATTATGAACTTTTTTTAATGAAATGAAATGAATGAAATATATTTAGACAATGTTTTACATGAACGGCATTTGACTACATTTAAAGTTCGACGATGAATCACGCCCACAAACAAACTAACAAACATACTTATTTTTTTATGAGGTAATTAGGTTGTTACAAAATTAAATTCCCTATTTGCTTTCACTTAGTTGATTTATCCAATGAATACCATACCTACTATTTGAATATTAAAAAACCGGCCACACCTAATAATAGATTTTTATAAAGGTTGAAAAGAGAAGAAACTCATGTTTCTTAATATGACTGTGTATTTGCTTGGTGAGAAAATAACTCAACAATAACTGGTATAATATTGTTACCTCTAGTCTTGTGGGAAAATGACCGTGCCTAATTACTGTCTGGACTAAAAACTAGGCTGAATGTAGGTGTATAAGGTGTCAATAGGTAATTGAACTTGGCCTCAGAAGTTGCTAGCTAGCATTAGACAGTTCATATTTCACTCATATATTTCCAGAATTTTATTGTTAATTATTATTTTAATTTATACATTGGGACCAATTTTAAAGGCTTTAGTTGACAGATCTAAAGCTCCTAAAACTGTTGCTGTCCTTGTCAAATAGACGGCAATGTAAAAGACGGATATATTTTTAGCATTTTTCAACTGTCAACTAAAGCCTTCAAAATTAGGCCTAATATTGTTTTATAGGATATTCTTTAGAAAAAAATACCACATAGGTTTGCTTTATCCTCTGTCAATTCAATATACATACTCTTTTTCTCATATTATACTAACAGTATTTTTTAAAGATGTCTGAATACCCCAAGAAATGAGTCTCACTCTCTTCGTCTTAACTTTATGAAAGAAAAATTAATGTTTCATCCCCTTCTATGTTGTATAAAATATAATTATCATTTCATGTGTAATATTAATATAAGTACAAGCCTAAGTAATGCATCAAGATGGACAGACAGACCATGACAAACTTATAGTTTCCTTGTAGTAACATGAAAGTCATGGAACCTTAAAAGTTACATTAAAAACCGGCCAAGTGCAAACCGGACTCGCGAATGAAGGGTTCCGTATCATTAATCTATTTAAAACAAGCAAAAAATCCCGATTGTTGTATCATCTGTGTAAATTTCAACTCTGATAGTTTATGAGATACAATCGGGTAACAGACGGACAGACAGACAGATAGACAGCAGAGGCAATAGGTCCATTCTACTCTTTGGGTAGGGAACCCTAAAAATGGGCATCATTAAAAAAAGACTAATCCAAACACATAACTGTCTCTGCAACAAATGGCAATCATCATTTTTTTTTTATAAATCATTTTATTTAACTTTGCCACTATGGCTTTGTGAGCTGTATCGAGACTTTTCAAGAGCACACGCGCAAAGCTCGGACTGGATCCCTCTGATCACAGATAACAGAACAATAATAGCAGCTAAGCGATCATGTCACTTGATTGCCACAGATTGAAACACAATTTGTGTAGATGTGTGATAATATTATATTTGTACTAGGTGGTAGGACTTTTATTATAATTATATAAATTATGGAAATATTTTATGTTTTACTAGGTGGTAGGACTTTTCTGCAAAGTTCGTCTAGATAGGTACCACCGCTTTGCCAGTTATTCTGCCGCCAAGCATTAGTGTGCAAGCACTAATGTGTTCCGGTTTGACGGGCATTGTAGCTAGTGAAATTACTGGGCAAATGAGATTTTACGATCTGATTACACAGTGTAGTAATCTGATTACTAGACTGTGATGTCTCAGGATGACGTGCGCAGTGCAGTGTCAGGTGAAACTTTTATATATTAAAGTTCCGAGTGACACTGCAACAGTTATGGGCGGCCGTATCGCTTAACATCAGGTGAACGACCAGCTCGTCACGTCAATAATTCTCATCAAAAAAAAGATTTGACAGTTTCAATATACAGTTTATATGCATATTGCAAATTGCAAAGGAAAATTGGAATAAGTTTAATATTATAAATTTGTGTGTTTGATTCCTCTTCATGAACATTTAGAATGGTGATAGCTTATGTACACTGGATTAACACATAGGATACTTATCATCTGCAGGTGAATCCGAGGGGTGCATCTAGTTAAGACTCAATTGCACCTGTTGCATTGACATGAATGCTACATGATCACCTGGGTATCCGGAATTCAAATAACAGAGTTCAAATTTCAAAGAAAAGTGTCAAATATAGACACCAATAAGGATAAACTAAATACCTACCTACATGATGCAAGTGTACTAGTTACAGCTTTTGAAACAGTTTTTGATACAAACTGCATTATCTCTACCTAACCATGTAGTAATCTGTATTGAGTGTGTAGGTATCAATCATAGAGATAAAATTTTGACAGTACTGACAAGAATAAAGTCTGAAACTGGTGAATCTTTGTTATGTAGGTATATAATATTATATTTAGCCATCTATATAATTGTGGCGGCTGAGTAGGTACTTAATTTATAAATAGAAGGGATCAATTACTTTTATGGTTATGTTGTACTGTACAAATTCAAATCATTTATTTGCTGTATTCGTCATTGTTCAGCATCAGGATTAAACATAACTTTAAGCAACATTCAATGGGAAAGATGTAAGGAAAATATTAGAGCACTGCTAATCTATACTTTTCAGATTAGATACAATCTAATCAAAGGGTTCTAATTTGATGACATTGATAATATTTATTATATATATATTTATTTTAATTATATTTTTGTTTATCACATCTCAACTATATGTATTTAAGCTTTAGAGCACTCACCAAGCAGTAGCAACTTGAGTTCTCTCCTGGCATCTCGTTTGTCCTTCCGGAGTTGTCTCTCTATTTCCTGGTTGATTCTTTTCTGTTCTTTGGCCTCTTCTGACATGCAGCACTCCATGGTTCCTCAGAGCAAAGGGCCGCAGACCGTCCTCGCGCGCGTAGCCCTGTCCTTTCGGCAGGCCTTTCAACCGAGGCACACCACTCCTAGAAATTACATTATATATTACACTCACTGCATCACGGGAACACGGCACAAATGTACTATAATCACGTACCGACGCGACAACGCGCGAACAACCATCCGAACTAGAAACTATGAAATACTAAAACCGACAATCCGGTCACTGGGTGTGGTGACTTATGATCGGTCATATACATAAACGCTTCTGTCAACTGCCGACATAAACACTTCGAAATCCGCTTATATACGAGCGTGGAACCTTGCCGAACGATCCTATAATCTTGTTAATGTAACTAGATTCAAGAAACCTATGGCTATTCCCCACACGTGTGTATTAATAAGATTAAAACTGTGAGCAAACAGCGGATTGACGATACCTAGGTAATCTACTGATAACTAGAACGGCCTATGTCTAGGTTACGATGTGATTTTTAGGGGCGCACTACGCGAGAATAGACGCCTTCGGAGTACACCTTAACACTTGTTACATACCCGAAAGTATATCCATAGGGCACGATCAAATATTCCACTTCGAATTATTGCACTAACCACGATTAATCACTTCAAGTCATACAACGTCCGCCTTCTCTCAATATGGCGCTGAGAGATTTTGGGCGATGGGTGTACTGCGCGTGCGTTGTTTGAGTACAAGCAAATAAAAAATATCGAGTCAAATTGGATTTAACTTGAGCGAATTTATTATTTTAACTATTTCAGCATAAAATGCATCTAATTTTAATAATTTAAGCAGAAAATGAACTTATTTTCCATACTCATCAATAGCCTAACTTGACAGAAATGACAGCATAAGAACTGTCAAATTGCTGTCAAATTCACATTTCACTCTCGCTACAGACTCACAGACTAAAGAGTATATATGTCACCGGCTTATTGTAAAAAACCGTTTGTTTATAAAAAAAAAACGAATTTAAAACCGGTTATTTATAAACTGACGATTTATTGCAAACTGAAGATCTGTCTTACAATAACCCGGATGATATTTCGATTATTTATAAACAGTCGGTGCCTAGCGGTGAGTTTATAAAAAACGGGTTTTAGTAGCGTTTAATTGTGAACAAACCCGGTTTAAAGCACCAATTTTTGCTGTATTTTATTGTTTTTTTAGAGTCACTAGTGGCTAACCAGTAGGTTACGACGACGAGCGAAGCGAGGAGGAGTGTTTGGTTAGTTTTGACCACACTAGAAGTACTTATTTACAAAAAAAACGATGTGATGCTGATTAATTATAAAAAACCGAAATATCGGCCGTTTTATTGTGAGACACATTGCCCGTTTGCAATAAATCGACAGTTTATAAATTAACGCGTTTTTTTATAAACTGACGGTTTTTACAGTAAGACTGTGACATATACAGACATACAGACCACAGATTAGAGAAAAAAAAACTACGTGCATACAGACCTTCGACTATTATCTGTGCCGTTAGTGCGTTAGCCTGTGTCTGTGCCACAGACCAAGGTGAAGCATTATATTAAAAAAAAAACTAGTTCCGCCCTTGCTACTAGATGGCACAGAACCCAATACCGCAATACCATCAAAAAAAATCACTCGACTGAACTCACAGAGCAACAATTATTTTCAGGGAGCTTAGAAGCAAAGATTTTTTATCCAGATCCCTAATACGAAAAAAAAGTAAGGCAAAACCGTACACACCACTTTGGGCGTGATTGGATCTTAGCTGTCAAACTCAAAATCAGTCGTTGCTTGGACGTACTTGTGAAAAGATACCAGAAAATGCCACGTTGCGTGAGAGAACTTCGCTGAAATTACGAGAAATACTCATACATAGCTCATGTTGCTATTTCACTAGTTATTGGGCATTAAAATGTGTTATTTAAGGTACTATAAAATATTTTTGTCTAACAAAGACTTAATTGATTGAATCAGGCGTTACCTCGCGAAAGTTCATCTTAAATACAAAATGAAACAAGAATATCTAGTGTAATTCCGCTAAAATAAAACTATAAGATTATCTATATTGGGAAAGCTGCAAGGGATTACAACACCAACACACAACAACATCACATTACATTGGTCCAATTTTAGCCTTCCCAGATTGTTGTAATAAAACTGTCATAACAAATATTTTTCTTATACTTTGTCACATACATTTACCAGCAACAATCCCTTGCAGCTTTCCCAATATAGATAATCTTATAGTTTTATTTTAGCGGAATTACACTAGATATTCTTGTTTCATTTTGTATTTAACAAAGACTTGGATGTCAGTATTGCCACACAATGTATAAAATATTTCCCGATTTTTTTGCTTAAAATTTTAGCATATCCGTCCTAAGGGGCTAAACCAGAAAAAGGGCCAATCGCGAACAGACCACTCATGCCCGCCGCGCCGTGCTGATCGTGAGATACATATAGTACCTAGTACCTACATACATATATCAGAGTCGAAATAAATATAAATTGGACACCTCATATAATTATGTTCAACAATTTATTAAATTCTACGCAGTTTCAAAGTAACATAGGATACCTAGTTGCAAAAAATGCTACCATCAATTGAAATAAAGCCAGTAACTTCAAGGTTACCTACCACATTACCACATAAGTTATATTCATATGCCTGTCTGCACCTAAGTATGACCGCTTTTATATTCGCGCTTATCTCTCCAAATGCGTTGCAGTAAATACGTCTTAGCAGGATAAGTTCGAACTTAGAATCTCTTGACTTTAGGACAGACGGGCATTAGTATTTTAGCAGTCATTGCACACGAAGCTACACCGCACGCACCGTAGTGAGCAAGCAGATTTTTTAATGTTTATGAAGGGCTTCTACAGCCACAGTTTTGTGTCTGTTAGAGTGTAGAAGGTAGGTAGCTCCTGTGAGTAAAGTCTGCGCCGCACCCAATGGCGGCTTATAAGTCCGCGTGAAACGCTGCGCAGTATCAAAATTTAGATATGCGTGGGAAGAGGTAAGCGGTGTGCGTAGCGTGTGGGAGGCTTGCAGCGCATTTCACAGCCGCCTAAACGTTGGCGTGGACTCTACCTGTGGTTTATGTATTATTATAGACTTCCCACACGGGTTAAGCCACCAGGTTTTAATTCAAGTCATGTCAGGTGAACTTGTTTTCGTCCAGCAATGTATTGTTGCACGCCGACGCTGATGCTCTACCGGTTAACCACTCGTTAGTTAACAAAAATTTCGGTTACTCAGACATAATGACCGAGCGAGCAAATTCCTTGCTACATACTACGCACAGAGTGGCTAATATAGTTGACTACTACAGTTCTATATATCTATTTTGTGACTTTACTGCCAAAGTTTGCCTACTACCTACATATACCTTTATTCAGTCAAAGATATTATAATAATTTCTTCATGCATAACTTGATGTATTTTTTTCTTGGGTCTGCATCTTCATTTACCCGATTTGCTCGGGTGATAATTTTCATATGGTATGCTGGTACTGACAGAACTGACGTAAAACTGACGTAAAACTGACATAATTTTTTTTTTTTTTATATGTGTTGGCTCCACACATAGTGTATTTAGCCAGTGTCAAGTATTGTATATTTTCATCGAGTTTTAGAATATTTTACGTAGTCAAGTCTTAGTCATAGTCACAGTCCAGTCTAAGTCGGGTCATAGTCCAGTCTAAGTCATGCTCAAGTAAAGTGGTGGCAACTTTACAAGAAGCTTCTATGGAATTTTGGAAGCAACACGAAAAACCACGTTACACCACATTATATCACTTGACCACACTCATGCTCGTAATTCAGCACTTAATGCGTAAAACGCCACCAATTTTAAACATTAACACTGGAAAAAGCACAAGTTTTGAGAAATAATACAATGCAACGACGTGAACTTTTTCACGTTCCCGCCAAAAAAAAAAAAAAAAAAACCGACATAAAAAATGATCATAAACAATATTTGCTTGACTTTTTACCGAGGTTTGTATGGGGAGTTCGGTTCTGGACATATCTATAAGGGGGAATTCTGTGCTTAGAAATTAGAACTCAACTCAGCACAAACTAAGTAAAGGATACAAGGAAAAGAACAGCTAGGCGATTATGTAACTTGATTGCAACCAATAGAAACACAAAAATGTATGGATTAGACAGTTTCAATACGCAGTTTATGTGCATAGTTACTATGAAAATTTTCATATTCGGAATAAAATTTCTCCTGTTGCATTGCTGTCAAAGTTACGTAATCACCCCGCTGGTCTTTCAAGAAAATCCCATAATGGCGGTTGTGAATTTTGAATTTATTTTCTAAAACTAGTGTATCTTGAACTTGAATGTGTAATAAGGGTGGATTATTATCCGTTAAGTGTTCGTGAATGTGCACTAGTGTTGGCAAATTGTTTCAAGATCATAAAACCACGCATTTTCGTTTTTGCTTCAACGGCCTTTTTTAGAGCCTTCTGTAAAATATCCTCCATTTTACTGTTGGCGTTTTGACTGACATAGTATGACGTTGACTTGACATAACCGTACAAATTTTACTCACTTGACATTGGCAGAATTATTGCAAAGCGATAGAAAGCCATTAAAGAAGAAGAAGAAGGAAAAGAACTGAGTTAGCTCCATGTCATGTCTCATGTGTGTATTTAAATTATTTCTTCTTGTACTTTTCTAAAATAGGCTAAATTATTATTAATTATTATTCTGTTGAACGCAAATGTGACCGCGTAGATATTTTACCTGAACTCACTGGCGTACAGCGATGTATCGGGCGCTGACGAAGCTATCGCACGATGTATACTACTACCTATACCTACTTAAAAAAAAAACAAAAATAGTTATGGACTAGCTGACACACCCTGGCTTCGCATGGGTTTGTTACGTTTGTTATTTTTACGCCTTATCTCAGTCTAATGAAAGAGAGAAAGGAAGAGGGAAAGAGACAAGGAAAAAGGATGAATGGATGAATCAGTGAAGGGGGCAGGCGCTTATCTTTCCCTCCACCCTTCTTTCTTTCTCATAGTACAGGAAAGGAGTGGATTTAAATCTAAAACTGAAGATGGGATGATGGATTTAGATCATTACATTGTTTTGTGCTTTACAGTAAACATAAATTATCTATTGCATGAATTAGGAGGCAAAGAATTAAACATTTTTCCAATAATTAATTTTTGTTTCTGTCTGAAAATAGCATACCGCAACCCTTTACAAGATTACTTCCTTGCAAAGGTTTGAATGGTGGCCGAAAAACTTTTTTATTTTTGCAGCAAATTTTATGCCAGGCTCCATACAAAAATATTACAACCCCTTTATAATTATAATATTTATTTTTGTCATCGCAAATAATACACTCGTAAACAGTTCGTAAAACATAATTATTCACCAACCTGTAATACAACTCTACTGCTTCCTCCATTTTATTTAGCCCACGTCGGTCGGTCACACCGCAGGCAAACAAGTTGATTGTGTGTCCGGGTTGGCGCGCTACAAAATATCGCGTGTATAGTCAACAACGATGTTTTTGCGCGCCAACGCAACAACGAAACGAATATTCGGGCGATAATGAAGCCAGCCATTAAATGATGCAGCAATTCATGGAAAATAGCAACATGATGTTACTTATATCAAAACTGGCTTAACTATGGCATTATTTTGTTGGGAGAAAGTACTGATTATATGGATCTATTCATCCAGCAAAAGAAATGTATCAGAATATTAATGAATATAAAACAGAGAGATAGCTGTAGGCCACATTTTATTAGGCAAAAATTTTCACACTACCGTCTAATGTATCTATTACAAAGCTGCATGTTTGTAAGAAGACACCGAAATCTTTTTAAATCTAATGCGGAATTAAAGGAAAATTAAAATAGAAGAAATAAAAATAAATTAGTCCCCTCCCTGACAACCCTTAAAATAGTAAGCATGAGCCCTTATTGGAGAGTGATCTCTAACTATAACAAATTGCCGGAAGATATTAAATTCGAATCAGAAGATATGTCGTTCACAAGACGACTAAAATCTTTTTTGCTAAAAAAGGCTATTACTCAGTCGAAGAATTTAAAGCAGATAAACTTTAGTTCGCTCGGTCCTGTTACACTCTACATCGAGAAATGATAAAAATTAAAAATAATAATATCAAAGTTAGGTAATATATTAATAATTAATCTAACAATTGCAATATAAAATTTATTCCGTTTTGAAATTTACTTAGAATGATGACAATGATAATATATAAATTGACCTAAATTGTATACAGGATGTAATTGAATTCATTAGCATCCTTTGAAACTAAGCACCTACTCCTGACACCGGTCACGTGTGGACTAACATTTATGAAATCAAACGTATTGACTTTGGTATTAATTATAACACTAGAGAAAAAGATAACCAACTTAATCAACTACTGTAGTATACAAATAACAAAAAAAATAAGCACTGTTTTTAATCCTTGCATACATTTTAACAAAAAAATGTAAAAGTATCAAAATCTTTTGCGCCAACTACGTTAGACTCCGGCAGTATTCATGAGATAATTTATGAGTTTCGGAAGTCACTATTCTAATATGCCGCAAGCGTTTACTAAAAACAATCTATAACCTTAGCGCAACGTAATAAGAATGAGAACTGCGTAACGTCGCAACCTTCGCCACGCCTCCCGGCCTTCCTGGCAATCTTGCGTCTCACTCCAACCAAACAATCGGCGCCGGCCCCCCGCCCGGCACGTCACTCGGTCATCGCACTCACAGCTGGTCGTCTATCACTACCTAATCTGTGGTCTCAGTCGTCCAGTCGTCACTCGCCAGCGCAGCAATACGGTCGCCGCGATAATTGCAGATGTGATCGTATTGAATTACAAGTACCTACCTTCTTCTAATGTTTTATTTGATACCTACTTTTAATGATAATACTGACAATTTAGTGCTAACGCAAGTAATGTGGTGACTGGTGATTAAATTGTTTGTCTATCATTTATCAACTTAATTAACGAGTATTTTTCTAGGCATGTATTATCCATTTTTTAATTCCAAATAATTTTCTAAAGTCACAAACTATGTTGTTAGCAGGTACCATCATTTTGAGTGTCCTAATATCAATTCGCTGGTCAACGTAACTATTAGGAAATAGTTTGTAGATTAGGTACACAATTGATTGGGTACCTACTTACTTGAGGCCTTAAGGTTTTAACTAGTGCAAATACCGTAAAACATTAGAACCTAGGATAACTGCGTCAGGTAGGTAGAGTCGAGTGTGATGACGCGGGGCGCGGGACGCGCGGCCGGAAGGGTGCGCGGGCGGCGCGCGCGCGTTCTGCTATTATTACTTTGTGGCCGTCGCGCGCCGTTTCTATGCCTACTTGTCATTGTAGTAGGTATGTATTGTGCGTATGCGCGCCGCAGTTTTTTTGGTAGTAATGTTATTTTTTAATAGATGTTTCAAATTTATTTTTATTTTTCATTCGATCTCTTTTCTCTATAAAATCCATCGAAAAATGATGTACAACTACATACTCAATTTATGCCAATGAATTCAATAACATCCTGTATAAGATCGTCATCGTCAATGGGTACATACTCTATACTTTACCCCCTACTATGTAATTTTGTATGTATAACCTAGGTACCTAAAACCTAGTTACCTATGTAAATAATAACAAAAGTGTACGATTTCGTAACACGGCCAAGTGTGAAGCCCCATGCCGCAGGTAGGTAGGTATACTTTGGTTGGTAACTGTGTACCGGCCACAGCCCGCACAATGTCGCGTGCCTGTCCTAGACAGGGATTAACCTTGGAATACGTCTGCTTCTATGTTTGTTTTTATATAGGTAGGTAGCGGTGTATAGTAACATTAGTAGGTAACCTAGGGTAGGTAACCTACCCTAGGTTACTATAGAATATAGGTACTTAATAATGAGATCTACTTAGGACAGGGGGTGAGAATAATTTTCTTACGTCACCTAAGAAGAAAAAAAATATTGAAGCAATGTATTACTCATCATAGGTACCTACAGAAGTTACAGTGAGCTGTTAAATATGAGCCTATCTACTACACCAGGGGGTCTAGCAAAGATACCAACCACTAAGGCTAACGCCTCACGCTAACTCCAAAATGTACTGAAATGACATTTCGGAAATCGCTAACTTTTCCGTAGCGAATGTCATTACCCATGCCCATATTATTGTACATATGTACTTACTTAACGCTCAAAAGACAGCTGATGACAATCAAAACAACCAATGAACGTTCTTTATTTTTAAGTTGACATGAATCTAACGTTATTATACCTCTACGGCCATCTACGACCGTTAACTTAACAAACGTAACCTCCGAGAAACCGGGGGGTCAGTTTTGTGTTCCATTGGAGTCTGTTTATAATAAACATAGAATTTCAGCGTGAACTTGCATAGTACCTAAGACCTAGGTACTATGCAAGTTCACGCGCAAGTACTACCTAGGATAGGTAGTACTAGCGTAGCGGCTAATCTAATTGGTACCTACCTATCACATCCCTCATATGATACACCTACCTACATGATACTAATAATACGAGTCATTATTGCTGAAGAGTAATTTAATCATATTAGTTCACACACAACACACTCCATGGGGAATAAGCTTTTTGTAACCGCATATATATGCTGCAGCTGGTAAACCCGTAGCTGCGTTCCAATTATTTTGGGTGTAACACAAAATAAAACATTGTAATAATTTACAGGTAGGATAATATAATATATTTTACAAGTATTACATTAGTTACTTAGCATTTGATATATCACTTTACATACACTGTCCACCTGCAGCTTAAATATACCTATTCTACTTTTAAATGGGCTGTGTGAACTTGGCACCCGACTTTGGAAAAACCATTTTTTTTTTGTGTTTTATTACAGATTTCGGTAGGTAGTGGATAGTAGTAAAACTATTTTCGTTTGTAGTAATTCCAAAAAAAAAATAAAAAAAAAATAAAAAATAGTGTCCCCCGACTTTGGAAAAACTATTTCATTTTCTGTTTAACGACAGATTTCAGTAGGTAGTGGATAGTAGTAAAACTGTTTTCGTTTGTAGTAATTCCAAAAAAATAATAATAAAAAAAATAAAAAAAGTGACCCCCGACTTTGGAAAAACTATTCAATTTTCTGTTTAACGACAGATTTCGGTAGGTAGTGGATAGTAGTAAAACTAGTTTCGTTTGTAGTAATTCCAAAAAATAAATAAAAAATAATATAAAAAATATGTCCCCGACTTTGAAAAAACTATTAAATTTTCTGTTTTCCGACAGATTTCGGTAGGTAAACGATTTACGATTACTACAAACGCTGAAATTGGCTGAGATATGTTAGTAGAGGTTTGTAGTGGAAGAATTATTGATTGTAGTTAACAAATTATTATCAAAATAAGAAAACTTTGTTCTAAATATCTCTCGTTTAAGAAGATCTATGATTACTACAAACGCTGAAATTGACGGGGAAATGTTCGGAGAGGTTTGTAGTGGACGAATTATTGATTGTAGTAAAAAAAAATTAGATTAAAATCTATTAAGTTAAAAAATAAACATGTTCAAAACGTTTTACGATTACTACAAACGCTGAAATTAACGGGGAAATGTTAGTAGAGGTTTGTAGTGGACGAATTATTTATTGTAGTTAACAAATTATTATCAAAACCTATCAAAATAAGAAAACTTTGTTCAGTCGTCATTTTTACTGAATATCTCTCGTTTAAGAAGATCGATGATTACTACAAACGCTGAAATTGACGAAGAAATGTTAGTAGAGGTTTGTAGTGGACGAAGTTTTGATTGTAGTAAAAAAAAATTAGATTAAAATCTATTAAGTTAAAAAATAAACATGTTCAAAACGATTTACGATTACTACAAACGCTGAAATTAACGAAGAAATGTTAGTAGAGGTTTGTAGTGGATGAATTATTGATTGTAGTTAACAAATTATTATCAAAACCTATCAAAATAAGAAAACTTTGTTCAGTCGTCATTTTTAGTGAATATCTCTCGTTTAAAAAGATCTATGATTACTACAAACGCTGAAATTGACGAAGAAATGTTAGTAGAGGTTTGTAGTGGACGATGTTTTGATTGTAGTAAAAAAAAAATTGGATTAAAATCTATTAAGTTAAAAAATAAACATGTTCAAAACGATTTACGATTACTACAAACGCTGAAATTAACGGTGAAATGTTAGTAGAGGTTTGTAGTGGAAGAATTATTGATTGTAGTTAACAAATTATTATCAAAACCTATCAAAATAAGAAAACTTTGTTTGTCGTCATTTTTTAGTGAATATCTCTCGTTTAATAAGATCTATGATTACTACAAACGCTGAAATTAACGGGGAAATGTTAGTAGAGGTTTGTAGTGGACGAAACATTGATTGTAGTAAACAAATTATTATTAAAACCTATCAAAATAAGAAAACTTTCTTCAGTCGTCATTTTTACTGAATATCTCTCGTATAAGAAGATCTATGATTACTACAAACGCTGAAATTGACGAAGAAATGTTAGTAGAGGTTTGTAGTGGACGAAGTTTTAATTGTAGTAAAAAAAAATTAGATTAAAATCTATTAAGTTAAAAAATAAACATGTTCAAAACGATTTACGATTACTACAAACGCTGAAATTAACGGGGAAATGTTAGTAGAGGTTTGTAGTGGAAGAATTATTGATTGTAGTTAACAAATTATTATCAAAACCTATCAAAATAAGAAAACTTTGTTCAGTCGTCATTTTTAGTGAATATCTCTCGTTTAAAAAGATCTATGATTACTACAAACGCTGAAATTGACGAAGAAATGTTAGTAGAGGTTTGTAGTGGACGAAGTTTTGATTGTAGTAAAAAAAAATTAGATTAAAATCTATTAAGTTAAAAAATAAACATGTTCAAAACGATTTACGATTACTACAAACGCTGAAATTAACGGGGAAATGTTAGTAGAGGTTTGTAGTGGAAGAATTATTGATTGTAGTTAACAAATTATTATCAAAACCTATCAAAATAAGAAAACTTTGTTCAGTCGTCATTTTTTAGTGAATATCTCTCGTTTAAGAAGATCTATGATTACTACAAACGCTGAAATTGACAAAGAAATGTTAGTAGAGGTTTGTAGTGGACGATGTTTTGATTGTAGTAAAAAAAAAATTGGATTAAAATCTATTAAGTTAAAAAATAAACATGTTCAAAACGATTTACGATTACTACAAACGCTGAAATTAACGGTGAAATGTTAGTAGAGGTTTGTAGTGGAAGAATTATTGATTGTAGTTAACAAATTATTATCAAAACCTATCAAAATAAGAAAACTTTGTTTGTCGTCATTTTTTAGTGAATATCTCTCGTTTAATAAGATCTATGATTACTACAAACGCTGAAATTAACGGGGAAATGTTAGTAGAGGTTTGTAGTGGACGAAACATTGATTGTAGTAAACAAATTATTATTAAAACCTATCAAAATAAGAAAACTTTCTTCAGTCGTCATTTTTACTGAATATCTCTCGTATAAGAAGATCTATGATTACTACAAACGCTGAAATTGACGAAGAAATGTTAGTAGAGGTTTGTAGTGGACGAAGTTTTAATTGTAGTAAAAAAAAATTAGATTAAAATCTATTAAGTTAAAAAATAAACATGTTCAAAACGATTTACGATTACTACAAACGCTGAAATTAACGGGGAAATGTTAGTAGAGGTTTGTAGTGGAAGAATTATTGATTGTAGTTAACAAATTATTATCAAAACCTATCAAAATAAGAAAACTTTGTTCAGTCGTCATTTTTAGTGAATATCTCTCGTTTAAAAAGATCTATGATTACTACAAACGCTGAAATTGACGAAGAAATGTTAGTAGAGGTTTGTAGTGGACGAAGTTTTGATTGTAGTAAAAAAAAATTAGATTAAAATCTATTAAGTTAAAAAATAAACATGTTCAAAACGATTTACGATTACTACAAACGCTGAAATTAACGGGGAAATGTTAGTAGAGGTTTGTAGTGGAAGAATTATTGATTGTAGTTAACAAATTATTATCAAAACCTATCAAAATAAGAAAACTTTGTTCAGTCGTCATTTTTTAGTGAATATCTCTCGTTTAAGAAGATCTATGATTACTACAAACGCTGAAATTGACAAAGAAATGTTAGTAGAGGTTTGTAGTGGACGAATTATTGATTGTAGTAAAAAAAATTAGATTAAAATCTATTAAGTTAAAAAATAAACATGTTCAAAACGATTTACGATTACTACAAACGCTGAAATTAACGGGGAAATGTTAGTAGAGGTTTGTAGTGGATGAATTATTGATTGTAGTTAACAAATTATTATCAAAACCTATCAAAATAAGAAAACTTTGTTCAGTCGTCATTTTTAGTGAATATCTCTCGTTTAAGAAGATCTATGATTACTACAAACGCTGAAATTAACAAAGAAATGTTAGTAGAGGTTTGTAGTGGAAGAATTATTGATTGTAGTAAACAAATTATTATCAAAACCTATCAAAATAAGAAAACTTTGTTCAGTCGTTATTTTTAGTGAATATCTCTCGTTTAAGAAGATCTATGATTACTACAAACGCTGAAATTAACGGGGAAATGTTAGTAGAGGTTTGTAGTAGACGAATTATTGATTGTAGTAAACAAATTATTATTAAAACCTATCAAAATAAGAAAACTTTCTTCAGTCGTCATTTTTACTGAATATCTCTCGTATAAGAAGATCTATGATTACTACAAACGCTGAAATTGACGAAGAAATGTTAGTAGAGGTTTGTAGTGGACGAAGTTTTAATTGTAGTAAAAAAAAATTAGATTAAAATCTATTAAGTTAAAAAATAAACATGTTCAAAACGATTTACGATTACTGCAAACGCTGAAATTAACGGGGAAATGTTAGTAGTGGTTTGTAGTGGACAAATTATTTATTGTAGTAAAAAAAAATTAGGTTTAAATCTATTAAGTTAAAAAATAAACATGTTCAAAACGATTTACGATTACTACAAACGCTGAAGATGACGGGGAAATGTTAGTAGAGGTTTGTAGTGGACGAATTATTGATTGTAGTAAACAAATTATTATTAAAACCTATCAAAATAAGAAAACTTTCTTCAGTCGTCATTTTTACTGAATATCTCTCGTTTAAGAAGATCTATGATTACTACAAACGCTGAAATTAACGGGGAAATGTTAGTAGAGGTTTGTAGTGGACGAAACATTGATTGTAGTAAACAAATTATTATTAAAACCTATCAAAATAAGAAAACTTTCTTCAGTCGTCATTTTTACTGAATATCTCTCGTATAAGAAGATCTATGATTACTACAAACGCTGAAATTGACGAAGAAATGTTAGTAGAGGTTTGTAGTGGAAAAAGTTTTAATTGTAGTAAAAAAAAATTAGATTAAAATCTATTAAGTTAAAAAATAAACATGTTCAAAACGATTTACGATTACTACAAACGCTGAAATTAACGGGGAAATGTTAGTAGAGGTTTGTAGTGGAAGAATTATTGATTGTAGTTAACAAATTATTATCAAAACCTATCAAAATAAGAAAACTTTGTTCAGTCGTCATTTTTAGTGAATATCTCTCGTTTAAAAAGATCTATGATTACTACAAACGCTGAAATTGACGAAGAAATGTTAGTAGAGGTTTGTAGTGGACGAAGTTTTGATTGTAGTAAAAAAAAATTAGATTAAAATCTATTAAGTTAAAAAATAAACATGTTCAAAACGATTTACGATTACTACAAACGCTGAAATTAACGGGGAAATGTTAGTAGAGGTTTGTAGTGGAAGAATTATTGATTGTAGTTAACAAATTATTATCAAAACCTATCAAAATAAGAAAACTTTGTTCAGTCGTCATTTTTTAGTGAATATCTCTCGTTTAAGAAGATCTATGATTACTACAAACGCTGAAATTGACGAAGAAATGTTAGTAGAGGTTTGTAGTGGACGAAGTTTTGATTGTAGTAAAAAAAAATTAGATTAAAATCTATTAAGTTAAAAAATAAACATGTTCAAAACGATTTACGATTACTACAAACGCTGAAATTAACGGGGAAATGTTAGTAGAGGTTTGTAGTGGATGAATTATTGATTGTAGTTAACAAATTATTATCAAAACCTATCAAAATAAGAAAACTTTGTTCAGTCGTCATTTTTAGTGAATATCTCTCGTTTAAGAAGATCTATGATTACTACAAACGCTGAAATTAACAAAGAAATGTTAGTAGAGGTTTGTAGTGGAAGAATTATTGATTGTAGTAAACAAATTATTATCAAAACCTATCAAAATAAGAAAACTTTGTTCAGTCGTTATTTGTAGTGAATATCTCTCGTTTAAGAAGATCTATGATTACTACAAACGCTGAAATTAACGGGGAAATGTTAGTAGAGGTTTGTAGTAGACGAATTATTGATTGTAGTAAACAAATTATTATTAAAACCTATCAAAATAAGAAAACTTTCTTCAGTCGTCATTTTTACTGAATATTTCTCGTATAAGAAGATCTATGATTACTACAAACGCTGAAATTGACGAAGAAATGTTAGTAGAGGTTTGTAGTGGACGAAGTTTTAATTGTAGTAAAAAAAAATTAGATTAAAATCTATTAAGTTAAAAAATAAACATGTTCAAAACGATTTACGATTACTGCAAACGCTGAAATTAACGGGGAAATGTTAGTAGTGGTTTGTAGTGGACAAATTATTTATTGTAGTAAAAAAAAATTAGGTTTAAATCTATTAAGTTAAAAAATAAACATGTTCAAAACGATTTACGATTACTACAAACGCTGAAGATGACGGGGAAATGTTAGTAGAGGTTTGTAGTGGACGAATTATTGATTGTAGTAAACAAATTATTATTAAAACCTATCAAAATAAGAAAACTTTCTTCAGTCGTCATTTTTACTGAATATCTCTCGTTTAAGAAGATCTATGATTACTACAAACGCTGAAATTAACGGGGAAATGTTAGTAGAGGTTTGTAGTGGACGAAACATTGATTGTAGTAAACAAATTATTATTAAAACCTATCAAAATAAGAAAACTTTCTTCAGTCGTCATTTTTACTGAATATCTCTCGTATAAGAAGATCTATGATTACTACAAACGCTGAAATTGACGAAGAAATGTTAGTAGAGGTTTGTAGTGGAAAAAGTTTTAATTGTAGTAAAAAAAAATTAGATTAAAATCTATTAAGTTAAAAAATAAACATGTTCAAAACGATTTACGATTACTACAAACGCTGAAATTAACGGGGAAATGTTAGTAGAGGTTTGTAGTGGAAGAATTATTGATTGTAGTTAACAAATTATTATCAAAACCTATCAAAATAAGAAAACTTTGTTCAGTCGTCATTTTTAGTGAATATCTCTCGTTTAAAAAGATCTATGATTACTACAAACGCTGAAATTGACGAAGAAATGTTAGTAGAGGTTTGTAGTGGACGAAGTTTTGATTGTAGTAAAAAAAAATTAGATTAAAATCTATTAAGTTAAAAAATAAACATGTTCAAAACGATTTACGATTACTACAAACGCTGAAATTAACGGGGAAATGTTAGTAGAGGTTTGTAGTGGAAGAATTATTGATTGTAGTTAACAAATTATTATCAAAACCTATCAAAATAAGAAAACTTTGTTCAGTCGTCATTTTTTAGTGAATATCTCTCGTTTAAGAAGATCTATGATTACTACAAACGCTGAAATTGACAAAGAAATGTTAGTAGAGGTTTGTAGTGGACGAATTATTGATTGTAGTAAAAAAAATTAGATTAAAATCTATTAAGTTAAAAAATAAACATGTTCAAAACGATTTACGATTACTACAAACGCTGAAATTAACGGGGAAACGTTAGTAGAGGTTTGTAGTGGATGAATTATTGATTGTAGTTAACAAATTATTATCAAAACCTATCAAAATAAGAAAACTTTGTTCAGTCGTCATTTTTAGTGAATATCTCTCGTTTAAGAAGATCTATGATTACTACAAACGCTGAAATTAACAAAGAAATGTTAGTAGAGGTTTGTAGTGGAAGAATTATTGATTGTAGTAAACAAATTATTATCAAAACCTATCAAAATAAGAAAACTTTGTTCAGTCGTTATTTTTAGTGAATATCTCTCGTTTAAGAAGATCTATGATTACTACAAACGCTGAAATTAACGGAGAAATGTTAGTAGAGGTTTGTAGTGGACGAATTATTGATTGTAGTAAACAAATTATTATTAAAACCTATCAAAATAAGAAAACTTTCTTCAGTCGTCATTTTTACTGAATATCTCTCGTATAAGAAGATCTATGATTACTACAAACGCTGAAATTGACGAAGAAATGTTAGTAGAGGTTTGTAGTGGACGAAGTTTTAATTGTAGTAAAAAAAAATTAGATTAAAATCTATTAAGTTAAAAAATAAACATGTTCAAAACGATTTACGATTACTACAAACGCTGAAGATGACGGGGAAATGTTAGTAGAGGTTTGTAGTGGACGAATTATTGATTGTAGTAAACAAATTATTATTAAAACCTATCAAAATAAGAAAACTTTCTTCAGTCGTCATTTTTACTGAATATCTCTCGTTTAAGAAGATCTATGATTACTACAAACGCTGAAATTGACGGGGAAATGTTCGTAGAGGTTTGTAGTGGACGAAGTTTTGATTGTAGTAAAAAAAAATTAGATTAAAATCTATTAAGTTAAAAAATAAACATGTTCAAAACGATTTACGATTACTACAAACGCTGAAATTAACGGGGAAATGTTAGTAGAGGTTTGTAGTGGAAGAATTATTGATTGTAGTTAACAAATTATTATCAAAACCTATCAAAATAAGAAAACTTTGTTTAGTCGTCATTTTTTAGTGAATATCTCTCGTTTAAGAAGATCTATGATTACTACAAACGCTGAAATTGACAAAGAAATGTTAGTAGAGGTTTGTAGTGGACGAATTATTGATTGTAGTAAAAAAAATTAGATTAAAATCTATTAAGTTAAAAAATAAAGATGTTCAAAACGATTTACGATTACTACAAACGCTGAAATTAACGGGGAAATGTTAGTAGAGGTTTGTAGTGGAAGAATTATTGATTGTAGTTAACAAATTATTATCAAAACCTATCAAAATAAGAAAACTTTGTTTAGTCGTCATTTTTTAGTGAATATCTCTCGTTTAAGAAGATCTATGATTACTATAAACGCTGAAATTGACAAAGAAATGTTAGTAGAGGTTTGTAGTGGACGAATTATTGATTGTAGTAAAAAAAATTAGATTAAAATCTATTAAGTTAAAAAATAAAGATGTTCAAAACGATTTACGATTACTACAAACGCTGAAATTAACGGGGAAATGTTAGTAGAGGTTTGTAGTGGATGAATTATTGATTGTAGTTAACAAATTATTATCAAAACCTATCAAAATAAGAAAACTTTGTTCAGTCGTCATTTTTAGTGAATATCTCTCGTATAAGAAGATCTATGATTACTACAAACGCTGAAATTAACGGGGAAATGTTAGTAGTGGTTTGTAGTGGACAAATTATTGATTGTAGTAAAAAAAAATTAGCTTTAAATCTATTAAGTTAAAAAATAAACATGTTCAAAACGATTTACGATTACTACAAACGCTGAAATTGACGAAGAAATGTTAGTAGAGGTTTGTAGTGGACGAAGTATTGACTGTTGGGATGGTGCTGACTTTTTCCACGCCTTTTTGACAAGATAAAATATTACTTCGGGTATATCCTGAGATATAAATCTATGGTATTAACAAAATGAATTATGTCCGCATCGTATAGGTAAATGCATATCTCCGGCTGTAAAGTACCTATGTATTTTTGTTAACTTATTTTTGATACTGGCTAAATACTCAATTCGCACGGAGCCAAACTTAAGAAAGTCATGGAAAAAAAGCGCGCGTATATGACGAAAAGAGCAAAACAGCATCATCCGGCTGCAAAGTATGTATTATTATAAACTTATTATTTATACTGGATAAATACTCAAATTGTATGGAGGCAAACTTAAAAAGGTATAAAAAGCTATGTGGTGAATGGAAAAAAAGCGTGTGGACACAGAATTCGCCCTATTACATAGGTCGATACAAAGTCTTTGCGTGTGGATATGAAAAACTGCCGTGTGGTCTCGGTTACGAATAGGACCACCCCATCTCTTCCCGTGGGTGCCGTAAAAGTCGGCTAAGGGAATATCCAGGGAATGGGCTGCAGCATTCTCCTTGGCCTTCACCATCATAATCTACTGCGATCACCAAGCCGCCTGCCAAGCGTGGTGACTGGCGACTGGTGGTGGCGAACTGACAACCGATGGGGAAGAAAGGTTCTCGAGTGGCGACAACGAACTGGAAGACGCAGCGTAGGCCGGCCCCCCACTAGGTGGACCGACGACCTGGTGAAAGCCGCGGGGAGCCGATGGATGCAGGAGGCGAGCAGCCGCTCTAAGTGGCGCTCCCTGGGGGAGGCCTATGTTCAGCAGTGGACGTCTTCAGGCTGTTCGTCCACGACAAACCTCTACTAACATTTCCCCGTCAATTTCAGCGTTTGTAGTAATCGTAAATCGTTTTGAACATGTTTATTTTTTAACTTAATAGATTTTAATCTAATTTTTTTTACTACAATTAAAACTTCGTCCACTACAAACCTCTACTAACATTTCTTCGTCAATTTCAGCGTTTGTAGTAATCATAGATCTTCTTATACGAGAGATATTCAGTAAAAATGACGACTGAACAAAGTTTTCTTATTTTGATAGGTTTTGATAATAATTTGTTAACTACAATCAATAATTCTTCCACTACAAACCTCTACTAACATTTCTTCGTTAATTTCAGCGTTTGTAGTAATCGTAAATCGTTTTGAACATGTTTATTTTTTAACTTAATAGATTTTAATCTAATTTTTTTTACTACAATCAAAACTTCGTCCACTACAAACCTCTACTAACATTTCTTCTTCAATTTCAGCGTTTGTAGTAATCATAGATCTTCTTATACGAGAGATATTCAGTAAAAATGACGACTGAAGAAAGTTTTCTTATTTTGATAGGTTTTAATAATAATTTGTTTACTACAATCAATAATTCGTCCACTACAAACTTCTACTAACATTTCCCCGTTAATTTCAGCGTTTGCAGTAATCGTAAAACGTTTTGAACATGTTTATTTTTTAACTTAATAGATTTTAATCTAATTTTTTTTACTACAATCAAAACTTCGTCCACTACAAACCTCTACTAACATTTCTTCGTCAATTTCAGCGTTTGTAGTAATCATCGATCTTCTTAAACGAGAGATATTCAGTAAAAATGACAACTGAAGAAAGTTTTCTTATTTTGATAGGTTTTTATAATAATTTGTTAACTACAATCAATAATTCGTCCACTACAAACCTCTACTAATATTTCCCCGTTAATTTCAGCGTTTGTAGTAATCGTAAAACGTTTTGAACATGTTTATTTTTTAACTTAATAGATTTTAATCTAATTTTTTTTTACTACAATCAATAATTCGTCCACTACAAACCTCTCCGAACATTTCCCCGTCAATTTCAGCGTTTGTAGTAATCATAGATCTTCTTAAACGAGAGATATTTAGAACAAAGTTTTCTTATTTTGATAATAATTTGTTAACTACAATCAATAATTCTTCCACTACAAACCTCTACTAACATATCTCAGCCAATTTCAGCGTTTGTAGTAATCGTAAATCGTTTACCTACCGAAATCTGTCGGAAAACAGAAAATTTAATAGTTTTTTCAAAGTCGGGGACATATTTTTTATATTATTTTTTATTTATTTTTTGGAATTACTACAAACGAAACTAGTTTTACTACTATCCACTACCTACCGAAATCTGTCGTTAAACAGAAAATTGAATAGTTTTTCCAAAGTCGGGGGTCACTTTTTTTATTTTGTTTATTATTTTTTTTTTGGAATTACTACAAACGAAAATAGTTTTACTACTATCCACTACCTACCGAAATCTGTCGTTAAACAGAAAATGAAATAGTTTTTCCAAAGTCGGGGGACACTATTTTTTATTTTTTTTATATTTTTTTTTTGGAATTACTACAAACGATAATAGTTTTACTACTATCCACTACCTACCGAAATCTGTAATAAAACACAAAAAAAAAATGGTTTTTCCAAAGTCGGGTGCCAAGTTCACACAGCCTTTTAAATGTCTACTTAAATCTAAGCAGTCTTGATGCAGTTGAGTTCTTTATTCGGTGGAACCCATCCACCGAAAGCTTTTTCGAATTCTTTCGCCACAGCTATTGTCAAATGATCATTGCACTTTCCTGCTGCCACTTGAATCCCAACAGGCAAGCCTTTCCGGGACATCCCTATTGGACAGGCGGTAACTGGCAACCCCAACGCGTTGAATATTGTTAAGTACCCGCAGTTTAAGAATTTGTAGTACACCCTGTAGTGAAGGTGCGCTGGGTTGGGGAATGTTGGATGCAGTAATACTGCGTCGTCAGAAAGGACTTTCTGTAACAAAGTTATCAGAAGCTAAATAAATCAATTTACGCAAACACTTAATACGTAAGTAGATAGGTACCTATACATACTACTTTTACAGTAGTTTGGGTAAAATACCGTTTATACTTGATTATAACATTTGTGGCTGTCCTAATACAAATTCTTCTATTAAATTTTACTATGCAAACTTTTTATTTTTCGTGACTCGTTCTCACAAAATCTCAACGTCCACCGAGGTGTCTTTGCTGATTAGGTGTTCCAAAGCAAGTAAACCAGCTAATCCATTATTTATCGAGCTACGAGTTGCAAGCTATAATCTGTGGCTTTATGATTGCAAGGTTACACCCACTAAGAACCAAAAAAATGAGCGAAAAAATGTGACCGAAACAAGAGGACAGTCATATAGTTGTGCAGCATGAAGATATGTAACCTACCTATAGTTTATTTAGGTCCGTTCATGCTAAAGGCATGGTTCCCGCGCGGTAAGAGAAGGAAGGGGGGAAAAGATAACGGAAAATGACGAATGTATGAAGGTGAAAGCCAGTCGTCGTTTCATCCATTCATCCTTTTCCCTTATTTATATCTTTTTCCCTCTTCCTTCTCTCTTACCTTTAGACTGAGATAAGGCGTAAAAATAATAAACCCAATCGAAATCGGGGTGGGTCAGGTAGTTTATTTAAAAATTAATATACTCACATAGCTTTACGTTTCACACAGGACTTAATCGCGCTAAAAACATTATTCATTTACCTCGACGTTTCGGCCAAGTTTCATTGGCCGTGGTCACGAGAAGACTGGAGAATGTGGGTATCCGTGCCAAAAGAGCGAGCAGCTTATGCAAAACTACCCACACTTCAACGCGCGCGTTTTTAGCGCGATTAAGTCCTGTGTGAAACGTAAAGCTATGTGTTTAAATCGCGAAAATCTAAGAAATACTATACTCACATCAAACTCGGCCTTGACTTCCCTTAAAGTGGCCAGCAACTTCTCATAATAACTCTTTGGTAACGCATCGAAGAACTTCTGCAAAGGTCCGTAGCAGATGCACAGGAAGTTGTGGTCCGAAAGACCAAATATTTTCTTGAGAACTTCCGGCCAGACTGACAGCCACTGGTCGCGTTTGTTTGGATCCGTGTATATGTTCTGCACGTGCCTGATGTTCATCAGAAGGCGGACGCTGATCTCCCACATGTGTTCTATGTTCTTTATTTTGAGCTGTAAAATAAATGAATAAATATAAATAAATAAATATGTGTGGATATTTCACACAGCGCCATCTAGCCCCAAACTTACCATAGCTTGTACTATGGGAACCAGATAACGGATTTAATGCTTAGATACTTTTTTGTTTGTAAATACATACATAGAATACAATTTAACACCCGGACACAAAACAAACATCTATGTTCATCACACAAATGTTTGTCCTGGGTAGCAATCGAACCCACAGCCCTCAGTTCAGAAGGCAGCGTTACTACCAACTGAGCTATCAATAATTATCACGACAATTATTAACTAAATGCACTAATGAGCTTAGACAATCGTGAACTTGAAAAACTGGAGGCAATGACACAGCACCCGGTGAGTACTTCGGTGGTGAGTATCAACACTTTTCAAGAGCAAACTAGGTCTAAGCCCTCAGGCGAACGACTTACTCTCACATCAGTCATCATCATCAACAGCTTGAAGACGCCCGCTGCTGAACATATGCATCCCCAGGGAGCGCCATTTTGAGCGGCTGTTCGCCTCCTACATCCATCCTCCCCACGGCTTTCACCAAATCGTCAGTCCATCTAGCGGGGGGCTGGCCTATGCTGCGTCTTCAGGGGGTCTAGCAAAGCTCCCTCACGCTAACGCTATCGCCAAACGCTAACTACAAAATGTACTGAAATGACATTTCGGCAGTCGCTAACTTTTCCGCCGCGAATGTCATTTCCATATATACTGGGTGTAATTGAATTCATTAGCATCCTTTGAAACTAGGTACCTACTCCTGATACCGGTCACGTGTGGACCAAAATTTTTTAATTCTAATACATTGGTTTGGTAATAATAATTACTCCAAAAATTGGAATAACTTACTTAATCAAATGCTACAGTACAAAATTTAAAATAATGAAGTACTGCTTTTAATGAGTACATACAAGGTATAAAAACGTTTAAATGTATCAAAACCACCCGTGCCAACTGCGTTAGGCGCCGGGGCAATCTTCATAATTTTCAATAAAATCGTTTTCATTTACACTCTTTACTCTTTAATAAACATCTATAAATGGTGTAGGTGGTGGATGGTGGCATGGGCTCAATTTATGCTAATGAATTAAATTACACCTGTATAATACATTTTGAAGTTGAGGCGTTAGCGTTAGTGGTTGGTATCTTTGCTAGACTTTGGTTCGTTTCACATCAGTCATTGACAAAAAAACTTTGTAACATATTGCCCGTGGTCCACCTGCTCAGTTCACCTGGATGGACCACGGGTTTTCCCCGTGTTATAGGTACTTTTAGATCTAGGTACTTATAAGACGCTAATCTTTTCAAGACCGTCCACAGTTCTCTCCAAGAATTATTGTTTTGTAGTAAATAAATATTAATTACTTAAATTGTATTATATTAGTAATATTCTTTTTATTAATGTACATAAGCAATGTTATAACCTAACTTGATTTTTTTTCTATAATATCTTACCGGCTTCACTTCAATATTATAAGTACTTTCGATGTGCTGTATCGCAGTATCCATTGCTCTTTTAACTTCGGGGCCAATCGGGTCTGAGACGTTGCTGCCATCGCCTTCCATGTAGTAGAACTTCAGTTTTGATATGTCTACCTGAAAATGCAGTCTCGCAAGCTTATTGTAGTTACCTAATATCTATATCCTGATTTAGGTCACCAGTTTGTCGGTCTTTTATCGTCTACATTTTGGGGAGTGCGCACTGGAGTTGCATAATCTGATTCCGCCATCACCGTTGCACCATCAGACAACCAGATGTACAAAAAAAACGTCACCGTTACATAGTTAACATCCCACATGTTCGAACAAAGCGTTTTGCTTCCACGTTTATCATGCGAACAGCCAAAGAGTGGAACGCTTTGCCGGCGTCAGTATTTCCCGAAAACTACAACCGGGTGTCTTCAAATCGAGAGTGAACAGGTATCTTCTAGGCAAGCGTGTTACATGCTAGACCGCATCGTCACTACCCATCAGGTGGGATAGTGGTGAAGCGCAAACCTATCAAAAGTAAAACAAAAGGTACTATCTATTTCAGGTTTATGTTATCCCGTGTGGTCCCAGTGTTTGAATGGGGGCCACCCATCTCTTCGCGTGGGTGCTGTTAGAGCTGGCTAAGGGATATCCAGGGAATGGGCAGCAGCATCATCTTCGGTCTGCATTAATAATCTACGGCGACCTAAGGGTATTATATTATATAGCTACGATCACCAAACCGCCTGCCAAGCGCATTGATAAGCTCTAAAGTGGCATTTTCTGGTGGAGGCCCATGTTCAGCAGTGGGTGTCTTCCAGCTTTTGGTATGAGGTGATACTCCGATGTTTAATTTATAATTTATTAGTTAAGAATTTTTAGATTCGGGTGTGTAGCTATTATACTTACTTGTTCAAAATTGCGTCCTATTACAATACCTGCGTATGCGCAGTAATCACAGTATTATTATTTATTATTTCTGCTATTTTTTAGTAAGTTTAAAGAGTAACAAAATGCATTGTACTTAATCTGCCACTTACGGGTTTATCAAAGGGAATATCGGGGCTGCCTGGCTGCTTCAGCACTTTTAGCAGCAAGCCCAAGTCCTCGGCATATCTCGTGATGGGCCCTAGACAGAAGTACTCTTCGTAGTCAGGGTCAAGGCAGTCTGGGACGTGACCTGAAAATTCACATTCCTACTTTAATTTAGGTACCTACCTACTTATTGTTTGTTGAATGAAAGAAGTCAACAGCCCGTAAGAACAAGGTCCACATCCACTGTGACTCGGTCTGCAAATCTGCATTTCAGAAGGTACATGTATTATTTATTCCGTGCCACCGTGGCCGTCATCCTTGACCTCTGAAAAGTAGGATGAATGTCGCAAAAGACCTCCAGCGAAAGGTCATTGAACGCTATAGCGAGCGGTGAGCTGCTAGCCGGCCGCATCCAAAGGCTGAGTTCCGCAACTCTCACTTGTTGTGTTTGTTTAGTGTACGGCTTTTTACTCAGTAGGTAGTGTAGTTGCAGATTTCTTCTCTTTATAATTATTTTGTATTTTAATGGAAAACAATAAACCTATCCTCCACTATAATGACACCCGTTATGTAAGGAGTATGCATGTTCAAGTTGAACCATGACGAGGTGACCTGCACAATTCATAACCTATTTTTATTTTACAAATGTGTAAGTACATACACTAAGTTAAAAATAAGGATTATGGAAACGTCTCTATAGAGCTCATGCTCTCTTGCCGTTTATGATATAACTTACCTTCAACAGACAGAAGCCTGGGTGTCGGTTTGTGTCCATATATTCCAGTGAACATGGGCGGCAGTCGGAGAGACCCTGCAATGTCAGATCCGACGCCCATGAGCGATGCAGCTGCTGAGATCAGTGCAGACTGAAACAGTTTGAGAACGTCTTTATTTAATAACGTGATATAGACGTGTATGTATGTATACAATGGAAGACGCAGCGTAGGCCGGCTAGGTGAACCGACGACCAGCAGGGTTACTCTTGACACTCGATTTCAATCGTAACTTGGGATTTGGAACGAAATCGTGGCATTTGGTACTCTTGAATCCGATACTAGCGCACGATTGGAATCTTTGTCCGTGGAATTTTATGGAACTAAATGGAATCGACTCCTTTCTAGACCAACCGTTTTTCGGAACTCTTGACGCGATTTGACGTTGACAAATTGAGCTTGAAGTCGAGTTTGCGATAGAATTTTTACAACTTTCAAAAGTTAACTTTTTTGCGTTCGAGTGCGTTGTGTTCGGAAGTAAAATGGCACGTTTGGCTCTTATTTTTAATATTTTGGACAAACATATACACAAAATATACACTCAGTCTTATTGATGACACAAACACATGATGCTTCTCATGGGCGGAGCGTAACACACCTTTTGCTATCGCCGGATTATCTTGTAAAAAATCCGCTAGAGCCTCCAGCTGTTGGTAGGTTGGCCTACTACTCATAATTCTAAGTTCCTGTTAGAACGGATGAATCATTAATTATTGTATCAGTAGTACAAACATCGATGTTCATCACACAAATGTTGGTCCTGAGTGGGAATCGAACCCACAGCCCTCAGATCAGAAGGCAGGGCTACCACCGACTGAGCTATCGGGCCGTCAAAATTCAAGGTTTACAGCTGACTTAAGCACCCAAAGTACCAATACCAATGGATAGACACTGTTCAGACACCGTCCGACTCCGACGCCACTATTGTTTCAAATTCTGAACTCTTGGTAAAAATTATACCAATTTTTTTTTTTTATGGGAATGTGTGACGTGGCGAGCTGGTCGTTCACCTGATGTTAAGCAACATGACCACCCATAACAGTTGCAGTGTCACTCAAAACTTTAAAATAATAAAGTTTCGCGTGACACTGCACTGCTTACGCCATCCCGAGACATCACCCAGTCTAGCAATCAGATTACTAGACTGTGTAATCAGGTCATAAAGTCTCATTTGCCCAGTAATTTCACTAGCTACAATGCCCTTCAAACCGGAACATAGTAGTACTTGCACACTACTGCTTGGCGGCAGAATAACTGGCAAAGCGGTGGTACCTACCTAGACGAACTTTGCAAAATAGTCCTACCACCTAGTAAAATAATTTAGTAATAAGTATAATTTTAAGAAGTTGGCCGGTGAAAATGACTAAATGAGTAGGTATATTACTATGAACACTTTTACAAATTGAAACACTGAAACACAGAACACTATCTAAACAAATCTGAAAATAGCTGAGCCACACAGAACATTAATACTAGTTATTTTTTCAAGCCAACCTTTCATTGACATTTAGCCATTCTTGATATTATTCGTCGGTAAATAAACGCTTTTATTAACTTGAAAGTGACTAAATATCATCAAAAGCGATGATTTTTTGGTAAAGTATTTTTTATCACCGTTATTAATAAGGTGTTTGGTATTAGTATTTTCTATTATGTTGAGTATGGCAGCACTTACATAGTGTTATTCTTTTGTGAGTCACAATGTTAAGTCGATCGCAAATGCGATTTCAATTTCAAGCTCGATTTTGTTCAAGGGTACCAAATTATTTAACATTGGAATTGGGATTGATTCGTATTAGAATTTTAGTGAAATTGGGATTGGAGTCAAGAGTAACCCTGCTGGTCAAAACCGTGGGGAGCCGATGGATGCAAGAGGCAAGCAGCTGCTCAAAGTAGCGCTTTTGGGGGGGAAGGGGGCTACTATGTTCAGCGAAGGACGTCTTAAGGCTGATGCTAATGAGACCTATGTAATCACGTTATTTAATTCCTAAACTCATTATCATCAACACCTGCGACGCTGACACTGGAGTAGTTGTACCTACCAGCAACCCAAAGTCACGCTGGAGCTGGGATGCTTGAGTAGATGCTGGCGGGGAAAATGTACGATCACATACACTCCAAAAAATGTACCTTACCTCTCCTCCTGAAGATCCCCCAGTCGTCCTCTTCTGGTCGTAAGGGTTGGTCGTCAGTCCGGTGACATTGTTAAACGTTTCCCAGTTCATGCACAGTTGCGGTGTGTTGGTTACAGCTAGAGGTATCGCCCCCGCAGCTCTTGCTAGACGGATGATGTCGGCGTCTTTCTTTGCAGGGTTTCTGTAAGCGTGGACAGTGCCACAGTCGTTGCTCATTCCTGGAATGGAATTAAGAAACCATGATGACTTTTCGCTCCTAACTTAGCTGATGCTAATCTATACCTACCTAAATAAAATAAATCCTACTTGAGTATAATTTTACAAAGTATAATGTTGTGTAAAACCAGGTTAACCTACCCCGCGTTAGCTACCAAACTACAAGGGACCGGCCCCGACTACTGGGCCTGTCAGTTAGAAGGTCTATCCAAAAAGGAGTTATTGGGATTTTCAGATATCATGGTGGATTAAAAAATTGTAAATGTGAAAGTAAAAAATAATTAAAGGTGAAAGGAATGTATAAAAATGGGAAAAGGAGAAAAGAGGGCTAAAGGTTAAGTAAGTTAAATTCGAATCAAATCGTTACCTGCACTAAGAGTAATTTGGATGATATTTTGTACACAATATTTTTACATCACCAGGATCAAAATATAGATAACCTACTTTTCATCCCAATTAATTTTATCAAACCACGGGCCGACTCTATATAGGTACATGATACAAACATGCAAAACATTAATAAAATAACTGACCTTCAAATAGGATTTCCTGAATCAGAATATTAATAATCATAAATCATTAATAAATAAATGATTTTTATGCAGGTATAATAATAAATGGGTACAATATTGTAGGTAGGTCTGCATAGTTTTATTATAACGTAGGTAGCTTAAATTTATTTTATTATGATTTTAAATTATAATCACAGTCATAAAAAATATGAAATGCCAATCTTAGATGCCATTGCAAATTATTGTAAAACAGTAATTAGAGGTTACCAACTTACCAAACATTACAAACATGCATTTTGTTAATTTTAACTATACGAAATCAAGCTAAACAAAATTATAAACAGTTTTAATACAATCTTTTGCATAATATTAATCATCATCGTCATAATCATCACCATCATCTTTTCAGCCCGTATCGATCCATTGCTGGACACACGCCTCTCCTTAATCACATTATTTCCGGTCCTGTGCCGATCTCGTCTATAATATTAACTCTTAACCATAGAAGAATAACGATAATTCCTTTAAGCTCTTAACCACCAGATGTGAGTACTATTAATAATCTAATTTGCATTTACTTAAGTATAAGTAATACTTAGTAATTATTTAGGTTGAGGAAGCTTAATTTAAAACTTAATCGAACGGTGTATATGTACTTATAAAACCAACACCTACCTACCTACGTTATTATTATTAGGTACTTGATTTTCCGGTACCTACGTGCACCGGAGTGGTTACCAGGGGTAATAAATATATCATGCACTGGAACAAATATTTGGAACCTGAAAATTTGGGTCGTTGCAACGTCACTGCACAAGCGATGAAGGGTTCCACAAAAACCTGTGAAAATTCACGTCTCGAAGTGCGCATCCGAGAGTTCTAGAACATATGCTCCTAGAATTATCTTATTCTAAGCTTATGTTTTATGGAACCCTTACCTTCTACTGCTATGCTCTCTTTCACGGTTATTGGCAGTCCTAACAACGGATACTCCTTCTCCAACTCCTCAGGAGTTCGATCTGAAGAGGCTATCATCTTGTCAATGCTCCTGGCTTCTTTCAACGCTGCGTCATACCGAGGTTCCACGATTGCATTCACGTAAGGGTTGACTTCTTTACATCTGTCTATGTATGCTACTACAATTTCTTCTGACGTAATCTAGAATTAATTTTAAATAGGTTATTCACTTTGATATGATCAATTATGTTCTCTTTGTTGTTTATTTAATTTAATTTACATATTAATTTGTAAAGGAAACATTAGAATCACGAGTGGGGATTGAACCCGCATCCATCCATCCCTCAAGCTAGGATATACTTTACATAAGCTACCGTGACAAATCTTGAGTCGTTACTTTACAAATTCATCTGTAGATTCCTGATATAAAAATCAAAAATATTAATTTAAATTTGTTAATATTTTTACTGTAGCGTTATCTGTAGGACATCTCAAATTGTTGTTAAATTGTTGTGTCGATGTTATTCGTAAGACAGGCAAAGGCATCCGGCGAGGTATTTTAATAAAGTTAAGAATACATATTTGATCGTTGGCACGTATATCTAGTGATGACCTGATGTATACCTATTGCTAGGACACTTAGTTTATAAATGCTCTAAGGTTAGGACATGAACTCTCAGAAGAAAGGGTCCACCACGCTGGTTTAGACTACCTAAACCACTACCGGTGTACATCCCAGTGTACCGTGGGTCTAGCACGAATATTTACGCGCGCGTAAGTGTAACGTTAACGTAAGCCAGTTGTATGGCATTTGATCTGCTCCCCTATTACGACTGAGCTAGCAGCGCTGCTGACGCGCGTCTGCCGCTCAATTGCTGTCAAAATTGTATGAATTTTGACAGTAGTTGAGCGGCAGATGCAATCGTAATAGGGGGGTTTTACGTTAACGTTACACTTACGCGTGCGTAAATATCCGTGCTAGGCCTACTGCCCTGTGTTTTGAGGTTGGCTGTGTGTTGTAAGTTTATTTTGTTCTTGTTTTTTTGTGTGTTGAGTATCAACTCTTGTGTGAAAACTCACACATAACTTGGCCGTTAGTGCGGCTGAGTGGGGTATGAAAAATCATGATTCATTGAAGTCACGATCAAAATGAGATCCTTCTCCTTTGAGATACAACCTTAGAACCTCGAGCCTCATTGAGGTCTTGCTTCTTACGACGATATGATAAAAGTGCTTATAAAAAGGTACAACCTACCTGTTTATTCCTGATCATTTTCGCTAAAGTGGTAGCAGACTTGAAGAGTACTGGGTTCGTGGGCGGAGGACATTTTCTGTTGCGTCGTATGTTGAGCAAGTAAGTGAATGGAACCAGTGGGATGGCGAGCAGTGACACGAGGAACCGAAGGAACCTCCTCATGAAGCTGTTCATCATGCCCGTCTAGAAAAAAACAAACTTTGTTAATTAAACTTATAAGCAACCTCTACCTATAGCTACGTCAAAAAATTAGCTGACCAATGACTTCTACAAAAGGGTTTAATTTATGCAGGGATCATTTTAGAAAATTTTTGTCGGTTTTGTTTCGTATTATATAAATAGGTAAAAATACTTTGGAAACAGAATAATAAATAAAATATACATAGAGATATAAAAATAAAATATGAAAAATATAAAAATATGTAAAAAAGAAAAGAAGACAATAAATTTTGCAGCAAAAAAGATTCTTGATTAATTATTTCGGGTTGACCTTTAGAAACTTGACACCGTTGTCATTGAATTTGTAAGAAGGTAAATATAAAATTATATACTGGCACCTAATTGCAGTTACCCTCAAAAAGGTAATGGTAAAAAATTAAAACTTGCGATATTCATTTAGAAGATCCAAAAGATAAAATAAGGCCATTAAAATACAAATTGATTGAACTAAGTATATTATACTCTTCCTGCACTGCATGCAAAGTGGATATGATTTATTTATCGATTATGTACTTAGTAGGCAGTAGATCAAATTTTAACATGACTTCAAAAATAGAACAATCAATATATTCGTACAAGTACTTATACAAGGTGACCTTGAATTGGTATGTTATCCCGAAATGAGGGGACTGAGACCATGATACTCTACAAGTTGTGAGAGCCTTACATGAAACTGGGTGTTTCGAAACCTCCATGGTAAAAAATAAATCTACTCGCAAAATTGCACGTGCGATCGTTACGAGATACTATAAATTCATTTCTAAACACAGGTCGTTAAACTCGTTTATGTGCACTCGGTCAAGGACGAACTTCAAGCACCCAGCTGCGCTAAGGCTATTTTCGAACATAAATATTACATGGCATTTCTTCAATGAAAACTATTAATTTAGAAAAGTCGTAGAAGAAACATTGCCTACCTCGGGGTGTAGATTTACCCCCTTTCGGGATAACATACCAATTCAAGGTCACCTTGTATGTGTTGTTTGTTCATCGATATTTTAATCAATCAATAATAATTGTAGACCGATTTGAAAATTATTTTTTGGTTTCAGGGGTTTGCGCGTGAGGTGTTCCTATGTGAATTTGGTCAGGATTTGATGATGGGGTGCGAGACAAAAAATGGAAACTAATCAAACTGACCCAAAGTATGTATTTCTAAAGTATCTTGTCAAGTATTTACCTACTACCTGTACCTACTAAACTCTAAAGAAACTTATCAGTAATTCACGAAGTCTATTAACCATGTTTATAAGAGATATTTTGTCGTGGTCTTTAATACCTTTTCAGCCACTACTCCGATGCCATCCCCGAAAACCTTTGACAAAAAACTCTGCGCTTTCCCTAAGGGCTTCTCCAAAAACGGAGGGTACAGCAAATTGTAGCTGTTTAAAAACACTTCCGCAAAAATGAAACAATGATATACGCACGCACTCAACACTATTAATATCAGTCTAGTGTACACATTCACAGTAGCATTCAAAAATGTACTGAACAAGTTGAAGAACTGGCGTTTCATTTTATACGTGCACACGAAATAAGCGACGGTTTCACACTGGATAATATTATGTTTGATAAGCTACTATCATCTACGTTGGGTTTCGATACGAGTAGAACTATAACTAGGTATAGGTGCTTTATAATATAACGTGTTAAATAGGGACTGTGTTGGACAAAGGTCAAATTTCTACTGTGGATTGTTTGTACCAGATAATTAGGTACCCGTAGTTTGTGGTTATATTAGAGTTACAGTTGTCAGTATCATTAGGATTCTTATTTATATATTCCACCTACCTATACCTATCACTTCACACACTAATATAATAAATGCGGAAATGTGATAGTGTGAGTGCGGGTGTGTATGTGTTTTTTCCCTCTTCACACTGCAACGGCCGCACGGATTTAAATTTAAAATGTGCTTAGTAGGTAGGTATGCTTATACATATATACCTAAGTATTTGAAATAAATTCAAAACAAACACAACAATAATTATATTATTTGTTAAGTTGATGTAAGTATATAACAAGAAGATTCATTCAAACTGCGCCGTTGTGCCGAGAAAGCCACCACTAACAACCAAATATATGCCACGTTTCCCTTTATTAGTAGGGAGTAGGGAAGGGAGTGAGGAACAACTATTCTGGTGTAAGGATAGAGAATTGGGGATTTCATTCCTTTAAACAATGCAGTCTATGTTCCTATTACTAACTGCAACTACTTACGTGATGATAACGAACTTTTAAATTATTTATATAATGTAGATGGACCAGGAAGTCATAATTATCTGTGTTTCGACACCATTCGTTCATATCGTAACAGTATTAACAAGCTACAATGATAATACTTTATAACTAGCTGACCCGCCCTGGCTTTGCTCGGTTTGTCTAATAAGTTATACTAATTTTCAATTGAGCCATGCTCGGAGTTTCGTTGCTAGTCAAGATCCGAAATGAGAAGATTCGCAAGAGAACTTAAAGTCACCTATAAGTATAGCTTTTAGAATTAGCCTGTTGGTCATGACCGCACCAACTCTTCTCTTCTAGTATTCTACCCACATGATTCAGGTACCTAATCAATCATAATTATATAGTCAGTCATCAACTTCACCTATCTACAATGTCATGGAAATACGACTTTTAAGATAAGTGTATAGTATATAGGTAAATATGTAAATAGGTGGTAGGTACTTTAAACTATATATATAAACACCTTTATAGGGAAGTACTTTAAAACGTTTTTCAAAGTCCATTCACGTAATTTAATATTTATTTAAATATTAAATTATGTACAAATTTGATGTTTGTATAAGTAGCTAAGTCAGAATATTTTGTACTTACCTACTACTAGCTAATCCACCCCATTTCGCACGGGTTAATAAATTTTAAGTTTTTTTTAAGTTCTTCCTACGCTTACTCTCGTCATGGGAAAAGGAAAGCGAAAGGAAAAATGATGCTTGCCTCCCTTCGCCGTCGCTTATAAATTATTTTGATGATGAAATAGCAGAAAGGGTACCTGTTAATTTCCGTTCTTAACTACCTGGACCCTACTCCCTTACCCCTATACCTATCTGGAGGCTTGCTGTAAATAGTTATAATATTTGACATTGTGCACTTGTGATTTTATCTGCTCAGTAATTATGATAATTTAATTTACGTACCTAACGACATTTGACTTGTAAAAGTGCGATGAATAGCCTATTTGCAATAAAATATTTTGATTTCGATATTTTTTTTTTGGAAAATAAATTATGCTTTGTCAAAGTAGTGAACTGTTTTCAGATCAATCTATAAAATTGTGTCGATTCGAGCATTGGTTGGGGTCCGCGTGCTTAGTCCACCTGGGGCTGGGTGGACCACGGATACCTACGTAGTAATTCTGTGCCACGGGTACTACTTGCACTTTTTATAGTATATATTATGTGCAAACTTCTTGATACTGGCCTTTATAAAGGAAGTACTTACTTTTAGTCCAAACAAGAGGAAGACGGTGCATGGGCACAGGGCACCTCTGCAAAAAGGGGCTTAGTTAACTGAACTAAATCTGTTTTTTCAGACAATTTATTACACAGGTGTCGGAATAAATGTAGCAATTAAAAATGAAATTGCGACCGAAATTTAGAAATTATTAGGAAATCTTGCATGACAAAGTAATGGATAAACGACCACTACCAGTCATAAAATATCAATTATGTTTCTAGTGATTGATCTTAAAATTACTATGGTTACTGTAACTGAACGAAAGCAGTTGCATATGCGTAAGAGAAATAAGGTCGTTCGTGCAAAATAGACGTTCGGGACCAATCACCGCCCAAGCTCACATTTGTCTCACCATCACCACCATCCACACGGTCGGATTTTACACCAACTCGACCAACGTGAGGCAAATGTGACCTTGGGCGGTGGTTGGACCCGCTCTTGTATTTTACTCATTATGCTCAAAAATTTACATTACATTTTTACAATGATGTGCTAAATGCTAACAGCAAATATTGGAGAGTGGAGAATTAGGGCGTCTCTTTGAATACCCAAAATTATGTACTTACTTAGGTATAGGTTATCCAGTTTAACTGTAAAAATATCATCATCATCATTATCAACAGCCCGTAGACGCCCACTGCTGAACATAGGCCTACCCCCGAGAGCGCCACTTTGAGCGGTTGCTCGCCTCCTGCATCCATCGGCTCTCCGCGGTTTTCACCAGGGCCATTATTCCGTATCGATTCCTTACTTCGAAACCACGCGAATTCCTTGTCTTACATAAGAAATCTGCAAAACTCTATTCTCTATGAAACGAAAACAAAACCGCGCGAAATGAATTTGGAATTGGCGCGATTTGAAATGTCAAAAATCATATGTTTTACCGAGACGCGTTCCGAAACATAAACACATCAAAAGATATGACCACTTATGTCACTATATTTTATCTATACATATAATAAAACTGTAGAGATAAAAAAATCTGTAAATGCAAGATATCGAAAAAAAAATGACACAGGTTGGCTTGAAATTTTTCGCTGATCACGTTAAGCTACTTTTTAGACATTTTGTCTGTTTGTTTGTTTGTTTGTTTGTTTGTTTGTTTGTTACGGCACAACTCCGAAAATACTGAACGGATTTTCATGCGGTTTTCACTAATAAGCTTAGAAAAACCCGGCGCACAACATAGGATATATTAAATTTTAAATAATGTAAATTTTTTTTTTGGTTAAAATGATTAAGATTTCATTATGAAACGGAACGGGATTTTAACAAGATGGTCGCTTCAAGGCTTCAAAGTAAGTTTTTTTTTATATTTTGGTCCACACATAGTGTAGGTATTTAGCCAGTGTCAAAAGGTAAGTTTTATTTTAGCAACTAATCATAGATGAGAGAAAACAATGTGCTCTGTGCTACTGACGGTAATTTTATCTCGGGTTTATCCGGATGCACAGATTAAAGAAACAAAACTCTGTTACTATTATGGCGCGGCTTCATATACAAACTTTCGCTGTTGAGTTGGCGCGCAAAACATCTCTGTTGACTATCCTCGATGTTTTTGTAGCGCCCCAACCCGGCCACACAGTCAATTTGTTTGCCTGCTGTGCGACCGACGTGGGCTAAATAAAATGGAGGGAGCAGTAGCGTTATATTTCATGTCGGCGAATAAATATGTTTTACTAACTGTAAGAATATTATTTGCGATTACAAAAATAAATTTTAATAGTTTTAATTTATAATTCCTTATCAATATGAAGTAAAACCAATTTTTTCTTTATTTGTCTGTTTCTCTGTCCCTTTGAATACGGATCACGGTTGTTATAGCAACAGAAATATATCATCTGTAAAAAATTCAACTGTCTAACTATCACGATTCATGAGTACATCCTGGTGTCTGATGGACAGACAGACAGGCAGACGGACAGCGGAGGTTTAGTAATAAGGATTTACCCTTTGAGTACGGAACCCCAATCATTTTTATTTCATTCTGAACAAGAGGTTTAGTAGTAAGGATTTACCCTTTGAGTACGGAACCTCAATCATTTTTATTTCATTCTGAACAATCCCCACTGCACTAAGCAATAAGGAAGTAATGTAATGCATGTTTGTATTTATAACATAAAAAACAAAAAACAGTAAATAACAATTGGTGCGCCTGCATTACCGGCAGTATATCATGAGTGCATCACACTTTTCGGGCTACGACGAAATACATCGCACGATAACTTCATCTGCGCTCGATGCAATGCAGATTAGAGAAAAACAATGTGTTCATTATGTAAGTACCTATACCCAAGGAAGTCATATGTATTGCATATAGATAAGTTTTTTCGTTAATCTGTGGTCCAAACTAAAAAAGAGGATAGGTATGAGAACCTTCTTAAATATGAGCACGACACAGAGAACAAGGAATTTCGAAAACTAAAAACTTCTTAGACTTTTTATTATAAGTTGTAAGGCTTCACGCGATATCATATTTAGCCAATATTGAAACATAACTAAAATTATTATTCACGTTTTCGATTTAATGGGTTCTGGGGAGGGCAAAATTCTTTATTGGCGCTCTGGTATTATGTATTAGTTTTCAAAAATCTACTACGCGTTACCATTCGAAATAAGTATTTAAAATTGTATTGTATAGTACCTATAGGTAAACCTATAGTAGTAACTTATTCAGTAATCTGTACCTATAGGTTCTTTATTTATTGACCCTTGCATTGTAAAACCTTTTTTATTTTGGCATTAGACAAAATTTGTATTTAGCCAATGGTAGGAAGTATTTTATGAAAACTTTTTAAAAGGGTAGGTTCTTGGACTTTTTATAATCATTCATAAGGCTTCACGCGATTATCATACTTAGCCAATATTGAAGCTTACTTAATTAACATTTTCATTCAAGTTTTTGATTTATAATGTTTTGGCGGGAGCAATGTTCTTTATTGGCGATCTGCTCACATGTATTATTATTTACATAAACTTACTACACGTTAAGCCGTGTGGTCCCGGTTACGAATAGGACCACCCCATCTCTTCCCGTGGGTGCCGTAAAAGTCGGCTAAGGGAACATCCAGGGAATGGGCTGCAGCATTCTCCTTGGTCTCCACCATCATAATCCACTGCGATCACCAAGCCGCCTGCCAAGCGTGGTGATTATGGCAAACCCCCCCCCCCCCTAATGACAAGCACAAACAATAACGGCCCCCAGTCCCCGGCGGCTCTGCTATCCCGTGGCTCCGGTAGCGGTCACGGTAACGGCAGGGCAGGGGGTGCGAAGAATCACCGGAAGACGCCCGGCTACCAACCCCACCAAACACGACCCCTGGCCCTGGCAACTTATAACGTGCGCACGTTGAGGGCTGACGAAAGGATGGTCGAATTGGAGGAGGAGATGAGTAAGTTACGCTGGGATGTAATGGGATTGTCAGAAGTCCGAAGACAGGGACAGGACACGATAATCCTAAATTCCGGTAACTTATTCTTCTACCGGGAGGGAGACCAACTTTCCCAAGGTGGTGTCGGGTTCCTCGTCCGCAAGTCTCTCGTCAACAACGTGATCAAAGTCGACAGTGTGTCGACCAGGGTAGCGTACCTGATACTCAGAATAACCAAACGGTATTCGTTGAAGGTCATCCAGGTATACGCACCGACCTCGGCACACTCCGACGATGAAGTAGAAGCTATGTATGAGGATATATCCGAAGCCATGCATACTTCCGAAACATACTTCACCGTTGTGATGGGAGACTTTAATGCGAAGTTGGGCACAAGGAATGGCGATGAGCTGAGAGTGGGGCCATTTGGATACGGGCAGCGGAACCCTCGGGGACAAAGGCTGGCTGACTTCATGGAGAAGGAGGGCCTCTTTATGATGAACTCCTTCTACAAGAAGCGGCCATCCAGGAAGTGGACGTGGATAAGCCCCGATGGTTCCACGAAAAATGAGATAGACTTCATGATGACGACCAAGAAGCGAATATTCGATGATGTCTCTGTGATCAGCAAGGTGAAAACCGGTAGCGATCACCGTATTGTAAGAGGCACATTGAATATCAATGTCAAGCTTGAAAGGTCGCGTCTGGTGAGGTCTACGCTCCGTCCAAACCCTGTCCAAATCCAAAACCCCGAAGGCTTTCAGCTGGAACTCCAAAATCGCTTCCAGTGCCTTGCCGATTGCAACACAGTGGACGAGTTGAACAACGGGTTGGTGGAAACTGTCCAAGCTGTTGGAGCTGAGTTCTTCAAGACCCAACGCCGAAAGAGGACTCAGAAACTCTCAGGAAACACTCTTAAATTAATGGCAGACCGGAGCGAAATGAAACTACAGTCTTCAGTTGATATGTCAGCCTACGGTGAACTCAATAGACGTATCTGGAGTTCCATGCGACACGACTTGCGTGCTTTTAGTACTTCACGTATTGAGGCCGCAATTGAGCGGAACCAAGGCTCTAAGGTGTTCGCAAAAGATTCGTCTATTGGGCAAAGCCAAATGACAAAACTGAAGACCGAGAATGGTAGTGTCATTTCATCCAAGCCTGAGATCCTGAGAGAGATTGAGAACTTCTATGGACAGTTATACACATCGACACGTGAGCCCGCTACTAACACAGCTAAGGACACCAGAGCCAAGTTAGTCCGACACTATACCGAAGATATCCCGGACGTCAGCCTGTACGAGATTAGAATGGCCCTCAAACAGCTTAAAAACAACAAGGCGCCAGGTGAGGATGGAATTTCGACCGAACTTCTGAGAGCGGGTGGTAGACCGGTACTTAAAGTCCTCCAGAAGTTATTCAATTCTGTCATCCTTGAAGGTACAACGCCGGAGGCATGGCACAAGAGCGTGGTGGTGCTCTTCTTCAAAAAAGGTGATAACACCTTATTGAAGAACTATAGGCCCATCTCGCTCTTGAGTCATGTGTATAAGCTGTTTTCGAGGGTCATTACGTATCGTCTCGCACGCAGGTTTGATGAATTCCAGCCTCCCGAACAAGCCGGTTTCCGAAAAGGCTTTAGCACCATAGACCACATCCATACGCTACGCCAGATTATACAGAAGACCGAAGAGTATAATCGGCCGCTATGCCTAGCGTTTGTGGACTATGAGAAAGCCTTCGATTCAATCGAGACTTGGGCGGTGCTGCAGTCCTTACAGCGATGCCAAATTGACTATAGGTATATCGAAGTGTTGAAGTGTTTGTACAGTAAGGCCACTATGTCAGTCCGACTACAAGACCAGAGTACGGAACAGATCCCATTGCAGAGAGGCGTGAGACAGGGAGACGTTATTTCTCCGAAACTGTTCACAAACGCATTGGAGGATGTTTTCAAGCTCTTGGAGTGGAAAAGATGTGGCATCAACATAAATGGCGAGTATATCACTAACCTTCGTTTTGCCGATGATATAGTCATAATGGCGGAGTCGCTCGATGATCTCAGCACCATGCTCAACGACCTCAGTAGAGTCTCCCGACAGGTTGGTCTTAAGATGAACATGGACAAGACGAAAATCATGTCAAATGCCCATGTTCCACCTATACCGGTAATTGTCGGGAACGATACTCTCGAAGTTGTCGACAAATACGTCTATCTAGGGCAGACTGTCCAATTGGGTAGGTCCAACTTCGACAAAGAGGTCGCCCGAAGAATCCAACTCGGCTGGGCAGCGTTCGGGAAGCTTCGACCTATCTTTTCGTCCAAAATACCACAAAGCCTGAAAACAAAAGTTTTCAATCAATGTGTGTTGCCAGTGATGACTTATGGAACTGAGACGTGGTCTCTAACTGTTGGCCTCATTACTAAGCTCAAAGTCGCGCAACGAGCTATGGAGAGAGCAATGCTCGGTGTTTCCCTGCGAGATAGGATCCGAAATGAGGAGATCCGCAGGAGAACTAAAGTGACCGATGTAGCTCTTAGGATTGGCAAGTTGAAATGGCAATGGGCAGGCCACATCGCTCGTAGAACTGACAACCGATGGGGAAGAAAGGTTCTCGAGTGGCGACCACGAACTGGAAGACGCAGCGTAGGCCGGCCCCCCACTAGGTGGACCGACGACCTGGTGAAAGCCGCGGGGAGCCGATGGATGCAGGAGGCGAGCAGCCGCTCTAAGTGGCGCTCCCTGGGGGAGGCCTATGTTCAGCAGTGGACGTCTTCAGGCTGTTAATGATGATGATGATGATGACTACACGTTACCATTCTAATTAGGTAGATAAAATTATTGCGTTACTGCTATATTCTTGATCGACCCCAAGGAAGTTTTAAGGTACCAGGGGTCTAGCAAAGATACCAACCACTAACGTTAACGCCAAACGCTAACCATAGAGTAACTTTTTATACTGGAGGACTGACGCTAACTCCAAAATGTACTGCCATGACATTTCGAAAATCGCTTACTTTTCCACAGCTAATGTCATTTCAATACAGTTTTGGAATTAGCGTTAGGCGTTAGCGTTAGTGGTTGGTATCTTAGCTAGACCCCCTGTAGTACCTACTTAAGTTATAGACCCTGTCCCGGAGGTCCCCCCAAAGCTTCTTCAAATATTTGATGCGAAAACTAAGAAAGCAGGTGAATAGCTGAAATGATGATGAAGGAGGATGACATCGTCACAACCCTTACCATTGCTACGCATTTTAAAACCTTTTTTTATTTTGGCATTAAAGTAAGCCGGAGTGCGATATTTGTATTTAGCCAATGATACGAAATATTTTATGAAAAATGTTTATGGGTAGGTACTTAGATATAATAATATGTAGGTATTCATTATGGTAATTGTATCCTCGAATTAACAACAACATGGCGCGTAACGTTCGTTTTTGACTGTTTTTTTTATTTGTTCTTCTTCTTCTTGCATGTTGAAATAAGTTTTTAATAGTTAAAATATTTTAGATCTGTGGGCTTTTAAATACACCACGGGAGCAAAAAGTGATTTATTACTCAGTTACTTCAAGAAGGTTATAGTTATAGTAGGTAAGTAACTATCTTTGTAATGACGATTTTACCTACTTCCTCACTTTCATCACTAGGTAGGTACGTTGAAAGTGCAGTGGGAATGAGACAGCGTGGAAAATAGTGGACATAATAATAATTATAACTTTCGATACTTTAAGGAGTGGTGGTTTAGTATTAGTAATTCCTAATTACTATTAAGAAAATTAATTATGTACGCATCGTACAGATAAATGCATATCTCCAGCAATTTATAAACTTATTATGGACACTGGCTAAGTGTAGGTACTCAATTCGTATGGAGCCAAACTTAATTACTGACTTAAGAATCATCGTGTGTGATTCTTTCATATTTTTCTAAACCGTACCTGACTGCTTATGTAACTACAACCTAAACAAAATTTACTGAAACATCTGTTAAAGACCTGTGTGTGACAAGTGAAGTGATGATGACTTCTTTTTGTTGTAATATGAAGAGGTACTTATAAAATTGTAGTTTTTTGTTTGAAACTTCTTTTACTGTTATAAATCTATATTAGACTCAAAACATTTAAATTTAGATATTGGCTTAAATAGCTTCCACTCCACATACAGGTTACTGTGCTCAGCTTCGAAAAGATTTAGTGGATTTTTTGTTTAGTACGAAATGTATTATCTATTATTAGACTATAACGTAAAAATACCATAACACAAGCGTGCGAAGCCGCGGGCAAAAGCTAGTTCAAAATAAAGTTATTTTTAATTTAAAGTGAAGGTATATCTAACACTGTGTCACGATGTGAACAAGACACGATAACGACGTGGTTTCGAATCGTGTGGAATCTGTGTTTCCATAGAGAATAACCGCCCAGGACGATGATCGACCCAGTGGAAGGTCTGCCTATGCTGCGCCTTCCGGTTCGTGGTCACCACTCGAGAACCTTTCTGCCCCATTGGTCGGGTTTCTGTCAGTTTTGCGAGAGATTTGGCCTGTGCATTGCCATTTCTGACAACCGATGGGGAAGAAAGGTTCTCGAGTGGCGACCACGAACTGGAAGACGTAGCATAGGCCGGCCCCCCACTAGGTGGACCGACGACCTGGTGAAAGCCGCGGGGAGCCGATGGATGCAGGAGGCAAGCAGCCGCTCTAAGTGGCGCTCCCGGGGGGAGGCCTATGTTCAGCAGTGGACGTCTTCAGGCTGTTAATGATGATGATGATGATGATGATTGCCATTTTAACTTGCTAATAATTTGAAGGGCTACATCGGTCACTTTAGTCCTTCTGCGGATTTTCTCGTTCCGGATCTTATCTCGCAGGGAAACACCGAGCATATAGCTCTCTCCATAGCTAGTTGCGAAAAAAAAAATTGATAGCAAAAAAATAAATAGATGGTTATAGTACCTCCATAATTTATGTGGTACATTAATAAAGCCACCATAGACATACTTTGTTGATATGTGTATATATTACTTAAATCTATGAAAGCCACGCAAGGACTCATACACTCAATGAAGGATACATTATACACCGTTTCGCAGTAGGGCCGAGTGAAGCAACTGCATTACTGCAAGTTGGTCAGGCCCACGCTTGCGCAACAGCAGCATTCTCGAACGAACCTCTCGATTCACTTAACGTTAGACAAATATCATTTTTACTGTGTGCCGAGTAAATATGTCTAAGCATCTGCTTGATGAAACGTGGCAGGTCAAGAGTAAGATCTCTGACCTTAGCCAAAGCTTCAGTTGGCCTCACAAATAAAATAAAATTGGGTACTTATCTGCTCACAAAAATATGTAAACGACGAATAATATAAATCTTCTCATTGTGAGATAAAAGACTGATTGTTATGATGGAGATTATTATTATTTTCATCACACTTATGGTTATTTTGCTCTTAGTGGCGCTCTTTTGGAGACGCCTATGTTCAGCAGTGGACGACGGGCTGATGATGATGATGATGGTTATTTATTTTTTGACTACTTACTTACATAATTTATTCGTCACGACAGGTATACCCGTCATTCATATTTTAATGAAGGTCTCTACTGACGTTTACCGCGTTACCGGGTGGAAGGGCAGTCGACAAAAGTGGGAGGCAACTAGCTTAACGTGCCTCGGCTTGGGTCGTTCGCGTTGCCGGGATGAGAGGATCGAGAAGCTACGTCCACTGGAAGAGTTGACCCTATAGAAAGTCGCGACCGTTCTAGCTAACCTACGGGCGGTACGTTTGGCCTTGAGATGTAATTGACAACCGTTATTCTTTGTGACAACCCTTCTGATTTCAGGAACGATATGACGTGTACACGCATTTATTAGATTCTACCCCGTACACCCTCAAATCTCAATTTGTGACAGATTGGCGCACCCCTCGGTTGCTTCAAGTTTTCAGTTTCTTCTGTGATCAACAGCCAATAATCCTATAGGTACCTACTTTAATAGACGGAAATGCGTGATTTGTTTGCTCGGCCAACTGAGCACACAAATCGTACATTTCCAATTATACGTTATCCAAACCTTTACACTGTAACTTTGGATTTACCTACATAGGTATTTACTTGACCGTGTGGTCCCGGCGGCGGTATAGTACCACCCCATCTCTTCCCGTTGGTGCCGTAAGAGACGATGAAATAATAAAACGTACGGAATTTTAAATAGGGGTAAGGTCCATATTTTTGTATATGAATGGCACAAAACCAGAAAACCAAAACCAGATAGAGCCAAACAGTGAAACGAAAAGGTGCTATCCTTATGTACATATTATTAAGTATCATCAAAAAAATTAGTTAGTAGTAATATTTCATGAAATTATCTAACTTTTTGCTTCCTCTTGCGAGCGCCGCCAGCCGGTGAATTGCGCGAATTTTTCATTGAAACTGCGATCGCAACCGAAAGTGAAATCGACGGAAGTAACAAAACAATGACGGGACGGCAATGCCACTTTTAACTTTCTACGTTTCGTCAATCGTGATCAAATGTAGCAAACCACGAAATGTGCTTGTAGATACCTAAACACACATAAATATATAACTATCATGTAGATTGTAGAATAAGAATTTGCTCTCATTACAGATCCATTTTCTAAGTCTATGATGGCTACAATTTGTATCTAACTAGTCTATAATTGAGGAGCATAAAAACAAAAAGGAGCATATCTATTTGGGCCCTCCTTTTGATGGGGACAAAAATTATAAAAAAATGTGCGAAATACCAAAGTTTGTGTAGTAGAGTACATATGACAGAAAAATGTAGGTTTTTTTACCAAGACTCAGTGCTGACGCGTCTGGATGGATTTTGCTAAAAAATTATTTATAATTTGTAGGTATATATTATACCTTAAACCAGGCAGTACCCTAGTTCAACATCAAATGGAAAGGGTTTGACTTGAACTCTTACACTCCCTATCTCCTTCTATTATGAAGTGTAAATTTCGTAAACTATGGAGCGATATGCTGCAAATCGGGCTACAGAAGTAACTCTTATGTATTCATTATTCTATACAAGTATAAATAAATATAAATAAACGATAAAAGGCCTTAGTGTATTAAAAGGTTCTAAGGTCTGTCAGTCCCACAACCCAACCCAAACCACTAAACATCACACATTAGTCTTGGAGGTTTGGAAAGTCTTCTTTCATCAGTGAGAGTGAGTGCTGTAGTAAGTAATGTGTCTGATACTGAATCATTCTGCAAGTTGGTACAACTTGTCTATGGTTCACATATTGACGGAGTTAGAAGCCACATAGCAGCTATGTGCTTGCGAAAACAAGCACAGAATACACTTTTTATCCCGAAATAAGTATTTTGCAGTTTTTAAGCGATAGGTAAATAAATGAAATATATATATGTGGACATTTCACACAGCGCCATCTAGCCCCAAACTAAGCAAAGCTTGTAGTATGGGAACCAGATAACTGATATAGGTAATACTAAGATACTTTTTTGTTTGTAAATACATACTTACATAGAATACAATATAATACCCAGACGCAGAACAAGCATCTATGTTCATCACACAAATGTTTGTCCTGGTAGGAATCGAACCCACAGCTCTCAGTTCAGAAGGCAGGGCTAACCAACTATCGGGCCCGTCGGGTCGGGTCGGGGAATATTAGTTTATTTGAGGCACAGCTTTACCTTGTAGAAAGGAAGACAGATAGGTAGTAGAGGGAAAGAGATAACGGAAATTCATAAATGGATCAGGGCGGAGGTACCATACCTACAGGTAGTGAAACCTGCCTCCCTTTGCCATCTCATTCATTCATCCTTTTCCCTTATTTTTTTCCCTCTCGCTTCCCTCTTCCCTTGGACAGAGTTAGGGCCATTATTAGGGCATAAAACGTAATACGTACCTATAATACCTACCCCGTGTGAAGCTAGGGCGGGTCAGCTAGCTATTGAAAAAAATATTCTACTTAGATTTTATACTTATACTTGAATACTTAGGTACCTATCACTACTTCGCCAGCAACCGTATAATATGTAAATTACAAACATGATTTAGTAGAGAGGTATATAGATAATATTAAGTAGGCACCTACTTATAAGCCATTGTTCAAAAGAGCGTCAGAATATAATGAAAAATGTGTGAGAGATTTTAAACGTTTCTCATGTATGGAATAAGTAATAAAAAAAAAAACCTACCCAAGATGGTCATTCTTTACTTCTACTTATATATTATAATTATTATATGCGCAAATTTTTAGGAAAATTAAAAATAATCAGGGTGGGATTTTTGATCCATAGTTAATTAAGGGCACTATAAAATCAGTGGTTAAGGTAACACATGGTTAAAATTACCCAAAAATAAAAGGCAGGTAGGTGCCATTATCTTTTGTCCTCTTGCTTCCCTCTTCCCATGTAATATGAACAGGGTAACCCCGCCTACCATACCCCTGGGTATGGGTAGGAAGATTGGGCTGGGTAGAGTAAACTGATTACCTACTCTACCCAGGTAAAATATCATTGACCATACCCAGCTAGTTATCGAATAAAGTTATTCAAGATCTGCTCACCTGTGCTGATACGGTAACCGTTGAATAAGCTAATAATGTGCCCCATAACTAACTTCACTGGAGTTGATAGGTAGGTAGGTAATACCTATGCCAAATACAACTGTACATACATTGGTAAATTATTTTAATTATTACTGATTAAGTGATTGCACAAGTGGAGGGTTTGCTATGTAGGTAATACAAACCAGTTGACGACAATGTACAATGGGTGGTCTTACCGCTTACAGCAATCTCTTCCAGATAACATTCGGATGGACGAATATAAAATATGACTTTGTAGTGTACAGTATGATTTACTGATCATCATCAGCAACAGCTTGTAGACGTCAATTGCTGAACACAGGCCTCTCCCAGAGAACGCCATTTTGAGCGGCAGCTCGCCTCCTGTATCCATCGGCTCCCTGCGGTTTTCACCAAGTCGTTGGTCCACCTAGCACAGTAAATACTTATCATAAAGCAAATAGCTCAACTGCCAGAGACCATTCCATTGAAGATAATAAGTATGGGATCTACAATCTGGATACATCAAGCCACGAAGCAAATATAGGTAGGTACTGGTTTTTACACAGCTGCTTAAAAAAGTTCATTAAAATAGGATTCATTTGTCGCAGCAGAAAATGCCGTTTTCTACAGACCTCTACTTAAATTACGCCTGTCTCTCATACCATTATATTTTTTAACCAAGAATCTAAATTTAACCGATAGCTCAGTTGGTAGTATCCCTGCCTTCTGAACTGAGGGCTGTGGGTTCGATTCCTACCCAGGACAAACATTTGTGTGATGAACATAGATGTTTGTTCTGCGTCTGGGTGTTATATTGTATTCTATGTATGTATTTACAAACAAAAAAGTATATAAGTATTATATCCGTTATCTGGTTCCCATAGTAAAAGCTATGCTTAGTTTGGGGCTAGATGGCGATGTGTGAATTGTCCACACATATTTATTATTATTTATTATATATTAAACTTACCTAAAATTTTCAAATTCCAAATGTCGTTAACATTAATAAACACTGCGAAAAAACCTAGTACACGCGTGCGTTTTCGTGTCGCGTTCTTTGAAAATGATTTCTGTTTTCGGGTAACGCGTGCGCACTAGTCGGCGCGCTGTACCGACTTCACTTCACTAGCTTGATGCTTGATGGTTACCGGACGTGCAGCTAATGCTCAGAAAGTAGCCCAAGACCGAGAGCTAGCGTTGGAAAATTCAAAGTAGGTAATTGAAGGCAGCGATCTAGCTGTGGGTTATCTACGTAGTTGTATAATCATCTTGATTAATAAAAATGGTCATCACAGCAGTGCAGTAACTCAAGGGTTTTTTAAATTGTAAAAAGTATTATCTTTTCATTTAGAAGGAAATCAATGAAAGAGCTAGTTAGAACTTCACGTAACAAAATCGTCAAGCTAAAACGGCTGCGCGAATTGATAAGAGAATCATTTTAAAAATATTGCTTCCATCAGTAGGTGAATTTAGTCGGAGCACGACCTCGAAGGCCTTATTAATACCCAACCAGGATCAACATAATACTAGGTATTTATGCAGTTATTAAAATAATCGTTAAGACCGATCTCCGTGCATCCTATCTCGCTCTCGCATTACAACATTTTTGAAGGTAAGTATTATTAATACGAAAATTCTTACAGTTGAAAAATCTGAGTTTTAATGTATGAAATCATGTTTGGATGAATGTGTTTAGTGTTTTTATTGTTGAACACTCCAATCGAGTGGTAAATTGCGAAAGAAGCGCTTCTAAAACCAGTTTATAAAATAAGTATAAACTGATATAACTATAGATTTTACTAGGTGGTAGAACTTTTCTGCAAAGTTCGTCTAGGTAGGTACCACCGCTCTGCCAGTTATTCTGCCGCCAAGCAGTAGTGTGCAAGCACTACTGTGTTCCGGTTTGAAGGGTATTGTAGCTAGTGACATTACTGGGCAAATGAGACTTTATGACCTGATTACACAGTGTAGTAATCTGATTACTAGACTGTGTGATGTCTCAGGATGACGTGCGCAGTGCAGTGTCATGCAAAACTTTATTATTTTAAAGTTCCGAGTGACACTGCAACTGTTATGGGCGGCCGTATTGCTTAACATCAGGTGAACGACCAGCTCGTCACGTCATTCATTCTCATAAAAAAAAAACATCAATGTAAATTATTAATGGTCATGTATAATTGATTTTCGACTCGATATCGAACCCGTACATTGTTATTCTATTCATATTTCAAATGCTGGTATTCCAGAGGTTAAACTGAGTCGTGGACGTTTTGGCGGGATCGCGGAAAAGTTCACGTCGTTCCTTGTATTATATCTCAAAACTTGTGCTTTTTCCAGTGTTAATGTTTTAAATTGATGGCGTTTTACGCACTGCTGAATTACGAGCATGAGCGTGCGCAAGTGATATAATGTGGTGAAACGTGATTTTCCGTGTTGTTTTCAAAATTCCATAGAAGCTTCTAGTAAAGTTGCCACCACTTTACTGGAGCATGACTGGAATTTGACTACCTGACTTAGACTGGACTATGACTAAGACTTGACTTTACGTGAAATATTCTATTAACATGACGAAAAATTACAATACTTGACACTGGCTAAATACACTATGTGTGGAGCCAAAATATAAGAAAAAAAATATTGTGTCGTGAAAGTCGCCACCTATGGTACTTTGTATTGCAACTATTTAGTCCTACTAGCTCCTAGCCCACAAATAGTGAATGTTGCGAACTAGACCCAGATTTGTTCACGATGTGAAGTCGCGAACGTACTGGTGCCTGCTAGTAAACCGCAAGTGCAATTATTTTATGTCGTGGAGCGTGCGATTTAAACATACATATACCGATGTCAGTGAATCTCCTTGGCGCTGTAAATTAGTACGTAACCTGCTAGGTATCTATGTATAAGAATAGGTAGTATCATCTTAAGCCGGACGGCATCCATTAAATTACCGTGAATACTGAACATAAGTAGATGGGTAGGTACAGTTCAAACAAAATATTTCATTGAACTAGTGAGAATAAAAATTCTTAGTAGTTCAATCAATTGAACAGTTAATATAACTACTGAGAATAGACGGGTCTAACGGCCCGATAGAGTGCCACTTTGACCGGCCACATGACTCTGTGTTGCAACTTTGTTTGCATCCATCGGTTCCCCGCGCTTCGGTCCACCTGGTGAGGCCGGCTATACGCTACGTCTTCTAGTTCATGGTCGCCATCTATTTGGGGCATAAAAAATTGTTCAGCAGTGAACGCAAAAGGGCAGATTATTATTATACTATGACTCTATGTCTACAAGCGCCATCTAAAATAATTTGAGTTAATGCAGTTCTGCTACTTGCCGCTAGACGGTAGGTCTTCATAACTTTGCAATAATTCACATTTACAAACGAGTAACAATTTTTACACCGTTGCTTGTTGTTGAAAGTTTATTTCATTTAATTAAAGGCTAGGAGTTTTACTTAAAATCAAAATTGTTCTCTTAAATTGAGTTGATGCAGTTCTGCTACTCGCCACTAGATGGCAAGAGCGTACCTACTGCGGTTGTAACCATTCAATAATTAATTACTTTTCAATCAAAATGAAGTTTTATATTATTTCATAAAATAAGTAGAGAGCGATTTCTTTGTGTATTACTTTCCACGTATTACATTTTTTTATTGCCTTTACTTCTGGTCCAGCGAGCCATAATAATAAAATTATTTGAAGCCTCGGCATAGCAGTTTGCGTCTCTGCCGCTAGATGTCGTAAGGAGTCATGAAGATTATTTAAATATTACTGGCTTTCTTAGTTGTAAAACTGCTCTTTATAATTTGATCTCGCCAATAAGTTATAATTAATATCATAAAACATGATGAAGCATTTTATAAAATAAATCATTGGGTATTTAAAAACTAATCAATATACCTACCAATTTTCAACACAAATGACTTTATTATTGTTCCATTAGGTGTTGTAATAGGTAGAGATAGCTGCCTGCCTAATTGCCTACTATAAAAATAAAACAAAATCAATATGAAATTTACGTGTATCTCTACACGTAAAAAAGGAAATACGTGACCTGAATAGAATAAAAAAATCATTTAATGACAAAAAAGCGAGTTTACCGTACTCGGTTCCTCGCGACATGTTACGTATAAATCACAGGGGGCGCCACCCTCGCCCCTCTCGCCTTTTCAGGGCTACCATCAAATGTTTGACAAATGTAGGACTTGGGATGGAATGACCTCGGACGCTCGGGAGTAATCGGAAGATACATTTTGGGTCGGTTAAATCGGGACAGAAGTAATGATAAGTTCGCGACTTAATTGCTTATTGCCTCGTTGTTTTGCCTTTTGCACTCAATATAATTACCCCCATAGAAAGCAAACTACCCTCCTAAACTCACGTTTCTAAATCGAGCGATTTAACTTTGATTGTCAGTCAAGTATGGTTATTTTTATAATGTACTATGATAAATTCATTTAAAGATATTTTTTGAACAGCTAATGGGTAAATGATCAATATGTTAATGTTATTCCTTTTTTTGGCTGTAAATTTAAGTAATAATGGGTTTATTGTGTTTATTAAGATAAGAGCTGTGGAATAAATAAATAAAGAAAATAAATAAAATAAATGTTATGTTTTTGATTGCCTTAATTTTGATGTTAATTACCGATTACAGATTAACTAACTTTGGCTTTTCACTAAGTTATACAAGTGTTCGCTCCATTGATAGACAACTGCAGAAATGGGAATCTGGGATGTCTCGAATTCCCATTTCTCGTCCCATTTCAGTGTCCCACCAATCGTGCATGATAACATGGTGTCTCTACACGAGTAAGGATGATCTTTTCCCCGGATCCCACATTTTTATAACGATCCGACATACACACGAGCTTTTTGCGAAATAATATCGCAGTGCGGACCCGAGACGAAATGTTTTACGGTTAGAAATGAATATTATCAGTATTAACAAATTGTTACCAAAATATCATTGATAACGATGACCCAAGGGCAACTGACGATCAGAGCTAGTCGTGCCATACTTTCTGGAATGAAGAAGTGGAAACAATCTACCTATTTGTATGAATGTCTTACTTTAACCGATTTGCCGCTAATGGAGTAAAAAATTGCAACATGGAACAACTTCACATTGTAAATCAGTAGAATTTTGACTTTTATTTAACTTATTCGTCAAAATATCTCTATCGTAAATAAAACAATTTCTTTATTTTTCTTTTCTTTTCTTTACTTATTCTTTATAAAACTAATTTCTGTTTTTTTTTTGTTTCTTCAGAAATCAGTAAAATGTCTACAAAACACAGTGTAAAACGCGCGATTAGGGCGGTAGTCTAATACTTTGTTCGTTTATTATGTAAGCAAAATTCCTTTGATGTGAACAAGCCGTGGCTCCAACTATGGGTTCTCGATCAAGACACATAACAAGTGCGGAATAAGTCAGTCCCAACCAAAACAAACTATTACAAACATCCTTAACTTAAAAATAATAAAACATGTACATACGTATAACCAAATAAACAAGTACCATAATATAAAGAGTTGTGTAGTACCTAAGCTAAAAAATATTAGTTTTCTCACTCACTTTCTATACTGATAAAAAAGTAACGAGTGAGAAAACAATACTTATATATTGCAAAAACGAAATCTCGATGATAAGCGCCTATTCAGCTGATGAATGGTATTTTTTAAGTATTTGCATTTCGAGTTTAAACTCGTAGTAGGGCCTCTGTTGACGAATATGTTAGCTCGAATCTTCGGCCGGCGTACCCTACAGGAGATCCTGCTCCATAAGTACCTGAAAAGGTGCCAATATTCAGACCCTTTAAAAACGACACAACCGCCTCTAAATCACACAACAAGTTCCACCACAAGTCAACATGGTAAGGTCGATTTTCATTTAACGTAAGTAGTTGTTTTTGTACAAGTGTATCATGTTTCGGGGAAGTTCTTCAAGAAACAACGGGTTTTCCTCTGGGTCACCCGGGGGAGAGGGCGGTTTCCCATCTAAATCTCCCAAACGAGGGATTCCAAGGCGAATTACCGAAAAGATGTACCAAGTGAGACGAAAAAATGTTACGTATAGGTACACAAATGTGTATTGTATTATTCTGAAGGGATACAGAATTTAAAAATGATCCGTGTTTTTTGGAATGTATAAACAAAATAAAAATTCACTAAGTCAACATTTATTTAAATAAACTGTTGTGTGTATTTGTGCCAAGGAAAAAACATATTTAGGTAAGTTCATGATTTAGTATGTACCTACTTATAAGTATAAATAAAATTTAATGAGAAATGGTTAACTAACTATTGGAAAGTTGAACCATTTGTAAAAAACTACTTTTACAAAATTAATGTAAGTTACATAATGTAATGAAAGTTCGTAGGCTGACCCTCCACTCCACCAATGACCCTGGTCAGAACCGCGGGGAGCCGATGGATGCAGGAGGCAAGCAGCCGCTTAAAGTAGCGCTCTATGGCGGAGCCTATGTTCAGCAGTGGACGTCTTCAGGCTGTCGATGATGATGATGATAATGAAGTTTCAATCTTTCTTAGAGCTTTTCAATAAGATTGTCATATGCAAATAATTCATGAACAACTATAATACCAAAAAAAAAGAAAACAATAATTAACCAGAGGTACATACTTACACCAAATCCGAATACTTTCAGTTAAACTACTACCTAAGTATCATGGCGTCTAACACTCGCCACGCAAGATCCAGTAGCAATGTAGTCATCATATTGTATTTTAACCGCTTCTTTTTTCGCGCCAAACTTTTTCAATATGGCCGGCGAGAGCCACGCGCTGCCACCATTAAACACCGACACTTCACCGTTGCTATAAACTCACAAATCATGAAACGTGCCATCAGTTAAACACAGACAATAATACACCCTACCACTTAAACAACAAAGCTCATTGTGGGAGAGCTCACTAAGCTCTATCAACGCGAACGAAGCGTTCCCCCCAACAAATTATTTTGAACCTTGAAACCGCAATGAGGAAAACTTATTTTCAATTAATTCTCACGGAAAATCGTGAAACGAACAAAGAGAGCGAGGAACGAGGCCAACATTCGTTAATAATGTAATGTATATTTATTCGTCTACATTATTATCACCGCCGATGTCGACCGCGTCAAGTAGGAGCGCTTTTATATTAATTACCACGGAATCTCACTAAGAACTTTTCCCAAAAATTATATAGGGGTTTATTTAAGGTCGTTATACAAATCTAGTTTTAACATTTTAGTTTCAAAAAGTCGATTTGTTAAATTAGGTATGTTTAAATACTTACTGATAAAAGAAAAATTGAAACATTTATGTTGACGAAAGATGCAATTTTTTTACGCCATTTCCAAGTTGGACGCTGAAATGAGTGGTTGTCTGGAGCTAAACGGATATCCTCGAAGGCATCGTTGATATATTGAAAACTAAAATTTTATAAATACCAACGAAATAAAGGATATGTTTCGTCTTTACCAGCGTTTTATTAATTTTCAAAAACCACTTTATATATTGTTTTTTTTGCGGCCTAATTTATATGACATCAAGCGTTCCGCATCTAATCAATACACGGTGATGCGGCTGGCGCGCTACAACTTCGCCTGAGACCGGAGGCGATCGAGAGCCCTCGGATTTGAGCGAGACAGCATCAACGCTACGCCGGTCTCGCTTCAATCGTAATTCCATTTTCCGCCCGCCTTGGCAAATTGAAATGTCGTAACTCTTGGGGGAATATCGGCTTTCTGCCCAAGAAAAATATTCTACTAAGGCATTGTAACGACGCTTCAGATATTATGGAATATTTCCAGTCCATCATACAGTTGGGGTGCGTCCCCTAAGATGGCCACAATCGTGAATCTGCCGCCACTTGGACGGTGTAGGCGTCTAACTCCCCTTCACTTTCTATTGTCGACTCAATATTTCGTAGAGGGATTATTTCTTTGTCACGTAATGATGAAATTTTTATTTCATTGTTACACGTTCAATATACGTCTGTTTCGCAGCAGACGGTAACTGTGACGGGCTTGGGGTAGGTCAAGAAAAGTTTTATCATAAGTTCGCTCCACGTGCGTGAATCATCTCGCGAAGTTTCTTTGTAAATGTAGTTTGTTCGTGATACTTTGACACTATCGTATTAGAAAGTGGGTTATATAAAGATATATGGCAAGTTTCGCGATTGTTGCACCCTACTTTTTTTTTGCTAAAAGGTATCTATGTTAAGGTAAACCAAGTAATGTTTGAAAGGCCAGCTTGTATTTTGGAGTCAAGATTAAGAAAATTCACTTTATCATAGACTAAAAATAAGAAAACTATCTCACGTTCAAGCATACATGTAGGTACACACAAGAGAAAAAGTGACCTCCTAAAGGGTACAAGTACCGACACAGCGTTATATTAGCGGGAGGCCCAGTAGGTCAGATAAATTGAACCCTACGCGGCCTGTGTTCACACGTAAATAACATGTTGGGTTGGGGCAGGGTGGATTTCACCCCACAAACAACAAAACTCTTGAAAAATGTACAAATATGCAAAACACAACCTTATTCCCTTCACATAAGAATATTACAGCATTCATGAGGAGAAAAACTAATACGGCAAAGCTTACGAACCGATTTTCAGCTCACGCATTCATTCACAACGCTTTTTAAACCTTATCTCATCGGGATAAGACCTTTTTGAGCAATAAAACTGATAGAGATGAGGAGAAAGGATTTCGGCGAACACGCAACAGGGAGCAAACTTCTGTGACGGTTTGTAAACTGTGTGTTGAAGTTTCAGTTAATTTGTTGTAAGAAATCAACAATTGACATTCAACTTTTTTTCATCGAGATTTTGTAATCGTTTCTGATGGTAGAGTTTTATATTTTTATTTTCAACTGTAACTTGATTAATGAGATTTCCTTATTTTAAATTAACCCTTGTAAATTCTCGTAAAATAAAAATTTTTCCTCTAATTAATACGGAGTAAAAATCGTTTTAGTATTATATTCCAAGAAATCTTTTAAGGTCGCGTACTAAAGTTTCACTGAGTCGGGTTTTCAGAATGGTCCTTTTTCTCCGAAGATAGAAGGTTGGCAACCCGGGTCAGGGAGTCAGGGGGCGGGCCCGGGTGGCAGCTCGAGTCTTGCATTAATAATGTTGATATCCCCGCCTTGCGATTAATACGATTATTTGTGTTGGGGTTAAACAAATGGATATTAGTACGCACCTTTACTTAATTATATTAATATTTTAGCGTCATGTGTTATGTTGTGTAATCTTGTAAGTACTATTTTGTGTTCATTTTCATTATTTTTTCTCCACAACTCTGGTAATAATTGAAATGGTTTTCTCATATTCACTTTAATTTCACTTGATTTTGATCATTATTCGAAGTTTGATGATAAAATATCGCGATGGTTGGTCAGCAATGCATCATCACCAGCGCTTTGCAAATGTCTATAATCGATGTAGACCAGTTACCATCAAGCTGCTTGTTTTTTATTTTTATCATCAACATTAACAGCCTGAAAACGTCCACTGCTGCTTAGGCCTCCTCCCAAGAGAACCACTTTGAGCGGCTGCTCGCCTTATGCATCCAGCGGTTCCTCACGGCTTTCACCAGATCGTTGATCCACCTAGTAGGGGAGCATCGTATCCTTATCTTAATATTTTTATTGAAGTGTAGTAGTATAAGTTTGTTAATAGTAGTTCTAAATCTTTGCAAATAGACAATAAACAATCTTACCTCTTCGTTATAAGAATTCCATTTGATGATAGTTAACCTCACAAAAGTGAAAATCTATTGTCTGTACCACTAAAGTCTTCTGTGGTATTGTTTATTATTATATTTTCGGAATAGCTCGACTAAGCACAAATTGGGTAGATTGTAGACACCGATAGATGTCGTTTAATAATTAGAATCAACGCCCGATATTAATAGGGGTCGATTATGGCGGGTGCCTCAAGTTATAAGTGCATGGCGAGAAAGGAGAGGGTTATATATAATCAAAATGATAATAGTGGCATAAGATACAGGGTTACACATAAAGTTAATCCGTGATAGTTTTGGATTTTTCGAAACCTCCGATTTTGATTTACTATAACATAGCACGAGGTGATAAAACTCGATTGTTTTTGTCTAATCTGTGGATAAAACCCATAGGTTATAAAAAAACAATTGTTACTTTGCGATAAAACCACAAGAAAACTGTTGCGACGGGTAATATATAACATTCAATAAGTCAGCTCCAGTGTTGCAAGCAAAAAAAATTTTTTTTTTAAGAGAATAAATGACGTGACGAGCTAGTCATTCACCTAATGTTAAGCAATACGGCCGCCCATAACAGTTGCAGTGTCACTTGAAACTTTAAAAAAATAAAGTTTCGCGTGACACTGCACTGCGCACGTCATCCTGAGACATCACACAGTCTAGTAATCAGATTACTACACTGTGTGATCAGGTCATAAAGTCTCATTTGCCCAGTAATTTCACTAGCTACAATGCCCTTCAAACCGGAACACAGTAGTGCTTGCACACTACTGCTTGGCGGCAGAATAACTGGCAAAGCGGTGGTACCTACCTAGACGAACTTTGCAGAAAAGTACTACCACCTAGTTAAATAGTTTTAAAATAGTAGTAATAATAGTTTTGTTTAAAGCCAAATATAAAAAAATGGAGGAGTGAAAAAAATATTTTATGAATATTATTAATCCTTCATAATTAATCTTTTATTAATAGTATGCTGATTAGAATAAACACCCATGTTCCATACTTAAAAAGTCCTGTCCTTTAAAATTCACGAGAAGCGAATATCAATAAATCTTGATTGATCATTAAAGAGCGAGTGGGACAGCGATAGCCTGTGTGACTTGCAACCATTCATACACAAAAATAACCAATGATTTCGTGTATGAATAGGTGAAATCGCCTAATTGTCAATGCAAGTGGCTAGCGCGGGCGGTGCGAGTATAAAGACTTTTTAAATGTTAAAAAACACCACACATACACACACCCCACACCATTGTGTGTTTTATTTGTTGTGTAGTATTTTGTTATTGATTTTTAATATATGACGTCACCTCAAATTAAAGAATGCTGCTGCCCGTAAATAAATAAATACTAGGTGACGCAATAATCAAAGTAAAGAGATAATTTCATCATCATGCCTTTCTTCTTTAACTTGCACCGAGTGCCCTTAATTTGGATCGTTGCGCACAATAAAACCACATGTAATAACAACTAACGGATTAATGTTCCATCTAACGGCTAATGATGAATAGCCCAAGATTGCGTACTTATAGTCGAAAAACAAACATTTCGTATATTCACATTATAAATTATTATTACGGCACAGGTAACTAAGCTCATCTTTTTTACCATAAATTTTGGTATCATAAAAAAATTTAAGATGCTTCAGTATTTTATTATTTTAAATCTTTATTAAATTAATTAATTTTTAAGCTTTATTAAAAAGACAGTAAAGTATGCTGTCTTTTTAATAAACCTTTAATCGTTATTGCTATCGTTTGTCGTTTATCGTTATTATGACAATTATTACTTTAAATGTTAACGTTATACTAATAAAAATAATTGGTGGCAATTACCTGCGTAGGTAGCTCTGTGTAGGTGTTGAGATATTGCGCGGGCGCTACGAGGATACGAGGGCGGGCGGGCGTAGGCGTCGTTGTAGCGCGGCAAGTCTACGACGTAGAGGCAGCTTTAAGTTGGGACTCATCAGTCACACCCACACATGTAAAATACAAATTTTATTATCTGACATATTTTGAGTTATTTTAATGAGGAAATATAAATAGATTTTATGATACCTACAAAAGTAATGAATTTAACTACAATAATTTAATGTCAATTTAAGATCTATTACATTTACAAAATACAATAATATAATACGCAAATAACTCACGTCATTTAACTTTCAGATACATTTATAACTTAGGCAGAGATATATATCATCCCAATATTATTACGGGGTCCTTAAAAAGTTATTCAAATTAATTCAGATTCAATTCTTTCAAATGCAAAAACAATAATCAGAGACCGAAAAGAAAAGAATTAATTAACGCTCAATGATAGCAGATAATAAACTTACATTGAGCGATACTCTGGGAAAATTCGGGAATGTCGAATTGGAGGTGGAATGGGGTGGGGCACACCCCCACCCGCGCCTTAACCTTTCCTTAACTTCCACAAGTGAGATTGAGTACGTAAGTATATAGAGCAAGTTTAATTAAGACGCCTCGCTGCTCTGTTCCCGTGCATTGTTTATGAACACCGAATAATTCAGTGTAATTTAGATTTTGTTGGGAGGATTATGTTGACGATGGTTTTTTCGCTTATTATTGTTGTTTTGTATCCAAAAATACATTGTAAATATTTTGAGCTTAATCAATATAGTCAAAAATGACAGCCACTCAATAGCTTAAACTAATTACAGCTATGCGATAGCTCGAATAAATGATAACCACCATAGGTGTAGTGCTCATAGCAATGATCGATTAGCCGTTCTTAACTGCTCGGTTAAATCGATGGGTACTTCAAATGTTTGCGGTAGTCTCTATCGGCCTTATAAATAAACGTGGAGTAGTTTTGGATTAGTTAAACTGGCTATTGTTTTTTTCAATCGAATTCGATATTCACAGGACAAAAACATAAAAAAAACAAAAGACAAAAGAAGTTTATTAGTAAGGTTGCATTTGGATGGGGAATAAAAGAAATTTTTTTGTACACTAATTCTTTATTGAAAAATAATATTTTCTTACGCGAGAAGATGAAGATAAACAAGTGACAGTCACTCGATAGTTAACAAATGGTAGCCGTTCGAACCTATCCAGTTGCTATCATTGCTTTTGACACAGGGTGGCGTTTGACCACATAATAATTATAAATGTTATATCACAATATGGCTTGGTGTAGTGACACGCTATTCTAGGATTGGGATCTGGTCCTAAAGTACCTGTGTCGGATTACACACTATTTTGTGCTTGGTAACAGATTTATGTATTGTTTATTAGCCAGATGAGCATGAGAAAGTGATCTTATAATGCCACTGGTGTCATTATAATGGATCGCAAGTTGACCTCAATGCCACTTTGCTGTTAATTGTTATCATCTGTTACACATAGAGTAACTGTCACACTAAAATGATACTTGTCACACTCAACTCCGCACCAGCTGAATATTCCCAGATTCTTGGCTTGATCTAAGTTTGACTGCGGAAAGTAAAGTTTCGGCCGATGAGGCACTGTAGACAAAGCGGCTACCTATATACAGGATGAGGCCAAACCTATCTGTATATATGGTGATCCTTTATTAAAGCAAGACCACCCTTTGGGCGTGTGTGGCGTATTGTACTGATTTATCGACGTTGATTTACCGTGGTTTGTGCGGCGGAGGCTCTAGGTATATGTATTTATGTTTAATTGGAACAACAGGATAAAAGGTTTTTTTAAAGAATTATATAGGTTTTAGTTACACTGCCACTGATTTAGTAGATATTTTATGACCGATTTTCGTTTATTTTAATGCTTCAGTTTGTGGATCATTAGGAATGTAAACCTTCCTCACCATCTCAAAAAATTTCGAGGAAATTGGAATGAGTCCTAATTGTGAAAAAACAAAGAAAAACGTTGACTATTTCTCTTGTTCTTTCGTTGACCTATTTAATGAGAATTCAAATTAAATTCCTATATTTTTTAGAATCAAAATATTGAAACATTTCTCTATAACTGTAACAAGAAAACAAATTAACTTGCCACCTCAGTCTCGCTACCCAGTAACGGAAGGCGCCTCTCTGTTGTGAATAAATTATAACGATAAGGCTTCGCAATATTGAGGCGTTTTGATCATTAAGCGGTCCCTCCCCGCCCGCCTGGTTTCGAGGTATTTTTACAGGATTGGGGAGCTTTTATATTCGACAGGAGGCTGGCGACACAATTACGTGTGTTGTCGATCTTAGATTTGTGCAATCGTTACGATTGAAACGTATCATTTACTCTGGTATTAAATTCTATTATTCTTTGTGGTTCTGTTCTCATTTTTCAATGATTCTGCACAGTTTTTGTCTTTCAGCTATCATCTCTTACCTACTTCCCATTTTCAACTGACTTACACTGGAATTCATAGTCGAGACGGGGGCTCCTCTAGAGGATGAATCAGGCGCTGTGCAGCAAATTTTAACTTTATGCATTTCATAAACAAAAGCAGCCCCCAATCTGGCATAATCCAAGGCTGGATGCTGATCGTCCGAATTTCGTCAACCAAACGGTCCCCTTGCTTTCAAATCGTGTTATTTTATGAAGTGACGTGATATTTAAAATACGAATAAGGTATATCGGTACCATCAACATAGAATCATATGGGCGGCGGACATTCACAAAACGCCTGTCCATTTTCTGTTGGTGTGAGTATTTAAATATGCATTAGTATGCGTGAGTAGGGAAGTGCAATATATCGATATATAATAAACCTAACCAAACAGTGCTGCAGAATTTCGATACTTTTTAGTTTTAATACAATAAAGAAAATTAGATATTCGTAGAACCAGAAGACGCAGCTTAGGCCAGCCCCCACTTGGTGGACCGACGATCTGGTGAAAACTACGGGGAGCTGATTGATGCAGGAGGCGAGTGGCCGCTCAAGGTGGCACTCTATGGGGAAGGCCTATTTTCAGCAGTTGACGTCTTCGGGCTGTTAATGATGATAATGATGATGATGACCCTAGTAAAAGTATATTGAAACATTATAAGAAATAACGTTTGTAAGTAACATTTTTATATGTGTGTTGCCAGTGATGACTTATGGAACTGAGACGTGGTCTCTAACTGTTGGCCTCATTACTAAGCTCAAAGTCGCGCAACGAGCTATGGAGAGAGCAATGCTCAGTGTTTCCCTGCGAGATAAGATCCGAAATGAGGAGCAGAAGAACTAAAGTGACCGATGTGGCTCTTAGGATTAACAAGTTGAAATGGCAATGGGCAGGCCACATCGCTCGTAGAGCTGACAACCGATGGGAAGAAAGGTTTTTGAGTGGCGACCACGAACTGAAAGAGCAGCGTAGGCCGGCCCCCCACTAGGTGGACCGACGACCTGGTGAAAGCCGCGGGGAGCCGATGGATGCAGGAGGCGAGCAGCCGCTCTAAGTGGCGCTCCCTGGGGGAGGCCTATGTTCAGCAGTGGACGTCTTCAGGCTGTTCAAATAACATTGTTCCATAATAGTTAGTTTTTATTTTACGTTCGCGTTTTCTTATTCTATTCATTAAAATGATGGTTAAATTTGTAAAAAGGGTTCCGTACCATTATCTATAAAAACGAGCAAAAAATCACGTTTGTTGTATTGAAGCCCCTATATTTATTTTAGGGAAAAATATAGGGGAAAAGGATGAATGGATGGGACGGGTGCGCCTGTCTCCCTTCGCCGTCCCATCTATTCATCCTTTTCCCCTATATTTTTCACTTTTGCTTCTCTCTTACCCATAAACAGGGTAAGGCATAAAACTAATAAACCCGTGCGAAACCGGGGCGGGTCAGCTAGTTTATTATTAATTTCATAACTCATATTGAAGCCAGACGACACTGGCCTACCTATTGTATTTTATAAAAGTAGGTTAGGTGCCTATTTTTAAATTGCCAGATTTACACCTACTTTTTCATTCTGTTTGCACTTTTATCTAAATCCATTCAGCCACTTTTAAGGAAAGAGATTTTCTACTTTTTAATCTCCCCAAAACCAAAGTAATTTTGTGCAAATGTATGAAGATTTACGAATATCGACAAAATGTAATGGACAGTGTAGGTACATCACTATTCGAGAGGCGTAAAATCGCCCATCCCAAAAATATCAATTAAATCATTAAATCTTTCAGTAATTGCAATCGCATGGTAATTATACGGTGGAAAAAACGTATATTCTTAATATGAAATGCATATTTACTTCGAAAATTCGATGTTTAACATAAAAATATCCAGTAAACTTTAACGTATAAAATGATGATTCTGGTTTTCCTTCGACTCCTCGGGTTACTCTTGATGCACAAAACACAGCACAACACGACACAATTTCACTATTGATACAATATTTAGCCCTAATAACAATATAATCACTAAATTTCCACGTTTTATGCTCTCGCATTTAATTTCATGACACACCAAACTGTCAGAACATGACACGCGGTGTCGGTAAGGCGACGTTGCCGTACCGACATTCGCTTTCTCGCATACTCAATGCGACGATTCGTGTATTAGACAGAGATACAAGACAGTATGTTTACACGAAGGAAGCGGAGCGGCAACGCAGCATTGGCAGATTTTGGCTCTCTCCATAGACCTCCATGATCGGTACCGTTTCTTCAACATCAGAATTTTCAAAGACAACTTGATTGAAATCGTAGAGTATTTAATTATAAAATGCTTTTCCGTTAGAGGTTTCTCCAGCGATTGTTTATGAAAGTGAAAGAAGAATGATTAGGATTTCACCTCTAGGTAAAAGTGGAATGATAGATTTTGGGAGGTTTTTCAACCTTTGTTTATGAATACCACTGTTACATTACACCAACAGCCGGACGCCACCCACTGCTGAACGCAGGCATCCCCCAAAATGCCACTTTGGCGCTTACATCATAGGGGCTATAATCATTACGTTTGGTAGGCGGCTTGTGGATCGCAAAGAGAATACTGCTTGCTGTCCATTCGCTGGAAATAGGCATGATGGCAAAATTTTTTTTGGATAAATTAATTATATTTTTCAAAAGATAAACATTTGTGAAAACAAAAATTAAATATCTCAAAAAATGACCAAGTTACAAGCATTTAAAATGCTTAGAAAGCCGGACTAACTGCAAACCGGAATAGAAAGAGATAGTTCAAACGGCCAGTGACGTCAGAGGAAAGTCGTTATAGTACCTCATTACTAAGCTGGTATGTGACGTCACGAGTAGATTTTTCATAGTAACTGTTGGGGCGCTCTGTTTCGCGAGAAAGGGACAGGAGATGCCTCCTGTAGAAACTTTAAAAGCTTATTACTCCGTGATTTATTTACCGATTTTGCTTATTTTTTCAATTATTACATTCATATTTAATTTTCTTTATGAAAGTAATATTTACTTGTTTATTTTTAATAGCAGTCATCATGCTTATTCCCTTACCCAGCTTGTAGTATCGCGTTATTTTCCCATTGCCGGGTCCACTCGGCTACTACAAGCTGTAAGCTTATTCCAGCTCCCATCTCCCATCTCGCAACCTCCCAACTCCCACTTTCCATCAGCCAGCCACAGCTCTTTGTCCCTAACTGTTAGCTTTCATTTATTTCTGTACTACAATCTGCAAGTATCAATGTGCCTTGATTTAGTCTGCCGGTGATTTGTATGTTGATAATATCCCTGAGTTTCCATTTATAATTCTGATTTTCCACCTCTCAGCTATTAAATCCATTCCAGTTCCCAATTAACTTTTCAATACGCATTTTTTATGATTATTAACGAGCCCCTTAAGCCAACATTTGACTGCAACTTACCTAACATTAAGTGACAATGCAGTAGAAGGTGTAGATTGTTTGTAGACAATTTGCAACTCTTTTCTCCCAGCTCCCAGCTCTAAAATTTCAGTCTCCTCTGGAACTGTAATATCATTTTGGGATAACCTCATTAAATTTTTACTATTCCTGCCTTTTTTGTCTCAAATAGTAAAGACTGGAGATCCCTCCGACCAGCATAGCGATTCAGGAGACCTCAGCGCTGAGGCTCAGCGTCCAACCTCGTCCAACCTCGATTCAACCAACTTTTATTGCCAACTTTTAACCAGCTTTCCGTTCTATTTTCAAATAAAAGTTGGTTGAATCGAGGTTGGACGCTGAGCCTCAGCGCTGAGCCTCAGCGCTGAGGTCTCCTGAATCGCTATGCAGATAGACACTTTTAAGGGTTAAATCAACTTTAATGGCCTTAACGATATACTGAGAAATACTTAGATTATATTATTATCATCACATATTTTTATCAGTTAATTTTGATTTAAAAACAGATGTACTAATTCTGATAAAACTTCTGTTGTATTGAGTACTTGTCCACTTTTTTGAGGTCATCTAATATTTCGTACACGTCTTGTCATAGTGCCATTTTCTCCCACTGGTAATTGTAAGCTCGGCCGGAGTTTCCTCTAACCCTTACCTTTAGCTTGCCCCCGGACGGACGTGAGAACACTTGAAGTTCTTTCATCTTCGCGCAGTTTAAAGGAATTGAGGGACGCCGCGCCGTTGCTGTTGTAGGGAGATAAATTGGGTTACTTAAATTTGATCATGATGAGAGATCGTTAGAAGCGTTAAATAATTTTTGTATGTACCTAACATTTTAGTGCAACTCTGCTATCCCGTGGCTACGGTAACAGCCACGATAACGACAAGGAAGGGGGTGCGAACAATCTCCGGCAGATGCCTGGCTACCAACCCCACCCACGAACGGAAGACGCACCGTAGGCCGGCCCCCACTAGGTGGACCGACGATCAATTGAAAACCGCGGGGAGCCGATGGATGCAGGAGGCGAGTGGCCGCTCAAGGTGGCGCTCTATGGGGGAGGCCTATGTTCAGCACTGGAAGTCTTCAGGCTGTTAATGATGAACATTTTAGTGGGTTGTACGATGTACGAGTGACTACAAACACATAGGAAAAAGATTTATTTCAATTTTATTACTTATTCATATATACCGTCATCCTTCTCATAATTACGTCTCATTCGCATAAAAAAACAATAAATATCACGTGAGGCAGCCACAAATTGAAGTTTTTATCGTTACCAATATATTAACCCAGCCAAGGGTAATAACATCTTGTGTGTTAAAATGTCACCTTGAGATGACCACCTTACAGACGCTTTAACTACTAGCTCGAGTCGGGTGCTCGACAGTAAATAATACCAACAGTAAGGGATCTAGGATCTTCAATTTACCAACACTGCTAATGCACATAATATGATGGTACCATTATCATTATGTTAGCTAATAGCATATATTATGGCAATATACTGCATGTGTAGTCCTTTCCCAAACCCATGGTAGGTATGCCACTGAGTCTGGCCTTCTTATCATACAACTGCTGCAACTTGAACGTAAGTTGCTGCTCCAAGAGAAGAAGGCATCATATACCGGCAATTGTATTACATAAAAATCACAACAGCAGAAGCAAAGCAACAGCAGTTAGCAAAGCGACAGCAAGCACATAGCAATCGGTGCAAGATGCCCGCCTGTTGCTCGCCTGTCGCTGAATGCACTTTGGCCTTTGATACTAGCGCCACTAGCAACAGAACAGCAATAGATGGAAATAAAAGAATGAACTTTTTAGTTTCTCGATTGCTGTCAAACGTCACTTTCTGCCAAAGTCATGTTTGACAGCAATGATTGCGAAATTTATGCCTGTTGCGGTCTTTGAAGAAAATCCGACAATGGTGGTTGTGAATATTGAATTTATTTTTCAAAACTAGTGTATCTATGTGTAATAAGGGTGGATTATTATCCGTTAAGTGTTCGTGAATGTGCACGAGTGTTGGCAAATGGTTTCAATATCATAAAACCATGCATTTTCGTTTTTGCTTCAACGGCCTATTTTAGAGCCTGTCACGTTACATCCGTTCCTTTCGTGAAAAAGGTAGAATGGAACGCTACAAGTTAATGAGCAGCTCCTCCCCTACCTAAACAGTGCCTAGGTTGACAGGATCCTAAGAGCTGAAGAGAAAAAAAGGAATTGGTAACAGATATTTATTTTCGTAAATTTTACAAGCTTTGTAGAAAGCAAAAAAAAAGAGTCTAGATGATGCGGAAGATCGCGAAATTTAAGTTGTTTACGGCCTACAAGTTATCACGGTAGAATTAGAATGTTATTGGATCCAAACAAGGCCCACTTCCGGGTCTTCAGATAAACAAAGCCCGCTTCCGGTCTCCAACGAGGCCCACTTCCGGGTCTTCAAACAAACAAGGCCCACTTCCGGGTCTTTATTCAAACAAGGCCCACTGTCGTTATAGAGACTGAGGAATTCGTTGCCTTTAGTTTGTCCGACTTCCAGAGTTCAGCGGCTAGCTCATTCAGTTATTAGCTTCTGGATCCAGAAGAAGATTCTCGTCCTTCCACCGTCGATGAAGTATTATTACGCAGCTCAGATTCAAGATGCAGCAGCAGGAGACACGCAGGTATTAGTCGTCAAAGCTTTGACGGACGACGGGCCGGAACATGGTGATGAAGTTATATTGCCACTCAATGTTTGAAAAAGGCAAGCCGGTCGTCTCACTAGTTGACGCTCGGCGATAGATTCGTCGTGGTAGATACGGCGGCCGACGGTGACAACAGATGTAGTTTCGGCGATCAGCTCTCGGCGATAGATTCGTCGTAGTTTCGCGACTGGCTGTAGCGGATGTAGCTCGGCGATCGGCGATTTGACAATGGATATGTCGTGGCGCAGCGATTGACGTAGATGGAGATTCACTTCACAATTTTGGTGTTGGATAGCCAAAGATGGTTTTTGAAGGCGTTCTTGAGTTCCCGGGCCTTGCCTGGCCCGGGAATGGCCTTATATCAATTTAGTGTTCCTCGTTCGAGGAGTAAATTGAGACTGCCATTCCATAGCGACAGCTTTTCTAAAGAAACCTCGCTAGCATTCCAAGGTTCTAGATTTTTGCAGTTTTCAAAATTTTGAATACAGAATAGTAAAAAAAATAAATCTAGAGTCAAAATACATACAATCATGGCCAAACTATAAAATACCTCACTGAAATTGACAGTAGAAAAAGAAAAATATGAATTTGAAGAGAAACTAAATTCGAAACAAAAAAAACAGTTTCAAAACAACTGCCATCCGAGCAGTCGTGTCTAGAAATCGGGCCCGTGACCCGCGCGCAAAATCGATAAAGTGATGTAAAATTTTTGAGAAAAATCAAGTTTTTTTGTGCTTAAATTACTGTGAAAAGGACTGTCAAGTGCTGTGATGTGAAAGTTGTGAATGAATAATAGAAACCAGGTAATATATTATGATATATACATACATGTAGCATTACATATTTCCCCCACGACCCCAGAAAATTTTCAACTCCATTGAAAATTTTGAAGGTTAGGAATAAAACCTTGCTCTTTCATACTTAAATCTTGCACTTCTTCTTTTACTCGCTCACAAACATACTTAGGGGATATGGTTCACATATTTGATGACGCATACTCCACAAGGAACTATTCATTATACATAACGAAGGCTTATTTTTTTTAATTAGGTGTCGTTATCCGCACCTTTTTGAAAACCCGAGTAAAGATAATAAGTATTTACAATTAAGAAAATGTACAACACAAAGGCTTATTTAACGAGTTGTGTACCGCTCTTTAAGAATATTACACACACCCTTGGGTATTGAAGATTTCAAGGAAATTAATATTCAAGAACCTTGTATTTAAGAAATTGTAAGGAAATTAAGATTAGAGTAACAACATGTGTAACTAAGAAAGTATAAAAAAAAATGAGTAAACACAATGGCTTCTTACCCACACGACTCGTGTTATAAGATAAAACAAAAAGAGTGAAAAAAAAAAAATAACGTTTGTAAAATGGATTTAAAAAAATAAGCCGAAAGGGTCTAGTTTCCTTGTACAATACAAAAATAATATACGCTAAAGCTATTTACAGAATAAGTATACAATTTAGAGAAAAAAACAGAATACGACCGCTACACTATTTACACTTTAAAATCTTTTACATGCCACTTTCCTCTTAAGCCGTTAGGATCCTCTAAAATAAAGACGAGAGGTGAGAGCTTCTCAACAACTGTGCATTTGACATATTTGGGAGCCAACTTTGAACTGAAATATGCACCAGCGTTACTCTGGACGTAATTTTTACGCCAGACTGTGTCGCCAACGTTGAACTCTTTAAAGGTGTGTCTCGTGTTGTAATGAGCAGCATTTTTTGTGTGTGCAGTGTGTAATGCAACCTGTACTTTATCGAAGATGTTAGATAATAATCCTAAATTAGCGGCGTAGATGTCACGAGGAAGAAAAATGAAATTATCAAGGTTGGAGCAGTTAGTGTATAGTGAACCACATGGTATGGTTTCACGTCCAAAGACCAGAAAGGATGGAGAAAACCCAGTTGTAGAATTTACAGAACTGTTGAGTGCATATTGGATTTTCTGCAAATGTTTGTCCCATGAACGGTGATCATCTCCGACCAACTGTGAAAGTGCGGTGATAATTGTTCTATTATACCGTTCTGTGGGGTTTACTTGAGGGCAGTATCGAGGTGAATAAAATATAAAAGGAATTTTATACTTATTCAGAAAACTTTGAAACTCATTAGATTGAAATTGTGAACCATTGTCCATGATGATGGTTTGTGGCACACCGTGTACCAGAAACACATTATTTTCCAAATACATGATGATATTGGAAGATGTAGCGCGCTTGATAGGGAAAATAAGGCAATACTTTGAAAAAGAACATGTAACCACTAGTATGAATTGATTACGTTGTCTTGTGAGTGGAAAAGGGCCCATTAGATCTAATGAGAGGCTTTGAAAAGGTCTTGAACAAATTTTTGGTTTACCCATAGGACCATATGGAGAATGATTCGAATGCTTATAAGAGAGGCATGTTTCACAAGAAGAACACATTTTAGCCACATCTTTAAACATACCAGACCAATAGTATCTTAAAGAAAGCTTCTTGTATGTTTTGAAAATGCCAGTATGGGGATTACTTTCTGAGTCACCATGGCAAGTTTTGATGAGATTCATTCTCTCAGAGGGAAGTGGAACTTCTTTCCAAGCAAAATCTTCATTTAGATAATCAGGTGAGTTATTATAACGGTATAAATTATTGTTGAGAATTTTGTAATTTGGATAAGCATCAGGATTATCTCGACAGTTAGTAAAAAGTCTATTATATAGTTCCAATTGTGATGCATTGTCTCTAGATATGGGTTCAACACCACCAATAATAGCAGTATCGGGTATTTTATGACGCGACAGAAGGTCTGGGACAACATTTTCTTTTCCTTTTTTATGTTTTAGGTCGAAGTTAAAACAAGACAGACGAAGACTCCATCGTGCCAATCTGCCAGAAGGATTAGACAAATTTTGGAACCACTTTAATGCTGCATGGTCAGTGTATACTGTAAATCGTTTACCGTTATCAAGATAACAACGCCAATGCTCAAGTGCAGTAATGACAGCTAAAGTCTCACGTTCTGTAGTTGAATAATTCTGCTCATGCTTGTTTAGAGATCTACTCATATATGCAATAACAACTTCTTTATTGTCTTTTTCCTGAGTCAGCATAGCACCTATCCCAAAGTTAGAAGCGTCGCAGTGAACGGAAAATGGATAGTCAAAGTCAGGGCAAGATAGTATTGGTGTTGTAGTCAAGCATTCTTTTAATTTAGCAAAAGCAGAGTCAGCCTCAGCATTCCAGACAAATTTTTTTGGAGATTTTTTTCCAGATGACGTTAATTTACAGAGTGGTGAAGCAATAGTACTGAAATTAGGTATGAATCGGCGAAACCAACTGCACGTACCTAAAAATTTTCTTACTTCTTTTTTAGAGGTAGGAGCAGCGTAAGCTAGAATCGCTTCAATTTTACTGGGATCAGCCCGCAATCCTTGCTCATCTACTATGTAGCCAAGATATTTCAGTTCTTTGCGAAAGAATTGACTCTTTTCAAAGTTAATGGTTAGACCAGCATAAGAAAGTTTCTGATGAACTTTAAGTAGGAGTGAAATATGTTCCTCAAATGTCGCACCTATGATTATTATGTCATCTAAGTAACAGAACACTTTATTCTCAAACTCTGGAGTGAATAAACTGTCCATAAGTCTTTGTTGAGTTGCTGGAGCGTTTGTCAATCCGAAGGGCATAACAGTGAATCTATACATTCCTTTACCAGGTACGTAAAAACCAGTTTTATCTCTGTCCTTGAGATGTAATGGAATTTCCCAAAAAGCCTTTGCTATATCGATACTAGACAAATATTTAGCATTTTTGAGGTTATCTAGTATCTCAGAAACAAAAGGGAGGCTGTAGGCATCTTTACGAGTAATTGCATTCAGCTTTCTGCTGTCGACGCAGAAACGCCATTCTCCGTTCTTTTTTGGAGTGATAAGTACTGGAGATAACCAAGGACTCTCACATTTTTCTATAACTTTTAATTCTAGCATTTTATCGACCTCATTGATGAGTGCTTTTTGCTTTTCTGGAGAGAGACGATAACAACGTTGTTTTATAGGTAAAGCATCACCAGTATTGATCCGATGACTAACTAAACTAGTACGGCCTAATTTACCTCGTTGTTCAAAAGAAATACTTTTGAAACGCTTGATTATGTCATTAGCAATTTCTACTTGATTCCCAGACAGATGATCAAATGTTGATATTTGATTTTCAACAGCACAAGTTGTATGATCTTTAGATTCGAGATTGAGTTCAAGAGAAAGTATCTTTGGGGAGAGTTCGAATTCTTTCCAGAAATCCCACCCAAGTATCAAAGAAGGATAAATATCAGGGAAAACATAAGCTTTGATAACATGTGTCTGATTATGAAATCTCAATGGCAAATGAAAATAACCAGAAGACATTGCTTTTTGTTTATTAGCAACCATAACTTGAGTTGGAGACTTGAATAGTTTAAAGCCTAACTTTTGGATATCTTTATGAGAGTTATTACCTAAAATAGTTATACAACTTCCACTATCTAAAAGACCGGAAAAAGGTATATTGTTTATAGACACGTTAATAAAAGGTCTGTTAAAGTCTTTTTCTTTGTCGTAGAAAACAGAAGTTGTTTTGTAGCAAAACATAAAATTTCGAATAGTATTTAACCATTGATTCCAGTCGTTAAGATCAAAATTATTGTTATGTGATTTAGTGAAACCATTCAAGTCGTCAGCTAGTTTTTTTGTTGATTTGATGGAGCACATTTTGGACATTCGCTGATTCTCACGCCTTTACGACCACATTTAAAACAAATGAGGTATCTAGGCTTAGTACAAGTTTGTAAAGAATGGCCTGTGATACGACAGCGATAACAGAATTCTTCTTTAGAAATGTCATTAGTTTGAGATGACGAGCGTGGATGTTTATCTTCCTGCACTGCATTAGTGTACCTTACGTTTGGAGACGCTTTAGGAAGTGAAGCTTTAGAAAATGAAGGAAGATAGGCAAATTCAGCAGCACAAGAAGTGTCTTCAGATCTAGGCTCATGAAAATTTTTGTCTCGTTCAGAAATGCGTTCGTAACTTTGACAAGTAGAAATTAAAGAATCTACCGTTTTAATATCTTTAAGTGCAACAAAAACTGAATAGCACGGTCTTATATTATGGAGTAAAATCTCTAATTGTTCGCTCTCGCTAAGTTTCTTTGAAAGACGAGCAAACATACCGAACATAATTGAGACGTAAACGATAATGGTCTCAGTTGCTCCTTGCGTTCTATTCCTTATAGCTTCCAACAGCTTATAGTCGTAATCATGTATACCAAAATCTCGAATCAGCAATGTGCAAATATCTTTCCACGATAAGGTAGGATTTCGATTATACTGAAAACGAAACCAATGAAGGGCATCACCTGTGAAAATCTCAAAGGCGTGCTTGCAAAGCATACCTTCCGGAATGTTTCGAGAAATCCTAAACTCGTCCAATCTTTGAAGAAATGATCTAGGGCACGATTTTCCATTGAAAGAAAACGTTTTGAGCTCCTTCACAAAATTATCCGAAGTGTGATAGTTTTGTACAGACTCGGAAGCCAGTGGTATACTAGTCAGAATGCTTGAAGGTAAAGTGGGTTGAGGAGTACTCAGTACTTCCAAAGTTTGATTGGTTCCAGTCATAGGTAGTAATTGATAAATCGAGGGAGGGCTAGGCTGAGTCTGAGGGCAAGGATTGTGAATGTCAACTAACACTTCTTCAGAAGATCCTGAATAATCTGAAGTTAAGACTTCAAACCGTTTTTGGAGCGTGAAGAAGCGAGATCGTATGTTTGAGCATGACTCAACAAATGGTGGAACGGCGTTAAAGCGTTCGAGGCGATAATGAAGATGATTTACGAAAGATTCAACTTTCCTCAGGTTACTTTTATCATCCGTGGCTTCGAGGTGCGAGATTTTACCCTCGACGTAATTAAACGTGATCTCTGCTTGGGAGAGGTCATGTTTGAGAGGTATTGGAGAAGATTTTATGTCCTCAGGTTGAATGTGACTCAATTTTGCCAGCTGCTCCTTAAGAGTTGTCAAAGTGTCAGCTGGTTTTTCACCTCTGATAGTCACTTCATATTCCAGTTCAAGTTTGTTTAGAAACGAGTATTTAATTGGTCTCGCCATAGTCACAAGTTGAAGTCAATAGTCAAGGATAAAATCAAGTCAAGTTTAAGTTCGTTTAAGTATTAAGTACTATGCGAGTGTTGTAGAATGTAAGTGTGATGTTCCGCGTGTCCTGCCTGTAAGTACCTAAGATATTACGTTAGAGCCAAAAGTCAATATCAAATTTTAGCCTACTTGAGTAAGTATTATTTTAGAATTTAGAAGAATGTTTTAGAGGGTTCATTTTAGTTGGGCGCCAAACTGTCACGTTACATCCGTTCCTTTCGTGAAAAAGGTAGAATGGAACGCTACAAGTTAATGAGCAGCTCCTCCCCTACCTAAACAGTGCCTAGGTTGACAGGATCCTAAGAGCTGAAGAGAAAAAAAGGAATTGGTAACAGATATTTATTTTCGTAAATTTTACAAGCTTTGTAGAAAGCAAAAAAAAAGAGTCTAGATGATGCGGAAGAACGCGAAATTTAAGTTGTTTACGGCCTACAAGTTATCACGGTAGAATTAGAATGTTATTGGATCCAAACAAGGCCCACTTCCGGGTCTTCAGATAAACAAAGCCCGCTTCCGGTCTCCAACGAGGCCCACTTCCGGGTCTTCAAACAAACAAGGCCCACTTCCGGGTCTTTATTCAAACAAGGCCCACTGTCGTTATAGAGACTGAGGAATTCGTTGCCTTTAGTTTGTCCGACTTCCAGAGTTCAGCGGCTAGCTCATTCAGTTATTAGCTTCTGGATCCAGAAGAAGATTCTCGTCCTTCCACCGTCGATGAAGTATTATTACGCAGCTCAGATTCAAGATGCAGCAGCAGGAGACACGCAGGTATTAGTCGTCAAAGCTTTGACGGACGACGGGCCGGAACATGGTGATGAAGTTATATTGCCACTCAATGTTTGAAAAAGGCAAGCCGGTCGTCTCACTGGTTGACGCTCGGCGATAGATTCGTCGTGGTAGATACGGCGGCCGACGGTGACAACAGATGTAGTTTCGGCGATCAGCTCTCGGCGATAGATTCGTCGTAGTTTCGCGACTGGCTGTAGCGGATGTAGCTCGGCGATCGGCGATTTGACAATGGATATGTCGTGGCGCAGCGATTGACGTAGATGGAGATTCACTTCACAATTTTGGTGTTGGATAGCCAAAGATGGTTTTTGAAGGCGTTCTTGAGTTCCCGGGCCTTGCCTGGCCCGGGAATGGCCTTATATCAATTTAGTGTTCCTCGTTCGAGGAGTAAATTGAGACTGCCATTCCATAGCGACAGCTTTTCTAAAGAAACCTCGCTAGCATTCCAAGGTTCTAGATTTTTGCAGTTTTCAAAATTTTGAATACAGAATAGTAAAAAAAATAAATCTAGAGTCAAAATACATACAATCATGGCCAAACTATAAAATACCTCACTGAAATTGACAGTAGAAAAAGAAAAATATGAATTTGAAGAGAAACTAAATTCGAAACAAAAAAAACAGTTTCAAAACAACTGCCATCCGAGCAGTCGTGTCTAGAAATCGGGCCCGTGACCCGCGCGCAAAATCGATAAAGTGATGTAAAATTTTTGAGAAAAATCAAGTTTTTTTGTGCTTAAATTACTGTGAAAAGGACTGTCAAGTGCTGTGATGTGAAAGTTGTGAATGAATAATAGAAACCAGGTAATATATTATGATATATACATACATGTAGCATTACAAGCCCTCAGTAAAATATCCACCATTTTTACTGTTGGCGTTTTGACTGACAAAATATGACTTTGACTTGACATAACCGTACAAATTTTACTCACTTGATATTGCAAAAAAGCGATAGAAAGCCATTAAAGAAGAAGAAGAAGAAAAATGCCTGTTGGAAAATTGTTTGCAGTTACGTAATAACCCTCTAAACTAAGTAAGGGTGTGGTGCATAATGCTGTACTGATAACATTTTGATGTAAAAGTAAGAAAAACGACTAAAGTGCTACCAATTAAAGATTATCCAATTGATTAGGGTTTTCACACTTTAATTTTTTGTTAATCTGCCTGTTATCCCGAAGAACTGTGAAGGTTGGAACCAAATCGTCATACACCACGCGCCCTGAGACGCGATCGTGCTGATTTTCCGCGATAAAGTATTCTTTGCTAATGTTCGTAGAGCAATCCTCTATAGCTAGATATCTGTCTATATCTATATTATATACACAAGGCACAATTGAATCTCAAATATTAAGAACTGAGATACACTACGCGGGCTTCGTGAGCGTATAGGTCACAGCTGATTAGAACCACCCGGCACCTACTCCGCCCCACCTCGTCGCACGGCGTCCACTCGTTGTCGACAATGGTTCACGGGTGGACGCCGCGTTATCACCAATAAACGTGCGGTCAACCAGTGGACCCCGCGCGGTCAACGAGTGAACGCCGCGTGGTCAGCGAGTGGACGTCGCTTGGTCCACGAATTTTCGAGTAGTCTGTCAACAATTGGCATTAGGTCTACCTACACGTTTGTTTCGTAATGTTAAATTTTAACATACTGGGAATGAAGGGAGGGTGGGGAGCGGCGCATCGCCAAGTATCGTCCTCACGTGAATCATTCGCGGGCAGCGCGCGGTCCACTCGGAACCCGCGCGTTGGCAATGCGCAGGCAACGCAAGGCAAGCGAGCAGCGAGTTGTCCCCGAGTGGTCCACCCGCCGTCCACGCGTGGAGGACGTACGACCGAGGCGATCCGGTGACGCTACGGAGTTGATATAGTGAGCGCATATCCATACAAGTCCATATAAAGAATACTATCCGCAGGAGGCGAGGCGGTGCGGAGTGGGTACCGGGTGGTTCTAATGAGCTGTGACCTTAAGTCCAATAACATTCTGGTGAATTAGCCCTACTGCTTGTATAAAGTCAACAGCCTCTGCAGGGAGCGAGTCCGAGACAGAGCGAACTCCGCCGAAACCGATATACATTCTTAATCGTATTGTATTAACATACCATTAAAAACCTGAAAATATAAAACCTTGAGGGAAAATAGCAATAGTCTCTCCCTTTTTCAGTGGTGGTTTACCGCTTTCATTTGCCCTAGTTTTATTCTGTTTTTAGTGATTTTGATTTGAAAACCATTCACTGAACCAATTTTGATTAAATTTCTTTGGTACTATTCTGGAAGTATATCGATACATCAAAAAAATATCCGTAATCCGTTTTATAAACAAGGACCTCTGAGGATACATAGTCAAATTAAGTATCATAGAACTGAATAAAGAACCCCTCTTTTTTTGAAGTGGGTAGAAAATAATGTGGAGGCTATAAGACTACAAATAGACAGCAGGAAACAAAATATATTAAACAAAGTTATGTACCTGAAAATGGCCAAGACACAAATTGAATGTTTTATGTTATGATATCTTTGGAGACAAAAGGTCAGATAAAACGATACCACTAGCAAATTTCAATTAGCCACAACATGAAATTGCATTACGACGTAGGTGGTGTGACTATGACGTCAAACGCATCGTCTTTGCCTGCGCACGCAATGGAAAAATACTGCCTTAGTTTATTTATATAAAACGACCACTGCTGAACATAAGCCTCCCCCAAAGAGCGCCACGTTGAGCGGCTGCTTGCCTTTCATCCACCGGCTCCCCACGGTTCTGACCAGGTCTTCGGTCCACCTAGTGGGGGGCCTATAATATAACACTTTTATTCCTTGTTCAAGTACAGTGTGGAGAAGTATAAATTATTCATTAAATTATATTGGTTCAAAGTGCATTCATGACCAGGGCGTGATCACGTAACTTTGATAGAAATGCAGGAAGCGAAATCTTTCTGTATTTACATTTTACATAGTAAATCTAAGTATGCAATATACACATAAACTATGAATTGAAATGGTCAAATCCATACAATACATACTGATTAGTTTAAATGAAGTTGTTGCCTTGGTGGTCGATGGTCAAAGGATGACATTGGATGCTAACGAGTTGCAACAGCCAAGCGAGCTATGGAGAACTAAAGTGACCAATATACCTCTGAGAATTAGCAAGTTGAAATGGCAATGACAGGCCACATCGTTTCTTAGAACTGACAACCGATGGGGGAGAAAGGTTCTAGAGTAGCGACTACGAACCATAAGACGCAGCGTAGGCTGGGCCCCTCTTGGTGGCACGACGCGACGGCCGGCGGCCTGGCCAAAGCCACGAGGAGCCGTAGACGCAAGAGGTAAGCAGCCGCTCAACGTGGCCCTTTATGAGGAGGTCTATAATATACAGCAGTTTCAAGATTTTTTTTTTGCCCCTTGCATTGAACTGATCTTTTTCTAATGATTCAAGTGTACATGTTATTTTGCATTTCTGCCAACTTTTAACGGTGATACATGAAAAGGTTTCTCCAAGACCATCTTAAACTCGTTTTAACTCGGGCATGTGTTTCACCCAGGCTTCACCTAATTTCTAATTAGATTTTTTAATGTTTACACTAACTTTAGCAAGCTCTATGTCGTCTACAATTAAAGGGTTTCATGCAATAATCGATGAACTAGGTAGTACAATATATTTATTGGTGGTATTGATACATATACATTATACTCAATAGCTCGATTCGAAGGGTTGGCAAAAATGTCATGCAACTCTTTATTCGTCTATCAACCTTGAGCTATTTATGCGTCTGTGTACCTAGTCTGCTAAGTTCACACAGGTCAAACCAAGCTAAGAATAATCTAGAAAGTTTAATAATAATATCGCCTGCATTGCTGTACACTTTGCTATATCTAGTAGATAGACTAGTAATTGTCTGCCTGCTAGCACTGCAGCTATTTATTTTAGGTTCACTGAAGTTCTACGAAAAAGTTTTATCAAGTTTACATTATACGATTATTACGTTGTTACAGGATTAGTAGAAGTATTACTACCTAGGCAAAAATATGACCGGAAGAGTCAATAAAAGCATTCGAAAAAGAAGTCTCATTTTTAAGTGTTCATTGTGGTAAGTATTTAACAGTAATGGCATCATTCGGTTATTATTAGATAGATCTAATGAACCAAAATGAAAAAAAATCGAACAAAGAATATTTTTTTTAAGATTTATAATAATCATAGACATATCGCTAAGAGCGATCCTTTCATCCTTTGGATGTGGAGGATTTATTAGATTATAGATAGACCTCCATGTTATAGATTGTGTATAGTTTTTCTTCCATGGCTAACCACTTTATTCAGGCACACAATAATATGAATTATGTGACGACGACATATCTAATTTATAATGCATGACCGCAATACTTACATAATTAACATATCATTCCAAACAGTCGTCATTGTTCAGATCAATTAGTAATCAAAGCTAGTGCGGAGCTATAGCGCTAGGTGTATATCGGTAGATTGGTCGATGCATACGTCACTGCAAATCGGCGATAACAATGCCCGGTAGACGAGAAATGTGTGTACTTAAATCGATTTAACTATCCCAATATATCAGATAGGCACTTCTACGTAGTTTCTTAAAATGATATTAGTTTTTTAGGAAGATGTCTGTTTTGTAATCATAAACAAATTAAAAATCGATATTACTAATTATATCTAAGATTACAAATCACAAAAATTTGAGACATGACTCATCCATCAAACAATATTTTTATGCATGGCCTATATATTATACTCTTTCCTATAAATAAATATAAATAAAATAAAACAAATAAAATGTTTTTATTTCAAGTAAATACCCATTATAATGCTAAAATACAAAAAACAGTAGAGGTTCATGTCTCAATAGTATAGAACGTAAATATAGCACAGATGACTAAGTTTTTTTTTTTTTTACAATTTATAGGCATAGCATTTGACCACCGTCTCACCTGATGGTAAGTGACGACACGGCCTACGGTGGTGCATGCTTGCCTAGAAGATACCAGAGGCCCTAGCACGAACATTTACGCGGGAGTAAGTGTAACGTTAGCGAAAGTCAGTTGTATGGGGCGCTGATCAAATGCCATACAACTGGCTTACGTTAACGTTACACTTACTCCCGCGTAAATGTTCGTGCTAGGGCCTCTGTTCACCCTTGACTTGAAGGCACCCAGGTTATAGCTATCTGGAAACAAGGACGACGGCAAGGTATTCCACTCATTTGCTGTTCGCACTATAAAATTTGATGCGAAACGCTTAGTGCGGGCTGTAGGAATATTAACGATATAGGGATGCCGAGTATCTGTGCGCCTTGTAGTCCGATGAAAAAATGGAGATGAGGGAATTAGTTCGTTAAGTATGTTGGTAATAGACTGATGAAGAGATCCGCAGGAGAACTAAAGTGACCGATGTAGCTCTTGTTTTTACACCAACCCGACCGAGGTAAGGCAAATGTAACCTTGGTCAGTGGTTGGTCCCGATCGTCTATTTTGCTCATTACTTTTGCGATCAAGTATTATTACGCCTCTATACGTCTTTGTGCTCCATGCAATACTCAAATGTGTGGTCGCAGATCCGCAGGTGACGGCATGTGTGTGTGATGTTTTTATGTGTGAGTGGACTGCGCATATGGTTAGTGGGGTGGGGTGGGGTGAGTAGAGTAACTGCTCAGGCTTGTAGCTAGCTCGGTACATTTTATTGTAGCTCGCCTCTCTAGATACTCCTCTGTTGCGGAGCGTTTTATCGATGTCGATATAAACTGTGTAATGGCGTTGTTATTTTTCTAGTAGCTGTACTGTTACGGGATTGGATAGAGGATTTAATGGTTTATGGTTAAACGTTATGTTGCTATTCTTTCTAGACTTTTGCGAGTTTGTCGTGGTATAAAATAACGACTTATACTTACTTTCTACCAAACGAGTTGCCACATTGTTGATTTGCAAATTCATGGATCTATTATTAGGTTTCTCTTTTAATTATGTCATATCATGTATAATAAAATGATTACTTGCATGAAAAGCCTCATTTTAAAACTTATAATTTAATATACCAATATCATATTTTTTTTAAATTAGGGTTAGTGCCTCAGTTCTCTAGGGAAAGTAGAGGGGTCGATAACCAGTGATCATAAGTTGATTTTTTCGTATGTTTTTGTATGTTTATCGATATTGGATATCGATAAACTTGATCTTCAAAGCACCTCACTATGCAGGTTAACTCGTCGTCACCGGGGCGTCGGTTGGCTGCCCTGTGTGTGGCCAATAATTTTATTACAAGTTCATTATGACGCCTGTTGCGACAGTCAACTCGTCATTTCTTGTTTAGTTTATTAGTTTTCCGCGAGAATCACAGCACTTTGGTTTATTCGCTGTGAGATACTTGAGCAACAATGGTCGTAAAACAAAGCATTGCTGATTGCCTATGATTTTGAAGGGAATCTCTATAGTTCACCAGTCATTACAGTACGAGTTCTTTATCGAACTAGCAACGTCTTTTTGTAAATGTAAAGCTGAAGTAGGTTGAACGAAAATCTCCAAAAGAAAGCCGTAAAATTTACTCAGTAGGTAGACGTAAAAGGCAAGTTGGTAACTTGGTACAAGCGATAGGGGATAGCGTGGAGTTCGGCAAACTAGAGCAGACGACGACTAAACAATCACACCATAGGTATTACATAGTGACGCTGACGCTGACGCTTACTATAAAGGGACTAAAAACTAAAGGTACCTACACAATTTTGACCGCACCTATTGTCGTACTAATTAACTATAGTTTGTGGTCTGTTTATAATAAGGGTCTTGTGGTCAAAATTTGCGGTGCCAGAGATACTATTTTAAACAGTCTATTTTCAATGAAATTTCCAAAAAAAGTGTGAAGAGTAGGTGGCTCTTGAATACACTTATAAAATGCCTTTTTGAAGCTCTCCCGCGATTTCTCTCTCAATTCCTTTTTTTAAGAACTTGTGAACCTTCACAATATAAAGTAAAGTTACTAAGGTAATACTAGTGGTTTCATTTTGATTTTAGTAATTTAAGAATCGGTGCCCAAAATGCTATAATTATTTTGCAATGCAAATAAACTAATAACTCGGGCAACGTTAAAGGAATAAAGGCATATTACCCGTTTAAAATAACGACGTTTAATTTAAATAATTTGTAGATAAGTACTTAGGGTTTTTCTTAAATCGAAATGGCAGTCTATTTTAAATAAATTGACCAAATTGAGCCTACCTCTGTAACTATAGCATGTATTCTATTCTGAAGAGGTTTTAAGCCCAAACCACGAGCGCAAAAACATTCAAAAAGTTCGTAACATAAACCACACTCTTTAATATCTAAATAATCTAAATCCACCACATTTTTTGTTGTGAAGCAGCAAAGTTACTCTTGACACTCGATTTCAATCGTAATTTGGGATTTGGAACGAAATCGTGGCATTTGGTAATTTTAAACCCGATACTAGCGCACAATTGGAATCTTTGTCCATGGAATTTTATGGAACTAAATGTAATTGGCTTATTTCTATACCATCTCCATTTTTACCAAATTATTTAACATTGGAATTGGTGATTGATTTAGATTAGAATTTGAGAGAAATTAGGATTGGATTCAAGAGTAACCCTACTGATCTGTTTATCAGTGTGTGTGACAATGGGCGGGCAGACCACATCGCTCGTAGAACTGACAACCGATGGGGAAGAAAGTTTCACGAGTGACGACCATGGACCGCAAGACACACCGTAGGCCGGCCCCCCACCTGGTGGATCAATTTATGACCTAGTGAAAGCCACGGGGAGCCGATGATGGATGCAGGAGGCGAGCAGCCGCTCAAAGTGGCGCTCTTTGGGGCAGGCGTATATTCAGCAGTAGACGACTTCAGGCTGTTGATGATGATGATGATGATAAAACTATTGAGTGTAATACTCTCAAGAATGAGAGAAGAGGGTACTAATTCTATATCTCTTTTACACTTTCTTAAATGCGCGCGAGTCCAACCGCGCACGGCCGTACTGGCCGCCCGCGCCGTCATGTAAAAAAAATCTGTTATGGAAACAAAAACATCGATGTAGCCCGCCAATCACAACGAATGTCATGTTTTCTAATTATAAAATGTATATATTGACAACAGTTACATCATAAATAACAAGCCTTTCACCTGCCCTTTAAAAATTGAAATAAAATACCGCGTAGTCAAAAATGTCAGACCCCAGCGGGCAATTAAAATTCGTAATAACTCGAAAGCAAAGTCACCGTAAGTCAAACAAAGAGGTGAAAATAATGAATCGTTGACACGCTCCCCGTGGATCCTCCCACGAATTAGAAGACACGCAAAATTATATATAAAACTGAACCAAAAAGCACAATGGTGTATTGCTATTCGCTACCTGAATAAATGATAACATTGCGGTGAATTTGATGTCAATATGTGTTAACACTAAGCTATTTAGTTCACGACTTCGCTTTGCCACCCACCTCCCTACGCACACAAACGCTAACACCCCACCTCCCAGCATTCCAGTGTGGCTACATCGAGCACACACATTGGGAAAAGCGATTTTTCACAGGCAACATTTACACACACCACTACGGGTAGATGAATGTAGTGAGTCCCTTGCCCCAAGAAAAGTTTTGTAGTACAGAATTCGTTCGCTAGTCATGTCTAGACATGCTATGTTTATAAGTTAGAGGTGAATCCTTGGAGACTGTTTTCATGAACTTCATGCGAATGAGTTTAATTTAATATTTTTTAGATATGATTGCTTATATTAATATATTGTTTTATATTTTTGAATATTATTTATTAGTTTACGGTTGCAATTTTCATTTGACATTTTGTATCTCTCGTGCGTCATTAAAATGAGAATCGGCCCCCAGGACTCGACATCGCATTAAGGTTGTCGTTGTGATGCTAAGCTTGAAGCGCGATTGCGATTGCGGATCAGTGGTAGCCTATGTGACTTTTTAGCCGACGTATCCCTGTTTGAATCCTGGTCGGCCACGCATGAATTCGCACTCAATTACAAAGCTGATTTTTCTTGTGTAATAACAATGATTGAAATAATAAAAAAAACATAACTAAACATGTTACGTCACACTTCCCTTAAAACGTATTCGAATAAAGTGGACGGAGTAGACGATGCCAACCAATATTTTTTTAAAACCAATTTACCGATATGTGAAAATTTCAACTCTTTTTATCTATACGGAGGCGCAATAGTGAAATCGTATTCCGAATGCCGCTGGAAAATCATGGTATGAGAATGCATCGAAAATGATTATGAAATGGGTTTGAACGAGATGGCGCTACTGCAGTCACAAGCTGCTCAGTCGGTTAGACAGAGATCAAATATTGAATAACTTAGAACAATCAAAAAGGAACGTTTTAGCTATTCAGTGCAAAGAAAATTGAACCCATTTCGTGACGAGTTACGTAGGAAAATCCTTTATGTACGTTGGTGGAGCATAAGCTGTTTAGTTAGGGGAAAACGTGAGGGTGGCAGGGGACTAGGTGGCTCTCACTGTGGCAGATAATCAATATCCGCTTGGCTTGTGGACACTATAGTAATATATGTTATTTTATACTCTCTCTCCTCCCTCCCATGACATCTCTCTATTTACATCCCTCTCGCACCATTATCTAAAATGGACAGTGGCGTAGATTTGGTAAATGATAACTGTGAGAAAGTATTTATCACGACAATGAAGCGTGATATGTAATTATATAACCTATTTAGGGTGTCGGTGATATGTGGTGGTATTTTCCGGGGGCGGTGGGGGCGAGAGGTTGTAGTTCAGTAATATATTTGTTTTTATTGTCGATATCTAGGCTGTGAGAGCACGCGATGGCTACTTCTTCATTACGTTCGTTCGTTGCGAGTCGCTCAATTGACTAATCTAATTGAGGGCGTCCTAGATAGTCAATAGTTTTGCGTATATATTAACGTACTCGAACAGTATTTAGGTTGCCGCTTCTCGGTGTTCACTAGAGCTTACTGACGACCTGATTTGTTGGTTTTATAGCTTTTCAGTTTTATGTACGGTTCGTAATAAATCTTTGGTTTATTTTTATGTGATCCATGTTTAAGCAGAAAATACATTTTCTATGAAATCGCTTAGTTGTACAATTAAAGAATTAGTAGACTGTCACTAAGATTTTACTTTACGTGAAATATTCTATAAATAACACGATGAAAAATTATAATACTTCAAACTAGCTAAATACTCTACATTGTGTAAAGCCAAAATATAAGAATAAAAATCAGCCAGAGAATAATAATTAGCACAAGCACTTAAGGTTACAAGCACACCGTACCTACACCACAATAATTAATTCAACAAGCTCTACATATTACTTGATTGCGTTTAGGGTTGCTACATCCGAAGCTAATTGGTTTGAAAACCTATTAATTCCCAGTCTGTTCGCAGATTTGACTACAGACACCCCTGTTATGGTGCGCTAACTGCCCCCAAATAATAATAGGAAAGTAATTCGATTGGCCTCCGTCTATCGTTGGACTGTAAGGAAGCATAACGTAGTGACTAGAAGTGGCTCAGCGAATACTGTACCTACCCTCTTTGATTTTTTACTCTCCAGACTAATAAAACCTTGTTTTGTGTTAACCTTTACATAAAGGCTGCTTTGTCGTATGTTTGTGAAGGTGATGTTATTAATTTATGTCAGTTATTGTAGTGGCATTGTTTACTTAAACTTACTTTTTGTGAGATATTGTGGTTAATGGGACACTGAAAAAATGAAAATTCAATGAAATAGGATCGCTTGCGTTAGGTATTTGCGGTCCTCTACCAATTAGGATGATGCCCAAGAATTTCTAAATGTCGAACAAAAATTTGCTGCACTTTTAATCTTTTCTATGTTCTCGAGACAACCACGAACCGGAAGATGCAACGTAGGCCGGCCCCCCACTTGGTAGATCAACAACCTTTTGAAAATCACGGAAGCCGATGGATGCAGGAGGCAAGTATGATATATATAAGATGTAAGTAAGATGATGATATAAATATAATAGCACATAGATATTTATTTAACTGAATCAAGTCAGTTTTAATATGTTTCTCGTCCAAAGACTATTCTATTAAAATTATGTACACCATAACACAAAACAGTACTGTTCGATTTAATTTCCCATGCCAATATTACATCGACACGTTACAGCCAAATCTCCATTTGCGTGCTTTAATTACTCATATTGATGTCTATAATTCACGTTGAGGGCTCGCGTCTGAATAAGCGCATTCAGTTATAGCTACAGGCTATAGCCATGTGAGCTTAAAGGTCACAGCTGATTAGAACCACCCGGCATCCACTCCGCACCGCCTCGTCGCACAGCGTCCACTCGTTGTCGACAGGTGGTCCACGGGTGAACGCCGCGTTATCACCAATAAACGTCGCGCACACAACCAGTGGACCCCGCGTGGTCAACGAGTGAACGCCGCGTGGTCAACGAGTGGACGTCGCTTAGTCCACAATCTTTCGAGTAGTCTGTAAACAATTGGCACTAGGTGTACACGTGTGTTTCGTAATGTAATTGAAAGAAAGGCTGGGAATGAAAGGAGGTTGGGGAGCGGTGCATCGTCAAGTATCGTCCTCGCGTGAATCATTCACGGGCAGCGCGCGGTCAGAACCCGCGCATTTTCAATGCGTAGTCAACACACCATGCGAGCAGCAAGTTGTAACCGAGTGGTTCACCTGCCGTCCGTGCGTGCGCCGTCCGAGGCGATCCGGTGACATTACGGAGTTGATATAGTGAGCGCATATCCATACGAGTCCATATGAAAAATACTAGCCGCAGAAGGCGAGGCGGTGCGGAGTGGGTGCCGGGTGGTTGTAATGAGCTGTGACCTTAATCCATAAGCAATATTAGCGGAATCTGCATTGAGTGGGATAGCCATCAGGTGTCCCGTTTAACACGGGATGTCCAGATTCCGAAAGGCTTTGACATTTGTTCTTTTTTTTGCTGTCCCCACTAACATAAATAACGCGTCCGAGTTATCCACATTAGGAATAATCGCAGAGGTCTACTCTGCCACAGTGCAATGGTAGAGTCTTGTTATGGGGGAACCGCCTCCTTGATCATGGTGTCTCCTACGCCAGGTAAGTATGTATGTTCCATATATGCTATTTACTCCAATTATCTTCCTGCGATGGCCGTTTGGTCTCGGAGCAGGAATAGGACTACCTCATCCTTTCCCATGTGCAGCAGCATTCTCCACGATCTGCATAACAGTCTACTATGTTTATGACAACCCCCCGCTCTCCCCTTTCGGTATTTCTCTACGAGATACGATCTGAAACGAGGAGATCCACACGAGAACTAAAGTGACCGATACAGCTCTTAGAATTAGCAAGTTGATATGGCGATAGCCAGGCCACATCGCTCGTAGAACCGACTAGAAGAAAGGTTCCCAAGTGGCCACCAATCGGAAGGCGCAGCATAGGTCACCCCTCAACCAGGTGGGGGACGAACTGATTGAAACCGCGAGGAGTTTAGCAGAATACGTCTGCAAGCTGTTGATGATGATAATCACTAACTTTACTAGGTGGTAGAACTTTTCTGCAAAGTTCGTCTAGGTAGGTACCACCGCTCTGCCAGTTATTCTGCCGCCAAGCAGTAGTGTGCAAGCACTACTGTGTTCCGGTTTGAAGGGTATTGTAGCTAGTGAAATTACTGGGCAAATGAGACTTTATGACCTGATTACACAGTGTAGTAATCTGATTACTAGACTGTGTGATGTCTCAGGATGACGTGCGCAGTGCAGTGTCACGCAAAACTTTACTATTTTAAAGTTCCGAGTGTCACTGCAACTGTCATGGGCGGCTGTATTGCTTAACACCAGGTGAACGACCAGCTCGTCACGTCATTCATTCTCATAAAAAAAAAACCCGAAAACTTATATCTACGATATAGAGTGATTATAGTAGGCTGTACTAGGTATAGAAGTATAAGACATATTAAAAAAAAATCGAATAATCTCTAAAAAAAAACACAAACAAATCTTGTCCAAACACCGAGCACCGTTCACACGCTTGTCGCAACACTTCAGCAGTCTCAATGGAACTTAGTTTTTTCAATTAAGTTCGACGCACGACACAATGTATTTTTTCACCGGATTATGGCCCTCGTATTGCACCCTCCCAGACATATTGCATCCACCCTCAGTTTGCTGACCTCCGAGGGCTATTGTGGATCAATTTATAGACCTCTCTAAATACACTTTTGGCGAGCCTTTTTCTGTATTGATCTTTGAGTTGCATTCAAAGTTTTATGTCACATCAGATTCATAAGAAAAACGAATCATTAAGTAGTTACTAGGTCACTTACATGGTCAACAATGATTTTAACTTCCTTATAAGTTGTAGATAGGTACTTAAGTACCAAATCATCATCATCATCATCAGCCTGTAGATGTCCACTGCTGAACATAGGCTTCCCCTAGAGAGCGCCACCTTGCGCGGCTGCTCGCCTCCTGGATGCAGGAGGCAAACAGCCGCTCAAAGTGGCGCTTCGACTCCCCGCGGTTTTCACCAGGTCGTCGGTCCACCTAGTGGGGGGTACGCTGCGCCTTCCGGTTCGTGGTCGCCACTCAAGAACCTTTCTTCCACATCGATTGTCAGTTCTGCGAGCGATGTGACCTGCCCATTGCCATTTCAATTTGCTAACTTTTAGGGCTATATCGGTCACTTTAGTCCATCTGCGGATTTCCTCGTTCCGGATCTTATCTCGCAAGGAAACACCGAGCATAGCTCTCTTCATAGCTCGTTGCGCGACTATGAGCTTACTCATGAGGCCAACTGTAAGAGACCACGTTTCAGTTCCAAAATATGTCATCATGTTCCAAGTACCAAATGTTCACAAAACATACCTAGCCCGCTGGACGGCGCGCAGCCCAATTAGGTCAAATGGAAATCTACAGAATTTCAGGAAACGGCTGCTCAGCGAGTTAAATAATAAAAAAATAAGAATTTTACCCAATTATTTTGTTAAAAGAGTATTTATGTCGTTACGAATGGGTTAGTAGGGAATGGGCAGTTCACACAAAATAAATCACTTCTGCCCATACAAGAAGAGATCCCAGTTAGTGATAACATTATTAACAGCTTTACCGTTTGGCATCCATATGAGTATCGTAAAATCGATATATGAAAGCTAGGCTGCAAGCTTAACAATCTGAGGGAATATCTATCAAGCGATTATTCCCTAAGGTTCCCAGAAGCATTCCCATCTTGGCGTGGCGGAGTATTTAGTAAATTATTTATAATAACAGCTAACCCTCCCCTGTCGGTTCCAGGCGGGCGTAATTAAGCGTTGTCTCCTGCCAAATTGGGGCGGGTTGGTACACTGCTTCCAGTAATCCTGCTCTTTCGGGTTAAATGTTGCTATTAATGTCAAAATGTTAATTGAATTGGTGTTATCATTAACCATCAAAGGAAGCAATACATTCACACATATGGAAAATGGGTGCAAACGTGCATTGAAATAGCCTGAAAAATTCAAAATACTTAGCTCATAAAAAAGAGTTCGTGCTACGGAAAATTAGCAACCACCTCTACGAATTGGTTTTATGCTATAGGGAACAATAATGAAAAGAAAATGAAGAGAGCTACAAGAGAACTAAAGTCACTGATGGAGCTTTTAGAATTAACAAGTTGAAGTGGCAGACCACACATCGCTCGGAGAACTGATAAGCATGAACCGGAAGACGCAACGTATAGGCCACCGGGAGCCTGTGGATGCAGGAGGCAAGCAGGTGTTCAGAGTGAGGCTCTCTGGGGGAGGCCTATGCTCATCAGTGGACGTCTTCAGGCTGACGATGAAGAGAACAAACAAGCATACGGCTCTTCTGCTGGGAAGAGGTGGCTCATGGACAACTATATTACGTTTAATTTAAGAAAAAACTTCTAATTTCTAATCTACTAAACAATCAACGTATTGTGAAGATAACATTCATAAAACTCATAATTATTATTAAGTTAATAAAACGGGTCTCACGACGCTTTATAAAAATACAAATTAACACGCGTATCTAACTTTGCAAATGGACAAAAAAATTATTGCTTAGCGCCACATCCCGACAACCTTCGTTTCAACAAGATTTTCCCTTTCCCACGTCCGTGGCCTACTTTCCATCGCTCTTGTTATCATACTCAGAGTATACTAACGTATTTTTGAATACAGACAGACTTCCATAAACAGATATAAAATGGATAAATTTACAACTGATTACGGTTTTAATTTTCATCCTCTAACGCTGCGTTAATCTAGTCTGCGTAGACTAGTTACAACTCATGCCTATTATGAAATTTTGTATTGAATATTAAGACTTATATGTGTGGGCTATGGTTTATTTTTGCTTGTAACAGTAATTGTGCATCGAAGTGCGCAATATTTGACATTGGAGGGTGGCAGATGAAAGTTGATTCATAGTCGATTTGCAGTAATTGATCGCCTGGGGGCTTGCGAATGTGACATCGAGTTACATACGCGTTTGGTTTTACGGTTTGAATTTGTTTTAGACGTTTTACTTTGTTTTGTAAATTGATTACAACATTTTAAATTAAGTAAAGCACCCAATCTAAGCTAATTGGCTTTTACAATAAGAAAAGCGTAACATAGTACCTACATGTCCAAAAAGACTACTAACAATAATGTGCTCTATCGTCGACCGCGTCCTCACTTACCATCAGGTGAGACCGTGCAAGAGATATCTTTGCAAGAGCTTTATTATTATATTATATGTTATCTGGGTTATTATGTAAGTCCATCGGCTAGTGTCGTTTTTTAATTAGACTAATGCTGTTGATCTCTACCGGCACTAACAGCGTCACTGGGCGGGTGCTTAGTCAAAAATGGATGCTTCACTTTGTGTCTACTACACTAATTATATTTCATAGTTACGCTCCTTCAAGCTTTCAATGACAATAATAATTTTAGGAGTTTCCTTTTTTCTGTATTGCATAAACGAATTGACCAAAATTATTTTTAGCCATGAAAGCAGTAGTATCCCTTCATTATTTTTTACCAAGTCAACTAAATAATTGATTACCCAAAATTAGGCAACTGAATTTTATATGGGTATTAAGTTTATGATTTTATTATCTCTTGTACTTCTTCAACGTAAACTACATACAAAAAAAACCGAAACAGTTTAATAAATAACTTCCTACTGCAAAATATTCTGACAGACCAATCGAGTCGAGCGTGAATGTATTGTATCAGGTTCCCATCAACGGAAAATTAAAGCTAGTAGCAACTTTATTGTTTACTAAAAGGGTCAATTAAAAACACCACGAGTGCTCAAATTAATCTATACTCCGGAGCTACCGTGAAACAACTTTTACTTTTTTATTACATATAAGTATTGTGATTATAAATCTATATACAAGCTGTGGTTTATGTTCAATGCTTTTCGTCCTGTAAGTTTTAGAGGGACACTTACTTAACGATACTAAAAAATCTAAGGTAGCAACTGGAAAATAAAGTATTAATTACATATAAGTAATATAATTTTGGCATAGACCTGTAGTAGTTATCTTAGAATGTGTGGGAGGTACTTACTGCAAACCATTGGCAGGTAGGCTAAGTACCTACTACATATTATCTGGAATTTCCACCAAGTTTAGGAAGAGGTATAAAAATCTGTGAAGCCAACTGCATAACAACATAAAATATAAAAAAACAGAACAACAAAACAATACAAAAACAAAAAACCAAAACCAAACCATTCAAAACCAAAACCCAAACCACCAACAAAACCAAACCAAAACAAAACAGACCCAACCAAACGAAACCCAAACCATACCAAAACCAAATTCCAATAAAACAAAACCAAATTTTACTTTTCTAGACATCTTAAGCCCTAAAACACTTACTAAAAAAAGCTCAAATTTTTGGCAAATAATTTTTTCTTACGCTACCAAATATCAATTCGTTTACAAGGAAGTGCATACGTGCTACGCGACATCTTCGACTGCGTTATCGCTTAACATCACTGGTAATATACAGTCAAAAGCCTATTCAAAAAAAGTTTTCAGATGACATTCCAGCCTTTCGGTCACTAGCTTACAGCAGCATTAGCAGTAGCTCTATTATAACAAACAGGAGTGGCGTGTAAACGTGGGTTTAGCCCCATGCCGGCGCGCGGCGGGCGGGAAACGGGAAATTTACATATTATTAATTTACATGGCAACATTGCCCCGACACCCGACCGTTCGCAATCTGTGTAATTTGAGTGTTTAGTGTCCCAAAGTCTAGGGAAATCGATCTGTAAGGTAATGAGCTTGTAGGTTGCTTAGTGTAATCTCACAAATGGTGTTGATAGAGTTAATTTAAAACAAATTATATTAAATCTTATAAGAATTTGAACTTATTTATTAGGTACCTAAATTAGGTAAAGCTTCTTGTAGCTTCTTCATTATAGGTGTAATCGAAGCTACGGATCGGAGTTGTCTATTCTGCATTGTGCCGTATTGCTTGCACCTGTAGTGGAAGAGAGAACTTTGTTTTTTTTTCAAACACTTATTGTAATTGGTTTGCTATAAATTGTTATAATATTTGACATTGTGCATCTTGTTAATTAAATCTGCTCAGAAATCATAATAATTTAAGTACCAAACGACATTTGAATTGTAAAAGTGATATGAATAGCCTATTTGAAATAAAACACTTGGGTTTTGATTTTGAGCTGGGTTTTGACCTCCTCTACCCTCAAAAAATCTTTTTCAACATTTTTTAAATGTATTTGAGAACACATTAAATATAAATGTAATATGTGTTCTCTTTTAATGTATTCAATTCAATTTACTAATATAACTTTACTTTTAAGGTATACCAACACTTGAAATAAATTATTTTTATTTTATTGTATTACTTATTAAAGTAAGTAGAGAACATCGATTACATAATTTAGAAAGTCAGTGATAATTCACAGGTTTTCAGATTGTCTTCAGAAAACTCAACAGTTTTAGAGCAAACAAACAAAAGGTACCTATTTACTTAAATTCAAGAAAAATAATGATTGAATTTTAAATTTATTTTACTGGTGTATAACCGAAACTGCCGCCCGGAACGCGCAGCCATTTTCACGACAAAGCTTCTTAGTTCGTAGTCAAAGAAAGTATAACCACTAACGCTGAGTTAGCATTACTCTAAAAAGTCAATTAATTAACTCTCAAAACTCGATCACAAATATAAAGATTAAATCTGATTCAGTATGTAAACAAACACCGCGCCCTTGTTCGTTGTTCACTCCATATTTTTGACAATGTCATCACTAGGGGTGGCTGTTTTGCATCCCCATTGATTCGTACTCCATCGGGCTGGAATGAAAAGTAGTGGGTAATATCTCCCATTTGCATATTTTAATTGTTATACGAAAGCGAGGGTGTCTCTTGTATTGCGTGCAAAATGTTACAATATAAACAGTAGAAGAAGTTTCACTTAAAGCCCATTTATATGGAGAGAGTTTCTCGCATGTTTCTGGGGGGAAACCGTATGCTATTATCGCATGCGATAATCGCCCAAGTGGGTTATTGCCATATTATTTCTCAATAATTAAATCACTTAAAGTTGTCAATTTTAATGAAATAAAAACGTCTTCATTTTATTTTTGATGAGTGGCTATCAGACGGCGTAAGTAGGGATATTTTTTTTTAAATCTTAGCTGCAATCTCTCGAAATACGATTTTTTCTTGGAAGGTCTGTTTAGACGGAGACAACCAATATTCAATGGCAAGGCGATTCTCGCCCAACTGGAAATGCGAAAATCGGGAATGTTTAGACGAAGCAACTTTTTTATTTTCTTACGCTAATCGTATCTTCGAGTCGAGAAACTCTCTTCGCCTAAATAGGCCTTTATACATAATTATATAGTTTTAGACTTATAAAATGAACTTTTGTCTGTTGAATGTGGTAGAGATTTGTTTATATACTGGAATAATACGAAAAAAACATAATTTAGAGACATTTTATTAAAATAATGCAACAAGCAGTGTCTAAAAGACGGCGCTTTAGCACGCTGCTAGGTGTTGACTGTAGAGATTTCCCTACAGTAATAAACATCTAGCAAGCAACGTGCTGTAAATATTTGTTGTACCACCAAACTCATGCTCATGTACCTACAGTTAGTGGGCAGCAATATAAGAATACTGTATGCATTTGTATTGTGTTGCGTACCTTTATAACACTTGGTAGATTGACTTCTGAGAGAAAGCGATACGTACCATAACAGTGAAGTGCCTCGAATTTATTTAATTTTGAAAGATCCATTCAATCACGATTAAAAAATATTTGACAAAATTTTACGAGCTTACAATTCTCGCATTTATAAAAATTGCAAAAATTAGTCTTCCCTTACTGGTTCCCACTTGTATTGCAACCACCTCCCGTAGTGCGAATGTGGCGTAAGCATCCGATTTGCATACATAGTCGCGACGTCTACAACAAATTGCGCTATCTGTAAATAAAGCAAAGTAATTGAAATATAAATACAGTTCTTTGTATTTATTAAAACATTGGATTCTTTGTAGTAATTATATGTAGATTTAAAATTACAAAATGTTTCATAATAGTATACAGACATTTCATCGATTTACTCCATAACATTGTACGGACTGACCGTGATCTCACTCGATACATTTATTGCGTCCTAGAACCGTTTCTTCAAATAGATAGTTGTAATTTATCCTTCTGTACATTTCCAGATACCACGGTATTCAGTTATTTACAGTACAGTAATAATATTTAATGGAGGAAAATTATGAACGGAGACTGTTTATAATTCTACATTTTTTTTATCTATTAGTAGGAAAAATCCATAAGGTCTTCCTGATGAGTAGTCACGTCGAACCCGCTGAACTGATTGAAATCAAATTTTATTCACAGAATGCTTTTAATCTCGAAAATTAATTGAATGTGATCATCACTGTCATCATTATCATCAACATCATCATCATCGTCATCGTCATCATCATCATCATCATCATCATCATCATCATCATCATCATCACCATCATCACCAACTGTTGTCTAAACATAGGCCACAGAACGCCACTTTGCGCGACTCCTCGTCTCCTGCATCTATCGACTCCTCGCGGTCCCGCGGTGAATTTGATCGTGGGGCGTTATTCATATATTAATATGTCCCGTTAGATATCGTGAATTACGTGCGAGTGAAGCTGCAGGGGCTCTTTATCGCTTTATGCAAAGCTGACAAACCATATTTTGCCTAATTTCACGTTCTTCTGAACAAAGATGACCCAGATGTGCTTGTAATTCGTAACTGTTCTCATTACGAGCGAATGCTTGCACGCAGTAGAGGTTCTGAGGCTTTTTCGTTTGTAAATTGTTTTTGTGATAAGAGATCTAAAAGCCTTAAGGCTTGATAGGCTCTGCTTTAGCTATACATAAGACAGACACTGAGATATTTACTTTAGTGTCTAAAATTAGAAGCTAAAATAACAACGGCAAATTATTTTACCCAAAAGTAAAAAAGTAATAACAAAGGGTTTTCAACCCATTGGGATACCCAAAAATAACAGATACGTCAGTTTGTTTGACCTTTTAGTTAAGGTCAAAGGTCAAATACAATAACTCGTACTTTTACTACTGATAATCTCGTGACCGATACTTATAATTTTTACGGACCTAAAGGTGAACAGTTCTTATCTGTCAAAAAGGACCTTTTTCGTAGATTAATGGGTAAGACCTAAGGCTCCTAAACGAAGACATCCTTTTGGGTTAGCTAAGGTACCTACTCAAATAGAGTAGGGACCAAAGAAACCGTTTTACGCAGTATTTTTTCTATCTGCTATTTCTGGCAATTTATGAGGGTTAAAATGTATTAAGTCGGTAGCTATATAAGTATCTAGTTCAGTCAGTAGGTAACGTAGCGTTGTTTCTATTATTGAGTTAAGTTACTCCATCATAGCCCAATCTTAAATACAGTACAAAAATAGCCGACAACTTAGTAAACTTAGCTAACAATGTGTCAGTTCAGGCGCTGATCCAGGATTTGATTTTTTAATTGTTTTTAGCTTTATTCGCTGCTTTTTTGTGCGAAAATCCTTTAAGAAATCTTCATAAATTAGATTTGATTTAATTAATTTTCCATTACAGAATTTACATTAGACCATCAATTCACCTGATCGTTGGTAACGGTGTGGGTGAAGACGGAGCACGTACCAAAATCTTAGAAGGCATCTTTTCACTCTGGCCTTGAAAACACCCAGAAAACCTGACACAATTGAGTTATTTTTGTGGGTGTCTTCATCCACTATTTAAAAAAAATAACATTATTCTAAAACCTGTTTAATTTTATTCATGAAAACGGAGCTTTTACATTATCGTATAAATTAATTTCAGTCAGTAAGGACAGCGCCATCTACCGTCGAGTGGCAGAACTGAACCGTGGCTATAAAACCAAATCTGCACGAAGCCACAAGATGAGGTGCTACTGTGATAGCTCTTTCAAACAAAAGGGTTTCGATTATCATAACTTTCGTGATTAATTTTCTTAATAATTTATCTTTGGTTCATTTACAGATTACATAAGCGTTGTTGTAAAATTAAAATTAAGAATTCTAGCATATTCATAAAAATAGAAATCTATACTTTTAAAAATTTACCGATTATCTTTTCTCATGTTTAGTTTATACCTCCACTTTTATTAGGTGATTTCGAAGTTATCCAATTTCAATGATAATTAGGATATGCTGTGCCTTTACGTAAGCTACAGTAATAACTATAATAATTATACATAACACACTAACGTAATGCGTAATGTTTCTTCATTTCGCAGTATCTCTCTAGAGGCTACTTCCTGATGCTCTCGCATTAGTTAAGAACGCTATAACTCTACCGCCCTGAGTAATTCCGGTCCCAATTTCCTCTGTCACATACCCATTCGTACCCAGCGGTAAACGTCTTGAAACTTTAATGTCAACATCAACAAAACTAACACTATGAAACTATAGAATTAGTGTAACACAAATTTAATGGCCAGCATTATGGCCTAGTTTACTCAAATTATTCATGTCAATGTTATAGTAGTTAAAACATGCAAAAACGCGTAGGAACTTTCCTGTACTAAATTGTTAGTTATTAGCTGGGGTTATTAGTAATACCAATTATAGTAAAAATTTAATATTATGATCTAAATCACTGCCTTATTCCCCTTACCTATCCCATTTTGGATATAACTGGTGGAGGTAGGTACTGCATATTCTCATCAGTAACATTCAGTGCGTCAGTCGTCATACCGTCTTCTTACTGCGTAAGATTTGACCTTTTTGTAGCATAATAAATCCTTATTCCACAGAATTCGCCCTATTACATAGGTCAGTCTTTGCCTTATTCACATACAAAGAGGTACTTATAATGAACTGTTCACATTGTCCTGGGGCCGTACTGTGATCTCTTAGTATGATTCAAAACAGAGCCTATATTGGATCGCTTGTCAAAATATCCATACAAAAAAAACAAAGCAATCCAATATAGGCTCTGTTTTTGATCGCGCTAAGAGCTCACAGTACGGCCGCTGTTCTCCCTTACGGCCTTCATGTCATCCACATTGAAAATTTTACATTTACATGAATGTTTCTTACTTCTAAAATATAACTTGTTAAAAATGGATGTTTTTAATTTGTTAAAAATATGTTTCAATAGATAATTTTGTTTATTTTAAAAGTTTCCATGGACAAAACGTAAGTATATACCTACTTAGGTAGATACTTTTAACACGCGAAACTTTTAAAAAGAAAACTAATAGGTATGCCAAGCTTAAAAGCCAGTTCTTATTATAGCAGCTAATAATGCCCACATTCTAGAGCTTGTCGACAGTTTGTATGATCTATTCACGATTCTGACATGACAGATATGATAGAGCTATTGACGTCAAATGCAGATATCTACGTAATAGTGTTGACTTACCTGCATCATGAGGGTGTTAAAAGTTCTGCATTTCTTATTAATTAGAAGTTCAATCTTTATCGCACTATTTACAACTTAATTTGAAACTAAATATTTTATTTTACAGAATGTAAAAAAATATTGAAACCGTCTAACACATAACAATTTCTAACATTAAAAAAAATTGTTTGGTTGCTGTAAGATAGATATAATTACGGGTGTTTTCTGCGGAAAATGTATTCTTTTGGAATAAAAAGTTGATTTTATGTAGATCTTGTTAATAATCTTTGTGCAAAATTTAATTCAAATCTGTTCAACCGGTATGGCGAGAAAGTCACAGAAAGGAAACAAGCACAAACAAACGTTTCATTTCGATATTAATAACTATATGCGTTTCCCTTCGTTTTGCTTTTCTGTATCCATATTTATTTAAATAAGTAACTCTACACCACTTGAATTTCATAATCCATTAGTGAGACCAAATAAGTAACAGCCGTAGACGCCACACCTAGATTTTACTCGTAGTGCTTCCATTAGCGAGTTAATAATCCTAGAAGTAGGGTTCCGGTAACCTAGCAGAGATCTGGTACAACAATATCGAGACCAGCGTAAGTGGGTCGGACGCAAACCAGCTCTACTTGATCCCACGTGAATGTATGATTTTCCCCACTTATCCGCGATTTCCACATAGAAAGCGGGGGTGTATGTGTCAAGTTATGACGGTTGCAGAGAACTTGTGCGCGCTTATAATTTATTCAGGACACAATGCCCGAGGAGTGTTTTACAATTTTTCAATTCCCGCCCTGCGGTAATGTCTACCGGTTGATATAAACTGTCCAGCAATTTGATCTACATAATGCCAGAGGGTGTTTAACATTCCGCAGAAAGCGATAGTGCTACATTTTTTTTAGTACCGGGTTCAGCCATGTCTGCATAGTTTTGAACACAATATAACTAACGAAACGTTTGCGAGGTCGCTGAAATAATGCTGTGAGCTTTGAATATTTGAGCAGTTTTCAAGTAAATATGTGTCACTGTATCAAGGTGGGTTGTCAAGGATTTCTCTACTGCTGCCTCCGCGAGGGCATAAATAAAACATTCTAAAGGCCGAGTTATTGCCGATCAATCTATAGGATTTAAGCACGTATTTTAAAAAATGTGTCTTCCTTGGCAGACACATTTCCTGATGGATTACCCACCATGGTCACTTTTCTTACATATTTATGTATTATTTATGTAGTATGCTAAAATAGTGGTACTCGCAAACAAAATTAAAATTAACACTTACCTTGATCTAATAAAGAAAGACACGTGTTTTTGGCAATAAAAATTTTAACCAGTAGACTAGCACCGCTTCCTCGTATCATAAACAATGTTCCATAGTTAGACCACCCAAGATCTTATCGAGATCTGCGGTCGGTTCACACAATGATCGACCAGATGCTGATTTTACATACCGGGTTTATACCGCTAATAAATCAATCCGAATACCAGTGAAGTGTCGATGTAGGTCGCAGTTTGAGCTCGCCTGTTAGGCGCTCTCTAGACTTTTACTTACGTATCGCTTTTCACCTCAATTTCTTTGGTGTCTAGTAAAGATTAAAGATATAAAATTTCAAAAGAGGTTTCAATAACCCTAAAATCGTGCGGCTTTGGATTAGGTGCACCAAACCAAAGTGTTAAGCTAGGGTATTAGGCACCCTCAGAAAAATCGAAACAAACCCAAAATCGATATATAGGTAACCTAAAAAGTCTGGAGTGTGAGGTAACGTAATAAAAATAAGAAGTACAATTGATCAAAGAATCAAAGGTTCAACCTAATATTTTGTACTTATATTAGCTAGCTAACTTTAATGCTAGCCTACCATTAGTTTAGGTGGCTATAAGTTAAGGCCTTCCTCAGTATTTAACCTGTTAGTTTATTGAGTTCTGTCCAGTTCAAAGTCAAACGATTAATTTTTTAGTACTATTTAATTCAAAGTCAGTTTCGATGGTACAAAATAAATAGATATTTCTTTTAATTTTTTTTTTTTTTTTACAATTTATAGGCATAGCATTTGACCACTGTCTCACCTGATGGTAAGTGACGACGCGGCCTACGGTGGTGCATGCTTGCCTAGAAGATACCTGTTCACCCTTGACTTGAAGGTTATAGCTATCTGGAAACAAGGACGACGGCAAGGTACTCATTTGCTGTTCGCACTATAAAGTTTGATGCGAAACGCTTAGTGCGGGCTGTAGGAATATTAACGATATAGGGATGCCGAGTATCTGTGCGCCTTGTAGTCCGATGAAAGAAAGGAGATGAGGGAATTAGTTCGTGTAATTCCATCGCACACTCACCAAAATGTAGCCTATAAAAAACCGATAAGCTGGCAACTTTTCGTCGGTGTCCCAAGCTTTGAAGCTTAGCTAATGATACTAATGTTACTAGTTTTAGCGTTGCTTAGCAATATGTTCCCATAGTTCTGGTATTCGATAGTGAAATATTTAAGGCCGCTTTCATGGCATTTGTGCCCATTAGGAACTCGTTAAGTATGGGGCATTAATGAACCAGTTTACTTATTTTTCTTCGTGGCAAAGGTCAAATAAATCATGTGGCTTCAACTGTTTTTAGACACAATATCAATAAGTTGATTTTCAATTATTTTTCATTCTGAATATTCTAGTCTGTGTAATAATTAGGTACACCTCCCCAGGTACCTATACTTCTTCATCTCTTCTTCTTCTGCCTAGCGTTATACCTATACTTTTTCATCTACTTATATTAAAACTATTAAAATCTGTTATTCTGCTTATTCGAAGGTAGGTACTTACCATAATACACAGACATCTAGGTAATACGTATTATATTATCTGGGGTAATACTAATGTCTGTGCCGTATTATTAGTTCTTGAAGCTAACTGGCTGAAAACATAGATGGCGCCACAAGTATCTCTTTCTCCGGTAAACGCTACCAAATTAAATAATAAACTAAAAGTTTGTCTAGTAATCTCATATATATTTGGTGTAAAATAATACATTAGCAAAATACTAACAAAATGCCAACGTAATTAAGCAAAATGTTTATAAAGAAAACACCACGTAAAATCAATAACAGCAGGAATTTAGTTTATAATCGATTCAATTAAAAACCTATTAGAAAAATCAGTAATATTCGATTACTAAAATAAAAGAAAGCAAATAAGAAACTAGAATAACACTAACACATACGTTTGGTTTAGATAAACAGCGCTCGACGGAAATAGCGCTTCGGCGAACTAACTCTCAACGAAACTGTGGGCTCATGGAATTCAGAATGCACGTACACCTTGTCCACTATTTCTGTAGATTACTATTCTGTTGAATTTCGTTTAATTTTTAGGTATTTTGTACGTCATCTAAACGCTGCAAAATTGTGTATGTGTTTTGCATTATTTATGTGCTTTGGGATGTCGTTGGTAACAAAAGTACTGGGTCAAATTTTAGGCTTGGTTGTGGGTATAATTACTTTAGACGTTCATACTTATCTAACTACCTAGGTAAATATTTTAGCGTAATAAAATATGTGAGCTACCGCTACTCCTCACTAGATGGCGCTACTAGTCTGCTTACAGGAGTTGGCTGTTACCGCCCACCTCGCAAGTTGTTACGAAGTTTCCGCACAGCATTTGCTTGGCAAGTTGCCCCCAACGGGCGGGAAAGCACGGATTTTCTGCTAAAGCTTCCACAATTTCAACTAATTTAGTTTTAGTCAGCTTCCGTGGAGCTAGTTTTTGCGATAGCGCTGTTGCGTTTTATTGGAGGCTGGTTGTGGAGATATTTTACAGAACCCAAAAAGGGGTCAAGTTTTAATTAGTATAATGTTAAAAAAACAGACTAAACTGTTAAATTATAATTTTTAGCCTTATGTTATTATGGAAGAGTGAGAGAAACTTTTTGTAGAGTTAATGTAGCACAATACTTAGTATATAATATAATTAGGTTAGTAATTAAATCATATATATATATATTTTAAATATACAAATTGTAGTCCACACTTTTTTTTATTAAAAAATTATTAGTTAGGTACCTAGATCGTAACTAAAATAGATCTATCTATTTTTATTATTGCTAGATTTTTATAATTATTGTTATAATAGGCACCTACTTAAAACAATTTATTATGTAAGTTAAGAAATAAAGTAAAATAATTCATCAAGCAAGTTGTCAATCATCTGTAATTAATTTATTATTGATACGAACGCAGAGCAAGCTGCGCGAGCCGCTCACGCGATGAACGGAACGAGTCTCGCGCGTCTAGTGCCCAGTATAATCACCTGGTAGAGTAGCGCTAAGCGTCATATTTCGACACCGCTTGCAAATATATGCCGTCTATAAAAATATTTTTCACCACATCCAAGTTGCCGCTATAAAAAGCCAATATAAACCTAAACGCCGCCGAGATCGCCCGCATTATCTCGTGATTATCGCGTGTCAAAACATCGCCACGCTCGCGATACTTCGCATGTAATCTGATAAACGATGTATTCTGCACGCTTCGCGCTCCCGCGCTGTCCTACTCTAGCAACCCAAGTTTCAATCTATCCGTCCCGTTTTTGCGGTCATCCATTTCATTCATGCGCGGTGTACCTCGGCGGCCCGCTGTTTACAGACACAAACAAACAGTACAGCAAACCGCTTAGCTTTAAGTACGAGACCGTGAAAGTGATATTGTCAAGTGTTTCCGTCTCTCTCCAAACGCCGAGCTCTTAGTTCTCAAAGCGGCGCTAGATGTCGCTAAGAGTTGCGTTTTGCAACGAATGAAATGTCACAATTTGGGTGCGACGTTGCCGGTCTTCACCACCCGTTGTGGTGGCAGGTTATAAATGGCCAAGTTGGGCGCTGCTGTTTTGTTGAGCCTTATAGCTTTGTGTTAAGGGTTGGGTTTGATTGGGGGGTTGTATGTTTGTTTGTGTGCGAGCATCACGTAAACGAGAGTGGTATACACGTACGTGAGCTGTCAGTAGCTAATGCGATGCGCTCTGATCGCTATTGTGGCGGAGCGCGCTCGCGCGGTTTATAGCGTTTAATTCAATTTAGTAATTGATACGTTTTGTTACTTGACTTTTTAACTTATGAGATCCTTTTTAGGTTAAATATGCGAAACATAGAACTACTTTTTATAGAATGCTATTAATAGAAAACGCAATAATTATAGATCTTATTTATAAACATTTTTTTTTTACTGATAATTAAAACCATTACTTTTTCGATAAGGTATTATCTATTATTAAGAACTTAATTAACAATGAAAATCAAATTTGATCATTACAACGCATAAACAACTCTTTTAATTAATCTAAAAATCTAAACCCCAATTAATCTAAGCAACCGACACGAATCCTTCTAAGAGCAAATTGTCAAAGTGACAACTCCCTAAACATGGTAATTCACGCTCGCATTCTTCGATACACCGCTTGAGCTGTTGCGGCGCACACTACACCATACCTTATTGCCTTAATACTCTGCAAACACATTCTAATCTCAACCTTATTATTTAGTACTAAAAGTGTAAATTCGTATAAAACCAATTTCGTACGAGTTATCTTACACACACGAAACTTACAAGTACAGTAGTAGACGTGTTGTATACAATATGACGTCGCACATTGTACCTATAAATGAAATGTGTAGCTTTCACGAGGGCACACATGCGTATCGCGATGTTCCTAACAAGATGGGGCGGGACTTTGAGTCATGTGTTACGGAGTTTTTAGGGCTATTTTCGCATGGTTTAGGTGTCGGATGTTATGGTATTTGTATAAAAATACGGGAGTAAGCGCGTGACCTGTTATTGTGTGTATTAGGTTGGTTTAATCACAATTTGGAGTGGGTCGCGATATGGCTTTCCAACTGACGACTTAGAAACAACTAAATTGAATTTTTATGTTTCGATGTTTAATTTAACGGTTGTTTTTGATTTTTTACTGGTTAGGTGCAATTTATTTAGATGTGGTAATGTTTCGACTGTTGAGATTTATGTTGGTAATGAAACAGTTGTTTTGGAAATCTGCGTCGATAATGAGACTAATTTGACAATAGGATTACGTCAAAAGTAGGACTCTACTTTGACTGTGGGATTACAATTGATAAATTGAACTCTATACCTTTGTTGATGATGGGGACTCTATTTTGATTGTGGGAAAAAATACATCGATATTTGGACTCTAATTTGACTGGGAATCTACATCGATGGTGGGCCTCTGCTTTGATTGTGGGAATTCTACGTCAATGGTGGAACTCTAGTTTGATTGTGTGTTGACAAGCTAGTCGTTCACCTGATGTTAAGCGACACGGCCGCCCATAACAGATGCAATGTCACTCGGAACTTTAAAATAATAAAGTTTCGCGTGACTCTGCACTGCGCACGTCATCCTGAGACATCTAGTAGTTAACTTACTAGACTGTGAGATCAGGTCATAAAGTCTCATTTGCCCAGTAATTTCACTGGCTACAATGCCCTTCAAACCGGAACACAGTAGTGCTTGCACACTACTGCTTGGTGGCAGAATAACTAGTGAGGCTCTGTTTTGACGGAAACGTATTTTGTGTTTCATTTTTAACCTTAAATATGTTCAATTGTTTGAAGATCATTTCTTTTATTTTGAACCACATTCCTTGTATACCGATGGATGCCGGAGGCGAGCAGCCGCTCAAAGTGGCGCTCTATAGGTATGTTCAGCAGTAACGTTAAGGCTGTTGATGATGATGATGATGAATTCTGTATCTACTGCGAACAAAGTTGGTATATCAGATTAGAATCATCCCATCAGGAATGCATATGGAGTCGCAAGGCATATGCATAATAAGCACGATAATTGACTTGTCTAATGGACTAATTAATTTCAGTGCTAGCCCGTTCTATGTAGATTTAATGTGTTTGCTATAGGTATATATATATGCATTACGTAGGTATGTAATGTACTCGTTCCGTATATTATAGTCCGCAACGCGTAATATCATGTATAGGTATTATTATAAATTAATACCTAGAAATATAGAGGTTAGGATATTTTTTTTCAAAACTTATAAAAGGAGAGTTCCAAAATCAAAGAGGTGTTCTTCCACATCTACAGCATCTTTCTATTATTTCTTACCAGTACATGTAACATTATTTATTGACTATATAATATAATATATTTAGTTACAATGGTTAATTTAATACCATTTACACTACATAATTATTTCAACAACAATCAGAATAACATAAATAAAAATAAAAATTTACACCAATAAGAATAAAAATACATTGAGATGAAAATAAAGTTTAAATAAGATGGCATAGTGGATAGATAGATAGATAGATAGATAAACTCTTTATTGTACACACCAAATATTAAATAACAAGTTACAAAGAATACAGATACCTAGATGGACAATCTTTACTGAAACACTAATTACAAAATTACAAAATTAATAATGAGTAATGAGTGAGTGTAATGAGTCTTCATAGTATTCGCTGCTACTTAGCACACCTGGACGAAGTTCTATTATCATCATTAACAGCCTGAAGACGTTCACTGCTGAACATAGGCCTCCCCCAGAGAGCGCCACTTTGAGTGGCTGCTCGCCTCCTGCATCCATCGGCTCCTCGTGGCTTTCACCAGATCGTCTGTCCACCTAGAGGGGGCCAGCCCCTCGCAATTTTGTAACAGAATTAATAATAGTTGTAATAATAACCAATGTTCTTCAGGATTTTAAACTATTTTCATTACCAATATCAAGATTATAGTCGTACCTATGTTACAAACAGACTGAGAGATAAAGTTAAATATAGATACTTTAATAAATACAGAAATTCATGAACACAATTCCGCGTAAGTTTTTACAAAATATTTATCGTAAAGGTGCGTTTATAAGGCGGCTTAAAGTTCATGCGACGTTTAAGTGTGCATCGGTGCTGGTATCGAGACCGCGGCGGCCAAGTAAATTAGAGAGCGACCGGACTATAACTAAGAGGAGTTGAACTGACGCTACCGGGGTAAGAGTTATGTGGACGTGCCTTTGGAGTTTTACGTCAATTTCCGTCTCATTCTAAGAGTTGGATTTGGGTGTGTGGTGTTTGATTTGGTACTGAAGATGTCTTGAAGTCTTTAATTTTTTTCTTGTCTTATAATATAATTACACTATAGTACGTCGTACTCCTATTCAAATACGTGGCATATTTTTTTATGGACACTGCTATCACATTTCATTTCTACTACATCATTGTAATGAAGTAAACATTTTCTAAAACCATTCGAAATTGTTAGACATGCAGTAATTAAAACATTTTTTTGAACATAGATCTTGGACCCTAAATATGATTCCCTCTATCTAGGGACCCAGGAACCACGAGGACCATGGTCCCACAATACCCAGAAACAGAACTAGGCTATCAAAATTATCTAACTATGTAACTTTTAAGCATGCTACTACAGTGTGACAGATTTCTTGAATGATAAAAGTATGCCATTTTAGTAAAAACATTGCCCAAAGATTTTTTGTAGATTTATTTAATGAATCGGCTCGGTCCTGGACCTAACTGTTGCTATACCCTGATCATATGTCATATGTCCTGCACACTCATACATACCACCTGTATTAAAAATATGTACATATGTTTGCAATAAATAATTGAGTATTGAGTATTATTATGTAACTTTCACAAACAAATAAACATTGTTTTTTTTTTTCAGCCACTGGCGACTGGCTTGCTTGATGACTATGGATTTGACACCCCAAAAACAGTCTCAAATAAAAATCCCTCCAGCATCCTGCCTCATCCACACTACTCCAACGTTCGCCAGTAACTGGAATGCAGCTCCGCGGCTGCGGTGATGCATATCGTTGTACGTATGGTGCATATGTGTCCCCCCTTCACCCCCACCCGCCGTCTTTGTCTTCCACCATTATGCTTAAGTACAAAAAATACCTTAGGCTTTTGTCGGTAGGGTCGTAGTACATAACGTGGTGAAGAAGTTTTTAATGCGGGCTAATAAACCATTAACATACTCTTTTAGCCATAGGTAGAGATAGGAGTGAAAATATTCGAGGTCTGTGGGTTTAGCAGTCATTGTCACCCTTAATAGATTCAAATTAATCAAGCAAAAAACCCTCATTACAATTCGGAAGTGCGAACTTAGGGTTGTCAAACTAGTGCAGACAGGCATTAATCGTTATTTTTCAGACATTGTTTAGTACGTCTTGGCATGAACATAGAACTACCATTGTTTACAATATTGACACCTCTCTAAGATCAACTGATATCTAGCTGATAGCCCAAAGTTTAGTAAAAGCGGAACTATAAAAAGATTTCTTATAAATGTGTAAAACAATTTATGGTATAGTGTCCTATAGTATTTGTACATCTATATTCAGTAAGAAAGACTTCAACGCGCGTCCTCTGGATAACTGAAATGTTTCCAATGTTAAATTTATTAAAGTTACGATTTATAAATAGTAAGTATCCTTGATGGACCTATCTAGATTCTTAATTTTTGTGGACTAAATGGCGCATGGCTTAATTGGGCAAATATCAGAAATTGTAGAGACGACTAGCGGTATTACAGTTTCTTATATTTATAAACACCTCTGTATGTTATCATGTTACTAAAATTTTAATTGCACTACTGATTTTCTTAAATCGTGTCTAATTTGCTATAACTAATCCATAATAGAGTATTTTAAGTTAAAAACATATCGTACAGTCTGTGCCAAAAGTAGTAGAATATTTAATACCTATACATAACTATTATTCCAGATAATATAATACCTATACAGTACAGATGCCTTATCCTATACAACGGAATAACTCAGGCTATTATACAATTTTTTTCTGCATAACGCAAGATTATCAAGCGACATTTATTGCGCGTAGAATTTCTCAAACTAAAAACAGGATCACTAGAGACGGCTACATTATTTGAGGAACATTTTGGAAACCTCATGTAGTGGTACCTATTTAAATATTTAATGCAAGTTTTATTAAAATTATAAAAACAATATGTGTAAAAATAACTTTTAGTTTTTGATTTTATCGCCGACTGTAGATAGGTATCATCTTCTCGCTCGTTAGGAGCTGAGCATTGACCGTTGATGGATGGAGACGACTCGTGCGCAGGCCGCAGGCGAACGTAGAATAGGTAATATTTGCCATGGGAAGTGTTGGTATAATACCAGTAACATAGCTCCATACAAAATACATGCGTTTTTAATATTTTCAAGCTTTGTACTAGATGCTCCACGCCATTTTACTTACACATTATTATTTATTTTTTCACGTGAAAAATAAAACAATTAATTTTTATTTATCTTTGCTTATCGGGAGCTCAGTTTTTATCAATAAATGCATTATGATGTGATACAGTATACACTTCAGCACTCCAAGAGTTGAAGTCTCGTGTACAGCTGTCCTAGTTCAATACTGGTTCCCGCTACCCTGACAAGCACCTAGCAAAGCACATTTGTTTAGTTGGGCTACTCTTCTATATTTATATTGAGTCATTAAGCAAATCGACAAAAGCCACAGCATATTATAAAGCTACTAAGACTAAAGTGTAGTTAGCAAATGAGACTAGATTTCCACCTGTAGAAGCCTCAAAGGTCAATCCCCTCTGATTTTTTTTAATAACTTTTTATTTTTTTAATATTGTAGCATTTGAATGATCGAACTGTTGCCAGTATTTTGACACCCACCTTGAGTAGAAAATAGAAATAAATGCGAAAGGTGACTTACCTTTACTAAATAGTGCTAATTTGATTTATATGCATCAGTAGGTAGGTACAAGTAGGTACAAGACAAAACGATACTTTGGTATGAAGAAATAAGGTTTTATAATTATTATGAAAATTATTTGATTCCTCAATTATTATAATAAAATTAGGATAGCAAAGGAATGGAACACCTTACCAGCGTGATGACAAATACAATCTGGGAATTTATAAGGCTGCAGTAAATCGGTTTCTTCTAGACAAATACAAATATGTCCACTCCATCGTCACCTATGTGGATGGAGTGGACATAGGTACTTGCTAATATAAGCCTATATTTATATAATAAACAAAAAAAGCATGGTGTGTGTTTTATTTGATATCAAGTTTTACCTATCATGGTACTAATATCTATAGTGTTATTATTTTATCTGTGCCCATGGTAAAACATTTTTTTAACACGGCTTGGCATACAAGCTGTCGGAAGTGTTTTCATTACAAGAATTCAAAAACCGTAAGCTTTTTAACTCCATAAAAATACAAACAAAAAAATGATACTTACGGTTGTCGCTTATTCCCCCACACAACTTTCACAGACAATGCTCCGTTGTTTTCAAACAATGAGGATGCATTAGCAAATCATAAGAAAATGTACGAAGAAAAGTAAACATAAATCTGGTCTCCCTTGAAATGCTCATCTAACGGAGCTATATTATTACCTGATACATTTCCCTTTGAATAGAAAAACACCCTTTAATTTTACTCTCACTAAAACATCACTCCAAAATGATACAAACGCAACATCTTACACGCAACTCTGACTCTTATTACGTTACGTTTATGTACAGTTTTGTAGTGATGTATTATTTGAGTAATGATAGTTTTGAATAAACTGAAAAGATATTGCTTCAGAGATCCAATGCAGACCATATAGTGCCGTCTCCCTTTTATTCGCTTTTCAGATTAGAGTTGGGGTATGAATAGTCTTTTAAGCCGAGACGCGAAATGTAAATATGGATTTAGTTAACAATTTTCGTTGGCTTTGGGATTTGCTAATAAATTAGATATGTACTTACCTATCTATTAGTTTAATAGCACTGCAAGTGCGACATTTTATTTCAATAATGGGGCCGATTTTAAAGGTTTTAGTTAACAGATCTAAAGCTTCTAAAACTATTGCTGTCCTTGTCAAATAGACGGCAATGTAAAAGACGGATATATTTTTAGCATTTTTAAAACTGTCAACTAAAGCCTTCAAAATTAGGCCTATACTCTTTAGTCAATAAAAATAAACTCTGTGATTAATCACTTACTTTTATTTTTGCATCATTTTGGCACCTACATTAATGTGCTTTTATTAACATGAAAATATAAATAAGTATGGAGTAACCCGAAATGACTCGATTACAATAATAGATTTTCATAAAACTATGTTCCTACATAATGCGTAGGTATAATCAATTAGACTCATTTGTAATCTGAAGTATTGTGTACCGTCAGCAGAGTTATTGTGAGAACGAACGAGTAAATCCTAAGGACCCCTAGGTACAGTCAGCAACTAAACTAGCTTATTTATCACAATTAATTTAAAAATGTATTTATTTGACATCCAGCTAACAAACGTCAGATGAAAATCTATTTACAGATATTTTTTTACGGTAAAAGCATAACTTTACTTTTTTGTTGGCTGTGTAAAAGTACTTGCAAATTGATATTACCATCCTCAAGTAAGCAAAAATATTATAACCGCTTGTAGGCTACTTACGTATATAAAAGAATAAAACAAAGCATGCATATGCGTACACGTTCAACTTCTTATTGTTAGACAAAAAAGTTTTTAAACCCCCATCTCGGTGGCTTGCGGTTAAATTATAAAAGAACGGGTACAATGTACAAAAGATCCTTGATTACACGTCACTAGCTTTAAAAGCCCTTTGTTTCTTTTGCTGTTTCGTTTTAAATATCTTCAAAAAGCATATTTTACTTATAAGGAAAGTACTTTGAAGTCTTTGAACTAATACCTAAACCGATGTTCAAATGACTACATAGTTTATGCGACTAATGTTAAAGGACACCAATGGCCTAGGTGTGGCGCCGTACTTAAAAATAATGATGGCAAACAAGCAGGCGGCCCGCTTGATGGTAAGTGGTCGTAGCCGGCTATCATCACCAACAACAAAAGCGTGAAGACGTTGTTCACTGCTGAACATAGGCTTCCCACATAGCGCTTCTTTGAGCGGCCGCTTGCCTCCTGCTTCCCGTGGTTCCAGTCAGATCTACCACAGTTCACCTAGTAGGAGCTGGCTTACGCTGGGTCTTTCGGCTCGTGGTCCTCACTCGAGAACCTTTAATCTTCCCCATCGATCGTCAGTTCTAGGAGTACAAAAACACAAACTTAAAAATTTATATGAGAAATCTTTGTAAATCTAATTCTACCTACACCTACATACACTGTCGTATACAATTACTTACCTTATGCTCCCAGAACGAAGTGGGATCAAAGATACTTCTTCCTACGCGTTGGAAAGGTTAAAAAATACTGAAACATTAGTTGAAACAGTCATCTTATAATGCAAAACAAAAATGATTAAATTGAATTAGAGGTACCCCGAGGTTTTACTCACACTTAATTTTTGTGTTTTTTGCTATTAGTTATTTCTGAATTGAGACATTTATTCCATTTTGTGAAACTGCTATTCAAGTAGAAAAAAATTTTTGAAATTTTTTATGAAACAATCATTATTTTAATTGAATTGAGTTAATTATTAATGAGTAGGTAGCTGGCAGCGAAGCGAACAAAATGTATATTTAGAGAGACGAAAGAATAGCCAGCCAACCTTAAGCACCTTAAAATCTCTCTGGATCAGAAGATCCTTTGAAATTACTAACAATATAAAATGAACACCTATCAAACCATAACGTCGTAAATCGCATGCACTATAATAAGGTTAATTTAAGTAGCTCATATATCAGCGTGCTCCCGAAAGCAAACAATATTCGCTCTTATCTACATTTCACGAGTCTAGGTTTCTGGCAAGCTTAGTTGCGTACATCGTCGGAATTGGCATTAATAAATAATGGAAGGTGGCTCGAGTGGGGCTTGTTTGTTTGCTGCTAACTATTGTTATAAGTAGGGTACGTTTACCAATGTGATATGGTACAAGAAATCCTTTGTAAAAACTCTATCTATACCTATTTATTGCCATCATAAAATAATATAACACACAAGTATCTTGTTCAGTAGATATTTTGGGTAATAAATATAAAACCGCACAAAAGTGTCATTTTTTTGAGTCTGGCAACATACGTGAGTCATTTTCGCTTGTTCTGACCTACTAAGAGATATAATTATTAATAAAAAATTAAAAAATGCAATTAATTCGGTAGTACGTATATATTTTTCTATGTTCTCAGAATTGTATATTGCTTTTTTCCACGCCCAAAGATATAGATGCCTTTACTTGTTTAATCACGTCGTACAAACTCTCGTTATTATTATTATACAGATTAATGCGCTTTAAAATCGTTACTCACTATCTACTAATCTGTGCCTGTAAATGTTTTCCTTTCAGGAGCTTGTACACAAGTTTTGCTACGTGGCTTGGTGCAACAAGCACTACGTGCTCTACGAAAAGCTACGCTTTCGTAGCTAACCTGAAAGTAATCCTACATCAAGTTGTTAAGTCAAATAAAAATAGAAACAGGGCTGAAACTGGGCGCAACGGAGGCCGCCCCTCCACTAGGAGGACCGACGATCTGGTAAAAGCCGCGGGAGCCGATGGATGCAGGCGAGCAGCCGCTCAAAGTGGCGTTCTCTGTGTGAGGTCTATGTTTATCAGTGAACGTATTATGAGTAGTGATGATCAAAAACACTAGTTTAGCGAACAGGACATGGCAACACGCGGTATTATTTGTCCTAATTCGTTTTTACACTAAACTAATCCCAACCCAAGGTATAACAATCTAACCCAAAACAACAATGTATACTGCATTGATCCGGAGTTCCCAAATATGGAGGCGCGGGAAGCCTCCTTAGATTTATTAGGGTGAAGGCACATCGACACAGTATAACTTTTAGTCAGTGACTGAGAGTCACGCAATTATGAATTATTTTTTATTCTCTTCAAAGTTCTATAGAGCATTCAGTAAAATATCAACCATATCACTGACACATTTAATACAACCATGTTACCCACTGACGTAATAGCATCATCATCATCATCAACAGCCTGAAGGGACGTTGAGGGACCAAAGACCATCGCCTGCATCCATCTCCCCGTGGGTTTCACCAGATCGCCGATCCACATAGAGTGGCGGGCTCAGCCTACACTGCATCTTCCGGTTCGCGGTCGCCACTTGAGAACCGTCTATGTGACATAACCGTACAATAGTTATTGGTTATACAAGGGTGCCAAGTTGGTTTTTGGCGCGACTACTTGAATTAAAACCTGACCAAGCGAAAAAAAATGCAAAGAAAGAAAGAGGAAAGTGAGCAAAATATGATTTTGCACACTGTTTTCTCGCAGCAAAGGATGGCATTTCTAGCTGCTGAGGTGAAAATATAATTTTTCACCACAGCAGCTCGAACAAGCGCCCTTTGCTGCGAGAAAACAGTGTGCAAAATCGTATTTTGCTCACTGCGTGAGACAAAGTGATCGTTGAATATTATGACTTTGCGGTAAGTATATTTAGCTAGTACTAATTTGGTAGTTACTTTAGGTTACATTTATATGAAGTTTTGGAGAGAACATGAAACTTTTTTCTTTTTTTTCTTAATCATAAGTACTTTTGGCGGGAACTCGAGTGGTTCGTTACTAGGTATGTACCTACCTGTAATGATGTTCTCACTGCTGAGGTGAAAAATTGTATGTGCTACTCGAGAGCAAAGTTTTTGCATCTCGTGCCTTTGAATTTCTCGCTCAGGATTCTAACTTAGAAATCACGAGCGTACGCTCGTACTAGCAACCTTCGCTTGCTCCGAATTTAACATTAGCACTCGACACAAAAATCAACTTTGCTCTCTTGTTGCACAAATAACTATTTCCTCACTTGACTGACACTATGATTCCTAAAAATCCCGGTGTCCTCATATAATTATATACTTCACTGCTTTAAGAGCAAGTGCAAATTCTGCACATAGCTCTCTATCTGCACTTAGTACTATAATATAATATCTATTCTGTAACATAACTGGAAGTCATTGGTGTACCATGACCATTTTATAAGACTCGACAACTGTTTCACAAGTATATATTTGTAGGCGCATTGGTGGGGGTGTCGCCGGTCGGGCAAACGTTACTTTGGGGAAGTTTAGCTGATGTTACGGAAAATGGGTGTCTTGTTTCGTTATTAGTAAGGATTATTGTTTATGTGGTACAGTGGCCGTGGCTGATACGGTTGTCGAGACAGTCATACTTACCTTGAAATTATTGTAATTTGCTGAACCTTCGAAACTTTCGTTTGTTTTGTTATTAAACATTTATCGACTCACAGTGTATTGATGGAGATATTCCCAACAACGAAACAATAAATGCGTTAGTTTAGTGCTTTTTTGGAAATTATAGAACCAATATTTCTTTAAATTGGTGAAATATTTTAACAATCATACAAATACCCCAGCGTCCCCAGTGGTTAGTTTTAGAAGCTCACTTTTTTCAATCGTATTCTAAAAAGAACTGATATAAAACTAGCAACATAATATCAGCTTTAGAAGTCCTTAAGCCTTTCCGCAAGCACCTATTCAAGAAGTTTCGCGGAAAGTTTCCTTTTAGAAGTTCATTTTATGCGCTTTTCAACTTCCGGATTAAAGCACGCTGCGGTGACTGCATTTTGATTTAGAACTATAATGCAATTTTTTATATTTTTTTTATTTAATATTTAAATACCTGGATCAATTTATTTTATGGGGTCTGTATATTGCTTTTATTATTTGTGCTTACAAGTTGGTGACAAGGTCCAACGAATTAGCAAATGACAATGGAACGGTCATACCTGCTCAGGAACCGACAACCATTGGGGTAGACGTGTTCTGGAGTGGAGACTGCGAATAGGCAGGATACCCTGAGATGAGGCGATGATGCACGTTAGCAGCAACTGGAATAATAGAGCCAGGTATATAGTTCTTCTCATCAAGCTTGATCGCTGTTGCCTCGACCCCAGATAATATAATACCTACAGCCTCGACTATTAATACTGATACTTTTTGTAACGGTGACTAACCGCTACAAAAAGGCCTTCAGGTTTCCGGATAAAACAATAATAATCAATAGCATATAATAATTATTTGGCTGAGCTTTTGTTTCTTACAGTTGGTTGTTCATGATTTTCCTCGTATTTGTTCACAGCTTACCTCTTACTTTCTGTCATTTCCTCCTTTTCCGGATCTATATTTCGAAGTGTATCTAATAATAGACGTGTGATTCTCCTGCTCGGGAATTGTGTTTGCTTCCTACCCTGATATATAAACCTGGGAAAATTCATTGGTAAGTGGAAGGAACAATTTGAAATTGTGATTTTACTGTTTCATATTAGATTTGCAGATAATTACGTATTCCATTAGGCCCGCTACTAAGCCCGTGACTTAATTTCTAGCTTAGAAGTGTTTTTAAATAAAGCTTGTATTCAAAGTACTCTTTTTAATTCGTAGATGTGGCTGGTATGACATTTGATGCTGTTGTCTCAGATGAAACGAATGGAATACAACCTGTGGTGTGATTATATCATCAACATTGAATCGCTAGTTTGTGAAAACAATTGAACAGTTATACTTGTATATATTTTCAATAAATCATGCTAGGTACTTATATTTTTCGATACTTAATATCAAAATTATAAAATTATTTTTTTATGCACCAAATCAACAAACTTACTTATATAATCCCTGAATATCCATGCTGATTACGGCCATAATTTCAAAGGATCACGTAACAAACCGTATAATAACGGCAATAATCATAGCCCTGACGCAACGAGCGACTGAAGAAAGCCGGGTGGCGACATTTTTTCAGCAAATTACACGAACGCCAAATCATTACACACCCAAACAGAGTCGGAGAGGCAAACCGAAACACTCCTGAAACTTCCGAGCGGTTGCCGCCCGCCAGAGAGGGATGGCACGTTTGGGAAGGTACTACTGGATCGCGAAAAACTTTTACAACTTAACTTACTATAGGCACGTCGCTATGTCTAAGGACTTATGATGCTCTTTTGTTTGAAATAAAGGAGCTGAAAAAAATTCTAGTAAGTATATAGACATCAGGACTCAGGGCAACTTTCATTTGTTGTTTGTTATTCTAATATTTCAACTACTTGAGAATGAAAGTTTTTGATTGTTGTTTGTTACCACAGAACACTGAAACGGCTGACCGGAGTAAGATAAAATTTGAGATGTATAGAGCTTAGTTCTTCAAATAACATAAGACACTTTATTCTGGAATTAGGGTCACGCGAGTGAAACCGCGGGGTGCAGCTAGTAGGTAAATTAAAATCTGCTGTACAGAACCTGTAGGTAAGTATTTTAAAAAATTTGGGCATAGAATTTTTAAGCATTATAAGTATAAAAGTTATTAAAATTGCAGTTGTTGCATATTTTGACGTAGATTTTGTTGTAAATGTGTCATTTATGAATTGTTTGAAGTTGCATGGTCTGTTTACTTTTCAGAAAATATTTCTTGCTTTCACAGAACCGATGTTCATACCACTCCAAGACATAAAGTAGGTAAGTAACCCTCAGTTAATCGAGAACTTAACCATAAGTACCGTCCCTATGGTATGAGGTGGGTGGAAGGGGTAAGGGGGTGTATCTAAGGGGTGTGGGAGGGTGAGAAAGTTATTAATTCTGGAAGCGAGAGGCGCCAGCCTACGGCCTGGCTGGCTGACTGCAACACCGAGGCTTACCTTACTCGCTTAATGTCGTCCTGATATTATTACTGTGATATCTTATTGGCATTAACTTATTTAAACTAAGAGCTAGAGATAATATAAGAATATTTATTTTATTTTCCGTAGCAACCATTAAACATGCTTTGGACACGTTAAGCCAACAGTCCTGGCTGTTAACGTAAAACAATAGTCGTTAAGCCAAGTCAGAAGCCTTGGAGCAGTTTAAAAATTCTGACACCATTCTACACGAGAAGAAGAAAAGACAATTATTAGACTTCAAGAGTAGTCCATTGTAAACTTTTCAGTTTGTACGGAGTGCCACGGCACTGCCGCAACCTGTGTTGGAGTTGTAGGAGTAAAACACGATGTAATGCTGAAAATCAATCTCACTCACCTAATAATAAATTTTCTCCTGTTCTCAGCATGTCAGGATGGCCGAGCGGTCTAAGGCGCTGCGTTCAGGTCGCAGTCCACTTCTGTGGGCGTGGGTTCGAATCCCACTTCTGACAAATATGTTTTGCCATATTTTAATGCTGCAAATTACCCAATAAAAAGGTATGTGTGTGAAATTACTTATTGTTCCAGTCAGCTGCACTTGTACTTTTCTTACACCTCCAAACAAGCATTTGTAAATGCAGGAAGTCATACACAATCAGTCGGTGTACGCAATATATCAGATAGTCTGTAACAAAGAACTCATTTTAGTACAAAAATATAGAGACATTAATAAAACATTAAGATAAACAAATGAATCAAAAGAACGGAACAACGGCACTCAATAAAGCTATCAATAAGCTTCAATCACAGTATCATTGACCTATCAACGAGAGAGAATAGCTCTTAGAAAAGACTCCCACATCCACAAATCCATTCATTAAGCTAACCTTTACAGAACAGAAACCCTGAATACAATATAAGGTCGAAAATTACCTTTTGATTAGTGTACGACCTCGGTCCCAGGCGCATAGTACTCATATCGATCTTAGTATGAATATTTGAAGGCAGGCCCGTCCTTGCACGTTGGTTGGTGCAGATCTTAGAAGTGATAGAAAAGACACTTAAGATATGGACTCTAGCACAATATGAGCATAACTCGGAAAATGCGATAGTAAGATATGATGCTGTTTTTATGATTATAAGGATCAAAGACCTTATCATTGCCATACCACTTTCCATAGGGTCCACTCCTCCAGCGGACGTACCCTTCTCGATCCTCTTATCCCGGCAACAGCCCAAGCCGAGGCTCGCACCCCAGGGGTGAGATAATTGCCCCCCACTTTTGTCGGCTGGCTGCCTTAAGCGCCTGCCCTCCCGCCCGGTGACGCTGTAAAGGTCGTTAGAGACCAACAGCAATAGCCCGTTCAAAAAAAAAACCATTGCCATACCTCTCATCACGACTCACTTGAAGATCTTAAGAAGAAGAAGAAGGCTAAAAACGACTATAAACTACGAATTGCTATATTCCAATTTGTGCTGTAGCTATTCACATTAGGAAGTGAAATCGTCAAAGAATAGAACTATATCAGGGGTAGGTATATAGATAGAAAATGCTTTATTGCATAAGAGCTAATTGAGTAGATAGAAGAACTTAATGCTAAGTAGAATTTTCTTCCAGTTAACCTTTGTAGGGGGGTGATGGCACAGAACATATTTAATAATATTAAGTACTTGGTGATGGTAAAGCCCCACCACTCTGACGTAACGTAAATGTAGATACACACAGAATACACAATAATAAATATGTCACTGCATAATACTTAATTAAGTATTAAATATGTTAATTAAAATGAGCATGTCGTTTAAAGTCCACTATGAATGATAATATTAGGATGAGGCCTATGTTCAGTAGTGGACATCTTCAGGGTGATAATGATATAATGATATAACACTACAGAATTGATTTTTTTATTTGGAAGGTGCCTATGGACTAGTGAAAGACGCCCTCCATCACAACCGCGAGGCAAATCTAAAAATTCGTAACTCTCCTATAGTCGGGAGTCCGATGCATTAACAACAGGGCTGTGGGAGTTACCGACTTAGTTCGTAGGTAACTGTGAAATTGCTGTATACGGTCTACGATGGACTTCCAAGAGCCAATGTGCCATGTCAAGGTCTATATTGTTTGTTTACCCACCAAGGATTGCCGTGATTGGGAGTAAACAATTGACTGTCAAAGTGCCAACATGGTGTAGATTATTTTGTCCCAGATAATATAATACCTACAGTACATATGCCTCTCCCATACAACGGCATAACTCGGGCTATTTTACAAATTATTTTATTTTTGCATATTTACTACGTGTTGGCGTATTTTTTCACGTTCTGGCTTTTTTTCCGTGTGTACCGGATGAGACCCCATGATTTTGTGCAATTCTCTACTCTTAGTTTCCTCTCTCTTTATCTGATCTGAGATTGCATCTAGGTTTACCCATGATAAAGTTAGGGCCATCAGCAATTATTTGCATAATAATGTCGAAAGATTACTTGTGAATTTTTTGGCAGTTCTTCAACTTCAAACTGTCAAGACCCATAACATATGTAAACTTAATACACATTTACAGCACCATTAATAAGCAACTACTGTAAAGAGCTTCACCAGACTTCTGAAGACTGTGGTATCCAACTTCGAGCTGTTTACCAATGGCTCATGGCTCAGTAATAAGACTGTGGTGGAGGTCTGGTGATGTTCTCCACTCCACTGCTCGATCAAAAGTCAAGTTTTAGTCCAGCCTCTGCCGTTTTTAAAGGCCCCAGAACAATGGCAACCCAAAGGGTATATAATTTACCAGAGTATGACAGTCAACAATAGCGCCACCAAGCGGCGATTCCACAGATAAACCTCCACAACAGTCCAAAGAGTATATAAGTCTCAATTACACTTCTATTTAGTAATTCTATATCGTTTACACATACTAGCAAGCATGTTGCTATCAACAAAATGACGGACTTGTAATAGGCTGCATTCATTACCAAGTCCATTACCATTATTTACTCATTTACTTTACATGCTTACTAGTATCTATTTTGGTATATTAGGTACAATTGAAAGCCAGTGTCTATGTTCGGATCACTCAGCCAGATCACTTAGATTGACTCAGCCATGTTAGATCAATTCGACGAATGATGGGTCCTTTGTTCTCCCGACAAGGGTTATCCAGAGCTGTAGTAAACCAACGGTTATGGTTTGCTATATTGTGCAGAAATATTTGACTCTATGGGATACAGTTTCTTATGATCACCTATGTTTCTAAGAAAATAAACTGACACTTAGTAATTATTTACATTTTAATTCTTGCCTCCCTGATCCGTCTGAATCAAGCACATAGTTTAGCAATTACTATAAGTACCTGATAGCTACACTACAACTAAAGCATTAGATAAAGTCAAGCAAGTTCATCGATATTTTAACGAGTATATCACCTAGTACTTTTCACGCTCGGCTTGAGTATTTGTTATAACTGGATTATTCTTCTATTATTTAGGTCGACGTTTGCTGACCTTTTAGTAAATATTTCACCTCCAGACTTGTTATTGAAGTCTTGAAAAGTTACTGAACTCCGTATTTCCTATGATATACTGTAATGCGATGGTTCTAATTTACTGTTAGAATTGCAATCTTAATTTAAGAGATTTCAAGCGTAGAATATTTTTGAAATTAATATTACTCTTGAAATGTTTTCAGACTAATTTTGGTGGCTTTCACGCCAAAAAGAGAGGTTTTAAGATTATTTTGGTGGATTTCACGCCAAAATGAGTAAACTGATTTGGTGCAGTTTTACACAAAGAGTGCTTATATACCTCTTTTGCCTAGCATAAAGATACTTTTTTAACCCCAAAAAGGGAAAATGCTAGTTGAGGGTAATGATAATTTTGATGTTTTGTTTTGGTGGTCAAAAAATTCACATATTATTCTGTTTAAGTCTTTGGTTGACGTCAGTCACCACATTGTCACGTTACGGCTCCGCCCAGGGTCTTAGGATGCCTGACTAGGTCCTAATCCTACCTAATCAGACCTTGGAGGGAGACGGCGACATGAGGTAGGTATATAGGAGAGTAGAGTAGGACTGAAAGAAAGAGCACGTTAGAGTAAACAGTAAGATATAATAAATATAAAGAGATACGGAAGAATAGTTTAAAGTCTCTAATGGCTAGCACGGCACAGGTATGGTATGTTAGTTGAACACCAGGGAGGGAGGAAGTAGGTAGACAAGGGATAGGTTACGTAACCGGTGGAGTGAAGACAAGTGGAAAGGCCGGTTTCTTGTTCAGGTCTGGAGCTGGTATGATGGGCTCTACGACCTCTACGTCAGAGGGAGCGGCTGGACTCAGGTAGCACAGCTTCAGTCTCTCAATATGAGGTAGGTGCGAAGGTGGTGCTTGATCCACTTTATGATGGAGCAGGATATGCCTCCGAGTGAAGATCGAGGTCTTCAGACTGCCAACAGGACACCTTCTCTCGCTTTTTCTGCAGATCTCTCCTCGTCCAAGCTCTGATTTTTTTCGTCTCCCCGCTGTCAAGCCGCAAGTCTTTTTCCTTTTTTTTTTATATAAGTACGTAGCTGTAAAGGAGGTAATAAATACAGACAGTATAAAGAAGGATGGTTGATGATGATGATTATTTGGAATGGTGGTGGAAGTGAGCATGCTACAGAGACTGAAGCTGTGCTACCTGAATCCAGCCGCTCCCTCTGACGTAGAGGTCGTAGAGCCCATCATACCAGCTCCAGACCTGAACGAGAAACCGGCCTTTCCACTTGTCTTCACTCCACCGGTTACGTAACCTATCCCTTGTCTACCTACTTCCTCCCTCCCTGGTGTTCAACTAACATACCATACCTGTGCCGTGCTAGCTATTAGAGACTTTAAACTATTATTCCGTATCTCTTTATATTTATTATATCTTACTGTTTACTCTAACGTGCTCTTTCTTTCAGTCCTACTCTACTCTCCTATATACCTACCTCGTGTCGCCGTCTCCCTCCAAGGTCTGATTAGGTAGGATTAGGTCCTAGTCAGGCATCCTAAGACCCTGGGCGGAGCCGTAACGTGACAACATCAACGGTTTTTTTTGTTTGGGGATCATCTGGTAATTCATGACTCATGAGACCTTAACACTCCCAATAATGCTGGGAAACTCAAGCTTTCACAATGGAGTATAGATACACCAATATACGAATTGTTTAAGTAATCGAATGCGCTTGAGCTTCGTGGTAACATAGGCATGTCAGTTTCCTAAAGATGTCATGCATTCTTTCACTCCTTTATGTGAGCTGTATAACGTGTGTGTTTGTGTATTAGTACGGAACAAAACACACATAGGTTCATATCTAAATGTATTAATTGAATTGAATACGCGCCGGTCGACATATTCAGGTCATAGTAGGTACGTTGACGACGTTTAACCTTTGGCCTTACTGTTTTTATTGTTTCATGTACCATAAGTTAATCGAGGGAATGGCTTTCTAATGGTGATTGGATAGTGAACTTCAGGGCTATTTATATGGTTATACTCTTTGTCCTACTAAATGTTATGGTGAATTAATATTGGGAGAGTACTACATGATACTGTTATTCATAAAAATGTTTTCTACGAAAGTGTATTAGTTATTTATCCATAACTGCTGACGGAACAGAAAAATCAGTTTATTATTTGCAGTGTAGGTTTTTTATTGAGTGTAAGATTATTTTTGAATATTTGGCACATAATATTGTTAAATTTTAGACTAGAATACTTGTTGTCTGTGAGGCAGTGACGTCACTGATGTGTTTCTGAATGGCTTGGTCTCATCCTCACCGGTGGCTCGTCCTTGTTACCGGGGCAGATGAGACAAAAACTTAAAAAAAGTGTCATCCTCCCCGATAGCCTCAACAATGGCGCTCACCGGGGACGATGAAACAGACAAAATGTCATCTGCCCCGTTATAGTCAGATCGTGCGCATAAAATAGGTGCGACGATGAGCAAAGTGAGGAGGAGCGTTGGGTTACCTGTGACCACACGATGCCATGTGCCAAAAGTTACTTGTGTCAACGTCAAATTGACCTTGAGATCACTTTTTTTTTTCGTTTCTTTTGTGTTTGTTTTTTTGTAGATTAGTCGTTGGTTATTTGTAAAAATTTTCATAGTGCCCCGTTTCGTATTGTTTGACCGAATTCATTGCTCCAACTATAACGGGGCAGATGACACTTGGTCTGTTTCATCGTCCACGGTGTGTGCTATCGTTGAGGCTACTTGGGGGGGATGAGACCAAGCCGATTGGCTTTTTTGGTCACTTTAAAACTTTTTGTTAAATTACTGTAAATAAAGTTTTTGGAGTACGTACCTACCTACTATTACATGAATGCAATGGCAATATTGACGACTGATATTTGAGTGATATTTATTGATAAAACATTTTGGCAAACTACGCGATCTTTTTTTTTATGCTATAGGTAGCAAACAAGCATACGGCCCTCCTGATGGGAAGAGGTCACCGTAGCCTATGGACAGGATCTCAAAACATAATATAAATTAAATAATTAATGTGGGAAAATTCTGCGTGGGGCCGGGAAGGAAAATAGCGATTTCGTGGCAGAACTTGGATTTATTTTAATAATGCGACAAAAACAAAACTTTACACGTCCTAATCCTAACGTCATTCGTCTTCCATTTCCTTTCAGCTATCTCTTTCACTCCTTAACCATCCATTCATCCTTCCAGTCACCCGTCCTCTTTCCTCACAATACGTTCCTATCCACACAGAAAATCCTACAACTCGGCCATTCTGCTAACTGGCTGTCCTCAGTCAGTCCGATCTTAAGTTACAATAAGTGAGAAACAAACGTCTTAACTCTACCATCATAAACACTTGAATTTTATACATAGTTTTAAGCTTGTTGTCTAGGGTATACTAAGTACATTTTATCATCGCATCGTGTCTTCTAAATTATAACAATAAAATATCTTCAACATACAACTTTTGTTTCATTTTCAGAATTACACATCATTTAGCTAGTTTACCTCATCCGTACCATCCTTTCATTCCTTTGTTAGCATAGGTAAGTACTTAATCTTAGGTTAGTTTACATCTTTTAGTTAACATCTTAGTCTTAAGTAGAATCAACATAATTACAACATTAGAATAAGTAAAAAGTAGGTACCATCTTACACTCTTTTGGAAAATCTATCTTAAACTGAAATTTTACAATTAAATGTTTCTTTCACAACATAAGTAATTAGGTCTTCTTACACTTTTCTTTTACATACTCTTACATTTTTAAAAATACACCTTACCAGAATCTTTTAACGACTTTTAAATTACATTTTGTTAAAATTAACCTTTGAACTTTAGGTATGAGTCCCTACTTACATATTTTAAACTTTAAACTTTATTACTTACATATTTAGTCTTACTTCTAGTCATAAACATTTTTTAACACTTCTTTAGTAATTAATTTTAGCATCATAGGTACTCTTAGGTCCACACTTAGGCAACATGAAATAAGTGCTAAACTGAACTTTAGGCATCATACAATATAAAATATCTTATCATCATAGTTTTCATTTTAAATTTTGACCAAGCATGCTTGAGCTGGTTAAATGCAATTCTCTTAACATCATCGAATAAAATTAAATATTCTACATCTTTCTTCAGAGGATCAGTTAATTTAGCGATCAACGCATAATCTTTAATATAATTTTTAAAATATGAAGTTAGCCCTATGAAACTGTGAAGTTGTTTTACATACTTAGGTTTGGGGTACCTTGTTGTTACTGCATCTGCTTTCTCCTGGGAGGGCTGCACTTTACTATTGTTAATCCGACGACCATGGTATTCGATCTGTTTGAGTATCAGTCTCGCCTTCTTCCGGTTGATCAGCAGACCGTACTGCGATGCAACTGCTGGTACTTCTTTCGGCTTTTCGACTGCCTGGTTTTCCACCACTTGCTGCTCAGACAGAGGTAAGCGCCTGGGTTGTTGAGCCACTGGTATATCGTCATTAAGCTCTATTTTGAGTTCCATCGGTATCTCCTTAGTTTGCACTGGGTGGTAGTCCTGGACACAATTCACGACTTCTTGTTTCACGTCTGGATTTTGAATATTCCCTAAATCGACCTGATTATTGTCCACATAACCACTGATATTACGTAGCAAATTGTCCCCACCTGGTATAATTAAAACAGAACCCTTGTTCATTATAGTCGTAACGTTTTTTAAAAAGTCTTGTCCGATTATCACTTCACACGGCGTAGTGTCACTAGGTATCACGTAGAACCGCACGTTATTGTAGTCATGTCCGTCTAACTGCACTGTCGCATTAAATCTTTTGGAAGATTTCACTTGACTGCAACCAAGTCCTGAAAAAAAAGTCGAAGTCTCGTCACACTCCGGTTTTCCGATTTTCGTATAAAAATCGTCGGACATCAAGTTAATATCGCTGCCGGAATCGATAAGTGCATTTATTCGATACTGGTTCACCGTAATCGTCTTGATGTTTTCGGTATTTTCCTGGTTTTTATCATCGTCGTAAACAATCTTGAAGTTAGCGTCTTGCGGATCAGCTGGCTTACAAGTCGCCATCTTGCCGTCCTGAATGTCATTGCTCCCATTGGATAGCAGTTGAGGTGTGAAGTTAGCACACATCGTTCGCTTGGAGTCGTCACGCTCCCGTTGACCGTCTCGGCTATTTCGTGCTATCTCACTCTTGCCAGGAATTTGCTTCCTTTCTTCTTGGCACTGAGTTGAAATATGGCCAAAGTTATTGCACTTGAAACATTTCAACCCCTTTTCTTTATTGGGAAACTGGGATGACTGATGATTTTGACCTCCACAGTTGTAACAACGCATTCCCGCCTTCTTGGTATGACCTGTAGGTACTTCTCTTCTTTGACCTCGTTCATTGTTACTCATCTTTTCTTTCACTGTTTCGTAAATCTTAAGTTTTTCTTTTAATTCGGGATAGGTAGTCACTCCGTACAACATAATTTTGTTAACTTCGCTGTCGACGATCCCGTCAACAATGTATTTAATCGCGACGTAATCAGGCATTTTTCCTCGTTTTCCCATTTCTTTCATTACCAGTAAATAGTCGATACAACTTTCTCCACGACCTTTCTTTCTTGCAGACATCATCTCGTGCACTGTTTTACTGTCGACTGTATCGGGAAATTCTCTCAGAAGGCCTGCTTTGAGCTCTTCCCAGCTCTTGAATGGTCGCTCAGGTTTTAACCACAACGCCGCTGTGCCGCTCAGCGCTCGCCTTGCAATAATGAGCGTTTGTAATGGCGTCCATTGAAAAATTTCCGAGTGATCTTCTATGTCCTGTACCCATCTCGTCACAGGAAAAGTTTTGTCTTGTCCCGTAAATGTACTGACAAGGTCTTCGGCTTGTAAATTGCTGGTATGTCTCGTCGTAATCGTTGCCATGCCGGCCGGTGCCGCCATGCCCGCCATTGAATCTTGCGCGTCGGTGAAGTCCGCTTGACGACTTTGTCGGCGATCTTTGCCCATATTTCGACTGGAATCGTCTTGATATCGTCTTTATTTGTCGTAAAATAGGTAGGCAAATACGTCTTCTTGTCGTCTGAGCTTCTGCCGCGAACCGAAACGTCGATCGGCTTCCCGCACACCGAACACAGAAAAAATCCATTCCGCGATTCCGATAGTGGCGAAATATCCCACTATCCCGGACGAGCCCCCACTTTTGTGGGAAAATTCTGCGTGGGGCCGGGAAGGAAAATAGCGATTTCGTGGCAGAACTTGGATTTATTTTAATAATGCGACAAAAACAAAACTTTACACGTCCTAATCCTAACGTCATTCGTCTTCCATTTCCTTTCAGCTATCTCTTTCACTCCTTAACCATCCATTCATCCTTCCAGTCACCCGTCCTCTTTCCTCACAATACGTTCCTATCCACACAGAAAATCCTACATTAATATATTGTTTATTATTGTTGCGTCCAACCAAATAGCAGTCACAGATAATGTTTAAAGTAAAGACGGGCCCGATAGCTCAGTTGGTAGTATCCCCGCCTTCTGAACTGAGGGCTGTGGGTTCGATTCCTACCGAGGACAAACATTTGTGTGATGAACATAGATGCTTATTCTGCGTCTGGGTGTTTTATTGTATTCTATGTATGTATTTACAAACAAAAAAGTATATAAGTATTGTATCACTTATCTGGTTCCCATAGTACAAGTTATGCTTAGTTTGGGGCTAGAGTGCGATGTGTGAATTGTCCACACATATTTAAAAATTTAAATATTTAAAAGTTTTACACGTGCGTTCTCTGTTTACGGAACTATTAGGTCTTACTAGTGTAGGTAACATAAAAAAATTAATGACCTGGCAGTACTTAGTATTGTTATCTACGTTCAGTATTATGAATGTAGGTAGGTACATAATAATTATAGTTCTTCTGCTCATTGACCCTCAGTGCAAATATTTCACAGCTATGAGCAACAATGTAGGTATTTTGTGGAGAGAAACCAAATTTTGCTAGGTAATGTCAGCACATATAGAATCAGCCACACACGCACATAAAACGAAGACTGCTCCGCTCTTGGTTCTGTTAACATTTATAGGTACCTACTCTATACATTAAAATTAAATATGATAGTCCGGATGTACTTAATGCTATTTGCTTTGCTTTTGGTCACCCTATGGTAGTTACATTTAGATAGTGCACGGGTAACCTTTCATCATCATCAACAACCTGAAGACGTCTACTGTTGAGCATTGGCCTCCCCCACCGATCGCCACTTTGAGCAACTGCTTGCCTTCTGTATCCATCGGCTTCCCGCGGTTCTGACGGTCATCGGTCCACCTAAAGGGGAGCAGCCTATACGCTAAGTCTTCCGGTTCATGGTCGCTACTCGAGAACTTTTCTTCTGCATCGGTTGTCATTTCTACGAACGACGTGGCCAAGCAGGGTAGGAGAGGATGTGGTGTGTATGGGTAATCTTTGTTACGTTCTTTATTTTAAAAATATATTTAATAGGTAGGCTTTAGGACAAAGGGACTTTCTTAGGGACCTAGACAAAGCAACAAAGTTCGTTCATGGGTACCTAAAGAAACCAAAAATCGATACTATCTCAGATCCTCCCGCGTCGGCTAATTATCACCAGTAATTATGAGTTAAGTACAGAAAGCGTCGGGCGGCCGCAATAACAACGCCGGAATCCATCCCGTACCAAATACGTGATCTGCAATTTTATCTTTGTGCCTCGCCAAGAAATACTACTGCAAATACTTATGGGTATTTGCTTTTTGTTGGAGAAAATTCTGTCAAAAGACACGCCGATTTGCAACGTGTGGTTAATTTTTTTTAGAACTGGCGCATACATTCCTTGAGACGTCCGTGAGAGCTCTGGCTCATCTGGGTGTTTGAATTATTAGAATAAAATTAATCGTTATCACACATAATTATCAAAAGAAGAGCAGTAGATTACGCTCTGTGACGTACCTTGATGATGCTATGATGATGATGATGATGATGATTTTCAACTATGATGTTTGTCTGCCTTATTGGCATTTTGAAATCAATAATCTTGCATAGAACTCCCGAAAGACAAAACAAAAGGAAACCTTAAGAAAAATTTACATAATTGTAGAAAAGTTGTACCTAGAACTCTGTAAACTTTTCCTGAAAGCACTTTAGTCGGGTAAAATTATATAGCAATGTTCTCTGTGGGTAAAATCCAATAAGTAATTGTATCGGTTACATACTGTAGGTATTACAGTTAGGTACAGACTGTTTCCTATCAGCGCGTGATATCACAATGGCCTGGGTGTTATCGCTTTGTCAACATTTTATTTTGTTCTGTCGATATTTTTTTTTTATTGTTAGCTAATAACATGGTGCTAGTCGTTCACGGGATGTTAAGCGATACGGCCGTCCTTAACAGTTACAGTAACTTTAAAATATAGAGTTTCACTTGACCCTGCACTGCGCACGTCATCCTAAGATATTAGCATAGTCTGGTAGTCTTATTACTAGACTGAAAAGTCAGGTCATAAAGTCTTATTTGCCCTGTAACTTCACTAGCTACAGCGCCCTTCAAACCGGAACAAAGTAGTGCTTGCACAATACTGTTTGGCAGCAGAATAACTGGCAAAACGGACCTTATACATAGAAGAACTTTGCAAAAAAGTCCTATCACCTAGTTATTTTATGATTCTTCATGTGAGTAGAGTTCAGCTATGGAAGTAAGCTTACGCTTATCTGAGTAGCCACTTCCATTGTAAAGGTAAGCAGTCACTAAGGTAACTCTTCTTCTTCTTCTCGTGTAGGCATGTGGTCAGCCGTGGTGCCAGAATCAACTAACTCTGAAGAGCTCTTTTGTGTTTGATAGCCAATTAAAGGACTGCATATCGGAAAGGTCTATTGCGTAAAATCTTAGTGGCAACAAAAAATACACTTATGAATAGGTCAAAGTATTTTACTGGACTCTGTTGTTGCCTTTATTATTTTGTTTAACTTATTTTATTTATTAACTATTATTGCTTGTTTTCTTTAAAATACTGACGCAGTATTGGGGTACCAAGCAGGCACGCCCAAAAGTGACTTAATTTATTTGAAAGCTTTTAATACCACGCACAAAATGAGGTTAATCTGTATACAAGCCAAACCCATCTTTTACATACCCTTAATAAAAAAACGGTTTATTATTTTAGTACTACAATAAAAACCTTTGTAAAAATAATACTAAGTGAAAATATTTATACTTTGATTAACGAACAAGGAATAAAAGATTACGATATCATCTGTTTATTAATTAAGAAAGCGGTGATTTAGTTTATTTTTGGACACGTTAAGCCATCAGATTGTTGTCGTCGAAGCCTCCGGGCGACGTGAAATTTCTTACACTAAATCTAGCAAATAATTTGTCTACAAAATAACAAGAGAAGTAATTTCTGAATGTAATAAGACAACAAAGTAAACCAAGCTTTTAGTGTGAATATAAATTAATATTTAAATAGTCAGTGAAAGAAGTTATAAGCGACATTACAAAAAAACTCCATTACATTATAAAAACTTATTTAAATGTCTTAGAACCATTAAACTAAGGTGACAAAACTCGTACACATTAACAGGCGAAAGTCGGCCACTGCTGAACACAGGGCTCCACCCCCAGAAAATGCCAACAAGTATATTGATTAATAGTGATGGCAGAAGATTTTAATGTACCGAGGAGAACGCTGCCGCTTAACCTAAAGATATTTTCTTAGCTAGCTTTTACGGCATCCAAATAAAACCACCTTCGTAATTTGAATCACTAAAACAAATAAACTTAATTTAAAAAATACAAATACAATATAAATAGGATCATTATTTAAAACTCCCTACACGAGCGTAAGGGTCACAGTCAGTCGATAATCTGTATGACATTCCGTTCTGAGAACGTCTGCAGGTCGTTTAAGGGCGTAGCTTATTGGCTGCAATGAAAAAATCTGTTACTCTATTCGAATATAAGATGAAACCAATTAAGGGCTTGAAAGCTTTAAGATTAAGTATAGATATTTTATTGTTAAAATAGAAAGTCATCTTAATATAATAAATAAATAATGATAATAAATATGTGTGGACATTTCACACAGCGCCATCTAGCCCCAAACTAAGCATAGCTTGTACTATGGGAACCAGATAACGGATACAATACTTATATACTTTTTTTGTTTGTAAATACATACATAGAATACAATATAACACCCAGACGCAGAACAATCATCTATGTTCATCACACAAATGTTTGTCATGGGTAGGAATCGGACCCACAGCCCTCAGTTCAGAAGGCAGGGATACTACCAACTGAGCTATCGGGTCCGTCAATAATATTTATTTCCGGTGTTCGAGAGGTCTATGATAGGATTTTAGAATGGGATAGATAAATCATGTCAGCAAGGATCCGTAAAGACATGCATTTAATAAATAAATAAAATAAATATGTGAGGACATTTCACACAGCGCCAATCTGGCCCCAAACTAAGCAAAGCTTAGGGAAGCAAATCCTGAAATAATTAATCATATCTAAATATAAATTATTAAAATTGTTCTGGTTAGGAATCGAACCCAAAGCCCTCAGTTCAGAAGACAGGGCTACTACCAACTGAGCTATCAGGCCCGTATTCAGATTTGAACCGTCATTGCAGCTCACAGTTTACTAACGGAGCAAAGCTGAAAAAAACTTAAATAAACTACTTAATCGTATATATCCCTATTTCTGTTAGTTTGTATACTTATTTATAATTATGCTATATTATTTTATTTATTTTACAGATTATTAATCAGTTCCAATCATGGTGTTCTTTTTCTAAATAAAAACATGAAATCTCTGAATAAAGTCAACAGCCGCAAAAAATAAAAGCAGCAGCGGTAATAGCCTACGTTTCTAACAGTGATGTGAAATGGAGAACGGGATGGGACCTTTACAACCGAACTATTCCGTGTTAAGCTTGAGATACATCCCTGGTCTATGAATTTTTAGACAAGATGTTTTCCAACGCCGTCAGCTATTTACATCAGAAGCTTTCCATGAAACTATATCTAAAAATAAACGATTGTGCGAAGAGTGTCAAGCTCAACAACCAATGTAAGCGTCCCTAGTTTGATAATGACGTCAGTCGACAAAATGACGTCATTAGTCGTTTGTCTGCAACTTGCTTTCTTCGAAGCTCTGATAAAAATTAAACCATGATTTCATGCGTCACTGTTATGTACATTTTGAAGTATAAGTAAGTATGTTCAGTAGATGGATGTACCTATAACGATTCTTTTATAATTTATGAGCATCTATTTTTATACGTTGCTGACCTATAGACAATCAAAATGCTGCCTATCATAACTTATCTCTTCATCATCATCATCATCATCATCATCATCGTCCACTGCTGAAATTAGGCCTCCCTATAGAGCACTTTGAATGTCTGCTTGCTTCTTGCATCCATAACACGAACCAAGCTGTTTGGACCAAATCATCGGCCACCTGGTACGACCAGCCTAAACTGCGTCTTTCGGTTTGCGGTCGGCACTCAAGAATCTTTCATCCCCATCGGTTGTCAGTTCTACGAGCGATGTGGCCTGCCTGAAATGGCAGTCATTTCAACTTGCAAACCAGGTATACCTATCATTGACTTTTATATCTTGCGATTTTCTTTTTCCCGATTATATACATTTTATGATCATCGTTTTTATTGAATCTGTTTAAAGTCTGAATAGAGTAACAATGACTAAAACGGCTAGAACTAAGTTTAACATAGTCATTTAAAGTGAAATCTAACCGATTTTTCTTTGTTTTCGGATACTCCAGAGTTAGCAGTTTGTAAAGTATCCCCGTAATACAGAGAGCGTGGTGTGGGTTGCCAGCCTTGCGGCCCGTCATGAATATCGGCCGGTGGTGCCCCCACACCTCCCCCGGTTTACGTGATTGAATGAGAAATTGTTTAAAAGATTTCAAAGGCGCTTTTAATATTATTGGTAACTATGATGCTGGCTACTTTAATCCTAAATTAATTAGGTTTTGTTGTTATTAAGTTTCAGAATAAGCCAGGGGCTGGTTTTACTTTTATAATTTTTGAAATTATAATTCCGTATTTCTATCTAAATTGTTTAGATACACTTACCTGAAAAGAACTACATGAATAATTTAATGTGGAAAATCTAAATTCTAAAGCTTCAACTTCAAAGTGATTTTTCGAAGCTAAGTATTTCAGCCTTCCGGGTGTGAGTGCAACTTTGAATTTTCTCTTCTTTTCTATCTTTTAGGAAATCCGTCATTTTAATACAGTTGGGACAAACAAGTAGGGCTTAGTGGTTAGCTCGTGTGACTTTCTATCTTGCGCACCAGATTCTACTCTTGCTCGGCACCGCATCTTTATTTTTAAGTTATTAACTCTTGCTCTTAAAACTGCGAAGGAAATCATTGTGAGGAAAAGTGGATTTCCAAATCCCATAAAGTCAAGAATATCAACCACCACAGACAATAAGCCAGCAATGGTAGATCATGGCCTATGGTCCTCTCTTTGTAAGAGAATACTCGTACTATGAAGACCCAGCAGTGGATACGCCTTGATGGTGAATGTGCACTTATAGAATTAAAACTGAATTATTCTTGGTTATACGACGATCTGCAAGGCCCTGGCCCAGTAAAATCAAAGCAAGTATTCATGTAAAAATGTAGGACTCATTCAATAAAATTAACATCATGATTAAAATTGCCTTGTGCCTTATTCCCTGCAATTTTTATTCACAACAGCCACCGCAATTCTAAAATGAAAAAAGGTTACGCCCAGGGAATAGCAATTTGGATCGATGGTGTTACCGGCCTGTACTTGTGTTTAATTAAAAATAATGTCTGAGGCTGAGTTGCCCGACAATAACCGAGTCCAGGCGAGATAGCTTGTTATATAAATTTCTCGGCTCCTGTGGGAGCGACGGGAGAATAAGGCGAGGAAGCGGTAGTGTGAGTATATTATACCCATTTTCTGGGTCGTCCTTCGTACAAATACGTTTTATGCGGAAGCTAGTCAGACCTATACCCACAAGGGATAACCGACCTTGTTCTTTGAATTATATGGTCGGGTTTTGAATAAAAAATCGTCTGTTACGGTAAAAGGTACTTATTTGATTAGGGTGTCAGACGTATCACCGCGTGAGTGTGAGCGTGGCTCGGGGTTTTGGATCAAATTGCGTGTTTCGATTATTTTTTGCGGTTGGTTCTATTCAAACACAAGACGATTTTTTATTAGATAGTGAATAAAGAGGATTGTTTATACATTGAATAGAGTCGTTATTTCTATTGCTAACCTATTGAATAAGATCATAATAAAACATATGCAAACTAAGTTGCAAAAGTCATATTTAAAATCTAACGACTGCTTGATTGAAGAGCATAAATATAACTACATAATAATAGCATATGTGTAATGATAATTGTATAAAGTGTATAAAGGGCAATTAGAACTAAGCGCATCTCTGGGTCAAATATGCATGAACAGGAAGTTCGTTTTGAGAACTTGGTATACATTTACACGATTGTTCTATGGAGACAAAACTAATAACCTAGACACGTAACAAAGGTATATTTTACTGTACCAAGAGAATCTGTGTGTATAGGATAGTTTTTATCGCAAATCCGTATTAGAATTCATATCGAGTCCCGTGGAAGCCCCTTCATCTCTTTCATGGGAAAGAACCCCTATAAATCATAAGGAAAGACGTTAATATCTGAACTCCATACAAAAAGTGCGACCTTGTGAAAGCCGGGACATGTGGAGATTTTACAAAGCAATAATAACAAGTACTTATTACTATCTTATTTATTTATTTGTTGATTTTTCTCGCCATTTCGAACACTTTGAAGTCCTTATCATTCCGATCAAATTTTGTAACATGAACATGCAAAAAAGACAACATGAGTCTACGGTAATTGAACGGGCAAGAATACGTGAACAAATAAGAATGCAATAGTGGTGCGCAGGCGCATCAGTGTTTTATACGCAACAAGACAGCGCGTTTAAAATACTCGTTGAAAGTTGGCAATGGGCAGGTCACATCGCGCGCATAACTGACAAACAATGAGGAAGAAAGGTTCTCGAGAGGCCACCACGAACCGGAAAACGCAGCATAGGCCAGCCTCCCAGTAGACTGACATCCTGGTCAAAACCGCGAGGATCCGATGGGAGCTGCTCTCTATAACCTAATTGCAAAATTTTCCGTTCATCTAACAGAATGGTCAATACGTGAACGAATAAAAAATATGTGAATGAACGGTCGATCGATCTCCGGTGACTCGCTGCCGGATTTTCCATTGGGAGATGAATTAGCTGAGCTGAAGCGACGAATTTACATTTTTATTGACAAGCAATCTATTTTCCAACAGATGGCAATTGGAAGGAGACTTTTATACGGGGTGTGGAGACACGTTAGCATTTTGGTAAGGATGGTAAGGATGCGTGGGATTGCGGCAATAGAAGCGATAATAGCTCATTTGCAGTGACATAAAAATTTCGTGAATAAAAAACGTGGGTCCTAAAGTTCATGATCGGATGCATTACTGAAAATTTACTGTAGGTATTATATTATTATTATCTGGGCCGCTATACAAAACAATAGCGGCATAGTTTCATTGATGTTTTTCTACTAAGTTAAATGTTTTATTTCAGCTAGATTTAACACTAATGGTCACGCAAAACTTTACTAACATGTACAGTTTTTGGTTTTGTGTAATATCCCAATCCAAAGCACAAACACCATGAATCCCTTACACATCAGCCCGCGGCCACCAGCTATGTCATCACCCAACCTCATCCTTAAAATGTACCTAACCTATAAAATAGTTCCCGAGCTACTATCATTTAAAATTACGCCACTAAAATTTAATTATTTAATCACGTAGTTTAATCTAAAGTAATACCTAATAAAATAAATAAAATAAAAAACAGTAGGTACGATTGTGTTTTTTTCAATATACACGATGTTGCATATTTATGATAATTTGAATTTGGGCTTATAAAAATAATGTATTCCTGTTCAACATTATACTCTTACATTAAAGACAAAACGCTCATAGCACTGACAACCGATGGGAAAGAAAGGTTTTTGAGTAGGGAGGGACCACGTATCGAAAACGCAGCGTAGGTCCCACTAATAGGTGGACTGACGATCTGTAAGTGTAGTATAACGTTAACGTAAGGCAGTTGTATGGCATATGATCAGCGCCCCATACAACTGCCTTACGTTAACGTTACACTTACGCGCGCGTAAATATTCGTGCTAGGCCTACTGGTCAAAACCGCGGGGAGCCGATGTATACAAGAGGCGAGCAGTCGCTCAAAATGGTGCTCTCTAGGGGAGGTCTATGTTCAGCAGGGAATGTCTTCGGGCTGATGATGTTGATGGTGATGATTATAGAGTCCACCCACACCATCCACTCCACTCCGTCTTCTTAATAGTCACTGCCATGCTCTCAACTTACCTAACTTAATGTAACCTTTAATGTTACCTCTAATGTAACTAAATCACCCACAATCTCCCGAACTATAAATGTCACCAACACCGATGAGCCCGCGCTCATCTACAAATTGAGCCGAAAACGCGAAGTAATTATTTAAACCGTCATATAAATTACTGCTCAACTTTTCGCGCCGAAGCACGCCAATGTGTGCGTGATAGAGTGTATTAACACGACCCGAACTTTGTATGTGTGCATGGTTATCTCTGTGGACTGAAAATGGTTCCATCATTTCATTTCTCTATCCTTTTTCAGCATTGTATAACTTTTATACGGAGTACACAGTATATGGGAAAATTAGAGAAACATCATCATTATCATTTCATACCATTTTAATCCATGTGTAAATAATTAAAAATTATGACGACCTTGTATTAAAAAAGCATCAAAAATCGGGCAACATAAGACTTAATATCACATAGAGCAAATAAATGTTTGTAATGCTATATTTCTATTATTATAATAATTTTAAGTTTTAAAGAGTTTCAAATTGAGCCTTTGAAATTATTTAAAAGCTGCAAGTGTGTAAAATGATAGATTTGTCTGGTAAATTTTTATATACTGCGTACGGGTAAGTATCAGCTTGAAACATATTTAGCTTTGTTCCCTTCACTACGGTTAATCTGTCCCGTTTCCTCCTGTGTCAAGTGCAGATAGACTTTTTGCACAACACTTTATTGACAGTGACTAAGATTATTGGTTTTCAAGGACTGTAGGTTTATTTATTAAAGGATAACTATTATTGTGTACCTAGCCGCCTACCTATAGTAAACCCCTCATATGATAAGTATCCAAAGTGACAGTTTATGGGGAGGCCTGTGATCAGCGTGACTTGTGGATGTCTTCTGGCTGTTTTTTTACTATAATAAAAACGGCGAGATGCAAATTACAATACCACTAGGTGGTCCGACGACCTGGTGAAAACCGTGGGGAGCCAATGGATGCAGGAAGCGAGCAGCCGCTCAAAGTGGCGCTCTCTGGGGGAGGACTATGTTTAGCAGTGGACATCTACGGGCTGGTGATGATGATGATGATGATGATGATGATGAATATTTAATTCATTTATTCACATTATTGACATCAAGAGACTATTGATGTAGAAACTATAAATTAGTTCGAGGGTAGTGAAATCAATAAAAATGCAACCAGGCAACTCAAAACCTGGATACTGTTGTATTAGTATGCGTGGGTTAAACAGACCTACTCGGATAGAAGGTGAATAACTGTCTTATATTACTTTGTGCTTTTTGGGTCGGGGGGCGCGTGGCCTGGGATAGGGAGGGTGCAGGAGGGACGGGGCCTCCATCTCTCCCTGATGATGAAATATTGTACACGTGGTCTGATTTTGAATGACAACGTTTCGTCGCCCGCACAGGAGCACCCACTCTTCCCAAGACAGTTTATGGAGAATCGAGGCTTTACTCTTTGTAACGATCTACTCTTTTAACGTTCATATTTCACCGTTTCCTTTTTCGAGTTTATTAGATAAGGACCAAGGGTTTACAGTGAAGTATCTTCTCACATAGTAACGGGTAAGGATGGATTCTCAGGTCACGCGGCCCGCGCCCTTGGCCGGCTTGTTTATTAATTCGTGCCCGAAGCCCGCCCGCCCAGCGACCCGTCGCCCGCCCTAACCCTAATGGGCGGGAAACAACACAGCTTTTAAATTTCGGGCTTTCCTAAAATTTAATCAAGTGTTTTTTGCTTTATGGCTTGTGAAAATTAGCTTTATTATTTATTTATTCGGCTGGAGTTTCGTGATTGTTGCTCAGCGATATAGCTTTATGTGTTGGGAAATCGGAGATAATGAATATTTGCTTAATTTATATATTGCTACTAGTGACTCGGGACAGGCTGAACACTTTAATCACTTAGAAGTGTAGGCATTGAAGGCCCCTACTATTTATTCCCACTTCTTATTTTCACCTTGCAAACGGTAAATGAAAGTGTAACGCGCACCGGAATCTCGACCTATTCTACGATACATTGTGGCACACATTAGTTTGGAGGAAGTGATGTGTCGACGGACCGGTCGCCGAACAAGTCAAGTGATTAATTCGCCCCTTACCTCGAAAGGAGATTTATTGGTTCCGCCGTACGCAAAACTGCGGGTAGAAAAAAATCTCTATCGAAAATTGAATAGAAAAGCCATTTCGGAAGCTGCGAACGAATTCTGCGTTGATACGTCTCGCATTCGCTTTCACGGCTATCTTCATTTTATTTACCTGAGTGGAGTTAAAACATCGGGTTACTGCGGGGAGCTTTACGAGAATTGTGCGGATCTGAGATTTTTATGAAGCGCCCAATTTTATGGTAACCAGAGAAAAACACCCTTTTATGATCGGCCTATATTTCGGAATCCTCGGTTATTTTGCTTTAAGTACTGTAATGTTCTCCATTCGGCAGGAACACATCAGAAAAAATACAGACAAAGAAATTACTCACTGGTCATCGAGGTTGGCTATCATTGGGGAGTGGGTTATTATTTGTGGGTAGTTGAAACGTACATCCAAATATTATTAATGATTTCTGTGTAATATAATTTACCTCATTATATTCATATGACGTTTTATTTAACGCAATTATTAAAACTGTAATATAGAATATTAATGAAATGCCTCTAATCATAAACCTGAGCTGAGTTAGACATGAACATTTTAATGTAATTATGAACATAACCCTTCCAGACAAATTTTTGATGTGGCAGCGCATTTTCGCATCGATGCATTTTATTTGGTTACATCAATTCATAAAAGGACGATACGGGAGAACTGTGTGTGATTATTGCAAAAAAACCTCAACCTCAACCTACCAAATGCTCCCAAGTATCAAAATTCCCTTAATATGTTTAGGGATGAGTCCACCCTCAGGGCGGTTTTTATTTTCGATTTCCTCTCCTGCTTCCACGCGGACATACGTGTCAGTGCTTGTAAGGGCGTTGGGTCTCGCCATAGAATAGATATTGCTGGTGTGATACACATCAATTAACTGAAATAATGATTGGGATAGATCCTTGATTGTTTAATATATGAGTTCTAGTAATTGATATTCAAACTAGAATGTATTGCAGATTCTAGTCCAAAGATGATGATAAAATAGGACTTTATTGTAAGTATTTAAGCTTGGGAATCGATAAAACAGGTGACACATTTGATAATGATATCACTTAAATTATAAATTACATTGTAAATAAACTAACTGGTCTATAAAATTACAACATACGACATTAAAATAAAATTAGATACTTATTATCATAATATTGTGAAAGCTTTTCCAGAAAAAGCTTTTTGCTTATTTTTAAAGGATTTATTTTGCATACATAATATATTATATTATATCCATAGACCTAGGTTGAGAGTGACTAAAATATTTTAGGTCTGTGATTTCATCTAACAGATTTTTTAACGTTACCAAAGACCTTGGACGTAACTGATGATTATAATATTATTATGATGTCAGTGTATAAGCAAATAAGTATCAAAATTCTGTAGCAATATGCTATAGGTATCTACGGTATCTATCATAATTCATAAGTGACGTCCCATCTGCAGCAGATACTCTTTGTCGGATGCGAATGAGGAAATAGACTCTTTGTTCCGGCGAGTCGCTTACGTGTATACAATAGCGGTGGAGTTTAGCTACCATCACAAACTTCAAAAATGTATACAGACGGCACGTTTAGAACAAGGAAATGAAGCTATATATGGAACACCAGTTCGTATAGTTAAATTATAGTTTCACCTATAGAGTATTGTCGAATGTTAGGGAGCTTAGTACCTACCACTGAATAAATAGCATTAGACGTGATTAGATATGGTGTCTTATTGACGGTCCGCTTCCCACTGCTGGGACGCGGGTTTTCTTTGGGCATAGAGTGGAAGCCGATGGATGCAGGAGGCGAGCAGCCGCTCAAAGTGGCGCTCCTTTGGCTCCTCGCTATTAATGATGATGATGATGAGAGTGTAGGCTATAATCCTCCGTCCGTTCCATCGGTATACTTTGACTTCACTTATTAGTTCATTAAGTGCCCTCTATATAACTTTTTAGTCTGAGTGCTACCAATATCCATTTCCGGTGGGCTCTGGATCCACCGGTTTGGTTTGTGAATATTTAAAGAAGGATTATAGGTTTGCCAATCATAGTTAGTATTTTTCAGGTTTTTTTCGTCAATTTTGTGGTATAAGGTATTTTGGCTGTGAGGTTCTGGTTTGCGAATAGGACCACCCCAGGCTCTTGCAATGGGTGCTATGAGAGCTGGCTAAGGGACCATCCAGGGTATAGGCAGCAGCATTCTTCTCGGTACGTTTAATTTATCTGCGATCTTCAAGCCGCCTGCCAGGTGTAGTGGTTATGACAAATTCCCGCTATGATAAGCATCGAAGTGGGGTTTTATTGGAGAGGCCTATGTTTAGCAGTAGACGTCTTCCGTCTTGTAATGTATGTAATGGTAAACCTATGGACTGACGATCTGTGGTGAAATCCGCAGGGAGCCGATGGATGCAAGCGGCGAGGAGCACCTCAAAGTGGTGCTCCCTGAGGGAGGCCTATGTTCAGCAGTGGACGTCTTTAGGCTGTGGTTGGTGATGATCATAAGGTGTTTTAGGGTCAAAACCATAATTAGGCGAGTCACGGGATGTCAGTAGATTGAGTAAATTATGAGTAATTGTGTAATGTATATTTTCTAAACGCTTTCAAATTTCTAACTCAAAATTCGTGACGAAATGATGTAACAACCACAGTATAATAGCTATAAATGTAAGTGTGTATAGGTTACCTTCAGTGGCTGTAGCGCGCAAACTATTGCATAATGTATTAATTGTTATAACCGTTGTTGGTTTTGTTTGGCGATGATTATGTAATTATGAAGTGGCAGCATCGTAGTACGTTTATTTACATGGATTCTGAACTTTAAAAAATACACTTCCAATAAAAAACCGGTCTCAATATGTAAACCTTGTATACCTATTTAGTACCTTCAAATGAAAAACTAAAACTTTTGTTCTACCAACACAGCTCCGGCATGCTTTCAAACGATTTTGCATACGAAAAGCTGAATAACGTCACAAACATCCTTGAAAATAAAGCTTAAATTAACAAAGAAGGTCCCCAAGCATATACGAAAGGTCAAGTTAGGTCACACGGTGAAATGTTAAATATAGGATCGCATGTCTACAACCAATGACGTCAAAATGCAAACTTTGCTTCCGCCCTAGAAGCCTCTTAGTCGTAAGTTCACGATTTGACAAATATTTTACCAGGCACGTTACCGTCGAACTTTTGACTATTCGCACATAGAATTAGGATCTAGATAAAGGTATAATAAACCATACCATGGTATATCATCATCAGCAGCTTGAAGACGTCCAGTGCTGAACATAGGTCTTCCACAGAGAGCGGCTCTTTGAGCGGCTGCTCGCCTCCTGCATCCATCGGCTCCCGCGGTTTTCACCAGATTGTCGGTCCATCTAGTGGGAGGTGTGGTGGGGGTGTTTGGGTATAATATATACCCATAATCATATTATGTAGATCCTGTAACAGTATGAGCACGCTGGTCAGTCTAAATCACCGCTCTTATTACCTACGAGAAGAGATGGGGTGATCCAAACGACAGATGGACGCATATATAACGGCAGATGTCCAAACTCTTTCGAATATAAATAAATTTATAAAACTAGTGCACCATTCAATCAACTATTAACCTTTAAAGCATTAATTAGAAACCTCACTATCGATGTACCGCCGCGATTAGCTACATCTGACACAAATAAGAAACCAAACCAAGCAGTATCACGGTAATCTACAATCGCTTCGCACGCAACCCTAGATATAAAATATTTACTCAGATCGATCACGGCTCAGATGACGGCAAAATATCATTGTTAGAATAGGCGCTGCTTTTCTCACGTATACGGCCTTTCACTTAACTATTACCAAACGTTGTACCAACATAACTGCTACTGACTTTCAAATCACCACTCATTACATTATCACCCTTATTACCATCAGCTAAAGCACACGATTTGTTGTAAGAATCGGTGAGATAAACTGGTAGAGCATTGGAATTATTGTTGTTGTCCATGCATGGAAGTCATTTGTATGTATGTAGATTGGAGGTCATCATACTGTTCTATAGAGAGTTCTTACATTATTTCGTTAGACAGTTGACACATGAATATGGTTGCACTACTTTTCTATTATAAACGCCGCCAAGAGAAAGCACAATCATCCTACATTTGTGGATGTTAATCATCACTAAAGTTTTGGTTACATTGGCTGTCATTTTATTGTCCCCATAAAATTCAAATCAATTAACGTGATAATGAATGTATTGATCTCTGTCCTCAGCCCATTGTTAATAGGTCTATGTTGTACATTAATGATAATAAAGAATTTCCTGTTTATATAAAAAAATGTTCCATCTCTACCAGATAAAGCACGTAGAGTTGTTTCTTAATTTTCACTTTAGGCATTAGGTGGAACCACACTCAGATTTGTGACTTTATCGTTAGGTAAATTGAATATTTTTATTTTCCGCACTACAATAATGAAAGTATCATTACTTTTCAATTCTTTCTCTTTGTAACTATTTCAGTACTCCGTAATATTAGTACCATCGTGAGACCATCTTCAAGGTTCTGGAATTAGAAAGCGCAAACTGAATAAACACAATCGAGAGCGTAAACGACATTGACAGATTCAAAAGTGCACAAAATCGTGGCGCTTTTACCTGGCGGGCCCATAGTAGGACGTTAACAAATGATCGTTTTTATTCCGCGCCCGCGCACCGGATACGAAGCGGTTCCTGTGAGAATGTCGAACTCGATTTTTTTATCCACCAAAAAGCGGATGTCCTTCGTTCGACCGGTTTATGAAAGGTGTTGAACATATGTCTGCATTGTTTAAACCGATTATGTCTTCAATGTAGGTTTTATATTATGACGGATTCAGTTTAACTCTGATAATTTGATTTGGGGATGCTATACTTAAATAGGTGTAAAATCCACAAAATCTATTACAACATTTAAGTAATTGAAATTAAATGTTCACCAAAAGTAACTGCATAAATATGTTATGAAATTGGCAAAGTGTGTCTAAGAGAAGTATAGAAATAAAAATAAAATATAATTGGGGTATAACTCTGTCATTTCATTTTTGCTATTTCTTTCAAGCATGTTTTGCTCTACTTTTCCTTGCAAATGGTCTTACCTACTCACCTACATAATGAAACAAACGACTGCATATTTGCCATCTACATCGCAGGTTATCATTTATTGTAAAGCACCTGTCTCATAATCACCTGCCGGTTTCAAAGACGGGACGTGTGTGACTTCTCATTTACCATTTTGTTTTTATGCTCTATTTGCTCATTGGAATCCATTGATTAACACTTACGTGCGGTATTTATTATAACAAATTATTATTATTATATGTCCATTCTTTGACGGTTGTATGTCAATCGAGACATAATGTGTGTGGAACCAAACATTTTTAAAATGGCGTTATCAACATTTTATTTTAAAGGTAATGCTTAAATAAGTCTGACTAGTAATCGGTTTAGTCAAGTAAGTTTTAGTTAATATTTCTTCTTTAACCTTAGCGACTTCCGATGTTTTAATCATTTACACCGCTGTAAAGGCCTTGATTGAACAACACAATAGAGGCCTTCATAAGATTGGCTATGGTCATCCTTGCTTCAGGCATTCGACATCAATAAATTAAATTTAGAACTGTGTCAGTTTATAAATAGAGTGTTGGTAAAAAGGTGGGCTTCGGCCGGTAGACAAAAGGTGTTCCTGCCACGTGCGTCGCTCTCCGGCAGATGTCGTGTTATTACCGCCACCCGGCACCGGTCGCGTCGCGTTGTTAGTGTGCATGATGTGTTATAGCGATCGATAATGCGTCTGCGAACTTAGTATCATTGATGTACGTAATTCACTAATTGTATTACGACTATTTAAATATTTAGTGTAAATAATAGTTAAATTATAAGTACCTATATGAAATTTCGCATCATCTCTTTTCTTTCGAACCTTTGCTTTATTCTAATTTCATTGGACTCTACAGACGTATATTAGCCTTGATTAATCAGCACTAGGATTTGTTTGTATATAATTATATGGTTGATTTGGTTATTTGGTTGGTTTGGTTGAATCGGCACGTGATCAAAATGCTGGCATCTACTTCGGTCAAAGGATCAGCCTCGCTATACAGCTAACGCTGCCAGCATTATGGGCACGTTGCCCGATTCCATGGATTGCTTGAACTATCTATAGACCTTCTACAGTCCATAGATAGTTCAAGTATTGACGCGTTCAAGTATTCTTTATTTATTTATTTATTTATTTATTTATTTATTTATTTATTTATTTATTTATTTATTTATTTATTTATTTATTTATTTATTTATTTATTTATTTATTTATTTATTTATTTATTTATTTATTTATTTATTTATTTATTTATTTATTTATTTATTTATTTATTTATTTATTTATTTATTTATTGAACACCAGCATAATGTACACTGTTACAATATATAAAAACATTATTTTAGACATTTATTTTTATTTTTAAGTAGATATATAATAGTAGTAGTTAGCAGGTAGTTTTTGTTGTGTGTTATATAGGTTTATTTTTATACTAGAATGATGATTTATTTTATTTGTGATGTGCTGCTTCAATAAAGGTTATAATATTTATAATTATACTTTACATACGATGGAAAAAATAAAATTGATACCTATTTTAGATACTATACCTACTTAAAATATTATCATGGTCCCGGATACGAATATTGTTTAATTTTTAAGTAGTGCTCTTTTACCTGCTATTTAAAGTTCAAATTTGTTTTAGCCGACCACAAAGTTAATTGACCCCAAACAAGCGACGAAACGGCCTTATCGTTAAACAAGCAACCGTGACAATCAGGCTTGTTAAATTAATTAACAAGTAATGAGTTAAGGAAAACGTTAAAATCATGTAAGCAGTTTGTTTGGCAAATAAATTAATAATAAACGCTATATCACCGTAAAAATAAGTTTTTATGTAGGTAGTGTGATAGAGTTTCAAGTACCTACCTTTAATTTTTTAACTTTGAATTTGCAGCGGTGTCGCGTTGACATTAATTCTGCCGCCAGCCAGTAGTGTGCAAGCACTGCAGTGTTCCGGTTTGAAGGGCATTGTAGCTGTGAAATTACTGGGCAAATGAAACTATGATCTTATTATACAGTGTAGTAATCTGATTACTAGACTGTGTAATGTCTCAGGATGACGTGCGCAGTGAGATGTCACCCGGAACTTTAATATTTTAAAGTTCCGAGTGACGCTGCAACTGCTATGGCGGCCATGTCGCTTAACATCAGGTGAACGACTAGCTCGTCACGTCATTCATTCTCATAAAAAAAACCTATTTATAAGTACCCTAGTTGTTATTAGATCTTCTTTTTTTTTTTGCCTTTGTTGTAAGTATATTCTTGGTTTATATTCCGTACACCCTTAAAGGTATATTAATTCTATAATAAAAAATATTCCCTGACTATATCATGTAAAAGTTAAAAATAATTTATAACGATTATTGATTAGTAATTTAATGAAGGAGTAATGTTTGATTAATTGAAACTTGTCTTTGCCAAGATTATTCTACAGCTAAACGTGTTACGAATCCGACTAGCGTGTCAAACTCATTATCATACCATATTACTTATCGATCAAGTAGCTATAACCCGACCGAGTGGCATCACACATCCTGCCGTAACATCACCGTTATCGCAACTACCTACCGACGTCGTGGCATATGTTTTGGTAGTGGAACAGACTTAAGGGTACGCAGATCCTGGCTAATTGTTCTAACACACACAAACGTGCTTGCTTAACGCATGACTTAAAATCTAAGTTAAATTAAATTTTTTTAATGCAGTAAGAAAGGAGCTTTTATACTTACTACCTACTTGCCATATTGCACTTACTTCAATCATGAACTAGTTTTTGTACAGAGACAAAAATATTATGAGAGGGACAGTATTTAACCATTAAGCATTATTCTTCTATGTATTTAACAGAATCATTTCCGAGCTGTAAGAATTTTGTGACTGCTCCTTCTTTACCGGTGGATCTCGTAAGAGCCAACTTTGGGAAATATATTATGTTACTATTACTAAGCCAACCTCACTCAGATATCAGAATGCTGACTACTGACCCCACACTTAGAAACAACTGACTGGCGACAGTCGTCTTACCTACGAAGATTCCCAAGGAGAACTGACATCAAGCAGGCAGGCGGGCGATCGTATAACCAATAACCATCCTTTGCGGCAAAATGATTGTAAAGATTTATGCTGCAATTATCCACCTGAAATAAGCAGATGTAGATGAATATTTTCACAATTAATGAGCAACGAGCAAATGAGAATAAAAAGACGCATTATCTTGTTGCCAATGACTTGAAACTCAACGCGTCTAGTTCGAGAGGCTTCTTTCCAAGACCTTAAGTACTGCCTTCACTTATGCAGTGTAGTACCTACGTACTTCCCTCATTTGCATGGAAATGAGATCCGTGAACATTCTCGGCGGTACCCTCCGTCTTGTGACGCCTTCTTTGCTTAATTACAAGACGACGTACGAGATTTTACAGGGGATTTTACAAGTGTGGACGTTTTTGACACTGTGATTGGTACAGGAGTACCTAAGTATTAAAATTCTGAACCAATTGATTTGAAATTTCAACGCTTTCCCGTGCTTCTATCCTGAGCAACCCTCCTGAAGTAAGAATATTTCAGCTAACTGGAAGTTCTTAGTGGTGGTGAAGACTTAATCAATTTATTCTCAAAAAATACAACTTACTTATTACAAAATTAGTAGCAGCTAGTATTGACGAGAAGTATTTTCAAAGTAATCATCATCATCATCATCATCATCATCATCAACAGCCTGTAGACCTCTACTGATGAAAATAGGCCTCCGCTAGAGAGCACCACTTTGAGCGGCTGCTCGTCTCCTGCGGTTTTCACCAGGTCGTCGGTCCACCTAGTGGGGGGCCGGCCTACGCTGCGTCTTCCGGTTCGTGGTCGCCCCTCGAGAACCTTTCTTCCCCACTAGGGGAAACCACTACCCATTGTGGATTATTTTGGTCTATTTAAACCAAAGAAAAGTAAATCTTTCACCAACTACATAAAAGTAGCTCTTTGCACATTGGTAGTTGGGATTAAATCCGGTTGCGGTCACTCACGACGGCGAGGTCTAGTTCAACCAAATGAAAGGAGCATAACCATTTCTCAAATTAATCATACTAAAACCTCAAGCTCGTATAGAAGAATAATTTCCGCTGATCATCTCATCATTGCTGACCCAATTACAACAGGTTTATAGCTCGCATTACTTACTGTCCGCGAGCTTTCATTGGCTAATTGATGTGAATACTACATTCCGTTTTAACAATCTGCGTTTACAGGCTGTACCAATTACTAGTTCGTTGGATAAAGGATCGATAAATATTGGATGACTGTGTAACCAGACTACACTGTGAAGGTTACTGAAAATTGCTTAACTGTTTGTTAAGCCCTTGCCTACCGTGCGTATTGATTTCATTCATAAATCCATCGTTACCAACCACTGACATGTTAAGTTAAATTAGAGAAAAATCAATCGTAATGTTTGAATTACAGAAATATTTGTTTCACAAATCGGTTAAGCTTTTTGGCCTGAGTGTCTCACAAACAAACAGAATGATTCAGTTTTATATGAGTAGGGATTGGGATCTAATCAATATAAGCCCCGTAAAGTCTACTTTATAAACACGTGCGCACACACGCGTTAAGTGCTGTCTTCGTAGACACAATCATCGCTAATTATTACAATGCTAAATCAATCAGCACCAATCTACCGACAAACAGTTATCAAATACACCCGGCAAAATGGATTCTCCTCGACTCCGGCAGATCATAATGGGAATGTCATTGCTAATGTATATCAGGGTTTTGTTATTATTTTTTACCCCCTGATCTAAACAGAATAAAAAAGTTTTTTATGAGAATGAATGACGTGACGAGCTAGTCGTTCACCTGATGTTAAGCCACACGGCTTCCCATAACAAGCGCAGTACCACTCGGAACTTTAGAATAAGTTTCGCGTGACACTGCACTGTGCACGTCATCCTGAGACATCACACAATTTGGTGCAGAGCCTAGTGCCATTTGAAACAGATTTGAAAGTCGCACTAGCTGAGTCTGACTTACCCTATTATTACAACTAAGTATCATAATTAATAGTATTTATAGTTAAATCCTTCCAATCAGGTCAAGGAAGAAGCACATCCTTTGATCAGTTAGTGCACTTAAAGTATTATCTTCATATAATCAATCAGCGTTAATTATCACAATGGTAAATAGCTCGAAGCCACACATACAATGTTTACCTACACGATTACAGGCCGCATATTCACATCAGCGTTTCAGGGCACGTGGGCGATCCCCCTGACCCTTGCGATAGGGTTGGCAGAAGGCTTGACCAACTTCTGTGGCCTACATTCCATGCAGGATCTAGATCAGTGATTCCCTGTCTTTTTGTTGTTAAACTGCCTTATTGTTACTATAGTTAAAACATCACTTAAAATTTCAAGTAAGTGCTGGAAAATTTGCCGTTGAAATCGTTTAGTTTAACTATGTTTTAACTATTTTAGTATTTAATAATATGATTTAACTCCCAAAATCTGTAATGTTTTTCTACGCCTAAATTACTAATTTCATCACATCTGTCCTCTTGTTACTAGATCTTATTCAAGGTACTTTTTTTTAATGAGAATAAATGACGTGACGAGCTTGTCGTTCACCTGATGTTAAGCAACACGGCCGCCCATAACGGTTGCAGTGTCACTCGGAACTTTAAAATAATAAGGTTTCGCGTGACACTGCACTGCGCACGTCATCTGAGACATCACACAGTCTAGTAATCAGATTACTACACTGTGTAATCAGGTCATAAAGTCTCATTTGCCCAGTAATTTCACTAGCTACAATGCCCTTCAAACCAGATCACAGTAGTGCTTGCACACTATTGCTTAACGGCAGAATAACTGGCAAAGCGGTGGTACCTACCTAGACGAACTTTGCAGAAAAGTACTACCTAGGAAATATAAACTTTTATGTGATAGAAGGTCATCTTTAGCTCTTGAATACCTAGGACATACAATATTTGGATACTTACATAATATATTTTTAAAGCCTCCTAGTCCTAAGTAAAACGTATCACTATATGTGAAAATATATGTGTATATTATTTTAACAAGACGTATACACAAGGAAAACTTATAGTCATCATTGTTGTATCGTTTACACATCATTATGTGCCAACCCTGTTCCGCCTCCCACCGCCTCCTCGAAGCTAATGCCATTACAGTAATTAGGATATGCTTGGGCATAATTGATGCAGTCATAAACTAGGTGCCTAGTTCCAGTTAATTATTATGAGAGAGCCGAATTGTGTTTGAGGTTAGCACCTGGATGTTTAGAACCCTGGATGTAAGTAGCTACACCAGTTTAGAAATTTAGGGTGTTGGTATTGTCTTGAGAAGTTATACAGCTGCTGCATCTAATTTATTTTGTTTATTTTAGAGTCGCCTACTCTGTTATTTGTATCAATATCTTAGTCAGGATAATAATTAATCGTGGATTTAAATTTGCTTTAAAGTTGTTGGCAGAAAATTGTTGATCATGATTACAAAAATAATCTTAAAATAGTATATTATGAAGCCAATATTGCCAAAATAGATGTTATAAATCAGGGTATTTCAAATCTCAAAAAATTCAGAATTTAGTTGTTTCCATCAAAACCTTTATATATAAAGCTATAGAAGAAAGTTATGATTCCAAAATTTTCCGAAAGCGATAATGTGTCTAAAATGCAGCACGTGTAAAAGACACCTACTGTGATATTATTATGGCTAATTCAAAATTTATCTCTCAATATAGCGTTTTAAATAAAGTAATAAAAATCAGTAAAACTGTAAATGAGGGGGCGTGAGAGAGCGTTAGCCAAACAGCGGGCGGCTAAAACGTTAAGCTTGTAGGCGACGATGCGCGTTCCACTTCTGTTAAAAACACTCTTGCTTACTGATGATATTAATAAAGTCACTATGCCAGAAAAATATCAGCTGCCCTACCACAAAGTATACACAACCCATCATGATTCGTGACAGTAATGCTTCAAGGCTACAATAATATTGTTCGAATTCGTACCATGAACTTATAAAGTATTATTGCGCGAAAACGAGACGTCTACATTTTTATATAGCGTTATCACTGTCGCGCGTCGCTGTTAACATGATTAACGGTATGACATGACAGTTTATTTGAGTGAAAAATTTAACGTGACGTCATCAAAACTGCTCTGCGTCAACAACATTACAATATTCATACTTTTATGTCAAATTTCAAAGTATGATTGAAGTAATAATGCTATAAGACCTTGTGGTGACCCCCTGAACTTATTTGACACGCTTATACGTCTTTTTGAACATCCGATTTCGGAACTTATTCGAATGAATACCCATGCAAGAGTCTTACACTAGCTTGGAAATAATTTATATACTTGACTAGGAAATGTTTGGTGTTACTAATATTGATGTACAATTGAGCAGTATTAAGGGCATCATCCCATCATAGAGCAGGTAAGTCATCAGTTCAATATGTACAATTATTAACATACGATTCGCATCTAGCCCCAATTCAAGGTGGTATACGTACAGGTTGAGTATTAAAGTAACCAAATGGTTTTATCAAATATTATGTAGGTATCTTTTTCCTTCTCAGATTTCATTGATTCAGTTAAATCAATATTTGCCATTATCGTGATGATAATGCAGAAAAAATAGCTAAGTAAATACGAAAATTCGTTCCAGAAATTAAGGTAATAATATCACTCTCTAAATGAAATGAAATGAAATGAAATGATATTTATTTGCTCAAACATATGTCGAATGATAATGATGTTATAAAATTTTAATGTCCAGTTATGTTCTGCCTTAAACTAAGGCATGCAAATATTAATAATACAGGCCTAGACTATTATAAAATCAGTAATAATCACAATCATAAGTTACATTAAAAAGTCAAAGTATACATAAATTAATATAAATCGCAACAGGTACTATACAAATTTGTCGGTCATTAAAACTTAACACTATTTTGCTTTATAATGCTCACATTTATGATACAAATCACAAAACCCATTCCATGATCAGTCCATTTATCGCACCTATTTAACAAAATCTTTTATTGAGTAAAAACATTGTTCGAGTAGCCATTTGTGCAAATTGTATTTAAATCTAGATATAGGCATAGTCCTTAACTCGTCAGGAAGAGCATTATAGATAGTTATGGCCATGAAGAATGCATTTTTTTGCTTAACGCTAGTCTACATTGCGGAATATATAATTGGCGACTAAATTGACTTCTAAGTTGTCTTTCACGCACTTCTTGTTTTGTTTTAAAGAATTCTGGGTACTTTTTTACAAATATGGATACATTTTTTATGTAAATACAAGGCAGAGTTAATATTTTTAATTGCTTAAATATTGGTTTGCATGAGTCCATGTTGTCAGCACCCCACATAGCTCTTAGACATTTCTTTTGTATCACAAATACTCTGATAAGATCAGAGGAATTACCCCACAACAGTACGTCATACTGAAGAATTGCACCGACATACCCATGATATGCTTTCAGGGCCGTTTCCAACGAGGTAGTCTCTCTGATACGACGTAATGCAAACACAAACCTATTCAACCTGGTACAAATGTCTTGAATATGCATACCCCAATTCAGATTATTATCCAAATTGATACCCAGGAACTTCGTACAATTTACATCTCTTATTTTTACGTTATTGTACCTAATGTCTAGATTAAGTGGTCCACCTTTCACAGAATAAAATTGCATCATTTTAGTCTTGTCAATATTAACAATAAGATTATTTGAATTTAGCCATGTCACTATTGAATTTACTGTATTATTAATGTCAGACTCGAATTTAAGAATGCAATTATGTTTATTATTGATTAGAATTGTAGTCTAAATTGATATAATATTAAAAGGTGATATTGTTAACATAGAGTTAACGGCGGTATAGTTGATATCCTTTGATAAAGAAAGATTTTGAGATTTAACCCAATGCTGGATAAATGAGCGTAGGAGAAGCTTTCACTTACGTTCTACCTAAGTTGGACACAAAGGAAAGCGTTTAAAGTACTTATAAGATCATAATAAAATACTACTAATAAATTAATATCAACCACTCAAAATGCAATGGGATAATGATGAATATCAGGGTCACCATCAACAGCCTAAAGATGTTCACTGCTGAACATTATATTCCTCCCCCACAGAGTGCCATTTTGAACAGCTGTTTACCTCTTACATCCAACGGCTCACCGCTGTTTTTGGCCAGATCGTTGGTTCACCTACTGGGGTCCAGCCTACGCTGCGTCTTCTGGTTCGTGGTCATTACTCAAGCACCTTTCATCTCCATCGATAGTCAGTTCTCCAAGCGATGCTGCCTGGTCATTGCTAATTCATGGAATTAGCAAATTGAAATAGCATTATTATTAGTTTGGTTCCCTTAGCTCCCATAAGAATTTGAATTGTGGGTTGGACACTTATATCACAAAACTCAAGGATGGCTTAGTCCAAATGGGGCGTTATTCCGAAAACGATGATGAATTCGATACACGCGGAATGATTATAACGAAGAGTTATACACTTTCTAGGTAATATTATGTCTTACGCTGCACCATCTTTGAGATCGCAAGTTAAAGATTGACATAGTTGGTAGGTAATATGGAAATTAGTAAACATTTCGAATAAGGCTCTGTGTACGCGCCTTAAATCACTAATTCGATTATATCCATTGCGGGCATTCCTCTGTTACCTACCAATAATAGCATAGCTCAAAGATCAATACTAGTTCACTAGTGTGCATAGGATTTGCCCACCAATGAAATGTGGCATGGCTATTCCTTGTAATATGCAGAGGCATTAAGAGAACTGTTACTTGGGCTTGTTTATACACTGGTTAGGCTTTATTGATTGCGTAGTCTTCGTGCATATAATTATTGTGACTGTTATTTAATGTGTGTCATTTACAGTTCAGTTGGTCTTAGTCTTGTTTTACTGTAACGGCAATGGCAATGGCTTGGTATGTCCAAGTTTTCCTATTATTTAACAACGATGAGAGCCATATGTGCTAGTATGAAACTATTCATCAAAACGAAAACTGCCACTTTTACCAAGCAACAGAAACTGAAATAGCTCATCAAGGAGCTCTTTAGAGAAAATCAAGATATGGCAGGATAGAATGAAAAAATGTTGAAGATGACAGCAAGTATGAATGTACAAAGTACTTACCTAATTAATATACTTATTACTCGAATAGTATAATGGTAAATTTAATAAAAACATAACATTAAAAACCATAATTAAAACACATGACAAAAACAAAACATATAAAAAAAACAATTTAATATACTATACATGACAAAAACAACATTAATATACTTATCAAAGATGTAAAGTAAGGATTCAACGTCAACAGCAAAACAGCAACTATTATGCCTATCACAAATGCTACAGAACTATGCCCGAGGCTATAATTGCTAAGAGCATAGTTTAATTACGGTAAAATTGACTGCAGCCGTTACAAAACACTTTATTGCATACATTTCTCCCAAAACAACAACATAAAACTGACACCTCGTAATTTTCTGATCATTTTTGTGATTGATAATACTCGCAATAATTTTACGACAACATTCTTTCCAATTACCGACGCACTTAAAATCAATTACAGCATATTAATGAGCCATCATTATGTGTAAACAGGGTGTAGAATACTGCATGAGCATATAGTACAAGACTCCATGTACGGCAAAGTTACGAAACCAAATCCAACTTAAAGCAATTTTTTCTAGATTTGTAACATAACTGGAGGTGTGCAAATACTTAGGTACTGTAGCTATTGAAATCGAAACTGGCAATCATTATAAGACCTTTTGCCTTACCTACCCCTGAAATACCTCCCGAATGATGTGCGCAATGTAGCAGCAAGAAGGACTCCACACATAATTTTGAGTTCTGCCACTTGCAGTCGTCCGTGAGTTCCGTGACCCTTAACATCAAGTGAACGACCAGCTAATCACGTCATTGATTACTATTAAAAAAAAGCATGAAAAGCTCCAGTTCAGTTCCAGCCACAGTTCAGGATTACATTTTTGTTTTGGAAATGGTCAAGTAGGTATATGGATCACTTAGGGCGGTGTTTGTTCCGCATCTTTGATCTTTCTATGCTAGCAAGCTTAGATGCGATAACTATTCATATTGCCGACCGTGGCTCTGTTTTGCTATAAAATCGCTATATTGATGGATATGAATATTCACACCGGTCAAGCGAATTATCCCGAGAATAAGGCTCCCGTCCTAGCAAGATAACCGGTCCAGGACGATGTCCCGACATTCCTGGATGCGCACTCAGGCGATTGCGCTATTTCGCATTGGAGTTTTGGTTTCGATTTAGAAATGTGGTGAGGTACAATTTAGAATTAGATACTTGATGACTTGGAAAGAAAATATTGTGTTAACTGCGTTCTTTGTTTGTTTGTCGTACATTTGTTTTTATTTCATATTCGGTCGGTCAATTTTAGTTTTCGAGAATTTTCATACCTATATTTTTGTATGATTTTATTATTGCTGCGATTAGTACATTGTGTTGTTAGCCAGACATGCCTACATTAATAAATAATTATTATTTTATTATTACTATTATTAGCCGTGATCGGGCAGTGGGAATCAAGCTCATCCCGCCACCTTTTTCTGGGTCTACCACGGCGTCTTCTGATGTTCTGCGGTGTCCACATCGTTGTCGTCTTTGCCCACAAGTCATCTGACATGCGGCAGATGTGGCCGGCCCAGTTCTACTTCAAGCTAGCAGTCTTTACTCCAACATCTGCGATTTGTGTTCTGGAGCGCAGTATGGTGTTTCTCACGCTTAACAATCATAATAATAAATAAATATGTGTCGACATTTTCACACAGCGCCATCTAGCCCCAAACTAAGCATAGCTTGTAGTATGGGAACCAGATAACTGATACAATACTTATATACTTTTTGTTTGTAAATACATATATTGAATACAATATAAGACCCAGACGCAGAACAAACATCTATGTTCATCACACAAATGTTTGTCCTGGGTAGGAATCGAACCCACAGCCCTCAGTTCAGAAGGCAGGGATACTACCAACTGAGCTATCGGGCCCGCCATTGCATTTTAATAATAATAATAATAATAATAATAAAGAAGTAGAGTGGAGTGTAATACAGTCGAGTGTCAACATGCTCCATCATACGTTTATAACAATAGATTTATGTTCTTTTATTTTAATTTATTAGCTTTTAGCCTGAAATAAATTGTTTATTTAAAAAAGTACACTATGCACCAAGCACGTCTTGGTTTAACAAACGATTTCGTAAAACAAATATTATAGGAATCATTATTTTTAAAGATACGGTTAAAGCCTTTGAATTGTGCCAAGTACAAGAAACTATTACGTGATCATACATACAATCATGATGGTAAGAACCTGATTCCAAAAATATATCTATGTGCCCATGAATGAAATAAAAAAAAAGAAGGATTGAGTTTTGATTGACATCGAACTGAAGCCCAAAATATGTGTGTCAGATGAAAGTATGGCGACCGGCTGCATATGACGTGAGTGTGTGCGTGCTCCGCTCGTACGTACGAAGTGTTCCGGCTTCCTAAGGGTGCTTCAGTTTTGGATCAGAAGAAATTCCCTCCTTCTTTTTTTATTAGCTCCATGTATGTCCCGTTACTTATTAGGTAGGTATAGCTACTTAAAATAAAATAATCAAGTACGACTTCAAAATTTAATGACAAAGACTCCTCTTCTTACTTTACAACCATCTTAATGGAAACCTTATTCTTAAACAACATTAATTTCGAAATGTAACTACATTTTGCAATCTAAGTGACAAAATTAATAAGTTTGCGCATTTTCATAAAGTCGACGCTAAAGTAATCGCTTTACTTGGTCCAGATGATTTTAGATAAACCGAGCCGCAACGGCCAGCCAACAGGGATGGAGGATTTTAACTGCAACTGGTTCGAAAAAGACAACATTTTCCTTCCTTACACTTAAACTGCCTTAAACTTTTGCCCCGCGCTTATAGAAAAACAATCTTATGCACAAAGCAAAGAGTTTACATTCAAATGTGGGCTGGAAATGGATATTGCAATTTCTGTTTGAACATTGAGGTGGCTACACATTTTTATTTGTGGGTAGACAGAGAAAGGGAGCGTCTGTTTTCATACGTTTGAAAGGGAGAGGAATAGTCAGCATTTATATTCTGGGTACGTGTAAGTTTCAGGCAACGGTCGCCGTGAAACTCGTAAATGGGAAAAAAGCAACAACGGAGAACTCAACCGTCTCTAGTGCGGGGAAATCAGGTTTAAATCGATCTCATATTCCCAGGACGCAGTCTATTCGTGGGAAAATGTACAATACTGTCCTATCCTTTTGTGAAAACCTCCAGTCTTTATTTAGTAGTCCGAAATAACATGTTTTCGAAGCATAACCTATATCTATCACCTTTGGGCATTAAAACCCAGTGCGTAGGTACTACTGATAATTATTGTGTGCAATGTCTAATAAACAAAACACGCGAGTCAAAAATTTATTCCGTTGTATGGGATGAGGCATCTGTACTGTAGGTATTATATTATCTGGGCTATTAGTGAAATAATATTAAAACTGCAGATAGACGGGTCATGGGATCGCCCTCTTTCTAATGACTGTGTTATATATTAGTGCATTTAGAAAGAAAAAAGGACTAAACGATGTTGTATTAAAAATATCAAAAGCCATTAAAATACCTACTAAAATAATTGCATTATAATTAGTATGTTCTACAATCCATATAATTTATTCTAACCCACACAGTAGGTTGCACTAACCAGCATTAGTGCTACATCATACTATTTCATTGCATTTGAAAATTGAGACGTCTCGAATGCAAATCGCAGATAATTAATTAAATCATTAACACGCCAAAATATCTCAACATCCTGTGCTTGTAACCTTGAAGCGTTCCATAATTAAAACAAAAATGAACTTTATACGAAGGTTAAATAAAAACGTCGCTGATTAACGAATCAAATCACGTCGGATCAGTCGCACGAATGAGGTAAGAATTATAACCGCTACGACATGCCATTGTCAACGCTCGCTGTAAAAACAATGGTACAAAACTGCTTAATTATTTTAATTAACGTGTCACCTGAGTTGTAGTCATGCTCACTGCATGGTCATGATTTGATGAAGATACTTACATGTTTTTAATGTCTCTTGCAATGGATAATTTATGTACTAATTATGAATTATAATTAAGTATTAAGATTATTACAAATTAAAATGTGCGTCTTTATTCACACACTTACAATACTGATTTCCCTTCTTTACTGTACCTGGGCTGTTATTCTCCATCGATTCGTTACTTCGAAACCACGCGAATTCCTCGTCTTAGATAAGAAATCGGCAAAACTATATTCTATTATGAAACGAAAACAAAACCGCGCGAAATGAATTTGGAAATGGCGCTATTTGAACTGTCAAAAATCACACGTTTTACATTCCGAAACATCAAGACATCAAAAGTTACTATCTCTTATATATACTTTATTCAAAATTCCTAACGCTAACGCTGTGATACGATTTGAACAAGACACAATAACGACGTGGTTTCGTATCGTGTTTTCATAGAGAATAATGGCCCTGACTTATTTGTAATGTAAAGAATTTTGGTACTTATTTTATTGTATAATTTAAATAATCAGTCATTTAATAACAGAGAACTCAGTGTCACCATTTCTCTAATGTGGTTTTATCATTATTGTTCAGTTATAATTAATAGGCTGCAAGAAATCTACGAGTTGTCGATAATCATACATAACCGCCGCGTCACATCACTAGCTACTCGTCATCAGAGCACGAGCCGCGTTGATATTTCCACGTAGATTTCACTCCGTAAAACCTTTGCCGTTTATTTTTGTATACGTTTTTGGTTCGCGCATCTCTTTTATTTACGGCCATTTCAATATTGCAAGCTTTTATTTTCGGTGATATCCTTACTTTCGTATATAGATAGGTACTTTTATACAGGACTATTTAAATGATAAAAAAAACTACAGCAGTCGTTATGACATTAGCCTTTCAGTGATTTTGGAAAATTACGGTCACGCCTACTTGTATGATATTTCCTGAAAATTGATTTTTCTAGTACAAGCATTTCCCTATACGAGGAAGTAAAGAAATTGAAAAAATACATCACCTCTGATTTCAAGGTATCGCACACTATGAAATCAGAGTATGAAGGGTGAGCAATCATGAAAAAATGTATACCTAAACATTTTACTAGAGAGTTTTCAGTGTCTGACTGCAGTGTAGCATGCTTCTAAAATATGTCTACTGACTATAATGTAACTGCTAATCTATATAGATACCTACTGCGTTACAGATATCCACATTGCAAGTACACCGGTTCAATTATTGAGCCATACCAGCAAGTCTAGATAATGTGGGTCTGCATGTCTGCATAACACAGTTACTGATGTGACGAGCCTACACTTTCCACACGTCTGCTTACCCAAGCTCATTGCATAACCTAAAAGATGGTTGCGACCTGCGACTGCACTGATTTCGTCAAGCGAATGGAAGCAAGCACTCATTATGTAAGTGAAAGCTCCTTAATAAAATCTATTATGTGTAGAATTTTAAGTAACTGTTGTTGTCCCGTAACTTGGTACGGTTTGCCTTTGTCAAGGTACTTCCGTCGATAGTTTCGTAAACAAGCTATGAGTTGAGAAGGGTCATTCGGATCAACGCTAGTTGCTGATACAATACAAGATGCTATTGCGGTCAGAACAACGTAAAAAGTAGGTGCTGCATTCTTTTGTAAAGATAGCTTTGTGGCTGGTTTAAAAAGCTTGTTTATCTGCAGAAATATAAAAATATCTAATATTGTTTCGCTAGAATTAATTTCGGCTATGTACACTACATTAAATTTGTTGTTTGTGCTATAAAACATTTTATATCCATGTATGTATCTATTCTTGAGGTTAAAAAGGTTACAAATTTAATTTCTATAACAATTACAATAAATTGATAATTTTAAGTACTTATTGAACTTACTCCAATAAAAACATTGTACTCAGAGGAAAACTAAGTGAGCGTTAGAATTGGTAGAAAAGCTTACTAACGTTTTAACATCAACACACTCCATCGTAGTGTATGAAGAGCTAAATGCTGAAACGGTTTTATGATTTAATCTTTAAGCCTGTTAATAGCTGTGTATGTTTAGTATAAACCGAGATAAAGTCGAGACGTGAGGGCGGCTATAGGTGCGGCTGGCGGTTGCTGCGTTTATCGACGCAGCCACGCTGCGACGTGCCTTCGGATACGCCGATTAAGTGATATGTGTATAAAGTTGTTAATACCACTGAGCGTAAAATTCAATGGACGTTATTGTTATAAAACGAGGTTCCCAACGAGTCGAGGTTTAGTCAAGAGAGCTTTCTTTCTTTCTTCGTTTCACTGTGACCTGATACTAATCAAAATCAGTACTTAACTAATCAAAATCAGACTAGTACTCAAAATAATTTGAACCAACACAAATTATTCAAGAGATGCCAACTGCAACAGCGACCACAACCTCCAGGTGTCATTAACTGCCTTTTAACGTAGACCCACTCAAAGTTATCCTACAACAATAAATAAATCTCAAAATCACACTAAATGTGGCACTTGTCATACTATAAACAGCTCTATATACATACGTGATTCCGTGGACAGATCTCAGTCCGATAGCAAGATGTCGACTGCACAACCTCAACCCTCCCGGTGTCATTGACTGTCTTATAACGTAGACCGACTCAAAGTAATCTAAAATGCAAAACACAATGTTAAACTAAGGGCACCCCTACGTCTCTCGTGTCACTTCACTCGACTGATTAAAAGCGATAAAAAACTAAAACAATGTTTCTTTAGCTCGCAAATTAATTTTGGATTTAGTTTTGAGAATTGCGATGAAACATTTGTTTTAAAAATTTTTATAAACACCCAACGATCACATAATAATATTATCTACCTACATAGCTCTAACCAGAAATCCTTGTGTTAAGGTGGATCCAGGAACTACGAGAATAATGGCCTCGTAACAGCCAGATGCAGAACGATAAGTATTTGCGGTTTTTCTATGCACAAATACTTGTCCTGTCGCGGGAATCCAATCCGCAATTTCGTAGATATAAGCTGTTCACACCACAGATCTGTCTACCTAGTAAAAGAAATTGTGCTGATTTTTCAATGTTTTATTTATACGTAGGTACTGAACAATAACGAAATTGACAGTAATAAGTTTTCGCTACAAAATTCATTAATTTAATCCAGAAATGTTGTTACAAAACTAGCAAAAGATTTTTTCTTAAATTGTTTAGCTTACCACCTAAGTATGCCTTCTTCTTTTATTTTAATTATTAATAGCTTAAGCGTTTCTTTAAACTTTCTTATCAAATTTTTGGCCAAACATTTTCTTAAATTAATTCGTTAAAATGATAAATTTTAACTTAACGTTAATTCATACCCAAGGTTTATAAAGAGCACTGCACCGTCTGTTAGTAAAAAAAGGACTAACTTTAAAATATCATATGGGATGGAATACCTCCTTATCATACGTTAAAGTGTAGGCAAGTGGTATTTTAACAACTATTGCATGATTTAATTAATAGTTATAGCAATGTCGTCGTAACCATACAAATAGAAAGCACTCGTTTTGTTCTATTAGAAATAACAAATGACAAACGATCGCAGATGCCTTTCAAAAAGGCAGGTGCTTTGACACTTGTTATATCTATTTATACATTTGACACCAAAGCAAAAAAAGTCGTGCGCAGATACCGCTACTCGACTGTGACCAATGTCCAGCCATTAATATTAAAACAGCTCTGTTAAAATAATGATTTAATAATAGCGTAGGTATACTGTGGACGCATTGATGTTCTAACATCTTTTACCTTTGAGTGCTTTTATAGGCCTCTATAAGATGTTTGTTTCAGATTTGTAATACACTTCAAACATTATTACTGTACTTGTTTAGTTTGAGAACTCTATTCTCATGATGACACGCGTAATCTTTGTCAAAACATAATATGAAGGTCGGAAATCAATCTGTGCACTCCGGCAATGGCGTTACAATATTGCTGATAAGACGACAATGATCACAGCATACATTATCATTTGAAAAAAAAAACGGCCAAGTGCGAGTCGGCCTCGCGCACGAAGGGTCCCGTGCCATCATCTATAAAACGAGCAAAAAGATCACGTTGGTTGTATGTAAGCCCCCTTCAATATTTATTTTATTCTGTTTTTAGTATATTCTCTTATAGTGGCAACTGAACATCATCTCTGACAACGGTCTAACTATCACGCGTCATGAAATACCAACAGCCTGGTGACCTTTGAATATACATAATACAGTACAGCCAACGTATACTCACCCCCATATTCTAAGTCGTTACCACGAAATTACTCCACTCGACTCAACCTCGAATTAACCTCATTTTTGTGTTTTGGTATTTTTAGTTGACAATATATAATCAACTTGACATTTCTGCGTCAATTTTTCTTAAACGAGAGAAGTGAAGCAACTGTCAACTCAAGGTACGTCGCAATGTATTTTGAATTTCCCTCAAAGTAAAGTTAAGTAGAAGTCAAGTGAAGGATTTTTGGTGAAATGTTTTAGAATACGGGGGTCAAAGCTGGTCACATGAGGACAAACAGCCAGCCAGATGAACAGTGGAGTCTTAGCTTAGTAATATCCGTTTTACCCTTTGGACACGGAACCCTAATAAAAAAACAATCAACAAACAAAAGAATATTCTGCTATTAAATTTTCAAACTGAGCACAACGGTTGTACCCAATTGTTTGAAGTTTCAAGTATACGAACTTCCAAAATGTTACTCACGGAAGATTTTACCTTTCACTCTGACGCCGAGTCCAAAATACCCGAGCATCAGAATTAGAGATAAACAAGTATCCGGCTATTGTGAGTCAGATGTCGCGTAAGGCGCTCTCGTATACGAGATAATTTCACCTGACCTCTGCCAGTTCATTGACTGCGGACTGCATAGACATACGCACGTCTAGCACGGCGCGTGGTTCAAGGTATAAGCTATACGCTGATCATTCGTTAGTAATACTTTAAATGTATTGTAACAAACAGTCTATGAAACTTCATTATCATCATTGTCATCCTGAAGACGTCTGCTGCTAAATATAGGATTCCATAGAATGCCATTTTGAGCAGCTATGAAACACACAGATAAAGCAAATGAATTAAATTTTTCAGCCGGTATTGCAACGCAAATGTAATACCATAATATCACTAAAACCTACTACTGAAAAGAATTATAATTATTAATTAATTATTATTATCTTGCTACTATCCAAATACAATAAAAGCAATTTACGACTGCTATTTTTAAATATAGTAGAGCAACACCACTACCAAACATCACTTCCCTTATTTGTCTCTGTTACCATTATTATCTGCTTGTTTGCGCGGCTGAATCCAGATTCTATCCCGAATATAAAAAAAATTCACGGAAAGTTGTCAAATTGTGGAAAAACTACGACATACCTCTACTTACTTTCAATTAAACAATTGCAATGTTACTCACGAGTTAATTCTTTCATTATTAATTTAATCAACACAGCTTGTTACTTAGACCGCAGGCTGCCCAACCGACAGCCTACCGCGTATAAAGTGCTTCAATGTAAAAAAGAGACGTAGAAACAAGGAGGAAATTTATCTCGGTCATCGTGGGCGTCATAATAACGTGCTTAGCAATGGGTGCTCAGCTATTGTTTCTTCGATGAGCAGAAAGACTTTGTCATACAACATTCTGGGTGGCTCTGCACTGAAACTGTTAAAACGGGTAAGGCGTTTCTATTGGCCTAATGAGCTGCTCGTTTTGTCATTGAAGTGTGATAATATACTAAAAACATGACTGAAATAGCATAGCTTCATCATCATCAACCCGTAGATGTCCATTGCTGAACATAGGCCTCCCCCAGAGAGCGCTAATATTAGTTAACATTTTTTTTGTAGCTGATAATGATGCAGCGACCCTTTTGTCACTTTCATCATCATCATCATCATCAACATCTTGAAGACGTCCACTAGTAAACATAGGCCTCCCCCAGAGAGCGCCACTTTGAGCGGCTGCTCGCCTCCTGCATCCATCAGCTCCTTTCACCAGATCGTTGGTCCACCTAGTGGGGAGCCAGCCTACGCTGCGTCTTCTGGTTCATGGTCGCCACTCGAGAACCTTTCTTCCCCATCGGTTGTCAAACTGATGTTTAGTGTAGCTAGACGAGCTGCTCCAGAAAATGCCCTATTACACCATGCTAAATAGTTTCATCGAGATACCTGTAGAAAACTAAAACTAATTGCAGGATTTGAACTCACAATCCCAAACCAAGGTCACTAAACTGAGCTATGCTTTTAGACTAAGATTCACAAACCTACATAGCCCTAGATAATTCTCACACCATTCGTGGAGCCGGCCTTAGTCCGTGTTCGCATTACATATAGACGAAAGTCTTTCTACCTATGAGTTTATACGTTTGTTGGGCAGACAGCTAACCGGCTATCGTCTGGGTGACCAAGCTGTGGTGCTGTGGTAGATCTAGGAACACTTGGTTATTTTAGAGATTCTAATAATTTATAGATAGAAAAATGTACTAAAAAGGTTACATGGAGGGTCTTGTAACCAGCATCAGATTTTTTCAGATGTCTGCTTAGGCGATTGTTTTCAGAATGACCAGAAGTGGCCCCCTGCATGGAAGTTTTTCTTCTTACAAATACTTAAAATTGTTTTATCTTAGATTTTAATTGGGATTGTGTTCAAGATTTTTTTAAATCACAGGTAGTATACTGAGTTATTTTTTACAGATAACGTATTTATTTATTAACCTTGTGATTTTCGTTTGACTATATTGTGGCTATGCTATTTCCATATTTAAATGTATTGTGCGCTAGACATTTCACAGGTAAACAATTTCTTTCTATAGAGAAATCATTAACAGTTTTATTTAAAAAAAAATGTGTTTGCCTATGTTCGTGTTCTTTAATACTGACTGGTGCTAACTGAAAATGATTACGCTCTACAAAGTTACTTAACGACTGCTCTACTAGAGTCCAAGTTCGGTAGAGTCATTTGTGTTTGTGTCTCTACGTAGAGTTTACGAGCGACGTCGTATCGTGCTCTTGGCCAGCGAAGATTGTAGATTCCAAACGCTATACCAAGCTATTTTGTAGCTTATACAGCTTATTAACAATAGTGAAACTCAAGCCTGTTAATTTTCTACAAAACCTTTTTACCAGGTTTAAACCATTTAGTTCTCAAAATAGATCTAGTATACCTAATTAATATAATTATTATGTGTGATGTAGACTTGCCGTATATTTGGTTAACTCAGTTTATAACTATATAAGTAATGCAAAGCCCATATACAGTATTCTAAGTGTGAATTCACCACTTAAATTTTCAGCATTCAAAATTTCATCAACATCGGTCTAGTATTTACCGAGATAAAAGGTAACAAACATTCACACACACAAACTTTCCCATTGATAATTTATTAGTAGACGGGATTGGATTAGGATTAGGATAGTAGTAGTAGTTTAGGTTTATTATTTACGTTGTAGACCCGGTTATTGAGAAATAAGAAGACACAAAGGACAGCTCAAAGGACAGCTCTTATATTTACTGTAGCTCTACAAATAACATTAAAATAAGCTGAATTATTAAAACAATCTAAACTATCAACTTTTGACAACTTCTTTCTACATACATCGTTATCGAATGCTTATTTGGCTTATCATTTTCATTCATAAAGAACTTATTTATTCATTTTATTGAGCAGGTAGAGAATGTAACTGAATTGAAAAACAAACTAAAGAGTATTTAGGTGTATGTTAAGGATTTGTTAAGAAAATCTACAAAAAATAAATTGTTACGAGGTATTGTATTAATCTAGACAAAAAGCTATGACGACATTTATGCGAAAAAATAAAATTCCAGTATTAATCTGCATAATTATTTAAATTGTTAATGGTAATTAATACAGTTTTGTTGCGTACTAAACTCACAGGTGTAACATTTTCTGGATTGCTACATGGTCAAGAGATGGCGCTAGTAGTCTCAAAACATCAAACCTGTTAACTCGCATTCGATCAAATACTTTCACCAACAAACATAAAAATAAAACATTACGATCCACTTATTATTCTTATATCCTTGTCTTGACGATATTTCGTTAAATATAAAGGTGTCCGCGTTATTTATGTGTTTTATCAATATTTATATTGTTTATGATAATTTTATCGTCACTTAAATCGAAAGAAGGTGTCTTATGATCGTTTCCATTTAACATTCGAATAAATAACAAACATTTGCAACAATTTAAATAAAGTGATTTATTGTCTGTTAATGCACTCATTAAATTGTACTGTGGTTAATTTATTATGCCCACAGTTTTATTGTTGTAAAAATATTCCAGTACATAATATTAGTGGGTGACAACTAAAATTGTTAATTTATTTTATTATCTGTAATAATTTAATTGTAGATACTTAGGTATACGTCGTTGTTTAACAAAGATGTCTTTAATAATTACAAATAGGTATTTATTAAAATAAATATAAATGCTTTTTCAAAATGTAGGTACCTTAAAAATATAATTTTAAAGCTATATTAAATCAAACTTTTTAATATTTTTTCTTATCACACAACATAACGATAGTTACGATTTATGGGATAGATTGGTCTAATTAAAAGAATTATTAAGGAATACTTAAACCATTGCTCGCATTGATAAAACTTAATTTTGTTTTATTCGATAAGGTCTAATTATTATTTTATCATGAATAAGGGTACTATGTCATATCATATATTATGTCATCTGTAACTGTGTCTGTACTGAAAAACTTCATAATATTTTAATCCATAAAACTTAGAAAATATGTAAGTTAGGTAACAATATCATTAAGAATTATATTTATGAGTAGGTACTAATTAAAACACTATTAAAAACCATAAGTTTTTATATTAAAACCTATGTTTGTTATAGATAACGCTAACAGCTATTTATTTATTCATGGAAATGTCAATTTAAATTTACGATTGCCCTCCACAACTCCAGCAAAAATGACTATCTAACTCAAACAAGTTATTAGCGATTTCAATTAAAATGCAATACATCAACGATTGTCAGCGGAGCTGGTTTACGCTAGTTGTTGTTATTTATAGAGATGTCTTCATATTCCTACAGCTAGAGGCCGTTCTGTGGGTGGGTCTAATGCTTATTGCATAATTTGATGGGTTTATTATTGAATTATACCCGATATATTCGCTGATTGACATTTAGAGGGGATTTTTGTATTCGTAAATCTTAGACGATCTAATTCGCAAGTGATTGATTACTACTGGCACCTACTTATACTCTTATGTTACCTACTACTTACCATTTTGTTTGCTTATAGGTTATGAATTAAAAAAAACTGTTCAAGAATTCAATGTTTTTGATAAATTTATAAAAAAACATTCGTACAAAACATTATATATATTGTTATTTAAGTTTTTGTACTAAAAAATGAGCTTAAATTGGCAATATTTATTGGGCCCGTTTCTTACTCGGGAATTTTGAACGCAAATCAGTTTGTGCGAAAAATTTCATCCAAACTAAGCCATTTGGGTGTAACAGCACTTACGTCAAGTTAAACGTAAGTGTATATTTAATAGACGAACGTTATAATTAGTTTAGGTAATTGATTAAAGTTAATCATAGACAGTAAAGAGTCTATATAACTTTTAATTCTCTCGCAGACATACACGATGTCATACATAATACTTTATGTATCAAGCAAGCCATACATCATCATCACATTCCGCTTATTAAATCTAAACGAAAGGCTTAGCTAAGTCCAATTAACTCGGTATAATACGGTTTAACATAAACGCAGTGTTGTTAACAGAATCATAATTCATAAGTTGACAGGTTGTGAATAATTCGCGAGTCGAGTTGTTATCAGAGGCACTTGCGCAGTGCGTCCTCCGCGCGTGCCGACTCGAACTCGACCGCACCACGCGAGCTTCGAACGTACACCGATAGTAGTAGCATCGTTAAGAACGATCTACATTGCTGGTTTACAGCTTTCAGTGCCGATTGTTAATTACGTGTCACGATTAGAAATATAATTACCATAATTTCTAACAGCTGCTATCAATGCCTAACGTAATCTAACCAATGACTTTGTTAAATTCAGTTTTATTACAGTAATGTTTTTATTGCAATTGCAAATGTGTTTTTTTAGCATTGTTTATGAACAACGATTTGGTGATGCAGATATTTTTTTCAGCCAAAAGTGCAAGCTGGTAATGTATGCGATCCACGATTCCTTGACGACGAAGTATCTGACGAGAGCCACGACTAATTGCCCGATAAGTCGTCGATTCGCGTCTCGTTTTAATAAGGTGCGCTGTGTTCATGTGTGTGTGGATGCCGATGGAATGCCACGGTCACGTGCCCATGTGTGCGCCGGTAACAACGTGTGCGAGTGACGTCTGCCGAGCAACGCTACCACCAATTCCAACAGACCCCCCATTTCCCCCGCGAAAGCATCCACCCGACACTGAAACGGTGGAAACAGACGGTATCCCAAAGGTCAACTTCGCATGGCCCGGTTACAGTGTACGTTGTTGCCACGTGAAGGCATAACGTTGATTTGCGCCTGTGTGTAACCTCGATTCGGACACACTGCGAACCGAGGCATTATGGTTATAAACACGGAGTAATTCGCAGAATATCATTATCCAAATGAATATCTACCTCAAGAGCAGCGGTCAAGAGTTGGTTTGATTTTGTTTCAATAACTTTGGGAATCTTAATGTCGTTTGGAGATCAAACTTTGGATTGTTTGTTCACTTGTTTCTGCGATCATCAAATAATGAAGTTGGTTGACTTTTATAGGAACAAATATGTTATTATTTATTGTTTAACAAGTAGGTATACCTAAAAACAAAAGATGTTAACAGAACGTATTAAAAGTGCGAAAGAATTCACATCAAAATAACAAATGAATCCTTGATGTTGCCATATTATTTATTCTGTGATGTTGCTCTTTTCACACCGTACGGGCAGGCTTTCCCACGGTGAGCTGAGTGTGTGGTGTGCCCCCATCTCCCCCCACTCACACACTCCCGACTTGGCCTGTGTTTGTAGTTCAGTACGGGTTCAGCATTCAAAGCGGTTTCATGCTCCTCCACATTACACTTTCATATTTATTGCTAAAACGCCTCGATCCACCTATAACCTAAATGCGTTCGACCGTTCAACCACAAGATCAGCAATCTGATTTATCTAAATCACCGTAATCCTCAAACGGAACTCTCTGCCACACTATTTTTATAAAACCTTAGCTTTTTTACAATAAACGAAATTTGATATAAACTATTTAACAAAGATACCGTGGCATGGCAACAGGCGACGCTATGACACCAAACAAATAAGTCAATTAATCAATACGTAAATAAAACTAATTCACGCCGCGTGGGCTCACCGTCGTCTTCGGTTATTTTAGTCGCCACCTTACTCGTCGACAATTATTCGGGAATTTCAAAGATCACCCCAACGGACAGGTCGTTGGCTCCACACTTCACTGACTCATTCTTTTGTTTTTACTTACTGCTCACATCGATTCGGTCGAAGATAAAGTGGAGACTTTATTAGCTAAACCAGACCATTGTCCAGACAAGATCGCTTATCTCAAGGTGCTATTTTCACCTTGTCATTATCAGGGGTGAAATGCTAAACTGCGGTGAATGAAAATTTCATAACTCACCGCCTTAATTAATTCAAATTAAAAGCCTGAAAATTCAAATGAATTGGAAGGTTTATTTTATTCGCAGTGGCTGTATAAAAACAACAATCATCGCCAATAAATTAGATTGATCGTGCAGAACTGCAGCATGCGATGAGTCTAGTGTTCAGATATGCTTATAAAATTATCCAAATCGATGATAATGATACGTTCCCGAAAAGAATCGATGAATCGACAATCGAAATAGTCCGAACAGAGTAGCCACACGTAACATCGATCTGGCGCAACACGTACACGCCACGAGTAATTTGAATGTTGCTAATTATAGGTGCTATTGCGGTTATTATAAGATCCTCCCAACTTCCCAGAAACGAGGCCGGCCCGCTTTATTAATATTTATCCGATACACGCCGGTCGCAAGCTAACTGACGCAGTCAAAGAAAACATTCTCGCCCGAAATAAAGTCGTAAAGTACCGGAACGATTTCAATCGATGTTCTCGGTGTTTATATCGGGTTATAAATGCGCAGTGAGTATTGATGGTGTATCGAATACCGATCGAGGAAAACGTTTATCGGTTAAATTTGATAGTTAGTGAATTGATTGTGTTGCCGCTTGCACGTGGTAGCAATGACATCATAACAAACAATAGGGACCTTTATCGGTGTATTCAGAATGGGTTTATACCAATTTAGAAGCAACCACATGACAACAACATTTTATACCATTATGCTAATTATTACAGTGCTACTTATTAGGTATAAATTCACGTACTTACTTTTTTTAAACACTACCAAATTCGTTGTTGTTAATATTTAAATTCTAACAACGAAAAACTGTACAGTACACCTCGGGAACTATTTTCCGGGACAAAAAGAATATTATCGTATACTAGTACCACTCTTTATTTTTTTTTTTATGAGAATAAATGACGTGACGAGCTAGTCGTTCACCTGATGTTAAGAAATACGGCCGCCCATAACAGTTGCAGTGTCACTCGGAACTTTAAAATAATAAAGTTTCGCGTGACATCGCACTGCGCACGTCATCCTGAGACATCACACAGTCTAGTAATCAGATTACTACACTGTGTAATCAGGTCATAAAGTCTCATTTGCCCAGTAATTTCACTAGCTACAATGCCCTTCAAACCGGAACACAGTAGTGCTTGCACACTTCTGCTTGGCGACAGAATAACTGGCAAAGCGGTGGCACCTACCTAGACGAACTTTGCACAAAAGTACTACCACCTATTTTGTGATAATCTGGTTATTAGCGATGACGAGGTAAGGTAGCAAACATTGTTTCGGACATCAAGATCGTCTTCAACAGCCTCAAGACGTCTACTGCATCCATCGGCTCCCTGCGGCTTCACCAAATCGTCGGTCCGCCTAGACTTTCGTACATAACTATGTGAAATTATTGCTAAGAGAAAGCCACGGGGAGCCGATGGATGCAGGAGGCGAGCAGCCGCTCTAAGTGGCGCTCCCTGGGGGAGGCCTATGTTTAGCAGTGGACGTTTTCAGGCTGTTAATCATTATGATGATTACTAAGAGGTACTCACTTCCCTTGCTCTGGGGAGAAGAATAAATTTATGCAAAAGATCATCCAAATTTCAAGAAACCAACGACTACAATAAAACAGTCATCACGTCACTTTTACATATTAGTAGGGATATTAATGGAGAAAGAATTGGATTACTAGCTGAATAAAATAATATGGCATTACACGCTCCCAGTAAAATTAAGCAAGTAGGTGTAAACCACCTTTGGCATTTATATTAAATATATCTACTCAAAATATTTAGTACTGCATTCCCAGCATTCTCACATAAAAAAAACAAACGAATTCACATTCGAATTCGCGTCAAATTTTTAGTAAATAACTTACTTATTATTCCAAAATCTTTCTACAAATTAGTCCAAATGCTTGCCTTTGGCTTCTTCAGAAGCGAATTTTTAAGCACGCATGTATCACTATCACGCACGCGCATTGTTTCCATTCTTGATACAATATCATAACTAACAGTAAGGACAAGGCAGGGTTTTGGCGGGCACGCGGAAAAGTTCACTTCGTTGCATTGTATTATTTATCAAAACTTGTGCTTTTTCCAGTGTTAATGTTTAAAATTGGTGGCGGTTTACGCATTAAGTGCTGAATTGTGAGTATGAGTGTGGTCAAGTGATATAATGTGGAGAAACGTGGTTTTTCGTGTTGCTTCCAAAATTCCATAGACGCTTCTAGTAAAGTTGCCACCACTTTGCTAGAAGGTGATATAGACTGGACTTTGACTACCTGACTTAGACTGGACTGTGACTATGACTAAGACTTGACATACGTGAAATATACTATAACGATGAAAAATTACAATACTTGACACTGGCTAAATTCTCTATGTGTGCAGCCATAATCTAAGAAAAAAAGGACAAGGCAGCTTAATCAGAAATAAATAAATAGGTAAAATAAAGAGATTGTTTAGTAAACTAGATTGTAGATATTCGTTTTACGCTCAATGATAACACATCACAATAATTATTATAACGAGACATCAATAATACCTAAATTGATTGTTACTATTAAACTTACTACAGGATGTTTTTCCGCCAACTACACACTTACATACACTATCTCACATTTTGAAGAGCCATGTAGGTACAATAAAATCTTAACATTCGATAAAGCTGGTCACCCCTTACTGTCATATTTTGTTATGTTTATTTATTTATTTGAAGGAGAGACGTGCCTTTGGGGAATGTGAAATTCTTTAGAGGACCTATAAACCTGGCGGAAAATTCCAAGATTCATCATTTTTAAGTAATTTATTTATTTATTTATTTATTTATTTATTTATATCAATTACACAAAAAGCTTACAGTACAAGAACCAAACGCTTCAGGGTCATAACACCGGAGTGTATTATAAAATATGGTTATAAATATAGAAATTATGAAAGACGATGGTCAAATTGTGTCGGTAGAAGTTCAAATGAACGAAATTACCCCAGTATGGGCAATTGGACACTAGCAATAAACTCATACTGAGGCGTCTATTATGAATTTATTGTATTTTGCTGTTACAATGGTGCTATCTATTCTACAATAATATATTTAAATACATTATATAAGGTAGAAAATATTTGGTTTCGTTTCTTGGCTAACTGTGATTAATAATAATAGTTGAACTTATAAAATTTATTTATTGACATTAATACTATAATTGTTTCTAAAATATCGATCAATACTCAATACTCAATACTCAATAATCGATCAAAGTTATTCTATAATAAATATTACCTTTAATAGAAACTAGTGTAATTAAGAGTATGATAATAACAATACCATTTTATTGGATGTCATTTATTTTTTATCTTAAGGTTACGTTGTTATATTTATATTATTTATTATGATTTATCATCAACACCCTGAAGACGTCCACTGCTGAACATAAGCCTCCCCATGAGAGCGCCACTTTGAAAGGATGCTCGCCTCCTGCATCCATCGGCACTCCGCGGCTTTCACCAGATTATCTTTATAAAATATTTTGACTTATTTAATTTACATGACTATGTAGTGGTTACTAGGAAACTGATTTCCCGTTGGTAAGTACCTATGTAATACTCAATTATAATTATGAATTTTGATGGTTAAGTACTTATATCTGTTAAGTCTTATTTAAGGTAAAGATCTTGTGAAGGTAAGTATAAAAAATTAGTTCTATATTAACATATCACTGTTAGTCTTTCAATACAAAGCCTTGATTTATTTCGCAACCAAACTACAAACAGTGCTTGTAACAATACAACAAGCGGTTATTTAAAATATGTTTACTATTAATACATAAACATATTAAAATAGGTGCACACAATATACGCTGTGGCCGGACAGTGTTCGCCTGGACTTCAGCCAATACTATCCGAAATTGATTTTACTTCGCCACCGAAACTCTTTGCTCTCGATGCATGCTTTTATAGGAAGGTTAATTAATTTTCTACTAACTACTACTGAGTCAGGTTCCGTTGACGTCCACTGCTGATCATCACCTTGAGCGGCTGCTCGCTTCTTGCATCCATCGGCTCCCCACGGGTTTCAGATAGTCGGTGCACCTAGTGGGAGGCCGGCCTACTCTGCGTTTTCCGGTTCGTGGTCACCACCATGTTTAATCTTACAAGATATAAATGTGGGACAGGGGGTCTAGCAAAGATACCAACCACTAACGCTAACGCCTCACGCTAACTCCAAAATGACATTTCGGCAATCGCTAACTTTTCCGCAGCGAATGTCATTTCAATACATTTTGGAGTTAGCGTGAGGCGTTAGCGTTAGTGGTTTGTATCTTTGCTAGACCCCCTGATAGATAGCCACTCAGGCGCGGTGCGGCGGGCGTAGGTAGGTCCCAAAGCGCTCCTCAAATAGCGCGGTATGGTTTTGCATATTTACAATTTATACGAATAAACTAAGCAGTGTTTTAAAATTTTAAAACTAGTTTTGATAAGTAGCATTATTTGGCTATCTAAACAAATGCATTTTTACGTGTGTTGCAGTATAAAAAACACACACAACAACACTACGCATAATAATTGACGCTCCGCCGTACCTAAAGGAAATTACTCCGTCGCCGGCGCGCGCCGGCTCGGCGCGAGATGCAATTTAGACTGAGGCGTTTTTTTTTTTCCTGAACCATAGAGATTTTTACTTTATTCGATAGTGATGTTCAACTAGTTTCAACTTTAGTCGATTTATAACGAGTGACACCTCTAAAAATTGATTGCCATCCCTAGTAGCGCAATCAGCTGTAAACCACAATTGTGGTGGGGAGCGGTCTACGTTGCGCGATGCCGGCCGCACATGTGGTTGAAGCGCCTGAGCGGATAAAATAGAAATAAAGCATAGGTAATTATTGTTTGTAAGTCATCTGCTACCCATTCTTTTCGTTTCGGCCAATAGTCACAATATGCATTAGGCACTGTCTGCCACTGCACAGATAGATGAAAATATTTAATTATCATTATTCGTTACAGGACAACAAAATCATACAGTTACTTACATACGTATAAATTGTTAAAACTTACCGACTCCATGTTCAACATCTCCTTCACCAAACTTGTATCACAAACTGCAATTGTCAGAGATCAAACGGAAAGGGATGTTTAAACTTATGAGATGTTATAGTCGGGCTCTTATCTGTGATCCCTAGCATTGCAATTTAAGGGGGAGTTTAGACTATGCAATATGCAACTGCCTAATAGCTAACATTGTTTTATTAACGCGCGAATAATGAAAGTTGACTAGTTTGACTCATTTTTGTGCTGACATCAGCTGAAGATTACCTCTTGTCCTAAGCTGAAAAAAGAAAAAAGTCCAGGTAGACTTCAGCACAACCGGGTCGTCTGCAATGCAAAAGAATCACCCAGATCGTGGATGACGTTTTAAAATGGCAACGGTGCTGGAGGGTACGTTTTGTGTTGCACAATAATAAAAGTTTTATCTTCATCAGCCTGAAGACATCTGCGCACTGAACATAGACCTCCCCCATAGAGCACCACTTTGACCGCCTGCTTGTGCTTTCCTTTTGCATCGAACTGCTCTCCGTCGTCAGATCACAAAAGGGCTTACGCTGATGCATATCCCGGTTCGTGGTATGCACTCGAGAACCTTTTTTCTACATCGGTTGTCGGTTCTGCGATATGAGCTGCCCTGCATCATTTCCAAACCAAAAGCTTGAAATACCTTTTAAACTAATAATAAGATTTTGGTAAAAATTCACGTCAGCACCATTTTTTGCTTCTTTTTGGATGACGTTAAACGATGGCAGTCGGCAATTGTCTTGTAGTTGCAGCAAGTGTATCTTACCTGTCTTCAAACCCCAGATAATATAATACCTATAATACTTCAAACTAAACATGGCAGTTACTCTTCCAGTTAGTATTACAGTATGACTCCGTGTGTATAAGCCCTAAAACCCAATGGGGCTGGCTTATTGCCAGGTTACTTTGGTTTAAATTGCTTCCACCCTCAGCTCACATGCTCCTCCAGATCTGGAGCCGAGCAAAAACTTAAAAAAAAAAAATTCAGCTTGTCATGCTGTTAACGGTTAAATTGTTTTAAGTTAAGCTAAATTCACGTGTAAGTGCGTGAAAAACGTTGGTTTTTTTCTTTAACATAACTTAAACACTTTATTTCAGGTTTTTTTGTTGTAGTGTAGGTTTTACTTTGAAATGGTCGTGTGTTGTTTCATTTTGGTTTCACAACATTATCAAGGAATACAGATTCTGGAAAAAGTACTTAGAATGATGAAGGGTGAATTAAATTGCGTAATTTTACTACAACCGAAGTGCTACCGATAAAAAACCGAAAAGCTAACCTCTGAAGAATCCAAGGTACAACCAGCGCATCATTGATGATAGGCTTCTTTGCTCGACGCTTAATTAGGTATGGGGAAATAAATAGTGTATTTCCACTGCACACTCGTCGAAATGTTTTAAACATAAATTAATGTAAACAATGATGGCAAAAAGGTCGGTGAGATGTTACAGTTAAAAATATATCGCATCACTGACTGTGAGTGACGTAAATAGCCAGTTGAGGATAATGTTGTAAATATATTGTTAAAATACACATAGTTTGTTTTTAGGTTTCGTACACGTTTTAAAAGAGGAGATCATCCGCATGAGAACTAAAGTCATCGATACAGCTCTTAGAATTCATCATCATCACAATCAACAACCTGAAGTTTTTTTTATGTAATGAGTGACAAACAAGCAGGCGGCCCACCTGATGGTAAGTGGTCACCACCGCCTATGGACATCCGCAACACCAAGGGCATTGCCGGTGCGTTGCCTACCCTTAGAGAGGACTCTTTTAACACAATTTACCTAGAATATACCTAGGCCTAATAGAAATTATTTAAATGAAAGCCCCAAAGTTAGCCAAACACGTTTATTTATTAATAGAGCGAAATAGTTACAAAAGTACATGCCACCCCTACGCCATATTGCCCGGAAGAGAGAGCACAGACAACTTTTTATTTTCTAATGCGATCATAGATAGCATAGACAATTACCATCGTTTACATCGTACATACACGATCATACGCAACGCGATGCGTGTATCTCACATTAATGTCTAATACCCCCGCTCAAGTTATAGTTTATTAAAATAAAGTTACACAAAATGTTTACAAACTTTAACTTGGTAACACAAAAAAATTTGGCAAATTTATAAATAGAGTACTGGCAACATTTACAACGCTTACAACTGTCAACTTCAATTTGACATAACTTTAACATCTGACATTTCAATCTAATTTAGCAAATAAAAATAACCTCAAAATCTATTAAAAGAACACTTCCATGAAATCTCTCCTTTCACTTGCCCATTCTTCTTTTGTTTATTTTCTTTGTAAATTTATTTCTAGTAATAAAATTAAGTTATAAACACAATATAACTAATATTATGGTATTATGGTGTGTTATACCTTGTATATTAAATAATTATAATATATACTATATATATATATATAGATTCCCCCATGGGCACTTAGTTGATCAGACGTGCCATATAGGTAGTAATTTGTTGATCCGATTTCAATTGTTGATCCGGGTGGTATTTGTTGATCCAATACAGCATCACCGTCAGTATGTGGCTCCGATTGGAGCCACAAGTGTAACCAAGAGTAATAATAATAATTACGTGTTTTTTATACAAATCCACCTTTTTTGCGTTTGAGCACTAGTTGATCCGATTCAAATGAGCCAATCAGAGCCCACAAATTGTCACGAGCTCCGCAATTGGTTGCTGGCGCCCTTGGCAGGTATTATCTTATTCAAGTATAGTTTGTACATGAGGTTTAAAGACGGAGCTAAACTCTACATCTGCGGTCAGTGAAAAATTATGTGCCAATTTTTACCAGTACCTATTATATGCTATGATTATTATCAGAGTAGGTAACGGTAAGTGTAAGTATTTTGATATTTTTACCATCAATAATAGGTTCGAGTAATAACTCTTCTTCAATTTGCATACAGTCTGCTAATGTTCATAAAGGTGCTACACCAAACATTTATATTTATTTTTTCTATTTTATTTCTTTGGTGATTTTTATAACATTACATTTCCAGCAGATTTGTTTCTAGCGTTAAAAATAATAAATAAAATAAATAAATTATTTATTATTAATTTTATTATAAAATTTCCCTATAATTTCCCTATATTATTTAGCCTGAAGACGTCCACTGCTGAACTCAGCGGCTGCTTGCCTATTGCATCCATCGGCTCCCCACGGCTCTGACCAGGTCGTCGGGCCACCTAGTCAGGACTGGCCTACGCTGCGTCTTCCAGTTCGTGGTCGCCACTCGAGAATCTTTCTTTTCCATCGTGTACTATTTAGTACCCCACAAATAATTCACTCGTTTCAAAACGTTTGAAACAATATAAGCAGAGGTATCAGTTCTGGATTCTATAAACCTCTCGGATAGGTGCTCGAGTGGCTACCACGAACCGGAAGACTGAGCTTAGACCGGCTCCCTACTAGGTGGACCGATGATCTGGTGAAAACCGCGGGGAGCCGATGGATGCAGGAGGCGAGCTGCCACTCAAAGTGGCACTCTCTGGGGGAGGCCAATGTTCAGCAGTGGACGTTTATCCAAATTCGTTCAGCCGTTTCGGCGTGAAGAGGTAACAAACATACACTCCACAAACTTTCGCAATTAGTTTCTTTTTCGGTAAACGTTGTTCCCGAAATTGCCGCATAAATAACACTAAACTTGATAGTGTTGATGACAACAAAAGATAATATTTGCCTATTTTCTTGTTTAATAATTCTAAATGGCTGTAATATTATTGTTAAATTCAGTAATTTAAGGTATGGAACCTTGAATTTTAGTCAAAAGTACCTACACGTTTCAAGGTTTCGGGAGTTTTTATAATCTTTATAGGATTTGTGCATCTTACTCTAAGATTTGGTGCAAAGTAAATATCTAAACTAAAATAAAATTATCTAAGACTTTGTTATTAACATTATTACCTAATAGTAAGCAGTAGTAGTAGAAATTCTTCAAGAATCAATACCGAATGAAAACTCAGAAGCTCTCAGAAAAATTCGTGAATTAATGGCAAACCAGAGCGATGAAACTGCAGTCTTCAGTTGATATGTCAGCCTACGGTGAACTCAATAAACAAATCTGGAGTGGAGTTCACAAAAACTGGAGACAAAACTGAAGATGAGAGTGGTGTCATTTCATTCAAGCCTGAGGTTCTGCGAGAGATCGAGAACACCAGAGCCAAGTTAGTTCGACACTATACCGAAGGTATCCTCGACTTCAGGCTGTACAAGGTTAAAATGGCTCTCAAGCAGCTTAAAAACCACATGGCGCCAGGTGAGGATGGAATTACGACCAACTTCTGAGAGCGGATGGTAGACCAGTGCTTATAGTCCTACAGAAGTTATTTAATTCTTTTGTCCTTGAAGGTACAACGCCAGAGGCGTGGCACAAGAGCGTGGTGGTACTCTCTACTCGCGGTGGTACGATAAAGGCTTTATCAGCATAGACCACATCCATCCGTTACGCCAAAATGTATAAAATTAAATGAAATTGGTTTACTTGCAACAACAACAATTAGGCACACAGTAAGCATACATATTGGCAGGTATACTACCTACAACTGTAATCAAAAATAAAAACCATTGTAACAAATCGGTCCCAAACTCAGCATTTTATACAGAAGACCGAAGAATATAATCGGCCGTTATGCCTAGCGTTTGTGGACTATGAGAAGATTTAATCAATCGAGACTTGGAGGGTGCTGCAGTCCTTACAGCGATACCAAATTGACTATCGGTATATCGAAGTGTTGAAGTATTTTCTACAGCAAGGCCATAATGTCAGTCCACCTGCAGGACCTGTTGGTTTAGCAAAGATCCCAAATGCTAACGCTATCGCCAAACGCTAGCTCCAAAATGAAATCGCTTACTTCTCCGCAGCTGATGTCATTATAATACAGTTTTGTAGTTAGTTTGGTGTTAGCGTTAGCATTTGGGATCTTTGCTAGACCCCCAGAGTGCGGAGAAAATCCCATTGCAAAGAGACGTGATACAAGACGTTATTTTTGCGAAACTGTACACAAACACGTTGGAAGACGTTTTCAAGTACTGGAGTGAAAAGTATCTGTCATCGACATAAATGGCGAACACATCACTAACCTTCGTTTTGCCGATGATATTGTAATGGTGGGGTCACTTAAAGACCACAAGTCAGCACCATGCTCAACGACCTTAGAAGTCTCCCGACAACAGGTTGGTTTTAAGATGAACATGAACAAGACGAAAATCATGTGTAATGCCCATGTTCCACCTGAACCGGTAATATTTGTTGGGAACGATACTCTCGAAGTTGTCGACAAATATGTCTACCTAGGACAGACTATCCAACTTCGACAAAGAGGTCGCACGAAGAATCCAACTTGGCTGGGCAGCGTTCGAGAAACTTCGACCGACCCATCTTTTTTCTAAAATACCGCAGAGCCTGATAACAAAAGTTTTCAATCAGTGTGTATTGCCAGTGCTGGGAACTGAGTGAAGATCTCTTATTGATGGCCTCATTTGTAAGCACAAAGTTGTGCTACGAGCTATGGAGAGAGTTATGCTCGGTGTTTCCCTGCGAATGCGAAATAAGATCCGCAATGAGGAGATCTGCATAAGAACTAAAGTGACCGATTTAGCTCTTAGAATTATCAAATTGAAATGGAGATGGGCAGGCCAAATTGCTCGTAGAACTGACAACCGATGGGAAAGAAAGGTTCTCGAGTGGTGACTACGAATTAGAAGACGCAGCGTAGGCTGGCCCTCCACTAGGTGGACTGGTGATCTGAAAACCGCGGGGAGCAGGTGGCGAGCAGTCGCTCAAGGTGGCTCTTTGTTGGGAGGCCTGTGTTCAGCAGTGGATTTCTTCAGACTGTTGACAATTTGATGATGATGACCTAATAATAGTAGCCAAAAAATTCGTTTTTTTTTTTCAGCCAAATAAAAGATTTATGTTAAACAACATGAAAAATTCAAAAATAAGTAAGTACAAAAAGTATTTTTGTGAACAATATTGAGGTAGGACCATTTCAATTGTTTTTTTTGCATTGCACAATGTAGATTATTTCATAATTTTTTTATATATTTTAGTTGTAATGGTGATTATTCAGAAACATTATTTCTGTTTATAATAAATAACGGCTAATCGTAATTTACTTAATTTTAATATGGGTTTTTTGCTGGTGCCCCAAATCATACGGTAAAATGATAAAAACTCCCAAAACCGCAAAACGGAAGTAGGTACTTTAGACTAAAACTTAAGCATGGAACCTTAAAAATTTACTGGATTTAAGAATAACATAACAGCTACTTAATACACACAGCTGGCAAATATATATTTTTGTTGTAATAAACAACACCATCAAATGTTATTTTACCCGACATTTTGTCCAATTTCGTGCGTGTAGACTCTGTGTGCCAATAGAAGTCAATTGATACATGAAAATGACTTTATGAATATTAGGTCGAAGACGGAGAATTTTCTCAATTTCAACAAAATATTGAATACTTAACTCAAAAAGAAAATTAAATTTGCAATACTAACTTAAAAGATAGCCCACGGTAGATCTACGAGCCAACATCCTGTATATTTGGTTCGGAACCAACAAATACTGAAGCACATTAAAAAATATACCTACGTTATTTAAAATAGTTTCGTTTTGTCGGATCAAATTAAGCTCTAATTTTGATAATATAAACGGAGCTACTTATACTCCACCTTTTTCGCCTTACTACTCGACTCCGGTTGCATATATCCTATGCGGAGTGGCAACGTCGCCTTCTACTTTGCGACGTTGCCAAACATATTCATTGAGAAAGTGATATACGCGACATTTTTTTCATTGCAATTTTGAACTTTATCGACTCCTTAACGGACAAAATTCTGAAATGCTTAAACACTTATTGGCTCCAGTTTGTATACCAAATGCAAAGTCGTACGTTGATCCGTTTCGAAATACACCGTATAAGTAGCTCCATTTATATTATCAAAATTAGAGCTTAATTTGATCCGACAAAACGAAACTATTTTAAATAACGTAGGTATATTTTTTAATGTGCTTCAGTATTTGTTGGTTCCGAACCAAATATACAGGATGTTGGCTCGTAGATCTACCGTGGGCTATCTTTTAAGTTAGTATTGCAAATTTAATTTTCTTTTTGAGTTAAGTATTCAATATTTTGTTGAAATTGAGATAATTCTCCGTCTTCGACCTAATATTCATAAAGTCATTTTCATGTATCAATTGACTTCTATTGGCACACAGAGTCTACACGCACGAAATTGGACAAAATGTCGGGTAAAATAACATTTGATGGTGTTGTTTATTACAACAAAAATATATATTTGCCAGCTGTGTGTATTAAGTAGCTGTTATGTTATTCTTAAATCCAGTAAATTTTTAAGGTTCCATGCTTGAGTTTTAGTCTAAAGTACCTACTTGCGTTTTGCGGTTTTGGTAGTTTTTATCATTTTACCGTATGATTTGGGGCACCAGCAAAAAACCCATATTAAAATTAAGTAAATTACGATTAGCCGTTATTTATTATAAACAGAAATAATGTTCCTGAATAATCACCATTACAACTAAAATAAATAAAAAAATTATGAAAAAATCTACATTGTGCAATGCAAAAAAAAACAATTAAAATGGTCCTACCTCAATATTGTTCACAAAAATACTTTTTGTACTTACTTATTTTTGAATTTTTCATGTTGTTTAACATAAATCTTTTATTTGGCTGAAAAAAAAAACGAATTTTTTGGTTACTATTATTAGGTCATCATCATCACAATTGTCAACAGTCTGAAGAAATCCACTGCTGAACACAGGCCTCCCAACAAAGAGCCACCTTGAGCGGCTGCTCGCCACCTGCTCCCCGCGGTTTTCAGATCACCAGTCCACCTAGTGGAGGGCCAGCCTACACTGCGTCTTCTAATTCGTAGTCACCACTCGAGAACCTTTCTTTCCCATCGGTTGTCAGTTCTACGAGCGATTTGGCCAGCCCATCTCCATTTCAATTTGATAATTCTAAGAGCTAAATTGGTCACTTTAGTTCTTATGCAGATCTCCTCATTGCGGATCTTATTTCGCATTCGCAGGGAAACACCGAGCATAACTCTCTCCATAGCTCGTAGCACAACTTTGTGCTTACAAATGAGGCCATCAATAAGAGATCTTCACTCAGTTCCCAGCACTGGCAATACACACTGATTGAAAACTTTTGTTATCAGGCTCTGCGGTATTTTAGAAAAAAGATGGGTCGGTCGAAGTTTCTCGAACGCTGCCCAGCCAAGTTGGATTCTTCGTGCGACCTCTTTGTCGAAGTTGGATAGTCTGTCCTAGGTAGACATATTTGTCGACAACTTCGAGAGTATCGTTCCCAACAAATATTACCGGTTCAGGTAGAACATGGGCATTAGACATGATTTTCGTCTTGTTCATGTTCATCTTAAAACCAAGCTGTTGTCGGGAGACTTCTAAGGTCGTTGAGCATGGTGCTGACTTGTGGTCTTTAAGTGACCCCACCATTACAATATCATCGGCAAAACGAAGGTTAGTGATGTGTTCGCCATTTATGTCGATGACAGATACTTTTCACTCCAGTACTTGAAAACGTCTTCCAACGTGTTTGTGTACAGTTTCGCAAAAATAACGTCTTGTATCACGTCTCTTTGCAATGGGATTTTCTCCGCACTCTGGGGGTCTAGCAAAGATCCCAAATGCTAACGCTAACACCAAAGTAACTACAAAACTGTATTATAATGACATCAGCTGCGGAGAAGTAAGCGATTTCATTTTGGAGCTAGCGTTTGGCGATAGCGTTAGCATTTGGGATCTTTGCTGAACCCCCAGGTCCTGCAGGTGGACTGACATTATGGCCTTGCTGTAGAAAATACTTCAACACTTCGATGTACCGATAGTCAATTTGGTATCGCTGTAAGGACTGCAGCACCCTCCAAGTCTCGATTGATTAAATCTTCTCATAGTCCACAAACGCTAGGCATAACGGCCGATTATATTCTTCGGTCTTCTGTATAAAATGCTGAGTTTGGGACCGATTTGTTACAATGGTTTTTATCTTTGATTACAGTTGTAGGTAGTATACCTGCCAATATGTATGCTTACTGTGTGCCTAATTGTTGTTTTTGCAAGTAAACCAATTTCATTTAATTTTATACATTTTGGCGTAACGTATGGATGTGGTCTATGCTGATAAAGCCTTTATCGTACCACCGCGAGTAGAGAGTACCACCACGCTCTTGTGCCACGCCTCTGGCGTTGTACCTTCAAGGACGAAAGAATTAAATAACTTCTGTAGGACTATAAGCACTGGTCTACCATCCGCTCTCAGAAGTTGGTCGTAATTCCATCCTCACCTGGCGCCATGTGGTTTTTAAGCTGCTTGAGAGCCATTTTAACCTTGTACAGCCTGAAGTCGAGGATATCTTCGGTATAGTGTCGAACTAACTTGGCTCTGGTGTTCTCGATCTCTCGCAGAACCTCAGGCTTGAATGAAATGACACCACTCTCATCTTCAGTTTTGTCTCCAGTTTTTGTGAAGTCCACTCCAGATTTGTTTATTGAGTTCACCGTAGGCTGACATATCAACTGAAGACTGCAGTTTCATCGCTCTGGTTTGCCATTAATTCACGAATTTTTCTGAGAGCTTCTGAGTTTTCATTCGGTATTGCTTCTTGAAGAATTTCTACTACTACTACTGCTTACTATTAGGTAATAATGTTAATAACAAAGTCTTAGATAATTTTATTTTAGTTTAGATATTTACTTTGCACCAAATCTTAGAGTAAGATGCACAAATCCTATAAAGATTATAAAAACTCCCGAAACCTTGAAACGTGTAGGTACTTTTGACTAAAATTCAAGGTTCCATACCTTAAATTACTGAATTTAACAATAATATTACAGCCATTTAGAATTATTAAACAAGAAAATAGGCAAATATTATCTTTTGTTGTCATCAACACTATCAAGTTTAGTGTTATTTATGCGGCAATTTCGGGAACAACGTTTACCGAAAAAGAAACTAATTGCAAAAGTTTGTGTGAGTGTATGTTTGTTACCTCTTCACGTCGAAACGGCTGAACGAATTTGGATAAACGTCCACTGCTGAACATTGGCCTCCCCCAGAGAGTGCCACTTTGAGTGGCAGCTCGCCTCCTGCATCCATCGGCTCCCCGCGGTTTTCACCAGATCATCGGTCCACCTAGTAGGGAGCTGGTCTAAGCTCAGTCTTCCGGTTCGTGGTAGCCACTCGAGCACCTATCCGAGAGGTTTATAGAATGCAGAACTGATACCTCTACTTAAATTGTTTCAAACGTTTTGAAACGAGTGAATTATTTGTGGGGTACTAAATAGTACACGATGGAAAAGAAAGGTTCTCGAGTGGCGACCACGAACCGGAAGACGCAGCGTAGGCCAGTCCTGACTAGGTGGCCCGACGACCTGGTCAGAGCCGTGGGGAGCCGATGGATGCAATAGGCAAGCAGCCGCTGAGTTCAGCAGTGGACGTCTTCAGGCTAAATAATATAGGGAAATTATAGGGAAATTTTATAATAAAATTAATAATATATAATTTATTTATTTTATTTATTATTTTAACGCTAGAAACAAATCTGCTGGAAATGTAATGTTATAAAAATCACCAAAGAAATAAAATAGAAAAAATAAATATAAATGTTTGGTGTAGCACCTTTATGAACTTTAGCAGACTGTATGCAAATTGAAGAAGAGTTATTACTTGAACCTATTATTGATGGTAAAAATATCAAAATACTTACACTTACCGTTACCTACTCTGATAATAATCATAATAATCATAATAATCATAGCATGTAATAGGTACTGGTAAAAATTGGCACATAATTTTTCACTGGCCGCAGATGTAGAGTTTAGCTCCGTCTTTAAACCTCATGTACAAACTATACTTGAATAAGATAATACCTGCCAAGGGCGCCAGCAACCAATTGCGGAGCTCGTGACAATTTGTGGGCTCTGATTGGCTCATTTGAATCGGATCAACTAGTGCTCAAACGCAAAAAAGGTGGATTTGTATAAAAAACACGTAATTATTATTATTACTCTTGGTTGCACTTGTGGCTCCAATCGGAGCCACGTACTGACGGTGATGAGGTATTGGATCAACAAATACTACCCGGATCAACAAGTGAAATCGGATCAACAAATTACTACCTATATGGCACGTCTGATCAACAAAGTGCCCATGGGGGAATCTATATATATATATATATATATATATATATATATATATATATATACATATATATATATATATTTATATGTGCTTATGTGATTGTTTTATTTGTTTTGTCGTAGATAAGATTCCCTTGAACCTGGAAGCCGGAGTTTGATTCTCCCCCTTTTTTACACCGTACCTACAAGCTGTTCAGACAGATTATTCTCCATCACTTGTCTTCCTAGTATAGTACGTGACACTGGCAAAATTGCGACATCACTCCGTCGCAGAGGCCATAATCAAGAAGTCAAGTCAAGTCTATTAAAAGAAAAGCATTGTATATTTTACCAGTTTACAAAAAAACAATTAAGTAAATGTTATCAAAAATACGACATAAATTTGTTTCAGAAACCTTATATGTAACACAGTATGTTTTCAAGGTAAGTACCTATTATATACTCTTAGTTGTAATACTCAATATACTTATTTTAATTACATAATAGACTGAACTTTTTAACAGTAGGTAAACACAGTTAGGTACTAAATATTATCATCTTTTACTATAAAGCAACAAAGTATTCATAAAACAACAAAAATAATATCTTCTTACATACTCATGGTTATATGCTCTAACTTCTACATAATATAATATCTAAGCAGGAATCTAATTTTATTTTACATGAGAACAAAAATAAAGTCTTGGCATAGTTAATATAATATTCAGTTATGATTAAAGATAATGCAAAATAAACTAAAATCCTAGTAATCTACAAAGATATTCATGTCTCACTTTAGGTAGTGGTTTAGTAAGTATATCTGCTCTATTTTCAGCACTTGGAACATACTTTATTTTTATTAACCCTTTATTTACAAAATCTTTGATAAAGTGTGCTCTTATATCTATATGTTTAGACCTTATACTATTCTCGTAACTTTGAATCATGCTTATTGCACTTTGGTTATCAATTAACAAAATAGATTCTAAATTATTATCACTGCACTTTAAGTCTTAGAGCACTCTAGTAATAAAAATAGTTTCACTTACAGTCAATGATGCTGCATAGTATTCACTTTCACAGGTTGAGAGACAAACTAAAAATTCTTTTCCTCTATCTGTTCTTACTCTTTTTATATTTATGTTATTGTTTTTCATTTTTCTAATGTAGTTTATTATGTGCCCTTTTGCTTCGTCTTTGGATTTTAATAAATATACTTCTGTGAAGTGCGAGTAGTCATCAATAATTGTTAAATAATATCGTTCATCATTCTGTGTTTGTGGTGTTATTGGCCCTCCAATGTCACAGTAAATTAAATCTCCTATTTGTTTAGTTCTGGGTGTTGGGTGTGATTTAAATGAGCATCGGGCTCCTTTGGCTTCCATACATACTGAGCAATTTTCATCGGATAATGGTAAACTGAGTATTTTCATACCGCCATAATTTAAGTGACCCATTGTTCTGTGCCAGAGATTATTATCTTTCTTTTCAGTAACCATACAACCATCTTTATTTATTACCATTTTAACCGTATATAATTTTCCGTTACCTTGGCCATTGATAGTGACTTTTTGGTTACTTATTGTTGAGTATTTCTTTTCAAATTTAACTGTTAACCCTTTTTCATTAAGTTTCATTACAGATATCAGGTTATGTGACAGTTTTTCCATGATAAGGCAATCTTCAATGGTGACTTGGTGTCCTTCTTTTGATATAACGGATAGATTTCCTTTTCTCTGTGTTGTTATCATGCTGCCATTTGCTACTTGTACTTGTAGTTGTGGAATTTGCTTTATATTTGTCATAAACTGTTCATATTTTTGATTAATCATATGGTATGAAGCACCTGAATCGATCACAAATTCGATTTCATGCATATTATTACCTTCTGAACTTATTTTTGATGAAGCCACAAATGATATTGGTTGGATTTCCTTTTCTTCCACTAGATTGACGCTTAGTCTTCTATTGTAATTTGACCCTCTACTGTAGTAAGTACGCCTTCCATTGTATCTACCTCTTTGATTTCCACGTCCTCGCTGAGATTTGTTTGGACAATTTCTTGCAAAATGGTTAGTTTCACCACAAGAATAGCATTTTCTTGGTTCTGTACTGTGAAAAACATATTCACTATTCGATGAAGATTTCCTTGTGATACTCTTTTCCTTGAGTTCAGCATCGAGCAGCTTGCTTTTTACAAACTCTGGTGTCAGTTCCGTGTTGGAAGTTTCTAATGCTGTTACCACATGTTGGTATGCGACTTCCACGCTAATAAGCAGCTGACAAACCTTATCTTTCTCTTCCATTTTATTATCATTTGCTTCTATTCTTCTCTCGAATTATATTGTCAAATTGCGTAAAATGCTCTTCCAGCGTATTATAATTTTTCTTGTATTTTAAGTTTATTAGTTTTCTTTTCAGATATATTATTGAAACTGTGCTTTTTCTTTCGAAGATTTTTCTCAAATTTTCTATCATCTGGTAGGCTGTTTTTGCTCCTTTTACGTATTCTAGATGTTTGTCGGGCAACGACTGTATGATTAGGTTACGCGCTTTGGCATCCTGTTGTTCAGCTTCTTTGCTTGCTGGTTCAGTTTTGATCACTTCACTACAACCTTTTTCATCCAATGCCATCTCAATTCGGAACATCCAATTATTAAAATTTCCGTTTTCCAGTGGCGGCACTTTATATAAATGAGCGGACAGCGCACTATGTTCCATTTTCTTGCTTTGATTATTAGCTGAAAAATGAACTCTAACCCTTGACCTTATTCGATGGCCCCCTAACCACGTTATCACTTTTGAAACTTTTATACTTTCCTACTCTAAACTGTGCCGATCTGACTGACTATGGACTCTGGGCCCATAACCTAATAGAAATTGTTTAAATGAAAGCCCCAAAGTTAGCCAAACACGTTTATTTATTAATATAGTTACAAAAATACATGCCACCCCTACGCCATATTGCCCGGAAGAGAGAGCACAGTCAACTTTTTATTTTCTAATGCGATCATAGATAGCATAGACAGTTACCATCGTTTACATCGTACATACACGATCATACGCAACGCGATGCGTGTATCTCACATTAATGTCTAATAAGGCCTCCCCCAAAGTGCGCCACTTTGAGTGGCTGCTCGCCTCTTGCATCCATCGGCTTCCCGGGGCTTTGAGCAGATCGTCGGTCCAGCTAGTAGGGGCCTACGCTGCGTCTTCCAGTTCGTGGTCGCCACTCGAGAACCTTTCTTCCCCATCGGTTGTCAGTTCTACGAGCGATGTGTCCTGCCCACTGCCACTTCAAAAATCCTTATACTATTGAGTGAGCGGATATATACGAATCCACCCTCCATGCTCTCTTGGTCCAAGAACTCAATTGTAATATGGTCGATATCAACCATTCGCCACTTATTAGCATGCGGAACTATATGTTTTTAAAAGAAAACCAAAGTAAAATCTATGCTTGTTAAATCTTTAGAAAACAAAATCTAGTTTCATATTGGTACTTGCTCTAGTGGTATCGCGATGAGCTTATTTCCTTTGGCCTTTTGCCAGGGCGCTAAGGTATATTACCTCCACTCTGCTATACTAGATACTGAGGTCTTACAACTGTAAGGATCCCTACTCAATGTAAAAGAGTGCAAAGTAGTCTGATGTTTTGTATACGTCATGGCTTTTGGGGAATTTTTTTTCACATATAAGAAGGTAACACTATATTTTTACTTACTCCAATATAAAATACCTGGACACGAAAACATAAAAATAAAAATTTATATGTTTATAGATAGGGGAACGGGATGAATGGATGATCTAGATTAGAACAGTAGGATCTCGAAAAAAAAACATCTATAACAATAAAACGGCCTTACTGCATCAAGCGAGTTCATCCAGGCTACCTAATGTATAGATGGGCAAGAATTTAAAACCATACAAAACAATTTAATGATTAGGGACATGAGTGAATACGCACCTCAGCAACCTGCGTGCACACCTTCGGCTTTCAATCAGCTGAGATGTAGCCAAACGCAGACTCATTCTATAATGAAAAGAGTTAAGTATTAGCAAAAAATCGTGTTTGAATTAAAAATCGGGTTGAAATATTAAGTGTATTAAGTGCAAGAGCTTATTTCCACTGGCCAGTTGCCAGGGTGGCAGGGAGGGACGCTTCACCGTGCAATGTACTGGCGATACCGTAGCACTACCGTCGTACCGTTGAATAATATCACTGAATATCTATGCATCTGGTATTAAACATACAAGTACCAAGTAACCTCCTTGCTCCTTAGATGGAAACGTCTGATACATGTAGTAAGTAAATCGATTAAGATATAGTTTTAACTTTGTATAAAATGAAGACAATGATTGAATTCATATATAGTATACTAGGCAGCTTTAAAATGAAACGTTGTTCTGTTATTTATTCGGTGTACACATAATGATTAATCGTTTATTATACTTAAAAGGATATAACAATATGAAAATTCTCGCCTTTACAGTAGGTACATAATTTGTGTTTGGGTTCTCGTATCATTCACGCGTAACGTGTTACAATTTTACAAACAGGCTGAATTCAGTATAACATGGCACCTACTCGGACAGTCTGTATGGAGAACATTGCCCGTCGCTCGCGAGCAACGAACTCAAACGACCAAATTGCACTATCGTCACAAATTATCTTCAAATGTTGTTACATTACGATTAACTAAATACCTAGCTCTACCAAGTCTACAACCCAATATGAGCGATCAATATACATATCGTTGAATAACTCAAGATCACGCTGACATTGACTGCGAGAAAGTTGAAACAAAGCCTACATTTAGGCTTCAAATAAAACTAAAACGTTTCGGATCTCAGAGCCCGCTGATGACGATTTACAACAGTCATTTAATATACCTGAACATTTTAAAAACACTAATATAACAAACAAAACACTGCCGATGCCGCGGCCGATCATTACCGACCCGAATCCTAATGACTCGCTCGAATCAACATCTCTTCTTTTTCGCCTCGAATTTAATCAAATTATAGGTTGAACAGTATTATAATATTTCAATACATCTACCAATATCGTTTGTGGAATTTTAACTTTTTATTGTTTGATTCGGTTTCGTCTCAGCGTAATTTAGAGGGTCTAGACGGGTTTAAAAGCGTTGCAGGGTTTTTTGTAATATGCTTAATCGGGGGCTATTAAGGTTTTTTTGGACAATTGTTTGAAGGCCATGGGAAAAGATGGTTAAGAGACACAATTATTAGGTGGCTGACATTTTAACTTAAAATAGGTAATAAGGTAATTGTGAACGTGTTGCCTACAGGTAAGAGTGGATGAAAATTCAGGGGCCTAAACCAATGAGGTGACTAAAATAGTAACTATATAAAAATAAGTTATGATGAGAATAAATAATTAAATACCTACTTATAATATACATAATAAACATGTTACATTTTTTCATGTTTCATAATAATAAGAAAGTTTCAAAGTCACAACAGTTGAAGAAAAGATCGTCTGGACCCCTGAAGGTGGAAAAAAATCCAATTAGATTTACACAAAAATGCCAGTGCTAAGACCTTCTACGGCAAACAAAGTAAATTTTAGCAATATGTACACTCCACAGTGACTTAATGTAATATCGCACCCTCTCTTTTCAATCTCACCAGGGTAACAGGGACGGACTTTTCATAGCATTTTCATCCCAGCACAGACGTGATGGAACAAATACATGAATATAATACTAAAAATCTAGAATTTATTTTTGGCTTAATAGTCGAAAATCGACTCAATTGCACGTAAAACAGAGCACAGAATGTGTTGATGGAATAAATCTTTTATGAATTCCAAAGGTAAAAAATTCAGGGTGCAACTCAATAAGGACCTAATTTGTTGGTTAATAAAAACCAAGTGGAATAAAATGATTGTTGTGATAGAGCCTTTTGGAAGTGGTTGCTATGAGGTTGTCCTTTTCAGTTTCAGCGGGGGATGAAAGAGAGGGACGCGTGGGGGCCTCAACCTCCTCGTCGCGGGAGGTAAAAGATTAACCCAGTTTTGTTATTTGTCCACTGTCAGTTGAGTACCTATTCACAATGCTGCGGCAGTCTGCTCTACTGGATCTTTAGGCCGTTTAACGTAATTGTAAATGATTAATGTGTCTGTACCTCGATGTAATAGCAGCGTAAGATTGGGACTCGATGCCTCCCGCATTGATTTATGAGCTACCTTTTGTAATGGGGGTTTTCATTGGGATCTCTTATTAAGTAAATAGGTCTGAAATAAATAGACTACAAATAATTCTGGTGGGTCGAGGAGGAATAAGTAGTAAGTATTTATGGATCCACATGTGGATACAAGGATACTTTTATTTCCACTCTTTCTTTTTTTTTCTTTTTGTTTCCATATAAGAGTGGAATAGCTACTCAGTCCTTTTTCTTTGCTCATTTCAAACTGCATAGATCTTATAGAGACAAAACACTAAATAAGTGGCTATTCCTATGCTGCAAAGTACTTATGAGTGAATTGTTGTTTTTCTCTATTCAAACCTTCGTTAAAAATAATTGTTACTTTGCTGTGTTCCTATATAGTTGGTATAGATAGGGTTTGCTTAGTTTAGGTCTAGAGATGGCGCTGTATGCAACTTCCACACATACCGAAAAGGCACACAAAAACGGTAAACCAAATGCTTAGTAAACCAGAGCGCCCCGGGCCAAAGTCGAATCAATCTAAACCAACCAGTCCAATTTCTTCTTTCAGCAGACACTAGACTATGACGGCGAAAAGGTCGGACTCGGCACCAACCCGGGGTTCACCAGATCGGTGGATCGCCACCTAGTGGGCGCCAGCCTACGCTGTGTCTTCCGGTTCGTGGTTGCCACTCGAGAACCTTTCTTCCCCATCGGTTGTCAGTTCTACGAGCGATGTGGCCTGCCCATTATTGATAGTAAAATTATAAGTAATAAAATCGATTAATCACGCTTAATTGACATGTACAAAAGTACATACTGAACTTCTTTGCACGAATATAAATTTAGTTTACACGGTCACCGGTGAATCATCCTAAAATCGATTGTTCAGTTAAAACCCTGATCATTTATGCATAAAGGTAACTAGGGCTTCAGCAGTAGGTTTCACGCTCAGTCCAAGGACGTGACACGGTGGACAGTTATCATCGATATTATGCTGACGTCACGTGACACTGTGACGTAGTACAACAATATAGAACCAGTGGCGACAAAAAATATCTCCAACATTGTTAACGTACCTAAGTAACGTGTTTTATGCCGCAGTTAACCCAAATAAGATTTGGATTTCAACTTGACTTCTCAAATTGTCAATATAAAAAAACGTTTTGACGATATAGCGCTTTAAATATCAGAATTATGCGCATTGATGTCGAAAAAATGATTAAATTTATATATAAAATATTACAGCGAACTCTATAAAAATGACGTTCCATGATGACTAGATACCGACAATAATTTAATACTTACCATTTAAACATTTATTTGGTACTTATTGGGTAAAAAATTAAATATAATAATATTTCATGTGAATATTTAACAAAAACGCCATTACTAAATAAATCAATAAATTATAAATAAATAAAATATACCAAATACACAGTTTTTTGATGTGTTCAGTTTACACTGAGCATGCGTATTGAGCAATTCCAAGTTTTACAAAGTCATCGTGATTTTTCAATTTACAGAATGTATTAACACCTTATCAAAACAGGTATTGTCAAAATAGTGACATAATAATTTGTACACATATTTTTCTCTTATATTTTTATTTTATGATGAGAAGAGGAACGTAAATCACCGAGACAAATAAAATTAAATTAAAAAGGAACCTATAATAGAAGGTAGTTTGTATTTTGTTTATGAACTATAACTTGACACTAATGATAATGAAGAAGGAGTTTTTTCTGATGATCTTGTAGTTACAACTACAACAAGGCTCTATAATAAAACCAGCCATAAAGTCTACCGGGCAGAACACTGTAAACGCAACCTACAAATACTACTGAAAGTAAACCATCTTTCTATAAACAAATAGGCTTACTTTGTAGTTTTACATTTCGAAGTTTTCTTTAAAGAAGAATAAACATTGTTACGTAACATTGACTATATGTATCTAATTACTAATTAACTACATTAATAAAATTACCCATTCATAAATTTTTATTGTCACTTGACATCAGTGATCAGTCTAACCCTTGTCAAACCACCTAGCATACGCACTAGCGATGGCAAATAATGCGATTTTGCGTAAATTTCATAAACTAGCTAATACACGAGTCTTAACATGCTAATTGCTATTGCTATGCTATTTGCTAGAATGAAATGAAATGGAAATAAAAAATGAAATGGAAATTAAACTGAAAAATGAAAGGAAAAAATGTATAAAAATGAAGTGAAACTTTATATTTAAAATTAAATTCAAAATAAACTAAATTAGTTGAAATTAAATATCATATTTCACAGAATTTCGCAACTACATTCCATTTGCGAATTGCTAATTGAGTTTCCACATGCTAAAAATGAATGTGAATGCTAATTAATCCATCACTAATGCGCACCACGAGAAAATTTTCTCGGAACTTTTCTCGTGATTGACCGTGAGAAGACTGGTAGCGCATGGGTAGCGCCTATTTGTGTCTCACTCTAACAGCGATGACAAGTTTAGTTATCTCGCGATGCGCACTGCGGACACAGGCGGACCGGTGGCACAGCTTTGGTGACACAGAATGAATAGTAATACGTGATAGAAGCTCAATGATCTATGCTAATAATAAAAATATGAATACTAGACACAGTAAATGTTTAGCACATAGTTTGTTTATACTACACACATCTTTGACAAGTTAATTAAGAATATACCTAAGACTATTTAAGTTAAGTTGTTCTACTGCAGTTGTTATTTAGCGTTAACAATAAAAGTTTGAATTTTATGCGATGGCGTGCAGCGATACTCGTAAACATAATTATAACGACCACTAAAATAAATATTTTGCTCATTTATATGTTAACAAAAATCGCATACAATGGTTTGTTATTTTACAGCATTAAATCTCTGGGTGCTAATTTTATGGTCATTTTACTTGAGTGCTTCCTAATGGGAGGAGGAAAGAATGAATGAATACTTTTTGAATAGCACACTGAGTCAGTTTTTTGACGGTCTTATTTGAAACCAACTGTGAACAAGTGAAACAAATGTGTGTGCCGTGTGGTTCCAGCTTGCGAATAAGCGTGGCAAATCCCCCTTAATACCTAACGGCCAAAAAATCTGTATAAGAACTTATGGATCGTATCCAAATCAATAATATTCTTTAGAAACAATAGTTCCTTGTAACGTAGGTATCCTTAATACAGTAAACATTAATAAAAAGCCCTTAACAAACTGATATGATTATTATAAATTATAATTTTAACCTAGCGAGTACCAAAAGAGAGAATAATAAATTTTCTACATTTCAGCTCCAAAGTATATCAACGTGCGGTAATATTATTTTATGATTTCAAAGCTAAAAGCCTATTGCAGAGATACAATGAATCACAAAATGGAGGACATTAAAATTCCCCGCCAATTTCGAAAAACATATCTACAAACAGGATGGTTACAGCTACTGTTAGGGGTCAAACATAAACTGATTGCCCGACTACAGAACACCAATAAAACCTGGTGTTTATTTTAAATGCCTGGTGCTAAGCATGTTGGGCTACCACAAGCTAATACAAAACCATCATGTTTCATGGCATTATTATTTCAAGGTTACAATAATATTGTTCGAATTCGTACCATGAACTTATAAAGTATTACTGCGTGTGAACGAGACGTCTACATTTTTATATGGTGTTATCACTGTCGCACGTCGTTGTCAACATGATGTAAAGGTATGACATGACAGTTGTATTTGAGTGAATGATTTAACGTGACGTCATCAAAACTGCTCTAGGTCTGCAACATTAAAGTATTCTTACTTTTATGTCATTTGTCAATGTATGATTGAAGTAATATTGAAGTAATAATGCTATAAGACCTTGTGGTGACCCCCCTGGTCTTTGGTGTTAATTTGGAGCATTTCACGTGGAATTGTCTCATTACTCAATGGGTGTTAATTGAGACCTAGATACTTAAGTATGTGAGATAACTAGCATATTTCTTTGAGCAATTTTCTCGAGTGATGAGGTCCGATGTGAACCAAGTGACATGACTTTTTATTTTTACGCCAAAAATAGGTTTTGAGTTTGACTAATATTATTCACATATAATTATTAACTTAATTAACTTACTTATTATTATTTATCAAAGAGGAACCATTCGCAGTTTTTGATAATATTTTTAATCGTAATATTTGCAGTCGCAAAAGTTAGTCAGGTGTGTCCAGACTTTTATACGATCCCGCGACTTAACCCGTCTGGGTTTTAAAAATCAGAAGGAGAGGGTGACCCTCCCCCTAGTCTGAGGGTGAGGTACTTTCAGAGGGGTGAAGACAACTGTTATTAAAATACAAGAGATTACTTATAAACTTTTCGTATTCCAGAATCAGATACTTGCTATTTAAAGGTGACTGCTCGAGTGCTCTTGGTCATTACACTTTTACTTAACTCAGAATTACGATATGGTTAGTGTAATTTTCACTTAAATATTTAATTTGTCATTAAAGCTCTTTCCTATTACACAGTAGGTAGCTGTAGGTCAAGCAACTGAAGTGTTTTTGAGTAGACACCGCGGTTTGGCAAACATAATGAAAGACTGGATGGAGCGATGATATACACCGAGTTGCTGGCAGCAGATCCAGATGGATGAGTAGGGCATAAAGAGGAGGCTTAACTTTTTTTTGAATGGCTAATTCTGCTGGTCTCTACCAAACTTTACGACAAAGATCGGGCTCATAATGTACGTCACATTATGAGAGTTATAATTATGTCCAGCAGTGGTCTAATACAGGCTGATCATGATGATGATGAAATGACCTATTCTTTTATTTGGGCAAAACAGGAAAAATAATTCTGTACTCTACCTATTATAAAAACATTCGATTCTATGCTAGAAAGACATTGAGTGTGATAAAGGTAAAGATTACCAGTGAAACGATGACGTACGTTGGGGGACCTACTTTTCTCATGGAAAAATGTGCTTGTAATTAGTAACATCCATTAAGTCCTAGCTAAGCGCACTTTGTATTGAATAATTAAAAAAAATCCCATTCCCGAAAGCGTATTTGATCAATGAACAACTTTTTAAAAACAAATCCACTAACAAAACACCCATACTCACAGAACTGGCATAATTAACGAAAACTCTTTCGTTAAGTTATTCAACCGGAGTCTTTTAGGCAAAGTGACCATTCAAATCAGTTGAAACCGAAGTAAGAAAACAAATGGGAGCGCTAATATTACGCCCGGCCAATACGGCTAGCGTAATTTAATCCGGGCTCCGTGGGGCATCCAGAGAAAATCTATAAATCTGCCGCCATTAGAGAGCCGTAGATATGTGGGACAGTTACTTGGCTTTAAAGTTAGGTAGTTACGTCGCTGCAATTGAGAGGGTGATGCTTTATCATCGACTAGATTGTCACATAACATAAGGAAAAATGTATACTGTGCTTCGGAGGGCACGTAAAGCCGTCGGACCAGATGTTGTCGTGCCGGTTCTTAGTCTACTCGAGAACCTTCCTTCCCCTGATTGTTGGAAATTGTTAGTCTGAGGTCAAAATGTGTCCTGCTGATGGCTGAATGATAGCGCCATTCAGCAATCATTATTTCACAATGAAGCTCATCAAGTTGCGAGTGAATCAGTAACTTCTAGGCAAGCATGTACCTTCGTAGACCGCATCGTCATTTTCCATCAGGTAAGATTGCGGTCAAATGCGGGCTTATACAGCTATAAAAAAAAACAAATTAGTCAATTTCTGAACATATAAGCATCTTTCAAATCTTGATGGCAAAGCTCCTAAGCACAAGTCGAAAATGTATAAGTAGTAAAGCTAAGTTACTGACTGAAACTCCACTGTGATAAGAGTGAGGACCCCGGGACACCCCGGACTCCCCGGGATTCTTATTTACTTCGGGCACAAATTCAGATGACAATGTTTTAGGGGAAAGCGCTGCGTAACTGCCCTAAGTCTAGGGTTGCCAAGTATAGGTGAATAATACTGAAACATACGCAATAATAAGTAAATAGTTATATTATTATGTAAGTTCATATATTTCGAATTAATAATTTGAATGGGCTAAAGGGTAAAATGCTGTCAAAATTAGGGGAAGCTTTTTTTACAGGATTAGCTTTGTTTAAGTAGCGCACTGACTCTTCAATTGTACAATATCAATGATTTCTGCAACCGTGGGGAGCCAAAGGATGCAGGAGGCGAGCAGCCGCTCAAGGTGGCGCTCTCCGGAGGAGGCCTATGTTCTGTAGTGGACATCTTTAGGCTGTTGATGATGACGATGAGTGATTATTTTTTGATGAGTGAGGTTCGGATTACTCGATAGCCCTCGTTAAAAAAACTTTGTACTAAATTTAACAAGCTATTGCAGCTTTCATATAAAATCAACCAATCTGATGTCAACAAATATGTGCCAGAATCAATAAAAAAACTTCAAGACTAATTAAGCACTCGTCACGACTAAACTGAATCGCTATGAATCCCTAATTATCGAGATTAGATTGTTAAACATAATTTTACTCGTCTATTTCACCATTTAACCTACAGCCCCCAACCACTGCCGGTCCAAATAAAGTAATTTCATGTTGTTTAATTTCAGTAAGTTGCAGCCCTACTTGCCTCCATCCCTCCCCCCTGTCAATTACCAACCCTGACCGAAGCGAGACTTATTGACGGACTGTTCGCTTTAAATCGGCGTCTCTTTGTAGCCCGGAGATACTCTCAGGACATTTTGTTGTTTGTGGTTTCAGACTTACTGCTTTTACTTAGGTACTATTACTATATAGTCTGGCGGTTTTTAAAGTAAGTACAAAGTATGACCTGGTGAACATCTTCAAGCTGTTGATGACGATGATGATGGTGATGATGAAAGCCTATATATACCTTTTGTAAGTGTATGCTGCCAGTTATGACTTATGGCACTGAGACGAGATCTTTTATTGTTGGCCTTATGAGTAAGCTCAGTCCCACGGCGAGTTATGGAGAGAACTTTGCTTGGAATTTCCTTACGAGTTAAGATCTGAAATGAGGAGATCTGCCAGAGAACCAATCATCATCATCATCATCATCATCATCATCACCATCACCATCATCACCATCACCATCGTCATCATTATCATCATCATCATCGTCGTCGTCATTATCATCATCATCATCAGCCTGAGGACGTTCACAGCTGAACATAGGGCTCCCCCAAAGAGTGCCACTTCGAGCGGCTGCTTGCCTTTTGCATCCATCGGCTCCTCACGGTTCGGTGTGTTGTTAGAGAACCAATAGAGCTCTTAAATGTAGTTATGGTTATTTTTTTATGTTAGGTTGTAGAGCCCGCTTCAAAAATATGACAGGACATAAGACGATTACAAAACGGTGTTTTTATGCTTGTTTTTAAAAATACTCTAGCAACCATCATCAACCAAAAGACATCCACTGCTGAACATAGACCTCTCCCATAAAGTGCCACTTTGGACGCTTAAGCACCTGTATTGATACTGCTGTTTTTGGATCGTTAAAATTCTTGATACTTGAAAACTTCTCACTTTGCCGTCGTTAGTTAAAAACAAGTATTTCTCGAACATGCATGTCACCCCATATAGCAGGGGTGGCCTGCACTTTACAACCGGGAATTATTTCGCGAATGATACACCAATCGGAAAGATATATTGCGTTGATACGCGCACTGCCCGCCGCTAATCCAGTTATGAAGCCAAAGATTTGTTAGGAGGAGATAGTCCTACTTACCTATCTAGAAATTGCAATTAAATAAAAATAATGTTGAAACGTGGGTTGTAGTTTAATAGCTACTATATTGTCAGTAATGAGGAGATCCGCAGGGGAACTAAAGTGACCGATGTAGCTCTTAGGATTAGCAAGTTTAAATGGAATGGGCAGGCCACATCGCTCGTAGAACTGACAACCGATGGGGAAGAAAGGTTCTCGAGTGGCGACCACGAACTGGAAGACGCAGCGTAGGCCAGCCCCCCACTAGGTGGACCGACGACCTGGTGAAAGCCGCGGGGAGCCGATGGATGCAGGAGGCGAGCAGCCGCTCTAAGTGGCGCTCCCGGGGGGAGGCCTATGTTCAGCAGTGGACGTCTTCAGGCTGTTAATGATGATGATGATGATGATGATGATGATGATGATGATATTGTCAGTTATAGTGTTATCTATTTTTAATTTATTTTGAATCTGAACCAGAATTGTTATTTATTTATCTAAAGACAGCTTTCCTAATAGATGTGTTTTAAACCTGTAAAATCCAGAGTATAAGACTCGACCAAATGACGTTTAGCTGAATATATCACATATATAACATTTTAAACATATAACATTTCAATCATAAAGGTAAATCAATTCTGTACATTTTTTATTCATTTCAGGGCAGACCTGAATTAAAAATAATTTACCTAAACTTACACACAAATGCATCCGATAGTCTCTTCTGAAATCTTGCTCTTTGCACTCATCGCTTCTATATTTCATTCCGGCAGAATATTGGCATTTCGAAACTGTATTGCCGCAGCTTCTCCGATCGAAGCTTTGTCGATACACAGTGGTAATGTATATAGGTGCTACATTGGTTTGGAAATTATAAAACATACACACACACATTGTAGCTCTCGTTCGATAACAGCATTTGCCTGCTGCTGCCTCTGGGTCTGGGAATTACGATCTTAATGATACTCATGCGTATAATATTCTCAGTCAGGTACAATACTAGTCTATGGTCAGGACAGAACAAGAAAACTGCGTCACAAAAACATCTTTGAAGAACTTAGACGGTTTGGAAAAGGAACGCAGATAATCATGGACAAATACACACACACACACACACACACACACACACACACACACACACACACACACACACACACACACACACACACACACACACACACACACACACACACACACACACACACACACACACACACACACACACACACACACACACACACACACACACACACACACACACACACACACACACACACACACACACACACACACACACACACACACACACACACACACACACACACACACACACACACACACACACACACACACACACACACACACACACACACACACACACACACACACACACACACACACACACACACACACACACACACACACACACACACACACACACACACACACACACACACACACACACACACACACACACACACACACACACACACACACACACACACACACACACACACACACACACACACACACACACACACACACACACACACACACACACACACACACACACACACACACACACACACACACACACACACACACACACACACACACACACACACACACACACACACACACACACACACACACACACACACACACACACACACACACACACACACACACACAATTTTACTATAGTAGACACTTGTTTGCTCTTCGTCGAGTTGCATCTTCGTAAGGTTTATTCTCATTATCTCACTTTACATTCAGTTTATAGCGTGCCGATACAGTAAACTATACGTTTAAGTAACCTATTATTAAACAGTAAAATCGAGTAAACAAATAAATGGTCCGGTAATAGAGGTGTACCGCAATCTGGTACCAATTGCAATCGTTATCCCGTTACTCGATGCGATACCGAAATGTATGAGTAATCATTGTGGTTGTTCTAGTAGATAACTGGTTTAGGATAAGTTGGCTGCTAAACTGTACCGTGATTTCGAGTTGTATGTTTCAATTATTATTGACATAGAATTGTGCAGTTTCAATTTACCTCGTGTTGTTCCTGCGCATGGTTTTCAACTCCCTCTGCATTGTTTCGGTTTATTTCTTCCTATACGATCCCTCGGCTCTTAAATGGCCATTTTGTTTGGTTTCATCTAAATACAAACCTGCTTCGGTTTATTCCTTCCTATACAATCCCTCGGCTCTTAAATGGCCATTTTGTTTGGTTTCATCTAAATACAAACCTGCTTTTGGAGAAAATGTAACTAGTACTCGGATGGTGATAATATACAAGCCTTTACCTACACACCGTCGTACTCACATATTTTTTACCAAATTTATCAATTTAGCCCACTAGGTGGACCGACGATCTGGCGAATGCTGCGGGGAGCTGATAAATGCAGGAGGCAAACAGCCGCTCTGTCAGGGTGGCGCTCTCTGTAAGGAGGCATATGTTCAGCAGTGGACGTCTCCAGGATGTTGACTATGACGATGATTAACAATTATGAAAGGATTAATTTTTTTTACTCAACTACAGAAAATGTTTCTAAAATCTTACAAGTGGGTCGTAGTTTTTATCCATTTAAGTTAATTTTTTTGTATATTTTACACTAATATTTGCAGATTTTATTTTTTATATAGGAACCAATGGTTATACCATAAAAACCTGTCACATAATCATGACATACTAACCACATATTACTATGTTAAGCACCGCATTGTGGCACTACTATAACTAGCATTAATATTTCATAGGGCAGGGATCACAGGGCTAGTATGAAACAGTTGACAAGGTTCATACAAATGCGTAGCTTATTTTATACAAAAAGTATGGAAAACAGAGACCGCTGCAAACGTTATCAATGTATGGATTTATTACATTTTTACATTTCCGAATAATTATAAGTATAAATACTTTGGTTCTACAAAATTTGGTGAATTTCGGTCGAAGTGCGGAATGACCCATTTGTAATCGACTGATTCCTTAAATTAGGTAAGCATAAACCTTATTGTCTTAACACTCAATAGTTTTTGACAAACTAAAATATTTCAATAAGTACATTCAACCCCAAAAGTTCATGCCAATAATGATTTGAAATGTATTACATTTTTTTTTAATATCACGTAATTGATTTGTGAGTAGTTTCATCACTGTCATCCGTTTATACATAGTGATTTGTGATAAAATCGTCTCTACCCGGCCAGTTTGCGTAGCACATGTGCTGTGATCTGGGGAAACACCCTCGGTACATATATTTTGCGGAGAGCCCGCTTCGGATTGCAAAACGAAACAATGTATTGATTTTTCAGATTGTTAAATTGACAGGCTGTTACCTAAAGGTGATAAGTGCATATTGGATTATATACCTGTTCCTGGGTAGTGAATAAACTTGTTGAGATAGATAATTTTAAAAAAATAGAATAAAAAGCTGTAGGTACTTGAGCTGTTTCAACCTGTATAATTAAATTAATAAACAAAAAACAAATAAAATGTATATAATTTATATTTTTGTTCAAATAAATTCCATTGGTAGGTACAGTTATTTTTGTGTAGGGTTACATAATCACAACTGGGACAGACCACATTATGACGTCATTAAGCTAAATAATTACGAAACAGGTATTTTCGTTCGTGATTATCCTCGACGGAATCCAGTGATTCGCATGACAATTGCAAGCATCCTATTTTACGTGTAATAACTGCACATTTGGCGTTACAGGGGGACCTTCACAATCATCTCGTCCATAACGTCCCCTTTCAATCTCCACTCTAATAAATAAAGGGGCAGTAAAAAACATGAACAGACGACCGTGGCGCCCTCTAGCGGACCAATAATCAACGTCATGCAGGAAATTTTTATTTTTCCTCAGCTGTAAGGTTGAGAGCGCGATTATTGATGCAGACGGTTAAGGGTTGAAATGGCTCGTCGATGTAAATTTATTTATAGCTTCTCACTTTTTTTTAGAAAATAAACTAGGTACTTACAAAATAGTTTGGAGTTAACATTATTACACCACAGAATAAAATTTAATAATATGTACGCACTTATGCCTCCAAGGAAAACTCAACTTCGTACGGAAACTATTTATTTTTTCTATAATGTTCACGGTTGTACTCAATTCAATTCAATTTCAAATTATCTTTATTAAATAAGTAAAAATACAAGGTTATCACAATTCTAGTGTACATTAAAATTCCTAGACGTGACGAAAATAATAAATTAAGACAATCGTTTTCCAGGTTATGCGGCCTATATAAAACTTATAACATTAAGATTAAGATACAATTGGGTAAAATATTTCCAATAATGGCAGTTACCAAATAAGTTGTTATTTTACATTATGCAAGCTTCAGAAAGAACAATTGCATTTTTAGAGTAATTTTTAATAATAATTATAAGATCCGTGCGGTAGGAAACATAAAATAAATTAGCGCCAAGCAGAAGATTGGCGCTATGCAGCAAGCAACAGGAACAACACCCGTTTGGCATGATAACTAACACACGCACACCGCGCCGCGACCCGCCGCGCCGCCGCGCCGCCGCGCGCGCCATACCGTTCCTCATATCACTAGATAATACGGGCGGGTATGGCGCGCGCGCCAGCGACAAGCGGGGCGCGGGCGCTGTGTGCAGCGATTGTATACTTATTCATACACGGTTGTACTGATATATCTGTTTATATCTGTTTTCAAAATTCATTTAGGTATATTGCCATGATGTTATAAACAAATAGAACGTTTCCCCCACACCATACAAGTATTGCTAAATATACAGGGTTACAGGAAAAATTGTGCTAGATCCGATAAGGGCGTGAATTTCCCACCATTTCTAATTTATTTCACTATGAAACACCCTAGCCTAAACTTATAATATTATTTTTAGATATCCGTTAGAAAAAAATACAGATTCAAATATTTTTTTATTTCTTAACTTTCACTTGTCTACTATAGTCTATTAAATATTATATTATGTACTATTTTATTGATTGACGTCCCAAAGCATCTTATTACACATGTAAAAATACAATAATAATAATAATAAGACACAAAATATTAAAAAAAAAAAAATTAAAAGTCGAATATTTCGAAAAGGGTTAAGTTTAGGCTAGGGTGTTTCATAGTGAAATAAATCAGAAATGATGGGTACTCCACGCCCTTAACGGATCTAGCACGATTTTTCCTGTAACCCTGTATAGGTACGTTAGTCACTTTATGAACTTGCAGAACTCTTGAAAAAATACTCTTGTGTGAAAGAACTTCCTAAATTCAAAAGACTTTTTCACAGATCGATTGACGACTTTTTACTTTATATACATTTAATTTTCATGTGGTAGTTATCTGAGTATTGGACAAGAACCGGAAGACGCAGCGTAGTTAGCTCTACACAAGGTGGACCGATAATCTGGTGCAACCGCGGGGAGCCGATGGATGCAGGAGGTGAGCAGCCGCTCAAAGTGGCGCTCTGTAGGGGAAGCCTATGTTCAGCAGCACATTTTCAGGCTGTTGATGGTGATATCCTGAGTGCCAACGGCTTAGGCACACATCTCATATTAAGACTTTGTAACAACCTTCATTCCAAAATTATTCTTCTTTGTTTCAGAAAACAACGAGTTCAAAGGACCCATAAAGCGACACACCATCGCAAATATAGGTGTACCTAACAAACCATGTATACTCACCCTCAGCGGAACGCAGATATTATGTAAAACCTAACGGGAGTCTCTTCAATCAATACACGTTACTAGATGATGTAAAAGCTTTCTTCTCCGTACACAAACTAAAACTAGACTCTATATTGTAACGGTAAAAGTAGAGTTTCCCTTGTGGAAAATATCGTGATTTTTTCTCTTGACATTCTGAACAACAAACATCCTGTCAAAGAATTTTCGCTCTTAACCCGGAGTCCTTCATCACACAATACGTAAGCCTCACTACGGAGGGACCGCGGAAGAGTTAGTTTTTTTGTGAATATCAAAATATGAGCCCCCTTTTACAATCCCATTGTATCCGCTATTGATCCCCATAATAGTTTGAGTCGGCTGGTCCAGGGTGTCTTAATAAAAGGGATGAAATGATGAATGTTCCTAGCGCGATTTATGAGCGCCTATTTAGATGTTAAAAGTGGTCGTAATTTGGTTGTGAATTTATTATTTTGTGGATGATTACTTTGACTCTTGTTTTTCATAAAAAATAAAGCATAATAAGCATTTTTTTATGTCGACGATTCTACAATCAATGGATTTGATCTAGGTGGAGACTCACTTAGGTGGGATTCTAATTAATTGATTTTCGAGATATTAAAAAATATTTTTGAAAACTGGAGTCGTTTCTTTGATTTCCGTTAGGAGCTACCGTCTAATTGCATTTATTTTATTTGCATAATAAAATTATTAATTATTTATTTCACACCATTTCACATTACTTCACATATTTCACATTATTAACAAGATGTATGTTGACGTGTGTTGATTAAAAAAAACGGCATGTTATGTAGTTTCATTGCTTTAACTTACCATAAAGTACCTTACTTAGCTTATGCAAACAATATTGGATATTAGAATAATAGAAAATTGATGCTGATGAATCTCAAAAAAAAAAAAAGAAAACAATGAACGAACTATGATCCTAAAATCTTGAATCCTGCATCTCAGCTGCCCAACCACAAAGTGTAGACAAGACAAACCATCATGGTTCCTGACAGTAATGCATCAAGGTTACAATTTTGAGTTTGAATTTGTACCATGAACTTATAAAGTATTCATGCGCGAGAACGAGACGTCTACATTTTATATAGCGTCATCACTGTCGCACGTCGCTGTCAAGTGTCAACATGATGTAAAAGTATGACATGACAGTTGTATTTGAGTGAACGATTTAACGTGACGTTATCAAAACTGCTCTGGCTCTGCAACATTAAAGTATTCTTACTTTTATGTAATTTGTCAATGTATGATTGAAGTAATATTGAAGTAATAATGCTATAAGACCTTATGGTGACCCCCCAGAACTCATTCATTTCTTGAAATCTGTTATTTTAACTATTATATCGAATGCACACACAAACAATTTTAAAATGATAAATCACATCAGAATATTTGCTAAAGTAACACCGTTTCTAAAATTTGACTGACAGCCCTCGCAATCATAAACTTGTCGAGATAAGATCCAACAGCAACGATAAAACAATCAGCTAAATCAACACATTTTACAAAACACTCGCGTGTTAGCATAGACAAAAGCAAAATTAATTAGATTCATAAGTTTTTAAGTACTTAATTAACTTAGTAACACGTAGAATAAATGCAGTTGTATAATTAAAATAATAAATCATATAAATTACAATTTTGTTAATCTTATGTGTGATTTTTTAAGTTATTGTTCATAGCTGCGTTCTTTGGTGTAAATAGTTTGATAACTTCTAAAATGTTTTATAGTGGTTAAATTAATTTCACTAGCTTTTGAAGTTCATTTACCAGATAAACGCGATTTCGTTAGTTTTTTAAAGATAGTACTTACCTATTATTTATTTACTTTTTTCTTCGTCCCTCTGCTGGGCAAAGGTCTCCCCCATTAACTTCTACGCTACGCATCTCTATCTTGAGCCAGATTTGAGTTCAGTATTAAATTCTCATTATTAATTAACTATGCCAGTGTGATAAAAAATATTCCATAAATAAAAAACAAAAAAAAAATTGTTCGGAATTGGAACATTCCCTTTTTCAAGGCAGTTAAATATGTAGAGATACCACCTGCGCAAACTTTAGTTGACCTTACAATCTCAGTTGCAAAACGGTCGCGGTCGTGCTACGGTCGTAGCCGTAAGCTACGTTGTTACGTAACTCGTAACGGGCCGGTCGTTGACCTGCGAACTGCGCGTACGCAGTCGTCGCCCTGCATTGACTGTAGGCGAGATAGGCTAATTTTATCTATTGGATTTCGTGAATGATTGGTTGTTTTGACGAGATTTTTTAATTTAAAAGTTTTAACTGTAACTAACGTTTCTGATTTTTTCTAATTATACTTCCACCTCAGAAGATTTATAGATAGAAACTGATTCATTAAACAACAACAACAATTATTATTTATTATTTTACTTAATCTCTGCCCGCGCTGGGTGTAAAGTGGAATTAGTATTTTCCAGGGAATAACATACTAGCCCCATTACTCAATCTTTTATACGGTTTCCTTTGAAACTCTAACTTTCTTAGATAAAAAGCATTTTTATAGATTACGGTAGTGTAAGCAATCTGTTTACAAAATTTCATTAAAACAGGATACACACAGACGACGTTTCATTTTTATTACGTTACATATACGTAGAATACATATAATAATATTCGGATGCAATGGGTTCGTAAAGATACCTTGCTATAAATCTATTTGTTGCTAATAAGCACCAAAACAGTATCTGTAACATGGTATAAAGTACCAAACGTGACGCGTCGGGGTCCGCGATCCACCGATAATGCGCACTTCAATTGATTTCCGCGTTGCTCAGGGCTGCCTCACGTACAAAAATATATCTTTAGGCTAAAGGTCAGAATAGGTGGTCAGTTAAAATAACATTCACATTTTTGAGAGCCAAAATTAGATAATAGTGAAGGATTTGTAGGATTTAAATGTTTAATAAATATATTGTCGCACGCTTGTGTTATGTTATTTTTACGTTATGGTCTAATAATAGATAATGCATTTCGTACCAAACAAAAAATCCACTAAATCTTTTCGAAGCTGAGCACAGTACAGTAACCTGTATTAGCATAGGTATAAGTATAACGCAAGCATAGCCGCGAGTGGAAGCTATTTAAGCCATTACCTAAATTTAAATGTTTTGAGTCTAATATAGATTTATAACAGTAAAAGAAGTTTAAAAAAAAAAACTACAATTTTATAAGTACCTCTTCATATTACAACAAAAAGAAATCATCATCACTTCACTCAGGTCTTTAACAGAAGTTTCAGTAAATTTTGTTTAGGTAGTAGTTACCTAAGCAGTCAGGTACGTTTTAGAAAAATATGGAAGAATCACACACGATGATTCTTAAGTTTGGCTCCATACGAATTGAGTACCTACACTTAGCCAGTGTCCATAATAAGTTTATAAATTGCTGGAGATATGCATTTACCTGTACGATGCGTACATAATTAATTTTCTTAATACTAATTACGAATTACTAATACTAAACCACCACTCCTCGACAGTTATAATTATTATTATGTCCACTATTTTCCACGCTGTCTCATTCCCACTGCACTTTCAACGTACCTACCTAGTGATGAAAGTGAGGAAGTTGGTAATCGTCATTACAAAGATAGTTACTTACCTACTATCACTATAACCTTCTTGAAGTAACCGAGTAATCAATCATTTTTTGCTCCCGTGGTGTATTTAAAAGCCCAAAGATCTAAAATATTTTAACTATTAAAAACTTATTTCAACATGCAAGAAGAAGAAGAACAAATAAAAAAAACAGTCAAAAACGAACGTTACGCACCATGTTGTTGTTAATTCAAGGATACAATTGCCATAATGAATACCTACATATTATTATATCTAAGTACCTACCCATAAACATTTTTCATAAAATATTTCGTATCATTGGCTAAATACAAATATCGCACTCCGGCTTACTTTAATGCCAAAATAAAAAAGGTTTTAAAATGCGTAGCAATGGTAAGGGTCTATAACTTAAGTAGCTATAAGTACTACAGGGGGTCTAGCTAAGATACCAACCACTAACGCTAACGCCTAACGCTAACTCCAAAACTGTATTGAAATGACATTAGCTGTGAAAAAATTAAGCGATTTCCGAAATGTCATCGCAGTACATTTTGGAGTTAGCGTTAGGCGTTAACGTTAGTGGTTGGTATCTTTGCTAGACCTCTGGTACCTTAAAACTTCCTTGGGGTCGATCAAGAATATAGCAGTAGCGCAATAATAATTTTATCTACCTAATTAGAATGGTAACGTGTAGTAAGTTTATGTAAATAATACAATTGACCAGATCGCCAATAAAGAACATTGCTCCCGCCAAAACCTTATAAATCGAAAACTTGAATGAAAATGTTAATTAAGTAAGCTTCAATATTGGCTAAGTAAGCCTTATGAATGATTATAAAAAGTCTAAGAACCTACCCTTTTAAACAGTTTTCATAGAATACTTCCTATCATTGGCTAAATACTAATTTTGTCTAATGCCAAAATAAAAAAGGTTTTACAATGCGTAGCAAAAGCAAGGGTCAATACATGAAGAACCTATAAGCACAGATTACTGAATATGTTACTACTATAGGTTAAGCTATAGGTACTATACAATACAATTTTAAATACTTATTTTGAATGGTAACGCGTAGTAGATTTTTGAAAACTAATACATAATACCAGATCGCCAATAAAGAATATTGCCCTCGCCAGAACCCATTAAATCGAAAACATGAATAATAATTTTAGTTATGTTTCAATATTGGCTAAATATGATATCGCGTGAAGCCTTATAACTTATAATAAAAAGTCTAAGAAGTTTCTAGTTTTCGAAATTCCTTGTTCTCTGTGTCGTGCTCATATTTAAGAAGGTTCTCATACCTATGCTCTTTTTTAGTTTGGACCACAGATTAACGAAAAAAACTTATCTATATGCAATACATATGACTTCCTTGGGTATAGGTACTTACATAATGAACACATTGTTTTTCTCTAATCTGCATTGCATCGAGCGCAGACGAAGTTATCGCGCGATGTATTTCGCCGTAGCCCGAAAAGTGTGATGCACTCATGATACACTGCCGGTAATGCAGGCGCGCCAATTGTTATTTACTGTTTTTTGTTTTTTATGTTATAAATACAAACATGCATTACATTACTTCCTTATTGTTTAGTGCAGTGGGGATAATTCAGAATGAAATAAAAATGATTGGGGTTCCGTACTCAAAGGGTAAATCCTTATTACTAAACCTCCGCTGTCCGTCTGTCTGTCTGTCTGTCTGTCTATCAGACACCAGGATGTACTCATGAATCGTGATAGTTAGACAGTTGAATTTTTCACAGATGATATATTTCTGTTGCCACTATAACAACCGTGATCCGTATTCAAAGGGACAGATAAATAGGCACATAAAAAAAATTGGTTTTACTTCATATTGATAAGGAATTATAAATTAAAACTATTAAAATTTATTTTTGTAATCGCAAATAATATTCTAACAGTTAGTAAAACATATTTATTCGCCGACATGCAATATGACGCTACTGCTTTCTCCATTTTATTTAGCCCACGTCGGTCGCGCAGCAGGCAAACAAATTGACTGTGCGTCCGGGTTGGGGCGCTACAAAAACATCGAGGATTATCAACAGAGATGTTTTTGCGCGCCAACTCAACAGCGAAGGCTCGGGCGTATATGAAGCCGCGCCATAATAGTAACAGAGTTTTGTTTCTTTAATCTGTGCATCCGGATAAACCCGAGATAAAATTACCGTCAGTAGCACAGAGCACATTTTTTTTCTCTCATCTATGATTATTAGCTAAAATAAAACTTACCTTTTGACACTGGCTAAATACCTACACCATGTGTGGACCAAAATATAAGAAAAAAAAAACTTACCTTGAAGCCTTGAAGCGGCCATCTTGTTAAAATCCCGTTCCGTTTCATAATGAAATCTTAATCATTTTCACCAAAAAAAAAATTACATTATTTAAAATTTAATATATCCTATGTTGTGCGCCGGGTTTTTCTAAGCTTATTAGTGAAAACCGCATGAAAATCCGTTCAGTATTTTCGGACTTGTGCCGTAACTAACAAACAAACAAACAAACAAACAAACAAACAAACAAACAAACAAACAAACAAACAGACAAAATGTCTAAAAAGTAGCTTAACGTGATCAGCGAAAAATTTCAAGCCAACCTGTGTCATTTTTTTTTCGATATCTTGCATTTACAGATTTTTTTATCTCTACAGTTTTATTATATGTATAGATGTATAGATAGATAGATAGATATAGATTAACTAATCGCTGTTGAAGTAAGAATTATTATTATGTTTTAATTTTAATTATGGCATAATCAAAAACACACAGCTAATGAAATGGACTATGGAAATGTATGTAGCTTTTTAGCTGATTTGTTAAGCTTGCTGATTCTTACCAGTTAAATGCTAGAATTTAGCTGACATTAAACTATCTTTAATTAATGAAATCTATAAATAATAATAAAATTATGAGGAAAAATACAGGTGAATGAGAAAAACATTTTAAAACCCTAAGCTAAATATATACCACAACATATTTAATTTTTAAATTTCAGGGAAGATAGGCATAAGAATACAAAAAAATAACAAATTTAATTATCGACGGCCAACAATAAAATAGTAGGCAACCCTAGGCCAGTGTGAGCTTGTGAGCAGCGCCCGCGCACTCTCTGATTGGACAACCGTTAAATTACTACCTGCGCACGATCACGTGAAAAAGCAAATTCTATTGATAGATCCGTGGACTGGTTTATTGTACTGTTTTGAGATGGTGTTTGTCGGTGAGTGCTTTTTGTGGTTATTAAAAAAATACGGTTGCTTCTGATTTATGCGCTTGTGAGGTGTTTTAAACATCGAAAGATGCTATTTTGTTTTTAAAGCTTCGAAATATTATTAAAGCGTGCTTCGCAATCACACTGTATTTATTGTAATGCATCTATTTGACAAATGCGTATGTATTTGTTACCCTTTGACGTTGCAATGGTTAAAGGGATTTGAATAAAATTTGTTATTAAGATAGCTTTTGCGCAAAATACTTTTTGGCAGGCCACATTGCTCATAGAACTGACCACGGATGCAGGAAGCAAGCAACCGCTTAAAGTAGCGCTATTTGGGGGAGACCTATGTTCAGCAGTGGACGTCTTCAGGCTGCTGATGAAAGGAATACTTTTATCCGCAGGTGAAACCGCAGGGCGCAGGTAGTAAAACATGAAACTCTTTATTTATCCATGTAATTTTCCTTCTAATCCATAACTCCTTACTAACACTAAATAAGTCATTACGAGCGTCAATTGGCTATAATAAATTCATAGACTCATGGTCCACATTGCACCTTCCATATAAAGCTTACAATCGATAGGAGTCACGGTAGTGTCTACAATGTCACACAACATTAGCTCATAGAAAAGTGTTTACAGAACGTTTAGCTTGAATGCGTTTATGGAATCAATTATTGAATAGACATCATCATCAGCAGCCTTAAATAGGAGGTACTAAATGTGCGATGGCCATCGGTAGCATACCGACGCGGGGCGATAAGCTTCTACACTTCTATAGCTTAATTGGATAAAGGTTTGACGTGGTTTATGAGGCTTGAAGACTTTAGTGCAGTCAATAATGTGAGGGGATTTTCACTGACTTCAAAGGACGGACGAGGTTCTCCATTCGGGTGTATATAATTTTTGAAATTTGTGATTCGATTAAAAAAAAAATTTGTGTGGATGCACTTGCAGGTTGTTCCCGTTAGAATTTTTATCAGAATTAGTTAAATAGTTTGGTTTTGAAATCAAAATGATTTGGAAAATATATCTAACTATGATAAATTAGCTAAATATTATCATATTGACATTTTGGTGACGGTTTTACCCCTTTTTAAATAGATACTAATTAATAAATTGTGTTGTGTGATTTTAAAGTTATATAACTTGATTCGAGTATTTATAAATGGTTGGCATTTGGTTAAATGCTGGAAGATTACTTGCAAAAGCCTACCATTATACCATTTCCATTGCCAGCCTACTCCAATTCTCATTAACTCGGATCACATAATAAGGTGGTGGAGCGATAGAAAGAATAGAATAAACGCGTAACTGATGAAATAGCTGAAAAAATCAAATAGCCATTCAAAGTGACGTATGTGATGATGTTGGTGATTACTATGCGAAACACCGGTTAAATGTGTTTCACATTTGCTCCCTATAAAACTATCATGTTCAAAATCATTCCTTCTACAACTTTCGGGACTGCCAGCGCCATCTATTGAGTGACAAAATTGAAAATATTTTTTGCTATCTACATTTTTCTTACATGCGAGACTGTACTCTATTTTTTAGTGACTTGAGTCCCAAACTTGCTTCAACGCATACGGATAGAAACTTCTTATCTAACCGGCTCGGCTACATAGGTACAAATACGAACGTATCAAAAAGAAAAACATTAAACAAACATTCCATCGTCGAGTCCAATGACAAATGTTAATACCCACCGAGAGCCGTCGCTCGCTCGTGAACCACAATGGGATGCGCCGCATGTACCATTCTACCATTCGATAATAGTGAATAAACACCGCGATGAGTTATCGGCGAGATCTCGGGTCGTCGGCCGCGGTACCGTTCCGCTTGCCTCTGAACGCGACGAAACTACCCACCTGAGGTTAGAAGCTAGCGAGCAAGGAGTTCGGATATGGCAACTGATTAACCGAGCCTTTTACTGAACTTTATTTAACGTTGAAGTGCTGACAAAGTCAATAAAGCCTTTAAATTGAACGGCAGTTCTATTGAAAAATAGTGCATGTCCAAATTTGGTTTCAGAATGTTGATCAGCATCTTTGGGCACTCCTCAGATATCAATTTTCATCCGAACCAGAGATACTTTTTTTCAATGATAATACTCGGTGCAATTTTAAGTAGAAGGGATTAGAGTAACTCCTGAACATGGAAAACAACTGCTGGCTTGAAAAAAATCTATACAATTCTTTTTACAATAATAAGAGCCAAATAAAATTTAAAAGTTTAAGGGAAAAGGGTAAAACAGGATTCGAATAATAAAGCTATGCATAAGATCCGGCAAAGAAACATTTGTCGGAGAAATGTTTCAGAATCTAAGAATATACACCGAATCAAAATAATATCAATGCGCTCAAGAAGTTATCTAAAATTATCCGGATTAAAAAATACTATGATTTGGTTACAAAGACAATACTAAAAATCCTATATAATCAGACTGCCCTTCTCGATTAACTTGATTAACTTGGTGTAGTACGCAACATAATTTTCCTTACATTTAATCTAAAACTAGATGAAAATAAAGATACCACATCCGAAAAAACAGTAGTCCTACCATTTGGCCATCCACAGGCGAATTCCGACGTGACCATTCCGCTAATCAAATTTTGTAACTGCGTTATTGTAACCATCGGGTACGTAGGTACACTTCTTTAGGCCATTCCATCAATTATACGTTACCGTTAAGAAGATGCCACTCATAGTTCCAATAGACTTTTGTAGTAGAGAGAAAAGACGGATCTGAATTCAGATTGTTGCTTTTTGGAAAGTACGTGGCATTTGATAGTTGGTAAATTTAACCTATGAGAATTATTATACAAGGTGACCTTGAATTGGCATTTTATCCCGAAATGGGGGGACGGGCATCATGATACCCTACAAGTTGTGAGAATCCTACTTGAAACTGGGTGTTACAAAACCTAACCTCCATGGTAAAAAATAAATCCACTCGCAAAATTGCACGTGCGATCGCTACTAGAGTTAACAAGATACTATAAATTCATTTCTAAACACAGGTCATTAAACTCATTTATGTGCTCTCGGTCAAGGACGAAGTTCAACCATCCAGCTGCGCTAAGGCTATTTCCGAACGTAAACTTTACATGGCATTTCTTGAATGAAAAACTTTAAATTTAGTAAAGTCGTAGAAGAAACATTGTCTATATTGGGGTGTAGATTTACTTTCAGGATAACATACCAATCAAGGTCACCTTGTATAGGTACACAGATTAGTATATTATAAACACAAAAATAGACCATCAACTTTTAAGACTCTTGCTTTGATGGGAACAATGACACAGGCATCATAATTTTGGAGGCTCATTTTAGTGGTTACTGTTTTTTTAATGACAAAAAAGAGAGACGCAAGTTTTTGCCAGATTAATGCTAAAGATAAAAAAAGGTAGCTAGGTGTTTCGTTTTACATCGACTATTCGTAATCGTAATTCACTTATCGTAGGAGTTTGGCCACAATCACGACGCTTGACAAACGGCTTGGTGATCACAGATTTCAATGTTGTACAACGTTTTAAATTAGAAAACGACCATTAGGTACTCTTAATGGCCTTTTTTTAATTTGGAATTTTATTGCAGTTTGGAAGGGTCATAGAAAGCCTAAGAAATGTGTGGAAGTAAAATTTGGAAAAATAATGTTCTCTTATCGATTTAAGCCATAATAATTATGAATATCTAAATAAAATTAACGTGGGATTCAACGGTTCAAATCAATATAGTCAAAGTAAAAGTATCAATATTTCACTTGTACGGTAGATACTTAAAATAAACTACTCAGTAATAAACTTTTTAATTTTCAAGTCTGCAATAAAGTTGCGTCAGAATTGGTACAGTTTTTGAATCGTGATGTGACGAAAGATGGGCTTAAAAGTTTAAATACAACTATTAAAAAAGTAAGTGATCGTTCGAAATATCAATGGAAACTGGTTATAAAGTTGATCAAATAGCTTAGCGTTTAATAACTCCGACATTCCTTTAACTATCATCGCCGCGGTCGCAGAGAGAGAGAGTTGTATCGGGTTCCTGTGTTAGAGAAATTAGGGTTGCCAGAGAAGGAGCGATGAAGCCTGCTATGAGAAATAAACAAATTCCAAAATTACTTACAAAGAGAGAGTAACAAATTGTCAAAATTTGTTGAAACTACTATACTTCAATACATGTTTAGATAACTGAATTAATTATTATTGACTAGAAAAAAGGGGGTTAAAAACGATGGTCTTAAAATAAACGCTTTCTTCAAATGCTTTGATTTCTTCATACCTATATATTCTTTCTTTGAAGACAGGAGTTAACCCGCTCCTATAATTTATCCATTATTTTGAATTTATGACACTACAAAGACAGGTTCTTATTTACGAACAAAAAAATCAAGGGTGACTTAACAAGGACAACCCTAGCAATTATAACCCACGAACACTTATTTAGTATTAATCACCGACTGTTGATGCAGATAAAACCGACTGATTCGAAAGCCTCATTCATTAGGAGAGTGCGTTTAACCTTACTCTACTTCACTAGGATTCTGTAGGAGATTACTAGTAATTTGCTAAATACTACAGGGAATCATAATTACTTAATTATAAATTTTTGGATAGTTTTATTATCATTCTTTATGTTTTCCTTATTTCCTCACATTATCAGTTACTTTTCTGTTCTTCGGGGATTGCTTGCTTAGTTTTTGTTGCCAGTATTGGAAAAAGTTGACCATCTGCAACAAAAAAAAGGTTCATCAGTAACATGCCCTTTTTTTAGTGTAAGAATGAAAGTACATAATCATCAGCTCGCACAGCTGGGATACGGGTCTTTTCTCATAGGAAAAGTGTAGGGCATAAACCACTCCAATTGGATGAAACATGAACAAAAGCAGGCCTAAGCGGAAGTTAAAACTAGGTACGTAGGTCTAAAAGTAGCATGGTCTATCACTAAGCCACACTCGTTCACATTACTTAGGTAATGGTGCAAAGATAGAAAAAAATATATGAAAAATCGTCAAAGTAGATATAATTGATTTTGAAAGTTAATGATTATCACATATACTCGTATACTACTGACCACTTTGCTATATGCATACTCATATGTAATGAAGAAGAATCCAACAAATCAAAAGAAGGCGAAAAAGTATTGAACCTTAGTTGAAAACCAGATCTGTTTTCTGGATTTTATTTAACGCACAAACACATACTAAACCGAAGCTCTGTGCATCAACTTTCACACACGCATGCTCACAATCGATATTAATCTGAAGCAAAGCTTGGACAAACAAAATCAAAAACAATTTTCGAAGACAGTCGAGTCCAAGATACACTATACATGTAAGTGTGATATTGAAATGTTGAAACTGGTTTGCCTCCCAGAGTCAGTGAGGGAACGCGGTGACCCAGCCGCGCCGCCTGGGAATACAGAATCGCGAGTTAGGATCAAGGCATTTCGTGGTACTGAGAACTCGCTTGTTTTTTTATACAAGTATTAAAACATGGCGTTCATTTGAAACCCGCACTCTAGCAATAGTCATTATTTAACCCGTACAAGTAATTTTGTTCAAAATTTTGAGGATCTTCAACATTCATAGACAAGAAAAATGATGATCATTTTTAAACGGCTGAATTTTCATGATTTATAGCTATAAATAAGAACTCTGTTGTCTGTTGTCTATCTGTCTGTTTTTATCTGTTGTTGTTGTCAAGTGTCAACCCTAAAATAAAATAATATTAGCTTTGGTTTTTTAGTTACTGATAAAACTTAAAAGAAAGTGATTAAATGAAGCAACTATCATTTTTAATTGATTCTTCCTTCTACATATTTAAACATAGATTATTTTTACAGCTTATCAAATAAATTATTAATACATGCTTATAAGTAATAGCAAATGAATACAAACCATATTGCAACCTTTCACAGTAGCATCCGATTCTCGGGTTGCGCTTCGAGCATAGTGAATTAGAACTGGCGCCGACTGAGGTATTTATTGTCTTCGATATGCATTGTCGGGAATATTATGCCGGGGTGGGAGCCGTGCGACGTATTTACATATAAAAAGCTTGTATTTTACGATATCTTATATTACTTATGTATCCTGTCAACGCAAGAAGCGCTTCTCGATTAATTGATTTGATGGTGACGCGGTACGTACTATAATCACAAACTTAGCATATCACAATCACACGCCATAGTAATTTCCTTAGATATTCTTTGATCATGCTTTCTCCAAGATTACTTAATTGAAACAAAAGACACAAGACCCATATTGAACACTGAATTAAGCAGGTACATAAAAACACACAGAGCAGAATAAATTGTTTAAGTGTTTGATGAGATTCCCCAAAATAGCATAAATCTATTTTTTTAGCTGGTATTAAAGTTGGTGCATTTTTTTTTTTCCTCGTTGGAGGAATAATGGCGTCGCACGTCTTGTGCATTTGCCAGTGTCTGTCTTCAAGGTGCTATTTTGGATGAGATTTTTCAAAATGTAGCGCTCTCAGCTCAGCATTCTCAGGTTAGTTTACATGTCACAGTTAATATAATGATAACGATTATACGAAAGTTAATTAAAATACCAAAGGCAAATTTTTAGGGGCCTGTCATCAGTACCGTTTAAACGAGAGTAATTTCTACAACATACTCAACGAAAGTCACAGCCTTCTCAACGAAATCCTCTCCGCTCATATATAAAACGAAAAAAAAACAGAGAGGACCTTTGATGTGTTAAAATGGCAGTGTGTGCCCTCAAAAACGGCGAAAAAAGACGACCTGCCAAGGTTGACAACGCAAAAGTTGCAATCCAATTTCTTACAAACATCATCGCGTACTACTCTATACATACTTTAACATACATTACCACTTTTATCAAGCCACCAGTGTAATTATGATTTACTAACCTTTCAGTTGTTGCATTTATAAAGAATCTACTTGAGCATTAATCCTTGGAGCGCTTTCCATACCTATGTCACATCATGAATAAATAAATTTAAAATTTTCCGCAATATCAGGGAGATGATCACATTTGTTACAGAGAAATTCCAGTCTTAATTTAAAACTGTTCATTATTATTACGAAAAAGAACTGCTTGAAACTCGCAAATCCATACCAATTTTTATTTCTATCGGTCGCAATACAATTACAAGTTTCATAAAGAGCATTTTATTTTATTAATACAAATTACAAATTAATAATCTTAGGAAATCATAAACTTCCAAAAATACCTTTGTCTAATAACATTTGTTTTGTTATAATGTATTTACATACCCAAATTAATTCATGTTTATGGCAACTTTAGCGCTTTTTATGGTCAGGGCTGTCACGGACATAAATATTCCCTATTAATATTGTATTGAGATAAATAAATATAAGGAAAATCTCATTAAAACCTGGTCAAGGGCAAGAAGTGGAAAACAATATGATACCTGCGGATCGCACTTACGTCAAGACAACTTTATTATTAGACCTTTAGTATTACAATGACCTGACAATAGGCCAATGTCGAGTCAAGTGGATAGTCAGGTGTAAGATTTATTGCAAATTTTATTACGGTGAACAGCAATTACTAGGTACGCTAACTACAAATAACTTTACACGATGTTAGGCGTAAGATAATCTTTGCATCAAGCTTTGCATTTACATCAAATTAATAGTTTTACACAACACAAAGTTTTCATAATTTAAATTATTTTTCTCTTGTTTATAGGCTTTCAAAAACCGAGGGAACACTTAGCATCAGAGATATAAAAGTTAATAAATTTAAATAAATACCTTTTAAATTTTACATTTCTGTAGCTTTTGCAGCTTTTTGAAAGTTGGTTTGCTTTGTAATTAACGGTTATTTAAAGTATCTATACTGTAGCGACACTATGGTATATTTTGAAACAAATTTAGCTATGTTTCATCATCATTATTTTTATCAACAGCCTGAAGACGTCCACCGTTGAACGTTGGCCTCCACCAGAGAGCGCCACTTTGAGCGGCTACTCGCCTACTGCATCCATCGGCTCCCCGCGATTTTCTTTCGTCAAATCATCGGTCCACCTAGTGTTTGTGGGGTTTGGTCTACGCTGCGCTTTCCGACTGTTTCAAAGGGAAGCAATTCGCAAAATGTGCAAAAGTTCGTCTAAGGATGGTTTTTGATCCGTTGTAGGTAAGCAGTGGGTAAAAACCCTAACTTTAATTAATTAATTGAAATATAGCAATATTGCATAATTGAAATATTGGTTACTTTTACTACGGATCAATCAATATGTTATACCTAGAATGTTTCTGAGGGTGGGTTTTTCACCAATAGTTAAGATAACTAAAAGGTCAATAACTCTAACTAATTCTATTAGATTTGGTGAAAATATATTATCTATTATCTATTGGCGAAAAAATCCACCCTAAGTAACTTTAGGCAACCTTAGTAAAATTTTAATGATATCATTGAGTGAGTGCATTAATACAAGTACGCAAAATGGTATATGTGTGGGTGGGTTGCCAGTGTATCGCCATTTATCCCGCATTAGCATGCATCCGTAGCACAAAACAAATAAATAATAAACATATAGGTAGCATTGATCCCTCTTTGTTCGACCAAACCCTTTATTCGATGAATCGAGAACCGATTAAAGCGATCACCTTATTATATTTGTAATGTTGCTTGTGTAAATATTGTTAGTGGATACGGCTTGGCTTGGGTGCGATAAAGAATTGGGTGTTGAATTATAATGCATAATAATTGTACATTTCAGTTTTGATTGCTGTTTTGTTAACTGTTTATTTGGTTAATAGTTTTGAATTTTATGAAGTCTATCAAAGACTAAAGAAAGTAAGCTACTATAAGTTTTGGTGATGATGATATACAGGATAAGAGGTTTTATGAACTCTCTAACTTTACAAGTGATCTTTACTTTGCTGGATATCTAGAGTGAATGTTTCATAAAGATTGATTCAGTAAGACTAAATGAAAATAAATAAAAAGAAGATGATGAAAAAATAGAAGACAGAAGTTCAAAAGCTACGACGAACTCTTTCCATCAACTAGGGGCTAAACAAGCGATTACTTGCTAGCATAAAAACAGACAGAGACTAGAAACAAAACAAACCAAATGTGTCATTAAGTCCTAACTAAAGTCTCGGCTGGAAAGTAAAATAATAAACTACATTTAAAAATCATAAACGAGATTTACTTTGAAGCTCGTTTTAATTACTCAACTGACATGACATTAGTAACAATCAACAATATTGGTTGCTAGGTTGCATAGAGTATAGAGAGCACTAATCGAACCTCTTTGAGGTGTTATTACTACATTAGTCCCCAAAAACCAAAGCGAGCTGGTGGCTTTCTGTTGCGTTCAGAACGACGAAGGGTTGGGGACTGCGCCGCAGCTGCGCTCGTGCTAGGCTGTGGTTCTGAGCTTGTGCTTGGTTGCGACTCCATGTTTGAAATGGGTCGTTGCTCTTTGTTTGCATTTGTACAATCCAGCGGCATCTCTCGTGTCGCTGGCAGTGCATCTCCTGCACAAGGCTCGAATATGGTAACAGGTGCTTTGTAACTCGTATACTCTCTTGATCTCAATTGATCAGCATGCTTTCGCTTGATTTTACCATTTGTTTCGACGTGGTAGGAGTACACTCCTGTTCGTTTTTTAATAGGGTTAGAACCTCTCTCATTTGGATTCTTATTGACCCAAACCGTGTCACCTGGTTCAAACTCTGGAAATGAACTGCTTCTATTTATGCTTGTCAACGCCTGGCGTAGGCGGGCTCTCTCCAGGCTCTCTTTTACATTGGGTTTTCAGAGATCAAATGTTGTACGTACGCTCCTCCCAAACATTAATTCGAAAGGAGTGCGATTGGTTGACTGCCTTCTTGTGTTACGATAGGCTTTGAGAAACCTATTGAGTCGTTGATGTACGTTTTCGTTTGTATCAGCTGCTGACATTCGTTCTTTGAAAGTACGAACTGCACGTTCTGCGAGCCCGTTTGACCTCGGATGGTAAGGTGTAGTTTTTATATGTTCGATGCCAATTTGTTTGCAGTATGTTCTGAATTCTTCTGCTATAAATTGCGGCCCGTTATCTGTTACTATGTAACGAGGTACGCCATATGTTGAGAAAATGTTATCTAGTTTGCTTATTGTAGCTGTTGTTGTAGTAACCTTCATTGGTACAACCTCTAACCATTTAGTATAAGCGTCTATCACTATTAACCACATAAAACCAAATATAGGGCCAGCAAAATCAATATGTAGTCGATGTCAAGGTTCTGGTGATACTCCCCATGGGTATACTGGTGTTTGTTTCGTGTTTTTCCGAGACTTTTGGCAGTGATAACAGCGCCTTGAGAAATCTATAATGTCCTTTGTCCTTGTCTATGTTAGGCCAATAAACATGCAGTCTTGCTAAGGATTGCATAGCGTTAACGCCATTGTGACCATCATGGAGCATTTCAAGAATATCCTTTCTTAGTGTATTTGGAATGCATAGTCGGCCATTCCATAGCAAAATTCCGTCTTCAAACGACATTTCTTCACGTTTTTCATAGAATGTATGAAGTTCGTTTGGTAGTTCTTTTTTCTCTGGCCAATGACTAGTTACAAATGCTTTTACTTTGTTAAGAAGGCCATCTTTTGATGTTTGCGTTCTAAGATGTTTTTGTGTAACTGGGATGTTTTTGAGCCTAAGATGCAACAAATGGGCAAACTTTGGGAAACCAGTCCTTTCTTCTAAAGCGACTTTTGTATCGGATAAGGGAAGGCGCGACAACGCATCTGCTGGGGTATTTTCTTTGGCTGGTTGGTAACAACTTTCATATTCATAGCTGTTTAATATCATAGCCCATCTCAGCAGCCTGTTGCTAGCTACTTTTGGCGTTTCTCTATCCTGGTTAAAAATTCTCTCCAATGGCTTATGATCAGTTAATAATGTGAATTTTCTTCCATATAGATAATGGTGAAATTTCGTTACAGCATACACAATTCCTAAAGCTTCTTTATCGATTGTTGAATATCGGCGTTCCACTTCATTTAGAGTTCTAGAAGCAAATGCTACCGGCTTCATCGCGTTATCTTGTTTGTGAAACAATACAGCACCAATACCTTTATCGGAGGCGTCACTGCTTACATAAATGGGCAATTCTGCATCGTAGTGTACAAGTGTTTCTGTTGACGTTAGTATGCCTTTTAAATCGTTCACAATGTGAGTGTCTTCCTCAGTCCAATTCCATCGTGTGCCCTTTTTCAATAGTCTGTAAAGTGGTGTGCATCGAACGTGTAATTTTTCAATGAAACGGCCGTAATATGTTATAGACCCCAAAAATGATCTTAATTCTGACACGTTTTTGGGCAAGGGCATGTTTTTTATAGCTTTGATTCTCTCATCTGTTGGATGTATTCCCTCTTTATCTATTTTATGGCCTAAGAATGTGACACTTTCTCGAAACCATGCACATTTCGATGCTTGGCTCTTGACACCTGCTGCTGTTAAGCGTTCCAGTACCGCTCTGACACGTCTGACGTGCTCTGACATTGTTGGAGCTGTAATTAAAATGTCATCTAGATAACAGACAGTGCCATCTAAGCCGTTTAATATTTGATGCATTATTCGTTGAAAAACAGATGGCGCAAATGATATACCAAATGGTAAGCGTTTATATTGGTAGTATCCCTTATGTGTAGAGATCGTTAAATATTTCCTGGAGTCTGGATGTACGGACAATTGAAGGTAGGCGTCTTTAAGGTCGATTTTTGTAAATAATTGTCCTCCAGCCAATTTAGAGGTCACTTCTTCAAATCTTGGAAGTGGATAATCATCTGTTTGAACGTGTCGATTTATTGTTACTTTAAAATCTGCACATATGCGAACGTTTCCGTTTGATTTCATTGCCACAACTATTGGTGAAGCCCATTTTATGGGTGTTGTCATCGTGTCAATTGGTTCAATAACCCCTTCCCTGACTAGGCGTTCTAATTCTTCTGTTACTTGATCTTGAAGGGCTAGTGGTACTGATCTTGGTCGAAAAGCTTTCGGTTTAACATCTTTTGGAATATGTATTCGCGCACAATGTCCATTAATCGTTCCTAGTTTTCCATCAAATAACTTTTCAAAATCTTTAAGCAGTTTTCGTTTCACTTCTGTTTCAGTATTTGAGCTGACTGTTTGTTTTTCTTTAATTGATGTTTGTTCATCTTTTCTTTTTATGTTACATACTCTTGCTCCTTCTGGCATAGGTAAATCAAATTTAAGACACCAGTCTAATCCGAATAACGGTATATCGTTTTGTTTCGTCACATATGCTTTTAAAGTTTTAGTTTTATTGAAGGCTGTAACTGGTATTTTACATACACCCAATGTTTTGACTTCCACAGATGTATAAGCAACTAGGTTTCTACATTTTTTAAGTTCAGGTTTACCGATGCTTTTCCATAGTTTGCATCCAATGACAGTATGTACTGCTCCGTAAGTGTTTTGTGTTATAGGTGTGGGACGGAAATGGTCTACGAGCACCTTGAATGTTGTTGGTCCGACCCTGGAGAGCAGCAGTTGTTTACGTTTGTTGCTGTGTTGTTCACTGCTTTCACCAAGTTCGTGGAGTTCAAGGGCGATGTTAAATCTTTGAATATAATACTCCCACTCTTCTATTTCAGCATCAAAACACTCAAAATTGAATTTTTGGTCGCCAAATAAAATAATAAACTACATTTAAAAATCATAAACAAGATTTACTTTGAAGCTCGTTTTAATTACTCAACTGACATGACATTAGTGACAATCAACAATATTGGTTGCTAGGTTGCATAGAGTATAGAGAGCACTAATCGAACCTCTTTGAGGTGTTATTACTACAGAAAGGGCACAAATAAGGCAGAAATACGGAACCGAATGTAGTCAACAACGGTCCTACATTAGACATTGGACCGGAATGCTAAGCGTAGGCAAATAAATACCTACCTGGAATTCTAGATCTATACGTACATTAATAAAGTTCAGTGTAAGTAACCGGTTGCAGAATTACAAGTTAGACACAATTTGTGGAATATGTAGGTATGAAGGAGGTTGGAGAAAGGAGACATCGGGTTTATTTTTATAACTGTTTAACGCACTGAAATACTTATAAATGTACTTATAAAAACAATATACGTATAATATTCTGAAATAAACTTTAAGATTAAGACCAAACCCTATCTTAGACTTAAAGATTAAACTTTAATCAGTGCCGCACTAACCAACAGTATTAATTCAAGTCCAAAGAGAAATGGCTTTCTCACTTAAATAATTTAAGGACGATCTTACAGCTTAATGAAGTCTCTACGCTAGTATATATTAGCACCATTGCGCCTAATTAAAGAAAGTTAAAATATACTTAAATAGTTTTATCGATAAAACTGCTCAACTCAGCGCAAATTGTTACATAGAAAGATTAAATTACAGTATCGTTATGATTTCTGATTTTTGTATTGTTTTCCTAGTTTACGACGTAAATGATGTCGATGATTTTTGGTCAGTAGTGATTTTTCGAAATTCCGTGCCCATTTTAGTAAGTGTATAAACGAATAGTAAGTATTAAGCAGATAATATAGCTTTCTTGTAATTATTGCTGTCGGCTGTATCCGCTGCATATCATTTACCGTTCAATCTAGCTCATCTATTATAGAACAAATTACATTACTTAGACTATCTGCTTCTATCACTAAGAATAAAGCTACATACGCCTACATAACGCTCACGATAATGCGGAGTATATCTAAAGCATCGCAAATTTTCCTTTATCCTACAAAACGAAGCGCGTACCGATTAAATGAGGTGCTCGCGTTTCTCCAGATAGCCAAGCGTATATTTCCGTCTCGTTTCCACTTGTAATATTTCCGTCTGGTTTCTCTTTCCCTCAGGCTTGCGCAGCCTCATCTCTACGGCACCTCGCCGTCGCCTTCAAGTCACATATTTTATTTGTGGAGCCTTCCTGCATTCAGAGGGGACTAAAGTTTGCCATGCACGATGCGATCAGGGGAGAATTCAGACGCGAAGCAGTTTGCGCTGGAACTTGCACGGCCAAATAAGGCAAAAATGTAAGTCGCTTCATGAACAGCCAGCTCATTTGTTTGTCGTGTCGGAGACCTGCCAATAATATTCACCCACACATTTACCTGGATGCAATAATCGTAGACAATTTTATGTTTATAGTGAGACGTACGTGAACGGGTGACGATGCGACTAAAGGTTGTAAATATTGATGCAATGGAGCCGAGAGTGTTGGCAACGCAGGCATTTAAATACAGATTTTCAATGACACGTTTCGTTATTTTATTTGTTTAACTAAATAAAGGACTGGCGTTAATGAGCCACCAAGTGTAAACTTGCTAGAGTAGCTGTGTCACTAAGAAGCGCTTTTTCAATAACCGATTTCAACGCGAACTCAAAAATGATATTTGTATAGAAACTGACGATCGATCTCAATTCTAAGTAGTTATTTTTGAAATCTGTAATATTGTTTCGGCCAATCAAGACAGCTATTTTTAGATCGATCGACGGTTTCTTTCCTATCCAAAGATTGTTTATTGGAACCAGCCAAGAACAAAACTTAATTAGTTAATCTTATTTGTAATCTTTGATAATTATTATAATTACAACATCGTCACGCACGTCGCCGTAAAATCCATGTCCTTAGAAGGCAACAATGAAATTTTATATTATTGTGACCACTTTGTAAAATGATTGTGGGTATTTGACCCGGACATAGATCACTGATGTCTGATTCATGTAACGGGCAAAAACAAAGACTAGATGATCTCTAATTTTTTTAAGTTATTTAGTTTTATTGCCACCTTTGCTTCAAATTATAAATTAACGTCATAAGTTTTTGTAGAGTAGATAAACAGCTAATGTCATTCTGAAATAGATAAACATTGTTATTGTTCTGCACCTAAACCCGGATTTATTCTTATTTATATTATCAATTAGAATAAAATTGTTTAATCTTCTCGATTTTGAAGCCACAGAATAAATCATCCACTACTAGGTACTACCTACTGATAATGGTAGAATCAACTCATGTAGTTATTATCGTTATTAAGTAAGTATTATGCAAGATTTATGATTTCTATAGCATCAGTAGTAGTAGTTTACAAAATATGTATTATACATTATACAAATGAACAGTTTTAATCAACCAAAACTAATAAGCGGCAAAAGTCAAAAAATATATAAGTAATATCTTTGGCTGTCCAATAAACAGAGTTGTCAGGCAGTCAATGCCACATCTCAGTTTACGAGCAAGCCCCGTCGATGACTTATACCATCGCGCCATTCACGCAATTTGCAAACCTCGATATTCATTAATTTACGGGACGGTTCCAAAGAAACCCTTTAAAATCCATGTGACCATTGCCCGGAAAGTATTAAGACACATTGATAATTTCGCAGCCGAAGAAATACACCCCTCATTGTGAAGCATACAAAATTATAGAATTTCCCGTCGTATGCAGTTGCAATAAGGGTTTTAGGAAATGAAAGACCACGGCAACACCAACTTGGTTCATTTGTTTCGTGTTAATAATATTGGTCTTTTGGCCAAAGCGTCTTATATTATTCGAGGTATGCGAAACATTTTATGGGTCGACTGTGTGAGGCTTGCGTGTCTCTCACAGTTATTGTATTTGGAACCATTTTTCGAATGCCACATTTCAGATTCGGCGCTTTGCTTTGATTTTTGGGAATAACTTCTCTAATTAGATAAAATAAAAAAAAATTATCAATTTAGCATAAAATTGTCAACGAATGGATCCTCATTAAAATAATAAGTGGACTGCGATTTTTGTGGAAGACTTATTATATGGACTTAAAATTAATATTTGCTCCATCAGCGATCGTTCCAGTAATCAAAGTTAGTGTCTATTTTTTATAAAAATTAAGGAAGTTATAAGAATATAATTACCTAGGTATTAGAAAAAACATTAGCTACGAGATGAGCAGAAGGAAAATTGCTGATAATTCCCGGATTCATTGGGCATCACGTGAAAACCAGTGCAATTCGCACTAAAAAGATTACTAGGGATTACTTACACATCAAAAAGATGCGTAAATTCTCAAATTACACCGAGTAACATATATAGTTAGCGTACAAAATTAACACTATCATTGGTAGACTAAAATAACATAAGTTTGAGTTTAATGTCCTAATTTTCTATTTTAATACAACACAAGTTTTTGAGTTACAAAAATCGAAGTTACTTATCAGCCCGTAAGTATTTTAGTATCATTTAGCTGACGTGATACTGAAAACAAATATTAGATTTCATATTAAAAGGTTTCTAATACATTGCTGATTGAACTCGCAAGGTCCTTCTGAAGCAACCAGGAAAACAATCACATCAATTTGTCATTCAACCGCTTCTACTGCTCATTGTCCTGTCATGTCTGAGTTTGAATGTGATCTTTGTATGCTTCTAGTTTTCTATTACAAATTGATGATTTATATTTCTATAGGTACTTCTAGACGTGGTTTCCCATTTCAAATTTTGATTGAACATTGATTTGGTTTTCAGCTGATGGATGCCAACGGCTAACAACCATTGCCATCCGGCTAACTATGATAGACAAGAAATATTGTTTCTCTGAAACAAAACTCTCCTAAAAGTATAGAAATCAGATATCAAAAAACATACATCTATGTATGTGATTGTTGGGTGTTATTTATACAAAGTATATGGATGTTACTTTCAATCCCTTGCAAATAAAGATCAGAATTAAACTGTTGTCTAGGGTTTAAGTCGGTAAAGTTTTTTTGTGGTATTAACTTCAATTAATTTGACGTCATTGCAATTTTGGCTGTCATCCAGTATAAATATGACTCAGGGTGGTAAATAGGTGTAGTTCAAATATGTTATAGTAAATTTAGGAAACGACAACATCCTCAAAGTAATTTCAGCTAGTAGGTTAAGTTCGGCTGTAAAAGAATTGCCTATGTACGCTGTCTCTTCATGGACCTACTATTTCGTCCTACTAGTAGGACCACGAGGATATACATGTCCTGTAAATAGGTACTTAAAAAACTTATTCCGCGTGTTGAGTTAATAATTTTCTACCGTACCTACTTAAAAACCATTACATACTTAATTGCTATTCATGTATTCATTTAGGTACACGAATATAAAATCAAACTCGATTCATTAAATACAGTTCTAATTAGTTAAGTCGATTAATAAAACAAACTTACTGATTAAGGTATCAATTAACAAAATGGAAGCCAATCTTGCGTCATTTCGACACTAACTGCAACATAAAGTTTTACACCTACAAAATATTGCATAAACCACAAAACCCGTTACACAAAGCTGATATCTAAATAAAGAAACCTACGCGAATAGCACTGACCATTATCACAGCAAGGCCTACGCTTATGGCGACAATTGCAAACCATCTTCCTCCTTCCTCCTTTAGCGGAAAAGCCTTGCGCCAGCGCAGAGGTCGCCTCCCAAATAAACACTTTTTGTCTTCACACTCCTGTCAGATGCACAATAAATAATTCGTTTACGCTTTTGTTTTTAAAAACTTAATTAGTGAACGAATTATGACAAGGACACAAATTGTGTGTGACTTTATAAAAGGAACTATAAAAAAGACGGTATAAGTACTTAATTTTGTGACATCGTGAACTAATTTGAGTTTTACGTAAATTTCGTAGGATAGACAGTAAGAAATATACTGGTTTTGTGTAGTATCAGAAACTGTAGATGTCTAGCACCTTTCTCTAGAAGCTATACTCTAGACTACACGTAAACAATATTCTCAAGTAATCGTACAAATGTTTCAACACGAGTGCTTGTTAAGCTCAGTGAAATCTACGTCCCATACTCCGAGGGGACATTACACACTTTCTTATTTTCCCGAGTTCGCAAGGTAATCTAGTAATAGGCAATCTGAGGGACTCTCTCTTTAACGCACGGTGAAAGTGCATTGCATAAGCGCCCTGTATCTACCGCAAAGTCCGCAAATCACAGAATTGAGGTGCCCTCAGAACTGGCGTTCTGATTGCGAGAATTAAGTTACATACGGAACTTAGATGAGGCTTTGATTTGTTAAACCAAGTGGTACATAACCAAGGCTCAATTAGGTGAGTGGTTGATACTAAAAATATCGTTGCATTTGTCGTGATGACCGCAATGCATAATATTAAGGATAATGCATGCAAAGGACGCACCTTAATAACTTGAATGTTTCACCGTTAATCATGAAGCTCATTAATATGTTTTGTGTAGCAAGCAAGCAATATGAAAAACACGGAAATATGTACTACATGAGTGATCTAACTTCTATGATACTCTAAAACTATGGAGTTCATTAATCGAATTATTGAAATAGAACGGCCAGATGATTTGAAGTACAATATTGACTCTCAAACTAGAATAATTATTTCTAGCTAAAGCAGTTCATAATATAAGCTTGAAAATTATCATTGGCTAATATTTCGCCAACTGCGACAGCAAAGAGGAGACCTAGCTCGTTGTCTTCCGCGGTTACATATTATTAACACAGTCATTATGGAAGAATCTACTTTGAAATATGCACCTATGTGATTTTTATTATAACCTGAAATGACTCATCCTGTGTGAATTATGTGATGCAATGAAACATGGTAGATGTAATTTTTTTTTTTTTGGTGTTTTCTAACCTAATCAGTATGGCATAACTTAAGTTAATGAATAGTGGGAGAAGCCACTGATTCCTGAAACACAGTTTCAACTAGTTCGGGAGTCTATGGGTTCATCATTACTTTGTATCTAACCCATTATGTCAATAAATGAACTTGTATTTTGTATTTTTGATAATATTGTGAAACTCAGTATTAGGTGACAATATACAGTAAATATTTCGAAAAGGGAAAAAAATTTTACTCAAAAATTGTCAGTAAAATGGCTTTTATTGTTATTGACTCAGTAGTAAGGCTCGGCTTAATGATGCGTTATTGACAAATTCCCTGAATAAAAATTTTATGATAAATTGTACCGAAATTTACTGGCCGAATTCATTCTACACGTGAACTAATTATTAGGTCAATCAGTTAGACCCAAATGTCATCAGTCCAACTAAAGCTCGAATCCGGTACCGCAAAGTGTGGGTGTACTCATATACTTACACCAGTCTTTTTTTGGCTACATTAACGTCGCAAAATTGCAAGCATGACAATACTTAGAGCACCAAAAATGACTGTAAAAGGATGCGTGGCTATTATTAACCAACACGTAAGGAGTGAGTCAATGGGACGGGCATACGGACAAGTCGGGACGGGTGCTTCTTGGAACCCTTTTGTTGCTGCATATCATTCTCATTGCCCAATAAGACAAAATCAGATCACGTGCACTTGTGCATAAAAACGCTGACAAAACGTTTGCGTTTTCAATGTAGAGTAGACCTGAATCAAAATGAATCAAGAAATACCATTTTCACCAGATCGTCGAGGAGGAGGAGTGACCACGAACCGGAAGACGCAGCGTAGGCGTCTTCCGGTTCGTGGTCGTCTCTCGAGAACCTTTCTGTCCTATCTGTTGTCAGTTTTGCGAGCGATGTGGCCTGCCCATTGCCATTTCAACTGTGTAAATGAACGGAATTATGTGTTCCGTTCATTTACATATCTTAACTGTGGCGTTTCCAGTCACAACTGCGAAAGGCTGTGACGATGCGTCGGCGGCGGTCACACAGTCCCGTGGGTCGCCAACGGCAGGTAATGACACAAAACGACGTCCACGTGAGCGCAGCATAACTCACAGGGATCATAACAAAGATCCGACTGGCCACAGATTAGTTGTAGTACTGCGTGCCTGCGAACGAGTTTATAGTCTTCGATAGACGCTTATCCGGCGACTTTGTTGTTGATGCGTGTTCGTAAGCGCAGCCGCATTGAACTCGAGAGTTTTATTTATGATTCAAAACACGTCTATTGACCATCTAAAATAATTGTCTCAACAATCTTCGCAGAATAAAAAATAACCATAGCATAAAATAAGATACGAAAAAAAAATTACGATATATTACCATTGTAAGTACCTAGTTCACAATGATCTGTTAATAAATAATAATAAATAAATAACGCCCAACGGTCACATACATAGATTCTGGACCTTAACTAGGATTCTCTGTATCTAGGGACCCAGGAACTACGAGGACGACGGTCCCACAACACCCAGACACGGAACAAGTATTTGCGCTTTTTTGTGCACAAATACTTGTCCTGTCGCGAGAATCGAACCCGCCGCCTCCGGGCTACGAGCCAACCTGCTCAACCACCACACCACGGAGGCTGTCAAATGGAGTGAACAAAATTATTTCAGGGACAGTTCTTATTATTTTAATTATATCAATGTGTAGTTATACTTAATTGGCAGTTCTAAAAAAATATCTATAAACATGCGGGCTACATGCTAATTATAAATAAATAAATAAATCCACCATAATAACTAACCGAAATTGAAGTTGTTAGTTGATTTTTATGCTGAACAACAGCGCATGGAGCTAATGTCAAATTACGTAAGAATTTTACTTAGATCCACAATCAAAACCTAACTATTCAAGCGACCGACATTATGTACTTATTCGTGTTTCTACTCATAAAAGTTACACACGCAATACGCGCGTGCTACTAAATCAGACTGTCTGTCGTTAAGCGGACTTCAACTACTATGCGAAGATGACTACTGTATTATATCAAAATATAGTCTTAGCAAAAATAAATCTAACGTTCACTTTAATTGTATAAGCGTACCAAACTCGACCTCAGCATAATTTAGAATAGGCATGATGACTACTATTACAAATGAACAAGTAAATATTACTATCATATAGAAGATTAAAAATGAATGCAATAATTGAAAAAATAAGCAAAATCGGTAAATAAATCACGGAGTAATAAGCTTTTAAAGTTTCTAGAGCAGGCATCTCCTGTCCCTTTTTCGCGAAACAGAGTGCCCCCACAGTTACTATGAAATCTACTCGTGACGTCACATGCCAAAGAGATTGTATGAAAGCTACCACAGCTTAGTAATTAGGTACTATAACGACCTTCCTCTGACGTCACTGGCCGTTTGAGCTATCTTTTCTATTCCGGTTTTGCTTGTAACTTGGTCATTTTTTGAGATATTTAATTTTTGTTTTCACAATTGTTTATCTTTTGAGAAAAATATTTAATTTATACAAAAAAAAATTAGTCATCATGCCTATTAACTTACAAGCTAGCTATTACTTAGCCCTTATAATTTAGTACTTTATTGTCAATATTTCTATGAACTTTTATGTACCGATCGTATATCAAAGTTTCTGCTTGTATTTCCTGAGAAATAAATATTCTTATTCTTATAGTAGTAGATAGATAGAACATAATAACACTTTCTCAATACTGCGCCATAAAACTAACAGTGCACAATGGGCATCATTTTTGCAATCATAATACACTACCTTATTTCGTTTCAATAATTACAACAGCAGTTCTTCCTATCTTCGTCTTTTCATCTTCCGCTTTCCAAGCCCAATCCAATGCCTCTTCCAACCTTTTCCATTTTGGACCACAGCAGTGGAAACGTATTAGGCTGATAATAACGAGAAGCTGATTACTATTTTTTATAGTTGATGCTGATTAGTACTTTTTGTATCATCATCCTCATCATGAACAACAACACCCTGATGACGTCCTCTCTGAAGGCATTTCCAGGGCGCCACGTTCAGCGACTGCTCTCTGCATCCGTTGGCTCCCCATGGCACGTTTGTATTATCTATCTACGTAGACCTTAACCTTAATAGTCAACCAGTTACCTTATATCGACAGAGAGAACCTCTTCGAGCTAAGATACAATCACCCAAACCTGGTGGCCACCATCAACCAGGAGTTGTTATGCACACATAGGAATCCCATGGATGTCGCTTACGCGCTGAGAGAAATATACTCTGGTATATATTCCTCGGCCCCACGTGTCAAGTCCCTGGAGCAGAGAAGGTACACAGGTGCGCAAATATCCAGCACCCTCCCCAACACCCTATTCCTAGTACACACTCAGGAAGAAAAGGAGACCCTATCCAACAAGGGTTACGGCGGAGGCACGGGGTCGCACATCCTCACCATCCATGAAGCACAGGGACTGACATACGAGTCGGTCATCGTCATCAAGACTAAGGGCAAGATGAGACTGCACGAGAGCGTTCCGCACGCGGTGGTTGCAGTCTCACGGCACACCGGGACTTTCGTTTACTACGCCGACGATGAGGAAGACGCCATCAGCCGTTTCGTGCGGCGTGCGATAGCTGCATCACCGAGGGCCATCCGCGAGTACAACTTGCAGATGGCCATCAAAGATCGAAACGTGACAGTAACAGAAGTCCTGGTCCGGGAGGAGAAGGCGGATTAACAACGACATGTACGAGCGGGATCATTGACGGACTCAAAAGAGCCTGTTAATTATCCCGCTCGTATGAACAAAATAGTACTAGAATGTAAATGATTATTGTGTGTACACCGGGAGCACTCACGCTCACTAAAAAGCTTCTTCTTGCGGCGGCGTCGTGCGTCGGGTCGTCCTCTTCCCTCAAAAATGGTTGAGGAGGCCGATGGCTGGCGCATGCGTCAAGCCCGTGAACGGGCGCTGCTTGCAGGAGCTGGCCTATTTTTATTTAAAAAAAAAATGATAAATTAACAAAGAGCACGGACCCAGGTGTCTGTGGTAAGAAAATTAAAAAAAAAACCTTAATAGTAATAATTATGTTATTTCTCGTATTATATTTAAAGTTCAATATGAACCAAAATCCTATAGTTACTAAAAAAGCAATCTAGTAGTCTGTGATGAGGCAAACTAGTCACAAATATAGGTATAGTTAACTAAATTTCCACTCATTACCCTAGTAGCCGACTCATCAACCTATTTGATTATAACACCTAACAAATGCCATTGGCTATTGATGTATCTCAGTTTTTGCAATATCCACGCTCGGCTGAGTGATTAGATGCGCTTCTCGACCTTTAGGTAGTGTTGTAATGAAATGACATCACTACAAAGGCTTGATGATAGAACTGTACAATAGATGCTGTGCAAATGTGCAGTGCAAATACACCGAAAACAACTCGGTTTCAGGTGTGTTTTATTTTTACATCCTAAAAACCAGAAAGTTTCGAAAGGTGCTGTAGTTGGAATTAAATACAACTCAAAGAAATGAGTTCTGCATTGACTTAAATAGTTCCATTATGTTTGAACATTCACAATCAAAAACCAATAAATTAATGAAGCGCGGTTAATTAACAAGCGTTAAATAAGACGTTCTGCAGGCATGCAATTACACTCCCTTTTAAGGTTAACAACGGCTCGCCCCCTACCGAGTCATCGAGGGCCTCACACATTAGCATGCGCAAAAAATTACACTTATAAAAAGTAAAACCAGATTAGACTATCAACCGTAGGAGGAGCTCCAACAGTCCTTAATAAGAACACAATTATCCGCGTTAAAACAACCAATAGCGACAACGTGGGCGCCAAGGACTATCACCTTGTTTGGAAAAATTGTGTCTCACTCGACTTATACTCCACATTTATTAATACTCTTTGTTAACTTTATCGGCCAATAAACACACGGTCGCTCTTTATAAGTCTGTAAGATAAAGATCGGTAGACTACCCGATGACTACACCTACCTACCGCCTATACCTACTGTTTGTCAGGCTTCTCAACCATCGGCTTGGTTCACACGATGACATCAATAGGCATTGTAATATGAGACTGTAACTAATCAATAAAAATAGGCTGTAGAAGGATTTATGATGTTAACTTGCGTGTGTCCTTGTATAACGATTGTTACGGACTGATTCAGGCATTATAAAATTGATGCTAACGAGGCTCTCCAAGACAAAAGAAGCTCTAAAGGATCTACTTTAAGTGATCGTTAATTGAAAAGTAAAATTTACAACTGAGTGTTTCGGAAGGCACGCATTAGTGCCAGACGCAAGGCCATCAAAATCTGACACCAAGGTTACTTACGCAAAATATGAATACAAAATGATTGTTTAATCGATTCACTAATTGCTTATATTTTTTTAAAACAATAGAATCTAATATAAACGGTGAACTTTTCAGTCGCTGAATCAGATTTCGTCGAAACCATTTGAAATTTTTAAAATTCTTCTAATAGTATTAAATTAAAAAAAAATGCTTTTAATTAAATGATAAATAATAATAATAAATAAATAAATATGTGTGGACATTTCACACAGCACCATCTAGCCCCAAACTAAGCATAGCTTGTACTATGGGACCAGATAACTGATATAATACTTATATACTTTTTTGTTTGTAAATACATACATATAATACAGTATAACATCCAGACGCAGAACAAACATCTATGTTCATTACACAAATGTTTGTCCCGGGTAGGAATCGAACCCACGGCCCTCAGTTCAGAAGGCAGGGATACTACCAACTGAGCTATCGGGCCCGTCAAAGCGGCGAGGTTATCACACTTAGCAGTACTCGGCACTATATATCAAATGTTTCAAATACAAGTAGTATAAGTACCAAACAACCAATCTAAAATGACAAATTAAGTAATAAGTTAAATGTACGCATATAAGTACAAATAGCGGATGCGGTCCGCCTACCAGGTTATTTACATTCGTCCAATGTACAGACAGAAAAACCTGGCACCACCATTTAAAGTAATAAGACAATGTAGTTCATTATGTTAGCTACCTCTACCCACGGTGTCGGTGGTACTCTGGTCTCGTAATTTTTGTGACAAAAATTATCAGACTTCGGCATGGATAGGTCACTTTAGTCTCACATTTCATTATACTGAATACCCTTATATACATATGTAACTATACTAACTATTGAACTCACAAATTAAAAAATGTAGTGCAAGCAAAGTGTGGGTAGGTGACAGCCGTATATTAAAAACTATTGAGAGTTAAATATGAACATGTGTATGCTTTTAACTTTGACATAAAAGTATCATAACATAGTTAGTGTCCACTAATTGAATGATGTCTTAATGTAAATCGTGTGTAGGAAGCAGAGGTACCTACAATTGTTTTGACCCATATAGAAAACCTTTGGTACAGCGACATCGTCGACGCCTACAACTATTGTAACTATATTTAACTTCATATTTATTAAAAAAGTTTCCAATACAATATGTACTTTTGTGTGTTTTGTACTTTATGTGTGTTTATGTGTTTTCGGACACCTTATTACAAAAATATACCGAAGATAGATGATAATATTCAGGAAGATTTTCACGGCCGTTTCAGGAAGTTTTCATTTAGAATGTTAGATTGAGAATATTAACTTTATTAGTGTTATTAGATAGCTACTTGTCTCATAATATGTGACCTCAAGTTCATTATTCTTATATAAGTAGCAAAATAAAAAAAATTGAGAAGCGCGCTAGAGCTTCGATGAGCTTTCTTTTCTTGGTTTCGTTAGGATGAATCATGACTGAAACTACTCTAAGGTTAGGTATTGGTATTGGGGTCTGAATTTAGTTACTGAAAAGCTTTATAATCACTGTATATATTAGATTTTTCATCATCATCATCATAATCATCATCATCATCATCATCATCATTATCATCATCATCATTATCATCATCAACAGCCTGTAGACGTCCACTGCTTAACATATGCCTCCCCAAAGATCGCCACTTTGGTTGGTATCTAGTTACCTGCTGTAGTTCTTTCGTATTGCGAACATGGTATTGCAGTTTACTGGGTCTATGTCCCGTCTGATGATACGTCCATATAACTTCGTGTTCTAAAACTTATTAGCAAGCAGAGCAGGCATGCCCAATTTACGATGCTATTTGCTTAATATCCACACAGGCGCGGTGCGGCGGGCGTAGGTAGGTCCCAAAGCGCTCCTCAAATAGCGCGATATGGTTTTGCATATTTACGGTTTATACGAATAAACTAAGCAGTGTTTTAAAATTTCAAAACTAGTTTTGATAAGTAGCATTATTTAGCTATCTAAACAAATGCATTTTTACGTGTGTTGCAGTATAAAAAACACACACAACAACACTACACATAATAATTGACGCTCCGCCGTACCTAAAGGAAAATACTCCGTCGCCGGCGCGCGCCGGCTCGGCGCGAGATGCAATTTAGACTGAGGCGTTTTTTTTTCTCCTGAACTATAGATACTTTTACTTTATTCGATAGTGATGTTCAACTAGTTTCAATTTTAGTCGATTTATAACGAGTGATACCTCTAAAAATTGATTGCCATCCCTAGTAGCGCAATCAGCTGTAAGCCACAATTGTGGTGGGGAGCGGTCCACGTTGCGCGATGCCGGCCGCACATGTGGTTGAAGCGCCTGAGCGGATATACTTATCTTGGCAGTAACAAAAAACTCACCAAACTTGTCATTATTTCCTTTATCATTGCTTTGTGTGAATATAATATAAACATACAACATATCAAATCAAAACCAATGACCAACACTTGAATAAGTCAGAAATGTCAGCCGCAATAATCAAGTCAATGCAATAGTGCGACTTTGGTTAAATGCCATTAGTTACCTTTGATAATATCACCCGTCTGACTGGAAGTTGCATAATAGATGGGCTATATATTAAACACGCTGAGTCAACAAACAAGACCACACAATCAGCTCATCCTTTAATAGTAATTACCGTTTTAGTAAGTAGGTCTAGGTAGGTACTGTTACTGTTGGTAAAAATTCAAAATGATGCTGAAATGCTTTACAGACTATTCGAGGATCTCGGTAAGGAAATTACCAAAAAGTCTTGGGAAGACCATGTCGCGGCTATCGAAATAGAAATACGCCAGCGATTTTTGAAATGATTAAAGGAAGGTATCGGAAGCAAGGATGCTAATGTCAACATGATTAAGTAGAAATGACATAGACTGCTAAAATTCATTTAGATAAATTAATCAAGAGTACAGTAGAATGTACCTACCTAATATTAAAGATAGAGTAGGTTTATAATATAGCATCATTAATGAGTATGGCTTGAACACTTGAAATCATCTTAATCACTCAATTGAAACAATGTTATATCTGTTAACCATTTTCAAGTGATGTAGACTTTAATTCTTTAATTATAATATAACTATTGTTTCCGACTATCTATCTATACATATAATAAAACTGTAGAGATAAAAAAATCTGTAAATGCAAAATATTGAAAAAAAAATGACACAGGTTGGCTTGAAATTTTTCGCTGATCACGTTAAGCTACTTTTTAGACATTTTGTCTGTTTGTTTGTTTGTTTGTTTGTTACGGCACAAGTCCGAAAATACTGAACGGATTTTCATGCGGTTTTCACTAATAAGCTTAGAAAAACCCGGCGCAAAACATAGGATATATTAAATTTTATATATCGTTAATTTTTTTTTGGTGAAAATGATTAAGATTTCATTATGAAACGGAACGGGATTTTAACAAGATGGCCGCTTCAAGGCCTCAAGGTAAGTTTTTTGTCTTATATTTTGGCTCTACACATAGTGTAGGTATTTAGCCAGTGTCAAAAGGTAAGTTATATTTTGGCTACTAACCATAGATGAAAGAAAAAAAATTTACTCTGCTACACTGTTACTGACGGTAATTTTATCTCGGGTTTATCCGGATGCACAGATTAAAGAAAAAAACTCTGTTACTATTATGGCACGGCTTCATATACGCCCGAACCTTCGCTGTTGAGTTGGCGCGCAAAAAAATCTCTGTTGACTATCCTCGATGTTTTTGTAGCGCCCCAACCTGGACACACAGTCAATTTGTTTGCCTGCTGCGCGACCGACGTGGGCTAAATAAAATGGGAGAAGCAGTAGCGTTATATTGCATGTCGGCGAAAAAATATGTTTTACAAACTGTGACAGTATTATTTGTGATTACAAATTATTATAAATTGTAATAGTTAATTTATAATTCCTTATCAATATGAAGTAAAACCAATTTTTTTTTATTTGTCTTTTTATCTGTCCCTTTGAATACGGACCACGGTTATTATAGTGGCAACAGAAATATATCATCTGTGAAAAATTCAACAGTCTAACTATCACGATTGATGAGTACATCCTGGTGGACAGACCGACAGACAGACGGACAGCGGAGGTTTAGTAATAAGGATTTACTCTTTGAGTACGGAACTGTTATATTTTTGTATTTCATTCTGAACAATCCCCACTGCACTAAGCAATAAGGAAGTAATTTAATGCATGTTTTACAACAGTAAATAACAATTGGTGCGCCTGCATTATCGGCAGTGTATCACACATTTCGGGCTACGGCGAAATACAACGCGCGATAACTTCGTCTGCGCTCGATGCAATGCAGATTAGAGAAAAACAATGTGTTCATTATGTAAGTACCTATACCCAAAAAAGTCATATGTATTTACATATAGATAAGTTTTTCGTTAATCTGTGGTCTAAACTAAAAAAAGAGGATAGGTATGAGAACCTTCTTGAATATGAGCACGACAAAGAGAACAAGGAATTTAGAAAACTAAAAACTTCTTAGACTTTTTTTATCAGTTTTAAGGCTTCACGCGATATCATATTTAGCCAATATTGAAACACAACTAAATTATTATTCATGTTTTCGATTTATTGGGTTCTGGAGAGGGCAAAATTCTTTTTTGGCGATCTGGTATTATGTATTAGTTTTCAAAAATCTACTACGCGTTACCATTCGAAATAAGTATTTAAAATTGTATTTATAGTACCTATAGCTTAACCTTTAGTAGTAACATATTCAGTAATCTGTGCCTATTGACCCTTGCTTTTGCTACGCATTGTAGGTAAACCCTTTTTTATTTTGGCATTAGACAAAATTTGTATTTAGCCAATGATAGGAAGTATTTTATGAAAACTGTTTAAAAGGGTAGGTACTTAGACTTTTTATAATTATTCATAAGGCTTCACACGATTATCATACTTAGCCAATATTGAAGCTTACATTTTTATTCAAGTTTTCGATTTATAGGGTTTTGGCGGGAGTAATGTTCTTTATTGGCGATCTGGTAAAATGTATTATTTACATGAACTTACTACACGTTACCATTCTAATTAGTTAGATAAAATTATTTTTGCGCTACTGCTACATTTTTGATCAACCCCAAGGAAGATTTAAGGTACCTGGGGGTCTAGCAAAGAAACCAACCACTAACGCTAACGCCAAACGCTAACTCCAAAATGTACTAGGATGACACTTCGGAAATCGCTAACTTTTCCACATCGAATGTCATTTCAATACAGTTTCGGAGTTAGCGTTTGGCGTTAGCGTTAGTGGTTGGTATCTTTGCTAGACCCCCTGTAGTACTTATAGCTACTTAAGTTATATACCCTTATCATTGCTACGCATTTTAAACCTTTTTTATTTTGGCATTACAGTAAGCCGGAGGTGCTATTATTTGTATTTAGCCAATGATACGAAATATTTGATGAAAAATGTTTAAAAAGGGTAGGTACTTAGATATAATAATTAATATGTAGGTATTCATTATGGCAATAAAATTGTATCCTCGAATTAACAACATGGCGCGTTCGTTCGTTTTTGATTTGTTCTTCTTCTTCTTCTTATATGTTGAAATAAGTTTTTAATAGTTAAAATATTTTAGATCTGTGGGCTTTTAAATAAACCACGGGAGCAGAAAATGATTGATTACTCGGTTACTTCAAGAAGGTTATAGTTATAGTAGGTAAGTAAATTTGGGTGTTAGTAATAATTATGTAATGACGATTTAACCTACATCCTCACTTTCATCACTAGGTAGGTACGTTGGGAATGAGACAGCGTGGAAAATAGTGGACATAATAATAATTATAACTGTCGATTCTTTAAGGAGTGGTGGTTTAGTATTTGTAATTCCTAATTAGTAATAAGAAAATTAATTATGTACGCGTTGTACAGGTAAATGCATATCTCCAGCAATTTATAAACTTATTATTGACACTGGCTATGTGTAGGTAGTTAGGTACTCAATTCGTATGGAACCAAACTTAAGAAGGTAAAAAAAATATGGTAAATGGAACAAAAAGCGCGCGGATAATAATTATGTAAAACTGAGCAAAACAGGATCATCGTGTGTGATTCTTCCATATTTTTCTAAACTGTACCTGCCTGCTTAGGTAACTACTACTTAAACAAAATTTACTAAAACTTCTGTTAAAGACCTGAGTGAAGTGATGATGATTTCTTTTAGTTGTAATATGAAGAAGTACTTATAAAATTGTAGTTTTTTGTTTGAAACTTCTTTTACTGTTATAAATCTATATTAGACTCAAAACATTTAATTTTAGGTATTGGCTTAAATAGCTTCCACTCACGGCTATGCTTGCGTTATACCTACACCTATGCTAATACAGGTTACTGTGCTCAGCTTCGAAAAGATTTAGTGGATTTTGTTGTTTGGTACGAAATGCATGATCTATTATTAGACTATAACGTAAAAATAACATAACACAAGCGTGCGAAGCCGCGGGCAAAAGCTAGTAAAATATATTACTGTGGAGGTCATAGTTATCACGACGATGGTCATGGGGAAGGGTGAAAGACCTTGACAGGATTACTTTTACTTATTCTCCATTTTATTTCATACATTAGGATTGAAGCTTAAAGTACAAAGTTTCTCCGCAACTATGATAAACTTGTGTAAAGATTTTCAAAACTGCTCGAATCGCTCGATCTTATTTATTTGGCAAAATTGGTAGATATAATAAATGCAAAATATTTTGTTGTTATATTGAAACTGCGCTTAAATCTCTAATATTTTAAAATGTTTATTGGAGCCTACCTACTTAAGTAACCATGTTGGGCCGACTCCAAATTAATGGAAGTTTTATAGTAAATACGTAATGAGCTGGGAACGAAGCGGTGATCGCTGGCCGGCCATTGTCCGGGATACAGGCGCCTTCCGCAACCAAACACCATTTAACAAAGGCCTCTAACTCCACATAACTACATACTTCATTACCCACAATGCTATTTTGTTTAGAGAGGTAAAGAAGTTCAATTTACGCTGGTGGAGTGCATATTATTAGTGTAGGAAAGTATCGAAAGGCGGAACGTCGCGATTGAAAAATAGAAAACGTGTGCCGCGATGGTCTATATGTAAATAATGAGACTGTCACTTGGTTTGAAATGCGGGAAGCGTGGAAAAGAATTATTATTATATTAAAACTTAAGTATAAAATTTATTCACAGTAGTTTATTTCTGGGTTACTTACAAAAATTACGAGATAATGAAGTGACAAGTTAGACGGGTTGTTCCCAGAAATCTAGTAACAGTTTTACGTACTTACCTTACTTTCACATTTTTATATTGATCCCATCTTATTATGTTTATATGTATGTATTTAACATAACGAGTGTGGCTCAAAAGAGTCTTTCACCAAGATTCGAATTCTGCTGGGTTCCGCAGTAATAGACTTTCTAAGTTGGGTGCGAAAAATTTTGGGAAACGTGAGGAAATGGGCATGTACAACAGTAACAAAATTCGACGCATTGTTTCAACGACTAACTCAAACTTGGCCAGCACGGTGGATTATGGGATAAATTGTCTCTGTCAGAGAAGGCGATTCGTGTCCTATTTTGGCGCTGCTGGAATATGAAGCGCCAAAATAGGACACGAGTTGATATGATTTGTTAATGACTCAATGTATGTATTTTGATGGCATCGTGATAATACTTAGTAAGCAGGAAAATGTCAATTAGCACTCAATGGCGCTTTACATAATTATTACAATAAATTTCATAGAATGATAACCTTGATACATACGTGATATGTTATCTGATACCATTTTATCATTATCTATCGATAAAGCAAAATGTGGTAATATTATGGAAAATGGAACAATGAAAACAATTCTAGCTGCTCATCTCGCTTGCGTACTAAACACACTGTAAAACTTATTACAATCCACTGTATCACCATCATCATGACGGCTTATATTTAGTGTACATAACCTCGGTTTCTCGTATAAAAATACTATAAATGGTCATTGGAAAATAATGACTGAACGTTGTCAAAAATACTATATAAAATATGCTCAATGTTTGTAGACAGCCGAGGTGCAACAGGCAACGAATGAGCATATCGTATGTTTAATGTTAACAAACGTACGAAAAACCGGGGTTAAACGCTGGTTCGCCCACTTTTTGACTCTCTCAGCCCTGCCAGTGCTGCCAGCCACCATCCTGCGTATGTTGTCACTTAACTTAGTATTAATTTGGAGCTCGTCTACGGCAGCGTCGACCCAAACGGTCACCTGTTCTGCAGCTAATTTGACCTGCCTATACTCAGCAATTAGACCCAGTATACTTATTCTGTGTTGGTTTTCAGTCAAATCTTTAAAAGTTTACCTGAGAGGTAAAATGTTTTAGTGCTTCAATGGCGACAGCAACGTCGTCATCGCCAAGTCTTAGAACCGGGTTAATTATTTTTGTACTGGTTAACGCCTCAGTGGTTCTATTTAATTTCCGAAGTCCAGATCTATCACGTCTACAATACAGATGTTACCTAACACGCAGATATTTTCTTTCCGCTCACTACCTTGGTACAAAATAAAGGCACAATAGCTGCGGCTTGTATAGGAAATCGTCGCTCCACTGGCTCGAATAATTCACCAAGAGCCTTAGTTTCACATGAAAATTGTAATTTTATATGCAAATTGAATATACTGTTCTGACGTGACGTTAACCTTAGTTTATTTTGGTTCATGGGTTTTGGAATGATGATCTGGATTTTCGTGAAATTTGTGCAAATTTGGAAGTGCGATAACCCTGGGTTAGCCAATTATTTTTGTTGTTCTTGCTGCAGGAAAATGGCTTGAACGTCATACACAGGCTTATTTTTAATTTCAGTCGGGTTAGTGACGTTAAAAATTCAAATAATAATGAAGTAAACTATAAAGTGTTTTTTTTAAATTTTGAAACAAAAAACCACTAGGTAATAATAAAGCATTTAAAAACAACGGCGGAGTCTTTTCAATGTTTTTATTAATTTACATTTTTATTGTGTAACAGAACTGTTGCATAATTCGTCGCTAAACGTTAATATTTAAATAAAAAATTAAAAAAAGATATGTGTTTTTTTTACAAAAACCACTATACCAACAGCTAATTATGCTGGGAGATCCGACTAGCTGAATACATGACAAAATCATTAGCTTAAGGTTTTTACAACTTGTTTACTTAGCGCAATATGTTTTAATGAAACGTCTTTTAGGTATACCGCACAATTAAATATTGTAAGTGTTGAGATAAAAACTTGTTTGTTAAATTCTAAAGTATTGTATCAGTTATCTGGTTCTCATAGTACAAGCTATGCTTAGTTTGGGGCTAGATGGCGCTGTGTGAAATGTCCACACATATTATTATTATTTTTATTATTCTGGTGATATTTCATCCTAAATAATGTGTTCTTTTATTGTGTTTATTCTGAAGACTCTGAATTTTACTAAATTGTAGAGGTGCCTACATCAATCTTCGGGGGAGCGATGGGTGACTGACTGACTGGCGTAACCTGCAGCCTAAACTGCTGGTGGCAGTTGTTCGGAGGGTGTCTTCCTTGTATGGATACTTAGAGGTGTACGTATTAAGAAATGGCCCACCTGTCGTCGCCGCCCAAAACACGTCTTGAGCGACCCGGCAGATCCTATAGCAGCCGTTGTTTTGGCTGCACTAGGATTACCGGACCACTCTAGCCAAATTCCAACCAATTCTACCAATTTCGCCCGTTATTAGCCCGTTCAAAAAAAAAAAGAAATGGTTTTGAAATTTCAACCCATGAAGGAGTCAAATAGAGTGAATATTGGATGAAAAAATGAGAGGTCAGTTAATAATATATCCATTTAGCCAGATCCCGCATACTTGATGTTAAACAATTAATGTAAATTAATTCAAACAGGTTCTAGAAACCATTCAGAAAAGGCCTCGTAAATAAATCATATTATATTTATTATGAATAAATAAGACAAATACATGCTGTAACTTACTAAAATAGCATAATAACTGTCAATAAAATGTCAGTCTAAGTCGCAACAATGATAATACCGACACAGTTGGACATCCGATATCTTGGTTATGTAGCGGTTTAATTGATATACTTTAGCGATTTCAATTCAAGTGGTTAAACTTTATTTACTTCTAGAATCCCAGCATTGAGATGACAATTGAATAACAATGCAAATTTGTACGATATCGCGTCGATGGGAGTTAAAGAGTTAAACACAGAATACATATTCTGTGTACATAATTATAAAGGCTACCAAACCCTTAATAAATAAAAATAAATAAATAAATATGTGTGGACATTTCACACAGTGCCATCTAGCCCCAAACTAAGCATAGCTTGTACTATGGGAACCAGATAACTGATACAATACTTATATACTTTTTTGTTTGTAAATACATACATAGAATACAAAATAACACCCAGACGCAGAACAAACATCTATGTTCATCACACAATTGTCCTGGGTAGGAATCGAACCCACAGCCCTCAGTTCAGAAGGCAGGACTACCGACTGAGCTATCGGGCCCGTCAAAAACTTCTTGGCACAAGCATGAAGTTTAAATTGATTAGCTAAAGCTTACCAAACCTACGTTATTCCCTTATGCATAAACCTTTAATCAAAGATGCGGCTAAATCAATTTTTCTAGCTTACTACCGTTATATGAAGTTCTTGATTTTAGTTCCATAGAGCCATTTAACTGCCTGGTGAAAGCCGCGGGGACTCGATGGATGCAGGAGGTGAGCAGCCGATCAAAGCGGCGCTTCCTGGGGGAGTCCTATGTTCAGCAGTGGACGTCTTAAGGATGATGATGATGATTTTAACTTCAACTCGCTTAATGTTCATGACTTAGCACCTACCGATTTAGCGGTTAGAAGTCGGCCGTCAAATCACTGCGCGTCCTTCACGGTCGAACAGGCGACGCGCGAAATGCATGCACTTAGCAACTTGATACGTGGGAATTACTAACTATTTCATAATTGGAAGGGATTGTAAATTGGGACAAAAAATAAATAAAGTCAGATATAGCGTTCATGATTCTTAGAATGTCCTCATTTTTTTAATTTTGTTTCCGTAGAGCCACTTAGTAGATTACATGTAGATTACCTACATAACTAATTACACTGTAAAGTCACATAATAAAACGACGCATTAAGTACGTAACCAATAGACCAAAATAAACAAAATATTATTTGATAAATTATTAAAGTTATTTTTCTCAAAAGAAATACTTTTATTCAATAAAAATATAGGTATATATTTACATTATTATAACAACTACAGCTACCGCTTGTGAACTATTGAACAAAAGCCGACGCGTATTATATCTCCTGAGGACGTCGCATACAATCTCTACACTACGCCAAACAATAAAACACCCAAGCTCTGCAACAAGCTAGAAAACAATCCTGTTTTCCAAATCGTTAAAATAGATCTTCGACTGTGTGCGATCCAGGAAGACGAAGTCCTGGGATGTAGTGAGGGCTGGATTATTGGGGGCCATCTAATGGTTGTAAAGCGCTGGATTGGAGGAAACTGCAGCGCTGATTTGCCATGATTGAGCCCGTAAATATTTTGAAGAGGCCAATTTTGTGAAACAAACAAGCATTTTTGCTTGTTTGTTCAATGTTTTCCAACCAGGATTAAAATAATTTGGATTTATTATACTGAACTGTTTCGTGTTGAAACCGACTTGTGTAAACATTTTTAATAAACTATAACTATTTTAATGTTGTAAAAATGTAGTGGTAACATTTCAGTAAAGAACATTTTAAAAATCGGCTTGGTACCGTTACTTTATAATTCAATTCAATTCGTTTACTTGCTAGAATATGTTTGCGTAATTTGAGTCAGGATAATAGTATTTAATTATAAGTACAGTGCAGTGCAATTAGTGAGGCCGACAATTTAAATTCATATTTAAGTTAATAGCACACTAAAAGACATAAAAATCTGAGTAGGTAATATAAAGGTTCCTTAACTTAGATTATTATGCTTTTGGATCAATATTTCCGAATCGATTCTGAATATCATTCTATTTTCTTTATAGACTTTATAGTCTATAAAGAAAATAGGGTGATCTGAGACAGTAATGAGTCCCCCTCTCCTAGATACGCCCGTGTAGAGGTCTTTGGCTCCCGAAGGAATGCGGTGTGTGGGTGTACCGAGCTGCGCACACGACGCTTTCTATTGATTTAATGAACGCTATCTTATCTTGCCCAATAGTCCCAATAAGGTTAATACGATCGTTTTACGCGGTTTCGAGTATTTTTATGAGTTAATTTTCTAGAGGAATTATGATTACGTATCTTTTGTTACGTCCAAATTGTTTTGTTTTGATAACTTTGATAAAATCTTATTCCATTTAATAAATTTAATAATAGAACAATCACGTCATAATTATTATACATATATATTTACAATTACATTACGAAATTTCATAGTTTTATTATTGTTTTAATAATTCTTTGTTGCGTTAAAAATGAGGACTTTTTACCAGTTCCACACATGGTTTGAGAAAGCTAGATGTAGGCGAGTTTCACGAAATATCCACTTAGTATCCATTACAAAATTATGGTCTTTTTCTAAATCCAATAATCGTTCTTGTTGTAATACTAATTGCTTCTAAATCTAGATCCAGTTCTCAATCCCTGGATTCCTGGATAATTCTGTCCTATCGTTTACTTCTATAGAAAAGAAAAGGCTGTCAAAGTTCACCCGTTTTTAGTTTAAGAGCCACTTTACTTTCCTTATTTTTTATTAATTAAGGTTCTCATGTGGATGAAAAGTTCAACAAAATTGAATGATGAATTTTAATAATATTTACAATTTAAAAAAGTAATCCATTTGCCAACATATTTAAAATATCAAAGTGAAACCGTAAAAACACTGACACGGTGAAGCTAATTATTGTATAAGATCCGATGATTTTAATGTTTCCATAAATTATTTCGTTTTGAACATCAGTACAGAAGGCATGTTGGTTACAAAAACCGAGTTATATACTCACACAAGAATATATTATGGGCGTCTCTGTAAATTGGTCACGTCTCCATCCTTTTTTCTTTTTGACTCCATAACTACTGCTAAAATATTGTTAGTTAGTTTATTGTGCATAATTAATCCCAAAAACTGCAAAAGTAAGTGTGGCTATCGACTGTTGACCATCCAGCCAAAAGAAACCCACTGCGGAATATGAACCTCTATTCATGCCGATCATTAGTTTGGCATACTTATGGTCCCCACAAATCTGACCTTATCGCGTAAGTCTGGTGGAGATGGTGATCGTGTGCTTTCTTCCTCGCACTCACTGCCTTGTAAATTGGAGCGTGCAGGATGGCAGGCGAAGTCCATGTTCAGAACAAGTATGCGATAAGGGTGCAGGTCACACAGGTCAATGTATACCTATTTTAGCATTAAAAAAAACTAGTTGAAGTGCATCTTACGCTCCATCATTCGGTTCGTGTCTGCCACTCGGAATCATTTAAGTTGTTGGTTCTTGCGACAAATGTAGTTTTTCTGGTTACATTTCAGATTCTGTTTCAGAGTAACCAAACCTTATGTTTATGACTTGCGGAACGGAACGGGTCATGATCTTTAGTCTTTTTTTTAATCATCGGCCTTTTGATGATTTTATAATGACCAGTCTAAAACCCAATCATAGTAAATTTGTGGAGGCCCCTTACTGTTTCTCTGATGATATTTGGTTTGATTGCCAATAAAATGCCACATTATTGACTGAATCGTATTAAAATGCTATTAATATAATTTTGCACCTTTTTACGAGAGCTGGCTCATAACCTCGGTAAAATGGCAATATTTTTTATCGAGTTGCGAATGAATGTGTAACTTGAACTTATTGTTTTTATTTATTTATTTATTTATTTATTTATTTATTTATTTATTTATTTATTTATTTATTTATTTATTTATTTATTTATTTATTTATTTATTTATTTATTTATTTATTTATTTATTTATTTATTTATTTATTTATTTATTTATTTATTTATTTTGTAACTCAATTAGTTAACTGATATTAGGTACCTGCCTACTTCTGCTGCAAGACCGCAGTCTGCTGTGTTTCTCGTTGTTAAGTTCTGTAGACATCTTTTTTGTTTAGATGATCTACTATTTTGACATTATTATCATCATCAGGAGCCTGAAGATATTCACTGCTGAACGAGAGCGCCACTTTGAGCGGCTGCTCGCCTCCTGCATCCATCAGCTCCCGGTGACATTCACCAGATGTCGGTCTACCTAGTGGGGGCCAGCCTACGTTGTGTCTTCCGGTTCATGGTCGCCACTCGAGAACCTTTTTTTCCCCATCTATTTTGACATACTTTGTTATAATTTCAATAAAATACTTGCTTAATATCACTGTTTGAATTTTTTGTGCAAATAAGGTGCAGGTATATTTTTATTTACCTAAAATGTCTTATGAAGTGGGTTTTTCTTAACACTTTGAGCTTCAAACACTGAAATTCCTACATCATCGCCGTCAAAGCACTTGAAAATTCCCAGTAATATTAATTTGATAACGCAACCTGAAACCAAGACCGGAAACAATGTTGAAGTTGCTTTTTTATTTCGTTATTTTTATAACTTTATTAAATCATGGGGTGACATAAAACTATATTAGGTAGTTAGAAGAACATTTGGAAAATATTATTGGTCTTTGATGCAAATATAATATATTTGCAATGCCTCTATAACAATCAACAAGAGTTCCCCGAAATCTTATTTATTACTAGATACTTATTCAACTAAAACATAAATGGTACATAGCGTCATATAGCTACTATTTGCCGAATAGTCGACAAAGCGGTAAATCTAACCTAACCTAACCTAGAGAAACTCTTGCAGAAAAGTCCTGCCAACTAATAAATTATACCTACGTTATCAATAAGTTTTTGTTTTTCATAAATTCCCCCAAATTCTATCTCGTGGTGGCATATTGTCGAAAGATAAAGCATAAATGGTTCGGCAAATCCCAAGATAAAATACTTGATCTTGAGATCCTAAGATAATGTATCATATTTAGTCTACAGAATTTGCTCCAGTTACTGTTGGTTAGTTTACGTGACAGTATGAAGTTATCGGTACAGATATTTTTCATAGGTGAGTTTTAAAATTTTATAATAACGAAACGTAAAAATACGTTGCGTAATTTCATAATTTGTAGCGCATTGACATTTTCTTTGATCGCACTAGTGATATTATAGTGTCCAGTGAAATTACAGTCTTTGGTGCAATCTTTCTTTCTGTTCCTCGTACATTTTTTGTCAACTGATTTCGGTTACTGAGTTTATTTATTCCTCATATTTAGTTGATGCCCTTGGATGTGTTGTTTCTCAACATGTTGAAATGTTTAAATTATTTAACCATAACATAATACATATGTCTAATCATTAAACGTCGCTTTTACTCAAGTCCATTAGAATAAATAGATAAAATAGCTAATTATTAAATTTATGAGAGTTTATTTTTCATATATTTGCTCTACTAAGACAAGCTAAGTCAGATATATATGCTAATAGTAACTTTATCTTCTTTATTAAGATAAATTGCATCTTTATCTATTTATTTATTTTAGCCCCAAATATTAATATTTAATTACCACTATACTAAATACCTCTATATTAATACTCTATATTTATAAATTTCAGTATCTCGCATAATTTCGTAAATTTTAAAACGTAACGTTTTCGTAAGTTTTATTTTAAAAACAACGTAATGTTATGGTGAATACTCTAATAATTTTTTTTTATATGTGTGGACATTTCACACAGCGCCATCTAGCCCCAAACTAAGCATAGCTTGTACTATGGGAACCAGATAACTGATACAATACTTATATACTTTTTTGTTTGGAATACAATATAACACCCAGACGCAAAACAAACATCAATGTTCATCACACAAATGTTTGTCCCTACCAACTGAGCTATCGGGCCCGTCAATAATTAGAGGTTTCTGAAATGTTGCAGTGTGTCTTGGTTTCACTAGACCCACGCCAGTATTTGAGCTAGAAACTGATATATCAGATGTAGATGTCGATAACTCAGCACGGATAGTCAATGGATATGAAGTGGATATCACAGAAGTGCCGTATCAAGCATCTCTGCGAAGAAAATCCTCATCTGGATGGCCCCACATTTGTGGAGCAGTTATCATAAAGAACAGGGCGGTATTGACAGCAGCTCATTGCGCTGATGGGTATGTAACAGTATGCACATATACTGGGTGTAATTGAATTCATTAGCATCCTTTGAAACTAGGTACCTACTCCTGATACCGGTCCCGTGTGGTCCAAAATTTTTGAATATGGTATGGTAATAATAATAACTCCAAAAAATGGAATAACTTACTTAATCCAATGCTACAATACAAAATTTAATTGGAATAATGGAGTACTGTTTTTAATAAGTACATACAAGGTATAAAAACGTTTAAATGTATCAAAATCATCCGTGCCAACCGCGTTAGGCGCCGCGGCAATCATCTTAATTTTCAATAAAAATATTTTCACTTACACTCTTTACTCTTTAATTATCATCTATAAATGATGTACGATCATGGGCTCAATTTATGCTAATGAAATAAATTACATCCTGTATTTGTAAAGTACTGGTAATAGGTAAATAATGTGTAAAGTAGTACTTATATAATACTTTGAAAAAATCAATAAAAGTTGCGGCTCTCTTCATTGAAAAAATAGACTGATTATGTTAGTATGCGTCAGGTCAATATCAACAACATGAAGACATCCACTGCTGATCATAAGCCCCCAGAGAGCGCCACTTTGAGCGGCTGCTTACTTCCTGCACCTATCAGCTCCCGTCGGTTCACTTAAAGGGAAGCCGGCGTATACCCTGCGTGAACCTTCCTTCCTCATCGGTTGTCAGTTCTACGAGCGATATGGTCCATTGCCATTTCAATTTGCTAATTCTGTGATCTAATCAGCTAATCGTTTAATGTTTTTAGTTACGAACGAGAGCCATCATCGTTAAGAATAGTTGTGGGTACAGCATCAAGAGTGTCTGGTGGTAAAGCTTATGACATATCAAAAGTCATTATCCACGAGTCATATTACTATGAAACTTTGCAAAATGATATTGCAATATTAGGAACTGCAAAGAGAATGACTTTCAGCCAAAGTATCAACGCAATATCTTTTGCGTCATCAGACTTCAACCTTCCAGATGGCTCTGAAGCTTTGGTGTCAGGATTTGGAACCACTTCGGTAAGTTATTTAACCAAAAATGTTGTTGCCATCTTAGGATAAGCCAATAACATTATTCTATTGAGTTTAATGAAAGATCAATTATATTGACGTTTTAAACTTTTTAACTTGAAGTCCCCTGGAAGTCTACAATAGCACATAATGGAACTAGATGCACAAATGAAACTGTTTATAAATCCATACAGTTTTAAGCAAAAAGAAGCCTGTAGTGTTCTTGTTAATATAGTGATATGTTTTCTTTTTCCTTTTAGTATGAGGGAGTGTCATCATCAGTTCTCCTTGCAGCAAGAGTAAAAATCATCAATCAAGATTCCTGTGCTCGCACGTATCTTCGTATGGCTACCATTACGTCTGGAATGCTCTGCGCAGGCGCATCCAATCCTCCTAGAGACGCTTGCCAAGGGGATTCTGGTGGACCTCTCGTAGCCGATAATAATCTGGTAGGGATTGTCTCTTGGGGAGAAGGCTGTGCAGACACAATTTATCCTGGGGTTTATACCAGAGTTTCAAAGTACAGTTCTTGGATTGGAGAAAAATTGACAGATGTTTTTGACTGAATGTCAACTGATGAGCAAACGGTGTACGATCTCATTATTTTTAATTCATAAGACCGCATGACGCTGTGACTATTGAAAATTGAAAAAAACTGCATAAAATAAAGGATTTTCCCTAAAACTTTCCTTATTTTCTTGACGGTATCCTAGAAATTCATCACACAAAAACGATAAAGTCATTGTAACTAAATATAGGTGTTAGATCATGACCTAAGAAAATTATCTGTTGCAAGATGAGTCAGTACATTTTGCAAAACGTTTTCATTATTGAGACATCTTTCGAAGTGAAGATGTAGCCAGGTAGACCACTTTATTAATTTGTTGGTCTTTCTTTCTCATGTTACAATTATTGATGGTGATGACTCTATTCTGTCAGCTTTTAACTTAATTCAGTAAGTGGCTAGTTTCTGGAAACTTGGATTTCTAAGAATTCATTTGTGTTATTTACCGACATTGGCCTTGCGCCTATATCGATCTCAGTAATAGATATAACTATTGGAATCTCTTTATAAAGTAATTGTGTAAAACTACAATATATGAACGACAGTTACCGTGTAAGTTTGAATCAAAGACCGTTTGACCTTATTTAAAAAACAAACTAATTTTCTACGAGGCACTCGCGATTTCGATAACCAAACCGACCGGAGGGATAGCCATAAACCAACCTTTATAGTGTCATTGACATTTTTACGTATGTATTTACTTCCTTAGTACTGATAATGAAGTTAATTTCCGTTTAAGTATTTGGAATTTAATTTGAACATATACAATGCTACTTTTTAAAATTAGATTCAATGCATATACTTTACGTTTTGTTTACTAACATATTTTGATGTTATACAAGCAAAGTTATAAAGACTCTTTAGAAAGGTTTGGTTTGGCAGATATTTCTTTTCTTCTGATAATGACTTCAAATAGGTAATTACTTGAATCATTTAGAATCTGTTTTCCCAGTGGACTTAGTTTTCTCGATCGTCTTCTCTCAGAAATGTTGAAGCCAAGGATCGTACACTAGAAGTGACCTAGAGAAATTGCCTCCTACTGTTGAAAATTATTGGGCATCGTATACACCCGCCTATCCATTCCGAAATGCTGTGAAGGTTAGTGGTCAACACAGGCAGTTCAAATAAAATGGGATAAATCAGCAATGTACCTAATATGAATTGATTTTTTATTATTTTTTTAGCTTAATGTAACAAACCAGCAATGGTCAGCTAAGCTCGGTGGCATGCTATTGTTTACGCCAAGCTGCAAGCAGTAATCCAGTATTGGGTTAATGTTAGTGATCATGATGATGATGAGGCATTTCATTAATATTGGTGGTATGCCAGTGAATTCTACGCTGCTAGCTTCTTCTGATCTCTTGACTCTAGATTTGGTAACTCTAGAAAACTATTAAGGATTCGAGTAGGTATTTAGAAAGACTATCAATTAAAACCTTTCCCGTTCTTACCTATTACATATAACATAGTAAATTGTACTTACTGACAGTTCACTTTAGGTGCTAAATAAAATAGAGGGCAATTCTATCGATTAATGAAACAATACACTAGTCAATTACGACGATCCGAGTGATGCCGCTCGACAAAATAACTTTATCTACCTTTTGTGCCAAATTACGGACGTATTCTGGAAATCAATAGATAGATAAACGTTACCGTGCGAGGATCGAGTCGATATACAATTACTAGGTGATATCATTAGGGAAAATCATTGCACTGATAAATTTATTGTTGTGAAAGTTTTATGACGAATGTTTTCATAAATATACGTTAATGAGTGGTTGGATGACTCAAAATTTACTTATTTTGTGTCACATTGAATGACAGACAGTTTTGAATTTTAGGGTGATCATGACAGAGATAACCAAATAGATAAGCAGAGCTCTTTGTATATTGTATATCTATACACAGGGTGATTGATTTGTAGACCGCTAAACTAATGTAACGCTTAAAAGATAGCCCAGGATCTGTTTTAGCACACCCTGAAAGGATACGGTCTACGAACCAATCATTATCTGTGACAGAGTATGAGAATATGAGTGGTCAATTTCATTTTGCTAGGTAAACATTCTCTATGTGAAAATGATCTTCTGTAGAATTTTTGTACGGTTTGACATTTCTTATATAGTGTCTCTTTGCATAATATTCTGACGGTTTTCTTTTAAATCAGTCTTATTAATCTACAGTCTAGTCTATATTATCTTTAAGTTAAGATATAATTTACTAAGAAAGTTCTCAATGCAAATTATAACTAACATGCATGCTCTATCGTCTATCGAAAAAGAGCTATTTTTACGTAACCCCTTTGTTTTCAGTGAACAAACGATTGCGTGACAATTCGCATGGGAACCTGGATGGAATGTTTGCAACACAAGATCCAATGGTTTATTCAAATAAAGGGTAATTAAGGATAATTAAGGCGAGCACGTTTATTACAGCAGACAAACATGAAACTTATTTTGTACCTTATAGGGTTGCTTTATGCATAGCAAAAACATGGCGATTACGTTGCGTTGAACTTCGACTTTTCCATTTTTCGGTATAAATAATTAGTTACAGAAGAAATGCTTATTGTTATAAAAAAATAAGCTTATAGACGGATGCATTGAAACATAGCTTATCACTATGATTTATTTCAATGGGGTGTCTTATTATAATGTAACATTTTAGGACAATTGAATGATTTTTTAGAGGTCACTTCACGATTTTTTTTTATCAAGAAAACTTTTCGTAAACGTGTTTCGGTTTCGGCAGATGGAAAGAAGATATGACCAGTATTAACGTGCATTTTTTTCAATCCTGTAAATGGTATACGTTTTGAGATAACCACGTTCAAAGTAGTCGGTTTGGGAGCATTCAGCGCCTTAACACTGAATTCAATTTTATCTTATTAGAAGAGTAAAGTTGGTTCAATATGGCGCTCTTTGGGGAAGACCTATGATGGTAGTGAACGTCTTCAGGCTGGTGATGGTTATAATGATGAATGACTTTTCTGTTGGTTGTAAGTACTTATTTGTAGTTGTACTGTACCCTAGTGTACAGGCACTTTTGTGTTCCGGTTTGAATGGTACTGTATAAGTGTACAGTGGCTAACGAAATAGGCAAAACTAACTGGGCAAACGAGACCTGATCTAGTTCTCAGTCTAACTAGATCTCACAGTCTGCTCATAATAATATCTATTAATTTTATTAATAGACTGTGCTATAATGTCTGAAGATGACGTGTTTGCACAGTTCAGTGTCACGCAAACCTTACCAGGCAGTCTGGGCGCTTAACATCAAGCATATGACTAGCTCATGAAAACTCACAAAATTAGTTTACTTAAAAAAATAGGGCAAAGTCAACATGGCAACATCGTTTAAGAGGAATCTTCTGGGATAAAAAAAATGAATAGGGTAATGAATTGTCAATCTATTCTATATTCTATACTCTATACATATAATAAAACTGTAGAGATAAAAATATCTGTAAATGCAAGATATCGAACAAAAAAATCACACAGGTTGGCTTGAAATTTTTCGCTGATCACGTTAGGCTACTTTTTAGACATTTTGTCTGTTTGTTTGTTTGTTTGTTTGTTTGTTTGTTTGTTTGTTTGTTTGTTTGTTTGTTTGTTTGTTTGTTTGTTTGTTTGTTTGTTTGTTTGTTTGTTTGCAGTTTGTTTGTTTGTTTGTTTGTTTGTTTGTTTGTTTGTTTGTTACGGCACAAGTCCGAAAATACTGGATTTTCATGCGGTTTTCACTAATAAGCTTAGAAAAACCCAGCTTAAAACATAGGATATATTAAATTTTACATATCGTTAATTTTTTTTTTGTGAAAATGATTAAGATTTCGTTATGAAACGGAACGGGATTTTAACAAGATGGCCGCTTCAAGGCCTCAAGGTAAGTTTTTTTTTCTTATATTTTGGCTCCACACTTAGTGTAGGTATTTAGCCAGTGTCAAAAGGTAAGTTATATTTTGGCTACTGACCATAGATGAGACAAAAAAATTTTACTCTGCTACACTGCTACTGACGGTAATTTTATCTCGGGTTTATCCGCATGCACAAATTAAAGAAAAAAATCTTACTATTATGGCGCGGCTTCATATAAGCCCGAAACTTCGCTGTTGAGTTGGCGCGCAAAAACATCTCTGTTGACTATCCTCGATGTTTTTGTAGCGCCCCAACCCGGACACACAGTCAATTTGTTTGCCTGCTGCGCGACCGACGTAGGCTAAATAAAATGGAGGAAGCAGTAGCGTTATATTGCATGTCGGCGAATAAATATGTTGATTAGTTTTCATTTACAAATCCTTATCAATATGAAGTAAAACCAATTTTTTTTATTTGTCGGTTTATCTGTCCCTTTGAATACGGATCACAGTTGTTATAGTGGCAACAGAAATATATCATCTGTGAAAAATTCAACTGACTAACTATCACGACTCATGAGTACATCCTGGTGTCTGATGGACAGACAGACAGACGGAGACCGGAGGTTTAGTAATAAGGATTTACCCTTTGAGTACGGAACCCCAATCATTTTTATTTCATTCTGAACAATCCCCACTGCACTTAGAAATAAGGAAGTAAGTTAATGCATGTTTTTATTTATAACTTAAAAGACAAAAAACAGTAAATAACAATTGGCGCGCCTGCATTACCGGCAGCGTATCACACTTTTCGGGCTACGGCGAAATACATCGCGCGATTACTCGATGCAGTGCCGATTAGAGAAAAACAATCAAGGAAATCATATGTATTTTTTTCTTTAATCTGTGGTATTACTAAAGATAAGTTTTTCGTTAATCTGTGGTCCAAACTAAAAAAGAGGATAGGTTTTTTTTGGTATGAGAACCTTCTTGAATATGAGCACGACAAAGAGAACAAGGAATTTCGAAAACTAAGAACTTCTTAGACTTTTTATTATAAGTTTTAAGGCTTCACGCGATATCATATTTAGCCAATATTGAAACATAACTAAAATTATTATTCATGTTTTCGATTTATTCGAGGGCAACATTCTTTACCGCGTTACCATTCGAAATAAGTATTTAAATTGTATTTATAGTACCTATAGCTTAACCTATAGTAGTAACTTATTCAGTAATCTGTGCCTATAGGTACTTTATTTATTGACCCTTGCTTTTGCTACGCATTGTATAACCTTTTTTATTTTGGCATTAGACAAAATTTGTATTTAGCCAATGATAGGAAGTATTTTATGAAAACTGTTTAAAAAGGTAGGTTCTTAGACTTTTTTAATCATTCATAAGGCTTCACGCGATTATCATACTTAGCCAATATTGAAGCTTACTTAATTAACATTTTTATTCAAGTTTTTGATTTATAGGGTTTTGGCGGGAGAAATGTTATTTATTGGCGATCTGGTCAAATGTATTATTTACATAAACTTACTACACGTTACCATTATAATTAGGTAGATAAAATTATTTTTGCGCTACTGCTAAATTCTTGATCAACCCCAAGGAAGTTTTAAGGTACCTGGGGGTCTAGCAAAGACACCAACCACTAACGCTAACGCCTCACGCTAATTCCAAAAATGTATTGAAATGACATTCGCTGCGGAAAAGTTAGCTATTTCCGAAATGTCATTTCAGTACATTTTGGAGTTAGCGTTTGGCGTTAGCGTTAGTGGTAGGTATTGTATAGTGATACCAACCACTAACGCTAACTCCAAAATGTACTAGGATGACATTTTGGAAATCGCTTATTTTTCCACAGCTAATTTCATTTCAATACAGTTTTGGAGTTAACGTTTGGCGTTAGCGTTAGTGGTTGGTATCTTAGCTAGACCCCCTGTAGTACTTATAGCTACTTAAGTTATAGACCCTTACCATTGCCACGCAATGGTAAGGGTCAATAATGGCAATTTAAAACCTTTTTTATTTTGGCATTAAAGTAAGACGGAGTGCTTGCTATTATTTGTAAGCCAATGATACGAAATATTTTATGAAAAATGTTTAAAAAGGGTATGTACTTAGATATAATAATATGTAGGTATTCATTATGGCAATAGTATCCTCGAATTAACAACAACATGGCGCGTAACGTTCGTTTTTGACTGTTTTTGATTTTTTCCTCTTCTTCTTCTTCTTCTTGCATGTTGATATAAGTTTTTAATAGTTAAAATATTTTAGATCTGTGGGCTTTTAAATAAAACACGGGACAAAAAAATGTTTGATTACTCGGTTACTTCAAGAAGGTTATAGTTATAGTAGGTAATTAACTATCTTTGGGTGTAAGTAATAATTATGTAATGACGATTTAACCTACTTCCTCACTTTCATCACTAGGTAGGTATGTTGAAAGTGCAGTGGGAATGAGAGGTGGAAATTAGTGGACATAATAATAATTATAACTGTCGATTCTTTAAGGAGTGGTGGTTTAGTATTAGTAATTCCTAATTAGTATTAAGAAAATTAATTATGTACGCATCGTACAGGTAAATGCATATCTCCAGCAATTTATAAACTTATTATTGACACTGGCTAAGTGTAGGTACTCAATTCGTATGGAACCAAACTTAAGAAGGTAAAAAAATGTGGTAAATGGAACAAAAAGCACGCGGATAATATGTAAAACTGAGCAAAACAGGATCAACGTGTGTGATTCTTCCATATTTTCTAAACTGTACCTGCCTGCTTAGGTAACTACTACCTAAGCAAAACTTACTGAAACTTCTGTTAAAGACCTGAATGAAGTGATGATGATTCCTTTTTGTTGTAATATGAAGAGGTACTTATAAAATTGTAGTTTTTTGTTTGAAACTTCTTTTACTGTTATAAATCTATATTAGACTCAAAACATTTAATTTTAAGTAATGGCTTAAATAGCTTCCACTCACGGCTATACTTGTGGTATAACTATACCTATGCTAATACAGGTTACTGTTTTGTGCTCAGCTTCGAAAAGATTTAGTGGATTTTGTTGTTTGTTACGAAATGCATGATCTATTATTAGACTATAACGTAAAAATAACATAACACAAGCGTGCGAAGCCGCGGGCAAAAGCTAGTCAATAATATATTTACAACTTACAATACATACACTTTGTTCTACGGATCAAACATAACTTTAGCATATGTCATTATACTGAAATACGTCTTAGATATATGGATGATTTCTCAGGAGAAGCAAAGTCAGCCTGAGAATTCATAAACGGTTCAATGTCTATAGTATACAAAATATATGCATAATGTTATTATAATATCAATAAATACGGGTATGGAAACGATTAGGAATAAATGAAATGAATCGAAATGATCTTTATTTCCGACACACAATATCGCGAAAGGAACAATTAACACGGAACATAAAATAAGAAACTTATATAAATATACTAATTATACTCTGAAGCGATATTGCACGATGTCAGAAACAGATCCCGGCTCAGCTCAGCATACAACTTATTATCATTGTGTAATTACTCCGAAATAAATGTCCTGAATTTTTATTCAACATTATTAATCTCCATTTCATGTCGGCCGAATCTTCGAGAGAGGAGCAGAGGTTCCACACGGCGAGGTTGCGCATAATGCATAACCTACGGGCTCTTCTTTGTAGGACGATTCATCAAGACATGTCTGATTGTCATTCTTCTAAACTTATTTAAAAGGTCATGTATTTTCTTATAGATAATAAATAGTATTTAATCTCGACGGTAGATGTATTAACTCTAAATTTACGGTTTCCCAAAAATATTATATCGCTTCGTAACTCGACTTTATAATTATTGTAAAATCAAATATTGTAAAACTAACAAATATAAAAAAAAAATTAAAAAAAAAAGATAAACCCTGAGGAGTTTCTTTGGGCTTCTTCTCAATCAGGAATAATCGAAGTTTCCGGATATATTTTTAAAACTCAAAGTTAGTTATGAACTACATAATAATTCTAACATTTAATTATATATTCTGAGTACTAAAATTCAATAAAAGTATTCTGGTAAAGTAAATTCTAAATTCATAATCGTTTGAAATAATTTTCGTAATTAATAATTTGAGTTTTATTTATGTTTTTATTTATTAATCTTTAATATAGGATACAACGTAGGAAAGTAATGTTAACGAATTCTAGACGATCATCGTAGATAGTCACTTTAATAAACCAGATTTAAGTTTTGCATTAATTTATAGTTAGGAAATGGGGCTCAGTAGACGGCGTCATGATAAGCGGAAGAGGTTTATCATGACTTCGCTAATATGGTTAAAATAGGCGTAAGGAAATGGTAGAATGGGTTGTAAGCATTTCCGGTAGAAATGATAACATTTTTGTACTAGTGGGGAATCTTGGACTGAAAAGTTGGTAGTGGGCTAAAGTTGTAAGCATTTTCGGTAGGAATGATAACATCTTTGTAACTAGTGGGAATTTTTGGGTCGAATAATGGGAGGTGTAACAAACGGGAATTTTATATTTTTTAGGTAGTATTCGTTAAAAGATTCTGATATATACACTTGAAGTATGGTTCTGAAGTTTAATTATAGGAAGTACTTCAGGTTTTCTAAATTAAGTTAATATGAGTTGTTTTGTGGGAATTTACGTTTTATTATTTACAGTGGATATAGGATTAGCATTCATCATAAATTCCGATTACAATGCATAGTACGAGAATAGATATTTTAATCTACTAAATTATTTGTGTTTTGATTAGGTGTTAGTAAGGAATTGTCTCATTACTTTAAAAGGATTTGGATTACTACATTATCACAACGTACGGATTCTACCACTATTAGGAGACGATCACTTGGCCATAACAAATTTAAAACAGACAACAAACTTAGGTATCTTTCAACGGTATTAGATTGTTAGCGTTTATTTAATTGCAATTTATAAGATATTTAAACTTAGGTATTTAGGTTCGGTAAATTAAAGATACAAATATAATTATGAATATAAGGGGATAGGGGGGGGGGGGGGGTTGTTACAGTACTTAGGCTTTTTATAATTATTCATAAGGCTTCACGCGATTATCATACTTAGCCAATATTGAAGCTTACATTTTTATTCAAGTTTTCGATTTATAGGGTTTTGGCGGGAGCAATGTTATTTATTGGCGATCTGGTAAAATGTATTATTTACATGAACTTACTACACGTTACCATTCTAATTAGGTAGATAAAATTATTTTTTTGCTACTGCTACATTCTTGATCGACCCCAAGGAAGTTTTAAGGTACCTGGGGGTCTAGCAAAGATACCAACCACTAACGCTAACGCCAAATGCTAACTCAAAATGTACTAGGATGAAATTTCGGAAATCGCTTACTTTTCCACAGCTAATGTTTTTTTCAATACAGTTTTGGAGTTAGGTTAGTGGTTGGTATCTTTGCTAGACCCCCTGTAGTACTTATAGCTATTTAATTTATATACCCTTACCATTGCTACGCATTTTAAAACCTTTTTTATTTTGGCATTAAAGTAAGCCGGAGGTACTATTATTTGTATTTAGCCAATGATACGAAATATTTGATGAAGAATTTTTAAAAAGGGTAGGAACTTAGATATAATAATATGTAGATATTCATTATGGCAATAAAATTGTATCCACGAATTAACAACATGGCGCGTAACGTTCGTTTTTGACTGTTTTTGATTTGTTCTTCTTCTTCTTCTTGCATGTTGAAATAAGTTAAATATTTATTGGATTTTATTGTTCGGTACGAAATGCATGATCTATTATTAGACTATAACGTAAAAATAACATAACACAAGCGTGCGAAGCCGCGGGAAAAAGCTAGTGTTAGACTAAACTTGTAGTTCCTATTAATTTTACTAGATGGAGCTTGTCATATCGTTCATGGCCTATATTTAGCAGTGGAGGTCTTCCAGCTGATGATGCGTTTGTTGTCATGTGCAAGGCACTTCTAAGTATAGGAACTTACCTATAAATATTCTTGCACATGGCACGTTCCGGGTGCAAATAGTTTATAAGTAGGTGGTGATGTGATTATCGTTACAATGGATGCATGCTGATTACCTACGCCTGCCAAGCTAAGGTCGCTATCTAGTAGTCTGTGTATGATTTTTTTTTTTATATACTTATACAAAAAAGCGTAATTCCCCTAAGATTAAAAATATAAGATAATATGAGAAGAATTCTAAAATCCATTGAAATATTTTATAATAATATTAAAATCCCGTTTACAACCACCTTACAACAAAGGCGGCGTCCTTTAGATGTGCTGTCACTGTCACCACGCGCTGGCGTCTGATTGATTGCCTCATTTGAATCCCGAGATTCGATTATGATTAGCATCTATCTGTTTGCAGAATCGACCCGCGCGGCCCCGTGACTCCGGTGCAGAAGAAGGGTGAAATAGTTTAATTATACTTGTCTGCTTTAATTGTGTATTTAAAACAAATTATCTGCTGGAGGCTGATATTATAAGCGCAAATACTTGTTCTGTGTCTGGGTGTTGTGGGTCCTTGTAGTTCCTGGGTCCCTAGATACGGGGAAACCTAGTTAGGGTTCAGGTTCTATGTATGTGAATGTTAATAAAAAAAAAATATATAATATTTAGCTGTAATATTTTCTTACTGGAATTCTTTGAAGGTTTTTTGCTGTTGTTTTGAAGGGTAACATTGGCGTGGTAGAGCAGTCAAGCGGAGCCGAGAAAAGAATACGTAATAAAACCTTATTGGTCTGAATATTTTAAAGTGAGTTTTTCTACTCAATATAATTATTGTTAGTTTATTTGCAAATTAACCGTCTCTTGGTTTCATTCCTAAATCAAATTAAATTGATTTTATTTAAGTGACTATATTAGCCGAGAAAATATTCTATTCTTTTATGTATGTCAATATGCCAAAACGATCTATTTATTAGCTAATTGTATCGTGTTGTTAATGTTGACCTACTAGCTACTACTATTATATATTATATCTACTTAAAAATAAAAATAAATGTCTAAAGAATACTTGAACTATCTATAGACTGTAAAAGGTCTATAGATAGTTCAAGCAATCTATGGAATCGGGCAACGTGCCCATAATGCTGGCAGCGTTGCCCCGCTGTATAGCGAGGCTGATCCTTTGACCGAAGTAGATGCCAGCATTTTGGTCACGTGCCGATTCAACCAAACGCCCCGCCAAATCCTTGTAAATGTCAAAGGCTCCCGGTCCCCACGGCCCCAGTGTCTCTACTCCAAACGGCACAAATATGAAGCCTCTGTCAAGGCTAGAATATTTGCGCCGCTTGGCGGATTCCGCAGCCGTAGCAGCGCCGCCTACCTGGTATGACGTGTCCGGAAGATGGGACGGTACCAGTGTATCAACACAGGTGGCGTCCCACACTAAAGGCCGGCCCATCTTCCAGGGGATGAGCGTCATACCATCGGGCCTTTTACCGTCGTCGCGAATGAGGCCATTGGGCTCTAAGACAGTTGCGACGTTAATGTTTCCGAAGGCCCGACGTATGACGTCATTCAGAGCACTATGGCGAGGTATACGGCCAGCACTCCTACTGCATGATAGACCATGGTGGCCGACATATGCCAAAACTAATTAAGCAAACCTAACTATAATTATTATAATAATAGATAAAAGAGATAATTAGAATACTCGTAACTCGAAGTACATTCGACTTATAATCAACAAAGTATTATAATCTACTGTAAATACTGTGAAAGCTTCTGACACTCGGTCGTAATCTGTTTCCTCGTTCTCGACGACCACATTGTTCTTCTATTATTGACTTTTTGAGCAACTTTCAACCTTGTTTCATTAACGTTACGGTCTTTTTGTTGTATAAGGACTTATGATTAAGGATATTGTCGATGTAAGTGCAGAAATTTATTTACGACACCCCCTCATTTAGACGCTTTTGTGTCCTTTTCTTTCCCACAAGGATGAGAATCTGTCTCACTCGCACGACTCATAATAAATTTTGGGGTGATTCAGAATTAACAATACCATAGTCATAATACCCGGGCTTGTTTCGACACTTATCGGGATGTTTGACGATTGTGTTCAGCATTGATGTGATTTTGTGTATTTTTTTATCTTTGTACTGTTTTATTACAAGTCCTAATGTTTGTTATAATGTTTTTATACAATTATTGATTACGTTATTCTTCGAAGAATTTATGTTTGACTAGCTGACCCGCTAGTCAAATAGGCTGCGCCTGCGTCCCTTCTACTGCTGTCCCATCCATTCATCCTTTTCCCCTATTTTTTTACCTTTCTCTTCTATCTTCCCTTGGACAGGGTGAGTATAATTTTTTTTGTTTTTTTATTGAATAGAAAATTGATAAACCAATATAATTATAATATACCAACAAAAAATCTTGAATTAATATTACATCCTTTTTGCTTGGGCAACCCGCACTTGGCCGTTTTAGAAAATAAAAGTATACTTACTAAATGTTATTCTCCATAATCAGCTATAACCATACCAAATTTCAGCCAAATCCGTTCAGTAGTTCCAGCGTGATGCGTGTTCAAAGAGACAGACAGGCAGACAGACAGAAATTTTTTTTTAAAAAAAATTGTTTAAGTTTTTATATCGACTTATAAGTGTAAAGCAGTCAAAATTTTCAAAAAATATTTAATTTATAGATTTAGCCCAGTTACAGTTTTATTATATGTCATCATCATCATCAGCCCGTAGATGTCCACTGCTGAACATAGGCCTCCCCCAGAGAGCGCTATTTTGAGCGGCTGCTCGCCTCCTACATCCATCAGCTCCACGTGGTTTTCATAAGGTCGTCGGTCCACCTAGTGGGGAGTCTGCCTACGCTGCGCCTTCCGGTTCGTGGTCGCCACTCAAGAACTTTCTTCCCCATCGGTTGTTGTATGAACTTTGACAGCAGTTGAGCGGCAGACGCAATCGTAATAGGGGGGTTTTACGCTTACGTTACACTTACGCGCGCGTAAATATTCGTGCTAGGCCTACCGATTGGTAAAGTTAAAGCAACGTTCACTGTGGTCACTTTGATGTGGGCCGCAAAAAGTAGTATTTGAAACATCATGCTTGGGAAAGCACGTTTAGGCATCGGCCTCAGTTGTTGTCACAATACAATAGTCATTAAGCCAAGTCAGAAGCCTTTATGGGCGGCTTGAAAGTCCTGACATGAACTGACCACTCCTACACGACAAGAAGAACTAACAACAACAAGCAACATGATCAGCAATTGCCTTCTTTTATAGTTATCCAAACCAATTGCATAGTTCATCATCATCATCATCAGCCCGTAGATGTCCACTGCTGAACATAGGCCTTCCCCAGAGAGCGCCCCTTTGCGCGGCCGCTCGCCTCCTGCATCCATCGGCTCCCCACGGTTTTCACCAGGTTGTCAGTCCACCTAGTGGGGGGTCTGCCCACGCTGCGCCTTCCGGTTCGTGGTCGCCACTCGAAAACCTTTTTTTCCCGTCGGTTGTCAGTTCTGCGAGCGATGTGGCCTGCCCATTGCCATTTCAACTTGCTAACTTTAAGGGCTATATCGGTCACTTTAGTCCTTCTGCGGATTTCCTCGTTCCAGATCTTATCTCGCAGGGTAACACCGAGCATAGCTCTCTCCATAGCTCGTTGCGCGACTTTGAGCTTACTAATAAGGCCAACAGTATGAGACCACGTTTCAGCACGTTATTATATGTATTGATGATTATTAGGTAATATACTAATTTCGGCTGGTATGGGCGGCCGTGACGATCATCAGGCGAACAATTAGGTTGTAATTTTTTTTATACTTAAAATTTTGTAGTAATTGTATTATTTTAATTTGTGTTCATTTTATCAAACAATGAAAACTAATAAATACAATCGATATCGACATAAAACCGAATAAGCGCATCACTATCCCCGCAGTGTACGCCACTCAATTTAGGGGTGGCACTGCTCAGACGGCAATAACGTACGCGAATAGGTGTCGCCCCGACTAGCGTCTTATTCGGATCAATTTCTAATCTGTGTCATCACACCGCCGCCCGTAGTGTGCCCGTCACGTCAAACTGTAACCGTATTTGCGTCAGCGTGGCTTTTGTTTGTCGCCAGTTTGTTATCCATTTTTTTATCGACTGTTAATTTGTTGACAAATGGTTTATCACCCCTTCAACAGAGTTTTAACGTTTTCAAGTAATAGTATCGCTTTGACTAGTGTTCTGCTTTATGTGCGACTGTAATAATAATAACTGTAATTATCCATAGTTTGCAGATCTTCAGTTTGGTTTCTGTGCTATTAGATACTATAATAGCGATAAGCGATAAGGCCGACCTGTTGCGATTTCTAGTAGTTTTGAGGAACTTGGCGTACTAAACTAACATAATGGATAAATAAATAAATATGTGTGGACATTTCACACAGCGCCATCTAGCCCCAAACTAAGCATAGCTTGTACTATGGAACCAGATAACGGATATAATACTTAGATACTTTTTTGTTTGTAAATACATACATAGAATACAATAAAACACCCAGACACAGAACAAACATCTATGTTCATCACACAAATGTTTGTCCTGAGTAGTAATCGAACCCACAGCCCTCAGTTCAGAAGGCAGGGTTACTACCAACTGAACTATCGGGCCCGTCATATAAAAGTTTCTTATATACAAATTAACAACTATTTAAAACTATTAATAAAAGTATTTTAATTGACTGATGAAGTACTTTATTTTCCTTGGATAAAGTCAAACGTCGTAGACATTCGAATTTAAACAGCTAAGAATATCAGTTTGATTAGATTAGAATACCGTACCGAGCGGCTAAACCCAATAAGTAAGTGTAATAATATAGCCACACGGCCTATTACCTGGCAATTTCACAGGACAATCTACGTCGGATCGCGTCAACAGCACACAATCATGTGACTCACACGAGCTTTGTAACCGAGAGGGACGGCACTCGATCCCGCGATTTGTTTACACAGTGTAGCTTTCCCTTTCATACTTGCTTGTGTGCGTGACCATCTGGCGGGCGGTGGCAACCCTGCGTACGCCTGTAGTAGTGCTGCCCCCACAGGCGCACCCCGTGCTTTAGGGTAACTTTGCATCTGTATGCGTGACCCAGTCGAATAAATCTAATGCTACACACAAACATATTGGTGGCACGCCGTGTCATTTTTACGCTTGTGTTGTCGCTACTTGGGGTTCTTTATACGCGCGATGATATTATTATTCTGACGATTACGGCATCCTTTATGCTTACAATAAAATAATTAATAAGGGATGAAGTGTATTGTGGAGCGGCAGTTTGTGATCGGTATCGGACCACTTAGTTTCATTCAAGGTTTGAAAGGTAACGATCGTGTTTATTAACAACATTAGAGTAATTTGGTGGTAGTACGATTGTTTTAAGCTTTAACTACCGATATACATAGGTAGGTATTTTTTTGTAATTTACATACATCTTTGAAATTATTTTTAAAGCATTTAATGTTTTAATAATTTATAAAAGTTTCGTACCCGATGGGCTAATTAGATAGGCACCTAATACGAATTATTTTAAATAAAACCGGAGATTAAAATTAGCTGATTATAATATTTTAAGTGTAAACCAAACGTTTTTATTTGTTTACCAAACATTTTGAGGATGAAATTAAATAATTGTAAGTTTACCTAATAAGATAAATAAGACTGAAGACAGGTTAAATACTACCAGTTACAAAATTACTGTTAACTCTCAACACAGGTTTAAAAATCTGGCCACCACCACAACTGAGTTACTCTCATAAAACAGGTATACATCCCTAATTATAATTACTCACTGCGACAGAACAGTTGACAGTAGGTACAACCCTAGTTTAGTTAAACAATTACGCGGCAGGGTACATTGTGACGGGCCCGGCCTCTCCGGCCTTTGTGGGAACACTGGGACACCGCCAGCGTAACTTGATCCCTGAGAAAATGAGCTGTTTTACACTCTTTGTACTAAAGTAGATTATTAGGTAAAGGCCCAATAATAAAAAATACCTACAGTAATTAATTTTAAAAAAGATTTTTTTAATCACTGAAAAAACGTGTTATTTTATAATAGTCTGTGATATATTTTATTCTGTTTAGATTTGTGTTATTATCCGTCATGTTTGATTAAATAATATATTATCGTTAATGATTTAATAAAAACTTTGTATTTCTGTTATTGATAAAGTACAAAAAACCTCCAATTTATATTAAACAAATATAAGTAAATTCAGTTTAAAATTGCAATGTTTGGTTATTTATAATATTAATACCTTGTTGGACCAATATCAAAATGCGGTAGCCTACGAAAAAGAGCGGTGGATCTAGTTATACCGGTTAGTAGTATACAAATATTATTATCCGGCCTGTTCCCAAATATCAATAACGTATTACCAGCCTCAGGACAGATTTAAAAAGTTAACGATCTTCTTTTATAACGCTTTTTGGTAACGATTATGACTATATTATTTTAATTTTGTATTTTTATTATTAAGTGTTATTTAAATGGTTTTCCTTGTTATTGTTATAATACATAAATAAAACTGCTTAGGTATTACCAACATGTTTTTAAAATTAAGAATTTGTATTAACAAAGCGTTATATTTTAATTTTTTGCTGTTACATAAAATAACAAATAACAAAACTAATGAGCAGTTTCACTAGAGTTGTAATAGTGAGGTAAAGAGCCGAACCAAAGCAAATAATGATGTGAAATGTGTGATTTCACATAAAGAATGAAAAAACACTACTTTATAACGGTATAAGCGAGCTCTAACGGGTTACAAAGTCATGAACTCTAGGGTCGAGACGTCGCGGCATTATAGTCACCCTTGGAAAAGCTCTGCACCTACTTACATCAGTTTGTAGCAATTTATTTATACTTCATTAGTATATATGATAATATTATACTACAAATAATTAAGTACCTACGTCAGGAACTTACTGAAATAATTAATATTATTCATATAATTAATGTGGCGGAAACAAAATTAATATTTACGTGAAGTTTTTGTTTATTATTAGACTCGCCTTTTAAGAATCATATCAGACAGAAATATTATATACTTTATAAAAATAAATAATAGTTGTTCATTTTTACAAAAATACTTAATATGTGTAAAAATTATGTATGTATATTAAAAATATACAAAATAACTTAACAATTATGCACAAACACGAGTTGGGCATGTATACTAAGTATTATATAACATTAATTTTAGGTAGGCACTTGGTAGGTGCTGGATTAATTAATGTTTTTCCATTTCAGTGATTTTTACTATTGATACTATATCAAAATGATGTATATTATACTTACAATATCATTAAAATATATTATTTTTAAGAAGTAAGTAATTAAAATGCTCAGTAAATTTTTGTAATAAAAATTTTAAGTTTTCTGTGTTGTGTTGGACTTGATAGGTGTAATTACATAATAAATCTAAACAACGAAATTAATACACCAGGTATATTATTATTATTATTCAAAATATTATTTGCAGACAGGGTTTTTAATATGCAAAAACCGTTCGTTATATAAATACTGACAGACCAGACAGTTTAAAATGTAATATGTATTGTCAAGTTTATTTTCTAGTTCAAATCTCAGTGATTGATCTTAAAACTTCGCATGGACTACAGTAAATACAGATCTAACTAAAGAGACAATATAGCCAGCGTTAAAAGGCCAGCCGGAAAGATCGGGGGCGGGGTTGCCACCCTCTCCGGCGAAATTACTACATTTTGAAGGGAACAACTTTTTATGAGAATAAGCCGCTATGAATCTCGAATTATAAGAAACGAGTGGTGTGAGTGCATTATTCAGTCTGCTAGGGTATGACATTTTTTATTTACTTTTAGATTTATCTTCGTCGTCTGGTACGCTGACTACCTAATAAGTATAACCAAGCTAGTTTTTCTTATCGATAAGCGTTGAATGGGTCTCACTATTAGCACTGCGTATTTCGAAATACATAACAAATAATTTTGGTTAACCATTATAAAACCTATAGGTATTCTATTCATGAAGTAGAAAAAAAACGTTGACCTGTAAATGGCTGAACATAATTTTTTTTAATCAATAGAAATATCTAGATCTGGTCACCTTTCAAACAAAAAAGGATACTACAAAATCGCCCCATCTACATATTTGACTTGAATATACTTACCTACACAGATAGGCACACAACATGTGAAATAAACTTATTACACCCCTCTGTTTGGTTGGGAGTTAAAAACACAAGAAAGCAAAATACAAAATTTTATGTGAATGGAACATAATTAATACCTAGAAATAAAATCTGAAGAACTTAGGTAAGTAGATCAAGTTGGCATAAGTTCAAGATTCTTCGTGCTTGCTAAAACTAATTACGTACCATAATATTTTACCCTGTAAATGTAAATAAATGATCTTTCTATAGAGTTATGAAACTCTATAGAAAGATCATTTATAGAATGAGCAATAATCTGCGGTACCTACGTTAACACCTTCACGAAACGCGATAATAACTCAGCAATTAACCTATTAATCTTAGTTGACAAACTATTAAAGTAAATTAGTAATCCAGAACCATCAGGGTCGCAACTTTTCGAATAACTTTTAACATTTGTTGTGACAACCTTACGGTTGCTCGGGAATGTTCGGAAGAGGTCGGCTTAGGTCGGCTGCGGTCGGTCTCAGTCAATAAGGTGCATTGGCCGTCTCAAGTCGCCTATTCGGCGTTACATTGGACCGGGGGATGCCAGCTTAGAAAACTCCACGAAAATTAGGAGTAAAAATAAATTAGTTTTTCTACGGCCTTAACATACAGTTACGGTTGTTCAAAAGGACCGATAGACAGACACTAAAAAATCACTTTAATTTCGATAAAGAAGAGTCTAGCAATGAAAAATTTCAAAAAATATTCAATGTACTGATTTAGCCCAGTTACAGTTTTATTCTATGTATAGAAAGATAATTATTATTATAGAAAACAATCGAAAATTGAAAATTAATATAATGGTATTAGGCACCTTATGGGCGGTCGTGCTCCAACAAAGACCGCATATCACTTTCCATCAGGTGATATGTAGTCAAACGTGAACTCATTCAAGCAAAAATATTAAATATTTTTTGTGTCAACTATTCATAAAAATTAATAAATAAAATTATCTAAATGCAGCAAAGTTATTATAATGAGTAAACATGTCTGAAAAATTTAATTATATTGTAACTAATTGTCCTCACTTCTCACACTTTTGAGTTTATACAATATTACAAAATAAATGTTAAGATAAAAATCATTATTATATTATTATGTCTTACTTACCTTCCTAACTAAATAATTATTACTTTAAGGATTAGTTTATAATATTTTTTACTGAAAGTTACATAATTATTATTCTTTATAATTTGGCTGTGGCTGAATTGGTAGAACGTATTTTATCACTGCTTGTTTGGTAGTATTATTGTTATCTATGGTTGGTTACCTACTACACAGAGTTATTGAAAAAAATCTTTGGAGCCTCTTTAAATGCCAGCATTAAAAAAAGCGTGATTTTTTTAAATATCTAAGCAAGTTTTGGCGGGAAAGCGAAAAAGTTCACGTCGCTGGATTGTATTATTTCTCAAAACTTGTGCTTTTTCCAGAGTTAATGTTTAAAATTGGTGGCGTTTTATGCATTAAGTGCTGAATTACGAGCATGAGTGTGGGCAAGTGATATAATGTGGTGAAACGTGGTTTTTCGTGTTGCTTCCGAAATTCCATAGACGTTTCTAGTAAAGTTGCCACCACTTTACTAGAGCATGACTTAGACTGGACTATGACTTGACTACGTAAAATATTCTAAAATTCGATGAAAATATACAATACTTGACACTGGCTAAATACACTGTGTGTGGAGCCAAAATATAAGAGAGAAAAAAAAATCTAAGCATTTTAGTCTCGTAATAAAAAATAATAACTACGACTTTCTTAGCGTAGTTTCATCGAGTTATCGCATATAATAATAATTATTATTATAGTAAGCAACTAATTTAAATAATAGAGTATAATAGATAGAAGCGTAAAAACAAATAAAAAAGCATTTAAACTGCGATGGTATGTACACTAAATGGTAAATACCCTGCTAATATGCAATATTTTAATAATAAACCAACTTGTCAATTTTCATAAACCTTGACTAATATAAATAAAGACTTAAATAAATAAAATCCAGTCTATTAAACACATTCATTAACGACAACTTTATAATAAACATTCCGTATCTAAATTTGTGCGATTTTAAGGAGCTTTTTTTTTCGAGTGTGGCAACCCAACAATCCCAGTGGGATGAGATTCTCTGCGGGTCGAAGGGTGCGAAGAGGCACCGACGCAAATACCGTTAGGGATAATTATGTCTTTTATTTACACCACCGCCAGCTTTATGATTCGATACGTTAGATTTACTTTTAACTATTTTATTACTTAACTTTAGTTCGATTCATCTATTTTTTAACCTGCAATGGTTTTGTTTCGGATCGGCCTTTCTGCTAGTTACATTAACCAGGTAAGGCATTAGATAACATATTCTGATTTTGATTCCATTGTAAGCGATGATAATTAAAGCAATTTCTGAAGAAGTTCATCAGTGTGTAGGTTGTAGGTACCTGCTCCTTTCCTACGTTTTGCATATTTGCGTTTTGTTTTATAATCAAGTTACCTTTAAGATTATTGTATTAGGTATTTTATTTGATAGTTACATTTAAGTTTAAGTTATTTTATTGCTCTCATTTTAAGACTTCATAAAGTTATAATAGTAAGTACATCGAATCTATTTTGTTTAATTAAAAAAGCCGATATCCCCGTAACGGGAAACGAACGATTTATTATGTCAATCGTAACCAAATCTCCCAAATGTTACATAACACAAGTGTGAGATACCCCGGTGGGCGGGGACGGAATGCTGGAGGAAAGCCGGCGGCCTTGACACAACAATATTTGGTGCGCTTACTTAGATAAGCCACAGAAAAATATACCCAACACGAACCTTACCTGAAACTGGCAGAGCGCAATGTATCTGTGCTGGTTGTCCCTGCTCTGTGGCCGGAAATGTTTAAGGCACTCGGTTTATTGAGCTTGCACGCTTGATGCGCCAGCGCTTCTTTATCGCATCGGTAATTAAGACGCTGTGCGCGTGTGATATGTTATAGACGCGCTTTGGAATGTTTTTAAATTTTACACCGTAAAATGCGGAAACGTTTTGTAGAAAAAGAAAATGGAGAGGCGATTAAAAATGATCCACGTGAATTCACGCGGACAATATTTTAAAACAAAATGTCACATGCTTTCCACGAGTCTACCCACTCACCCTCTTGTCTGGGGGTAGCGGGGTGGCTTTGACTGGGGAGGGTGCCCTCCCTCCTCTTTCCAGCCGCTCGGGGTGTCATTGTGGACTGTGGTGTCGTAACTCCGCGAACTTTTTAATTTACAATTAGGTAGCTTCCCATTTCTCTGCCCTATTTAGCTTTCGTTTTTCCGGCAACCATAGCGGTGGTTCATAATTAAAATTTATTTATCATGTTACTGGCCCTTAAATCTTTACTGATATTTATGAGGGAGACGTGCGCCTTAAGTTAACCCATTTAGCTGAAATATTGTTATTTATAGGTATTAATTGTTTTAGAAGGCTTCAAACGCCTTGACTCTTATTGTATTGCTAAACGACTTATTATTTAAAAAATATAGACACTGGGTTATACAGAATAGATAAATATTTGGGTAGAATGTGTTTCAAAAAATAAAATAGGTTGCATTATACACATATCGCATACATTTTAAACTTAATTAAACTTTTCTATAAATCATTATCTATTATACTTTCATCATCACCATCAATCAAGAGCCTTAATACGTTTACTGCTGAACATAGGCCACCCCCAGGAAGCCCCACTTTGAGTGGCTGCTCACCTCCTGCATCCATGGGCATCCCCATCTATTATACTTTATAGTTTATTAAATACTTTTTATAAATTGTAGTTGAAAATCTCATCACTCATCAGTTCAAACATCTTACTTTGCAGTAGGTCCGTTGAACAATGAACAAACATTGCAACCTACTGTTTTATTGCTTACTTAAAACGCTTACAAAGAAGTGTCAAATATTTTAGAAAAAAAAACTGTTAACTTCACTTCAGCGCAGATTTCGGTAGTTCCTATTCACAATAAACTTTTTAATTTAGAAATTACCTAACAAAGAGTTTCCAACTTTTCGTATTTTGAGACGGTACTAAAGCATTTTCAAAACCTTGACAGCGGGGTTCTGTTAGTGATTGCTTATTGTGACAATAACTGAGGCCTAATAATTAACTTGTTTTTACAACATGTCCGCTGAAGCAACGGACGTTTTCGCCTTGTGTTTGTGAGGTTTAAGCCATGAGCGAGAAGCGGTCTATTCATTTATTCAAATGTGGTATAAAGTATACACTTAAACTTATGAGTAACTATATAGATGGTGAATAAGCGTTCTATATCGTGATACCTAGTAAATTTAACATACAACAATACATTAAAGCAAAAGCATGATGTTAGGTGCTAGGGAAGGGTAGGATAAAGAAAAGGTAGATAAATGCGCAAGGTGAATAAAACGATGATGACTGATAGGGAGAGTCAAGCAAAAAAACATACTCAGATATTCCTAAGTGTGGAATTGGTCGTGGATCGAAAATTTAGATGTTAGCTCTGAAGTGAATAAATGACTAAAAGTTACACTTACTTACATTATTTCTAAAGCTGGAAATTGGTATTGACACGAAAGGGGATGACTTGCTTAAAGCAGTATTTTTCAGACTATGTTTGCCTACTCTAGACAATTTTTAAGTTTAAAATAAGACTACAAAACGCTTTATCTTATAATTTGTACCTCAACAAATCGCAAGCATCCACTGAAGTCATCTTGACACCCGCGGAGCTTGTTTGTGCATCGCTAAGCGGCAGCTTTTACATTTTTTTTAATTTTCAGTTTGTCATAGACAATGATGTTTGTCCGTGGGTGTTTTACTTTGACTTGTTGTGAATTATTGCTTGCTTTACAAATTGCTTACATCAGGATCATGCGGGCACGAATAAGTTGCGTGTGCCTAAATTTTAACACTGTGTTCTACGTATTGGTCCTACTTATACTTTTTAAACCCCTACCAAATATTGGGAGGTTATAAGTTTATCTTATGTTTTTATTGTTCGTAAGGTGACTATAAATATTGTTCTTAGCAGTGTTGATTAAATAACATCTGTTTATTGGAAGATTATTAGATTGTTCCTACTTGATGTAATATCAGATTTGTGTTTGATGTTGGACAATATACTTACTTGTTCTTTAAATGACAAATTGTATCCACCATTATGACAAAGACACTTTTTTGCTCATCTGCCCGCAAGTTTTTAAGTTTGAACTTATCTCTTCGGGGTGTACCCAAATAAGCCCAGTAGTACATCATAGAGGGATAAGTGCAAACTTAGGGTCTGGTACTATTGTTTTAACATAACATTATGAGTATGGAGTATCTAACATTTTATTCATTTTTATATTATTTGGCAGCCACCAAGAAAGAACCTTAATTTTTAAATAATATTCCAATATTAATTTTAATTACGTATTTAGGTAAATATAGAAGAACTTCAGCAACAGACAAGAAACTTTATACAAATGAACCAATTTCAAAACTAACGAACCAAAAGCAGACATAATAAACGTTGTGCGCACGCGCCTTGTCCCGATATTTTTAAACACGTTGATGTTTTCTAAATTTGAATATAGTAATAAGAGGGCGATCACTCTGCATCTATTCGTAAACTAATAAAGCTATTTCAGGCCTTCCGATCCGCCGTCGACGGGAGCCAACCGAACTCACGAAGTCCGTCTGATGGACTTCACTTCCCATACAAATAGGACAAAAAAACTTCATCGGGAATAAATATTGGCCGAGATTTCTCACCACGATTCATGGAAACGATCAAACGGTTGATTCGTGTTTGATTTGAATATTACATTCGTAGATTTTCTTCAAGCTTCAAATAAATAGTGCACTTTATATTTGGTTAGGCTTATAGCTTACTTTTTACAATGATTTAACGAATTTAATGCTGAAAATATTCAAATACTGGTGCAAGGCTGCAGTAGTTAGACTGTATTAAACTTGGTACAGAAGTTTTATTACGCAGTATCATTTTGTGATTTGTAGTCAATAATATTATGGCTACTTAGCAGATTTTTTAAAAATAATAATTAGACTATATTAATAATATAATGGTGTGTTGATTTCAAAAGAAAAGGGTCTTCTTGCTCTATTATAGATTACACTTAATAGATTTCATCAGCATCTGTGGTTTATGTATAATATCTGGTCAGATACATTTTTAAAAGTTCTTTTCAGATTTTTTGGTTGATAATTAATATATTATGATGTTTAATTAACTACGCTAATTGATTTGATTCACGTCTAGACTCAGCTATTCTATCGGGAATACGTCGAATTCGGGTCAATTCAACTATTCCAATGATAAAAAATACCTACTTACATTTAACTTCGCTTGTTTATTTCCCGAAGAATCTTTACTTTACTTTACTTTTAATAACGATAGATTTGGTACTTTTTTTATGAGTGGGAAATAACTTTTATTCTTTTAACTAACTAAAATCATGCCAATTACTATTAAGGCATAAATTCACAAGCTGTGTAAGTCATAAAAGACTATTTAAATGAATATTAAAATTCAAGTCTTATCTAAACTCTTGAAGTTCTATTATAGCATTTAGTAGTCCTATCTCTATTTCATCACCACATAAAAATCACAACAACAATCCCATAAACTCGACAGACAACGAAGCGAATGCGCAGGCGCAGGCACATATCCCGTTAGGGGTCCTTTTGTCGATCACTAGCAAAAAATCTCAGAGTCTTCCGCCACCCTTACAAAGCAAAAAACATAAAACAGAAAGGTCCACAAATTAAGGCAAAGGAATGTTGCACCCGTAACTTGTACCTAAGGGCATTTAATAATCTGGTATGGGGCATGATCTTTGACGAAATCGGGAAACGATATACCTCCTCTGGTCTTTTAAATTTATATAAGGTCTTATGCTTATTGGTAAAATTGTGATTCTATACTCTTAGCAGTAGATTTTAAAGTACCTATCTGATATTTTGTTACATCTGTCCTTATAGGTTCCCTTCATTTCTCGAGGGTGCCGTAAGCGCTGGATAAGGTAATATCCAGGGAATGGGCAGCAGAATCCTTCAGGGTTTGAACAAGACACGATAACGACGTGGTTTCGTATCGTGTGGAATCTGTGTTTCCATAGAGAATAAGCGCCCTGTGGTCTGCATTGTTATCTGCTGTGATCACCTAGACGCCTGTCAGGCAGGCGTGGACGTCTTCTGGCTCGTGATTATGTCCTTATTAGTTAACTCGTCTACGGGTACAACTTACTTTATTAATAGTTGACTTCTGTAGGCCCAGCATGAATATTTACGCGCGCGTAAGTGTAACGTTAACGTAAAACCCCCTTATTACGATTGAGTCTGCCGCTCAACTGCTGTCAAAATTCATACAGTTTTGACAGCAGTTGAGCGGCAAACGCGCGTCGGCAGCGCTGCTATCTCAACCGTAATAGGGGGGCAGATCAAATGCCATACAGCTGCCTTACGTTAACGTTACACTTACGTGCGCGTAAATATTCGTGCTAGGCCTACTGACTTCATATTTTTACTTTTCCAGCTACAATATCGAATGAGATAATTTATATTGTTAGTGTTGGACTGTTGATGGCATCAACGATATTAAATAATAAATATTATCAAGTGTATCATTTAGAAAATAATTATTAATGTTACGGTACAAAATCGATTTTCTATGACTATAAGTGCCACAGTTTTACATGAATCAGAGCACGAATATGAGAATCGAACATCATCGATATTATCATCGGTAATATTATGAATCACTTCCACAAGTCGATGACGCTCCATCAACCGTGGGAAGCCATTTGAAGGCGCATTTGAATGAAAGCACCGATACCGAAGATACGAGTCTCGACTGGAATATTCCATAACTCTTAATTTAGTCTAAAAAAGCCTCTACCTGCTGTTAAACGGCGGAAAGGACCCTTGCCACGTGCGAGAAGCAGCTTGCGTTCTTGTTTTTGTTGACGACTTCCTTTGACAACATAGTACCTTATCGAAATAAAGACCCTATAACTCAATGGGATTTGTGTCGAAATCTTAAGATCAAAAACAGTGACAAGGTGCTAAATTAGTTTTAATTTAGCTTTGTAGTGTATTCAAATAGAATTTATTGTCTATGATCACAAATATTCTGTAAATAAGGCACTGACATGACTATCACTCAGTGGGACGTATATCATTTCGGATTATTTTAACACTTGTTAAACTGAAGGGCGGGGTTGAGTTCTGATTCATGCAAGGAGCTAACGATTTTGCCTTTTGTTTTCTTGAAGTAATCTCAACACTCTCTGAGTAAATAAACTGCTAAATTGGAATTGTTAGAGAATGACGCGGGAGAGATTCGAAATTCATTCGTTTACGATATGTAAATCATGTGATTGAATATAGGCATGGTCATTTGACAGCCTCTTAGGTGGGTTGTGGTGGTTGAGCAGGTCGGTTCATCATCTGGAGGTGGCGGGTTTGATTTCTGAGTTATATTAAATTATTATTTTTCTTTTTATGTTAATGTGATGAGCTAATCATTCACCTGATGTTAAGGCTATACAGCCACCTATAACAGTTGCAGTGTCACTCAAAACTCTAGAAATGTAAAGTTTCGCAATGAGATTACTAAACTGAGAAATCACTCATAAAGTCTCATTTCCTCACTTAGCTTTGCGGTAGAATAACTAGCAAAGTGGTGGTACCTACCTAGACGAACCTGAAGCAGAAAAGTCCTACCACCTAATGAAAGAGAAAAGACCTGATCAACTTTACCTTCAAGCTTGTGCCAAGAGATTTTAGTAAAAAGTGTTTGTTTTGTACGTAATACTCAGAATTTGTATTCTGTATTTAAATAAAATAAGGAGAATGCACGTTAAACTGAACATTCTTTATAATAGTTTTTATTACCACGTTACACCAAAATAGCAAGAGTAAGCACAAAAAGTGCAAAGCAAAGGTAGCTCTAGCTACTATGAATAGGCACCGTCGATTTCTTTCAACAATAGAATTACGAAGAAAAATATCTCGGAGCGTAGATAGTACCGAACCAGGCGGCGAAATGAGTTGCCCTTCGGTGGCGGGGGTGTGAGGAGAGTCGAGATTGGGTGATGGTGCAAGGGTATAGAAGGTAGAGGACGTGTTCAAACAAAGGACAATAGAAGTAGGTAAACGTTGTCGATGTAGTTTTTATTGTTTACGTAACTAATAATAAGTAAGGGACAATAGGTGACTATGCCCTGTTATGGTCAGAATTTAGCGTGTAATCAAATTATCTAATAAAAATTTGTCTTGTTTAGTGTATTAGCTATTACGATTAGCGATTAGTACGATTAGCTATCTTGCCCACACTGGATCGAGTATGGAACGATTGATTTAGCCAAAAACGTGGGTAGATGATAGATACAGGAGGCAAGCAGCCACTCAAAGTGGCGATCTGTAGGGGAGGCCTATATGTTCAGCAGTGGAAGTTCTTCTTCAGTATTCTGTCTTCAGGCTTTTTATGATAATGGTTAGTAGGTACTATTAGCTACACCCCATAGTCCTGGATACGCCCCGGACGGATCGTCGCCGATACTTTCCTCTGCGCGCCGATGACGTCAATCATGCCTGCTAATCAGATTGCTGTTGATAAAGCAGAAGCACTATCATGTGCAAATATTATTTAATATCATGCATCCTTTTCGTATAAAATTTCGGTAATAATTGTGGGTATGTTATGTAGACGCTATACTATAGCCTTCCTCTGACTTCGTAACGTCCTGACTTGTAAACCTTCGTAACGTAAACAGACATAACTAATCGCCTTACAGACTTTTAAAACCCTTTACAAAGAACAAAGAGAAGTCCCAGTTAGAACCCTATCAGAAGAAATCAATACTTACGTAACACGCGGTCGCGTTATCCTGTACTTTGCGCTCCAATCCTGAAGATCCCTGTTGGATGGGACTCTCCCATTTCGCCATAAATCTTAGGACCCTCGACCGCCACCCGGATTCTCGCCGAAAATATCTATAAATACCCTCCTACCTACATATTTCAAATATTAACAGGGAGGCTGGCTCAGTTCAGCGACAAAGTCAGGAATTTGTACTGAACTAGTTGCAGAACAGCCTATTACTTCGTTTAGTTTCATGCTTTTCTGATTTAATAAAGATCAAACCTAATAAAAGATCAATTCTCTCGTCCATTTAATGATTCCAATTGATCTGTAGATACCTCAAATGACTCAAAAACGATGAAGCAAATCACCGTTAGAAAATTGGCCATGTACCCAAGAAAGGAATAATTCAAGGGCGTGAGATATCAAATAATTTGCACTGGCCCATCGATAAACCTTTCGATAAGAGAAGACCAGAATTTCAGCTATAGAAACGTACAGTGAAGGCAATAAGGACGAAGCAGTCTAAAGAAGCAGCTGCACTATCGCGCGAATATTCGTCTATGTCGCGATAACCCTAATATTCGCCGACCGATGGTGCAGCCACAGCAATCCAACGTAGTATTCAGCCAGTACTTCGCAACGCGAATATTCGCTGTAGCCCTATAGCCTTATAGTGTAGCCGCACCAAACCAAGAGAATCCCAATAAAAATGGCACACTCAGGTGTTCTGTCGATCCGTATCGTTACAGCCTTGATTCTATTCTGCGACGGTCGCACTGACACGATTAAACCAAACTCGACAATCCATGATTAGGGATGGGACGACATTATGCCTAACATTATCAATTTATCATTTGTATTATTATGTTTTATTAAAAACACATTAGTTATTACTTAGTACAATAATAGGTTTGTACTTACAAATAGTTTGGTACTAGACTGTTTGTTACCGTAATATAGAGACAGCGCTTTGGACTCCAGTCTGACTGTCACGACAGTCGGTAAAGTCATTCAGTCAAGATCAGGAAAAAGCTATTTGTGTTCGATATAATGTGGTGATGTTATTTCAGGAAAAATCTTTTGGTAAGTATTTGATATCTTTGATGATGTATTTGATAGTTATCGACAAAAATATCGATAATATCCTATGAAAACGCATCCCTAGTCATGAGTCATGAGTCCGAGCAGACGTGACGAAAGCACCATCCTTGATACAATCATACATCGCACACACTGTTTATCGACGTCGTAATTATTAGCGGAAAATTACAATAGAGACACATGCGTTGATATAGTTGATGAATTTTTAATTTGATATACAAGTCAAACTATGGTTTCATTTTTGCTATGGGAGAGTCTGCATGCAGCCTGTCACTGCAAAAATTTATAAAAAAAATAAAAATTCGTAATAGTCAGAAATATATCAATTTCGGGAAAACTAAACTTCCCTTTTTTTAATTGTTTTTTGTATGGGTTTTGAACAGGACAATATCTGTCGGGTAAACTAAACCTGAAACTGATATAAAAAAATTATTCTTTATTTTTTACAGCTAATCAAAGTGATAGAAAAAAAACAATGCCATTAATCGTTTTACTAGGTGGTAGGACTTTTCTGCAAAGTTCGTCTAGGTAGGTACCACCGCTTTGCCAGTTATTCTGCCGCCAAGCAGTAGTGTGCAAGCACTACTGTGTTCCGGTTTTAAGGGCATTGTAGCTAGTGAAATTACTGGGCAAATGAGACTTTATGACCTGATTACACAGTGTAGTAATCTGATTACTAGACTGTGTGATGTCTCAGGATGACGTGCGCAGTGCAGTGTCACGCGAAACTTTATTATTTTAAAGTTCCGAGTAACACTGCAACTGTTATGGGCGGCCGTATTGCTTAACATCAGGTGAACGACCAGCTCGTCACGTCATTCATTCTCATAAAAAAAAAAAAAAAAAACGCATCATTTTTAGTGTGACAATTAGATGATGTTAAAGAAAATCAACAACTTATTGATCTGGAAAATATTATTAATTAAATATAGGTTTAATAAGACTGTTCTCATATAGACCGTGATAGTGCATGACTTGATAAATGGTAGCGTTATCAAATAAAAAGATAATCTAATATGGATTTTGAACAGGAAATTACGTCATCTATGACGTTAATTATCTACTTAGTAGTTTGCCGAAGTACACGACTGACGTCACTTTAACATTATTGTAATGTTAAAAAGAGATGTAATTAGCATTACAAACGTAATACTGACATCAATTTTGTATGTTTAAAACCAATTGTATGTACATGAATAAGTAAGCACGTGTACCTATAGCGCGTTTTAAATATCTGTGACTAAGTGCACTATTTAATTTTAATTGTTTTTTTTTATATCAGACTAGTTAGCATGCAGCATGAAGTGACTTTATGTATGAAGATATTATTTTTCTTAATAGACATCAGTCTTTTTGCAGAAATTTGTATAGGCTGTAAGAATTTATTCATGTTCTAAGCGACAGTCTGTGGCTGAGGGCAAAGACAGAGAGACACCATAGTTATGTCACCAACACCTCCCCTAGAGTGGCACTTTGAGCGGCTGCTCGCCTCCTTTATCGATCTACCTGGTGGGAGACTGGCCTTCTTCTACTTGCTAATTTTAAGTTACATCGGTCACTTTAGTTCTCCTACTATTAAGTATGTAGGTACCTTATTAAGTACCTATACATTATAATGAAACTGAAACAAGTTTCTGTTTCATGCTTACTTATTTTTCTATTTTACCTAATAACCAGTAGGTGGAACGATAGGTGGAGGCCAACGTCATAGCGGTTTCATATCAGTTACACCGATAAGACAAATTAAAATACCGATAAAAGCCGCAATCAATAATGGAATAGGTTACTACAATGGTACAGAAATAGGTAGTAGGTACCTATGCCAATTTCGTTACTATTTTACAATACTAACACTAAGGCCAGTAAACAATAATCCAGTGCGTTATTCACTACCGCTGGGGGTAGCGGCCTAGTCGTTGGTCCAGCTATACCGGAGAACTGATCTACACGCATCAAAACATAAGTTGATGTTTCCCGAATCCTGCCTAGGCAAGTTGGATTCTTCGTGCATGCGACCTCTTTGTCGAAGTTTCTAGTCTCACTTGCTTGCAAATGAATAATAATTTGAAATAACTGTATGAGACAACCGACTATAGGTATTAAAGCACAAAAAAACGCTCACTACAACATAGTTTTACCAGCAACCCTGAAGAGGGGAAATACTTAGAGCATCTAATCTAACCAATAGAGATGTTATAGGGACGGCAGGAACAAATAAATAAATAATTAAATAGAATTTTCACCAATGTATATTTTGAAGTCTTTTTGTAAGCAATATTCTTATTGAAGTATTGACACACGTAAAAAACAATTTTAATTATCTTGATTAGTTAAAAAAGGTCAAAAGAAGCTTTATGTAGAACCTATAAAAGTTTCTACTACATATCCTCCCTTAATCAAGGTAAATTAAAATATCAGAACAAGTATAGTATCAAAAAACAAAAATTAATAAAGTAAATACATTATGATTCATAAATCAAGTAACACCCATACTCTTTAAACATCTGAGATGTTTTATAGGACCCAGAGGTTTGGTGAGAACATCTGCTGGTAACTTATCAGTGGGCATATACTTCAAATGTACTACCTTATTGTTAACCTTTTCTCTAATAAAATGAAACTTCACGTCTATATGCTTAGTTCTATTGTGGTGAACTGGGTTCAGCGCAAGTTTCTGTGCACTCTGGCTATCAGAGAAAATATCAACTTTTGGACACTTACCTGTTATTTCAGATATAAAGCGCTTCAGGAAACATGCTTCTTTAGTTGCTGAACTCAAAGCCATATATTCAGCTTCTGCCGAAGATAACGCGACCGTAGGCTGTTTCCGTGATTCCCAAGATATTGGTCCACCTGCGAGTTCAAAGTAAAAACCGGTTACCGAACATCGCGATTCCGGGTAGTTTGCAAAATCTGAATCCGAAAATCCTCGCAGTGTATAATCTTCCATTTTCCTGTAAGATATACCAACATCTTTAGTAGCGCTCAAGTATCGAAGACACCGTTTAGCAGCATTCCAGTGTGTCAAATCACTTCTGGTGTTAAATTGACTCAAATAGCTAACTGTGTAAGCTATGTCTGGTCTCGTATTAACCGCCAGAAACATAAGCGATCCGATTAGCGCCTGATATGGATAGGCAGACTCACCTGTACCATATTTAAGTTTTTGTTGTGCAAGAGGCGTTGAAACCGCTTTGCACTCTTGCATATTAAATTTCTTCAGTAACTCTTCTATGTATGTACGTTGGGATATTTTAATTCTATTTTCTTGACATGATATATTTATTCCAGTAAAGAAATTAATTATTCCCAAGTCTTTGACAGAAAAATATTTTTCAAATTGGCATTTAAAGTTGTCAAATGTCAAATCATTTTTGTATAAAATGACAAGGTCATCAACATAGACTGCCAATATCAAAGAGTTATTATCTGAAAAGTTCTTAATATAGACACAAGATTCGGAAGGAGTTTGAACGAATCCAATAGCCGATAAAGTTTGTTGCAACTTCATATTCCAGGCTCTCGGTGCTTGTTTAAGGCCATACAAGGATCGTTTTAACAAACAGACCTTGTTTTCTTCGCCGTTTTGAACAAAACCTACAGGCTGTACCATGTACACCTCCTCTTCCAAATCACCGTTTAAAAATGCAGTGTCGACATCCATATGTCGAACTTTATAGCCATCCTGTACCGCTAAGGCTAATAGGGTTCGCAACGACGAATTGCGTACAACTGGAGAAAACGTTTCGTAGTAATCTACACCTTCTACTTGTGTAAACCCTTTAGCTACTAATCTAGCTTTGTATTTAACTACGTTACCGTCAGCATCTCGTTTCAGTTTGTAAACCCATTTGCACGGTATGCAGGATTTATGAGTTGGTTTATCCACCAAAGTCCACGTGTCCTTTTTGAGTAAGGAATCATACTCTTCCTTCATTGCAGTAATCCACTTATTCTTGTCATCCCTTGAGATGGCCTCGTGATAAGTTTTCGGATCATTACATAAAACATCATCACCAAGGATACTATATATGAATAATAATCTGGAGGCTTACGTACTCGGTGGGGGTATCTTCTGTCAGAACTGTCAACACTTTCATAACTGGATCCATTTGAGGGAACCAAAGACTGATGGAACTGTTCACCTGAATGCACTAACTCCATTTCTTCACTAGCGACATCTTCATCGGCATCCACAAAGTCATCACTTTGCTCTTCCAAAGTAATCTCATTAACTTCAGAAGAAGGAGAAACTCCTGATGATGAAGCCTGCGATAGCAAATTTACAACATTAGAGTTAACAACCCTAACAGGATTATTTTTTAGTCCTGTGAAATTATTTTCAAAGAAGGTAACATCCCGCGACTTGAGTAACCTCCTTGGACTTTCCGCATCACGGAAATAGTAACTCCTTGGATCATCCGAATATCCAACGAATATGTGTTCCGTTGCTTTCATGTCTAACTTTGTTCTCTGACATGAAGGTATATGCACTAAAGCTCTACAGCCAAATACCTTCAGATGAGACAGGTCAGGCTTGGTGTTAAACCACATTTCATATGGTGTTTTACCATCAAGTGCTCGATGAGGGGACCGGTTCTTTAAGTAGACACTGGTCTCTACAGAATCCTGCCAATACGCCTTAGAGAGAGAACCATGAGACAATAGAGAACGTGCCTTCTCTACAATACTACGATTGCATCGTTCACTTACCCCGTTTTGCTGAGGGCTATACGGTACCGTAGTTTGGTGTTGAATTCCTTGAGACCTAAAATAATCTGTCAACTCCTTATTTACGTATTCGGTACCATTATCGGAACGCAATACCTTAACTTTTGCGTTAGTTTGTCTCTCAACAAAAGATTGAAAAGCGCAAAACTTTGACTTCACTTCTGTCTTAGAAGCCATAAAATAAATAAATATCAAACGTGTATAATCGTCTACAAAAATAATAAAGTATTTATTACCTTTGAACGAAGTTGTTGACATAGGTCCACATACATCTGTGTGAACTAACTCCAATGCTGATGTAGCTTTCTTATACTTCAACCTTTTAAATGGTTTCCTCGCTTGTTTACCTTCTATACAAGGTATGCATGGTTCTGTGTCAACTTCCGTAAACTCTACGCCGGTAGCAAGACCTTTTCTCAGTAGATCCATAACTATACGGCAAAGATGTCCTAAACGCTTGTGCCAAAGTTGATACTTTGACAGTTCAGAATGCACATTGAAAGCTGAAACATTTTGCGGCAAATTAACTGAACAATCTAAATTATACAGTCCACCACAAAAAGAACCGTGCAAGATAGCGTTACCCGTAAAAGATACATCATTCGATTTATAAAAATTACAACCATCTTTATCAAAAATTATTGAAAACCCTTTCTCAACAACTTTCTTCACTGAAAGTAAATTACAATTCAAATCTGGAACATGAACGACATTAGATATTTTATTCACCTCAGAATTAGTATTAATAAACACCTCACCAATACCCACAGCTGGCAACTTCTCGCCGTTGGCAACGGTTATCGTTCCATCTTCTATTGGCCGGTAACTTTCAAACCATTCAGCATGCGAAGTCATGTGCACAGTTGCTCCAGAATCTATGATCCATTTGTCACAATCCTGATTATTTGGTGCAGATAAAGCCAATTCTGTTACATTTTCCTTCGTTATACATAGTTCCGTATCAGTGGCATTCATCCCTGTTTCTGCAACAGACTTTGCCTTCTTCTTGTCCTTCTTGAGGGGACAATCTGGACTTTTATGTCCAGGTCGATGGCATTTATAGCATATAATAGGCTTTTTGTGCGAAGAACGTAGCGCAGCCACATTGAGCGTTTTGAGCGTCTCGTGTCATTTCGCTCAATAACTTAGTCTTCACTAACTCAGACGTCACTTCAATATTGCTATGCTCGAGGGCCATAATAAGAGGTTCATATCTGGACGATAAGCCACCCAGAATTATTGCAGCAAGAGAGCTATCCTCTATCTTTTTACCAATATCGGCAAGATCTTGAGCGGTTGTCGTAATCGCAGTAATGTAAGACTCTAAATCTGAGAAATCTGATAAAGTATATCTATACAGCCTTCGTTCCAATGATAATTTACGACCTAAGCCTCGATCTTCATACGCTCTTTGCAATGCATCCCATGCCTCTTTTGCTGTAGTTGCTGTTCGTACGTGTGTAATAGCAGCACCGTCCACGGTCAGGCATATTTTTGAAAGAGCCTTCTGGTCACTACGGGCACGTACCTCATGAGGAGTTTTGTCACCATCTGCATACCCATTTACGGTACACCACAACTCCTCGTGCATTAACAGCATCCTCATTTTAAATTTCCAGCAAGTGTAGCCATCTCGACTGCTTAACATTGGAATTCCTTGGAAATTCGTTCCTCCCGCCATCAGTATCTTGTTTTAAATAAGATAATGATATAATAAAATGCTGATAACGAATATAGGGACGGCAGGAACAAATAAATAAATAATTAAATAGAATTTTCACCAATGTATATTTTGAAGTCTTTTTGTAAGCAATATTCTTATTGAAGTATTGACACACGTAAAAAACAATTTTAATTATCTTGATTAGTTAAAAAAGGTCAAAAGAAGCTTTATGTAGAACCTATAAAAGTTTCTACTACAGATGTTAAGGCGCTGAATGCTCCCAAATCGACTATTTTGAACGTGATTATCTCAAAACGTATACCTTTTACACCTTAATACTGGTCATATCTTCTTTCCATCTGCCGAAACCGAAACACGTTAACGAAAAGTTTTCTCGATAGAAAAAATCGTGAAGTAACCTCTAAAAAAATCATTCAAACGTCCTAAAATGTTACATTATAATAAGACCCCATTGAAATAAATCATAGTGATAAGTTATGTTTCAATGCATCCGTCGATAAGCTTTTTTTTATAACAATAAGCATTTCTTTTATAACTAATTATTTTTACCGAAAAATAGAAAAGTCGAAGTGCAACGCAGCGTAATCGCCACGTTTTTTCTTTGCATAAAGCGACCCTATTAGGTACAAAATAAGTTTCAAGTTCGTCTGCTGTAATAAACGTGCTCGCATTGGGTCCTGTCAGCGTCTTAACGTTATAATCCGCAAGCATTATTTTCTGCCGATTTGACGGGGGACGTGGTAAACACGCATGGCCCACGTGCAAACCGCGCCTGTAAACGCACGCCGCACACCATCTTAAAACACGCACACAGTTACATCATGTAGCGTAGTTACGCAGTGTTTACAAGCACACTATGATACTGCATATGACCAAATAGCACCATATGACCGGCAGAACGCCTTGCCTTGCCACCTCCATTTATAAATGCTCTAAGGGGGAAATATCATGTAAATGTCAACCATCGACGGCATTTGGCATTCGAAAATTGTCCTATTTTTGTCGCATTCTTGGAGAAGCAGTCGTGGTAAGTATCGCCACCTTTTTATAAGAAATGTTTTTGATATTTTTACCTAATAGATGCCTTGGGTATCCTATCTCAATGCCATTTGGTCTAATTTTTTAAGTTAGTTATTTTTTAATTAGTTAATTATTTATATGGAAAATAAGGAGATCCGTACGAGAACTAAAGTGATCGATATGTATAGCTCTTAGAATAAGCAAAGTGAAATAGCAATGGGCAGGCCACATCGCTTGTAGAACTGACTGATGGGAAAGAAATGTTCTCAATAATTTTATTTATGAACTAGCTTTTGCCCGCGGCTTCGCACGCTTGTGTTATGGTATTTTTACGCTATAGTCTAATAATAGATAATACATTTCGTACCAAACAAAAAATCCACTAATCCACTTTTCGAAGCTGAGCACAGTGACCTGTATGTGGAGTGGAAGCTATTTAAGCCAATATCTAAATTTAAATGTTTTGAGTCTAATATAGATTTATAACAGTAAAAGAAGTTTCAAACAAAAAACTACAATTTTATAAGTACCTCTTCATATTACAACAAAAAGAAGTCATCATCACTTCACTCAGGTCTTTAACAGATGTTTCAGTAAATTTTGTTTAGGTAGTAGTTACATAAGCAGTCAGGTACAGTTTAGAAAAATATGAAAGAATCATACACGATGATTCTTAAGTTTGGCTCCATACGAATTGAGTACCTACACTTAGCCAGTGTCCATAATAAGTTTATAAATTGCTGGAGATATGCATTTACCTGTACGATGCGTACATAATTAATTTTCTTAATACTAATTAGGAATTACTAATACTAAACCACCACTCCTTAAAGAATCGAAAGTTATAATTATTATTATGTCCACTATTTTCCACGCTGTCTCATTCCCACTGCACTTTCAACGTACCTACCTAGTGATGAAAGTGAGGAAGTAGGTAAAATCGTCATTACAAAGATAGTTACTTACCTACTATAACTATAACCTTCTTGAAGTAACTGAGTAATAAATCACTTTTTGCTCCCGTGGTGTATTTAAAAGCCCACAGATCTAAAATAATTTAATTATTAAAAACTTATTTCAACATGCAAGAAGAAGAAGAACAAATAAAAAAACAGTCAAAAACGAACGTTACGCGCCATGTTGTGGTTAATTAGAGGATACAATTGCCATAATGAATACCTACATATTATTATATCTAAGTACCTACCCATAAACATTTTTCATAAAATATTTCGTATCATTGGCTAAATACAAATATCGCACTCCGGCTTACTTTAATGCCAAAATAAAAAAGGATTTAAAATGCGTAGCAATGGTAAGGGTTGTAACGATGTCATCCTCCTTCATGATCATTTCAGCTATTCACCTGCTTTCTTAGTTTTTGCATCAAATATTTGAAGAAGCTTTGGGGGGACCTCCGGGACAGGGTCTATAACTTAAGTAGGTACTACAGGGGGTCTAGCTAAGATACCAACCACTAACGCTAACGCCTAACGCTAATTCCAAAACTGTATTGAAACGACATTAGCTGTGGAAAAGTAAGCGATTTCCGAAATGTCATCGCAGTACATTTTGGAGTTAGCGTCAGTCCTCCAGTATAAAAAGTTACTCTATGGTTAGCGTTTGGCGTTAACGTTAGTGGTTGGTATCTTTGCTAGACCCCTGGTACCTTAAAACTTCCTTGGGGTCGATCAAGAATATAGCAGTAACGCAATAATAATTTTATCTACCTAATTAGAATGGTAACGTGTAGTAAGTTTATGTAAATAATAATACATTTGACCAGATCGCCAATAAAGAACATTGCTCCCGCCAAAACTTTATAAATCGAAAACTTGAATAAAAATGTTAATTAAGTAAGCTTCAATATTGGCTAAGTATGATAATCGCGTGAAGCCTTATGAATGATTATAAAAAGTCCAAGAACCTACCCTTTTAAAAAGTTTTCATAGAATACTTCCTATCATTGGCTAAATACAAATTTTGTGTAATGCCAAAATAAAAAAGGTTTTACAATGCAAGGGTCAATAAATAAAGAACCTATAGGCACAGATTACTGAATATGTTAATACTATAGGTTAACCTATAGGTACTATACAATACAATTTTAAATACTTATTACGAATGGTAACGCGTAGTAGATTTTTGTAAACTAATACATAATACCAGAGCGCCAATAAAGAATTTTGCCCTCCCCAGAACCCATTAAATCGAAAACGTGAATAATAATTTTAGTTATGTTTCAATATTGGCTAAATATGATATCGCGTGAAGCCTTATAACTTATAATAAAAAGTCTAAGAAGTTTTTAGTTTTCGAAATTCCTTGTTCTCTGTGTCGTGCTCATATTTAAGAAGGTTCTCATACCTATCCTCTTTTTTAGTTTGGACCACAGATTAACGAAAAAACTTATCTATATGCAATACATATGACTTCCTTGGGTATAGGTACTTACATAATGAACATATTGTTTTTCTCTAATCTGCATTGCATCGAGCGCAGACGTAGTTATCGCGCGATGTATTTCGCCGTAGCCCGAAAAGTGTGATGCACTCATGATATACTGCCGGTAATGCAGGCGCACCAATTGCTATTTACTGTTTTTTGTTTTTTATGTTATAAATACAAACATGCATTACATTACTTCCTTATTGCTTAGTGCAGTGGGGATTGTTCAGAATGAAATAAAAATGATTGAGGTTCCGTACTCAAAGGGTAAATCCTTACTACTAAACCTCTTGTTCAGAATGAAATAAAAATGATTGGGGTTCCGTACTCAAAGGGTAAATCCTTATTACTAAACCTCCGCTGTCCGTCTGTCTGTCTGTCTGTCCATCAGACACCAGGATGTACTCATGAATCGTGATAGTTAGACAGTTGAATTTTTCACAGATGATATATTTCTGTTGCTATAACAACCGTGATCCGTATTCAAAGGGACAGATAAACAGACAAATAAAGAAAAAATTGGTTTTACTTCATATTGATAAGGAATTATAAATTAAAACTATTAAAATTTATTTTTGTAATCGCAAATAATATTCTTACAGTTAGTAAAACATATTTATTCGCCGACATGAAATATAACGCTACTGCTCCCTCCATTTTATTTAGCCCACGTCAGTCGCACAGCAGGCAAACAAATTGACTGTGTGTCCGCTACAAGTACATCGAGGATAGTCAACAGAGATGTTTTGCGCGCCAACTCAACAGCGAAAGTTCGTATATGAAGCCGCGCCATAATAGTAACAGAGTTTTGTTTCTTTAATCTGTGCATCCGGATAAACCCGAGATAAAATTACCGTCAGTAGCACAGAGCACATTTTTTTTCTCTCATCTATGATTAGTAGCTAAAATAAAACTTACCTTTTGACACTGGCTAAATACCTACACTATGTGTGGACCAAAATATAAAAAAAAACTTACTTCGAAGCCTTGAAGCGGCCATCTTGTTAAAATCCCGTTCCGTTTCATAATGAAATCTTAATCATTTTCACCAAAAAAAAAATTTACATTATTTAAAATTTAATATATCCTATGTTGTGCGCCGGGTTTTTCTAAGCTTATTAGTGAAAACCGCATGAAAATCCGTTCAGTATTTTCGGAGTTGTGCCGTAACAAACAAACAAACAAACAAACAAACAAACAAACAAACAGACAAAATGTCTAAAAAGTAGCTTAACGTGATCAGCGAAAAATTTCAAGCCAACCTGTGTCATTTTTTTTTCGATATCTTGCATTTACAGATTTTTTTATCTCTACAGTTTTATTATATGTATAGAATAGATATTTCACACTGTGCCCTTTCAGACCAAAACAAAAGCAAATCCTGTACGATGAGAAATGCTAGCATCCTTTTTATAAATTCACGCTTATTCAGTGTGAATTTATCCAACCCTCCAGACACCGAACATACGTCGATGTTCATCACACGAATATAAGTATTCTAGCTGGGAACCGAACCCATAACCTATAGAAGGCAGAGTCACTAGCAACTATGAAGCCAGTCATGCTGTGATATATATTGGTAATTGGTAAGTAACTAGTAAATAACTAATTATTCTAAAAGAACAAAGATTACTCACGAGTTCATTGATCATAATATTTTCCCGAATGAGTCATTGTTACTTAGAATATCCATTCCGGGAGTAAAGATCGTCACGTTACTCATTGCACGTTTTTTAAATCATCCTAGAGGGCGTTCATCCGTATGGTCATCCTTTCTATTTTTATAATTTAGTAATTCTACATTAGAGGCTGTATTGCCTAAATAGGATTCATCATCATCATCATCAGCCTGAAAACGTCCACTGCTGAACATAGGCCTCCCCCAAAGAGCGCCACTTCGTACGGCTGGTTGCCTCTTGCAGCCATCGGTTCCTTGCGGTTCTGAACAAGTCGTTGGTCCACCTAGTGGGGGGGCAGCCTACACTGCTTCTTCCAGTTCGTAGTCGCCACTCGAGAACCTTTCTTTCCCATCAGTTGTCAGTTTTACGAGTGGCCTTCAACTTGCCAATTCAGAAAGCTACATCGGTGACTTTAGTTATCTTGTGGATTTCATTTCGGATCTTGTCTCGAAAACACCGAGCATAGCTCTCTCCATAGCTGCGCACGCGCGGGAAATAGGATTACACAGCTGTTTTTATTCCAAATATGTACCAGTGAGCTTGTGCAAAATGGCATGGGATAGGTCATGTAACTGAGTTGGGGGTAAGTTGCTGTACTGCGTTTACTAAAACATGTACCTACAAATTATTTAGATAGACCTCACAGATCAGTTGGTAGCAGCTCCGCCTTCATCCGTAGGTTATGGGTTTGATTCCGACGGATTAATAAGATAGACAAAATTGGCCTCACAGCTCAGTTGGTAGTAGGTCCGCCTTCATCCGTAGGTTATGGGTTTGATTCCGACGGATTAATAAGATAGACAAAATTGGCCTCACAGCTCAGTTGGTAGCAACTCCGACTTCATCCGTAGGTTATGAGTTTGATTCCAACGGATTAATAAGATAGACAAAATTGGCCTCACAGCTCAGTTGGTAGCAGCTCCGACTTCATCCGTAGGTTATGGGTTTGATTCCGACGGATTAATAAGATAGACAAAATTGGCCTCACAGCTCAGTTGGTAGCAGCTCCGCCTTCATCCGTAGGTTATGGGTTAGATTCCGACGGATTAATAAGATAGACAAAATTGGCCTCACAGCTCAGTTGGTAGCAGCTCCGCCTTCATCCGTAGATTATCGGTTTGATTCGGACCGATTAATAAGATATACAAAATTTTTGTCTAGGCAATAAAATTAATACAATTACAACGTATTTCTACTACAAACGACATTGCAAGGTTTCCCATAAATATTCATATTGTAATAAAAAGTATGTTCTCATACCAAAAAGTGATTTCACAAGTTTATGAACGTCTTCCGGTAGATAATAGCCAACTCTTTACCCAGAAGCTACTTGTTGCACTAGTTCTGGTTATCTTCACGCAGAAAGTTGATAATGTGAAACAAAATAAGTATAAGTATATAAGTATTTGTTTCCACATGCATTGTGCACTCGATTTTATTGAATGGTTTGCTTAATACCTGTGTACTGCATTCTCTATACAATAAAAGTAATCAGGGATTAGTATTAGATTGACTAAATCGCAAAATGACCACATCGCGTAGCGACTAGTTCGCATCGCAAAGAGATGAAATCGCAAAATGACTACATCCTAATATGACTAATAATAATTCTTAAAATTACTACATTACTAAATTACCTAGGTTCATCATAACTTTATGCTTACAATACCTACATCGCAGAAAATGTTGGTAGACAAAGGTCTGAGTCACATAAAGTCTTGATAGTTTATAGACTAAATAAAAAAAAATATATGCCCTGAAAACGCTCTCCTGCGATAATGTTATCGAAAACCAGGACGTCAGTATCCTGGCACCACAGACATCTAATACTATAGATAGCACCTACTATCAGGTATATTCTGTGGTATTAAAGTTATCTTTATTTCGAATAAAATATAGTGACATAAGTGGTCATATCTTTCGATGTGTTAATGTTTCGGAACGCGTCTCGGTAAAACATACGATTTTTGACAGTTCAAATCGCGCCAATTCCAAATTCATTTCGCACGGTTTTGTTTTTGTTTCATAGAGAATAGAGTTTTGCAGATTTATTATGTAAGACAAGGAATTCGCGTGGTTTCGAAGTAAGGAATCGATACGGAATAATGGCCTTTGTTGTCAAAAGTACGGCCATCTAATTCTAATTTGGAATGGGGGCGGTAAGGCCTGCACTGACGTCCCGCTTGGGGTGTATTGTGCATTTCCCCCTCCAGCATCTACCCAAGCCAGCCCAGCTCCTTGAAGTAACGGAGTGCGGCTTTGGGGTGCTGGCACAACTGCTCCAGTGTTGGCGTCGCAGATGGTGGCGATGATGAGTGGTTACAAGGTTTATACGCTTGCTCACGCATTCCGGTTTTAATTCTTATCTCTTCCGTAGCCTCGCAGTGAAACATCACATGCTCTACGGTCTCGTCCTCCTGCAGGCAGCCCCTACAAAGCGGACTGTCTGTTGCTCCAGTTTTATTCAAATGATAATTTAAGTTGCAATGACCCGTAATAAGGCCTGTGATTAGGCGGAGGTCATGCCGCTTAAGCCGTAGTAAGTTATTCGTCACTTTTCGATTGAGAGTAGGAAAAGCTGACCTAGCATGTCTGCAATCAGTTCTCCTATCCCATAGCTTTTGCTGTTCTTTTTCCGTGTGACGATTCAAAAGATCTCGCACCTCCATCGCTGATGGTTTGCATAGTCCCAATGGGTCGTCAACCATCGCTTTTTTGGCTCCTTCTTTGGCAAGAGTTAGCAGAGAACTACAGAACAATAGTAAAATGGACGAAGAGCCATGGCTCGTGTCAGGGAAATATCGCGGCTGACACTCTTGCCAAAAAGTACGGCCATTTTAGCTAAAAAGAATTATCGTATGTAGTTATTTAGTTTTTTATTACAAGACACTGACCTACATTATAATATTAGGTTTCAGTACATGAAACAGGTAGCAAAACAATAGTGCCCTGTGCCCTAGTTTCTTATCACTATCAGCCACGACACCGGAAGTGATCTCTCACCGGAAGTCGAGCCTCGTAGGTCATGGAACCCGTACCACGATTATGCTTACACTAAAACGGTTTAGGCAGTACGTGAAGTCAATAGATTATAGAACAGTCCCAATTGGAAAATTGTGTGCAAAATCATTCAAGAGCATGAAGTTGTCTGAGTTCAGGGAGACTAAATAGTTGCAAATAAGTTTGTGTTTGCAAAATTGAAACAAACTTCTTTGCAACAAATGAGGGTTTGCACTAATTTGAATTACACATTATCATCAGCAACAATTTTTCCCGGCTTCTCATACATTTGTTAAATTCGTGTCAACTTAAAACACCAAATATTTGGTGCGTTTACTTGACACGAGTTTCACAAACTTACGAAATACTAGAGCTATAGTGAAAAGTGCGAACTAGGGAGCTGTCAAACTTTAGTGCAGGAGGCATAAGCTTATCAGAAACTCGTTTTCATGTAGATTGTAGATGTTACGTCAATTCCGTTGAATCTTGTATACTGTTTTACACTGCACTGGTTACGAAGATGTTATTTGCAAGTCGCCTCAATACATACAGAATGACAATGACACTCCTAGAATTGAATGTGCATTGAGCATGTTGCGATTGTTTCGTGCCCTATATTCAAAATTCAATTATTTAACTTGAATAAAATGCATTCGATTTTAGGCATTGTAGCGCTCATAGCAAATCACAACTAGCCGTTCCCCGATCGATAAAGTTAAAGCAACGTTCACTGTGGTCACTTTGATGGGAGGCCGCAAGAAGTGGTATTTGAAACATCATGCTTGGGAAAGCACGTTTAGGCATCAGTCTCAGTTGTTGTCACAATACAATAGTCATTAAGCCAAGTCAGAAGTCTTTATGGGCGGCTTGAAAGTCCTGACATGAACTGACCACTCCTACACGACAAGAAGAACTAACAACAAGCAACATGATCAGCAATTGCCTTCTTTTATAGTTATCCAAACCAATTGCATAGTTCATCATCATCATCATCAGCCCGTAGATGTCCACTGCTGAACATAGGCCTACCCCAGAGAGCGCCCCTTTGTGCGGCCGCTCACCTCCTGCATCCATCGGCTCCCCACGGTTTTCACCAGGTCGTCGGTCCACCTAGTGGGGGGGTCTGTCTACGCTGCGCCTTCCGGTTCGTGGTCGCCACTCGAGAACCTTTTTCCCCATCGGTTGTCAGTTCTGCGAGCGATGTGGCCTGCCCATTGCCATTTCAACTTGCTAACTTTAAGGGCAATATCGGTCACTTTAGTCCTTCTGCGGATTTCCTCGTTCCGGATCTTATCTCGCAGGGAAACACCGAGCATAGCTCTCTCCATAGCTCGTTGCGCGACTTTGAGCTTACTAATGAGGCCAACAGTTAGAGACCACGTTTCAGTTCCATATACATACGTATGTATGTTTGGTTTTACTAATTGTAACTAAGTAATGTATGTATGTACATATATTACTTAGTTACAATAAGAAAACCAAAAAAATACTGCACGTACTACGAGTCCCCCGCCTATTTATACCACGTATACCTAAGTATTGTCGACGGTGATGACCCGTTTTTGTATAGAAAACTCCACTTTTCAACATAACGACTTACTATCGTAGATCTGACCTATATGCATGTAAATTGTTATGATGTCCTAGCCTAACAGGAATATATTATGTGAGCAAAACAGGCTTTGATATTTTCTGGGACAAGGACTCTTGAGACTCCTTAACAAATAAGTATTTCTACATAGGTTACCTACTATTTGTTTTTCAGTGTGCACTGACGTTTATATTTTAGTCTCTGTACTTTTTCTGGTACCTTTTCAAAAGGAGAGGTTTGCCGTCTGATTTGCAAATCTATCTCGATCCTGTATCAAGGAAAATGAAAATAGCAGCCCTATAATTTTATTTTATTTTATTTTATTTTATTTTATTAGGGGGCTTACAGCTAACATAACAAATTAAGCATCAAAACAAACATAGAGAGCCAATTAAAAGCCTCCACAACTAGTTATAAAAATAAATGTTCATGCAATAGCCTAACACGAAATTAAACTAACTTAAGTAAATTATAACATTTACAAATCGACGAGTGGTTGCCGTGCATCACATTCGTTTTTAGGGGAAAGTGCCTTGCTCACCGACGCTACACTACTTGTGAAAAGGTCTATAAGCAAAAAATCAGACTTCATGAGCTTGTAGAAGGAAGTACCAGATCTTAAGATATAAGAGTTTTGGCGATGAACAGTGCGTGCAAATAGGACATGTAGCAAGTTTCTAGGACGTGAGTGTCGATGTGTAACATTCAGACAGATTTTTGAGACCAATTCAGGGCATTGGCATAATCTAAAGTAGACTACCTTAGATTATGCCAATAACAACAAAAAACGTATATCTGCTATATTTCTAAAAACTACAAGCGGAAGGAGATGAAAGCGAGCGATAATCTAACTGTTATGAAAATGGACTTCGTCTGCCATCCTACACGCTCCAAGTTGCAAGTCCATCAGTGCGAGCAAGAGAGCACACGATCACCATCTCCACCAGACTTATGCGATAAGGCTTTTGCAACCAAGTGTATTTCCTTATTCGAGTACGTCATTTCTCTACTACTGTGCCAATCATTATGATCTGGAGTTTGTAGGTATCCTATTTATTCTTCTCATCATCATCAACAACCTAAATACGTCCACTGCTTTCCTACAGAGCACCACTTTGCGCTGTCTGATCGCCTCTTGCATCCATCGGTTTTTTCAACTGATCATCGGTCCACGTCGGGGCTCCGCTGTGTCTTTCGGTTCGTGGTCGCCACTCGAGAACCGTTCTTCCCCATCGGTTGTCAGTTATACGAGCGATGTGACCTGCCTATTGCCATTTCAATTTCCTAATTATAAGAGCTATAACGGACTATTTAGTCCAAACTACTGATAAATATGGGTTTTCACCCGGGGGTTACCCTCATAATTAAAGTATGGGAATTTTTAAAGAATAGTGTTAGTAAAGTTCTTTCTAAAGGTATGTATGTTACCAATACCACCCTCAGTGTTGCAGATGTTCATATGCGGTGGTGACCACTTGCCTTATCCACTTATCGTAGAAAATATATGGTTATGTCTACCACATCAGATACCTACCATTCATGGAATGATATTAGCAATGGGAATACCCACTGGATTTTATAATCAATTGGGAAATTAGATCCATGGGAAATTCCGTCCCCAACCATTCCATGACATTGTTAGTTGTAATCAATTCAGAAGATACTTATAAGATTAATTTTCAACAAGTTGACAATTTAGTAGTAAGATTAAGATATCCAAGTACATATACTTTTATAAAATAGCACTACTGACGGTTTTGAACTCTTTGCTTTGGGTAGTTTTGGGTATATATTTCTCGTTAAGCCACATGCTGCCTCTGATTTTCATAATCACTGTGATACTATAACTACTACCGAGCAATAGCCTAGGTAGTAATTAGATTTACCCCACTTTTATACCTAGAAAATCGTAAGTGTTAAAAATAGCTTCTTTACAATTAATTATTTATTTAACTTTAAGATTGACTGCTACTGCTACTGCTATTGTGACTGTAACTACGACTGCTACTGCGACTGCGTCTGCAAAAGCGACTGTGACTGTGGCTCACGAAAATGCGCTCGCGCGCGTAAGTTTGATGAATTTATCCTATGTTGTGTGTGTCTTCGATTACTAGAGGCGGCTAGTGAGTTGTGGGTTTACCTGTATCATTTCCCAGGATCTCATAATTTTGACACCTATTTCCATATTATAAGTAATTAAAAATAAACCCCCTCAAGGAAATTTTTACGATAACATTTCATAAAAAAACATACAAGTTATCTGGGTTGTGGCCCCAGATAATAAATAATACCTACAGTAGATGTGGCTAAATTAAACAAATGACGATCAGAAAAAGCAAACCAACTTAAATCTAGAACATTAATTAGACGGTATGATGCCTACCACAGCACAATACAATCAAACGTAGGCATATTATAATTCAGTTAGCACGGGGCGTCGACCGGCGCCGCGCGGCCGCGTCCCCGTCCCCGACCTTATTACTGCGCCTCTTGCGGCCCACGGTAACCTCGATGTCCATCGATTCCTACAATGCGTTCCATTTACCAGACATTTTATACAACTAAGTAACGGAGTCCTGATTAAACAAAGGCTTCTTTTCGTATATTTAGCTTACAGTCTCGTCTTACTACTTATGATGTTCGGTAGGATTCTGTAGCACACGTATTTACTTACTAAACTGAAAATGGTTAGTTCATGCAAAATATGGGTACAAAGTATCCTACCAGCTAGCCACCAGCAACCAATGTATGATTTCCTTGACTCTTACCTTATTAGATTATCACCTAATCTGCGACTATACCGTGATACATATTACTCTATTAGGTAACTATTGCGTGCCGACACTGACTTGGTCAAAGCTAAATGCACGATGTTTTTGAAAAACCTTATGCATACAACTTAGAACTTAGACTTAGAACAACGCATCAGGCAAACCAGGGATAAAATCTAGTTAATCGGATATGGGGTAACCTTATCCGTATACTAATAAAAACCCTGTCTATTTGTTTGTTGGTATGTTTCTGTGGTTGTTACGTTTTCATATATGACGGCTAAACGGATATGGATGAATTTTTTTTGCACAATTTGCCTACACTTTAGAGATCAACATAAATACTTTTAAACCCGGAAAACTAAAGAGTTTCTTAGGTAAGTGCAGGTAAAACCGCTGGACAGCTCTGGTAGCAATAACGCTTGTACTTATCACTGAATCCCAGGTATTTTGGGAATCTGTTGTACCTATCAATTTCAGTCATTTTGGGATTGATGCTGTTAGAGATTTATGCGTACCGTATTAGGTATTCTGAGATTGGTTCTAACTTCTAACAAACCAGATGCTTATATTATTATAGTGACTAGGTACTTATCAATGCAAACAGTTTTTGTCTCGGTATAATGTACAATCTACGCGATACTGCTTATTTTAGTAACTGCGCAACTGAATGACTGAATTTTAATTCAAAAACAGTTTGACAACAGCTTTTCGTGTTTTTCCACGAGACGTCGAGCAAAAACACTAAAAATAAATGCGTCAGAGCATGAAACGATCAAACCAAGAGTGATCTCAATCCACTGGACTGACATCAAATAACGTCAGCCAGGTAAATATTTAGTGCATTGTGCGTACTTGAATACTTGCCAATGATTGTTGGACTCGATCGAAAACTGTTGCTTAATTTATTATTTAAAGAATTTACCAGGTCTGAGCTATTTTGGGGAAGGGCATCTTTTCTGGTGCAAGATCGACAGGTCTTACGACCTTGTGTTCAATTACAAATAGTTTTCTTTGTCACTTTGCTGATTAAAATGCAAGTCATGCGGGTGAAACTAGGAGTCTTACAGACGAGAACTCAGTTGTAAAATGGCTGATTTAAATTAGAAGGTTAACAATCAAACAATAATTAGTCATTCAAGAAAGCAAGGAGTAGTTGCGGAGAAAACGTCACACTAGTTTTGTTCAATTACCATGAGTTAATTCACAATTTCGAATTTCGAATTCAAATTTCGTGGACAATCGACATTAGTATAGAATATACCTAGTGGTAACCCGTCGTTTCACCCAAGGTGGACATAGTACGCTATGTGTTATTTAGAAATATTTATTCCATATTTCATCAAAATCGGTTTAGTAGTTACCAAGATATAAGATATCAAACATTCACACACAGACAAACTTTCGCATTGATAATATTAATAGGTATTAGTAGGAAATATTAGGAATTAGTAGTTAATTAGTAGGATGGATTTAAAATTGCAAACCACTCTTATTAGTACACACTTGTGCCTAGGTGTAAGTTTTCTTAAAATCTTAAAATAAAATAAAATACAAAGATATTATAACTGTTTCTAAAAACTTTAGCAACCAGTAGGTTTTGAACCCGCGTGCCTCTCCGGATTAGACGCTCTACCAACTGAGCTATAATCGCGCATTTCCCATTGGCTACGAAAATCATTTTAGGTACCAAGAGTACTAACAAAGCAGCCTTGGTGATATCTATAGAACCTATGTTCGAAAGGTAAGCTGTTAGTCAGTACTTGGTAATAATTCCAGTGCTATTGCTTAATCAGTACTGAATATAGGGCTAATGATCAACTCGGTCAGGTAATTAGTGAATGAGTAAAATTTATAACTACTTTGCAATTGCACGTATTACTACTTAGTTCTTACTAAACATATACAGCAGGCTTACCACAAAGTAAAACAAGCCCATAATGTTTCTTGGTGTTAATATTTCAAGGTTACAATAATATTGACGGGCCCGATAGCTCAGTTGGTAGTATCCCTGCCTTCTGAACTGAGGGCTGTGGGTTCGATTCCTGCCCGGGACAAACATTTGTGTGATGAACATAGATGTATGTTCTGCGTCTGGGTGTTATATTGTATTCTATGTATGTATTTACAAACAAAAAAGTATATAAGTATTGTATCAGTTATCTGGTTCCCATAGTACAAGCTAGATGGCGATGTGTGAAATGTCCCACACATATTTATATTTATATTATATTTATTATAACGAGACGTCTACATTTTTATATGGCGTTATCACTGTCGCACGTCAGTGTCAACATGATGTAAAGGTAACAATAATATAACATGACAGTTGTATAATGTATTTGAGTGAACGATTTAACGTGACGTCATCAGAACTGCTCTGCGTCAACAACATTACAGTATTCTTACTTTTATGTCATTTGTCAATGTATGATTGAAGTAATAATGCTATAAGACGTTGTGGTTGCTCCCCAGTACTAAATATTAAAAGTTCTCACACCTTTAAAATTATGCTCAATAAAACAAATCGTTGGCAAATAAATCAATATCACATTTTATTTGTCACATCCATAAAGCGAACATCTTTTCCACCGCAGAGACAAGGCGACAAGAAAGCAGACTTTCACTGTAAACCGATGCTTGCTCCTTGCTATGTCACACCTCATTTGATTTCTTGAAACCAGTGGTGTATTAAGATAATTCTTTACTCAAAACAATACATTTTGTGGTAAATTACAAAGGCAATCATAAGACATAAGTGTACCGGCAAAGGACAAACCCGTGAGAACTGATGTATTAGTATGATCTAGTTATTACTATGATGACTGAGCATGATGCATTATAATCAAACATTATGTATAACTTACTTCGACTAAAGGTGGTATATAATATGACAACATTCTCATGAAAAAACTTTGACAGCTATTCCCAGGTTGAGATAACTCAGACTGAGTGCGTTACAGGAATATCTAACAACAAATCAATAACAAATGAAACTTCACTCGCTCAATAAAACAACAAAAAATCCATTTTCAAACTTTCCTTATCTGAAATTTTTTGAAAGAAAAAAGTTCTCTATTATTTACCCCCAATCTACCTTTAATTTAGACAGCCCACAGACTCAGTAATCGAATAACAGTAATAGTTGACTTGGTGCAGGACTTGTATCGTCTATTTAGTTTGTGGGTGCAGGTTACGCAGTCAACTATACTGAATATGTGGTAGTTTATTCCGGTATCCATTTCATCGACGAGTCCGGCACTGTTGAAGGGCCACAGTTTATTGAGCATTAAACCACTAAGATTTATTACGCTGGTACTAAACACAAACGAAATATGCTTCGAGTTGATAGTTAACCGGTGCTTTCCCATATGTAGGTTGCGAAGATTTAATGGTTGGTTTGTATTATATGTATTTAGTTTCAGAAGTACAATTGAGTAAACACCGTTTATAGGGATTCAATAACAATATGAAGGCGTAACCGCAGGCGCAGCCTCGGTAAGTACTACCTAGATAGCACCTTATCTTCAACTCTAACCAGTCGACTTCCACAGGCTGACGAGTGCGCATTCATGCCAATAAACATTAGATTCCTACCTAGTAGTAAGCCTACCTAGTAAATTACGACCTAGTGGTAGTTTTACCTAATTCGATAAACTAAAGCACGGCGTCGCTGAAGAACAAATTCAAGTAAACCCAAAATGATAGGTACGTACAGGAATCGTTTCTGTAACTCTAACAAATAAATTAGATGACCTATTTATTTGTTTAGCGGTGTTACATTGAATATTCCTATCATTTTAGAAAGCGGTCATTTCATATTTCCACCTAATTCGACAGCCTCTGTGGTGTTTGGGTTGAGTAAGTCGGCTCATAGCCCAGAGGCGGCGGGTTGGATTCTCGCGACAGGCTCAGTACTGTGCACAGCAAAAAAGATGTCAAATATACTTGTCCTGTGGGTAGGGGTTGTAGGACCATGGTGTTCATAGTTCATGGGTCCGTAGATACACGAAATCCTAGTTAGGATCCAGGATCTATGTAATTGATCGTTGGGCGTCATTAAAAACAAATCTGAGTAAATAAGGCTGGTCAGAAACGCATAAGCATGTATTGTAAAGGTCTGTATATATCTTACTTAATGCTTTAGGAATTCAAAGATAGATTGCAAGATTGCAACGTTAATACAATGTGGCAAATATTCATGGCTATATTAATCTTCATCATTATTCCATTTATCCTTATGCGATTATATCAACGTCCTCACATCAGTCCAATCTGACCTCGTCACCAAGTTTCCACAAGTGTCTCGTCCTACGCGAATTTCCAACTATCGAGTCATATTATAACCAACAATGAACTCCACCGACGTCAGTTGTCTTATAATTAGACGAATTATCATCTCGATTGGCATTCGCTGATCGTTTGGCAAGTTATTTATGGATGATGTAAAACGCCTTCGTATAATTTGGTTACTGTAGAGGTAAAATTTGGCTCGTCTCAGTGTCTTTTCTGCCAGAACTCGAGTGTTGGTTGTAAACCTATCCAGACCTTTCCAAGTTTACTATAAATCCTAAACACTTGAGAAATGTATTTATTACTCTACCATTAGCACATTTACGTACTTATGCATATTGGATTTTAATCATCATCTTAATCATCTACTGCTGAACATCTGGTTTCACCAGAGCGATCTGGTGGAAACCGCTGACCCAATGATTGATACAGGAGGCGAGCAGCCGCTTGAAGTGGTGATCTCTCGAGGAGGCCTATGTTCAACAGTGGACGTCTTCGGGCGGTTGATGATGATTATGATGATGATGATGATGATGATAACGAACATAGGCCTCTATTCTTTAATGAACCCGATCATCTTATCCAAATACTTCAACAGTTGGTCGGTGCAACTTCCAAGTCGTCACTCCTTGTCGGAAAGTGTGTTCTACGAGTATGTCCTACCCTACACTACCACATTTTCCAAGTCATAGTCTCTGGTCGGCGGCTAATATGACCTGGCAGTTTGTCTATTGAGTGACCTATATCGATTGCCTTTGTCCTTTGTCGGATTATCTCATTTCTATAGTAAGTATTTCCAACATTGATACGCAGCTTACACGAGTTTTTTGAAGTAAAACTCAAATCTTTACATAGATAGTTCTGGTTGATGACTTCACTCCATTTCTAATAAACTGAAATGAGTAACTTTGTATACTTTGTCCTTAATCATTCAACTGCCATTGAAAGATCTTTTCCTTATTTTAAAAGTATCCTCGTACCTAAATCATAATTATAATCAGGCTAAGCTTCTTTTCTCTTATCATTAGCTTGGTGTTGTGACCTACGGACGTATGTAGTACAAACTTGATGTATATAGTCTACAGTATTGTATGTAAGTAAGCAAATGATCTCATTATCCGCTATAAATCCACAGTTTACAGTTCAGTCAGTGGCATAACGCACGCTGCCTCCGGTCGGAAGATGAAAGGCGTATCGCTTTCGAATTAGATCACAGCTAGATCACAATGTATCGATCGACGGCAGTGAAACGCGTAGATGGACGCGCTCCAATGTTTACCACTTTGACACTGTTTACCAAATCCGTTTACTTGTAAATCATAATTTGAATATTGATCATCATTTATTTAACTCAAAAATTAACGTAGCCTTATATAAAACGTTAGCGTTATCAGTTTTCCTACAACATAGTATCAGTTCATTAGTTTTTTTTCGGTTTGGCCATAGTGTGAGTATTTCCTAACTTCTTTTTATTAAATCATCTTTGGGAATAGGTACTCACCTATTCTAAAAACATCATGAAGTCTTCAAACCTAGACTAAACAAATTTCTTGATTGATCTATTTTCAACGCTTATTTGGAAATAGCGATTAGATATGCGTAGTTCGTAATGTGTCAATCAAAAAGCCTAAAATATACTACATACACACATACACACACACACACACACACACACTATGGAAGCAATAAAAATCTGAATCTGAATATCTATATTTTGATATTTTCCTTTTTCTGTATTTGAATATGGTGGTCATGGGCCACCGGACTACAATAGAAGTGTCAGACAAACTCCAATATTTTATTTCATCGTATCACCCAATTGCATTGGCTACTAATTGCTTAATTACTTTTTACTTGGATGATATAAGATTTTGTAATAGTAGGTAACACTTTGTACGCGCGTAACATAATGTTATTTGTTACATGATTACGTACGAAAAAATGCAAAATTGCTGGTAGCATCGAACTAGACAAAGAGATAAAGTGACAAAACATTGAGTAGCTATCCGAGTGGTCACATTAATAGCCAAAAAACACATCAATGCTGAAACTTGGCCATCGCTCTAAAACGCCACTTTGGGCGCTTATTAGCAGTACCCGATTAAAGAAATAACAACATCTGAAGCACAGATAACTATAAGCAAACACACAAAACGATTGGTAAAATCGTTTCAGTGGTAAATTTTCCGATAAACATTCTTACCGCAATCGTAAGGGATTCCCCGAAATGTTATCATATGGGAACTTTACAAAATTGTAGGTAGGTATAATTGATATTGCTTTGAATAACCTAGGTTTTTTGTACCTATTTGAAATTGAAACCCCCGTAGAATACTCACAAAAATCCTGTAAGTAGATATTTCACGAATCTATAGCCCATGCAGGAGTTGCAGGTGTCACTTACCTGAAGTTTAGTATTTATGTAGTGTATGTAGTTAAAAGATGTGTTAATACAGACAGAAGTCATAAAATTAATATTTTTAAGTCTATCTGTAAACTCTTTACAATTTTTTTCAACATAACCACCCTTTTCTTCCCTAAATTTTCCGGCCGCAATACGGCATCAATATTATGAAGTACGCAGTACGCACCACATAAAGGGCCCGATGTAATACGTGACGATATGTGACCAACGACCAATAAAAAGGGAACTTAATAATAAAACGTTATGAGCTTTTCGGAAAATTGCTTTCATCGGTTCAGGTCAGCACAAACAGGGTTTATTTAGGTGGTCGTATTAAGATTACATAAAAATAATAAATTAGATATTTATCCTTTTCATATTGCGATGAGGTTGCTTTTCGTTGGATCTTTCAGCAATTTTTTAAGCTACCAGGGCGGCTGATGAGTTCGCGGCCTAGGTTACTTAAGGAAAGAAAAGTTTAGTTTTTTAATTTTTATTTTTCAATATAATCACCCTCAAGTGAAATACACTTCTCACATCGTGAATACAATGCCTTTAAACCATTGAAAAAATATTCTGAAGATTTCTCTTGAAAATGACTCTCCACGGCTGACTTCATTTCGTTGTCATCCGAAAATCTTCGCCCTCTTAACTCCTTTTTTAGTTTCGAAAAAAGAAAAAAGTCACTGGGAGCCAGGTCCGGACTATAGGGGGGACGGTCAATTTCTGAGAACCCAGTGGCTTTTAAAGCATCCCTCGAAACGCGAGCGGTGTGAACGGGCGCGTTGTCTTGCAGAAACAACACACCGCGCGCCAATTTGCCACGTCTCTTCTGTACGACTGCTTCACGTGCCTGACCCAATAAATTGGCGTAGTATTGACTTTTCATAGTAGTTCCTTTAGGCAAGTAATCAATTAGTAAAATTCCCTCGCAATCCCAGAAAATAGTCGCCATAATGTTAGAGGCCGACTTTTCCACTTTAAACTTCTTTGGTGGTCTTTCTACTTTTTTAATCCACTGCATAGACTCTTGTTTGGACTCCGGATCGTACTGACGAATCCAGGTTTCATCTACTGTCACAATGCGGTTACAAACACCATCCAAATCGTTCTGACACAACTCCAAAAAATCCGTACAAGTCGCCAGTCATCGTTGTTTGTCGAATGGTGTGAGCATTCGCGGTACCCACCGCGCACAAATTTTTTTCATGTGTAAATTTTGGTGTAAAATTTCTCCGATCTTCGATCGCTCTTTACTAATCTGTAACTCTTCAGCTATCTGCCACAATTTTATTCTTCGATCAGCCAATACAAATTTTTCAAATTTTTTAACATTTTCTTCGGTCACTACTGTCACAGGGCGGCCCGGGCGGGGGTCGTCTAGACAGCTCTCTCTTCCTTGTTTAAAAAGTCGAGCCCATTTTTTACCATTGTATATGATGGCCCGGAATCCTGAAGAACCGATGACATTTCTTCAAAAATGTCTTTCCTCTTTTTACAAGGAATTTAATCACTGCGCGGTGCTCAAAATTGCGAGAATTTTCAGTTTCGGTCGACATGGTATTGTTGCTTGTTCCAGGTTTGAAGTGTAAATGAACCAAATTGAACAAATGGGTGTTATTTAATAATAATAATAAATAATAAATATTTATTTGACTAAAGAAATAATACAAAATGTAAAATAGGTACATCGAAGCTTGTTACAGTGTAAACAGGATACATTATGTAAAGGAACTCTGAATCCCACACTAGGACGACCTGTGTCGTGGGATTTAGTGCCTTCCGATATCAACATTTTATAAAATGTACGAGTTGACGTAACGCAAAAAATAATAAATAAATACATAAAAGTAAAAAAAGGTAACAAAGTAAAAAAAAAAAAAAAAAAAAAAGTAAAATAAGTACATTTTGTGAAAAATAAACAAACAAGGCAAACATCTCAGTTTTGCGGTGGTGCATGGTGGTGTGTACTGTGTGCTGTGTGTTGTGTGTAGAAGATGAGAGGCGTGGTATACGAAGTTTGTCGTGGGTACTGCGATTTATACGAATGGATGCGTGTATGTGCGGAAGAAATGACTGTAATGTACAAGGGGGTAGATGCGAGTGCGTTTATTGACGCCAGAACGCTTTTGATGGAATGGTAATTGTCTAAGACCTTCCATTCCGAATACAGAAATAGCGCTGGTCTCATAAGAAATATAAATAATAAGTAAGTATTGTTACTACTATCGATCAATACGGGGAACGCAGGTTAAATATCAGAGGGAAGGTAGTTACATTCTTAACAGTGGTTCGTAGTCACAATAGGTAGTTTTTGCAATTGTAGGTTTGTATTTTCAGATAGAATGGATAACTTTTTTTTTTTTTTTTTGTGTTCGAAATTCGACGAAATGGTACTAGAATTTTAATTATAAGTGAATAAAAAGTATATATTTATACTATTAATAAGTGCCGCAAGTTGTGCTATCAGTAACGAGATGATACTTTTTCGCTAAGTACCTTAGGGCGCGAACTTATCAGCCGCCCCTCGTATAAGTAGGTATCAAATCAAACAAATACACGGCCCTCGATGGGAGGTCACCATGGTTATGGACCATGGACATCTGTAACACTAGACGTGCCACAAATGCCCTGAAATATATTCTCATGATCTTTTTAAAATGCTGCTTATTGTAGCACCTTAGGAAGACACTGATTTAACTTGCTATAAAAGCTTCACCCGCTTCATACGTTCTTGCAAGATGTGGAATAATCTTCCCCCAGAATTATTTCGGAAATCCAATATGGAGTCTTTTTAAAAGGAGTCTTCAATGATGAGTCTTCCTGAGCTGCCGATTCATTTGACACCCGGTCTTATAGTATTTTTGTTGTTTGACATGACTATCATTTGCTATCAGGCGGGGGGCGGGTTGTTTGCTTATTTGTCATTTACTGCCTTAAAAAAGTGGCCCTGTGGTCCCAGCGGGAATAGCAGCGAGAATCTTGCAAATATCTTCTGACCTAATATTTAGTATTTTTGTTTTTTCAAATCGTGGAAAAAATAGAGCTATGGCTAAAATCGGTTTTCCCGTGTATACCGTCACTGGTTTGTAGCTAATTGATTAGGTCATTCCAAAATAGATTTTTAACAGTAATACCTATCAGTAAATACTAACCGCTCTCCGCCTAAACGAAACATACAGTCATAATGCTTTACCTATATAACCCGTTTAGTTATATGACGAACCTAGTTTTCTTACCAATAGGTAATTAACTTTGTGCCATATGTGTAGTGTGTACTAGTTACATCATAACAACTTTAATTTGCTGGCTAGTACTTAGCTATAAATATAATATAATATCGCTACGCATCGCACTGTCTAAGGCAAGGCAGGCCTATCTGATAGCTGTAAGCCTTAGCCTACTTAACAGACTATGCGTAGTTAAAACATGATTTTGTGTTACATATTACTTGAATGTTTTGTATATTTTTATTTATTTCAAGTCAGATGAAAATGTCTTAGGGATGATGAAGTCTATCGCTAGTATAACCCTTCAAACTAATAAATAATATAAATAAATATGTGTGGACAATTCACACATCGCCATCTAGCCCCAAACTAAGCATAGCTTGTACTATGGGAACCAGATAACTGATACAATACTTTTATACATTTTTGTTTGTAAATACATACATAGAATACAATATAACACCCAGACGCAGAACAAACATCTATGTTCATCACACAAATGTTTGTCCCGGGTAGGAATCGAACCCACAACCCTCAGTTCAGAAGGCAGGGATACTACCAACTGAGCTATCGGGCCCGTCGTGACTGGAACTGGAACATCAACGAATGCAAAGTGACACTAAATGATGAAAATATTACAAATTTTGTTGATGATGATGAAGATGATGATTATGTGTGTTCTCTACTATCCGTGTTTCCGTCTCTCCAATGCTATATCCCCTTTAGAACAGAGGGACTGAAATAGACTAATCAGCGAAACGGTTAGCTGCTCAGGAAAGATGAAAAGGTATTTATTATGGGCATGATGAATACTATAAAAAATGAACAAGTAAATATAAAAACTAAATTAAATCTAAACTAAGTACTTATCTAAAACGAAAACTATCTAAACTTATAAAAAATTAAATATTTATTATTAATTCTTAAAATTTTAGCAACCAGCGGAATTTGAACCCGCCCCTCCAACTCACCGGATCATTCCTTTGAGTAAAGATTAAGGTTATCAGCTTTGATGCTGAGCACTGTCAATGGATGGATCGATCTTTGATTCATTCACAGGTATGATGGAGATAAGACAATGGGATAATGGTAGTGAAGAAACATATCGTAAGGCTACCGCAGTATTGTTTTAGGACAGTACTAGACAACCTCTGCTGTACATAGGCCTCTCCCATAGAAAGCCACTTCGAGTGGCTGCTTGTCTCTTGCATCCATCGGTTCCCCGCGGTTCATCAGTCCACCTAGTGGCGGCCGGCCAAGACTGCACATACAATGGGCCATGGCTTTATCAGAACATTTTTGCCCAAAATTCCATTTATTAAAAAATCCAAATAATAAATAAATGCACGCGTAAAATATTTCCTTTATCTGACTTATTAAGATAACAGTGGCATTGAGAATAGAAATCATTACTTTCTACACAGTGTAAAATTCCTATTACAAAAGGCATTGCACACGTACAAAGCGATAAGACCCACCCAGTAAAATCAGCTGCATTAGTTCAATTTGGTACTTTGTCTCAATCACATATTAGAGGCTACCTTGTAACTGAATGATCAGTCCGTTTTTTATATCTAGACACAGTACTTTAGTGTATATGTGTGAACACTGAACAGTTGATCGTACTTGCAAAATGTTGTAAGTAATATGCCGATATGTGAGTTACCAGATAGCGTGTGATGAAGTAACTTTCTTAGAGTTGACACACCTAGGTTAGTGTAATTGGTAGACCGGGCATTTAATGAGGGCTTGAATATCTTTGAGTTGCAATGTAAATAGTTATTTGCTTTTGCATCATGAATAATGTAGCCTCATACCCTACTTATAGGATTTAAGGAAATAAGTAATGAGTTTTTTAAGATAGCTTAAGGTTATCTAATTAATTTTGTTAAACTGGATCAGAAGTTATTAGTACTACATGTACGAAATTCAAACTAAAGATAATATTTATAGAAAATAAAAATAAGACGTAGTTCTCAACGAAATTTAAAAAAGATAAAGTTGGAGAGATTCCTTTGGCTCAAGACTTTTTTCCTGACTGTACTAAAGTCTATCCTAAATAAAAACGATACAAGAACCTGAACATTAGAAACTAAACTAAGAAGGACGAATTTTATAAAGAAACAATCGAAAACGATCCAAAATAAAGATCCACGAATCTCATCGAAACGATTGAAAGAAATACACTAGAGATGCAAGAAAGGCCAACAAAAGCATATGAACCAGTCGTAACATTCATCAAAATATCAAGTAGTGTCATGCATTGAGTTCAGTTAGTTGACAGATGGACAAAAATTCACCACTGTGGTACACTTTTTAAATACAAATTCTATTACCATGGCTGAAGCAGCATTTGACTGGCCATTACCGCTAGTACCTATACTACATCTGAAGTCGTTTCCACTACAGACAACCTCCACACCAGTGGTTATCAGTTTTATGGTAGCTGATATTCCAGCGGTGAAATGGAGCGACGACGTACCGCAAATTAACTAATAGCAACTAAAAAAGTAGAACCAAATACCGGACTCAGTGGCGTGCCATGGGACATCAGTGTACTAGCGTAATCTGATGATTATGATAACAATTTACATAATGGTCCACTCTAAAAAAGAGTTAGCCACATACATACACGTCTTGTCTAAAGCTAACATAATTATTTACTCACACCTAACAATTTGTTAACCGCATTTTAGTTGACTTGGCACTTGCCAAGCGGTTAGCACATTTTGTACAAGAAAGTAAGAATACAATACCTTTCAAGAAATATAGTGTACTAGAAATAAATAGCATCGTCACAGAAACCTTGCTCTATGAAATGACGCCTTTTGCTACAAGTAGATAAAACTCAAATTATTATGGAAGTATATATCGTTTCAAAATCGGTGATCGGATTTATTATTTACAACCAAAAACACAAAAGTTACTTCAATAATTTTATACAGATTTGTTTAAAAGCAGAACAATGTAACAAAAACAAACACTTGCCACCAAAAAGGCTACAAGTACACAAAATAATTCTCCTAACCGAAAACCTGTCAGTATACAATAAAAAAAAGCTATATGAGTTTGTTATAGCTACTGCTAATAATCTGTAGAACCCACCGAATTTAAATATTATTCATCAAATATGAATTTTTAAATTTGATCTAACATTACAAATTACCCTGGAGTCATCCGAAAATCATTTTGTCAGTGTTTATGATACAAATAAATAAAGTGGAGGAATATAATAAAAGCTTGTAAAAAGTGAGCTGTTTTCCCTCACGTGTCATTTATCTTGGCACGAACTACATATAATGATACGTTAGTAAATATCTACTAATATACGCATCCGGTACCGATCTCCTATACAAAATGTCAGCTCTGTCGTTAAACTATCACAGCAGCCCTACCACAAACTAATACAAAACCATAATGGTTTGTGACAGTAATGCTTCAAGGTTACAATAATATTGTTCGAATTCGTACCATGAACTTATAAAGTACTCCGGCGCGAGAACGAGACGTCTACATTTTTATATAGCGTTATCACTGTCGCACGTCAGTGTCAACATGATTAACGGTATGGCATGACAGTTTTATTTGAGTGAACGATTTAACGTGACGTCATCAAAACTGCTCTGCGTCAACAACATTACAAAATTCTTACTTTTATGTCATTGTTCAAAGTATGATTGTAGTAATAATGATATAAGACGTTGTGGTGACCCCCTGAACTGTATTTTGACGGTTCGTTAAAGGCAGATGGTACTGGTACGAGATTCCTTTGACAAGACAATCTCCTTTTCAAAAAGTTTTATTTGGCTGTTATTAGATTTGCGTTTGACTACCAACTCGCCTGATGGTAAACGATGTTGCCGCCGAAGATGGAGCACGTAAATCTAGAAGATAGGTGAATATTATTCACTCTGGCCTTGAAGACACCTAAACAGAAAAAGTACGAGAGACAGTAGAACTTCTTACTAAACTAATGCATTCGCAAAATTAGATACTTATTCAAAACCGTCATGTGTGAACATTTATAAAAAAATTTCGCCGCCAATTCTCGTTTATAATGATTGTATACTTCAGTGCGCCGTAGGCGGGGAGCCGATGGATGCAGGAGACGAGCAGCCGCTCAAGGTGGCGCTCTCTGGGGGAGGCCTATGTTCAGCAGTGGACGTCTATGGGCTGTTTGATGATGATACTTCAGTGCATACTTACGTGTAATCCTAACTGATTTCGTATCAGTATTACTGTAGGTATTATTTTATTATCTGTGACATTAATTGCCGTATAATTACAGACACATTTCATATTTATGATGTAAACACAAAACTATGCATAACAGCTTACACAGAGATAATATGTAATGGTGTAATTGTATAGGTTACAAAACTAACAGCAAGTATGGGCGAGGTAATTTTGCATAATAATATAAATGTAGTTATTCTAAAATAAATAGTAAACTTTCTGAGGCAACTGAGTTTCCTTTCAATTTGCATTCATTTAGAAGACGTATTTAAAAATACTTACCGATAATAATCTATTTAGAAAAAAAATATAGGTGTATATATAATAATTTGAACAACAGGGCGGTTATTCTCTATGGAAACACAGATTTCACACGATACGAAACCACGTCGTTATCGTGTCTTGTTCAAATCGTGTCACAGCGTCAGATATACCTTCACTTTACATTAAAGATATCTTTATTTTGAATAAAATATATTGATATAAGTGGTCACACCTTTTGATGTGTTGATGTTTCGGAACGCGTCTCGGTAAAACATACGATTTTTGACAGTTCATATCGCGCCAATTCCAAATTCATTTCGCACGGTTTTGTTTTCGTTCCATAGAGAATACAGTTTCGCAGATTTCTTATGTAAGACAAGGAATTCGCGTGGTTTCGAAGTAAGGAATCGATACGGAATAATGGCCGAGTTAAGAGGAGCGTCCTATTATTTGTAAATGTTATTGCCGTTGTCGCTTTGCTCTCCACACGTAGTTCGTATGATAGTGACAATAGAGACCATGAGTGAATTTACGTAAATTAATCGTTTCGGGCGCCAGCAGTTTTCACCTTCTAACACTTGACAAAAAGTTTTGATGTTGATGTCAATCGTTTGGATAGATTATACTCATACTTGTACGTCTTGATTATTTTTTTATTTCTATATATTTTATTTCTGGTTAAAACTAAGTACCTACTTTTTTCTTTGTAACTTTTACGCCTTAAATTCTTTGGTGGCTATAAATACAAAGATATTGTAAATGCTTAAAAAAAGACGAAACAAGCATAGTTTTTTACTGGGTAGACAACATATAAAATCTTTAAAATCGGACAACATAATAGAGGTCGAAAAGCGTTGATAATTTTTGTATGAATAAAAGGGTAAACGCTCCCCTTAAATAAAAAAAAGTGATTAAAACGAAAAACGATGTAGTTATAAAGTGACTATGTTTGTCTTATCTATCTCAATCTTATCTTAACAAAACATTAATTTAATTATGTTATCAGTTGATACATTAGTTATATTATTTTTTGAAAAAACATATTATTGATATTGTCATATAATAATTTGTATTACTACTTAATCTCTTTCTTCTGTAATCTAAAGTTACAACCTACTCAAAAGTCATGTTTTTCTGTATTTCTGGAAAATAAAATCTGATTCTTATTGTGAAGTCTAATTTTGTATTTCATTTATTATTCCATCATCTACAGCCTGAAGACGTAAACTGCTGAACATAAGCCTCCACCACAAAGCGCCACCTTGAGTGGCTGCTCGCCTCCTGCATGCATCGGATCACTTATTACTCTTATTAGTTATCGATAACAATTTTTTTACTTGTCCAGCTTCATAGTTATCGCACGCAGCCTAGGTATACTTATCCCGATCGCACCCAGACGGCGCGACACATCTAAACATATACTTACATAGTTCTACCTATCACTGTGCAGGTCTTGGTTATTTTCCACGTAAAACCCTTCTACACTGAAGACTTTATCTCATTGCCATTAGACTCAATGTACAACTTTACTTGCGGTCCTTACCCCCAATAGAAATAGTAGGTTTTATTACTTATCTGTCATTGGAAATATTATTTTTATTATCTTAGTGAATTAAATGTCGCCACGATTTAAATGTTGGGAAAGTAAGTAGAGATGTCTATAAGCCATTCTGGCTAGTTTACAGGTAGGTAGTGTAGTAGTATGTAGTAGTTAGTTTGAGTAATAAGGCACATTGCTCATCAAAGCAAAAAAAGTTGAGATGTCTTCAACTAAGTATTTTGTAACTAAATCTTTGTATTAATATTATGGAACGGCTATATATATCATACAAACTATTTACAGTAATGAGTTTTCCCTTAGAACTCATTTTCGATGTCCTAATTCTGCGGCGAGGTGAACCTCTCACCATATCATATCAGATAGCCCCCACAATTCAAAATTATGATAGTGCAACTGTTTAAAGCAAGCAGCTTTACTACCGAGCCGGTTTCACGTAGGTAAATACACAGTTGTAGAAATGTAATCTGTGGAATGTGTCCTTTCCTATATAACTACAATTCTTAAACCATTTTCTATTTATATACGTTTATGCAAAGAAAAGCGGTGACAAGCCATCGACTAAATTACTTGAAACAAAACACTACAGAAATCGTATACCTAGTCATACTTAGTCGGCTTTTGTTTAAGCTTTTTTTGGCTACGGTTGTTTAACCTTTCTTAGCTTTGCAATATTTGTCTAGAAAGGTGACAATTTAAAGCTAACGTCACTTTACTTCTCCATATACTCACTTGATAATTATATTCAATCAAGATTTAAAGTGTGTGGAGAAGTGTCTCTCTTTTTGTTTCATATATGTCTGTTTTGACCAATCAAAGCAACGCATTCATAAGCTAAATGCTCAACTACCCACACCGCTGACCCTTCTGTTTACGAGAAAATTACTTGACATTTTACGTAGTACCTAAATGCAGGCGCCAAAGTCACCGAACCGGACGAATGCGGTGTGCCATAGGTCGTCCTTGTACGACTTAACATCGATAACAAAGTAGTTTGATAACAAATTGGTAGTGCGTAACTGTTTATTTTGCACGTAGAACAAAGGAATGACTGACGTAATTCTATTTTAGGTTCATTTCGCTTTAGTCAAGCTTTACGCTGTAGAATTCACGGAAACCAGTTCATCTTGGTTTTATTTGATTTCATGGTTACCTGGCATTAGATCGTATTACTTATTTATTTAATGACGTAGACGTAAATATCGCAGTCGCACTGAAAATAACTGAAGTAGCATGATTTCTGATTTTATCGGAAAATGGTCAGTGGACTTAACTTTTAGCTTTATTTACCTTATTTTATTTAACATTGATCTGTTATATCTAAATCACTATTAGTCACAATGTAATCTTTATTTTCCATAGTCCAAGGATTTTACGTAGGCCTATGGTATGCCTACTACTTACCTACTACAAGTTACTACTGAGTACAATCAAAGTTTAAAAAAAGAAATATCAACGGAAATCGTCAAAAATTCTTGTTATTGCTCTAAATTCAAATATAAACGGTGGAGATGAACGACGCGTAGGCGCAGGCGCATGGCGCGAAGACAGTCGGTTGGACACACTGCACGCCAATTAACGCGGCGCGTTCACACGCCTGCCCGCTATACCCTTTCCGCCATGGAGTAAGCAACTAGGGGAGTAAACTAGCAATCAGCAGAAGTGTTTCTCGCTCAGATACAGTTAGGAAGTGAACCCAAAAATGAATATCACATCATCAGCTGGAAGACGTCTCCATCCAACATAGGCCTGTCGCATAAAACATCGCTTTGCATGCTCACCATGGGAGGAGCTTACCATAAGATTTTCGCTCTCTGGGTATTTATTCCCTTAGCTGGCTTTTACGACACCCGAGGAAAGAGAACAAAACAAGAAAAAAATGAAGTTCGGTGTCTGAAAATGAATATGAAATCACAATACTATTCCGTCTACACTATTTTTAAAGTACAGCCTACTAATTTTGTTATATAATTATGAAAGGTATAAGATTAAGATCCTCGACGTTTGGGGTCCGAGCCTGAAAATCGCTTTGATCTGATTGGTTGGCTAGTTGCTGTGATTGGCTAACGTGACAGTTGAAATCGTCATACTCACAGTATGATCAAAAGTAGCATCTTTTGTAGACAGAAGAGTGGCCTGGCTATTAGCAGTCAAGTGAGTAAATCATCTTTGGTTCCCGCACACCATCCACGTAACGAGCGTTAACCTGTCCAACCACTTACAAACCAGCGGCTGGAGTAGCGTCATAGAATATAATAAGTAAGTAGCATTAGCGCATGAGTTAGCGTTATAACAGCATAGACGTTTAACGTACAGGACTTTAAATCTCGTTACAAAAATTGAGCAAGCCCCATTTTTAAATCGCTATTTGTAAATTTTAAGTTCGTTATAAACCATTTATGGCTTAGGCAACTAGATAACCGATATTTTACTGGTATGTAAGTAGTGCCAAAACTATTTACAACTATGCTAACTAGATGTGCCCTGCTTGCATTAATCAAGATTAATAAAATACCATGCCAGTGCTATATAGTATGAATCTAGACAACCTGTAAAAATCTAACCAAGTTTCATTGTAAGTAGCTCGTTTTACCATCTCAGAGCTATCTTATTTCAATTGGAAGATATTAAGCTTATTATTTATTACTTTTTACGTCAAAATTGGTAAACCGATTTGGATGATATGTTATACACTGATTACTTATTTTACAGGGATCGACATAGGTAGGAAGTATGCTTTTTATCCCAGAAGATTTAGAGTTAAACCGCGGAACGCGGATAATGAGTATGATGCAAGTAAAACCGCGGATCTTCACTAGTATTAATATTAGTGTTAAGTATAGTGGTTTTTGTTGTGAAAAACTGTATCGATAAATCAAATAAACACAAAAGACGGTGCCTTGATTGTACACAATTTGTGCTTCATATTTGAAAGGTTGTACGGCATATATCTTTCTAAAAGCGTTATGTTAGCATAGATTTAATGTACATGGTATTTAGGTCCAAGTTCCTTTCTCTACCATTAGATAGACTAATAGGGATACAGACAGCGCCAACCGTCTCGATTTGAAAATAGAGAAACTACAACATTCGCCTGATTATCGGCTTCGCTGTCGATGGTCGGTCACTGCGCTATGCTCGCCTCGCCCTGCACTATTTATATCGAAAATAGAGAACTGCGTTTCGACACTTTACGTATACATGTAAGTACCTTTATTTTATTACCATTTGTAGCCGGTTTTAGCTGCGATTAGTAACCGTGGTTTATTTTATTATGGAAGTATGATGATACGGCTTACAGAATTTAGACATTTTTTATGTTTACGGCTTTGTTATGTTGCATTCCATGGGTACGATTTTGATTTTTATTAGATTTAACGTGTAATGTGGTTGAGAAAGAAATATTAATAACATTATCCTAAACCATCTGTTTTTAACTCCACATTTTTTTTAAAGACTAGTTAGTTCTTTCAATTTTAGAAACCAGTGTTCCAAGTCACTGGGTTGACGCTCTTACCGTCTTAACCCTAAGCTATGTAAACGGTAATATCTCTTATAGTTTACATAGGTAAACTCTATAGAAGTAATTGAGGTTCTACTGAATGACAGAAAGATATGAGCAAATGAGAGTTTATAACCTGATGATCTCACAATCTATAAATCTTATTATTATACTGTACTGATGTCTCGGGATGACGTGCGTAGTGCAACAGTATTGCCTACGTGAAAATATTTTATAGTTACGAGTGGCCTGCAACCTGCAACTGTTATGGACGGAAATTACGCATTCTGCTATCTCGTGACGTCATACTATTTATATCTTTTCTAAGATGAAGGTGTGGTAAGGTGGTCAATACGCACATGTCAATGACGAGGCAAACAAATAATGACTATTGGTAGGTCATCTTTACGCCCATCTTTCTGGTTAAGCACCTATTCCGAAGAGTATCTTTTTTAAACGGGTTCGGGTATTGAATATATTTTTCAATTTTTATCTAATTAGTTTTTTTATGCGGTGCAATCAGGCCACCTTCTGCGCCGATCTCGATCACAAACTAAAGGATAGTACAATATCTCGATCACCAACTCGAACGACCTCGAAGGCCCATTTGAACATTTGTACATTTTTGAAATAAGAACGAAACTGACGTCAATCTCATATTATTATTATTATGTAGTCTAACCCATATTCCATGAGGTCTGTACTGTGTGACTGTGTGACTCTTCAAACTCTACATTGTCAACTAGATGAAGTAGAGTCCTTCATTCCCAGAGAATACAAAAAGTAAATAAATACCCAACACATACATCACAAAAAGAGTTAGCTTTAAAAAAAATCACAGGATATTTTTAAAATACTGTCGTGGGAGCATCTCATGGTACTTTGATGAGCGCCGACATTGGAGCAGACGCTGTGACACAGTATCTAAACTTTGAACTATAATTGATTTACCTCACGCATACTGATGCGTTTAGAGGTATATGATATACTACCACTTTTAAGCATTTCATTAACTTGCAATGTTGATACTAATAATAATACTATAATTGAATGATACTAATTGGTTAGCTTAATGTTAAGACACAAATATTTAAATTTATTGAAATTTAAACACGATAATGTAATAAAGTGCCGTGTAAACATCAAAGATATTTACAGTTTCATCAATTAAAGTAGATTTACCGCTGTAGTTTTTTTTTATTTAATCAATTAATATCATTTGGATTGATTAGGGGTAATAACATTATTGCGAACTAAATCAATATTTAACTAACTACTGAACTAATTAAATTTTTTCTCCTGTCGGAGGAATAAAAAAACTCACACAAATTTCGGCGAGTTTACTGTCTACCCATTTCTAGTCATCATCATCGTCGATATTCCGATGATAAAGTCATAATCGCGGTGTCGCGGTGACCATCTCAATAAGTCTCCCAACCTATGCTAGTATTATGGTTTATGTAGTATGTAGTGTGCCTAGATGCTTTTAGAAGTCATCATAATCCAGGAGCCATCAGCCATCAGCCAGGAGACGTCTACTGCTGGACATAGCATTCCCTTATAGCGCCACTTTGACTGGTTACTTGCTTCTTGCATCCAACGGCTCCCCGTGGTTCTGAACGACAAATCACTTAGTGTTGACCTCTGATAATTGTGTAACTGATCCTGGTTATCTACATAATAAGATATTATTCAACAAATATCTGAAGCTTAGCTACTCCTCGTTCAAATCTCTATCAGAACGGTCTCGGTAAGACAATTTTTTACTACCTACCTGCGCCCTTTATACAAAAATTAAAACTTTATAGACCAGTGTGGGATTCATCAAAGATACCGCTTTGCGTTCGACTGATTCCTTTTTTAGTTTTCTTTTGTTGGAGCTTTGGCGATTTTTTATCATTCGTACCTACCTTTTTGCTACTTTACAAAGTAGGTACTAGGCAACATTCTCATTCACGCACGTGGCAAGTATATTGAAATACTAAAATGAAATTTTAAAAGCAATTAAGAAACTCGAATTAAAATATACTTAAGACAGTCAACGCTATTTAAAATCTACTATTTTACCTATTACTATTATTTGATATATTTAGGTACTACACAAACTGTGACGTTTTTGAATTGCATCATATTTGATGATGAGATGAAGTGCAAAAACTCCCATTTTAATATAAATCTATGTATAACATCAACATGGATGGCATAATTTAAAAGCTGCAATTTTTTCCAAAATAGACCACACAAGTAGTAAAGTTGCCCATGCGCAGTGGCAGGTCAGAGAAACTATTACCTCATCCATGGCGATGATAAGTCTTTAAAAAAACTGATGCCCTTTATCACAGCTTAGCAAATAGTTTGTACAAGCGGTCAAGTGCAATCGATCAATGTAATCAATCTTTGTGACAACTACACGGTGTTAATTTATGACAATATTGTCATTATTTATGATAATTCAGTGATTATATTTAATTGGATCATTCGTTAATTGATTTTAATGGTTGTCAATCATAATTAATTGAAATCGTTTATGTACACTGTCGAAAGATTTTCCCGTTTTTAAATGAATCATTTTTTATTTTTATTGTGTAAATATAACGTACTTAGGTGCAGAAGTTATTGCCTTCGTCGCTCATGGAAACTAAAAAATACCTTATCTTTATTTCCCAATGACCTTAATTCATAGGTGCCACTCAACACTAAATTATCATGTAGCTATAATAGTTCATAGAAGTATAAATTATATGTAAGTACTTATGTATAGTCTACCATCGGGTATTTCTGCAGTCACATAATAAGTATTTTATTGAGAGCTTAGTTTAGAATGCCGCGTGCGTGGCAGGATGTTGATAAGACTCGATGTACCTATCAGTTAAATGGAGACGTTAAACAACAGCAGTTACGCCACTTTTGTTATCAATTTTCTTGGGTCTTTTAGTTATATCAGAAATAGCAAAGTATGGTAAGTGTACTATTTAATGCCTAAACGAGGATTTTTAGTTGTTTAATGTGTTGTGATGTTTGTTGCCAGATAATATTATTTCTATACCAACGTAACGGAGTAATAGCAGAAGACTGGGCACAGTGGCATGCCTCGGGACGGGGGGGAAGATCAGCAGGGTGATGATGATGATGATGATGATGATGATAAACAGAAATGGGAGTTGGCAAGGTAGGTTGGCAGGTACTAGTAATTTCATGCCCACTACAAACAACCAACAAAGTTTTAAGTCAAGACGTGTGAATTTAACAAGAACAAAAAATAAAGCATAATAGGCATGATGACTACTATTAAAATTGAACAAGTAAATATTACTTTCATACAGAAGATTAAAAGTGAATGCAATAATTGAAAAAATAAGCAAAATCGGTAAATAAATCACGGAGTAATAAGCTTTTAAAGTTTCTACAGCAGGCATCTCCTGTCCCTTTCTCGCGAAACAGAGCGCCCCCCCTACAGTTACTATGAAAAATCTACTCGTGACGTTACATGCCAAAGAGGTTGTATGAAAAGCTACCACAGCTTAGTAATGAGGTACTATAACGACTTTTCTCTGACGTCACTGGCCGTTTGAGCTATCTTTTTCTATTCCGGTTATTAAAATGCTTGTAACTTGGTAATTTTTGAGATATTTAATTTTTGTTTTCACAAATGTTTATCTTTTAATTAATTTCTCTAAAAAAATTTTAGTCATGCCTATTATATTACACTCGTGCGAATGGGTGTGAACGGCAGTAATAAAAAAGATTTATACTGGCCTCCTAATAACTAGATGAATGTTATGTAGTACCTACCTATAGGTAACTAGCTTGTTAAGACATGCCAGCGGTATTGCAGAAAAGTGAGTGCCTAACCGAGCAATCAACCTTGGCTTCTTGAAATCTAGAGGCAGGCGTGACTACGATGTTCAACAAATGATATCATGACGGCATCAGACGTTTACGTAGTAATCATCTCGCTCACTACGTTCATTCATCACGCCATTATTATCAAATTTCATCACACCACAACCAACGACTGCTTAGCACCAAGTCTAGTTTTAGGAGCAGCAGTAAACCGGCATTGTGTTGTGAACATCTGGTTTGAATTGAGGTGTAAAGGTAGCCGTTATTAGAGGATCGCGGTCTACTGATAATTGTTGCCTAAATATTTACCGTTTCTCGAGTACGTTAAAGCTCCGGTCTTCTAGTCATTTCTACCTTTTTACCAATAGAGACAAGTTTATCGATTTTTATTGTGATATTAAGTTTTTTTTTTATATGAAGTACGTGACGAGCTAGCCATTCACCTGATGTTAAGCGATATGCCGTCCACAACAGTTGCGTTGTCACTCGAACACAACTATAAAGAACTGCATTTTTTTATAACTGAAGTATATTTTCATCTTCACATTACCAGCCGGATACCTAACGTTCGTCACTGAATATAATAAACCCCCATCAGAGGAAGTTGCCTTGCCATAATGAAACATCTTGGTAAAGCAGACCAAGAAGAATGCAGCTTCCTAAGTTCCCTGGATTTTCCTATAATACCCTTCCCTACATTCCATGGGGTGGCTCGATCTTGCCAAGATCACACGACGCCTTTAACCATAGTTCCAGTAATTATTGATCTTAAAATTAAGCCTAAAATTTTTATATTTTGAAATCGTTGCCCAGCTGTTATAAAAATTTAACACTTGGAGATAACAAAGTCAAAAATTTAACGAACTGCTAACTAACCAGCACGTTAGTTAGCAGTTGCCGCACATAAGCATTACCTATTACAATGCAGCACCATCCAAACTATCATTAAAGCTCTCGTAGTTATTTTCGTCTATCTATTCTATAATATAGTCGCGCAGCGAGCTATGGAGAGATCTATGCTCGGTGTTTCCTTGCGAGACAAGATCCGAAATGAGGAGATCCGCAAGAGAACTAAAATAACCGATATAGCTTTCAGAATTAGCAGGTTGAAGTGGGCGGGCCACATCGCTCGTGGAACTGACAACCGTTGGGGAAGAAAGGTTCTCGAGTGGCGACCACGAACTGGAAGACGCAGCATAGACCGGCCCCCCACTAGGTGGACCGACGACCTGTGGCCTTACCGCGTAAGCCTGGTGGCAATCATAATCGTGTGCTCTCTTGTTCGCACTCAAGGGCTTGTACATTGGCGTAAGCAGGATGACAGGCGATGTTCATTACCAGAATGCTTACGCGGTAGGGCTGCTGTTCAGAACCACGGAGAGCCGATAGATGCAAGAGGCAAGTCACTCAAAATGGCGCTCTTCGGGGCAGGCCTAATTTCAGCAGTGAACGTCTTCAGGCTGATGACCATGATGACCAATTCTATGCCATTAGTAGACAGTACTAGCTTTTAAATAAACAAGAGATTAAAGCTAGAGAATATAGCGTGAAAAAATGAGCGCGTCAAATTGGGTGACAAATTATTTGTTTACACGAAGATAAATAGCGTGACTACATAAATGACTCTATTACTGTTAAGAGCAGCCTTAGATAATGAAGGATAAGTGCCGAAGCCGCAATACTATAAGAACAAGAACCAGATACTTATGCATATTCAATTCATTGCTATTGTCTGTCACGTGAATTATTGTAAGTAAATAGGTATTAATTAATATTATAAAATTGTAAGTGTATATTATAAGTTTAGATAGTTTTAGTTTTAGATAACTACTTAGTTTAGATTTAATTTAGTTTTTAGTAATTGTATTGTATTTTTTAGAATGTAAATAAAGTTATACCTGACAAAAAAAATAATAATATTTTATTAGGTAAGTACATTATTTACATTACGGTGTATTGACTAGTAACGGCATTTAGTTATTTTCAACATAATCGTAATGATTGGATCGTGTCAGCTTTAGGTGTTATAAAGTTATGCTTACAAAAAATAAATCTATGAAATTAAGTAGGTAGCTTTTAGTAGTAGGTAGGTATACTCTACAAATCAAATAAAACTTTACTAATAACCCATTGAGGAGATCCGCAAGAGAACTATAGTCATAAGTCCCCGATATAGCTTTCAGAATTAAGTAGCAAGCAGTGGCAATGGGCGGGCCACATCGCTCGTACAACTGACTACCATTGGGGAGGAAAGGTTCTCGAGTGGCGACCACGAACTGGAAGACGCAGCGTAGGCTAGCCCCCACTAGGTGGACCAACGAGATCAGTACTGCGGGAGGTTGAAGAGGCAAGCAGCCGTTTAAAGTGGCGCTTTTTGCATGGGAGGCCTATGTTCAGCAGTGGATGTCTTTAGGCTGATGATGATGATGATGATGAATATGATGAACATAAGATGAATGACTAGCTCGTTACGTCATTCATTTACATAAATAAGATAAGTTTGACCATAAAAAAACGATTTTCAGCTGTAGCGGTGTTCAAATGGAATAATCACGCACACAAAATTTGGCATTTAGCGTGAGATAATATAAATTACTATGATAATAAAATAATATAAAATTAAATGAAAATGATATTAAAAAGATGTGGACATGATGTATAGGATAGGCATTGAAGTTACAACTAAATCCTGTAATAAGCACTAACTGCGCAGCTGTAATCCATATTTACACAATCGTAAAATAGAGAATTGACTTCCTAGGAACGTTAGTTTGCGGTTATTATCGACTAACACGTGTTACTTGTACTCACGTTTCTTTGGCACATGTCATTCGCCATAACGTTTGCCATGTTCAAAGTAATTGAAGGTTAAAAAATCTGTTCGAGTGTGAAGTGAAAAAAGTTATTTAGGGTTCAGTACATTATAGGACATCTCAACGAATAAAAATATACACCTTATAATAATAGAACTTACACTTTACAGCCAAGCAACACTTCCCCTGGCAGTTCTTGTTCCTAAGCTCTCTTGCTGATTGGTTGCCGGTTGATCATCGGTTGTCTTTAATTAATTAGCGTACAGTATTTGATTTGTTGACTTGACACGAGTTTGGGAAATGTGTGAGTAACCGGGGGCTAGAAAATTGACCGAACTTAGGAGCTGTCAAACATTGACAAGCGTAAAAGTCCTTTATGCCTAATTATTATAATTTATTCAGATTCTGTTTATTAATGGAGTAACCTTTAAAGTAACCACGATTCATACGGGACCTTTGGATCGGAGTCATTGGGTATCAGGATAAGCGGTTTTTAAAGTCTTACTACGCAACCCTAAAAATTTAAACAACACCGTGATACGCCATTGTTAAAGTTAACCACTGTATTGTTATTATGCAATTGTGCACTTACGAATGAACCAATACGGTTTATTTCAGATGTATGACATAATATAACAAACCAACTTTTTCAAAGAAGTTGCTTTTATGGAATTAAAACATTACATCCACACATATAAAAAAAAACACATTATTTATAATCATAATTTGAAAAAAAAAAAAGAACGTTTTGTTCTCTTTTAAAATTTAAAGTTATTATCTGACGAATAAATCAATTATCACGAGAATATTAGAAAAAAGTATACTAAAATAATTACATAAGTACATCTTTCATATTTATTTCTTAGCAATTTTCAGTAACAATTAGTATTATTTGTTCACTATGCTCGGAGTTTCCATCCGAGATAAGATCTGGAATGAAGAGATCTACAAAAGAGCTAAAATCACCGGCAACCCTACCTTAGAATTAGCAAGTTGTAGCGCTCGTAGATTTGACTACCGATGGTAAAGAAAGGTTCTCGAGTGGCGACCACAAACTGGAAGCCGCAGCGTAGTCCAGAGTCCCACTAGGTGGAGGTGGACCTACGATTTGGTCAGAAACGTGGCAAGTCGATGGATGCAGGAGGCAAATTGATAAAGTACCCGTTTTGACCTGTATGTACCGTATTGGGTTGTCTGGAAGAGATCGCTTTAAGCGATAAGACCGCCCATTGTGACACTTAGCTATAAGATTTATCACTGTATTTTCTGTAAAATGGTGTTTTCAATAAAGAGTTCATCTATCTATCTATCTATGATGGAGTGCTAGATAAAAACTCCTCAATGATCATCATCATCATCATCATCATCAGCCTGAAGACTTCCACTGCTGAACATAGGATTCCCTCAAAGAGCGCCACTTTTGAGTCGCTGCATGCCTCTTGCATCCATCGGCTCCCCGCGATGCTGACCTCAAATACTTAGACCAATAATAATAAAACTTTACTGAACGAGAATGTTTAAATAAAAATTGATGTACCTACCTATGATTCATGTTGTGTGATGTAAAAGTAGTTTTATTCTTTATAGTTTAAAATAATGTGTCATTATAAAAATCCTCTTCACTCTCATTAAACATCAAACATCACTTCTTCTTTCATGAAACATGATACATACATATTACATACATCATAAGTGCACCAACTATAAAACACAGCAGTAACAAAATCTTTAATTAAAGAAACCAATAAATATTGTGTAAAATAAACCTTATAAACAATACAAAATCCTTAGCGAAGACGTCGGTATTGGTACGCGAGGAGTGAAATCTGAAGGTCCTGCCTGCTGAGGTCACCTACATACGGCGCCCGACGCGCTGGTCATGGCCGTTTCGAGACCTCAAACCCGGGGTTAGCTGCAAAAGGGCTACAAATAGAAGTGAAAAGCGATCTATAGTAAGTATTCTAATAACTTGGGACAACGACTTTATTATCTAAAGTAACTTAATTACTATATAAATTAAATATATAACTAATATTATGATTTTATACTACCTTATTAGTTTTAATTGATTATAAATACTTGCTTGAAAATTACCCTTTAAGTTGTTTAGGTAATATTGATACAAAGATGGTATTGGTAGGTATGTGTTGTTTTTTTTTGGCTAATGCTGTTGGTCTCTGCCGACCTTTACAGCGTCACCGGGCGGGAGGGCAGGCGCTTAAGGCACCCAGCCGACAAAAGTGGGGGGCAACTAGCTCAAGGGCACCCCTGGGGTGCGAGCCTCGGCTTGACGGGTATGTGTTGATGAGACAAGCTTTAAAAATGGTAACAATTATTAATTATAGGATTTACATATATTATTATATGTATGCAGTATTTATTAGAGCAAAAAAGGAGACCATTTTTATACCTACTATATTTATTTATTTATAAGCATCCACTATCTATTATACAGTATGCTATCTCATTAGGTGTACATACATTTTTGTTTACAGTAGACTCGTTTGCAAAGTAGGTGCTTAGAAGCAGCAAGATTTGCGTTTTTTTCTTAAGTATTTGAATATTTTTTGCAATTAGAACGTTTATTAGACTCTACATTTATTTCTTTGCAGGTAGTGCTGCAGGGTGCAGCCGATGTTAATAATACATACAATGGCAAAAACTCTACATTTCCAATGCAAGAATGCAATGTATTATAACTGACCCTGGAAGGTAAATGTATTATGAAGTAGCCGTGGATGGTTATATAACTCAGTGATAAGCTACTCAGGTAACTAACTAAACTCGCCGATTCAATTCAATACCACAAATGTACCTATATTATGCACTTATTTCCATTGCCAACAGCACAGAGCCAATGGTAAACATCACCAGTACCACAGATACTATTATTAGAAACGTATTGAAAACGCGTTATTACAAAACAATACATTCAACGAAAGACAAGAACCACCTGCGACCTTGAGCACTGTTTGAAAGTATGTGGAAATAATCTAATTGATTGTCCAAACAGACTCGTGTCAAAGACCGATATGTTCAATTAGTACAAAAAGACGCCGTCGTAACTTCAGCGTAGGCGATAATGCATGCCCAGTTAATAAAGAGCTCGACAGTAATTTTTTTGCGTGGAAATTTTAGCCTTTGCGGGAAATTGAGGTGTCATGTAAAGTGGCTGGTTGGTGGCGTAGGCGACTACAGTCTATGTGACGCGACGGTCATGGTCATAGAGGTTGATAGCTGTGGCTAATATGCTGCTTTGTTGCGGTTTTGTTTTCATATGTACGGTCAATGCTACTTATTCTACTACTCCTTTGTCGCCTTTTGACATACTAAGGCTTATATCTAGACACGGCATTATCGATCGGTCTATTGAATTTTACTCCTCAGTTCCTTAACAATTAATACCTTAACCTGGCCTATAAACTGGTTTGATGCAGACACTCTCCACGATCATGTTGCAATGCAACAGGAGTTCATTCCAAATTTTAAAATTCCCATAGTAATTATGAATATAAACTGCGTGTTGAAACTATTAAATCCATACATTGGTGAGTTTCTATTGGTTGCAATGCAACCAAGTTACATGATAGCCTCTACGAGTTTTAAGCCACCCGACATCTTTTGATAAAAATATTATAATTCTATTGTTACAGATTACATTAATCCTGTTAATGGTGAAACATTTGGTTTAAATACAGACTAGTGGTATTCCCATTGCACCCATAAACGAAATTGCTTTAGGTGACCAGAATTTATCATTCAGAAAAACTTACTAACTCCATGACATTAAGTGGTGCAACTGCATACATTTTTATGCAAGTATTATATAAGGTACATTATTATCATGCCTGTTGGCTGTATCAAGTATGACTATGCCTTTTATAGCAGAGAACAAGTGTTTCTACAAGCTTTTCTATGGACCCATGACACCCATAAGTTCTTGATCGCTACAACCTGTGGTAGGTCCGTTTGGATTGGATCATTACAATTGATCGACGCAAATATGAGCATTTTAGCGGCCTCGTTCTATCAGCCTCGTGAACGGCGAGGCCCTGACAGTATTCCGGGCATTTTAAGACTAAAGTTCACAAACCAAAACTAGTTTTTGATAAAATGAGAGTAATTACGCCTAATGCAGTCGACCTTGGCTATTAGTAAAATATCGCTTCCGTGAATTATGTAGACAAATAATTATTACGTTAATTAACTTTGCAGTAGTACGCGCAGTTAATGAAGCACAAGTAACTACTCCCAAATAGGTACTATTACAAAGAAATTTTTAAAGTATATAGTTATGGACCCATTATATAATATTGACACAGATTACGTACTAAATGATAAGTTGATAAGGTATGGATTAAAAAAGTGGCACTAAAGGTATTGTTCAGAGAACAGCAATTTTTGACTTTGATCTTCTATTTAGTGACAACAACAACAAAAATGTATCTGGATTAATCATCAGATTTAACGGTTTTATAGCACAGTGCTTATAGAATCTGTGGTACAGTGACATTAATACTCAAGCACTGTAGAAAGCTACTTTTTTTATGAGAATGAATTACGTAACAGTTGCAGCGTCACTCGGAACTTTAATATAATAAAGTTTTGCGTGACACTGCACTGCGCACGTCATCCTGAGACATCACACAGCTTACTTATACACACACACACACACACACACACACACACACACACTCACACACACACATACATACTTATTGCTTAGGGTTTCCTAAAGTCTGAAATGAAGAGATCCGCCGCAAGTTACCAATATAAATTTTGGAATTAGTAAGATAAAAATTAAATAACAATGGACACGTACAGACCATGTCACTCGCAGATCAAACATCCGATTGGGAAGTAAGGTTCTCGAGGCGATCGTGAACTTGGAAGACGCTGCTGCGTGGCCCCCCACTGTTCGTGATTAGGACCTAAGTGAATTTAGCCATTTCGTTAGTTTGTGGTCTAAGTAGGACCAATAAAATTCCATTTAGCAGGTCATTTAAGCAACACACTTTATTTCTATTTTAGAACGGTAGCACCTATGCAATAACTTTCACGTGTATAGTGTGACTGATATGTATAATATTAAAAAAATTAAGAACCATGGTCACGAGTTTAGAAATTAATAACGTGATTTACACTGGATGTCATAAAAACTGTGTTTGTTAAGTACCTACCTAATTACCTACCTATTTGTCTACTAAGTATTTGGTCTGTTGACATGATAGCATTGGATTCGCAACCTGACCTCCAGACTACCTCAAAGTTACGTTGTTAATGTTGACATGCACACAACAAACGCTGTTTATAGGTAGAATTATGTAGGTATTCTTATTTTAGGTGTCTATGTCTGCATTCATTAGCATCATCAACAGCCTGAAGACCTGCTGAACCTAGGCCTCCTCCAGAGAGTTCCACCTCGAGCGGCGGCTCGCCTCCTGCATCCATCGGCTCTCCGCGGTTTTCTCCATATCGTCGGTCCACCTAGTGGGGTATACACTTTGAAATCTAAACCATGATACTAAATTCATCTTACAAATCATTTCAACATAATAAATTTCTACTAGGTGGTAGGGCTTTTCTGCAAAGTTCGTCTAGGTTGGTACCACCGCTTTGCCAGTTATTCTGCCGCCAAGCAGTAGTGTGTAAGCACTACTGTGTTCCAGTTTGAAGGGCATTGTAGCTAGTGAAATTACTGGGCAAATGAGACTTTATGACCTGATTACACAGTGTAGTAATCTGATTACTAGACTGTGTGATGTCTCAGGATGACGTGCGCAGTGCAGTGTCACGCGAAACTTTATTATTTTAAAGTTCCGAGTGACACTGTAACTGTTAAGTATGGGCGGCCGTATTGCTTAACATCAGGTGAACAACCAGCTCGTCACGTCATTCCCATAAAAAAAAAGTAATGTATGTGTCTACTACTACGTAACGTATGACCTCAAACAAACCGACCAATAAGTATAAACACATCACCTAATTAATTTATCTTTATTAGGGCTCCCTCCAAATCACAATTGAATCCACAATCAAACTATGATCTCATGTGCGGGCGCACTACATAACAAAGTGCAGTTCTCACGCACTTACTCCGCTCAGCTCCCACAATCGCGCATCTTCTAACTAGACACTCTTAAAACAAAGACATAAGGTTGAAAGTAAAATGAGACTACCATGGTACTGATTGATTGTAACGGGGGTCTTTGTTTAATACAAATTGTGGCTAAATACGAGAAGACTATTGGGCGAAGCAATTCAATGCAATTGTGCACTCAACATGTTAAAATGTCGGCAGGAAAATAAAGCTACATTTTGTATGGTCGTTGGACAGAAACGCAAATTTTATTTTGTAATAGGTATTTATTTTATTGTCAATGCAGTTCCCGATAATTAAGTAAAAAATCTCAATTAAATATTCCAAAGAATAACAAAAGCCACAATGTTGATCAAATATAATGATTATGGTATTAATGTTTTTTTTAAATACTATAATTATTCCAATAAGCTCTGAAGTTGCTACTGTTGCCAGTTTGTCTCATTTATTTTACAGAACTGTTTTTACCTTACAGAATTAATAAAATCTAAAGTAAACATGATACACACTCTTCCCTGTTCGATAAATTTAAATATTTTCAAAATGCTTAATTATATTTAAAACAAAATTAAATATTAAATTGAGCGAAAATTCATAAAACATTGATTTTAATAAGCATTAAATATTTTAACAGTGGCAATGCAACAGTCGGTCTACTAATTTGCAAGGCTGCACCAGCCACGATACGAGGCACCTTGGTCGCTAATAATTTTAAACGATCTTCACTTCACGCATTTAACTGTTGTTTCCTACGTATTTAATGGAGTTTATTTATTTATTACACAGCTTCTACTCTTGACTTCAAATGATACGGAAATCGAATATTTATTGTACCAAACAACCAAAGAACAAAAGTAAAGAATAGCAAAAACAAAATAAATATAACAAAGTAAATTAAGTAGTTAACACCTAATGTTTTGCAATGCAGATAATTTTCATAAATGCCTGCACAGTCAGGCGATTATGTAACTTGAATGCAAATGCAACCAATGGAAGCACAAATATGTATAGATTTGACAGTTTCAAATTTTCAATACACAGTTTATTTTGTGTGTAGTTACTAGGGATTTTTTTAAATTTGCCGGTTCATTGCAATCAAAGTTCCGTGATCACCCCGCAGATGACAGAAGTCAGTTAATTTCAGCTAATCCGTTTTTGGAGATCCATACTCGGTAGTGCTTGGTAAATTTTTGGCTTCGGCCGAATCCTCTCGGTATAATTCATACACAGTTTTTGGGTCATCACGACAGTACCAAGTAAAATGAGCAAAGTTCAAAATCATGTCTGCATCTTTAATAAAGGTAACACCTAATAAGGTCAAGTTATCTCTTGATTCTGGCAAGATAATAAAAGTGGTGGGAATTATACGACCGCGCAATTCCACTTTTACATTTACAGTCAGGATGATTTGTGATCGAGTAACACCATCTGCAAGTGTAATATCAGTGCGCTTTTCTTCAAATGAATACCCTTTTTCTTTTAAGCTACAGTAAAGTCTATACGATGCGATATTTGCATTTGCGCAGGTATCAATGTAACCAACTTCAAATACATCATCGACACATATGTGAATCACTGGCCTTGATCTAACATCAAGCTGGTTAACTATAGCTGGGAATATCGTCCATGTTTTTCATACTTATCTTCCTACGGGAATCAGCTTGCACCTGTGACGACGCTGCAGTTCTGAGGCTTGATTGTCTGCTTGCCACTTCTGTCAAACTTGGTTGCGCGGTAACTGTTTCTATCATGGTTGGGGACGGGGTGACTTCGTTCTGACTTGGTTCTGTTTTTTCTGCTTGCTCAGCCAACGCTTCTTCCATCATCTTCCTTTTTTTCTTAAGACAAACCTCTGCAGTATGGCCCCGAATTCTGCAGAAGTTACAGCGTATTTTGCCTCTTTTGGGTGGATGAAATGGAGGTTTTTCAGTTTTTACATGCTCTGATGGTGGTTCTACACATGCAGCTGCTTCCAACAAACCGTCAAATGAGTTTATCGTGCTTCTTGGTATAGCTGCTTGAATATCTGCTCGTAATAGACAATAAAGCATGTCAATTTGTTGACATTCTGTTATCCCAGGTTTCGGTAGCTGTGAGAATAAAATTCTTTTCTGCGATATAAAATTTTCCGTCAGCTCCTTCGGAGATTGCTTTTCTGTCATGATTTTTTGATATATAATATAAGCTGGTGTTTCTGGTATAAAAGCTTTACGTATTTTTGTTTTAAAATCCTCCCAGTTAATTACGCTATCTTTGACATCTTGCCACCATAAACTAGCGTCATCTCTTAAGATAAAGTCTAATCCAATAAGGGCTTCGCTATCAGTTATTACTTTTGCGTTTTTGAACGCATCTACAGCTGTTAAAAAATACTCTAAAATCACTGCATCTTTTTCGCCGTTATAAGTAGCCGTAAATTCTGCAAAGCACCCTTTTGTTTTAATTTTGGAATCAAAAACTGCCAGTATTTGTTTAAACTTGTCATTTGGGAATTCCATTTTCTTCGCTTCCAACGGTTGGTTTACCTACTACAATTATCAAACCACAAAGCGTGGTTCCAATAATGGTACTTTGAATCAATGCCGCGTAATAAAACAGCGGTAGTTTCGCAATTTTTAATATGCATACAACACACGTGGTATAAAATAAAATGTACTACCAGTTATGTCCGGTCCGTGGAGCGTTCGCGAACAAAGCGCTCCCGTACGCGTTCACAATCACAACACAACAAGATGGCTGCTCCTGCTGTTCGGAATAGTTCCAGTGTGTGTGGAAGCTAGGCCGGTCGCAGCAAACTGGAGTGCGCAGCCGAACGGAGCCGTTTAAATAGTTGCGTGGCCGCGTGTTGTCTGACGCGGTAAGAGTGGGGCGTACGTCACGTCACGTGTTGAGCTGTGTCAACAACACGTATTATTTATGTAGGTATTCTGTGACATTCTCTCTTAGATGTACAGTTTTGCTGTTTGAAGGCGCAATCAAGACATTATGAATTTCAATTTGAATTTCGTTTAAGCGATGTGAGTGAGCAGCCGCTCAAAGTGGAGCTCTTTGGGAGATGCCTATGTTGAGCAGTGTACGTCTTCAGGCTGATGATGATAATGATGATGGTAATGATGTGAGTGATTGGAAGTAAGGATTTTGTTTCAACTAAAATACTAAAACTATGTCGGAGTACACTATACTAAAACAAATATTAAAAACTGTATGTACACTAAGGCAAAAGATCAAAAACTGAAACATTGTTTTGTTATTAATTAAATGGTATTCCCCAAATTCGATAACATAACGCGCTGATACGTGCAACTGATATTCAAACCTTGATAGTTCGAGTGACCATGATGTGATGTGAATAAAAATTACTTAATAATATAAATGTTTTATACGGTCTACCAAAATTCAAGAAATCTAATGAATATTCATAATATCCATGAGGAATATACCTAATATTCAAATAGAAACAGAATATTGTACCTGTAGTTTCATTGAATAACTGTTTTCAATCCCTCTAAAATAATTTAAATTTAAAATAAGTAGATAATAATATTATGTGGTTAACTTAGCAACTAAATCTTTGACGGGCCCGATAGCTCCGTTGGTAGTATCCCTGCCTTCTGAACTGAGGGCTGTGGGTTCGATTCCTACCAAGGACAAACATTTTTGTGATGAACATAGATGTTTGTTCTGCGTCTGGGTGTTATATTGTATTCTATGTATGTATTTACAAACAAAAAAGTATATGTATTGTATCAGTTATCTGGTTCCCATAGTACAAGCTATGCTTAGTTTGGGGCTAGATGGCGCTGTGTGAAATGTCCACAGATGTTTAAAAAAAAAAAACGAATCCATGTTAAAATTACATTTCAATTCAAAAATAGTACACAAAGATGGCCTATTTTTGCAGTGCAATAATAATAAATAATGAAACTAATACATAATACAAAGCAACAAAAACTCTTTGGCAACACTAATTATTACACTTATTATTGCTTGTACTTTTTCTTTAACTTGTATTTGGTTTGTTCTTTATTCGTTGTTAATTAATATTATGTATGAATTTATGAAACCATTTAACATGATTTATGCTTTATTTCTAGGCATTTATTACCTAATTAAATTTATATCTATTCAATTCTGGTTCGGGTTATGAATTTTATTGATAAAATAGTTACCTATGTATTTTCCTTCTCATGCGGGTTCAGGTCTTTTGGTGTGTAGTATTTTTTTGACACTGGCTTCAAAACCAGTACTTAATGTTAAGCTGATAGGAGGCTTCTGTAGTTATAGCATACTACATACTGGCTTGTCTTTTGCGTGCGTGGCCATGTGTGCCTTTAATAGAAAGTCAGATAAACTACTATATCATAGAAATTAGAATAAGTAGTAAAAAATTGTACTAATAAAATAATTATCACGGAAACTCTGTGTGATTACCATTTACTTATCAGTCAATGGCAGCTGATCGGTCGAAAAATATTTATGTTTTCATTTCTTAAAATCCATGGTCACCCTAAAACCCTTCTGATAACGTGCGATCCGTGTTGATAGGCGTAAATAATTCGTCTGCACGTGCTCATCGCTCTGTTATGCATATTGTTATCAACTACTTATCAACTAATCGATACGTATTATTTTATCTGTGCCAATACATAGTGCCGGTTTTCATTTAGTACTAGTGGCTTATTGAAGACTTCTAAAATTGTTTATTTACTATTTATGACGTAATTTCTATAAATGATACAACTGGAATGAGTGAGAACCTAATCAAATTATATTCAACTGTATTCTCGCCCGTCAGTAGATCAAGTCTGATATAATTATTTAATAATTTGAGGTCGATCAATCGCATCACCGACGAATATAATATTTTATCCTATAAATTAAAGTTTATTCACTACTTAATTATACAATTTTTGAAGTACTGGGGCTTAAATTGAATCCAATTCGGATCCGTTGGGGAATAAGCCCAAAAAATATTATTACTATTATTATTCAGCCATGGTTAAGAGACATTTAATAGTTTTATAATAATTGACCTCTGAAGAATGAAACCTAGATCTAGCAAGATTATGTAAATCTTACGGATATTGTATCCATCGCTCAAGTAGACAAGCACAAACTTGTCTATTAATAGACGTCCTTAAAATAACTCGTGCGTAGCCTTTTGTTCATATTTACTTTGTACAAGTTACTACCCATCTTTAATATTTCGACCTTATCACGAAAGGCCGACCGGTTGGGAAATCTTTACAACGGCAAAGAGACATTCTCCTTCATAGAGGTACTTGTTAATATAATTCATATCGTATTAACCTTTAAACTTACTGGACTTAATATTACAAAAACTTGAGGATCATAATTTTGAACTGAGCGAACAAATCGGTAGCCTCGAGTCTCAATAAAAGGGACCGAATATTGCAAAATAAGGCGCCCAAGGCACCTAAATTACTTAGACTTGGTGAGTGGATAGATGCCGTGGCATACCGTTTCGCAGTAATTTTTCTATGCAGTCACTCCTTGAGAACTGCTTCTTTGAATAGCTGCTTCCACATTGCGCGTTTAATTCAACTTCTAAAATTGCGAAGATAAAGATTCCCGGTAATGTACTACTGCCTTAAGACAAGTTTCCCCTTCACAGGTTAGTAAAGTGGCTTCTTGTCTGCGATATCATTAGGTATTGCAACTATACGATGCTTGATTAATTGCTTGCTCTATTTTCACGGTAGCTCTTAAACGAATGCACATAGAGTTGAAAAAATAATGCATATTGCTTCCATTTTAAAGTGACACGTTAAGAAACTTGTATATTAAATTTCTCAGTAATTCTGGCAAAAGAATGCTGCACTGGAATGTATTATGCGTTTAGCATAGAAGCGAATGTGATGTGCATCTAAAATAACTCCACATCGTAGTTTCCCAGAAGATGTGATACTAATAAGTTTAAAATACTTAAACATTTTTCACTGTTTCGATTTTGTTTCTTCAAGGCATTCAAGGTCAATATTTAATGCTAAATTAAATAATATTTAAATGGTTTTTCTTCTATTTTGGTTGCGATAGCAATTCGTCTATTTTCGGTATGAGATAAAAGCCCCGCTAAATAAGTAAATTTAACAAAAAAAACACACACACACGCGTTTACATATATGATTTCATAATCCAAGGCAAATTTAAATATTTAAATGGCTATTAATGATAAAATAAAAAATCTAGTGACGACCGGACGTACTAAATCTAGGTTCATTATTGATAATTTTTATTAGTATTTATATAATAGATATGTATTTATGTATGCTTCAGAACGTGTATTCACATTAAATTAATAATAAATTAGTAACTACCTAACGAAATGATTATTAAAATAAGATGTTAAAACTGTTTTTTCAAATTATAATTATTTACTAAAAATAATAATAATTTCATGTAGAAATAAACCTATAAAACATACCTACCTCATGTACAACTTTTAAATGATTTTGTGTTCATAACTCGTAACGTAGCTAGTAAGTAAGTTTTATGTTAAGGCCCTGACAGGTCCAATGCGAGCACGTTTATTACAGCAGACAAACTTGAAACTTATTTTGTGCCTCATAGGGTCGCTTTATGCATACCAAAAATATGGAGATTACGTTGCGTTACACTTTGACTTTTCCATTTTCGGTACAAATACTTAGTTATAAAAAAAATAAGCTTATAGACGGATGCATTGAAACATTGAGCTTATCACTATGATTTATTTCAATGGGGTGTCTTATTGTAATGTAACATTTTAGGACGTTTGAATGATTTTTTAGAGGTCACTTCACGATTTTTTTCTATCGAGAAAACTTTTCGTAAACGTGTTTCGGTTTCGGCAGATCGAAAGAAGATATGACCAGTATTAACGTGCATTTTTGTCGATCCTGTATATGGTATACGTTTTTAGATAATCACGTTGAAAATAGTCGATTTGGGAGCATTCAGCGCCTTAAGAAACAAGTAAGTAGATGTAAGTAATAACTCAATTAATTTGATATACGTACACCATAACATTTAGATTCGAGTAGTAAGTTATAGTAGTAGTAATTACTACTTTTGTATATTAGATAATTATTATAGTTTATTTAGGTCATAATTTATGTAAAATCTACGATAGAAACTGGCTGACCACCAAAGATACCTACAACAAACTCTTAGAATAAACATTTAGTACTATTTGCAAACGTACTCCCTTTAATTATAATATAACATAACCATTCAACTATTTAATATTACATTAAGAACAATATTATTTTCCGAAATAATACTATTTGTATCTACTTGACCCGGTGCAGTGCAGTTGATTTCATAAAGGGCGTTCCCCTTCGTAACACGCAAACTTAAAAGGCAAGAGAGATAAGCGATTACCTATAGTTCTGGGGCCGTACTGTGAACTCTTAGCGCGATTAAAAACAGAGCCTATATTGGGTGGCTTTGTTTTTTTGTTTGGATATTTTGACAAACGATCCAATAGAGGCTCTGTTTTGAATCACGCTAAGAGCTCACAGTACGGCCCCAGAGCTACCGCGCCTATGCGTATATGCTGAATCGAACAGAATCAAATCTAGAGACCAAATTACTTACAAACTACAATGTTAGGTACTTTTTAATCAATGCATAAAATTAATGATCTGTCTCGTTTTAGTTGCGTAAGAGAGAAGTTGACAGGACATTATAATTCAAGAAATGTTAAATGTACGCCACTTGTACACATTTTAACTTTTCATCTATATTCAAGCACTGTTTATAAGCAAATCATCATCTTTTGAAGCCTGAAGACGTCCACTGCTGAATATATGCTCCTGGTCCTGCATCCTTCGGCTCCCCGCGGCTGTTACCAGATCGTCGGTCCACCTAGTGGGGGCCAGCCTACGCTGCGTCTTTCAGTTCTTGGTCGCCATTTGAGAACCTTTCTTCTCCATCGGTTGTCATGTCTACGAGCGATGTGGCCTGCCCAGTGCCATTTCAACTTGCTATTTCTATGAGCTAATAAAGAACAAGTAAAGCCCTAAGTGATAATAAAATAACATGTTGATTAACCTCTGAAATACTAGCATTTGAGATGACAATACGAGTCGTTGGGAGTTAGAGTTAATCGCTGTCTCTCATTATTAGCACCGCCGTAAGATAGCGACGTAACAATTACATAAAAATGGCGTTCACATCGGGCCGTCGCCGGCCGCGTTTCCTACTCGATCGCGTAAACTTTCACGAAATCAAACAAAGAAATAGTGAAGCGGTTCATTTGCATCTTTCCCACGCGGACAAAAGAATGACCCAATCGCTTTGGCAACTACAAATGATGTGTTAGAAATCCTATGGTCAAAACGACTACTAACTCTTCACTAATCTACGAGCTCTCTATACAAACTACGCCCTATTTTATCATCAGTTAATACAAACTAAGAATTGTCTGTGGTAGTATGGCATACGACAGACCGACAGAACAAATGAATTGAGATCTAAACACAGTGTTTGGATGGCCTTTTTATTTCGATCGTTTCCCATGACTCGAATGGACAAATTGTCGTAAACAAGGGCAAATAGATCTTGGTCACCCGGTTTTCTATTCTCTGTTAGATTGTTGTATGTACTTACAAATTGCATTTAATTAAATCTGTAAACTGGGTACCTACTAGGTGGACCAACAATTGAAACCCGCGGGAAGTCGATGGATGCAGGGGGAGCAGCCGCTTAAAGTGGCGCTCGCTGGGGTAGGCTTATGTTCAGCGTGGTGGACATCTTCCTGTTGATGATGATGATGATGATGATGAAATCAGTAAAAATGAACTAGAATTAGGTAATGATGTCACGAGCCTATCTTCAGCAGTAGACGCCTTTAGGCTATATCATCATCATCATCATCAATACCATTATCATCATCAATAGCCTAAAGGCGTCTACTGCTGAAGATACATCACTGACATCATCATTACGATCATGTTACGAAATGGCGCCCTACAGTTGAAAGAAACCAGGTTTTGGAAAATTACCTAAAAAATATATTTTATTACTTAACTGCTTTATTAGTTAAAATTAAATTACATTATAAAATGCAATGAGCGAACTATATTCACTGACGCTTGCAGACATACAGTGCGTCACGAAGACAACAATGGCGAAGGACTTTCTACTGGCTCGATGGCTTCCCCCCTTTCTCATTCTACTTTTCTCCCCACACTAAATAGGTAACTGACCATGGAGAAAGCCTTTGACCTCCACCTACAGGGCTTGTTTACTATAGGTATTACTCGCCACATTCAGAGCGCTTTTGCGTGTTATGGCGAAGGTTCCAATAAATTGTCTCTATTTTTGGCAGGCAATGGAACGCACATAGAATCATTTATATCAAAATGAGGCAGTTAATCAGTCCAACTAGATCAATATTTCAGTAGTTGCGTAACAGCACTGTAGTCTTTTATAGTCTCATCCTCATAGATTACCTCTATACATTGTTACATATCTACTCGCGTTTCCTTCTTATTGTTTCTTTCAAGGCGTTTTTACACATCGGAAGCATCAGCATTGGGCTTTATCCTCGCGTCTAATGTCACAGACGTATGCTGACATTTCTGTGACAAGGACGCGGCAGTGACTTGTTGACCATACAAAGCTCCATAGAGAAAAATAATATATATTGCAAGGCTCCATGATACAAGGCCTAAGTTTTGTAGAAACAAAATACTGTCAATAGTTTCCAAGCAACTACTGTGAGCCAAATAGTAAACAGACAAGATCAGCGGGATCCCGTTGCACGGAAGCTGGGCCTGACTAACGGATAACGCCTAATGTGAACTATGTTAACTAACAAAACGGGAAGTTTTGAACTATACTTACCAATATATTTTTTAACAATTATATAATTGAGTACACTTTTTCATTTCATACAAATCTTACAATTGCTTGTATTGTAATGCCTATTTCAGAATTGATTTGATCCTATTCTAGATTCAGTTGTTTGAGTTTGTGACAGCCATCAATATAATTAGTTCATCAATTAAGTAAAGCTCAAACGCACGATGATGTAAACCACCAATAGGTAACAAACTGCAGGTTCACAGAACTATCTACTCAATAGGAATACGGTATCTAACTCATCATTTTAGTAATCCGCCAATCTATAACCAGTAAAATAGTTCAAAATGTTATACTGACCAATCATAGCTATTTTCTAAATTCAAAGCAATTCTAAATTCAAATAGTAAACAGGCGAGGTCGGTGCGATCCCGTTGCGCGAGTGCGCGGGAGTCGGGTCGGAGTAACGGACGCCGGCTAATGAGAACGCTGCTCAGTTATGCAGATGCCGGTAAAGGTTGGCTGAACTAGATGCTTGAAGTTTGTTATTCGTTTTTAGAAGATTCGCCGTTGGTGCGAGGTGGGTTGAAACAATGAGACAATTATTATGGTAACACCTCATGATGTTGAGTGATAATTATTTCTGATGGACCACTGTCAAACACTTGCTAAAAAGATTTGTTTGTTATTAAGAGCTGTTGCTATTTTTTCAGTCTATCTACAACACCAACAGTTTCCATAAGTTTTAACTGACAGAGACACAGTAGCTAATTAACATAAACCTTTTCAAAAGGAAAGAAAATTTGGTCTCCATAATGGGAAAAAGAAAGCGGCCTCCCATATCGTACTTTCGCATATATTTTTCTTTGCCCATTGTCAGCACAGATTTATTAACGTCTGACATCGCCCGTCATACGCACGATACTTGCTCAATAAGTGAATAAATACTCCATAAAACATAACTGTTATGTATTTGGGTTGTTCACCATCTGTCAAAATGGTTTCATGCAAATTATTGCGCGAGCGCATCTTGGTTTATGCTTGCATTGCAGTGAGGTGTATTGTATGGCGCCAGGCGGGTGCAGGTTTCATTTGAATTGACGCGCAACCACGCGCATCGCGACTGTTGCGCATCTGTCTCAGTGTGTCGCCTTCACGGCATACTTACTTCTACCACAGACTAGTTGTGCTTGTGATTTGCTTCTGACTTGAACCTATACGGTAAAAACGGGAGTCCTATGTAGTTGCGAAGAATGCCGGTTCGACTTGCTTATTTTGAGAACAGTAAAAGTTTTGTAGGTAGTCATTATCTTCTTATAGTATGGACTTTATTTCTTCTAGTATTGTCTTTAGTTTTTCATCGAAAGCTCGGTATCTTTTAGGCAAGCACGCACCATCGTAGGCCACGTCATCACATACCATCAAGTGAGACAGTAGTCAAATGCTATCTATACCTATAACTTGAAAAACAAGTAGGTGCTTAGGCATACAGATGTACTACGTAAGAAGTTTGTAGGTATAGGTACTTATATGTAATAGTGAATATCAACAATGAAGTACAAAACCACAAACAAAGCTCCAGTTTCTCACCCCGCCCATTTCAATCGACAGTACCTAACCAACCAAGCAAGCCAAGGGCCGGCAACTAAGGAATGCTTTCAGTGACTAATCGGCTAACCATTCGCGGTTAAACAGTACAAGTTGACTGGTACCCGTATTTTAGACTCGTGAATTGCAGGACGACGAACTGATGCTCTTCCTCTATGCTCTGGTTCATCTACCATGATCAAACTCGAACAACATTAAAACACTAAGATAAAAATTGCTGTAAATTCTTCTTTCGTAAGAAATCTTCTTAAATATTTTTATTGCATCTTAATCTAAACCTATGTTCAAGTTCCCTACTTGGACACAAACAGTTTACTGGACATATTACTATGTGATTCATATATTTACCTATAAACACCTGTCCACATCAAGTCACTACGAAAGTGATCAAACTAAGGCCTAAATAAGCTTCCATGTGTGCTTTTTGAATGCACCCCTTATTATTTATTAAAGCATATTTTTTCGTGACATTTTCCGCCTAAAATATCACTAAATTATTTGAAAATCATTAAAATACGTTAAGTAGTAGAAACACGTAAACATTGAGATTATTTGTGATTGAGCTATATTCGTGTTGCGGCCTTGAAGAAAGCTGAACACGAGCATTGGCAACTGTGACGAATGACAGAATGAATGTATAAACAATTATTGAGTCAGAACATGTGTCTGATTGGGTACTGCCAAAACTACTGCTGCATCGGGCAAATAACTACAGGTACATTCAGATTAACGCAGATCTTAATGCTATGAAATTTTGTAATACCTACTTACTGATAGAAAAATGTAGTAAATTTTTTTGCTATGGCATACCATGGCTAGTAAACTTAAAATGACATGAAACCAACCATATAAAAGGCTGAAGATCTTAAGATATTTACGATGTTACCTTAAGTGTGGTTTACACTTTAAAATCATTTCCATGAGAAGCTGAAGAGTTCACCAAATGAATGATTTTTCTATCACAGAAAATAATCAAATCAAAGATCAAACTAAAACAGAAGTCATAGTTGCAAGCGAAGCACAACTGTAATAGCTTAGGAAAGTAAAACACATAGTTCAAAGCAGACCACCATGAACGTAGGTAATTATCTCGAAGAAGAATGGTAATGCACATCACCGTAGAAGTGGAATGTGGTAACTGTCTATTGCGCTGGTCTCGTAGAAATGAAAGTAACAATCGCTTTATGAAACGTCTCGATGGAAGGTAATCAAATCAAGCCAGTTACACAATGGAGAGCCAGAAAACGAAACAAAACAAGGCTGCCACTAGTTTGATTTCATTGATATATTTAACGTTAGATATAAAAATATAGACCAGAAACATTAGACGATAAAATTTATGTGCCTGTCATAAAATGCAATAAGACAATCGAAAAATTTATTACATACTTGAGAATAACTTACCTTTTACACAAGAAGCTGAAATGGTTCACCATAAAGTTACATGCACAGCTATTTAAGATAACTGTTGATGTTTCTGTTACATAGTGGTCTTTCTAAACAGTAACGCGTGTCAATTCAATGCGCCCGCGCCGTCTGCTTGCGTCAAAACAAACGGAGAAAGTTCGGCTATATTTTTTCTACGTGCGATCCGCACTATTTCCGATTTCCACATGGAACTAATAAGTTTAGTTGAATAGGAAATTAACGAACATTTGTTGCTGGTTTCACCTTACATTAACGAAAAGCAGAGGTGATGGCTGCTTTATAATATAGGTAGGTACTATTAGATACTACTTAATATAGAGGCACCCCGCGGTTTCATCCCTAATTTACCGAATGCACGCATCAATTTTAATGATAAGTATTACTTAAGTTTTTGACCCCCGGTTTCTGGTACGTTTGTTAAAGTTAAACTCAACTTTGAAAGCTGAACGCTCATTGGTTGCTTGTTTGTCATCGGCTTTTTTCAACCAATCAGCGTTCAGTATTTCAAAATTGACAAAAGTTTAACTTTAACAAAAGTACCAGAAACCGGGGGTTAAAGTATTAACTTCCCTTGTATTTCTAGCATCCCATATTATCGATGCTAAATATTTATGGATCCAAGAACCACTATTAGACAAGTAGGTAAGTGAAGTCACGCGATGTTAGCAGATAGGTACATGTTGTAGCTAAGTTAAAGATGTTCTATGACAAATAGCTGGCGTAAAATTGTCTCGCGTCTATTTATCATCCCGGAACAAAAAGCAAAGAATGCACAGTGTACCAACCAGCACAGATTAGAGAATAGTTAGTAAACCGAGAGTAACCGTTACGTAAACTGGCGTATTGTCAAAATGTCGCAAGCGCAGATCACGTAGGCACTCCTTGGATGGACGCAACCGACGGATCGCTGGGAAAGCACCATAGAACCAGCAATCACACGGGAATGTCGGTTATTCGAGAAATAGCTGCAACGAAAATGTTTTCGATTCACAATTGCTTATTCCGTGCTGTTAGTCAATAATTGATTTCGTTTTCGATCGTATTTTCCTGGTTTTACTTTCTGAATTATTCAAGTTGAGTCTTTTAATATATGACTAGTATAATTCCTCCAATACGCACCAAAGTATTAACTTACATAGTTGGGTGGTAAAAACAATAACATAAAATGAGTTTTTGAAAATCTACAGAATTCCAGAAAATGGCTATCAAGTTAAATCAACAAGAATCTCTTTATTTATGGCTTTGTTTTGGTATTCACTTCACGTAACCTCATGAACATACAATAATCGATTGGCGACCTTCACTCTGACATTCGTATCCATCAAACCTCTTTATTTTGACCATGGTACAATACAGTTAAATAATTCCCAATACGAACGGTAAATGACCTTGTTACAGTTATAAAATGTCATGCGCGTGTGTTTGAGCAACTCCGACTGGTTGGTGCTATCTAAGTAAGTAGATACCAAATTAAATCCACGTACAGACGTACACACACCTAAATAAATTTATTGTTATTCGACTGTCATAGAATGAAGATTTTGTCCAACCTTTGTATCTTAATGGACTAAAAGTACTTAACTACTTTCAAGAAGTTTTTAAGAATTTGTGCCAACTCAATAAGTTCTTTGATATCCTGATCAACCGTCAACAACCTCATTTATTTTCATTAAGAGATGTATTCAGCGAAGCTCGAACTGCAGAATGTGTTGCAGTCAGTAAACATAAACAAGTTTAGAGATTACTTTCTAGACAATCGTGTCGCCAAATAGCACATCGGTGCTCTAAAATCGTAGTCTCAAATTGAACAATGAGCTGCGGCGACGCGGGACCGAAAAGAAAATTAATTTAGGTATTGGTGTCGGTCGCCGAACCCGCGATTGTGAAACGTTGAGCGATTGCGTTCAGTAATGTTTGTGTAATACACCACAGCACAATGCTTCGCCAAATCGACTGGCCCTCGAAAATGTTCACATGTCGAAACCTACCTTCAATAACTGGTGCTTGAGCATCCTTACACTGTCTTATAATCTTGTTTCATAACTAAGTATTACTAAAGTTAATGATCTGGCAACAATAATTATGAAGGCGAAAGTTTGCAGTCCAGCAGCTGAACGGATGAAATTTGGAATGGTCATAGACCATACGCTCAACACATACCTATTACTTAGGACACTTTTTATCCACGGATGAAACCGCTGGGCGCAGTTAGTTAGATACAAAACCATGGCAGAAGCTGAAACATGAATTCGTTATGAATTTTCAAAAATAACTGACGCTCGAGTTTTGACGACAATGACAAAAATCGCAGCGCGCGGCACACGAATGAAGTCAGTAATTGGAAGATGAGATCTCGTGTGGAACGTGGCTCGAGGCGGTATGAATGAAAGCCACTCACTGACTCGTACTATACTCAATCGAGACCGCATATCCACAAAATAAGCACCGCATTTTGCCGTTCAGTTACTTTCCAATGAACTGTGCTCAGAGGCTGTTAGGGGAATCGCTTGGATTCCGCGCAATGGATAAGGTATTAAACGACCAACGGTTCAAGCGTGATATCAGTTTGCGGGCCTATAAGGATATCGACATCCGCCGAACGAGTTTTTCCAGTCCGTATCATCGCAATATCACGGTTATTATTAAAGCGCGCGTTGCGGTCGCGACAGGTAAGTAAAGCATTTATCACGGGAAATATTTACCTAGTCTCGCGTTATCTTGTGCCGCACACAATTCGGGGGAGATTGTACTAGAATTATCTTTTTAATCGCAGGTTGACGCTGGTTTTTATTGGAGACACAATACATATATTATCACAATGAAACCATGGTCGCTATCATTTAAATATATCTAATTCTTAAAATGTAGGTAGGCAGCGTAAAACAAAAAGGTTAAAGAAAAATGTTAAATCAACAAAATTATCGTTCAAATGAACATGGAGTAACTTAAATCTGTATTTTTATAAATTCAAAGAAATAAATGATCTAGAAAGTTCGTTCAAAATAAGTACATTTGATTGTATCTCTGAACCATACCGCTTACGGTACATACGAGGTTGTTCGTGGGCAGTGAAATTTGGTAACACAAATATTAAGTCGCAACCAGTTCACAACAATTGAAGCAGCGATTTGAGAGACGGTGACCAATCCGTCACGGTGTTTGTGAATGTTGCGCTCGCGCAGTCGATGGCACTCACTTTATGCCGGTTGTGAGATACTAGGTTATGTGCTGTTTTGTTAATTTTACCAGACTACGGTAAAAGAGGTTTATGATTTTGACAGTATTTCCTATTTACGAACTTACTCCGGTACTTAATGACAATTTAGGTACCTAGGTCTTAGGTATAAAAATTACTCCCACTCGCCAAGAATCGGTAGTGCACACTGCACAGGCCAAAGAATAAAAAGTCTTCATATTTATCAAAGTTAGGTATTTATTGAAGTAGGTATCTTATAGAATAATTGAACACTCCTTTTATTCAATAGATGCTAAAGACAGTGTTGAAAATAACACTAGGTAGGGAACTAAAATACATTATAATTATAGGTACCTTTAATCAAAAATAGTAATAACGAGAATTTTTTTCTTGCCGGTTTATTAATTACGGTATTTACTAATTATCAAGCACCTACTGACTGTACAAATAATCCTTGTTGGATTTTGTGTTTCGATTATCTCCAATCATTCCAATGTCTCGACCATTATAAGCTATTCAAACAAAGTTACTCGTTATTGTTGTTTTTTATTTTTAAACGAAGGATGACAAAATTAATTATAAGGTGAATCTACTGGCTTCGAATAGTAGTTTTTAGATTTTATGTGTATCAATTCTTGAATCATTTCTTGCGTCAAACGTGTAGCATTCAGCAGTTCTTCCTCGGTCCATATTTTATCACCTTTATCTAATTCTTCATCTTCTGTAGCCTTCGAAGTATATTCGACAGCATGATCTTCTTCTTCTTCAGCAGCATATTCACAGTCATCGCCACTTGTCTCTTTTTTTATATCGTCATCACTTATATCGACTTCTTCGTGAATAAGCTGTTTAATATTATCATAATATCCATCGTCCTCCTGGGAGCTTGCTTTGGCATTCACATTTTTTGCCAAATTGGCGAAGTCAATTTCAGTATCCAAAAATCCAAGAATTCCGCCATGGAACTTGTTATTTGTAGGAATTTTCGAGCCATATTGTATTATAGTTTTCAGATATGAGTTACGTAAGTTATTCCATCTATTTTTTATGTCTGGAACTGAATAACAAATTTACGTTGATGTGTTAAAAAATATTATTATTAGTTTTTGGAATTGACTGAAGAATACAATATTATAATTTTCCTATCCATTTAGATTCTTGGGTCTAGCCCGGACATTTTGGAGGCATTAGTGGGGTTGACCAAGAGGTATTTTTAAATACTAAAGTAAACAGTCACACTATGAGCTGACCCTGGACCAGTAGGCCTAGCACGAATATTTAAGCGCGTGTAAGTGTAACGTTAACGTAAAACAGACGTATTACGATTGCGTCTGCTGCTCAACTGCTGTCAAAGTTCATACAATTTTGACAGCAGTCGAGCGGCAGACGCGCGTCAGCAGCGCTGCTAGCTCAATCGTAATAGGGGGCAGATCAAATGCCATACAACTGGCTTACGTTAACGTTACACTGACGCGCGCATAAATATTTGTGCTAGGCCCACTGACGTCGATGGCTTGCATTTCATCAAGGACCAGAGTCGATAAGACCGTGTTCTACGTATTTCTTTCTTACATGCTGGCATATTGATAACTATTTTTGTATAATATAAAGGTAAAAAAGTCTGGGCTGGTACACTGAACTTTTGATGAATTATTGTGATGGTTATGGAATGTGATAACGGCACCTGCCAATTTCTCTCATCATATCAAAAGGGGTTGTAACATTTTTGTATGGAGCCCGGCATAGTGATTGGCGGCCATATTGTAAGGTGTCAATCTGTAGTAATTCAGGACCTAGTACCCAAATTTTATTAATATGTGCTTTGTAGGTACTATTGTGATACAAAATTCAAGACTGCCGGTGACTCTTACCTAACCTAACGAAAGAATGCATAGGTACAAGTACAACACAGTTTATTTTACCTAATAAGTAGGTATAGGTCTACCAGAATCTGATGAAAAATATGGAAAATAAAATTTTGGTGTAGGCAGCACCGGATATGAATGGATTAATATGTCTTGATACTTTTTTCACTTCCGGCCGTCTTGGCAATCAACTTTAACTGTCATGTTTTTCTGGCAGTCATGTTTTGCATTGGATCAAAACGCAGTGATTTTCAGTAAAAGTGAGTTTTAATAAACCTTTTATTATGTTAAAAGTATTTACTATTTTTTTATGTAAATGAATGACATAACGATTTTGTCGTTCGCCTGGCGGTAAGCGTCGCGGAGCCTATAACAGATTACATTACAGTATCACTCGGAATTCTAAATTAATATGATTATTGTATGGCACTGCGCATGTTGCTGAGACAGTACCTATACAGTTTTTATTGTGCCCTATAAACAAAAATAAAACCACCATGAATATAGGTACCCACAGCTACTTCAACTTTATTTCATTCCGAACACGAAAATTGTTTCGGCTCGAAACTTCAATTACATTTTTGTTTTCATCAGAAGATGACGAAGATTTAAAGAGATATTTATAACACAAAACTTTTCTATAACATTCCAATTAATCCATTGTAGTTAATTTTCTTCTTCCGCCATTCCTCTTTCATATGGGTAAAAAACACACCATCCCTTCAATCCCTTGACGTGTCTTCACTTGTTTAATTCAACCATGAAATAGGCAGGTACTAAAACCCTTTTAATGAAAAAGAAGTCACAATTTAAGTACGAGAATTCATAATATCAATAAATAGTACTTGGTCTACGGAACAAAAAACCGAAAGTATCAAAACAGCGTGGTCAATTGTCAGTGTCATTTAAAAGGTGACAATTTGGTATTGCCGTATGGAAATCCATTTTCTTTTTTTTTTAATTTTGTTCCATGAGATTCTGGTAGACCTATACCTACTTATACTTACGTATAACTACATTGTAGATAATTATATGCGCTATATTTCCTAACAACGCCTACGTAATAAAACTAAAGGTACGTATACTTAATAACATAATAATACTATTATTATAATAGTGATATATAATTTGCATTACAAATACATAATTATAACAATTTTATGTAAAATATATTCTAATATTTACTAAGCTAAACAAACTTATAATTAAAAAAACTTATAAGTAAAACTTAAATTATAATACAATTACAATATGTAAATATAAGGTTTAAAAAACATACCCGTGAGTTCCTTAAATTCAGCCCGAATTTCGTGCCACGCCTTTTTAATTTTACCCGCTCGCTGACGTCCCCCCAAATCATAAACATTACTGTATATAATAGGGTATTTATCTCGTATACACCGTATTAAATCCAAGTCGAATTGTGTCCAATGTGCATGTATTTCTTGGACAGTTTTTTGGTACTCTAAATTTCGCTGTCTTTTCTCTACGCTACTTTTCGTCTCTCTGGGTTTTGGGCTTTCCATGTTGACCGTGCGTGCCGGAACTGTAAAAACACGTGCTGTTACTACGTGCGCCAACGGGCAAGTGAAGTGAAGCAGGTGAAGTGGGGCGGAGTCCGGAGAGGAAAGAGATAGCAATAGCAACACAGCGCGAAACTGTGGAGTCTGTGCGGCGCGCGGCGTTGCCGTGTTGTTTTGGCGGGAACAAGCGAATCGCGGTATGGATAATGGATTATGGATCAGTCGCGCCACAGATTAAATAGTTATAACTTTTGAATAATTGTAATGTCACATAAAAATATTGTTATTAATTTATTGTTTTCATCAACGCTATGCCATTTCGACACTCGCGACTCACAAGTTGTTGAATTCTGCATTGTAAGTTTAATTCGCACGCGCGGTTTTATTTAGTCTAATAATCAGTATTTGTTGAATCTTTTTATTTTTATATATGATAATAAAAACAGTTTCAGTATTCAGTAGCCCGCGAGGTGTCTCCGGTGTAGTGCGCTGCGTTCTCCCATAGAAAGACTAGGACCTCTTTCTTTCGACATCCATAGATAACTTAAAAGCCAGCTATGGAGTATATCTAGAGAATGGGCAACAGCATTCTTAGATAGATAGATAGATAGATAATGCTTTATTCCACAAGAGTAAATCAAGTACATAGGCGAACTTAATGCTAAGTAGCATTTTCTTCCAGTTAACCTTTGTGTAGTGTGGAACGAGTTGTAGTGCAGGGCGGTTATTCTCTATGGAAACACAGATACCACACGATACGAAACCACGTCGTTATCTTGTCTTGTTCAAATCGTGTCACAGCGTTAGATATACCTTCACTTTACATTAAAGCTATCTTTATTTCAAATAAAATATATTGACATAAGTGGTCATATCATGGTTTTGTAGTTGTCACTACAAAACCATGTTTATACCGTGTTTACTTAAACACTGTCTAACTCAATCCACATTTTTTAAATAAGGTGACATTATACGAATCGTTTCATTCCGCGCAGAACTCATTTTGTAAATCCAATACATGTTAGCTTCATAGCTGTGACCATAGAAAAAACGGAACGTTATCAGCGTGAAGTTTGACTGTGTGTAATATGGTAACAGCGACAGTTAAACACCTCTTAAAGTAAGGGTTGAGTATGTTTAAATTTTAGCACGTGTTTAACGCCCGTCTATCTTAAACGAGTGTTAGGCGCGGATTTGTGGTATGGAATTCATGAAACAACTGTTCAACAAGTATTTAAGGCGCGTCTAAATCTTTTGTGGTAAGACGGATGATTTTTGACAGTTCAAATCGCGCCAATTCCAAAGTCGTTTGTTTTCGTTTTATAGAGAATAGACTTTTGCAGATTTCTTATGTAAGACATAAGGAATTCGCGTGGTTTCGAAGTAAGGAATCGATACGGAATAAGGGCCGTTGGTCTTCTCGATACATTAAAATCTTCTGCGACCAAGCGACCTGTCAAGCGTGGTTATTATGACGGACGACCAATGAAAAGCATCTGAGTGTCGTTTTAAGAGGTAGGCCTTCTGTGTTCAGAAACGGACCTCTGCCAGCTGAGGACGTCCACTGCTGAACATAGGCCTCTCCCAGAGACCGCCACTTTGAGCGGCTGCTCAACTACTGCATCTAAATTAAATTAAATTTAGTAGTAACTATCAAAACTAATTGCTTCAAAGTCGCGCAACGAGCTATGGAGAGAACAATGCTCGATGTTTGCCTGTGAAATAAGATCCGAATGAGGAGATCCGCAGGAGAACTAAAGTGACCGATATAGCTCTTAGGATTAGGAAGTTGGCAGGGGTAGGCCACGTCGCTCGTAGAACTGACAACCGATGGGGAAGAAAGGCTCTCGAGTGGTGACCACGAACCGAAAGGCGCAGCGTAGGCAGACCTCCCACTAGGTGGACTGAGGACCTGGTGAAAATCGCGGGGAGCTGATGGATGCATAAGTCGAGCAGTCGCTCAAAGTGGCGCTCCCTGGGGAGGCCTATGTTCAGCAGTGGACGTTTTCAGGCTGTTAATGTTGATTACCTAACTATTTAATATTACGTTCCCTCCCTTTCATTTGAATTGAAATCTATTTGTAGACCTGTGTAGCTATTCGTAGGGCGGTGACGTCACGACGACGCTGCCGCCTACGAAAGCCTACGACCGCTACGAGATGCGTAGGCAGCATGTTTTCTTCCCACTCTATAATAAAACCCTTATCATAGGAAATCAATTACCTACAGTAATTATACACACACAACATACGCTTGGCGTAGGTGCTTTTGAGAAATCACATGATTGTTATTGTAGGAAATAGGTATTTGTAATTGTAGTTACTAGGTGGTAGGACTTTTCTGCAAAGTTCGTCTAGGTAGGTACCACCGCTTTGCCAGTTATTCTGCCGCCAAGCAGTAGTGTGCAAGCACTACTGTGTTCCGGTTTGAAGGGCATTGTAGCTAGTGAAATTACTGGGCAAATGAGACTTTATGATCTGATTACACAGTGTAGTAATCTGATTACTAGACTGTGTGATGTCTCAGGCTGACGTGCGCAGTGCAGTGTCACGCGAAACTTTATTATTTTAAAGTTCCGAGTGACACTGCAATTGTTATGGGCGGCCGTATTGCTTAACATCAGGTGAACGACCAGCCCGTCACGTCATTCATTCTCATAAAAAAAAAAAAAAAAAAAAAAATTTGTACAGTATTTTTCTTAACACCATTAATATTACCTAAGCAGCGTATACCCACCTTGCTGGATTGGTACCAGCATTGCTCCATTGAATGGCAATGCTGATACGTTCCAAATAAGTGCCAGCATTTTGGTCGCGCAATATACATAGGTACAGTCCAACCAAATTTTTTTTTGTAGTAGGTAGGTAGGTATTGTAGTGTACTGTGTAGTTTTTTTTAATTTTTTTTAGTTCGTTAACGTACGTCCTAGTATATAATGGTACGTCCTAGAGAAATAAGTGTAATAATAATAATATAATGTGTGGATATTTCACACAGCGCCATCTAGCCCCAAACTAAGCATAGCTTCTAGTATGGGAACCAGATTACTGATACGATACATAGATACTTTTTTGTATTTGTAAATACATACATAGAATACAATATAACACCCAAACGCAGAACAAACATATATGTTCATCACACAAATGTTTGTCCTAGGTAGGAATCGAACCCACAGCCCTCAGTTCAGAAGGCAGGGATACTACCAACTGAGCTATCGGGCCCGTCAGTGTGAACTTAGAAGCTGTCAAAGTTTGGTGTAAATGTGCATAAGCATTTTAACGATTCCGCAACAGTCAAAAAGTGTCAAAACGGTATTGACCGTTTCAATAAAGCATAAATTGTTTTAACTGGAAATCATTTTTATTTATTACCACAAAAAGTCGTAAAGTAACAAGTGCGCTTTATTAACCTCTGTATACCACGAAACGCATTCCCGTACCAGAACCAGTATTAAAATACCTTGCTGAGTTAAAAAGTCCTGTGAATTTGTGAGAGTGTATGGAAGTATGAAAGGTACAATTTGGTCGTACAATGTCGGTATCTGAGCAAAAATCGACGCGTATGAAGTGGGCGCGATCTATGTAAATGCCTACACGCACGGTCGGTTCTGTACGCTTTCGAGATGTCTGTCAATGATGTGAGAGTCAGAAGGGACACGTTTTGTACATACCTAGTACCTACCTGTTGTAGGTACACGATTCTCTTATTAGGTATATTAAATTATTTCGAGAACATCCTTAAAGTAACATTTATTTGCAAACACGTGACTCACGTACAAAACATAGATATTAGGTATATAATAATACTCTTTGGTAAAAAATTGAATAAAAACCTAATGGCATAAGTTTGACGTAAAAATCTTCGTAATCTTAAATAATAATTTAACCATGTAGGTTTTAAATGCTGTTAGAGATAGAATTGTAATGTAAACTTTTTGGAATTAGCATTGTCATTGTTTATTTAGATGTCTGTGTTATTTTAACACTCATTATTTTAAGAAAGATTTTATCGAAACATTAAGTTATGTGTGTTAATTTATTAAATTAGACAGTACTTAGTTGTTTTTTGAAATAGGTTTAGGTACCTGGTGCCGTCTGTGAGCTCTTAACGCGATTCTAAACAGGGCATATATTAGATCGCTTGTTAAATCTTTATACAAAAAAACAATGCAATCCAATATAGGCTCTGTCTTGAATCGCGCTAAGAGCTCACAGTATGACCCCTGATATACAAATAAACATATTTTTTTTAACAAATAATTGCAATAACGCTGATAGTAGTTTTTTAAGGTTCCGTACCCAAAGGGTAAAACGGACCTTATTACTAAGGCTCTGCTGTCGTTCTCTCGTTCTTTCCGTCTGTCACCAGACCGTATCTGATGAACCGTTATAGTCAGAGAGTTGAAATTTTCACAGATGACTTTTTTTGTTGCCGCTATAACAACATATACTAAAACCAAGAATAAAATGAATATCAGAAGGGAAGATAATGGTACAGAACCCTTTGTGCGCGAGTCCAACTCGCACTTGGCCGGTTGTTTTTAAGATAATGTACTGATGTAGAAACCTACGTTTTCGTCATGTCTTATCTTTAAACTTTAATAATCTTTGCACATTGATGTCGGTGACTAACGATTTACAGTCTACTTTACAAACATGCTTCCACCTCACAAACTAAAACACAGACAGCTCCGGCTTTTATTTAAAATAGACTCTAACTCAGTTTTATAAAGATTATGTTTCAATGTAATAATGTTTGTGTAAGTTTACTAGTTATGCCCGTTAATACAATGAGTATGTATGCGTACCCACCTAGAAGATACATTTATGGAATGCTGTGTGATTGGCTTTATTGTACTTATCTGGGTAATTTATTTCTGTATATTTCTATGTGTGCGCTTAGAAACATATTTTATTATCACGTAAGTACTAACCCATTTCAAGGCATTCCACTTGAAATGTAGGCACTTTAGTAAAGTCTTAGGTAAGGGTTTGTCTATTTTTTAATATTTTCTTGCAATAGTAGTGACTATTGGTACCTTTTTTATTCTTTATAGGCAAAGCATTTCACCTGATGGAAAATGTTAAAAATTCAATAATCAATAATAATAACCATAGTTAAATTACTCAAGCTCATTATTAACACTGACATAATTATGTAATTAAATTACGTTAAATCCAATTTGAATATTTGTACGCCTGCACCTATAGGCAGAATTTTGTTGGAAGAATTATGTGCTATTCCATCTTTGCAATACTGTAACCCAAAATTCTTACAAATAAATTACTTCATTTCATTTTATAAATTAGAAAGAAAATAATTGTTTTATTTGATTAATCACATCATTATGATAACATTTTCAATGGTGTGTTAATATTGGGGATGCGCCGAATATTCGGTAATTATTCGGTATACCGAATAATTGGCATGTTTTTCCATGTTCGGTGTTCCGCCGAATATTCGGTTAAAGTGCCGAGTAATTACCGAATATTTTATTAAATACTTTCCGTTAAATACTTCGCAAATTATCTTTTATTGGAACTCATTCTATGATAATCATAACACTTGGCACTTTTTTTTCTAGAGGCGCATCCCTAGTTAATGTAAATAGTAATAAGTATAGTATACCACTATTATACACTATAAACAAGCGCACTTTGCGGCTGCTGAAGTTCACGAAAGCGCAATTGGTACTCAAACGAAGTGTGTAAATAAACACTTCCCGTTCTAATGCGACGAATTTCAAGATAATATTTGACTTGCGCAGAACGTATCATTGAAAAGAAAAGAAAGATACGCGTCATTTCTATCAAAGGATACATATCACTCATTCAGCTCACTAACTCATTTAGCTCAGTGAATAAACAAGTGTTTCGTCTTATCATAACTCGTACATTTTTCCTGAGCGACATAAAGATACACAAAAACGTATAGCTAGGTTTTGACTGAGTGTTCTATGATCTCTCAACCATAGCTACTTATCTCTCTCTCTCTCTCTCTCTCTCTCTCTCACACACACATGGCTTGAGCACGCCATCGCCCGTCTGCCTGCCTAAGTGGCTCACTCACTAGTCCCATTCATGCGACTCAGCTCAGTAGTCATTTAGTAATCAGCTCGAAAATGAATCTTAAAACTAGTGAGCTAGTGGTGGTATATTTTAAAAGCAAGTGAGCTGGTGAGAGATTAGCTCACTAGAAGTGAAACGTTTCATTTTTATCTTTCACTCATGAGTTACCCAAGTCTACGATATATATACCTAATGTAATTATTTTTAAGATTATATCAGCTCAAAGACTATCAATAATTCTACAATGTAATAGGCTATCATTGAACAATTTGAACAGTCATCCTTCTTGAAATTACAAGGTAAATCGTACAAGCAATATAGCTCCTGGAAATAACAAAATATGATATACTGACTTTAAGTTATGAATAATAATTTTTAATTAATTTAATTTTTTTTTTTTTAATTTGAAAAAAAATTACGTAATGAAAATTCCATAGATTCCAAGACATTTTTGATAAGCAAATAGGTATATCTAAAAACCTTCTTGCCGTAATAATATTGTGAATTGACACATGTATTAACTAGGACTATTTGGTTTGGAACCAAAACAATACTTTCTAAGTTTTGCATATATTAAGGTTTTAACTCTATATATGCTAAGAAGTAAAAGAAAGTCTAAAAAAGAGTTTCGGCGGGAACGCGAAAAAGTTCGCGTCGTTGCATTGTATTATTTCTCAATACTTGTGCTTTTTTCAGTGTTAATGTTTAAAATTGGTGGCGTTTTACGCATTAAGTGCTGAATTACGAGCATGAGTGTGGGCAAGTGATATAATGTGGTGAAACGTGATTTTCCGTGTTGCTTCCAAAATTCCAAAGAACCTTCTAGTAAAGTTGCCACCACTTTACTGGAGCATGACTTAGACTGGAATATGACTACCTGACTTAGACTGGACTATGACTAAGACTTGACTTTATGTGAAATATTCTATTTACATGATGAAAAATTACAATACTTGACACTGGCTAAATACACTATGTGTACAGCCAAAATATAAGAAAAAAAGTCTAAAAAAACCTCGCTTGAAACGCTACGGATTCGTCGCATACGAGCCGCACGTTAACTGGCTGATACTCAACCTGATGAAAGGAGCTTAGCGATCTAAGCAACTAAGCAGCTATTACCCACGATTGTGCAGCTAGCTTACACGTCACCGGCTAACGATTAACTTAGATTTATCGCCCGTAAAAATACTTACAGCGATATTACTTTAGAATCAGTTTTATTAATTTATTCTACGGTAAAGCAAGCTGATTGTGTTTTTTGAAAATGGCAATAAATAATTTCATTACAAACACAATTAATTATAGATATCAGCAATGATTACTTTTAATTTGATATCATTAAGGTAATTCCATATTTTGTGTCGGGGCTGACACTTGAACTAACATAGAATCTGTAAACATTTGATGTGTAGGTACGTATGCTCTTAGAGCATCTATAAATGAAGATGTTAACGTTATAATCCGCAAGCACCATTTTTCTGCAATTTTCTACGGAGGACGAGGTAAACACGTATAGCAAACGCGCAAACCGCGCGTGTAAACGCACGCCGTACACCATCTTAAAACACGCACACCATTATATAAACTAGCGTAGTTACACAATGTCTACACGCACATTATGATATTGTAGATGACCAAGTAGCCATATGACCGGCAGAGGGGAACACCTTGCCTTGCCACCTCCTTTTTTAAATGCTCTAAGAGGTATGCTGTATAGAATTATTATTCCTCCCTCAGCTACTAACTGAATATAGTTTTATTTTAACTTGCAACTATGAAAAGCTATACAAAACTGGTTAATATTATACTATGTATCTTGCCTCAAGTACAAAAAGCTGGCATGTTAATATTAAATCAATAACTATTACTTATAATTTAATTTTGATACTGATATATTTTATGTTCATCTTTAAAATAATCACTATCCTAAGACTATAATAGTATGGAATAAGATTAATCATAGATAGGAGCAAAGGGATAATTCCGTGCGAAAAACCTCATTTAAAAGAGCACAATATAGTTATCAATTTTTTTTCTCTAGTCTGTGGTTTTCCCTTATGGCTCTATGGATTTTCTTCTGTGTCTAGTCAATCGAACAAAAATCGAGTCAAACCTACAAATCAACCACCGTTGTCACCCTAGGTTTAGACTGCCTAATAACCAAGGAAGTTTTTTTTATGAGAATGAATGACGTGACGAGCTAGTCGTTCGCCTGGTGTTAAGCGACACGGCCACCCATAACAGTTGCAAACAGTTATTATGTATACTACCTGATCCACAGAATAAGCATCAGTCACTGTAAGACTACTACACACCACAGATAAGTTGACAGTTAGTTTAGAAATGATCTACTACAGACCTTATCTTGTTTAAGATTTACTAAGTATAAGCTTCAACGCCAACCTGTGAGAATAACATTAGGGGGCGGACCATACATAAAATTAACATAAAACATCTCGCTATACAAGTATATAAATTGTTACCGGATTAATTTATTAACAGTTTTAGCTGCGGGAATGATTAATAGCTCTATTGATTGCTTAAGTATTGGTTTTTGTAAATAATTTACGGCTTTATGTAAATAAAAGCATGGAACTAGTATATTAGGGCTTGAGCAAATAGTTATTACTACCAACTTCTCGTTCAGCAATCCTTGTATATTTATGATAGGTAAATGAAGATAGGTACCTCAATGTTTATGTGCTTAGGTACTTACTACTCTTACTAGACACGTTTTCCCATGGGCAAACGTGCTTCCATCTTAGACAACTTCGTCGTAGTAATGTATCAGTTATCTGGTTCCCATAGTACAAGCTATGCTTAGTTTGGGGCTGGATGGCGGTGTGAAATGTCCACACATATTATTTTATTCTATTTTATTTCAGCATTCAAAAATATTTTATTTAATGCATTCGATAGTGATGTTGACAAATCAAAAACTTATCTAAAACACAGATATAATTTGCTTGTATAACAGTAATCATCTTTGATTTGATATGGAAACACATTCTATCAAATATGATTAGAATCAAAACGGAAATTATCATTCGACGTTGACCAACAAACCATAGATTAAATAGAAGTTACTACTGAACGCGTGTTCACAGGTTATTTGTAAGTTAGTATGAACTCCAACTACAGATTATTGTAAAGTTAGTAGAAGAGAGCCAACAATCAAAGCAAGACGCCGATGTAACTGTGAACCGGGCATTTGTCGAGTCGTGTCAATAAACTTGATTCGAAAGTAGAAGACGCTCTGGCTTACATAAGCAACCGACAATGTGGGAGACGCAGAATATGTTGAAGTTTCATTGTACATGCGTCACTTAGCCAAGTTGGCTAATAATATCGTACGTTTTCAGAAACTAGGGTACATTATGATTGGTCACATCGCCAATTGGCATATACAATACGCATCTAAAATACTATGACGGGGCTGATAGCTCAGTTGGTAGTATCCCTGCCTTCTGAACTGAGGGCTGTGGGTTCGATTCCTACCCAGGACAAACATTTGTGTGATGAACATAGATGTTTGTTCTGCGTCTGGGTGTTATATTGTATTCTGCGTATGTATTTACAAACAAAAAAAAAGTATATAAGTATTGTATCCGTTATCTGGTTCCTATACTACAAGCTATGCTTAGTTTGGGGCTAGATGGCGCTGTGTGCAATGTCCACACATATTTATTTATTTTGTTTTATTTATTTTATCCAACGATCTGATGAAAACCGCGGGGAGCTAAACCGCATGGATACAGGAGGCGAGCAGCCACTCAAAGTGGCTCTCTGGGGAAGGCCTATATTCAGCAGTGGACGTCTTCAAGCTGTTAATGATGATGCTGATTGATTTTTCAAAATCAATTGTTTACTTCATTATTTACAAATATATTAATATTATTATAACGAAACGAAATATTGTAATGTACCGTAATCTATGTTGAATTTGCGGAACACACGTCTCGGGCGTCTCGACACGGCCACGGCGCCGCAGTCCAGTTGCAAAACCGCTATTTATATCAATCCCATAAGCACAAACAGACACACTTTACAGATCGATTTTATATTAATTTCACAGACATTTCTTTGAGAAGAAACTATTATAGTATTGAACTACTTAAGCGAAAAATACTCTGGAAGCAGTTAACCATTTGACTTTCAAACTAAAACACCCAACTCTTTTTTTATAAATAAATAAATATGTGTGGATATTTATTCATCATCATAATTTTTTTATTCGATCATGGCCCGGCGTCATCACTGGTGGTTCTTTCGTGGACAAACTTACGTAGCATTTTTAACAGCTCTACAATACGAAGGGTACCTTTGACATACTAACCAGTAACCACCGAGTAATACTACAGTTTTGACAAAATATTACGTAGCTTACATAGTAAATGGCCTTGAAAAGCAAAGAGACACCCTACCCAGATTGACCTTACACTCTACCGATCAGTATACCGACCAGATCAGATCAAGAATACTGGTCATCTAGCTACTTATAGAGTGCACGAACGCCTCCGACTGATCTTTGCCTCTTCACTCCAAGGTTAAACGGAAAGTTTAAATAATGTTTAACTTAAATGATGTGTCTAATACTTACGAGTGATACAATACAGTGTTCTTCTCCTAACATTGATCCGACTGCCAATATTTAAGAATAGGCATGATGACTAAAATTTTTTTTTGGGTAAATTAGTTATATTCCTCAAAACATAAACATTTGTGAAAACAAACATTAAATATCTCAAAAAATGACCAAGTTACAAGCATTTTAAAAATCGGAATAGAAAGAGATAGCTCAAACGGCCAGTGACGTCAGAGGAAGGTCGTTATAGTACCTCATTACTAAGCTGTGGTAGCTTTTCATACAATCTCTTTGGCACGTGACGTCACGAGTACATTTTTCATAGTAACTGTGGGGGCGCTCTGTTTCGCGAGAAAGGGACAGGAGATGCCTGCTGTAAAAACTTTAAAAGCTTATTACTCCGTGATTTATTCACCGAGTTTGCTTATTTTTTCAATTGTTACATTCATTTTTAATATCCTTTATGAAAGTAATATTTACTTGTTTATTTTTAATCGTAGTCATCATGCCTATTTCACACGGCGCCATCTAGCCCCAAACTAATCATAACTTAATCCCAAAGATTTTTTTTGAGCTTAATGTAATATGTATTGGGAATCAGATAATTGATAAAAAATATATTAGGCTTAATAAAGCTGTATGCGTATTATACCAAATATTTGAGAAAAAGTAAGTTACTCTGTGAAGTTGCACTTAGATGTAGCCTGTACTTAAGTACTATTTTAATAAATAAATTATACATTAGATAATTAATTATATAAACAAATATTTAAGTATATTCATAAACATTTGTATATTTTATGTAGGCATATAAATAAATTAACATTAACAACATGATTTGCATACTTATGCATCTAATATCGCATTTAAATACGAGCTACTGTAAAAGTTCCGAGGAGGTGCAAAGTCAATCACCATTGCTGTCGTCGCCATGGGAGCTGATTAGCATGATCAATCAAAACCTGTCAACGGTTTACTGATAACAGATCTATAACATGTTCCACAAAACGGCTGGTCACAAAGAAACCAGTAACGCTGATTTATGTCATTATTTAACTAAATAAGTACTACAGTACATTTTTTTCTCTAATCTGTGATAAGCGCCTTACTTACCTAAACATTTTAAAAGTTGGTACAATTAAGTAAGTATAATTCTTAATTCAAATAACGTCGTACGGTTTACCAACCTAATAAAGAAGCGCGGCAAAAAGCTCGTGTCCGTTTTGGTTGATGATGTAGGTCCGCACCGCATTCAGCGTTATTTATTGGCCTTTGCGAGATTATTCAAATAAAAAAGCCTTTATCGCCCCGACACGGTTGGGTCAATAACTAGACAAAAGCTCGAATAAGATTGTAGGTAGTCATCGGATCGGCCTCAAATACTTTAAGGTGAGTTTATTAATTAAGGCGGCCGACCTTGCGGGCCGCACATCCAAGGAGGTCGGATGGGCTGAGCATGCGAAGAAAAGAGAAAGACATATCAGCTGCCTCTTTGTACTATTCCGAAGCGGCTCACATTCTGTCGCGCGACCTGCGAAGAGTCGACGCGCGCCATTTCGAGCTGACAACTTCTCATTGACCTTCCGTTGGCAGTTACCTGCAGACTGCAGAGTGCAGAGTGCACATACTAGGGTTGTCATCGAAATACCGGCACGTGGCGCTGCGGGCGGACGCGTAAGCGCCACTTAACGGACCGCTAATTATTTTCATACATTTTTATTTACCGGTAATTTACTTTGCTCTTTATCTTGTTCATCATTAAAAACGTTTACAATGAGGATAAATAATGTACAAAACACGTATTTAAAACAGATACATACCTCAATGTGAAACATTACAAATAAAAACTAATCAACAAAGAGCATTATGCTGCTCGGTCGCCAAGCAATTATGGATGCTAAAAGGCGAATCTACAGTAAGCCGGTATAGGTACATGACGTATCATACAAACACTAACACATTCTCACACCGAGTGGCCGAGAACAATCGCAGAGGAGCGCAAGCCGTGAGATCACTCGAAACCGCACCTTAAGCTCATTGTCAAACCGATTACAATAAACAAACAGGACAGATGCGGTTGGAATCTTGTCAAACAGGCAAGTTCGAGCGTTGACTTATTGCCGGTAGAGCATTTCTGTATCTGTCGAGACCAATCTAAAACTGATTGTAACTTGTGAAGCATAAAGTTAAAAGTTGTTTGGGTAGCGTCGAGTACAGGTATAACACGAGTACAGCACGCACACAAGCGCAACTCAACGTTGCCATAAATAAAAGATTCCTACAGAAACAATTGTTGCGTAGAGGCACAGGCTTCGGAGGTGAGCCGAGGCCTCGGTGAATGTAGCCGAGTGGCGACTAATCGCTTCAAGCCGATCGCGAAAGTAGGTGACCGCCCGTGATTGACGCTTGCGAAACTACGTTCGATGACATTTTAGACCGGACAATGCGCTAAACCCTCGGTTAATTATGAAACGTATTTGCTTTTGGATTCAATATACGATGTTACGTAATCCGGCTTTAGCAGGTTTGATCTGGTGTGGTTGACCTAGCATCTGATTGAACAAAATAATAGGTGCGTTACATTTACATTTTATATTTTGCGCAACGGATGCGTTGTGTAAAGTGCTATAATTTCATCATTGAGAAACTTTGTTTTCAATACCTATGTAAGTCCATGTAATTAGAAGAATCACCCGTGGTTTCATCCACCAAAACTAGTAAACTAAACTAACGCAGTTATTCTCCAGCTATTGGAAGTATTGGAACTTAGTTTTCCGGGATGGAAAAAAATAAGCGTCCTACATTTGATGTCGGTTCAAACACTTACCTACTCCAGCAAACATTAGACAGTTGCAAACAAACAGACAACGTTAGGTACATACACAATGTTACATGAAATTATTTTAGAAATATTCTAAATATTACCTAATACATTGCTAACATTAACTATTGTATGCAAATCTCGTATAAATACATAATTAAGTATTAAGTATAAGTGAAAATGAGATATAACAAGTTAAACAAGGCATTTCAAAACCACACCAAGAAATTTTAAACGCTATAGCTGCTCTTATAATGTAAATAATCACAGGTTTAGATATAACCAACAACTTTATTTGATAACAATTTTTTGTTTACATAATTCAATAATCCAAACTCCACGGAACCTCTGTTCCGAGATAACGCCGCTCTACTTAACCTCGCCACACAGAGAAGCGTAAACGTGAAACAATACGGTACAGTAACACAACTTTATCAGCTTACTTTACTAATACTCCTGTATTCAACTTTGAACCGTAGTACATCGTGATAAGGTTGCCTTGCTCGCAAGTGGTCGTTCAGTGAAGTGTATTTACACGTGCACTCACACAAGCGTTTTGGCCATCTGCGTGGTTACAGTGACGTCGGTGTGTGGGAACGCCAGGGAAATTTATACCGGCGGCACACCGTACCCACTGTAATTCATGGGTTTGTATCATTTTAAAAAGCAAACACTTCTGTTTAAGATTATGTTTGGATTATTTTATCTTGTGTAACGCATTGAGGAGGGAGGAAGCAGGGTTATGGAATCTATGAAGATAATTATAAAGTCAACACCTTACAACATTTGTTTAATCAATTCAAACATTGTTGAAGATTTTTTGAACTTTATTGTTCTAATATTGTTACCTAAATCCTTTCTGTTTGACCTAGCTTCCCTGATCTAAGCGACGAATGACCGAAAATAGAGCCAGCGCCCCTAATTCTCCGACATCTTTTTTATTATAATAATAATAAACCATTTTCAAGGCTACAAAATACATGATTTTTTAAATGGATCACTTTTTATTGTTTAATGTATGTATCTTTTTAATGTAAGGAATGTTTACTTATTTTATAGATGGAGGCTTTGGCTTGCCTGATTACCTCACAGCTCACGGCTCACATCACCAGCCTTGGTAGGCGTCGATGTCACCGTTATTGTTATAAAAACCTTACCTTTATGAAACCTGATAATTATTTCAACATGCAAACTCATTCCAATAAAGAGAAGAAAGTGAGTACCGAGAGAAACCACGAAACTCGTTCATAAATTCATAACAAATTGAAAGTTTAAGCAAATGAATACGGTGGTGCTTTCTAGAAATTATAACGTACATTAAATACGTATAGACAAAACGAGTGATACTGTATTCTGTACTCTAATAGTGGTCTATAAACATCGACCGAGGCGGCCGACTGTTTGTACTTAGTAGACCGAGCACGCCCACCTAGCAAGCTTACTTTATAAACAACAAAATATGGATAAGGCATTCTGGGATCAATGACATATTGCCTTTGACTATCTTGTAATGTTTGTTTCATGTCAAGCCCAGTGGGACATCACAATATACTAAAGGTCCTAGGAAATTTATTTTCTCCCCACTATCGCAGTAGTACGATAGTGGAGAGAAAAGGAAAAAATATTTTGATTATTTCTTTTCTCCCCACAGTCAATTATTATGTTTACAGTGGGGTGAAAGGGTTGTTTCCTTTTTCTCCCCACTGGTGGGATAAAGCTGGTGGGGAAAAAAGGAACAACCTGAAGATGACAGAATTTAACTCGGGTTGTAAGGGGATGCGACCTGCCGACTTTACCAGTTACTATAAGGAACGTAGCTCGTAGACGTTCGTAGAGGATGTAACGCTTTACGAACGAGTCATAAATATTTTTTTTACTCACCACCTTTTTGTTGGCTATACAATAAGTGGTATTCAAAGGTATTCGACAAAAAACTATGTGCGTAAAATGAGATTAGCTAGGCGATCATGCAACTTGATTGCAATCATCGCTACCGATAGAGACTCAAAATTTAATGGATTTGATAGGTTCAATTAGCAGCTTATATACCTACTTAGCATAGACATATATATTAAGGACAGGCCTAATGATAGGTTAAAACGTCGCTTCAAAGTGGGAGCCAATTTCACAGATTGGCATCCACTAGCGCTCAGTCTGTGATGGAAGTTAGAAGGCATCGGTCGAATGTCACAAACAAAATATGCCAAGTTGTATTGTGAAGGGTTGCACAATCTATACTCAAAAGTGCAGTAAAAAGAAAGACCAAGTTTCTTACCTCAAGCAATTCAGTATTTTCAATATTACACTCTGTTTTGTACCAAATAATCGAATTTATATTTGGAATAATCATTGTAAACATAAAAATTGACGGACATTATGGCAGCGATAGGCACCTAATTTTCTCAAGTTGTCGTAGTTCACGCGAAATCTAATAGATGGCGCTGACTTTTCCCACGCCATTTTGACAAAATAAAACTAAGTAGCATATAAAAATCTATGCTACTTAGTTAAGAAATATTCTAATTTAGAATGATTTTTCTCTGTCGCATTGCAATTTGCAATCAAAGTTCCGTGATCGATCACCCTGGATAAAGTAGCTTATCAACCAATCTTCGTAGTTTCTGTATTTCACTTGATGCAACGCGCCAAGCGGGTTGTTAATAGTAACATCAAATGGGCGCCATTTTTATTACAAAATACCTACACCCACGTCCCGGTTCTGTGATATACTTATTTGAATTAATTACTAATCACATATAAAAACACCTACACACCAATATGAAAGTATATGACTAAGCTGTGTTTTTTAAGTCCTGTGTATATAAACATATAAGCATCATCAGTCTGTTTTAGTCCACTGCTGGACAATGGACATGGCCTCTTCCAAGGTACGCCACTGAGCACGGTCTTCGGCTCTCCTCATACAACTGCTGCCAGCCTCTCGGCGTATAAGAGTGAGTTTTTTGATCCATAGTTAAATTAACCAAGGTTAAAAACTCTAACAAATTCTAAACCACTGCTCTAAATTTGTTAGAGTTTTCTCCTTAACTACTGATCAAAGACTCACCTTAAGGGTGGGTTTTTTCACTAATAGTTAAGGTAACCAATGGTTAACATTTGTTAGAGTTTTTAATCGTTGTTTATGGAAAAATCCGCCCTTAGTCGTCGTTCCACCTAGTCGACGGCGTCCTACTCATAGACCTAGGCTGGAACAAAAATATTGTATGTCTGTGGTTGTACCTACGTTTACCAAACCAATAACTACACTATGATTATAGGTATTATGATTTATAAGGCAATAAAAAGGCTAAACAAATGGTAACCTTAGTTACAAACTTCGGTCAATGAATTTAAAAAATGTAACAAATAAAGATATTATTGTAGATAAATAATTATAATTGTCCAGACAAAACATTATACGCAGTGTTATTAATTAATTATAGACATTTACGTACTATTTCGCGCTGTTTTTGTTATTGATTATAATTGGATATGTACCAACCTAAGTAAGTACTACATCCGTAAAGCGACTCATATTTTATTTTTAAAGTACTTAAAGGTCACTGTTTCTTCATTGCCTGCGTCGCTAGAGATAAGATTACATAGGTTTATTTGAAGCTATAGGCACAGAATAAATAATAGCAAATGTTGCCGAGGGCGGTGATGGTTCCGTAGAAAAGATAACTAAAGTGCGATATGATAAAAAGAAGCTTATAATGTGGCGAAAATCCAATAGAAAAATTTAAATAATATTACATAGAAAAAATTAGGGCGACATCTTTTTTCCTCTCATGTCAACAACTGAAAGTCCATTTATTTCTTTTAGACAAAAAAATGAGGCTACCACGAACCTCCCTGTCGCTCACAGCATAGTTACTATGAGTATAGATAATGTATCTAAAATTATAGGGGTACCCCCCCTACAACGGCGATATTTTGAATTATATTAAGTACAGATTGGGTGTTTATTTATTTATCTATATTCCATATATGTAACTTATGGAACATGTAGATTTTTATATATTATTAATTACAAGACGTAATTGTTTTTTACATAATAAAAAACGTTTTAAGTGTTTTGCGACAATATTGCAAATTGTTTTTAGCGTCACGATCTTCAGATCAATATGCGATGGGATTTGTTGACGACACGACACGTGATATGCCAAATGTCAAAAAAGTTTCATATCTTATACTTACCTAACATGTAATTCATGTTGTAACGTTGTTCAATTATAATATTTAAAAACACTTATGGTAAGATGTGGACATAACGTTAGGTATTTTTTAAATATAAGCACATAGATGAATTAGTACTCTAAACCACAATTTTTTAAAGCAATAATTATACTAACGCAAAACTATCCCCCTGCGAGATAAGATCCCAAATGAGATCCGCATAGAACAAAAGTGCTAATACAAGGTGACCTTGAATTGATATGTTATCCCAAAATGGGAGGACTGGAACCATGATACCCTACAAGTTGTGAGAGTGTTACTTGAAACTGGGTGTTTCCAAACTTCCATGGTAAAAAATAAAACCACTCGCAAAATTGCACGTGCGATCGCTACGAGAGTTAACAAGATACTATAAATTCATTTCTAAACAGGTCGTTAAACTCATTTATGTGCACTCAGTTAAGGACGAAGTTCAACCACGCAGCTGTGCTAAGGCTATCTTTGAACGTAAACTTTACATGGCATTTCTTCAATGAAAAACTATTAATTTAGTAAAGTTGTAGAAGAAACATTGTCTACCTTGGGGTGTAAATTTACCCCCTTTTGGGATAACATACCAATTCAAGGTCACCTTGTATATCTAAGAGCTATATCGGTATACAGCTCTCAGATATATTAGCAAGTTGGAATGGCAACGGGCACTTGGATATTGCAGGCCACATCGCTCGTAGAACTGACAACCGATGAGAAAGAAAGGTTCTCAAGCTCGTAGTGACCACGAGCCGGAAGACGCAGCGTAAGTATATAGGGCCTCTACTAGGCGGACTGATGAAAACTACGGGGATCTGATGGATGCAGAAGTCGAGCAGCTGCTCGTAGTGGCCTTCTGTGGGGGAGGCGTATGTTCAGCAGCCTATCAGTCTAATTATACGTTGTTTTTCTTAGTTGGTAGCTTAAATAAAGCATATCCCGGCTTGCTGGATGGATGGATGTAAGTTCAATCCCCGCCCGTGATTCTAATTTTTCCTTTACAAATTAATACGTTGTTTTTCGTCTTCTCCATATTTAAGTTTTTTGTATAGCTAAAGGCTCTTGGACTAAGGTCCTGCCTTGGTCCGAGAGCCTCTATAAACTAAACAAAGAGTTTGTATTATAAATGAAATATCATTTTGTTTTAAATAATACCTCCTAAAATGTCCGTTTGTTCCACATTCTTCAACTTTGTTACTTCCCTAGCAAGCCTGAGACTTCGATTTCTGCTCATCCGCCCACCGTCTCCTAACAATGGATTTATTTAAAACAATTTAATTATTTATATTTTAACAAACTAACTGCTGTGGGATGGACTGCTGTCAAATCGCAAAGTTTCCCCAAATTAATGGTTTGGGGAAAATATTGCATAATTAACCATTTTTGACATTATTCACCTTCAGTAGTATCTATACACTTGTCAACTATGTCATGAATAGATATAATTAAGGCTCGTTTTTGCTAAACAATTTTGTATAAACTAACAAAGCAAAAATCAGAACACAAAAACTGAACAAAACCTGTTGTTATATAATAAGTAGCGATTATGACATGTGACCGCGCAACGTACGAACGTGAGATGATAATACCATTATGTACATACATATTAGTAGACAGAGTAATAAAAAAAGACGTAATTTATGCATTATTAAGTATACATATATAAAACGCACTGAACGAACATGCGATTTAACATCAAACACCCGTTTTAAGAGAATCAGTATTGTAGCATTGCTGAAATACTTCCTTGTAAATCATTTAATGCATATCAGTTATAATCGTCATCACTAATCAGCCTGAAGACGGCCATTACTGAACATAGGCCTCCCTCAAAGAGCGCCCCTTTGAGCGGCTGCTTGCCTCTTGCATCCATCAGCTCCCCGCGGCATTGATCAGTTATACTGGGCGTGAAAGTCAGACAAACAAACATAATGAAACGCTTCTAGCAATAACATAAATTATATACCAGTCCTAGTCCTAGTAAATTATAACCCTATAAAATTGGCATGTCAATTGAGCATTCATATAAATAAACGCATTATTTATTAAGTTTAGCATTTTTCGGTAATATAAAATGGTGATAGAATCATTTGCTATTAAATTATCATACATTTATTACATGTTGAAGTCGTAGTATTGAGCTTAGATCAAGAGATCTATAAATTAGGTATTATTCTTGATACACCAGGGAATTATATTATTTTTACAGTAGAACTATTAGCCATATGAAAAATTTGTTTGCTAAAAGACTGTTAAAGGATATGACTAAAATAATTATTATAAATTAATCAAGTCATTTATGCATACTCCTGATAAGTTATTTTGATAAGATACTCCAGCAAAACATGTTTTTACTAGAATAAAGAATTATCGATACAAAAAGTTTGTGTGTGAAAACCGTTAAAAGATACGATTAAGATAATGATTACAAATTATTTAAGTCAATTATGCATACTCTTGGGTACGCATATAAAGATATATCATACGTGTGAACTTGACATTTGTCTTTTTCTAAGATGAAACGTATGCATAATTATTAGGATATTCGGTTATATAAATTATTGATGTATCTCTATTGATAAGTCTATCATCAGTTTACTTATAAGTATAAGTAATTTTGAATAGGTACTCTGAAATAACGTTCAATAGTTTCATTTTTTTATTAATTATAATTGATAATAATTTTTAATTTGTTTGTTATATTGTATTTAATTTAATGTTGTGATTTATAAAAGACAAATAGTTTCATTCAATCCATAGTTTCATTCCTAACGATTGACACTGGAATTCATAGTCAAGGAGGGCTCCTATAGACGATGATTCAGGCGCTGCTGTGCGGCAAATTCTAGCTTTATACATTTCACACATTCATAAACAAAAGCAGCCCCCAATCTGGCATAATCAGAGGCTGGATGCTGGATGCGTCAACCAAACGGCCCCCTTGCTTTCAAATCGTGTTATTTTATTAATTTGTGAAGTGATGTGATATTTAAAATACGAATAAGGTAAGGTATGTCGGTACCGTTTCTTCAACAATTACCAGGTAAAATAATATATTTAACACAAAATATACAAAGATAATACTTATATCTTTTAACTTTTTTGTGAGTGATTGACGGGTGACATTTTGGCGAGACTTTTGATAGTTCAAAAGCCGCGTCAAAATGACACTCGACAGAATTTTCATAGATAACTTGATTGAAATCGTAGAGTATTTAAGTAAAATGCTGGTCAGTTAGGGGTTTCTCCAGCGATTGTTTATGAAAGTGACAGAAGAATTATTCAACATTTAACCTCTAGATAAAAGTGGAATGATAGACTTTGGGGCTTTGTTCAACCTTTGTTTATGAATACCACGGTAAAAGTTGTCACCGATCCGATGAGGATGAAAGTTTTTCGAGTGAAGACCACGAAACGGAAGACGCAGCGCAGGCCTTCCCCCTACCATAGTGTAATAAAATTACACTATGCTTCTACTACGTAGTTAGAACCATAGCAGGCCGATGGATGCAGGAGACAAGGAGTCACTCAAAGTGGTGTTCTATAAGAAGCCTAATATTATCAGCAGTGGACTGGTTCAGGCAGATTATGAAAATTAATGGTATAATAATATAATCCTGTTGCTTATTACAAAATCACACAAAAATAAAAATACCTACCTCCAAACTGAAAAACCCTTCTTTGATTTAACCATTTGATAAAGTTTCACACTATTTGATTTCATTTCAAAGATAGAAGTCTGCAGCATACGCCTTTACCTTTCTACGTCTTGGAAGATAGGATGTCCTCGCCTTCACCTTTTCTATGTCGGACAACACGGCCTCTACGTCTAAAATAACAACCAACGCACTGACTATAATATCCGGCACCAAATCCGTCAATAAATAGCCACCTTAAGCTTGAGATCCCTACCTGCACAAATTGCTTTAAATATGTATCTCCAGAATTGATTGTCAGACGACAAGCAAGGCCTCGTCTGGGCAGGTCCGTGTGACATCATGCGGCTGCGCAGGCGACGCTACAGTGATTGTAGTTACACATCGTAACTATCACTTAAACTGTGGTCGTAGCCTTAGTAGTAACTACAGTATTCTCGTGTTCTGACCGTCAGATCACAATCGAGACGATTTACATTAAAGTCGTATTGATCTACGCGCAGACAAAATTATGTTCTATAAATTAGCGTGGTTTGAATTAATCGGCCACCCATGGTGTCTGAGCCGCTTCCTCCATTTTTATGTGAAGGTTAATGGGGTACTGACATCCTTGAATGGGAAGTTCGGTGGAAGCTTTCTTGAAGGCTTAATTCAACAATAAATGTACTACAAAAGTTCGTCGTATAATAGCATCCATTTTCGTTATAGTAGAAACCAGTGAAGATAGCCTAGCCGCTCAGGCGCTTCAACCACATGTGCGGCCGGCATCGCGCAACGTGGACCGCTCCCCACCACAATTGTGGGTTACGGCTGATTGCGCTACGAGGGATGGCAATCAATTTTTAGAGGTGTCACTCGTTATAAATCGACTAAAATTGAAACTAATTGAACATCACTATCGAATAAAGTAAAAGTCTCTATGTTTCAGGAGAAAAAATAAACGCCTCAGTCTAAATTGCATCTCGCGCAGAGTCGGCGCGCGCCTGTGACGGAGTAATTTCCTTTAGGTACGGCGGAGCGTCAATTATTATGCGTACTGTTGTTGTGTGTGTTTTTTATACTGCAACACACGTAAAAATGCATTTGTTTAGATAGCCAAGTAATGCTACTTATCAAAACTAGTTTCGAAATTTTAAAACACTGCTTAGTTTATTCGTATAAACCGTAAATATGCAAAACCATACCGCGCTATTTGAGGAGCGCTTTGGGACCTACCTACGCCCGCCGCACCGCGCCTGAGTGGATAGATAGACTTCTACAAAAGAAATCTAGGTCTGTGGAAGATAGTTATGCTTTGCGTACGTAGTTACCTACCTAATACCTTGAAACTTAAAACTTAAAGACAATTTTTTTATGCAAGAGCCCTATACTTACAGTTATTGGGGTCTTAGGACCTTGATTACATGCTGAGTCGGGACCTTTATCATGACGTCACGCAACATTACATTTTATACGGTAGCATTATGTTTTCTATTGTTAAGTATATTATTTATGTTGTATGTTAGAATGTAATGTTGTCTGATGTCCTGAAATAAATGTATTTTCTTTCTTTCTTTCTTTCTTTTCTTATACTTCATTGGGAAGCTTACATATCAGATGAAATTTTCTTCAGACAGATGTATCTATTCTTATATGGATAAGAAAAAGATTCAAGTGATCGTATATAATATAGTAGCATTTTTGTCATGGTGCTTAAACTATAAGCGACAGCGGATTTAGCCGATTGTAGATATACTTACTTACTACATAATAATGGATATAAAACCACACAAAAACTCAAAAAATACTTTAAAAGCATCATCACGGGGTTGCAATCCACTACTGGACATAGGTAGGTCTCTTAAAATCAGTACGCCATATTAAACCCGTTTTATTATAACAATAATTTAATTTAAGTTCAATTTGTATTGGGCAAGCACGTGTAAAGTCCGTGAAACTAGTACTTTTTTTTTTCTAGTAGTTTTTGTAAGTAAACTAAACTTACACTGGACTTCATAGTCAAGGCGGGGGCTCCTCTAGAGGATGAATCAGGCGCTGTGCGGCAAATTCTAGCTTTATGCATATCATAATAAAAGCAGCCCCCAATCTGGCATGATCACAGGTTGGATGCTGATCGTCCGAATTTCGTCACACAAACGGTCTCCTTGCTTTCAAATCGTGTTATTTTATGAAGTGTCGTGATATTTAAAATCCGAATAAGGTATATCGGTACCGTTTCTTACCTACCTTTCTTCAACATTTACCAGTGATAATAATATATCTAACACAAAATAGGCACACAAAATATACAAAAATAATATTTCTTTTAACTTTTTTGTGAGTGAGGGACATTTTGGCGCGACTTTTGATAGTTCAAAAGTCGCGTCACTCGACAGAATTTTCAAAGACAACTTGATTGAAATCGTAGGGTATTTAATTAAAATGATTTTGAGTTAGGGGTTTCTCCAGCGTTTGTTTATGAAAGTGAAAGAATAATGATTTAGCATTTCATCTATAGGTAAAAGTGATAGAAAATGATAGATTTTGGGGGTTCTTTCAACCTTTGTTTATGAATACCACTGTTACTCTGTCAGTTCTTAAGATTGATAAAAATCAATAAAAAATAACCGTTGCTACAAAAAAGTTAGTTTTCCTGAACCTATTGGGTATTGGTCAAAAATCCTGACAACCATCATCTTATATCTCACGGATTGACCATTAGTGAAGGCTAACAGAAATGAAGCTACTTGCATTTGTGTCACCGGTTCCAGTTGGTCGCGTGCTATGTGCGAAAGGTGGGGAAATCATACCTATTCAGCAATAAAAAGTTATATTAATCCACCCCACTTTTTGATTGATGGATGGAAATGATCTTGCCTTGTTTCTCCAACATTCTTAACTAATATCAATATTATGCTTATTTTAGGAAAGTTAAATTAATAGGGTTTAAAATTGACATATTTATTTTTATCTAAAACATCAATTTAATATAAAATATGTACACCTAATAGAATCAAATTGTACTCAAGCTTCTAAAACCTGTGTTTTTATTGACCTTTACTCCCCTAATTAACGTATCCTTGACTAATGAGGTAAAAACTGCCGCAGTGTTATTATAAAAATAAAATAACACCAAATACTTGCATGAACTTTATGTTCCGTACTCTGAGAATTAGGCAACGCAAAAATGTTATAATTGGTGCGATTAAGATCTCAAATTGTTATGAATAAATTAAACATACAGCACCTACTAACAATATCATAAGCCGCGCGATATATTAGGCATTGATAGTGTCTATAAATAGTAACTTTGAGATCGACACAAACTGGCTCTATCAAAATACTTGTGGTTATGATTTAACTACATAGCAGTGATGATTATTTAATCATTTTCGTATATAAATTTTCCATCAATTAAGAACAATTTAATCCTAAAACTGTCCTTTATATCTAAACATAATAGCTTTACTGATTAAAGATGTCCAATGTTTATTTAAAGATGTTTTCCTAATGCGGTATTTATAAAAAGCAGCGTAATTAACCAAGCAACAGAAAATTTTAATCGTAACTGTTTCTATTTCTTGTCGTTAAACAAACAGACGAATTTCGCCTTTTTTAGATTATACTTAACTAAGCATATACATTAAAACATCTAGTTAATAATATCGTGTATAAAGGTAATATAATAAAGTGGAACAATAACTTGAGTAGGACAGTGGACATCGCCACGGCCTCGCGAATCGTCTGCTTATACTTAATTGGGTCGAACGTTCAATGTCAACCACGTCATGTTTGCCTCAAAGCACAAAATATGGCGAAAGCTATGCGGGATTATCAATTTACCGAATGCATTTTAAAAAAGAAGTTCTGTTAAGTTATTCTGTTTTAAAAAATGTTATTCCTTTTTTTGGCTGTAAATTTAAGTGTTTATTAAGATAAGAGCTGTGGAATAAATAAATAAAGAAAATAAATAAATAAACTCGGCAAGTGGAGCTGAAGAAACATGTGTAACAAAAGCATCACTAATTTAAGTAGTATATCTGTTACATTTTTTGAGGTTGATTACGGGCAGCAGTGACGTCTATCTACACTACACCAAAAAAATTTAATAGTGGCGTTAAAAAAATTTGTTGGTTCATTCATGTATTTACTAAATTCGCTAAAATTTTCGAAATTCTTATTTTACTGTTATGAGCTCTTTTTTGGATCCACATCTGATAGTTTTACCGTTTCCATTGTATTTATTTAATCCCCTCCCCCCTCATTTTCTAATCGCTGTTATTTTAACGATAAAACATTATTATATTGTAATTGTCGTTGTAAACTTTTTTACTTTAACACCTTTAAACCGCTGTCTCCTATAACATAGACTACGTAACAAGCGGTAACGTTTACAAGGTACTCGTTGGTTGACGGGACAAATATCGCTTCCTTAGATTATATCGATAAATGGTTACAACGATGCTCACGTGACGAACTACGCTACGATAAACTAAGTTTAATACGAGTGCAATCGACTTCTATAACTTAGTACCGCTTCCTGTTATCGTGTTCTGTGAAAAATTGTTTCACGAATGGTGCCTAGTACCTATTGAAATAATGGAGTTTTGTTTAACTTATCGTTACAGTTTAATCTATGTATCTGTCTTGTAGAAACAATAGCAAGATAGATAGATAATTATGTTAAAACAAAATAAATATATACCTAAATATCTGACTGAAATTTCGATATTTGGGCATGCACCATGTTCACAGGTAGACTGAAGATGCGGGGGATGATAAAAGAGCATGCCAATGGTACCCGGTAAAAGAATAAAAGGTAGACCGTTTTGTAATCTCACGATATTTCTATTTTTTTATCATCATCGTCATCAGCCTTTTGAGTCGCCATCTTTTCTTATATTGGCTAGAGGACCTTTTCATCGTCAACAGCCTGAAGACGTCCATTGCTAAACCTAGGTCTCCCCTAGAGAGAGCCACTTTGAGTGGCTGCTCGCTTCCTGCATCCATCGGCTCCCCGTGGTTTTCACCAGTCTCAATGTCAATCTTTAACACAAGATATGTGATATCATGACAACATGCAGAATAGTTGGTCAGGTTGGTGTCACAACACATCATGAAAAATAACAACCAAGCTTGTTGACAAATGATAATACTTATTTCTAAATGTCATAATCATAACAGATCTTTTCCTGATATGCACAGCTGTACGGACAGATAACAATCTCTTGTCCGGTTGTCGGCTAACATATTATATTCCAGTGAACTAAAAACAATCGTTCTTAGTCATTGCCGACATTATAATAAAAAAACAAAGTAGGAGCTGTTACAAATGTACGCACAGATAATTAAATTATTACTAACATGATTAAAATGCAAGACTTATACATTCATTGCTGAACATTAGTCCTCTCCCTCAATAGAGCACCACTTTGACCAGTTAAGTACACGTGCCTCTTGCATTGGCTCCTCGCATCCTTATCGCGTAACTATTTTAGGCATGGACTTCGTCTGCCATCCTGCACCTGCCAATTTACAAGTCCGTGAGTGTGAGCAAGAGAGCACACGATCGCCATCTCCACCAGGTTTACGCGATAATGCCCTGGTCGTCTGGGTCGGTCAATCCACCTTGTGAAGGTCTAGAGCCTGCACTGCGTCTTCCTGTTCGAACCTCTCTTGCCAATCGATTGTCGGTTCTGCAAGCGACTTGGCATGTCCATTGCCATTTCATGTTGCTAATTTTGTAATTTTGAAGCCTTACAGTGACTTAAGTTGTTCTGCTGTTCTACCAAAAATTTGTTTATACACAAACCGATATAACACAGAATATTAATTTATTATTATTAATTATAATGTAAGCAGAATTTCATCCATTTGAACAAGCTTATTGACTGCTCGTTAATCCAATTATTGGCATTGTATCTCAAAGATTCTTTGAAGGACTTACATTTTAAAGGTGCATTCACACGTTATCCGGTATCAGGTAATATCGTCCCAAGTTTGTCCCCTCCTGAATATAAAAATTACTATTATTATTGAAATAAATTATGTAACCAAGCCGTTGTGTTTTATAATAGGATTTTAGGATAGCCTGGGAATAAATAAAGCAAATATATGATTGTTTATGAAGTAGAGTAACTGCTTCTCTTTTCTTCATTAGCGCTCATAGCGAAGCATGACTAGCCGTTCCTAACCGATCGGTAAGCAACGTTCGCTGCGATCACTACTATGATGGATGACCGCTACAGCAAAATACAGTTGCAGTTGATATTTAGAACTGAGCGCTACCGTGCTTCGGAAGGCACGTTAAGCCGTCAGTCCGGCTGTTGTCATAAGACAACAGTCGTTAAGCCAGTCAATAGCCTTCGGGCGGCCTAAAAATTCTAACACCAGGGCTGACCACTTGCCTACACGAGAAGAAGAAGAAGAATTAGCCATTTTATTTCTGGTGTTAGGCCTCTCCCATTTCCAAATGTCTTGTTTTCAGTAGGCAGCTAAAGTGAGTAGACCTAAAGACGATCTCAACAGGGTGAAGGGTTAGGGTGAGACGATGTCGAATGTCGATTTAAGTAACTAATAAGAGCACCACAAAATAAACTTAACGGGGTCAAATGATGACTACTTATTTCCACTGTAAAGATGACATCTAATTCAAAAATATCGAGGAAGATACTGGACAAAATGTGACGTAACTTTTTACCACAATGAAAAATACTAAACTAATGGAAAAAATCCTGGTCTAACTAAGCAACTCGTCACTAATGAGCAGAAACAATTTAGAGCCAGGTACTTTATTAAGTACCCGTTCAAATTCCACCAAACAAGCACTCAAGTGGTCGGTGAGGCCACTTCGCTTATTTATATAGGGCTGATTTACTAAGAAAATATCAACAATACGTGATTTGAGAATCTCAGATGTATTCTTGTAGAAATACTTATGTTTCCTTAAGGAGGATTAAATCAGTTAAAGCAAAGAAAGAGAGGTCACAGTGTTACAGCTTGAAAACATAGACGTACCTACTCACCCTCAAATTGTTGGATCACAAACGTCGATGACGTGGAGAAATTAAGGAATACATTTTTGAAGGACATCGGAATATGCCTTAAGTTATTGAAAACGGTAAGTTTCTATTTATCGATAAACCCAACCACGGAGCAGGGAAAAAATACTGCTGTATGCAGTGTGGACACAACCAAGGTGTTAACATCAAACTCGGTTTTTATGCATACTAATTAAGATTAACAAGACTCTCAATAGTAATCGCACACCCGGATCCGGATGTTACGATTCTCTTCCTGTAAACCAGCGAACGATCAATCTCCACACATTTTTGGAACCATTGAAATGTCTAAGTTCAGGAAGCAGCAAAATAAATTGGCATGTCATTTGAAAACAGTGTATAGAATATTGGAATTAGGTAATCAATCTTGTTATCCACCTATCTACCTTCTGTGAGTATTGTACGTACATTCGGCTCAAGGCTACGTGGAGTCCCCTTGACCGTCATTTTTGTAAACAACTCGTCATACTCCTGCTAGGTCAGAGTCATTTGCTTATTGCGCTACATTTATATGACAACGTTTAGCAAAATACACAAAATTTGTTTATTCCACATTTGTTTAACTAAACTGCATCTTATCTGGCACTAATTCAATTTACATAGTTGTTAGGAGTTGCGATTGTTTCAGCATCATTTTACTAAAGTTCTGTCTGGATTTGCGATCTTCTGGAATTTCGATTTCATTGTAATTTTTTCCCATTTCAACTTTTAGTTGCCTGATTCATATACTTACCTACTACCAACCTACTACTCAAAACATTTGAATTGTAAGTATACTAGCCACGACGACTTAGAGGACAGTACAAATGTTTCAGCCCACTACCGGTAGGTAGCGTACCCAACATGCCGTTGCTGGCAGCATTGCCTAGTTTAGAATTGCAATGTTGATAGAAGTGATGGAGTAAATTGACAAAATGGTGAAAATACTAAATACCATATCGTATAAAATGTATGTTTAAATTAAGCAGCATACCATGCATTGTAATAAGTCAATGCTTCTAGTATTGAGGACAAGTCCGACCTAAGAAAGGTAAATGCCTCAATGCTACCTCAAGAGGTAAAGCGGGCGCCGTGCCGCCCGCCGTGGCACAGTTACCACGGTAAGTGAGCAGTTGGGAATATGGCATGTTTTCTGATGTGTATGATCTACAATGGCATTTATCTATTTAAATTTTAAAGGTTTTTTAAATTTTGGTCTTTGTATAAAAACATCATGATTAGCGAGATTATCACTTTAAAAAAAATATGGTTAAAAATTATTTTCATTTCTATTTACAAAGTATTGCGTAAAACATGTAAAAGTGAAGAGCTTATAGTTTAATACGATGTCATCAGGATAACACCACTGCGCACAGTAATTAATGTCAGCAACGTCTTCAAGGGTCTTGTTTTTCATAAGTGTGTGACAGATTCTATAAATAAATAGGTTCTACGTAAAGTACGCATGATTTTGATTACGGGTAAAAAGCTACTTGTACACAGATTTCCTACTAGTGATATTCTGTGGTCGAAAGGAGGCGAGAGGTCGCCCGTTCTAACGTGGCGGCCCCGAAACAAATGCACACCTATTTGCCAATACACGCTGATGTTGTCTTTATCTGTGTAGCTGCAGGTATTAATCCGCCTAGAATGATAGTATTTTGATGTAGACTTCGGTTCGTATCAGGTAAGTCACCGGTTCGATTCAACCGCATTCCAGTTCAAGAAGGTATTCGACCGAAAACGTTTCCGATTGGCCACTTCATCCGCTGCATTTGAACAGAGTTGAGGCTGACTGATGAATTTTATGAGATATTGTTTTTATTGGTCAAAATGGGGAAAATAAAGAATGAATTTGACGTAAAAGTAATGTCGTTGGAAATAAATCCACTGCTAAACCTAGGCTTTCCATATAAAACACCACTTTCTACTGCTGCTGTTGACATATTTGTGTAGGATTCAGTCATGAAAATAATTAAGTAAAAATGCAAGGAAGAAAATAAATAAATCAATAGAACTACGATAGAACTCACCATAATTCCTTGGTATACCGTGTACGTGTTTAAGAACCCAGAAGAAAATCATATTTATAATTCATATTTTATTCTGCAATGGAAGATTAATGAATCACTCCTGTCTCGATCCAAAGGTGTCAATCAATTAGTATTCAGTAATTATTCCAATATATCAATTTGTAGAGACGATAAACTACCTACATCAACAGCTCAATGCTGCAGAATGCAGTGCACAAACTAGGTACTTATTTGGGGAACAGTCTCAAAATAAATTTTATTTTGACAGACTAGCCATTGCATATCAAATTCAAGTGATTTACATTGTGAAAAGGTTCTATAACTCTAGGTTATGATTACGAAATGAAGAAAGAAGAAAGAAAGAAAGAAAATAACATTTATTCAGGACATCACACAACATTACATTATAGGTAACACACTAAAAATAATAATTACACTACAAAAACAGAAAATAAAAATGTAACGTTGTGTGATTTCATGACCCAGGTCCCGACTCAGCATAATGATTTAGGTCAGCAAGTGACCTTAATCAACTGATTTTCAGGCGGAACCCTTAGTCATGACATCACGAACTCCAGAGTAGGCATAAATACATACAACAAACACAACACAATAAAGATTATAAAAATGCTGAGCTGGCAACGTGTATCCGCAATTAAGTGGCAGGGCAAGCAATGCGGCGAATGTTGAATTCTTGGTTGACAACTTGTGTGCTTATTTGAGGCAGTTGAACCGGATGAAACCATCGTGATATCATTTGGTTATACAATTATTATCTATATATAGATGCGCCACTAAAAACTAATGAATGGACTTTGGATGCTTAAATCGTTCAGAACTATTTTCATAACGTTTAACTCTGGCTTAAAGGTAAATCAACGAATATTTACGCGCGCGTAAATGTAACGTTAACGTAAGGCAGTTGTATGGGGCGCTGATCAAATGCCAAATGCCTTACGTTAACGTTACACTTATGCGCGCGTAAATATTCGTGCTAGGCCTTCTAGCCACTTCACTGGTAAACGGGTAGGTTTCTTCATTTGCTTGTTGTTTGTTTGCCACTGGTGTTCCCACAGCTTTTTCAATCCAGTTTCAACCAGCTTCTTTCCACTTGTTTTCTAACTAGGTACATAGCATACACTTTTACTATGCTTGCCGTGTTTTTTACTCTGTCTAATCACCATTCATCATCAGCTCATCTCACGGGATTTAAGCTTTAGTCAGAACAGCGTTTTAGCTAACTAATTATGTTGAACCGTATAAATTCAAATCAAATTAAATACTATTTAATTTTCCAATGTCAAAAGCAAAACCATGCACGCATACTTAATACTATGCTAATAATATGCGTTGCTTTTAATGTCTGAAGTAACTAGATCTAGACTAGTTCATCGTTTTAAATAACACATCAACATCAAATCGTCATAATAACATAGCCTGCGGCTTGTGGCAATTGATGACTATCAAAGAACAAAGGTAAAAAACACGGAGCTGTGAAGCGACAGTTTTCATAGCTCTTGTCCTCGAGAGCGCACGTGATTTCGCTGGCGCTATTACAACCTGGCCGCTCAGACTAATCGAATGGAAAAGGATAGATAGTGTGCTAAAACTTAAATATAATACTAAATTATTACCTTCATCATCGTCAGTCAGAAGACATCTTTTGCAGAACATAAGCCTCCTTCATAAAACGCTACTTTTAATGGTTCCAGTTTTTGTATCCAAACCGGTTCGTTAAATTAAAGATATTAATAGATACTGATGTCAGAATTTTTAAGCCAAAGGCTTCTGATTTGACTTAACGACTATTGTCTTACGACAACCGGCAGCCGGATAGAACCAACAGCTCAATATGCCCTCCGAAGTTTGGTAGCGCTCTGTTGTAAATATGACATTTGTAGAGGTCACCCATCCAATGCCCATCCAGTGATCGCATGCAGCGAACGATGCTTAACTTTACCCAGCGGTTATGATTTAGCAAAGGCTAGTCGTGCTTCGCTAGCTCTACCCTCACAGCCACCTTTATCAAGCATCATCAGGAGCTATTATACTAAGTAAGTTAACTTCCACCAACCACTATAGGCGTCTATACCATTCTTTTAGTCCAAGCCTGGCAATTACAATAATAATAACTAGTTGATACCCGCGCCATGTGCAGCCTAACATCAGGTGATTAACTGGTAGTAGGCTGATAGAACCTTGTCATAATGCAGTTCGTGTCGATGTCGGTTTTGTTGGTGGCATGGTCATTAATTTACACTGCTATTTACAGGATGCGGATCTTTTGCGTGACGTACCTGCATAACCAGTGTGTACGTTATATGTATTATGTAGCCATTGATAATTAGCCAATGTTCTTTTGGCAAGCGTAATAGATTTTTTTTTGCTATATCTTTTCTCTGCTCTTCCCTCTCGCTCTTTCTCTATATCTCTTACATCTCTTTCTTTATATTTTTCTTTCTTCTTCTTTCATCGCACATCTTAACCATCTCCCATCTTCCTTTTTATCTCCCTCTCATTCCCGCCATTTCCCATATCACTTTCATTTTCTCCCTCTTTTATCATTGCTCTTTCTCCTTTTTTCTCTTCTCTCCCTTTCTCTTACTGTCTTTCTTTATCTGTAACTAAAGGTGTGAGTTTCGGAAGTAAGCACTGGTTCATAGCATAGATTATAATTAGTTGATTAGTAAGGTACATCACACACCAGCACCACTAAAAATCTTGTAAAAACTGAAGCAACAAAAATAATTATCTTGACAAACATAACAATGTCCTTGTACTGTTGGACTAAATGCGCAAAACCCAAAGAGTATATAATACCTATGCAAAAGCAATTGTACCTATAATATTAAATAAAAAATAATTATTTACTGTGGTATCTGATCAAGAAAACACGTGTAAGCTACTACAAAAACTAGAAGAGTCATTTCCGTATTCAAGTAGTGTTAGAATAATGATGCATTCTTTTATAAGCATAAATACAGTCTATAATATACAAGTATTGTTATTTTATTCACAGTCACAGCGCATGCGCTTCACTTCATATTATTATAAATATAGACTGATTTATGGCATGGAAAAATTACCGACATAAAAACCTCATTATAACAGACATTGCATAAATGCGATCATATAAAAAATATGTCTTAGCAAAGTTAAACAAGTCTCATGATATTAAACACTGCTCGGTGATACAATTTGAAAATATTGGTTCCAAAAACGGATGACTTCCTATACTATACATAGGGGACCTCAATATCATCAAAGAAACATAAGACTCCTCCTCACAGAGCGTCACTTTGAGCAGCTGATTGCCTCCTCCATCCATCAGCTCCCATGGGCTTAACCAGTTCGTTTGTCGGTCGGACGATAGTAGACCTTGATATTTCGAAGATTGAAAGGGTGCAGTAACACAGCAGCTAGTATAGTATTAATACTAGTAGTACTGCAACCAGCATAGACCTTGCGAACATAAGCATTGTTTCAGTGTGTGCATGTTCATTGATAGAGCAAGCAAAGCGAACGAACTCCTGCTTCAATTTTCGAAATGTGCTTTCATCTGTCCAGATATTTGCATTTGGGTACAGGCCGTACAAAACAAAAAAAAATTTCATATAATCTTGAAACTTAGTTCTACATTCTACAACGCATAGAATTCTTGACAGCGATGTTTTTTATTTAGATCTAATAGTCCTTAATTTTACAAGTTCTCACTAAACTAAAATTATTACTAAGATACCTATAAAAATTTTAAACATCACGAGGTAACGATTGATCTCGGTAAATAACAACAATGGATAATATGACTGTGACCTTCATGACAAACTCAAAGATCAGAGAAACAAGGAAAAACAGCAAACACGATGACATAATTATCTCTACGTACACTTATTACTTTAGAATACGTTTACTTATGAATAGTAAAACAATTGGGTTTAATCATCATCTGGTAAAAGTTAATGATGACTGCTTGACCTTGCGATAGTATAAAGAGCAAACCAACCACAAATCCAAGAAAAGCTTGTGACGCTGGTGTGTACCAAAATGCATAACAGGCTATACTGGCGAGTCTAGCGTAAACATACTTCTATTTGTAAAGCGTTCACGGTCGTTTAATGAGTATGACGTTCAATCTTGGTTTGTCATCGCGATAGGGTGTTTTAGTAATTCATTAAATATCTATTCTGTGATTGAGGGACTTATGCAACTTGTTATTGTGTTTTGGACGATGAAGGCTACTGTCGTCCCACAGAGGGTGCTTTGGGTTTTTTCTCAGGGTTCATTCTCAGTAGATCCATGGGCCGGATCCATGATGAATCCCTTATCATCCTAGCCAACCTAATTCCTCGAGGTATCGGAAGCTTGGGTCGCCGACGTAACTGTTCTGAGTGATTGATGGTGACAATTATTTAATAATTTTAATGAAATTCTAAAACTTTCTACTAATAACAATAATAACAACTAGTCCGCCGCATCGAGAACAAGAAGAATAAAGTAAAAAGCCATAAACATATCTAGATCTGAAGCGCGAAATCTCAGCCCCAAGCAAAACTGCAACAAAAGCTGTATAATATAAATATAAAATATTTGAATAAACGATCACTAAGCCACCAACCGAGGTGACAATGGAAAAACGAGTAAAAAGTATGCCATCTTGCGCATATCAGGTGGTACACCAGTCGACGGTAACTCTGCATCTGCGTATGAGGCTATAATATACCTAAAAGCATTCTTATACTCTTTTAAACCTTTTTGTATGTTATTAATGGCAATGAACGGCTGAAAACTCATTATTGAACACTAAATATATAACTCTACATGAGGATTTGCTGCTATAGATTTGAAATTCCTTGATAATGCGCAAAAATAATATATGTAGAAAAATTCCAGGCATTTCTATTATAGAGCCTAAAAAAAATTATCAGAGATCCATGATTGTAGTCAGCAAATAAAAGTTATGTTTTGAAAGCGGAGTGAAATTAATTCTGACAAAAAGCTCATCTACTTAGCCACGTTGAATAAAACCTTTTGTCAAAAGGCAGTCAAGTGCAAAAACCTGTAAAACGCGTCTACAATTAAACCAATAAACCACGTGTGGCCTGACGGCATATGGACTATGGCGACGAGAGCAAAAAGGTGGTCCAAGGTAATTGGTGCACTATATCGACTGATGCCACTGCGCAGGTTGCGTAGATGCAAACACGCATAAGATTAACCGTTTTTACTTCAAACTAATGTTTTGGACGTTCATTTGTAGAGCAGTTGCTGGTTTGTTGATCATAAAAGAGCATCAATGAATTTTTAACCTGTGAATTGTTTTTGTGACACGCCATTAGTTCTACGTTCTACATAGTCGTATGCGTATTAGAGATGTGAGTATATAGGTAATATACATTCCAACCAATCATAGTCAATATCGAAAATGTACCTAATTCTACAGCTAAATGTACCACATGCGGACCACAGCCAAAAGCCGTTCTTATGGCTAATTGGGCATTAATTGATAATTAACTCTATTAGTAGTTAGGCTAATTTAATGGGTGACTCGGAATGTTCATAGTGAAAGAGTTGTGGTTAGTAACATCCAAAACAGTAACACCATGCTTATTGACTATCAAAACCTTGAAAAAAATCAATTCGTTTTTAAGTTATTACAGTAACTAAATAAAACACTGATTAAATATTTTGTAAACCACCAATTCAAGAAAGAGTTTTTTTTACAGGCATTATGTAAAGCATAGTTTGTAAGTACGCATCCAGGGCGGGTGGCAGAGAGCCTATAAGGCAAGGTCGGTGGTTGCGCGGGCGCACCGCACGCGACATCGCAATCACTTTCACTGCGCGTCTCGCTGACTGTTACCTAATCTGCGTAGCCAAATGCAACACAGACATGCATAGAAGTCGTAGGTGGCTGTTATATACGTTACTGGTTCATCAATAGTAACATGCCATTTTGCTGTGTAGCAAATTATCCCAGTCAGTACTTATATCGACCTGGTGAAAGCCGCGGGGAGCCGATGGATGCAGGAGGCGAGCAGCCGCTCTAAGTGGCGCTCCCTGGGGGAGGCCTATGTTCAGCAGTGGACGTCTTCAGGCTGTTAATGATGATGATGATGATGACTTATATCGGGGTGAGATGGCGAATGCTAGCGCGACTCTATCTCGCCCCATCCCGGCGGCACCAGCGGTCGGATCACGGGGGGGTTTTAGTGGGTAAGCCGTACCCCACCTGAAAGGCTCCGGTCCATGTACCACACGCGATCTTTACAATATTATGGTCTACCCATCTCACTGTGGCCTACGCTTTGCTTACCTTGCCTTGACCATCACCCTGTCAGTACTTTATCATCATTTCATGCATTATATTACTCATCATCATCATCATCGTCAACACAAAACATTATAAATGTTAGATTTGTAATGAGCAACTCACAAAAATAAGCTTCCGTCTTGCTGCTAGTTAAATCAGTTTCAGAGCTTTCGTAACCTGGGTAAGCTCACGTAATCACAGAGCATTGGATGACACACATTCGTATTACGCGTCATACAATGTACGAGGAGTGTTTACAATTTTAGATTTGATTCAAACGAAGTACGTGTAAACGTGCTAAACTATTATTTCAGTTTCTTGCTAAAATCCTCTATTTAGAGCCGTAAAAGAACAAAAAGCGAGCGAAAATTATTTATGTAGTACAGAATCAATCAGGGCGTACCTAATTATTACTTACCTATACCACAGATATTAAAATAGTAGTTGCCTATATAGATTCTGTACCCTGAAGCACACCAGTTGTGTCTTACTAGAAATGTAAATACCCAGAGAGTGTTGTTATTACGTGACAGACTTATCAGAGTTGGACTGGGGAGGTGGAATGGGGAGTTGCTTTCAATTAATTGGTGTAAAAATAACTCTCAAATTAACGTTTTCTTGGGTTCCCTCAACTTGTATCTACAGCTTGACTCCACAGCGCGGCCTTTACCTAAATATGAGGCCGGGTTTTTCAGGTTAAACGATGACACATGGACGGACGATAAATTGATGACAGATGGACGATAAACTGATCCTGACTTAAAAACCACGTGTCATTACAATACATAAGTTTCTGATAAGTTACAGCTCTAATCATGGTAAGCGTGGCAAAACGAATCAAGTCGCAGATAAATATAAGCAGTTTATACTGAAAACAAGCGCGTGCACAACTGCACACACTCGTAAAATAAAACGATAACCGAGACGTTAAAAATTAACTTGTAGGTAAACCTTACACGGGTAATCGAAAGCTAATAAAACTGTTAAGCCAATAAACGCACAAGTAGAAATATAATAGTTATAGTTCAAATGCAATTTCATTGAATTTCAGTTGTAGTTAAGTTGAAAAATAATGCTGTTGAAAATTTGCGACAACTGCATTCATTCAAATATATGTTTTTTTTTTCATAGTATCGCATAATGATGCCGAAAGCTCACTTACACAGATCCTGAACCCTAACTACAATTCCCTATATCTAGAGGCCCAGGAATTACGGACCATGGTCCCACAACACCCAGATACAGAACAAGTATTTGCGCTTTTTTTCTCTCTAAAAATACTTGTCCTGTCACGGGAATCAAACCCGCCTTCTCCGGGCTATAAGCCGAACTGCTCAACCACCATACCACGGAAGATGTCTGAGTAATCGGTCTATAATATTATAAAACATTTATAATTTGTAAGCTCAAAGTCGCGCAACAAGCTATGGAAAGAGCTGTGCTCGGTGTTTCCCTGCGAGATAAGATCCGGAACAAGGAAATCCGCAAAAGGACTAAAGTGACCGATATAGCCCTTAAAGTTTGCAAGTTGAAATGGCAATGAGCGGGCCACATCGCTCGCAGAACTGATAACCGATGGGGAAGAAAGGTTCTCGAGTGGTGACCATGAACCGGAAGGCGCAGCGTAGGCCGGCCCCCCACTAGGTGGACCGACGACCTGGTGAAAACCGCGGGGCCCTTGCGCGAAGCATCATTTGTTTCATAGCTCTGTGGCCGTTTAGTTAGTACTTGATAGCTGATACTGAACTATGAAAACTCTTGTACACGTGTAGCTTATCTTATTATGAATTAAATGTTGCTCTGTTTTCAGATGTTTTTATCATAATAATTAGTAGTTGAGTTTTAGTTTTCTAACTCTATCTTGTTACAGATTACATGCTTACACAAAAATAATTTTACGCTGTTGTGATAGTAAATATTGTAGTACTCAACGAAGTAGTAAATAAATGAAAACTATATAAACAGTACAAAATACAAACAAATCATAATATATCATATCTCTTTACCTAATTATGAAGCCACTTTATTTTCCATGCTCCTACGAAATTCAAGCGTTTTTATCCAGATCCAGATGACAAAATTCAAACAATGTATTTTCCTCAAACAAAATAATGAGTAACTCAATAAGTAGAGTCGGTACCTATATACTTAATGCTCATGACAGTATGAATAATTTAGTGTATTAAGTTCAATAAGGGCAAGGCCATGTTGTTTTGTTTGCCTTTAGGTATGGTTGAACGGACGTTGAACTTTTATATAGCTAAGTATATCAATCCTAGAGATAAGACGGTTTACCTCAGCCACTTATTAATTATCTATGATAAAAAAACTTTTTTTAATTTATCAACGACGTCAGCGTCAGGGATCAGAGATCCTCATTAATCTTATCCTGATATACAATTGTATCGAAGTCTTTTCGGTTGAAATTTCTAATCTCTAACCTCACGTCATCAGCGAGAAGGCGTCCACTGCTGAACATAGCGGCGGAGAGCGGTTTGCCATGAATAACCACCACCCTTCGTCTTGGGTAATCGCAGAAGTTTTAAGGAGAGTGTTGATGCCCATGCCCATGTTTTTTGTTCATCATCATCGTTATCATCATCGACAGCCTGAAGACGTCCACTGTGGAGCATCACCTCGAGTGGCTTTTTTACCAGTTCTTCATGTTATAACATTTCTAATGTAGAATATTGTGCTGTAGGTAAGAACTGGCTGGATGTGTATGTTTTATTCTCTTTTAAAAATGTAATCCGGAATCAATGACACTTTTCTTTTCGACCTCTGTAAGAACTAACAAAATTATAAAAAAAACTTGAGAGAAGAACAATCACAGTTTTCAGTATTTACCATACTAATGAACTACTTACCTAAGTAGGTGGTAGGTACACACGCAAACTGAGGTCATATTGTTCGTCGGTGTCCGCATTTCCGAAAAGTGACACTCATCGGGTTCAAAGAAGGATTGTTTAACATAACCTTACTTTTGCGATCCGTCATCCGATCATTATCTATTCGTGGTTTACATACGAGTTATTGTTGCAATAAGCACAGAACAGTGTAGTTACGGGAAGTAGGTATAAGGCTAGGTATAACAATTAATTAATTTCTTCCAAAAACAATTTTCCCGACGCTTCTATCTGCTCAAAGTTCAAAACATATTAAAAAATTAGGTAGCCTATTTTGCCATGTGGTTCCAGTGTGGGAATAGGACGACCCCATCTCTTTCTGTAGCTAGGGCAATAGTCAGCAGCATTCTCTTACATTAACCGTCTTACCACAAAAGATTTAGACGCTCCTTAGACACTTGTTGAACAGTTGTTTCATGAATTCCATACCACAAATCCGCGCCTAACACTCGTTTAAGATAGACGGGCGTTAAACACGTGCTAAAATTTAAACATACTCAACCCTTAGTTTAAGAGGTGTTTAACTGTCGCTGTCACCATAACACACACAGTCAAACTTCACGCTAATAACGTTCCGTTTTTTCTATGGTCACAGCTATGACGCTAACATGTATTGGATTTACGAAATGAGTTCTGCGCGGAATAAAACGTTTCGTATGATGTTACCTTATTTAAAAAATGTGGATCGAGTTAGAAAACATGGTTTTGTAGTGACAAAAATAAAACATCCATTTAACTTTTAGACGCTGTCTAACTAAACCTGTGTGTAAACGATGTTTAAAATTATTTTTGTGGTAAGACGGTAGATATTTGCAATCACTAAGCCACTTGCCAAGCATGGATTATGGCAAAACCCCCATGGTAAGCGTCCTAAATGGCGTTTCATGGGGGAGGTAGAACTCGTCATTATATCATAGAACGTCACACCTTTGAATTCACTATCATTTTATCTCCCTCTCAAAACACGTGGCACCATGAATATACGTTTGACATTCTCGTACAAAGTGTTCCATAAGTGACTTCAATGCAATAATCCACAACACCATAACATTGTAAAGGTCTCGGTGTCAAGTGATGCCTTTATCAAATAATTTTGATTGCCTTCAATAGCTTCAATCGAATTGCACTTTTCGTTGTCTAGCAATAAATAGTCTAACAATGCTAACAATATTGCTATGTCGATACAGAGTGTTCGCACTCAAAACTATTATAACAAGACTTAGGCCCATATTACTATAAGTGCATTCAGTAAGTCCTGATTCACAACTGAGCATCATTTGTATTAAGCCATAGATATTTAAAACGTATTAGGTATACATACCTGCTATTTTTACTAACAATTCTAAAAAATAAAATTAGTATCTGACTTCTATTATACATCCTTTAGGCCATCGACCTTAAAATAATTTATGCGTCACAGTCGTCCAATGCAAAACGTGATTAATGAGAGTACGCCAAACGTTGTCACTTTCATCTATTAAAAAATCACCAGATACTACCGGCTAGTGGTGTTAGCATGGTCAATATCAGAATAATTTGAAAACAGGAGTCGTGATTTCAGTCACCTTAACCTTAACTTAACCTGGTTCAATAAAAATCAACATAATTCTAATTTTGTCACTCAACTCAACACCCGTGATTTCTAAAAATAGGCCACTGAATATCGTCCCGACTTACGACTCGTAACAAAGGGTACGAGCGCCGTCATTGTAATTAGTCCACTCATTGAATCAATAAGTTTATCCGCTGTTGTCGTCAGTATCCAATCGTCAACCGGCGGCTATGTTTTGATGTTATCACCTTGGTTCACCATCTGTTTATGATTTTCATGGACTGACATAAGATCTTCGTTCTCGAATCATCAAAATGTTCTGGAGTTCTTTAAAAAGCTGCAAATGCGTCGCACTGCATTGCATTGTTGTTATTATTTTTGAGATAGGTACCTGTAATCTGGATTTTTTTATCGGGAAATTGCTTTTCCTTCAGTTTTCCCAAAGAAAATTACAAAATACTCGGTCATAAAGTGACATAGTTAGTCCTTTTTGATTCTATGATTGTTGATTTGCGTCATGGGTAATGTTGCTGATAATTTGGCACCGCTGCAAGAACTGTCGGTAATTGCCAAAGTATTTGATTCGTCTAACATTTTGGGTAACACACAGGTGAACAGAAAAGAGGAAACCAATACATCGGTGATCGGCTGCTTGATAGATGATTCATGCTTTTATCGCAGTAGGCTGTTGATGACGATCTGGGGCCGTACTGTGAGCTCTTAGCGTGATTCAAAACAGAGCCTATATTGAATCGTTTGTCAAAATATCCATACAAAAAAAACAAAGCCATCCAATATAGGCTCTGTTTTCAATCGCGCTAAGAGCTCACAGTACGGCCCCTGTACTTACAGGCTTCCAAACACTCTTTAATTTTAGGTTAGCAACTTATTCTAAGTACTTATTCTAATATCAATCGTGTGACAAAAATAGTTTATAGCACACTCGATAATCGAAGTAATAGACAATGAAATACTTACTGGTCCAAAATTTATAACAAATTTATTGGTAACACTACCGTACCTTGGAATTAGTGAGTCACAACGGACCCAAATGTTTCCAAACAACCAAAATGACCTCATGCGGTCACATTTTTTAAGAATAAAGATATTATTGCTAAGTAAACACCGCGCGGCAGCGTCCGCTGTTGGCAGTCCTCGTTTTTAGTTTTGTCACCTGCGCGTTGCGTAGTTTATCATTTTTGTTTCTTGCGACAACCTTACGGATACTTGAACCTTACCGAAACATCTGTAAATGGAAAATTTTACATTTAACTAACACTTAATACCTAAGTCAGAAAAATATGTTCACTTAACTTCTCTAAATTTTCTTCGCAGATATATATGGTAATGATTATGGGCAGCAACAGTAACGTTTCATTTAACCAGAAACTCGTACAGCAGGGGGTAATTAGGACTCGTCTCGTAAGGGGTGCGTACGGCTTCGGTCAATGACCAAAGTATTTGTCGGTGAGTGGTCAGTTTTTCTATAAAACATTTAGGTTATAGAAGAATTATAATTAAATTGTCATTATACAGAGCGAATATTTCATTAAAAAAACTGAGAGTATGGGGAATTTTGAGAAAAGGACTTCTGGGGCTGATTTTGATATAAGTAATGTAAAACAGATTTACGATGAAAAGGAAGGATCATGACCCTTTTAAAATGTTTATAAGTAGACTTCTTTCATTTCACTTCTTTCACCTTTATGACATCACGTGATCATGAGACAGGTGGTCTGCATATTTATTTTCGTCCTTCTTATAAACAATTTTTAGCTTTTTAGCGATATTACCTAGGTACCAGTCCACGCTAGCGGCGGCTAGGGACTAGCTCGTCAAGTCATTGGTTCTCATAAAAAAAACCTTATTTGGTTGTACTATAACGTCTACTTGAGATTTTGGTGACACGTGTTTGAATCCTGGCTGCAGTTTGTATGTTACAGTTTGAGTCATCAGTAAAGGAAAACATACCATAAGTAGCATGTAACAGGTAGATTATAATGAAGACTGAAGATAAACTGCTGCCCACTCCTTCTCTTAGCCGGCTCTAACGGCACCCAATGGGAAGAAATGGAGTGTTCCTATTCTTACGCCGGGACTGCCACAGTTCAGGTACCTTATGATAGTAATTCACCATCCTACAAACACCATGAAGATAAAAACTTTTGATTCGCGTTTTGAACTACCTAGTGTCGACCGATCAGTTGGTTCTCGATACGATTAATTGAGTTTAGATAAGTTGAGAGGACTTTTTGAACTGACGACTCATGTAAAGAATTTTTGGCACCAGCTTGCGTGCATGACACCAGCGTGCGTGCGTGGCACCAGCATGCGTGGCACCAGCGTGCGTGGCACCAGCGTGCGTGCGTGGCACCAGCATGCGTGGCACCAGCGTTCTTCGCAACTGGATAGGTTTTTCTTTCTAATGCCTCTAGCTTTAAGGCTTAGCTCTTTCAAGTAAAAAATTCTTGTGCATATAGGAATACAGCGTAACGTATCCAGCCAGAGCGCTATAAAGCCAGTTCCTTTGATTAACTTAAATCCATAGATATATACATACATATTTGCTTTTCTAATATTTATACATTTCCATTGCATGTAGGCCAATATACAGAGTTGGCAACCGCGTATTTCAGAATGAATACCACGAATGTAATGACATGATTTCAACGTATGAGTTTCATGAAATAAAACGCCTAGCTTGTTCTAATTTTTTTATGAAATAAATAAAGCAAGCCGTCATTATTTAGGATTTTTAAAATCAGCCGTTCCTTCTATTATTTTATTATAGTAAAACGGTGCCTGATCTATTTCCATGGATACCGTAAAAGCTGGATGAAATTCCTGTTTTATCTATAACATCATTTAATAGTCTTTACTGGACAAAATTATGAGTACCTATGTATATTATACCTACCTTATTACAATCGTCGCCATACCGCAGTCTGCCTGTCACGTATCAATGCGTGATTCGACTTTGTTTACACATACTGCACAATAACAATTTGACGTTGTCCTACCGCACGTAGGTATGCAATATGCATGCATGCATACGCTTAAGGAAAAAAGTCATTCGAATTTTTACTGATCAATTGAAATTAAAATCTGATACTGCTACTAAAAGTTAAAATAAAAAAAAATATAAATAACGCCCAACGATCACATACATAGATCCTGGACCTTAACTAGGATTCCCTGTATCTAGGGACCCAACACCTACGAGGACCATGTGATGGTCCCACAACACCCAGACACAGAACAAGTAAGCAAGCAAGTAAGCAAGCAAAGATGCAGCCTATAAGTCATTTTTTCCGTTAAACCCGTTGCCTGTAGAACACTTTGTTTGAAGTAAAGCTCATAAAGTATGACGATAAGGCAAGCATTTATTATTTATTTATTTATTTATTTATTTATTTATTAAGGTAATCCAACAGCGTTTACAATACAATATACATTAACAAATTTACAGACTTAAAAGAAGGCCAAACAGGATTACACAAATTAACCGCTATTAATAATTAACAAAAAGTGTGTTTACTAGCTTGTAATACAAATTACATGAAAGCTACGTGTGTAGGGGTGTGTATGTGTGTGTGTGTGTGTTGTGTAGGTATGTTTGTATGGGGCATGTGCAATTGTGCACTCAGCAAGGTGCGTGTGAGATTGTGAATGTGAATATTTGTGAATAAAAATAATAATAAATAAGTATCCTATTTAAATAAATTAGTGTATATTTTTACGATGTAATCAAATATAGGTTTTAAATTTTTTGTAAATATCATAGAGAAAAATAAATCAACTAGAGCGGTGCAACTTTTTTATTTCAAATTTAAGGGCTGTTTTAGATAAATGAAATAGGTCTAAGCCAGAATAATGTTTATTATATGTGCGGGCTGCCCGACAAAGAACCGAATTTTGAGCGTAGTTCGTGCTAGCGTGAGGGACGTGGAGTAGAGGTGTGTGTCTCGTTCGGTAAGATGGTACTGCCAGCGAGACATTGCCCAAGAGTTCAGTACAATCTATTTTCCCTGCTAATATGTCATGTAACAGAACAATATCATATTGCCTCCGCCTCCGCTCCAATGAATCTAAATCAAAATAACGACAGGCTTCAGAGTATGTATCAAATGATCTATGGTCTTTAAAGCTTAAGAATTTAACGAATTTATTTTGTAATGATTCTATCCTATTAATGTGAACAATATAACATGGTGACCAGATGCTACAGGCGTACTCCAAAACACTTCGCACGTAGGTAAAGTACAAAACTTTCATGCAATCTATGTGGGTAAAAAAGTTGCACACACGCTTTATGAACCCTAGCTGCTTGTAAGCTTTATCAACAATAGTATCTATGTGTTCAACTAGCATCATCTTTGAATCTAATGTGACCCCTAAATCCCGGACGGAATTAACTTTTTTAATGGATGAATTGTTTATGTAATATGTGTAATTGATAGGTTTAGATTTTCTCGTAAATGTAATTTGAAGACACTTGGTTGAGTTAACGGAAATTCTGTTTTTGACATAATATTCACTAAGCTTATTCAAATCAGTCTGAATTTTAATACAGTCTTGCATATTATTGATGGTTAAATAAACTTTTTTGTCATCAGCGAACATGCTGTACTTAGAGTTGGTGAACATACTATTAATATCAAAAAGATACGCGTTATATAGCAAAGGACCCAATATAGAACCTTGTGGGACTCCAGAGCTAATAGTAACGTAATCGCTACGCGCGCTACCGATTGCTACCGCTTGCCTTCTGTTAGTGATGTAAGAGCTGAACCATCTGTGAAGATCACCACGAATTCCCAACGCTTGAAGCTTGTGAAGAAGGATGATGTGATCCACTCTATCGAAAGCCTTCTCAAAATCAGTGTAGATCACATCAACCTGCCTCCCATCGTCCATACTTCGAAGAACATAGTTTGTAAAAACTGTTAGATTAGTAACTGTGGAGCGTTTATTCATGAAGCCGTGCTGCTCATCAGGGATTGATTTGAAAATAGTGGTACTAACAGTTTGATATATAATTTTTTCCAGAACCTTACCAAATACATTCAAAATTGATATGGGACGATAATGTTCAATACGGCTCCGTGAACCATTTTTGTGAATCGGCACAATTTTAGCCTCTTTCCAAATCTCAGGAAAAGTAGCAAAAACGTTGACAGATAGCATAAAAATCCTGTGTAACGGGTGACACATAGATATTGCACATTTACTAATAAAGATTGGAGGAATACCGTCTGTACCTGGACCTTTATTAACATCTAACGAATTCAGCTGTTTAAGAACAGCAGTGCTTGAAATATTAAAATTAGAAACTGTATCGTTAGGATCATTGTATGACTGCAAACAGTGGTTATATGAAGCAGCAGGCTTCTGAAACACGCTCTCGAAAAATTCATTAAAACCTGTGCAGGCATCGGATTCATTTCTGAACGTTTGGTCACCTAACGTGAGTGTATTTGGATAGCCCGAATTGTTACCTCGTAGAGACTTTAAATACGACCATAAATGTTTTGGGTCTTTTTTAAGCTGTCTTTGCATATTATCTTTAAACAAATTATAGCATTTCGATTGAATTTTTTTTTGCCTTGCCCTCAAAATTGAGAATTCGTCATAATCCCTTGGGTTTTTGTGCATTTTCCAACGAGCATGTGCATTAAATTTGTCTTTAATTATATGTATAAGTGACCTTGAATACCAGACAGGGTAACTGCCCGCAGGGGAGCAGTGTTTCTTCGGTACGTATTCATCGATCGCTCTACGAAGATGAGAATAAAACTTTTGAACGATTTCATCAATGGAATCTCCCACTAACAAAGTATACCAGTTAGTATTATTAAAAAATTGGTTGATAGCATCATAATCGGCTTTAAAAAATTGTAACTTACTTACTGAATGACGTTTGAAACAGGGAATCATAAGATCGGATGCATCAAGCTTTAAAGAGGGATGAAACGTGTCTTCTTTTACGAGTGCTGAACTGGAGAGGGAAACATCTATTGCAGTATCACTAAAGATTAGATCTAAAATGTTGTTACAATTATTGGAATGAAAGTTATGCTGATTAAGGCCGGACAGACTACACGCATCGATGAAATTTACCACTGCCTCCTGTAAGTCAACCGAACCCCGCTTGAGAAGGATCGGTCCCGCGGAGGACCATGACACGTTAGTGAGGTTTAAATCACCTGCTATTATAAAATGATCATCTGGGCAAGATGTGAAAATGCGACCAAGCAAGTTTGTAAATAGAGTCAATCGCGATGGCAGGGTACTATCGGGCGGCACATATATTACACACATATGTAGGTTTCGCTTATCACCAACGCCAAGCGATCGCGCCGGCACAGTCACCCAGACGCACTCGACGCCGGCGCACGCCCAATCTGGTCGCTCCTGCGCGTGCAGCGCGGACCTAGTGCAGATCATGACCCCACCGCCAGTTTTCTTTACTGATGTGCTTTCGCTGCGATCACAACGAAAAACATCGTAGCGGTCATCGCATAATTCACCTTTATAAAAACCATCAGTTAACCAAGTTTCAGTGATTAGTATGACATCATAATTATGCGTAAGTATGTTCTGCCTAAACTGTAATGTTTTAGTGCGTAGGCCCCGAACATTTTGATAGAATAAATTAAGCTTATCGGAGAGCACTGTCCCGGCTTAAGAGAGTACAATAGTATAGGCATAGGTATAGTATGACAAAGAGCCTATAGGTGCCCATAAGTGCTAGGATAGTATGAAATATTAACAGGTATGAATAATAAAATAAATTGGAGTACATTATTACATAATATCTTATAATACTATAGTTGCATCGCATACATAAAATAATTAAAGTAAATAATATATTTATAGAATGGTGAGTATAATAATAATATATTGTGTCGATGTGTTGGTTTGTGTATTGTGTTGAGTTATATAAAGTGAGTTTTGATTGTGACTCATATTTTTGTATGGTGATAATGTATTGTTTGCAGTGCAATACGAGTGACAAACACGTTTTTCTGTAAACTACAAGTATCTTGTTTACAAGTACAACAACAGCTACCAGGGATAAGGCAACAAAAAACAAGATTAAAACGCTCATACTATTTTCTTCAAGTCCCTCTCTGAACCTATCGTGACAACAGGGGACTCTTCGTTTTTTCTTAAAAAAATGTTACAGTTTCTCACCCAGACAAATTTATAGGATTTATCCTTTGCGCGAGACTTTACCGCGGAAAGTAGTTGTTTATTCTCTGGGGTAAGGTGTTCATTAACGAAGAATCTCCTATCAGCACCGCCCAGGCCCAGATCACGAGTGCTGATGCCCTTTGTTTTGCGAAGCCCTGAGATTATTTGATCCTTCAGCATCCTGGTTTGAAGCCTCACGACAATAGGTTTTGGTCGACCTTCAACCTTCTGCATTGGCTGGACGCGGTACGCTGATTCCACTTGCGTGGACTGTAGCTGGACTCCAGCGTGACTGGCTATCTTCACCGCCAATGCAACAGCTGACTCGTTCGGAGTCTCGGGGAGGCCAACAATCTCAATATTGGACATTCGCGCCCACTGCTGCTGTTTATTGAGCTGAGCCTGCAGGTCCACCAATTTATCTCCGTCAACAAGAGCTTTCTTCTGTAGGATACTGAAGTCCTTCCTGAGAGATTCATGCTCGCCTAACAGTTTCGTGTGCGAAATTTCAAGTTGGTCATATTTGGCAGTGACAGCCTTCAGCTCCTTTCGAAATTCCACCACCAGAGAACTTTTCAATTCAGCAACCATCTCTTTTTTCAACATACGTAATTTTAAATCCAGGACTTGCTCAATCTGTGCCACTATGTTACATCCTCCCGAAGGCAAGGCGATATCCGCTGTATCCGCTGGTGCCGCGGCTGCTGTTCCGGCCGGAGACAGGATAGACGCGGGCACGGGTGAAGTAGACTGCGACGTCTGTCCCTCGCATTTAGGCAGACTCACAGATAGCTCCTTGGCTGATTTTCCAGTGTTACGCACTGGTGTGTTATTGTTATCACCACCCTTACGCTGGCTCGCGACGCAGTTAGGACATTTCCATTGCGATCTTGTAGCCGAGTCATTGTTGTAACTAACGCAATCCGAGTGATATAAGTGCATACAATTAATACACTTAATGCGTTTTTGGACCACTGCAATAATGCCTCTGCAAGCTTCACAAGTTCCAGCCATCGTAGTTCGTACGTAACTTGCTATTGTGATGTTGTAAACAACAGCTGTTTATTATAACTAGTGACTGGGCGGTAGGCAGAATTGCTGCGCCCTATTTACACTGTTATTTTGTTATTTTAACGTCACAGAAAATGATTTTTCTTATTGAACACTGTCACTCGAAGCTTAATGGTCAACTTTGTAACAAATTTACACTTTTAAGCAAACTTTTAAAACTATAACCGATTAATTTTACGCAGATCGCTAGTAAACACAACTGTTCGTTGCAACCCGAGGAGGTAATTTTTTGCAGCATATCCAAACTTGATCTTAATATAATCAGATAAAGACATCAACGGCATCGCATGAACAGGTTCCTCATTAAAAACTAGCTTAATATCCGCCATAATAATATCAATAAATTGGTTTTAAAATACGTAACTTGGTAGATATATTAATGAACAACAAATTAATAAATAACATAGTGAAATAGATTAAAATTACAATTTTATCTGCTCGTTTATGGCACGAGCGCTATTATTCGATCGACTTTGATATTTAACGAACACAACTTGGTTCTTGGATGTTTAAATATATGTAGATATGGAAAAATTATATGAGAAAATAGTATTTTTTTTTTTTCAATTTAGTGTAGATATTGTGTGAAAGTAAATTATGTCATATAAATTCACAATTTTGTGTCATGAGCTTGGATCTACAAACCAACGAAATAAAGGAAAAAACAAAACTCAAATAAAGGAATTAGAAAATACAAATCACTTATATTATAATATATATACACTAAACTAAACAACTTAAATAAACTTTAAACCTATCTTAATAAATATATACACCTAACTAAAAACGAAAACCCTATCAAAAAAAAAGCTATGGCGCAAAAAAAATACTATAAATAATATATATTGTTATTTAAGTTTTTGTACTAATAAAAAGATATCTTACCGTTATATTATTACCAGTACCTACTTACATACCTACCTGACTAAGACAATAATATAAAACTTCAAAAATAAGTACAGAATTTAAATTCTCGAAGCAAGTGCTAATTGTAATGTGACAACCAAGAAGTAAATTTTTAATTTTATTAGTTTACAATCAAAAGATTATGCTGCCAAAACTTTTAACGAAGCTTCATGCGCGAGCACCAAAAATGTTAACTGCAGTGTGCCAAGGTGACCGATTTTCGAACGGGCATTTTGACGATTCAATAAAATCTGTAGTGACAAATACAAGATCAAGTTCACAAAAATATGGGGGTTGGCATTGGGGGTTCCTAAATATTCCACTGCAGAGTTAGCTTTACCAGACCCTAACACCCTACTGGTCAGTGGTCACCACCGTACTCAATGTGATAACTAAAATAAAATATCTGGATAATTATTGCAAAATAAATTGTAATCAAACACATTCAAATTCTATTCTCGTTTAATATTTGGTCCGGTCTTATCGGTATTTTGGATCAGCTACAAGGTCTTTCACAACCAAGGCGAGAACCGTCAGAAAAATAAGCATCGATGCAATAATTTATAATATCAGATTAAGTGGATAAATTTATTGACCAGTTCGATCCAATGCGATATAAATACACCCATCCTGAATCAAACTACGCACTTTATTTTGTCGATACACGTTAGACGTTACTGATGGAATCGTTTATTTTTAACGCCAGACTAGGTACATACCTCAGCACGTGTGCTTTCTACCTCTACAACAATATTGGTTGACCCAAAAACTTGTCTATTATTGGCTTCTCAAGGAATATGAGAAAGATGATAATCGACAAAGTTGTTATTGGCGCAAAAGGCAATGCTGGATATTGATTGATGTCTCATATTTGATGTTGATGAGAAACTAAAAGTAGCCTATTTGTCACTCTTACGCTTGATGGTGTCAGTTTAGTTTCGGTAAATATTAGGTACCTACGTAACTGCGTATTTAGCTAATTCTCGAGGACGGAAGACGAAGCAAATAATATAATTATCCATGTGTTTGCGATGCGAGTGACATTCATTCATAACAATCGTAGGTACTTGCGTGTTGTGCTCAATGTCGCACAAAGTACGAACACGAGCGGATTTCAATTGTTCACTACTCAGTGCGATTATTTCTTTACTTCACATTTAAAGCCGCTTTTGTTATTTTCATTATTTACATAACTGGAGGTAAAACCTAAACTAACTGGAGCTAAAAGTTTTTTGTAAGTAACGATGTAGCTATTTTGGTGAACTGTATTGTATCCTACCTATTTTGGAGTATGAGCACAGTGTTGAAACTGTGCATTTTTCTGCCACAGAGATAGCTTTTGTGCCACTGAATATATCGATGAGGTTGACTACCTACTGAATTGTTGTGCCCGAAAGTATCAAGTGTGCGGAGGTTGTAAATGGTATTTCATTTAGCCGATGTCCTCTAAACCCTTAACTTTGGACAGACCACGATCTTCAAAACAATGAATATGGTGAAACATCATGATACATGGTAATAAAATAGTCAAAGATGATCGTTTTCAATGCCTACTCGTACTGAAATGATCAGAAACATCATTTAAGACGACGAGAAAAGTCATTTTAGAAATGAAGTGTAGAAGATATTACAATATCGGATATCATAAGTATGTAGGAGGACCATAGGTACCTATAGTTGTATAAATAAGTAAACCAAAAAAGAAAAAAGGAATTTCATTCATAAAATAACTGGGTTCTATTTCATTCAACACCATACCGGTGTGGCTTTAAAATAGGAAGTCTGAATTAGCTAATTTCAAACAATAGTTACGTATATTTGAATTAAAATAAATGCTTGTATGTATAACCAATACAACCGGTGTGTAAAATATGTACGACAAAAGACAGAAGAGAAAATTAGCGGCCTCTTTCTAGACAAACATGGAAGAAATAAACACAACCTTAAAATGTCTTTATCTGAGCATGCAATGGTTCAGTTGTTTCTGACTAATCACGATGATAAGATTCGAGACGCGTATAACGACATAGAGGACTATCTAGAGTAAGATAATGTTTCTTATTCCACTTTTGATGCAATTGGAGGCATTACATGCGGCAGTGACGCGTAAGTCTACACCGCTACTTGTCCGCACTATGCAAATGGAGATAATATGCGTACTAGCAAAGTGACCGGGTTGCGCTACGTACTCGCACAACGAGGTTAATACCCAACCAAGTTGTATATAAAAGCTTGCTAAACATTTTCCACGGCTTACTAAGCTTCTGAAGCTGGAAGGGCTATAACAGAAATCACTGCGAGCCAGGCGCATGTGCACAGACCGAATGGGGTTACCTCACCCACATTCCTGCCTTCCGGAATTTCACTCACGTTGACAGTCGCAATGTAGTGATACAATGATCGGATTTGCCAATCCTGAAACGTAAAGTTATTTTGAGCTTGAGCATAACGATCGATGGAAAGCAAAGGTACACATTTCAACGAGCAGCGGTCAATTAGCTCATGGGATAGGTAACTAGGATAAGCAATTAGTCGACAAATCTGTAACTGAGCAACCACGAAGAGTGCTTGAAGTAGTACTTATTGTGATCACAGATTAGAAAATTAATATACGTATAATCGTATATACTGAAATGATATATTTTAAATCTATGACGAGATAAATAGGCCTACTAATCCACCTGATGGTTATACCTACTCATATTTGTTAATAATGATGTTTGGAACTTTGAATGATAATTTATTTTGCGGTTATACATAATAGGTACACTTTGCTTAATAACAACCCAGTAGATCATTAATTAGTGGAGTTTTGCATCCACCCCCGTAGGTATATTATCTTGTCTGTTGGCTTTGCCTTATGCAACCAAAACAGAGAAACACACTAAATGCTTACCAGGTATATAATTAATGTCTTTTGGGCTTCAGTATAGTCCTGCCAACATATTTACATTCTAAAATTTTAGTTATGTTAATTTTAGTTTAGTTAATATAAGGTCAATTATCATTTTATTGTATCCGAATCCGAAGAAAACTAGTTGAGCATAAACGAAACATTACGTAACCTGCAAAGTATCCCGCCCGGTGACGAGACCCGCCCGGTGACGCTTGCCCGCCCGGTGACGCTGATTCCCGCCCGGTGACGCTCCCGCCCGGTGACATCCCCGCCCGGTGACGCTGTAAAGGTCGGTAGAGATAAACAGCCTTAGCCCGTTTAAAAAAAAAGATCTGCAAAGTATCAAAACACGCAAAATAAATCAGTCGTGTACTTTGACAGGGCTCTACTTTTGACCCCTTCTTATACGTACTGTTTACATACCTATTATGTTGAAAATAAAGTCATCTGGATAGTTATAAAATGATTTACTTCGACAGCTATATCCCAAGTGTCAGCAGATAGATTGATACCGATTACCATCATTGCATAAACTAGCAAAAACATGTATAGTAAATGGGCTACAACAGCTCAATCACTATCATCATTAGAAGATATCATACAACCATTGCATTCCAATTTTCCACAGCTGATAACATTGTTATCAAAGCAATACTTGTTTAATCTGAAGACTTTGCCGAAGATAAAAAGATGGCGGGTTTATATCTAATCGTTCGCAGGTTGTACAAAAGAATTCAAAGTTTTTTGTACAATAAGATGGAGATATTTAAGTGTAGGTTTAGCTTGAGACAAAGAATTGGCAATTATTCCACCTGCCCCAATACACCTGGACCAGCTGGTCTTTTTATTTGTTTGAACGCTATAGTTGATATTTTTATTGTTCACCTTCATCGATGCGCAAATGAAAAGCGACGAGAGCGCACTGCGCACCTTTATATGAATTGTCAAGTGAATTAAAAGCAGATCTTTTATCTGGTGATAAGATTAAGGAATTGCATCGGTAAAACGAGGGCGTCTGCGAAATGTTGAAGGCAAACATTACGATTATTATGTCGGCCCAATTTCATGTAATCACGAATTAATTTTGTTTGGTAGGCTATAGCGAATTCGCATTCGAGATGTGCCTCAGTGCAGATTTTGTGTGGCACGCCCAATTTTTAAGAACTTGCAGTTCTTAGCAGGTTTATTGTAGTTAGTTTGTTGATTTCAATAAATAATTTAAAAGAAAGTGTCACGACTGCTCACACCACAAATGTAAGAACGACCGAAAACATTCCAAATTCTAGTTTCGCACACAAATTACAGATGAAACTGACCATTAATATAGAGATAAAGGTAGGTATTTTTATGCTGGCGATATGCTGGCGTCTTTTGAACATAAAAATATACACGCTATTTTAATTTCCGAGACTTGGTTGAAGCCTTGTCTGCCAACTACCTCGTACTCCTTGCCTGGTTTTATACTCCTGCGCAATGATCGCACTGGTAGTGGAGGTGGTGGTGTTGCCATATACCTGCGTGCTCACATTCCCTACTCCATCTTGAGTATGTCAGCGCAACCCCCTCCACACGATGCTGGTGAGCACCTTCTAATTGAAGTTACCCTATCCTATACCAAGGTGCTCCTAGGAGTTTACTACTGTCCTTCCCTTCGCATTAGTTTCTTTTCTTCCTTTGAGAAACTTCTACAAGATCACACTCCATCTTACGGTCACAATATTATCCTAGGTGATTTTAATACTTGCCTGCTTAAACGCGACTCCCGTTCGTCTACTTTTGAAGCAGTTATCAGGGCTAACAACTTGACAATACTGCCACTCAACGCTACGCATCATTTCCCTCACTCTGCTCCATCTCTCCTCGACCTTATTCTTGTTTCATCTACCAGTCGCGTTGCTAGGCATGGTCAATGTTCGGCTGACAACTTCTCCTGTCATGATCTACTTTTTCTCTCTTATAAAATTCGTCCACCCAAACTGAAACCAAAAGTACTTTTACTGCGCAATTTTGGTGGTATCGACATAGATTGCTTACGCAAGGATGCTCGTGACCTAGATTGGTCCGGTGTTAGACACGGGGTGTCGGTGGATGACAAAATTCAACCATACTTTAACGAAATTGTATGATGTCCATGCACCCACCCGACCTGTCAAGTTGAAGCATCTTCCAGCACCTTGGCTTACACCTGATATAAGAGCTGCTATGCATAAAAAGCTAGTAGCTAAGGCCAAGTTCAAATGTCGACCCACCGATTATAATAAAGAGCAATATGTCAATCGTCGTAATCACTGTAATAGAGTTTGTAGGAATGCACAACGCCAGCACGTTCATAAATCAGTTGAAAACGAGGACTCTGCCAAAGTGTGGAAATTCCTTAGGTCGATGGGAGTGGGAAAGTCTCGTCAGGACGATATTCCTAGAAATATTAATATCGATTTATTAAACCGTCACTTTTCTACTTCTGCCAATTTTGATGGCCCCGCAAAGTCAGCCACACTTCAGTATCTTTCATCTATTCCTTCTCCCGGCCACTCCGCTTTTTCTTTTAGTCAATTTAGTGATAGTGACTTTAAGAGAAGTATTTCTTCTATCACATCTAACGCCGTCGGTAGTGATAACATCAGTCGTAAGATGATTTTACCCATACTGGATGAAGTCATTCATATTATCACGTACATCCTCAACTTCTCCATATCCAGTAGCGCCTTTCCATCAATATGGAAAGAAGCCCAAGTTACTCCGCTGCCAAAAAAAGCTAATCCTTCTTCCTACTCCGAATTTCGCCCCATTTCCATTCTCCCATTTTTGTCAAAAGTGCTAGAGCGCCTTGTTCATCAGCAACTCTCCTCCTTTCTGAACAGGAACGCTCTCCTTAATCCCTTTCAATCTGGATTCCGACCTGGTCACAGCACCGTCACTGCTCTGGTTAAAATTACCGACGATATCCGGTATGGCATGAGTAACGGACAACTGACTGTTTTATCACTACTTGACTTTAGTAACGCGTTCACCAACGTTGACTTCGATGTCTTACTTGGTATCCTTCGCACTCTTAACGTATCTCCTATTACTATTGACTGGTTTCATAGTTACCTGCATGGGCGCCGGCAGCGTATTCGCATTGAGGATATGTTTTCATCCTGGTGTGATACTAAGGCTGGTGTTCCGCAGGGCGGCGTTTTGTCTCCTTTACTCTTCGCAATTTTTATTAATTCAATTTCGCAACATTTATCTTCTTCCTACCATCTCTATGCAGACGACCTACAAATCTACACTCAAGCACCCCTGGATCAACTTCATTCCGCTATTGAAACTATAAATAGTGATTTTAGACGCATTTCCAGTTGGAGTAGATCATACGGCCTCAATGTCAATCCTCTAAAAACTCAAGTCATAGTCATCGGCAGTTCCAGGATGATATCTAGGATTGACTGGTTCCGTCTTCCACAAGTCTTGTTTGACGGCACCTGCATTGATATTAGCGAAACGGTCAAGAACTTGGGTGTGATCTTTGATAGAAAGTTATCATGGGGACCTCAGCTAGGCGAGGTTAGCCGGAAGGTGTTTGCGTCTGCAGCATCACTCCGTAGGCTCCGAAATTTTCTACCAATTACCACAAAGACTGCTCTTGCTCAGTCTCTTCTTCTCCCTATACTCGACTACGCAGACGCCTGCTATCTGGATTTAACCCAAGAACAGCTCAATAAGCTGGAGCGCTTACAGAATTTTTGCATCCGGTTCATATTTGGCTTGCGCAAGTATGACCACATATCCGATTTTCGCAAAAAGCTCAACTGGTTACCAATCCGCCGTCGCCGGGATGCTCACATTCTCTCCCTACTCTATAGCATACTGTTTATCCCTTCCACTCCGCATTATCTCAAAGAACGTTTCGTGTTTCTCCACCTCAGTCATGCTCGCTCCCTTCGGTCCACCAACACCCTGGAACTACAAACCAGTTCATGCTTCAGTTGCGTATGACTACTCTTATACTATACAAGCTGTCCGTTTATGGAATGAGCTACCCGTAAATATTCGTCACGCCAAGTCTATCGCCATCTTTAAAGACATGGTAAGGAAACACTATCTTTCAGAAATATCTTAGCTAATTTTCTCTGGAATTTGTCACTGACTATCAATTTACTTATATAATATATATAATATGTATATGTTATAATAATAATAATAATGTAAGTATTATATTTATATATTAATAGGAAATAGGTATTATATGTAGGTGTGTTATATTTTTATATTTATAGTTATATGTGTATGGTATTAGTATGTAGTATTATGTATAACTGAAGTTATGTATTATTTTTAGTAGGTAAGAGTATAAATTATTGTTTTATATTTACGCAATCATGCACTTTTTTATTTCATTGTTGTTCTTGAATGTAAGTTGTAACTGTTGCAACACCACCCGTAATTTTTGTTTTAATTCCTGTCCATACAAAGGTAGCCTGGAAGAAATCGCTTAATGCGATAAGGCCGCCCGTTGTTCTACCATTCTTTTATAAATTTGTATCTGTGTGCATTCTTGTTTATTGGTGTTCAATAAAGTATTATTGTATTGTATTGTATTTTTGAACCTAAGTACATTTGAAATATGATTTATATTTATGACGAAATACAAATACAAATACAAATACAAATTAGTTTATTGACATAAATATTTTTACATTATTTTAATGAGTCCATAGGTTCTTGAACTAGTTTTTAAACTGTATTTCAGGTATCAGTGTAAATGCAGTTTGAATGGCATTTCTAAGGATATTTATAGTGCTCTTGATTTCCGTTGCCCTGTCAAGATTTTACACAGCATTCAACAAACCAGATACGTGCTGAATAAAGCTAAACGATACGTAAAAGGATGAGCCTCAATCGAATAATGCTGGCAGCAAATTCGGCAATATATTTTCACCAATTCCGGTTTCTCAGTGAAGCTACTGAGAATCGATCACTGCCGCGGCTCTCTCATGCGCACGCAAAAAATACAGCTTCTTGCTTCTTGAAGTTCAAACCAGCCGAATTGAAAACAACGCGCGATTATAACTCGTTGATACGAGCTTTATAATTTAGTACAGCCGATAGCTTTATGAAAATAATGGAGAGGTAATGAGACCGTGCGAGTAGATTGATGAGAGTTATTCCACACACGGTTATGAAAGATATCGTATCGTGTATAAATATTCGTTTCTTTTGTAAATGGTTTTACACCATACTCAATAAAATTAACTAATAATACAATAACAAAAATTTTTGCTAAATAGTTCTAAAAACACACATTAAAAATGAAATGAAATGATATGAGCATAAAAATAAATGAATACGCTAGTAAATAAAGCGGTCACAAATTCGAAAAGAAACTCAACGGTCGTCACGTAAAGCACGCCATCAATAAAATCTCGTCCGAAATTGTCCGTATAATACCAAAAAGTATGAAAAAATTGGGCGAGGAGACGCGGACACGATGCGTCGACATGGTTCGTTGACCCCGTCGATATTTCTCGAAATTCGCCGAGGAATCCACGCTCTTTTCGCTTTTTAATTGTAAGTAACCAGCTACCCAACGACAAGGTTATATGTTTCCAGAGAAATATGTATGGCCGCGGTGCCCTCACTCCGGAATTACTGTAACGGCACAAGAAATAAGATTTACAAGAAACGTGGACGGATTAAAAATATTGGGCTCGTTCAGCTTGGTGTTGGATAATCTGCCTTTTACATACCGATGTACTGTCGGGTCTTTTTGACCACATTCATGTCCACGTTTCCAGTGAGAAGTTTAATTAGTATTACTTATGGTCAAGGAATGGTCTGTTTCAACTAAGAGTCATAAAGTCTTTGAGCTCATAATATCAAACAACAAATAAACCCTTTCAAAATTTACAATACATTTATTAGTGTCTACTGTCTCAATCTCAATGTATCTGGCCTCTTAACCGACAACGTATATTCTGCAAGAGTTCCACTTACACATCAAAAAAAAAAAATATATATTCACGAATTGTTTGTAATAACCTTAATAGCAATACGGAAGTTTGATTTTCACGCTACTACCTGAACAATGGCTCACACGATTCAAGCCATACCTATCATACGTACAACCGGTACAACGTCCATCCATACATGCAATTTGCCTCGAATTTGATTACCTTTCTATTTCATGTGAATTTTTATCTGTTAAGAATTCGTCTTATAGACAAATGTGAATGAGACCACGTATGGTATTTGGAATAGCTGGCGTGATGCCAAAGACTATTTTAAATAGAGCACGAGTAGGTAGATTAATTATTATGACACATGACTTTGTTTTATTCACGCATTTAAATAAAGTGATCTCAATCTTGATGTCAACGTGGTCCGCAATTAGCAAGGTGGATTTTAACTAGGATTCACTCTAGTACGCTGTTCAGATTTCAAATGTCAACTCCACGAATGAAAGCTGGAATGGACAAGGCTTTATTTACAATACAATACAATACAAAAACTCTTTATTGTATACCACAGAATCAATCAATGATACATAACAGCTTATAGTAGGTATTACAATCGGCGGCCTTATCACTAAAAGCGATCTCTTCCAGGCAACCTTTGGATGGACAGTATTGGATGAAGTAGGAGTGGACGGTGGTGTACAATAAGAACATATACATTAATTAAGTTTTTATAAGTATGTTTGAGACAGATTTGATATAAAATAATTATTAATATAAATTAATGACACAAACATAGAATAATAGTAATAATAATAATGCATTCATAATACTATTTATAATCCATAAACATACACATTATAACTACTAATTATACATAATCATATATAAATAATAAATAAATAAAATAAAATAAATATAAATAAATATACATAGCAGTATTAGATGGAAGACAGATAATGGAGCTTTACCATCCGATTAAAAATTAGTAAGGATTTTGCGCGTCTTACTTCTTCTGGCAGCGCATTCCAAAGTCGGACAGCTTCTACAGTGAACGACTTATCATAAAAACTAGTGGTGTGGACAGGCATCCGAAGTTGCAGGGTTTCAGAGGAGCGGAAGTATCGGGATTGGGTGAGGTACAAGAACTTAAAGTTATTTACTATATTCAATACAAAAATATTGTCTAACGTTTTAGCGTGTTTTCAAATTGGCTCTTCATAGTTGCGTTTATGGCATCATCTGCATCATCGTCCGTCATCGATCTATCTATTTATTTTTAGAGCTATATGTCAATAGGAAACGTCGTCTCTGTATAAGTGGGAAGAAAAGGCATTTACTTTTTATTTTTTAATTCGTATTCCACATAATGCTAGGTAGATATTAAAAAAATAAACGTTAACAGTAGCTATAGAGCGAATCTTCAAATTATCTCCTTAGCTAGATTAATAAAATATATATTATGTATGAATAAAATATATCTGGGTAGGTACACTATTATAAAAGTAAGCAAGTCACGTATATTATATTTCTATTTTCTGTGACAAACCATGAAATTTTTGAAATAGTGGCAATGTATTGTTTTACAAGACAAATCGCTGAAAACAAAAATAAAAGCTTATTCTGTACGCCAACAACCGCAGTAAAAACAAATATTAATCAAATACAAAATTAGCCTCATTCACCACGTGTAAACGGTGACTCTAAATCGGTAACTCTAGGAAGTAGACGTAGAAAAAAAGATTATTTATAAATGCAGAAGGTACGACCCTAACTAACGGCACTCGATGATGTTTAGTAGATTATAATTAGCCTCGCGGCAGCCCTGTTTGGGCCAAGTTGGGACGTATTTTCAACACCCATGGGCGGTAGGAACTGATACGCTTCTGTACATCGATAAGTAAGTATTAGGTACGTCAGGACGTGTTATTGGAAGAAAAAAAACGCGCGTGATTTTTCGGATACACAGAATAGATAATAGTACTCTAACAGCGGGGTCAAAACTTGGATTTGCGCTGATATACTATTACAAGCCTTGCAAGTTTTAATAAACGTCATATTTTTTTTTATAAGTACACTATGGTCTTAAAGTCATATATCAGTGATTACGTATTAAAAATTATCACAAACCTAAAATAAGTTGCTGAAATTTAGCAACCAGCGGGACTTAAACCCGCGCCTTCTATGTTTACACTTCAAATGATGATGTAGATAAAGAAATGTATTTATTAAACCCAACAGTACTTATTTAGTAAACATTTACTTATAAGTAATTTATTTTAGACCTTTTTTTGTAGTAGGTAAGTAGTGTAATTTAGTACCTATGTAGTTTTTATTATGTACTTACCATATAGAATATAAGCACTTAACAATTGAACGAAAAAATTACTTGAACAGTCTACATAGACCGCAAATGGTTAAAATGAAAGATAGAGCATTAAGTAAGTCATAAAAATGCTTACAATATTCAAATGAAGTGCAAACAACATGACATCGACACAAACCATTTAGTAGATAAAACAAAAAAGGCGACATTGGGTCCAAAAACAAACAACATAATGCGAGCATGTGTGGGCTTGTTTGAATATATTTACAAGTTTAGGTGGTCTATCGATCTATCGATTTTTCGCCGACGCTTTACGTCATTCTGGCTAGACGGGTCTAAACCAATTATTCAGTACGTAGGCTTATACGATATCGGTTATTTACCTAATACCTATAGCCTTAAAATATTTAACAAAATAATAATTATTGCACTGCCTAAATTACTGATATAAATTCATTTTTATCAAATCTGTAGCACGTAAATCCAAAAACAAATGCTTGAGAATAACATTGCAGATTTTTGTGCGAGTTTGAGCACTGTTTTCCACAGAAATGCCGTTGCCACGCGCCGAACGCAGCCCTGTCTCAACACAAGCAGATGTGCGCAGACGCACGAGTCTCGTTTACCAGCCTTTGCCCTGTACCTGCAACCACAGATTAAACTGCACTTACTAAGTAATCCATGTCATAAAATCCGCAGATTAGTTAATAGTTAGTTAGTAAGCAGGTAGTTTGTCAGCCAAACATTCCACAGAATAGTTGTCAGTTAGTAGGCCGTCGATGTGAGCAGGATTTGCATCCCGTTCGCATCCTTGAGTCTATAATCCACCGTCAATTGTTTTAAATGGAATGAAACGCGATCCATGCATGCATTCATTAACAACTGGTTGAGTTATTTTTATTTATAACAAATATCATCGCACTGTTTTCAAGTTTTAAACTGCGTAAACTTGTAATATTTTACCTTGTACCTAAATAATTTTTTAGCAAATATGGTCAAATCATTTGGGAACCTCCTACGTTCTGTTACTGATAATGATTTTGTCAAAACAATGAAAACAAAATAAAACAAATTGCGAACGGCTAATTCATTCACTATTCACGGTGAAAAACGGAATTCTAAATGAATCAGTCGCAAGAAAGAATAGTTACTATATTTAGTAGATTAGTAGTAGGTACTATGAATAGACGTGGCTACAATACGCCGCCCTGTAAATCAACACTCGACTAATGTATTACAGTAGTAGGAGAGCTTTCAGTTTCATGCATAGATTGCAATAGTCTCACGCACACTAGCAAATACATTCACACAGGTGGACACGAAGTACCTACACGGTCAAGTAATTTACGATGACCCAGAGATTCAACATCATCGTCATCAACAGCCTGAAGACGTCCGCTGCTGAACATAGGCATCTCCCAGAGAGCGCCACTTTGAGCAGCTGCTTACCTCCTGCATCCATCGGCTCCCCGCGGTTTTCACCAGCAGATCGTCGGTCTACTTAGTGTAGGGTCGGCCTACGCTGAGTCTTCTGGGCGGTTATTCTCTATGGAAACACAGATTCCACACGATACGAAACCACGTCGTTATCGTGTCGTGTTCAAATCGTGTCACAGCGTCAGATATACCTTCACTTTACATTAAAGTTATCTTTATTTTGAATAAAATATATTGATATAAGTGGTCATATCTTTTGATGTGTTGATGTTTCGGAACGCGTCTCGGTAAAACATACGATTTTTGACAGTTCAAATCGCGCCAATTTCAAATTCATTTCGCGCGGTTTTGTTTTCGTTTCATAGAGAATACAGTTTCGCAGATTTCTTATGTAAGACAAGGAATTCGCGTGGTTTCGAAGCAAGGAATCGATACGGAATAATGGCCCTGGTTCGTGGTCACCATAGAGAACCTTTCTTCACCAACGGTTGTCAGTCAGTTCTGCGAGCGATGTGACCAGCAAGCACATTGTCATTTCAACTACCTTTTTTGCCTTTCTTAAGGGGGCCATAAAAGGAAGACATCCTCCAACCTTGAAGTCTCTTTCGGGTTTTACCTTAGGTATCTGTCAGTCAGTTAATGTGTCAGACATAGCCTTAGAATAAATTAAAACCTACCTCCACGACACCAACCAATACAAAGTTCGGGAATAGACATGCGAGTGCTAAGGTACTGTCTACGCCATGATTTATGTAGTTTTACAAACCTGATACACGGCGTCTGAGGCTTGAAACTAAAAACAACTAAAACGCCGCTAATTTTATTATTCTTTCAAGTGGTCAGGCTAACAAAACGGGCTGGAAATCATCGTGCGGAACATTTTGTTACCTGACCCGGAAACCGGCCCTTGATAAGGACCTTTTGGGGAGATAGCCTTACGATGCCTTTTTTAATTTTTTTTACACTCAACAATGGAAGGTAAGTCGAGCTTCTTGGAAAATTGCATAAATACATACATGTGTCATGCACTCTTGCCCGATGACGTTCGGTTTTGGGAGGTCTTCACTTAGATTTGGTTGTAGTTTGAACCAACTATTAATTATTTTGTAATTGTTTTTTGTACTATGTTTACCGGGCTTTATAATCTTTAACATATATTATTATTACTATTCAATACACCAACAGGCGAAAGTCAGGAAAACCATTTTACTTTATTTATCACTCGACAATAAAACTTGGCTTTTTATGGAAATAGGCAAACTATATCTACGTAAATCTTCAGATCAAGCCTAATTTTCGTATAATTTAAGTTTCACTAACCATCACAAATACCAACAAACCAAAAGTAAATTATAATAATTATGGGGAAAAAAAATATTAGTTGATAGTTCTGTATGATTAAGTTATGATAGTTCAAAATTATTGATCTTTTCTGAATGTAATAGGTAATAATAATCAAAACAAAGACAAGATCACAATTGCATCTATCGTCGCTAAAACCTGTCAAATAAGTAAATCACATTGGCTTGAATAGGCTTTAACAAACCTTTTGCTTAACATTATAATAAATATGTGCTTAAATAAGTCAAGTAAACAGTAATCATAATCCAAAAGTCTCGCTAGCAAAGGGCACTAGCTGATATGTCGACATATGGCCGACCCACCGCATTGCGGCGGTCCTCCTATGTACACATACGTTATTATGTACCACTCTAGTCGCAACTAGCTAATACATCCACTCGTAAACCGTGGGTAAGGTTCTATTCGAACAACTGGCTATATTTTGAGTGAAGGCGGAAAGAAAAACCTTTACTATTGGCCTTTATAGGCAAACTAAATGACTACCTGTATTTTTGACGACATACTTAATTTATGACTTGCTAATTTTTAAGACTATCTCGGTGACTTTTCTTCTTATACGGATCTTTTTATTTCGAGTTTTATTACGCAAGAAACCACCGAGCACAGTCCTCTCTATAAATATTTGCGTGACTTTGAGCTGACTATGATGGAGCACAGTAAGAGAGACCGACGCTGATGGGGAAGAAAGGTTTTCGGGTGGCGATCACGAATAGAAAGACCCATCGTAGGAGAGCCGTTGGATGCAAGACGCAAGTAGCTGGTCAAAGTGGTGTTCTACAGTGCCTATGTTCAGAAGAGGACGTACTCCAGCTGAAGATGATGATGATGAGTTGATTTACTTGTCGTGAATTTTATAATTTATTCTCACTTTTTAATATTAAGAGGTTGGTAGACTGTTTAAAAATACCATTTTGGTTGGCCACACTGGCGGAAGGAGCGTCCGCTGAACCATCAGCCAATTACAATGGCTGCCTTGGTAGTTCCGGTAAAATAATATTGAGGTTTAGGAGGGAAGTTTTGGAGGGACGACAAGGTTCAAAAAGCAGTCAATTCTGGTTAAGCAGCCGAAGCGTCAAGACGTATTATTGCTTCTGTTCGTTTATTGTGTACTGAGTATGTACTGAATATTTATAGAAGAAAGAATATACAAGGATTGAAAAGGTTCTCTGTGTTTTACTTCATACTCCTTAGGACCTTTTTACTGTCGTTATTTCTAGCCAACTCTACCGAGATCAACATGGAATACTATTTATCCCGCAAAATTAGGAGTTTCATCGGGAAAATGGGTAGATAGCGGGTGAAACCGCGGGGCGTTTCTAGTGCACACAAAATTCTACACAATAACGTCCCGAATCATTTGAAACAACCGAGATGCGGTTCGTAACGTTAGCGACCGATTGAGGTGCTCATTCTCGACGGATGCGTACGATTATAATTAGGATTGTATTTCTGATTCCGACGAGCCTGCGTATGGCGGCACCGCTGAATTCCATCTGAGTCATTGTGCCGGTTCACTTGCCTTTATTTTAGAGAAACACTTGAAAGTGTGCATCATTGTTTCGCTGATGTGACTGGTAATTAAAGTATTTGCACTCCGTTTTGCTTTATTTTTTATTTTGAACGCGAAGATCCCATCTTGGACTTCAGTCGTCCCTTTGTACAACAGTTATGGTTAGATCTCTGATACAAATTATCTGTGGACCAGACCTCGCGTTGCTGAAAGCATTTCGTGACATATTCACGTAAATAAAATATTGAATATTATAATACTTAGATTTATTTTTAATATTAGCTTACAAGCCTATAATGTAGTTTCTGTTGTTCAAAATAATTATTCAAGAAGGTACCTATATAAATTATTGTACTTAACTTATTACTCATCCCACAACTACAAAAGAAATGGCAAACACTGTTACTTATTCTGTGCTAACACATCACTGCAAAGAAGTTATTTATTATAATATAAAAATACGTCCCCTCAAAAATATTTATAGAAAAACGCAGACTGTTTTCATGTTCCGTCTGGCTTTCTCAATGTAGACGAGACACGAACTACGAAGCGCGAAGAATGGAAATCATCGCCTCCAAATAATTGTAAATATAGACACGAGTAAAGTTGACTCTTACATTTTATACGTAGACTTGAAGAGAGCATGGAGAGCGGAAAATAAATGAACTAGGAACGCTTAGAGTTGTAACATGTAATCATTTTTTTGGTTGTTGTACAAATAACTAAAAGCAGTTACATTTTTAACTACAAGTTTACTAAAGTTCTCATGAAGTACTTATCTTAAATGTAGAGAGGAATGGAGAAGACAAATAAGTTTACAAGGAATGCTTAGAGTTGTAACTTCTAACATTTTTCATTGTTCGTACAACATTTGAGGTTCGCGTAGTTACCTTAACAACAAGACTACCAAAACCATAAGAAATACCTTATGGTGTATGTAGGTAGTAAGTATCTAGGTCTAGGTAGATATTTTCAAAGCGAAACGGAAATTGAGAAATACGTCAAGGAAAGTCCGACTGTAATATTTTGTTTGTACAACACACTATTTCTAAGCTACTTTTTAAACAAGTCTACCAAATATCTTACGAAATGCTAATCTCATAATGGACCTACCTAAGAGCGTGTCTAGATATTGAATTGACACATCATTGGTAAAATTATAATAAATAAATATAAATATGTGTGGACAATTCACACAGCGCCATCTAGCCCCAAACTAAGCATAGCTTGTAACTATGGGGACCAGATAACGGATATAATACTTATATACTTTTTTGTTTGTAAATACATACATAGAATACAATATTTAATAATTATACTTAGTATGGTGAATTAATTACACATGAATGTATAATATACACTTTTCACTACGCGTTCGGAAAATAAATTAGGGACATTTAGGGACATAACAGCTTAACAAAACTTTACTTAGAAGTTTAAGTTAAATTAAAATTGCTTATTAGCCAAACGATATGGCTAGATTGTAATATTATTAGAGAGCCTATCCTATAAGTACTCTAAAAAAAGGAAAAAAAAAAAAAACAAAACAAAACTTTGGCAATACATATGGGTCGTCGTGTCGCTTAACATCAGATGAAAGACTAGCTCGTCACGTCATTCATTCTCATAAAAAACCAAAGGTATCTATGTTTGCTGATTAAAATATCTATTATATTCTGAATAGAATAATTAATACAACACTAACAAACCTACCTACTTATCCTATTTTTTGCATGTCTAGATTTTACATCAGAATGTCTGACCCAATGATAAACCTACAAAATTTTGCACATTGATTGAATATTCAATCGGCGTATTTGTGTGTACGTGTGTGTGTGTGTGTGTGTGTGTGTGTGTGTGTGTGTGTGCATACCATACAACTTTAATGTGAAAAATTCCTAATTTCCGCAGAAAAACGGGAAATAGCAAGTGAAATCACGGGACTCTGCTAGTTGATAATATGGTCCGGATTATATACGACATCCATAATCAAAAGGTCACTTAGATTACTAACCTTCCTCAATATATTAACGCTCATTGTCACGCTGACATTGCCCAGTAATTTGTTGACCAGCAAAATCATAGATGCATATATGCACATAATTATTGTGAAAAAATGTAAATAAAGTGTGTAAAGAAGAGCGGTGGAAACAAGCTGGTTGGCACGCGCGTTGACATATTTCCACTTGCAGTAAAACTGGTTTGTGTGATAGGCCTTAAATGAGGAGAGATGCAAGTCTTGTCTGGTAAGGTGTTTCAACGTTTCAAAACTTTTTTTTTATTTTATTTTTTTATTTTATTTTTTATAAATATGTGTGGACATTTCACACAGCGCCATCTAGACCCAAACTAAGCATAGCTTGTACTATGGGAACCAGATAACTGATACAATACTTATATACTTTTTTTTTTGTTAATACATACATAGAATATAATAAAACACCCAGACGCAGAACAAACTTCTATGTTCATCACACAAATGTTTGTCCTAGGTAGGAATCGAACCCACAGCCCTCAGTTCAGAAGGCAGGGATACTACCAACTGAGCTATCGGGCCCGTCAAACTCCATCATTTTTCTATAACAATATTATATAGGGAAAGATTTGATTGTTTGTTTGTTGGTTTGCATTGAATAGGCTCCAAAACTACTAACCGATTTGAAAAATTCTTTCACTGTTGGGAAGCTACACTATACCCGAGGGCTATATTATATTTCTTAAAAATTAGAGATCCTTACTAAAACTCCAATAATGCAACCCAAGGTGTACAATTATAACAGGGTAACGACGTAAAACTAATTAATCCGTGTGAAGCCGGGGTGGTTCAGGTAGTTTTGAATAAAATAAAAGTCGACTGTAGTTTTACCGCGCCTTACCTCATATCTCATCAGCCTGAAGTCGTCCACTGCTATAAAACGCAATTTTAAACACTTTTACACCACGTTTTGCAGGTGGATTGGTGATCACAGTAGATTATAATGAAGCCCAAGCCTACCTGAAAACCATTTTATTTATTATAAAGTACAGTTTATTTATTTATTATTATTGTAGCTACTTAAAAAATCGATAGGATAATCTATCATCATCATCAGCCCGTAGATGTCCACTGCTGAACATAGGCCTCCCCCAGAGAGCGCCACTTTGAGCGGCTGCTCGCTTCCTGCATCCTGCCTCCCCGCGGTTTTCACCAGGTCGTCCGGTCCATCTAGTGGGGGGGGTAATCTATAGTGCTTAGATATTTATCATCATCATCATAATTTTTTTATTCGATCATGGCCCATCACATGGGTCATCACTGGTGGTTCTTTCTTTCACAAACTTACGTAGCATTTTTAACAGCTCTGCAATACGAATGGTACCTTTGACATACTAACCAGTAACCACCGAGTAATACTACAGTTTTGACAAAATATTACGTAGTAAATGGCCTTGAAAAGCAAAGAGACACCCTACCCAGATTGACCTTATACTCTACCGATCAGTATACCGACCAGATCAGATCAAGAATACTGGTCATCTAGCTACTTATAGAGTGCACGAACGCCTCCGACTGATCTTTGCCTCTTCACTCCGAGGTTAAACGGAAAGTTTAAATAACGTTTAACTTAAATTATGTGATTAATACTTACGAGTGATACAATACAGTGTTCTTCTCCTAACATTGATCCGACTGCCAATATTTAAGAATAGGCATGATGACTAAAATTTTTATATTGGATAAATTAATTATATTCCTCAAAGGATAAACATTTGTGGAAACAAAAATTAAATATCTCAAAATATGATCAAGTTACAAGAATTTTAAAAACCGGAATAGAAAGAGATAGCTCAAACGGCCAGTGACGTCAGAGGAAGGTCGTTATAGTCCCTCATTACTAAGCTGTGGTAGCTTTTCATACAATCTCTTTGGCATGTGACGTCACGAGTAGATTTTCCATAGTAACTGTGGGGACGCTCTGGTTCGCGAGAAAGGGACAGGAGATACCTCCTGTAGAAACTTTAAAAGCTTATTACTCCGTGATTTATTTACCGATTTTGTTTATTTTTTCAATTATTGCATTCATTTTTAATCTTCTTTATGAAAGTAATATTTACTTGTTCATTTTTAATAGCAGTCATCATGCCTATTGATTTTTAGATTATTATGAGATTTTTTTAAAGACTGCGGTGCGGTGTTTTCATTTATTTAGCTTAAGTAAAGGCGAAAATGCACGGTTCAACCAAATTGAACTACTTTGGTTGAACGGAGCAGCAATGAAAGGAAAAGATGACCTTCAATGATATTGAATGATTCACTTTTATGTTTACACGGATCAATTTGGTTGCTTCATCCAAATTTAAAGGCAAAAGTGAACCGCGTAATTTCGCCTTAAAGCATATTCCGGCTTGAGGGATGGATGTTCAATCCCCGCTCGTGATTCAAATTTTTCTTTTACAAATTAATCTGTTACGCTGAGCAGGCGATACTGCTATAAAAATCATAAATATTGACCTAGATTTTCAATTCCTCTTTTCTGTTAGTACCTACAGTTATATTGCTAATTTAATAATTTCAGAATTTCAGTGTTTTTTGGGTTATAATAAGTATTAGGTAATGAAGTTTGAAGATAGAGTAATTTTTTGTGAATATTCGAATAACAACTGATAAGAAATTACGCTTTAGTCACAGACACAAAGTATAGGAAGATTTTTATTAACTTCCTATAACCTTCGCATTTTAATTGTGATGTGATTTTGTGATAGCATTAAACTAATATTATGAAAACATATTTATACTATAGTACGTATTCAGCATTATCATCATCAGCCTGAAGACGTCTATGAACATAGGTCTCGCCCACAGGACGCCACTTTGAGCGGCTGCCCGCCTCCTGCATCCATCGGCTCTCCGCGGATTTCACTTCACCAGATCTAACTTCAAAAATAGAATAACATGTTAAACTACTTTTACGTAGAATATTTAACAAAAACAAATTATTAAACACATTTAGGCTTTGAAATAAGAATTTGAATTCATTTGTTTATTCTAGCACAAATAAAGAAAATTTATATCAAAATGAGCAGATGCATATTCGCTTTGTCCGGTGTCGATGGTATGGAAGTGGCTCTACACCGTCGACAGAAATAGCCGATGTGCATTTTCAAATATATCTAGTTTTTACGACTTCTATGTACCTAGGGCTGACTCGTGTTCCTTGACTTACGTTTGTTTTGTTCCGCGTATAGACTTCGTCGGCGAATTTAAGTTACAATGTAGTCAAGTTAGCAACATCATGAAATGAATGACTATGACAGGTAAAGTATTTTAATTGTATTCTTGTAGTAGTAGACTATAGACAGTGGTGATAATTTTCAATTGAATTTCAACGTTATTTACTCGGCTAGATTTTTATATGTTAGTTTCCATTATTGTTTATTACGGTTAATATATTTCCACAATCATGAATTATAGGTTCGCGATGGATATAAAAATTGAGTCCTCATAACAGGTACCTACCGCAGTAGAAGCTGATAGGAGGCAGATACAAAATATCATAGTCCAAAGTCTAATTAATGATGCATTTAAAATTTAAATCAAAGTAGCACCAATCGACCAATAACAGCACACAGTCATTCGGAAATGTATTTAATAAGATTACTGTAGATGCAGCAGGCAAGCAGCCGCTCAAAGTGCGCTCTTTGGGGGACGCTTAGGTTCAGCAGTGGACGTCTTCAGGCTGGTGACGATGAATGATGTTGACAGTAGAGTAATCAATTTTATATAACCTGAAATTGTAAAATTAATGATTTAGGAAGATTTTCTACATTATAATTTTATTGTACTCCGTAAGAGTACAATAAAATTATAATGTAGAAAACCCCGAATTTAGAACTAATGACTACCAATTTTACAACCTAACAGTACCTGCTAAACCACTAAATGTAACTGTGACAAAAGACTGCCTAGCTTAATCACTTTACGACGTGAAAAAAACAAACTAATACAATGTATTTAATTACTGTCACAAGTGTCTGAGGAGCTTAACCCAGACAGAGAGCAGAAGTCGTCAACCCTATACCCGCGCATCGTCGATACGAAGGCGAGTTGCAAAACCGACGCCTGACGATAATAGCTCGATCGTAAAATAAACACGGCAACTGTGATTTACAGCAGTTGTCAACGTATGAGGAAAAACTCACTTTTTTAATCCTCTAATTCTCAGTTTTCAACGCTTTGATGATGAGCTATTGTTGAGCGGTTACCGGTGGTCGTGCGCGTCATATCTTCGAAATAAATCTGTCGTCTATCTATGTCTGTCTGTACTTGATCGAAGGTCCATATTCTCTATATGATTGAACTGAATACAGTAGAGTACAATACAACACATTTTTTATCCTAAGTAAGGTCTATTTTAGCAAAACTCTATGATTAGCTTTAAAAATTATATCATTTAAATTAATTGATTTAAACAATGCCGATTGATAAACTTGTTTATCAGTAAGTACACATACAAACAACAATGTTCATCTACACTAAAAAAGTACCAGACTTATGTTTATTTTCAAACAAAATATCGAGTATTCATAATATAATATTAACTAACAATTAACATTATCCAAAATGTTCAATGTGCCAGTGTTTTGTTCTAATCTGATTCCATAATTAATTATTGAAACATTACACATACTAATATATTATAACAATAATTTTAAAAAACATGAAGTTATGCAAAAATAAAAAGTGTTGACACGCCAAAATTGTAACGCGTCAGAAATTCAGTCTCAGAGCGGCGCCCGCCCAAGCAAGACACAATTAGCGCGGGCGGGCGGGCATACTTCTATAGTATACACAACCGTACACTTCCATTATAGTGTGGTATATTATTGCCTTAAATCGTATTCAAACACATAACGCAATGAGTTGTCATTTTAAAATACTTACAGTAAATACAACTACAAAAAATATCCGTATATTCACATTACATTCAGTTATTCAGCGTTATAAAATTAACGTATTATCGTCATAATTCAGATAAGATAGTAACATTCCAGTAACTTCCAGCGCATTCGACTTTCATATATTTCACACTATCACGTTCAAGTTTATTTCTCACATATATTTTTTTAATGCTATACGTGCTTTAATTAGCGCAACATACTGATGTTATCAGACGCCCTGCGTCATCCATGTTATCAAACTGGTGACGATGAATGATGTTGACAGTAGAGTAATCAATTTTATATAACCTGAAATTGTAAAATTAATGATTTAGGAAGATTTTCTACATTATAATTTTATTGTACTCCGTAAGAGTACAATAAAATTATAATGTAGAAAACCCCGAATTTAGAACTAATGACTACCAATTTTACAACCTAACAGTACCTGCTAAACCACTAAATGTAACTGTGACAAAAGACTGCCTAGCTTAATCACTTTACGACGTGAAAAAAACAAACTAATACAATGTATTTAATTACTGTCACAAGTGTCTGAGGAGCTTAACCCAGACAGAGAGCAGAAGTCGTCAACCCTATACCCGCGCATCGTCGATACGAAGGCGAGTTGCAAAACCGACGCCTGACGATAATAGCTCGATCGTAAAATAAACACGGCAACTGTGATTTACAGCAGTTGTCAACGTATGAGGAAAAACTCACTTTTTTAATCCTCTAATTCTCAGTTTTCAACGCTTTGATGATGAGCTATTGTTGAGCGGTTACCGGTGGTCGTGCGCGTCATATCTTCGAAATAAATCTGTCGTCTATCTATGTCTGTCTGTACTTGATCGAAGGTCCATATTCTCTATATGATTGAACTGAATACAGTAGAGTACAATACAACACATTTTTTATCCTAAGTAAGGTCTATTTTAGCAAAACTCTATGATTAGCTTTAAAAATTATATCATTTAAATTAATTGATTTAAACAATGCCGATTGATAAACTTGTTTATCAGTAAGTACACATACAAACAACAATGTTCATCTACACTAAAAAAGTACCAGACTTATGTTTATTTTCAAACAAAATATCGAGTATTCATAATATAATATTAACTAACAATTAACATTATCCAAAATGTTCAATGTGCCAGTGTTTTGTTCTAATCTGATTCCATAATTAATTATTGAAACATTACACATACTAATATATTATAACAATAATTTTAAAAAACATGAAGTTATGCAAAAATAAAAAGTGTTGACACGCCAAAATTGTAACGCGTCAGAAATTCAGTCTCAGAGCGGCGCCCGCCCATGCAAGACACAATTAGCGCGGGCGGGCGGGCATAATTACTATAGTATACACAACCGTACACTTCTTAGGCCATTATAGTGTGGTATATTATTGCCTTAAATCGTATTCAAACACATAACGCAATGAGTTGTCATTTTAAAATACTTACAGTAAATACAACTACAAAAAATATCCGTATATTCACATTACATTCAGTTATTCAGCGTTTTAAAATTAACGTATTATCGTCATAATTCAGATAAGATAGTAACATTCCAGTAACTTCCAGCGCATTCGACTTTCATATATTTCACACTATCACGTTCAAGTTTATTTCTCACATATATTTTTTTAATGCTATACGTGCTTTAATTAGCGCAACATACTGATGTTATCAGACGCCCTGCGTCATCCATGTTATCAAACTGATAAGATTTTCAGTTATAATGCGACTTAACACGTATTACTCGCATAATAATGTGGTAACGGAATATTTTATGTTATGTGATGAAAGGTCCTTTGCTTTTGCAAAGAAACAGCTCTATTGGTAGATAAGAAAATTACTGTTCTGTTTAATCATAAAGGTAGGTAAACTGAGGTAAATATTTTTTTGCACCTTACCCGGTTAACGGTCCGTCATAGTATTAATATTTGTTACATGGTATTAATATAATAAGTGACGGCCCCGATAGCTCAGTTGGTAATATCCCTGCCTTCTGAACTGAGGGCTGTGGGTTCGATTCCTACCAAGGACAAACATTTGTGTGATGAACATGCGTCTTGGTGTTATATTGTATTCTATGTATGTATTTACAAACAAAAAAGTATAAAAGTATTGTATCAGTTATCTGGTTCCCATAGTACAAGCTATGCTTAGTTTGGGGCTAGATGGCACTGTGTGAAATGTCCACACATAGTATTATTATTGTAATATAGCGATTGAGCAAATAAATTAAATCCATTCCCAGAAAGTTTCAAAATGGGTCAACTTCCAAGACCGTTGCTGATAACAAAACAGTGTTTTCGGTGTTTGCATCTGTCTGTACAAATCAGCAGTGATCAATCCAGCAATGAGATACAACAATATAAAATTTATAGGTCTTTATAAGTATGAGCAGTTACAATTTTGTGTATGGACCGGCCGGCATCCGTCAGCTACGAAAAGCATGGAAAATGCGCGCGCGCACGTTCGTTCGCTTTTCCGACTTTCGCAGCTTCATTACAAAAATGCTAGGATAGCTACGATAAAAAAAATATTGGTAAATATAAATCTAATTAAGTGTTTATGTATCTACTTACTCATGTCTCGAGTATGTTTTGTATTATTATTTTAAATAAGTAATGCTAATTTTTACATTATAATATTTTTTATTATTTTATTTTATTAGTGGCATTATTTATTAAATAACCATCACGGGTGCTTATAACTTTACCTTTTTATGTAACTTAATTTTTTTATATTTACTGTAAACCATTAACTGTACCTAGGTAGTAGGTACTACCAAAACGCTATAATTTAAATACATAATAATTTAATTACAATATTTTTTTTTTAAGTACATATATGTGGATTTGTGAATATAAATCAAGGGCAAGTTAAAAGTTTCATTTGTTATTGACATAAAAACTTGAATAGTACTGTGCCTAACAAATTATCAGTAATCATTTAATCTAATAAGATAAGGCTTAATTTGCAAGGTGAGAAGCAAAGTCAATCACAAATCGCAGGTACATTATTTTTGCGCGAGTGCGTGCAACTCCGTGGTGGCCGCGACGCGACGCGGCCGTCGTCGTCACAACTCGCAAGGACACCGCAGGACAAGTCACCCGTCCTCTAACACCATGCGCAGGTAGCCAGCGGCCAGAGGACGACATGCCCATTGTTTATCGTCGCTAATTATTATGCCCCAGCGCAGACGCTCTGCGCTCTCAGCCGCCGCTCGCCGCCCGCCCGTAGCGCGCAAAATGCCAAACAAATGTACCTGACAATATTAATAAAAAAATATCCGACCTTATTTCATTCTGATACATCAATCGCTCTCAATGTCATCAAAATAATTAGATTTTTCTGGAAACATTTATCATCACGTTCTACTTCTAACATTGTACTAATTGCAATGACGGGGCGAGAACGTTGCACGCAGCTATCATGATCGCAGTATCGCGCTCGATTGAGGACCGTTACGTGAAACGTGAAAACGTCAAGCTTGCGGGGTGGGGCAGGCAGGAGCCGATACGGCGACGGTGGCGCCCGAGCTCGGCCGAATACCGAGTGCCGAGACGACGAGTTACGAGCGGGGACGCGGGGGTGCGCCACTTATCGCAGCGAGCTGGCAACGCCGCGCGGGGTGTGCTCCCCGCGCCGCAACCTCTCACTCACCGTCGCCGTCGCCGGCTCACCATCGCCATCATCCAGTGTTACCTTTGACGGTCGAATGCGCGGTCGTTCGCCGTCGCCGTCAGTGACGTCGGTGTCGACGCTCGTGCAACACGTCTATGATGTTTCGGTGATTTCAAAGTCGGACTCGTGAGTGATAACTTATTGCCTGTCAAATTTGGAACACAGTGACGAGTTTCGTTCTCATTAACCTGGATTTGGATTATTTGGACAATTTGTGAAAAGTGACAATTATAATTTTTGAACTAAATATTTGTGAAGTGAACACCTGAATAAGGATTGAAAAGTGACCCAAAATTTGGATTATGAACGAAAAATTGCTGCAGTGATCCCGAGGATTTGTAACGTGAAAGTGCTGATAAAAGTAATTAATAGTGAATTTTAAAGTTTTTGTGAGACTTGCAACACATCTTTCAAGTTTGATTCAATTAAAAAGAATATTACTGGATTACAAAGTCCAGATTAATATATTACAAACAAAATTGACTTGTTTGGGAAAGTGCGAAATCAGCAAACCACCATTTGTAAAATTTTGCTCGCTCTGGATTACCTACTTTAATCTACTCAGCTGACTGACCAAGTTGAAGTGAATAGTCGCACGAAGAGTTCATTGCAAAAATTTAATGACTTGAAAAAATAACTGAAATGATGATGACGAAGAAAATTGTGACGCTATTGAAACGTTGAAATTATGACACTACGTGACAATAAAATATTTCTTAATAATTAAATATTAAATGTTCAGAATTTGAATAAAAACTTCACAGTTGATCTATGCAACGATGAACGTTTCGTCGACTGTTGACGTTCACTGTGGAAGTTAAACTACCGGAGTGAAATTTACGCGCAGCACGCGATAACAGAATTTACACGGTGCCAAATGCTGATAAATAAAAAAGTTTTCAAGGCATTAAAAATATCCCAGAAGAATTTTGAAAGAAATCGAGCAGGAGGCGGTTTGAAAATGACGTGATGTTTGTTGGATACAAGACGGTGCGTCCTGTTTCAGGGGGTGGTCTGGCCGACAGGACGGCGCACTCTGGTAGCACGGCTGGTTACGGATCTCCTGGGAACTACGTGGGAGCACTTGCTCCCGACGCCAAACACTACCAGCAGGGGACCATTGGATACAGAGTCAACGCCCCTAGGTGAGAATAACATTATCGTGAGAAATTACACATTAACAAGAAAGTGTTAGATTAGAATATCAAAAATGTAGATTGTAATTAAGTACACATAGAAATATAAACAGAACATCCGAAGTGCAAAAAATTACTTATAAAAATTCGATTCACTACATCATCAATGTATACACAAACTACGAAGATCCGTCATAAATATTATGATCACTGGTGCAACTTTTGATATTTAAAGTAAATTAGATACTACCACAAAACTGACATTATTAAAGATATTATTATAGTCATATTTACTCTGATGTAAACCATTATGATTTCTCAAGCCAATGACACTACGATTTGCCAAAATACAATAATACGGTCTACGTAAAAAAATGTGCAACAAATTTTTACTCCAGGTGTTTTTATTACTGGCTTAGATACTACCCGTGTATTTACGTACTTTGCCTGTACTAGAGTTTTATCTTATCCGGAACAAGTTTGTTTACATTTCAACAAAACGCTGAAACGTGACTTAGCTTACCTGTGCCACCTTATCGTAGGTAACAAGCAATATAATCACAAAAATAAATGCCTCGAATAATAACTCGATCATGTTTATTTGGTTGGGAATGTTGCTGAATTGAACAAAGATAAAATCACAGTAACTAATGACAATCGCAAAAATGTAAATCAATAAGTTACTAACCCTAAAGTAACCCGAATAAACGAAGGGTAACTAAAAGTACACAAGTAAGTGTGACATTGTCGACCGCGCATCGCTGCAATTATAAATGAAATGTGCTCCTTCATCCATTCACACGCACAAACGCTTTAGGGCACCCAGTACTCACACTAATGCAAACCAGCGCACTCACACCACCATCCAAGCACGCACACTAATGAAAAAACACACACAAGCCCGCATTGGGAATGCACGCGGTGACTGCACTTTAGCGCTTACAATAAACACAAACAAACAAAACATTAAACTAGCAACACAACTGAGCGCATTGAATAGTTAAGGTACTAGTACTTAACATCTTTTTTAAATAAAAACAAATACTGTTACTAATTATTTATCTTCGCTTTGCATAAATTATATTTTAATTAAATATACAACGTATTTAGCAAATGGATCCGTTTGGATATGCTATTAATGAACTTCTTAATAAGTCATTATTATATAAAAAATAATTAAATAAAAAACAAGCAGGTGTCAAGTCGAAACGTTGGGGCTTTGTTTTGTAGTCACCTTTATAAACGACATATTGTTGATGGCTGCCTGCCTCTATACAAAACCAATAAGTAAATAATAATAAAATGGGGACTGGCAACGAGATTGTGTGAACAGGGCACAGGAAGTCTACTTCACATGAATAGGCAACGGTTAAAAAAATTTAACAAAAGTTGCAAGCTTTACTTTAAATTATTGCATATTTTAGTCACACTAAGCAATGGACATTTTGAAAGTAGAACGGATAACTTAAGAACCTATAGTTTAAATGAGAATGTAAATAAATTAAAAATAAGATAAGTAGCCAGACATTTGTAATAATAACAGATTTGTAACCGCACCGTAAGTTATCGTGGGAAAAAACGTCAGTTTTCAACGGGCGAGGCGGCTGGGGGCGGATACAGGCAACATGCATTACACCACGTGCTCAATGGGGTAGAACTGAATCCTTTTTTGTACACATACAGTCGTTAAATAATTTGAAGTTTAAAACTAATCTAATTAATTGATTGCAATGAACACGTTAAATAAAGATAGAGTAACGAAAGTTTTATTTTACAATTTTTGTGAGATATTTATGAAATAAAGAAGATCATTCAATTATTTTGTTAGTTCAATTTCATCAGAAGCAAACAAATTATTATCAGGAGCATTGCCGTAATAAAGGCCCATATTGACGTGACCGGCCCCACTTACCCCGAGCGAACGGGCGACCCTTCCCCGCTCATTGTACCGTATTTACCCGGAACGCTCGCCTCCATTTGTAAACCCCTGGAATCCGCTCCTTGAAGCATGATTCATTCTCTCCCGACCCTAATGTCAATTGACAAGAATTAGATAGATATCGGAATACTTAATTAAACTTATTAAGTACTTAAACCTAATCATCGAAACTTTAATTGAATCAAAATTGTTATTTTTGTTGAGTTTAACGCACGAATAAAATAACAGTGTCAATAACTTAAAGAATGACATTACAATGAAAAACAATCTCCATCACAAACAAGTATGAGTAACACTGACCGAGTAGTCTAAAGTTAATGTTGAATAAGGTTAAAACGCAAACTTACAACAAATATCAATAAAATATCATCGATCTAATAATATCAAAATGTTAACGCATTATATTGAAATGTGCGCGCACAAGCCACAATGTGAAGTGGTATTTAAATGGGGGTGACCAACTGTCGACGAAACACAGGGGTTGAACGCGGCACGGTTTCATGCTGCCGCGATAGTAATCTATACGAGACTCAAAATTAATGCCTTATTTAACACTTCACTTATGATAAATATTAGTGTCCAGAATAAAAAAAGGATAACGTAATAGCTTAATCCAAGAAAGTGAACTTAGGTAATAGAAAATTTGACACAAACGTAATCTTTTAAAATGATAATCTGCTCGACTCAATTCGCGATTATCTCTTCTGCCAATTAACCAGGAATCCGACACGTCTGCGCACCAATCTAAAATTAACTGCAGCCTATGTATCAAAATACCTACGCGTTACTCGCACATCTCTCAATACTATGCCAAACACCTTCCAGATTCTCGAAATAGCAGCTTACCTACTCATTTATATTGATTTATTTAGGAGTTTGCATGTCGAAGAACCGGGTGAAATGTGCACACGAATAGATCGTGTCGTATTCCACGCATAAAACTAAAGTCGAGTGCATTCTACATTGATCCTTTAGAGTTTAGATAGACGGTTGGTCTGCCTACTTGCATGCGTATCCCAAGAGATAAGCCTTCAAAAAGGTTTATTCCAAGAATGGTTTCAATAGAACCTCAACCGATCGCTCGCATTCAGGTTCCCAAATATTTTGAACAGGCCGTAAGTGATTATTCGGATGTGGTACCACTTTTACAAAAAGTGTACCAGGATACAGAACACACAGATTTTTTGTCGGACACACATTTCGGTCGGCAAAAAGAAAAAAGGTCCAGACAAAACTACAAAAAGAAGCGCAGGTCGGGCCGAGTTTACCTAAGGAAGGACCCTTGTAAATCATCTGCAGTGTGGATGAATAGAGGCGATGTCGTCTCGAGCGTTGTTGACTCGTCTGTTTATTGGTTGTCGACGCTACTAAGTATCTGTTAAGTAAGCTATTTATGAGAATACTTAAGAAGGACTTGTGGAAAACCAATGATCTATTAGCAACAAATATTTGCACAACGCTATATGGTATCCGCTTGTTGGCGTTAAAGCAAACAATAGTTTTGCTCAAGTAATTGGTGATATGTTTGATTTCACAGAACTATTTATAAAAATAAACTGTTTTACTAGTGAACACCAAAATGCAATGATTCACTGTACATGTGTGAGTTTGTATTCACTAAAATAATTTCATATAGGAACACAATAGGCGAATATTGTTGCACTACTACACAGACGCTGTAACAATGGATAGCCCGTGCGAGTGTTTGTCGTGCATTTGTCGAATGGAAATTATTAGGAAGGGCTCCGGGAAGGCTCGGGAATTCGCCCCAAAAGCGGTTCACATGCGACGCTCGCTCTCCCACTCCGGCGCCGTACAAAAAATCAAATACATCCCGAGAGAAACACAGGGGTAACAACGCGTCACTATACATCCATATTGATTTTTTATTTCATTGTTCGTAAAATAATAAAATCTCAGCGCGTATTAAAAATGATCTTACGTAGATATTATTTGGGTTGAATATTGAGTCCGAGTTTATTAATAATCGAAGCGTTAACGTGTGGAATGTTCGACTCTGCAAGGCCGCTTGCAATAGAAACTACTCGTATCGTGAGTGAAATAACATTAACTGGACCGATTTCACATTTAATAATAAGTATATGTACTTGCCTACTTACTCCATCTAACTATACGGGTGATGAATGTTGGCTATTTCTGCACAAGCCTACAAGTTATCCTTGTAGGTACAAGTTGCACCGTAATTAGCGTTATGAGATTGGGTGCATGTATCTTTAGGTTTAGCAGTTTATATTTCACTTTGGTATGGTGTTTGTAGCACCATGTACGAACCAGTTGTTTAAAAATTTGAGCAGGTGATTAATGTATATTTATGATTTTTAAAGAAGTGTCGCCTGCTCAGCGTAATCTCCAGAGGTTCAATCCCCGCTCGTGATTCTAATTTTTCCTTTACAAATTAATCTGGAGATTACGCTGAGCAGGCGACACTGCTTTAAAAATCATAAATATTGATTTGGGAGGCGTTATCTGTACAGCATTTGTGTTGATGTAACTTGACCATGCTGGTTGGGATGATTCTTAAATCACTCAATAGATGGCGCTACCAACCCCGTAAGTTGGTTATAAAGGTGAAGGAAAAATTCGGACATGAGACCACTTGTCACGGTAGCTTAAGTGAAGCATATCTCGGCTTGAGGGATGGATGGATGCGGGTTCAATCCCCGCTCGTGATTCTAATTTTTCCTTTACAAATTAATCAGGTGATTAATGTGTTCTTTATATATTTGTTTCAGCGGCTATGGGTGCGCCGGCGGAACGGGCGCGATGAGCGGCGGGGGCGAGAACGCGCAGTTCGGCGCCACCGCCGCAATGGTCGCCGCGGCCACCACGGCCGCGATGCAGGACTCGCAGCCATTCTCGCAGGTAATTACCTTTCTTTCATTCTCACACACTTTATAATTATTACCAATAGATCCACTAATACCACAATTAAGAAGCAAAAGCCTTCACCAATAGAATCTTAATCACAAATTAAATTTATCGCCACCCTTCATGCTTCCACCGATGCAGAAAGAATATTAATTAAAATTCTAGTTAATCAATTTACTCGCGAAAGACTTCTTCAAACCGTACATGGGTTATGTCACGTAGAACACGCGTCTGATAAATTAACTCATATTTTACAGATGCAAAACAACATGACTATGGGCAATCCCCAATATGGCGCGATGAACGGCTACGGCCAGCAGCGCAGCCATAACCCAGCGATGGCCGGCATGGGGATGGGGGGCAACGGCGGCATGAACGGCATGACTAGCATGAGCCAGATGGGGAACGCAGCCATGAACGGTATGAATCAGATGGCGCAGATGGCCAACATGGGTATGCACGCCAACATGATGTCGTCGCAGATGGGGCCTGCCCAGATGGGGGGCAACGCGAAGATGGGGCCCGGCTACCAGAGGCGGCACACGCCGTACCCTTCTGGCACGATGCTCATGGGCCAGCGGAAACCGCAATACATGGGTGGCCAACCTGGATTTGGGCCTACCCAGTACCCAGCTGGTTACGGAGGCAGGCCTGGTTTCCAAGCGCAGTATCCTCCTCAGCAACCTTTGGGGCCTAGTGGTAATTTTGGCGGCACAATGCGAACATCTATGAGGCAATCGACGCCGCCTTATTCTAACCAGGGGCAGTATTTCAACGGTGGAGTGCCTAGTCAGTTTCCTCAGCACCAAGCCGGGAACGGCCAATATGCGAGCCAGTATGGAGGCCAATTTGCGCAAGAGGTAGCCATGAGAACAAACATGAGTTACCAACATAGTCCGGTTCCAGGAAACCCTACTCCACCTCTCACGCCCGCCAGCAGTATGCCGCCTTATATCAGCCCAAATGCTGATGTGAAACCCCATTTTAATGAGCTCAAACCACCAATGGGCATGCAAAGTAAGTTTCTACAAGCAAGACGGAACAATCATTCTTTTTAAGTAAGCTGTGAACACTTCTCAATATTGTTTTCTTCTTTTCAGATGACGAGCTCCGGTTAACATTCCCTGTAAGAGATGGTATTATACTACCACCATTTAGATTAGAACATAATTTAGCTGTTAGCAATCATGTATTCCAATTAAAACCCACGGTCCATTCAACGTTAATATGGAGGTAATTATTCCATTCAAATTGATCTAAGTATAATATTTACGGGCCCTGAATGAGTCAGTATTTAAATGATTGTTTGTTTTGCGCAGATCGGACCTTGAGTTACAACTGAAATGCTTCCACCACGAGGATAGGCAGATGAATACGAACTGGCCGGCAAGTGTTCAGGTGTCTGTCAACGCTACTCCACTAATGATAGATAGAGGAGAGAACAAAACATCACACAAACCGTTGTACCTGAAAGAAGTTTGCCAACCAGGCAGGAACACGATACAGATCACCGTCTCCGCGTGTTGTTGTGTAAGTATCTTCATTATGCTATTCAAAGCAGTCATTCCCATTCTCCAAAAACACCTGTACTAATACGCAAACAATGTTGTTATTCTGAAATTTGATAATACGCAATCATGTGAACAAAGAGATACCAATAAATATGTTTTTCGTTTTCCAGTCGCATCTATTCGTATTACAATTAGTCCATCGGCCGAGCGTACGGAGCGTTTTGCAAGGATTGTTGCGAAAGCGACTGCTAACAGCAGATCATTGTATTGCAAAGATAAAGATGAACTTCAACCAGACGCCAACGAACGGAAGCAACGGTTCGAATACGGCGAATGACCGGGACAGCATCGAACAGACGGCCTTAAAAGTATCATTAAAATGTCCTATCACGTTCAAGAAGATCACGCTACCGGCGCGCGGACACGAATGCAAACACATACAGTGTTTCGACTTAGAATCGTACTTACAACTCAACTGCGAACGAGGGTCATGGCGATGTCCGGTTTGCAAGTAAGTGAATAGCCGAACACAAACATTACATGTAGATGTAGACGAACACATTATGCTTGTTATTTCTAAGTTGAATAAAATTCATTATTCATGTCAACGTGTTATTTCCTTGCAGCAAACCAGCGCAATTAGAAGGTCTAGAGGTAGATCAGTACATGTGGGGTATCCTAAATACGTTAAATGGTTCCGAAGTTGACGAAGTCACCATCGACAGTGGGGCTAACTGGAAAGCAGCTAAGATCCCATCAACATCTGGAATTAAGGTAAATCACCGCACCAATCAAATTAAAATATCGTTCTCGAAGTGCAAGTTCTCACTCTTTTTTTTATTTGTAGCAAGAAGAAGATAGCAACGACAACAGTATTGGAAAGAGGGGTAAAGCGCATTCACCAGGTTCAATGAACATGCCTACTATGAATAACTGGGATATGAATCAAGCGCTGTCTCCGTACCTTCCTCCAGACATGAACACCATTGCTAGTGGCTCAATGATTACTACGTATAACCAAAGTTCGCAAAACAGGAATGCAGGATCAAACAACCAGACCTATGACTTTGGCATGAACAATGGCCCTGGAAGCAATGAGTACGCGGGCAATGGACCGTTGTCACACCTAAGTGACAGCGTGAACTCTTTAGATCCACTCAACGCAATGGAAAAAAGTTTGAATGATCAGGTAAGCATTTCTGTATTTTTTGAGATGGTTATAGGCAATTCCACAGAAACTATGTACCTACCTGGAACTGATAAAATTCACAATTATATTAAAACAATTTAGTACAACCCTTTAAATAATGATTAAACATTATAAGGCGCTCATCTCATCGCACATCAGACACAAAAATTGCATTCTACCCACTTCAGCGTTCTCGTCAGTACACAAACGCGGAAAGTATTTTTTCAGATACGCATGCCCAATCATTAACCAAAGACATCATGATTTTAGCCAAGTCCAAAGGCGTCAGTACTTAAGAGAATTTTGCCACTCTTTTGAAATGCGTCAGGAGTCAGGACGCAATTTAACAAATAGTATTGGGAACTCAAAAAATAAATTAGGTAATGATCACTAAACGACTAGCGTTAGAGTAAAGAATCCTGCCTCCTTATTCCAGATGCCCCACACTCCTCACACCCCCCACACGCCGGGGTCGGCGCACACCCCTGGAGGCGGCGGTGCCCACACCCCCGGCTCTTCACACACCCCTGGGCCTCCGTCAGTAGACCATCACTCGCTGACTGATGTGGACATCCCTGCTGATCTCAATTTTGATCCTGCGGCTGTTATCGATGGCGAGGGCACTGATAATCTCAATGTAAGTCAATTTTAGTCTAGTTTCCACCGATTCCTAAATTTTTTGTCTTGCTTTGACTTTCACTGAACATTTCGGGTACATGTATGAATTTAGGTATTTGCGAGAAGAAGAGGAAGTATTTTATCGATTATGTTTAATCTGTTTCAGTTATTACCAGAAACGAGTGTAGATCCGATGGAACTGCTATCGTATTTGGACGCACCTGCGCTTGGTGAGCTCCTGGCTACTCCACCTTCATCATCATCGTCAGCAGGGTCTCACCCTCCCCGAGCACCTTCCTCAGACGACCTACTGGCGCTGTTTGAGTGAGCCACGGATTGGAGCTGGTGTAACGAGAAATCTTGAACCAGATCACTTCCAATAAACGTCATCTCTTCGAAGACCATACTATCCTGCGAATAGTGCTAGAGAAGCAGCTAAGTCTTTTAGTCTATCGATACTTTTTCTTTGGCAGCTGCGGTAATTGAGATTGTTTCGACAAAACGCTGACTTACTACTACTTAGATGCTGACTTAAATCAAAGCAGCTAAACTATGGCAGCTAAAGTTCCAAATCTGTAGCAAGGGAATGGTTTTAAAATACGTGGATGATACGGTTATCTTAGAGGAATTCAAATCTGGTGATTCAGAACTCGTTACTTAGCTTAGGTTAGAAGCCTAGCGAGGCGTCGCGTCGATTCTCGCATTGGAGCTGCGGAGCCCGACATTGTGATACTAGATTTTAGTTCCTTCTCCACCGCAAGTCAAATTGAACATTGCAGGAACACGCTGGTAGATAACCGAATCTCCCGCCTTATAAAGGTGGTATCGTCAGGTCGCGTCTGCAATGTTCAGCGTGACGAACATCGTTGAAGCATCGATGTTGGAGAACATTTATTAGGTGTATAAGTAAAGTATTGGAAGCGAACGGCCATAGACACTGCGGTGTTGTGCATGTATAGTTCCTCGCACCGCCGTGCACGGTGGCGTCACTGAGCTCCTTTATATTCTAAACTCTAGCATAAACTGTAACACAAATTCATTCAACTTCTTCAGTACCTTTAATCGATTAGAGTTTTTTGTGTCCATAAATTGTGAATAGACCGGGTTGTAAATAGAGATGAGTTTTATTATTTGTGCTAGTTGTTTTGGTGTCAGCGCCGGCGGCCGCCGCTTGTACATATTGTAGAGTAGTGTTCGGCGGGCCGCGGGCCGCGGCGCCAACGGAGGCATTATGAATCTTATAGTTCCTATTTGTTGCGAGCGAACTATAATGTTCAATTGCCATTTACTGTAAAGTAAACAATTCCTTAAACCTTTCGCATATTTGCATTTTTAATTAAGATACGATAGGATTCGTGAGTATAACGCTACTCGCTTATTGGGTGATATATTCTAAATGAGTTGTCTTTGGACAAGTGTAACACGTGTTACATCCTATATTTGTAAATGTAAGTGCAAAAATGAACTCAGTTAAATTATTTTGCGTTATGTGAATCGAAGAATGATATAAATATATTTTAATTTCTATATAAATAGGTAGTAATGAACTGTATTATTTGTAAATATGAATTTAGTTAAGTATATTATATTACTAGTTATTATAGGAGAACATGGCAGATACTTATATGACGGCCAGTTTAGTATAGTATTACTAAATTTTAAAAAATCTACACATGGTTTTACATGTACATACAAAATACCACCACACACACAGTTTGCGTGCAGAGTGCGGTACAGGATGGTTTTGAATTACTTGATGGACCCACCTATTTTCATACCCACCCTTAAACAATAAAAATAATTATGTTGTTATAATACTTATTTTTGAATTCGTAAGAAAATAGTTTCATTTTATTAGAAAATTCTTCGATTTTTAGACTACCCTACATGAGAAATGTCATAGTAAAATTTTGTTCATGAATTAAGGTTATTTTAGGGAATTATCGCAAAGTTACTTAAGCAATAACGATCTCAGTTCAATTTAATCTAAAATAGTTATCCTGACCGTGTGCTCTGAAACGCTTTTATCAACAAATGCAGCCAGCCATCTGATGAGTAAAATACTTAGGTTCAAAACTGTACGGACCCTCAAAGCCAACGCATTATAATGCTCCTAAAAAAACCTCGGGCAAAATTAACAGAAAATGGTCATCGTTATTGTTTTTCTCGCCATTTAGTAAAAATGAGATGGCCTTGCTGATCCTACATTTTTGACGTTTTAGTCAGTTTAGTCGACTCGATGTTCTATTTCGATCTATGCTCATCATGATTTTACCTATTTGATAATCACCAATATTTTAACACCAACGAGCAATAAATAAAGTGCTTATGTCATATTCTAAATAAATATTTATTTACAATAGAATTTAAATTGTTAAATATTAAAATATGTATCTACCGAAAAATTGCGATGAGCATTGATATTATAAATATAATATAAACTTGTTTCACATATTTTCAAATGTTTGATTCATAAAACGTAGAGTTCTAATAATAAAGTAACTTATTGTTATTAAATAATTTAATTTTGATACTATTTAGGGTAAATGCAGCGCAAATTGTCAACGATTGTGGAATTTTCTAAATGGAATTAAGTTCCCGTAAAATTTTCAAATTCATTGTTACCATTATTCATTTAGGTGAATAAATTTCAATCGTAAACATACCGTACTTTTAATTTTTTGTAATAGGTAACAGTTGATTAAATAAATCTCTTTGTATAGAACTGACGTTCTTCTCACTACCTTGTGTAAATTGGTAATTTGCGCATCTTTACTTGCTATGAATAATATGGACGCCTCTAGAGTTAGTCGAAATATTACTGAAAACAATAAATTAGTATTATCCGAAGCTGTGGTCAATTATGCAAGAAAATACTGGGGACTAATTATTAGTAAAACATTTTTTTTATATTTATTTATGAGCGTACGACAGCAAGACCCGTGTGTCTAGTTGACCACTGCTTTAACTATAAATTACCTACATAATTTTAAGGGACCTTCAATTCCAGTTAGCTAGATCTATTTATTGTAGTAAATATTACTAATGGATGGATCATCAACGATTATTATTCGACCAAATAGTAATTTTGTACATGCCTCTTTTAGGTGATTTAAATGACGTATTCGTTTGTAAAAAAAATTAAAATATTGCAAAAAATGTTTAGCATATCACGATGATTGATGGCAAAAACCGAATCGTGTGATCCATCCTAGGAGTATGATGATTACAATATATTTTGTTGATTATTGTAATGAACTGCTGTGAAGTAGATCTTGTGCTCGTACAAATGTAAGATAATGGCATTTGGAAATAAGTGAAAGAAGAATTCTAAATAAGATTAAATGCAACCCATGACCCGAAAGTAAATGCAAAGCCAAACTGTACTTACTGTAGCATATTATTTAACTTTTGAACATTATGTGAACATTTTAGCAATCAGGTTGGTATCCACTGAATTCATTTCGAAATGTATAAAACATAAAAAATAATAACATTTTTATGTTATTGAAAATAAAATGAATCTAAAAATTATGAATGTTTTTCATTTATTTGTTTAGTGAACTTCTTATAACTTTTGTTTCAATTATGCCTAATGATAAAATATACTAAGTAGGTTAATTGGAAGATAATGCTCTTGCTAGCATTAATTTCACCTATGAGTTATTATTTGTGCAATAAAGCGTTTTCTAAGTTAGTTGTTGTCAGCAATTTTTAACAATAATGATACCTAACAATTTAACAAACATACAATTATTTTAGTATAGATCCTACATCCTACATAGGCTACTTAACCAGTAGAACATGCGAATGATGAATTTACAATGAAAACTGCACCGGACCCGACACATCCAAGCAGATTGCTTCAATTATAGGCACCCAATTCTAATGCTAATTTGACATGGATGTAAGGCCTGCTGCCAGCATCCAAGACAACCCAGCTTCTTAAAGTAACGGAGCGCGGTTGCTGGTCAGTGTCGCTGTTACAGGTGTTGACAATGTTGAATGGGTGCTAAATGTATATTTTCCATGATACATCACGAAACATGATACCTTCGAGCATCTTTTCGTACTCCTATCAGGCGCTAACAGAGTTTTAAGAAGAGATGGACAGAGAATGACTGAAAATCACAATGGAAGGTGTATTTCAAACTTTCTTGAAGATATGTGCCTACTTCAAAACCTATATAAAATCCCAAAGAGCATTAAATAATGCACAGCTCATTGGATTTATATAGTCTACCAAGTAGCCACAGAACAAGATGAGGAACCGGCTAAACCCGTCTGGTATTTTAAAAGATGCCTAATTAGATACACATGTAGAATGTTCACAGAAAAACAGTATTAAATTGTATCTACATATACATAGGTATAAAAACACGATGTCAAATCTTATACCTGGGTTATTTATATAACAAAATAAAACTAAGCTGGGAGGCACATCGCAACGCAGGCGCAACGTTTAAGTTCCCAACTTCCCAGAGTGTTAGAATGCTACCGTGAATAGTGTTGCCTCATTAGGAATTTTATTTCCAATAAAAAAAATGTTCCACAAGTAACAAAACAGTCGTAGAGAAATAAAAAAATAAGTATATCAAAAAATATAAATTACAAGCATTTTAAAATACAGGAACAGAAAGAGACAGCCTAAGCAAGTTTCATTGGAATACATTCAATAGTTCCGAAGTGATACTCCACCAAGACAAAAATAGACATATCAATGTTTCCGCTAGATGGCGATCGATGGCATATTTCACTTGCAAATAAGAACTTGGAATTTGATTGAATCTTTATTTTTTTGTGTATGAACTAAAGCCAAGGAAGTTTTAAGTATATAAGTTCCTTGACTAAAGCATACCCACATTTAACGCCACACGATTAATTATCATAATGTCAAAAAGAAAAGTAAAAGGCAAAAGTACAGTAGGGTTACTCTTGAATCCAATCCCAATTTCACTAAAATTCTAATCCGAATCAATCTCAACTCCAATGTTAAATAATTTGGTACCCTTGAACAAAATCGAGCTGGAAATTGAAATCGCATATACGATCGACTTAACATTGTGACTCACAAAATAACAACACTATGTAAGTGCTGCCATACTCAACATAATAGAAAATACTAATACCAAAATTGGTTGAAAACATTTCGTTTATTTATTTATTTATTTATTTATTTATTTATTTATTTATTTATTTATTTATTTATTTATTTATTTATTTATTTATTTATTTATTTATTTATTTATTTATTTATTTATTTATTTATTTATTTATTTATTTATTTATTTATTTATTTATTTATTTATTTATTTATTTATTTATTTATTTACTTATTTACTTTAATTTAAAATACTTTACCAAAAACCATCACTTTTGATGATATTTAGTCACTTTCAAGAAAATAAAAGCGCATAGGAATGATTTTTGAAGGGTAAACCACACTTTAGGTATATCTATAAAGATATTATAGTCCTCAAAATTTTAGCAACCAGCGGGATTTGAACCCGCGCCCTCCAACTCTCTAGTTGGTAGATCGTCCAATCCGGTGAGTTGGAGGGCACGGGTTCAAATCCCGCTGGTTACTAAAATTTGAGGACTATAATATCTTTAGGCCAACCTACCAACAGCTGGAGGATCTAGCGGATTTTTTACAAGATAATCCAGGGATAGCAAAAGGTTGTTGCGCTCCGCCCATGGGAATTATCATGTGTTTGTGTTTGTGTCATCAACAAGACTGAGTGTATATTTTGTGTATAAATTTGTCCAAAATATTAAAAATAAGAGACAAACGTGCCATTTTACTTCCGAACACAACACACTCGAACGCAAAAAAGTTAACTTTTGAAAACTGTAAAAATTCTATCGCAAACTCGACTTCAAGCTCAATTTGTCAACGTCAAATCGCGTCAAGAGTACCGAAAAAACGTATGGTATAAAAATGAGTCGATTCCATTTAGTTTCATAAAATTCCACGGACAAAGATTCCAATCGTGCGCTAGTATCGGATTCAAGAGTACCAAATACCACGATTTCGTTCCAAATCCCAAATTACGATTGAAATCGAGTGTCAAGAGTAACCCTGCAGTACCTTATTTATGATTATTCTGCATCGCGCAAACTATATTTTTCCGCTTTTCGTATAATTATAAGGATCATGACTACGGACAATCGAATAATGAATGTGTTTCCTATTGGGAAAGCTACGGATTTAATATAATTACTTATTTATAGATACGTGTAGATTCTAGATAGAGGTTATTTTTTATTCATAGACCTGTTTAAATACCAAATTGCTAAAAATCCCTAAACAAGTGGTATTTTTCCAACCTGGCGGCACTGCACACTCTCACGCGCAGCGAAGCCTTCTTACACGCACACTAACACACGTTGCTGTAAGCACATGCCCTATAGCCTGACACAGACAGGCCAGTCGTCGGACCCGACCGAAGCAGGTATAGCGCCTTGCCTTACCAGTGAAACGAACGAACGAACGCCACATAAACGAACTATATTGTATTCTAAGCATAAACAAGAAGTTACTTCTTTCAGTGAGCAAACGCGTGAACTAAAAGTGCTGTATGTGCCATTTCGAAACAACTCAGGTATGCGCGTTCAACTTCTCCATAAGTGCATAGCGGTATCGCGGAACCAGATTTGAGTCCTCGATGTATCGAAAGTAGCTTCTCTGTTTATTTATTTATTCTATTGTAAGTTAAATGGCCACGAGTCAACGGATTCACCTTCAAGTCAGAGGTAAGTTATTTCGAAATTTTTATTCATTAAAATTGTTTTGCTATCGCGTCTTATTGTGAACTATGCAGATAATGCAGATTGTAGAGGTATCAATTATAATAATCTAATACATTGGTATGTGATTGTTGTTCTTTGTTTATCTGTAAATTACCTACGTGTTTATTTTTATTGTAATACAATATTCTAACACAATGCAAAAACTACAGTAAAAAGTAGGGATCGTAGAAATGTTTCCCAATACTGTCTACAAAATTTGAAACGAATGTTTTGTTTTCTGTGGCTTCATGCCAAAATAACTGAAACGATTTGGATGATATTTTGCACACGGGTTGTCTGTATTACTAAGGTCAACCAAAGAAAACTCCGATCCCCGGAAAACTGGGATGCTGATGAAAACACCTTTGTTGTAAGTGCCTGCTGTTTAAAGTAAAAATATATGAATACTTATGACTCAGCTTGGATGCCAATAAGGTATTGTCGTCCTCATAGATTCGTAGTGATAGGTACGAGGACTCTCTGTCTTTATAGTAGTATTCCATTGCTCTATCTAAGTAATATATTTAATACAATGCTAGAGTCGATATTTTTTCAATAACTGACAAATAAAAAAATGGTTCTATATAGAGTACGGTATATTTATATACTTGAGTAAATTTTTGTCGAGAAACTTGTTTACATTCTGATAAGTGGGTGCCATTTTAAGCACCAGCGGAAGGGTTGGGTCAGTTGAACCACAGCAAAAACTACATGATTTATTAAATATTTACACACTTATTTAGCAGCTTGAAGTGACGTAATTACCTAGTTCTTTTAACAGGATTTTTTGTACGTGACTTGGTCAAGCCATTCCATTTTCAACAGATTATAAACAAAAATTAAATCTAACTCAATAACAGCTACGAAAAATACGATAAAGCGTTTTTATTTTCCCTTAGTTAATCTTACTCAACTAAGGGCTTCGTCTCTATTCTGTAGATTCTTGACGAAAATCTATTTTCAGAATCTTTTGGAATTAATATGTAGAATAGGATTTTACCATTGCAGTGTCATATTACTTATTATGTGTCAACCGATGTTGGCAGAGCGCAAATTTTGTAAACCTCAACAGCAATTAATTTTCTTACCGGAATAATAATAACGATTTGTCAATGTAAAACTTATTGACTAATATTATAAAACTACTTACCACCAAAAATATAATCGAAACATAAAAATAAAATACTCTTTACTTAAATTTAATTTAATGTTACCGTATCAATTTAGGGTTCCCATGACCTAAAAAATCTTCAGACAATTATTTTTTTCTTTAGCGCAATTTTAGTTTTTGCGCCCAACAATCACATATTTAGATCCTGGACCTAACTAGGATTCCCTGTATTTAGGGACCCAGGAACTACGAGAACTATGACCTCACAACCTACAACACCCAGAAACACAACAAGTGATTTTTCCCTGTGCACATGTTGCATAATGATATGTTAATGTTGTCCTGTCGCAGGAATCAGGGTAGGTACATTGAATATCATTATCGTCTTTCTAATTATTATCCACTCATCACCAGTATAGCTTGTTCGTTATAACACTTCCAAGTTGGAAGCTCCAACACACGCTTTCAATATATTATAATGGTTTGCAAAGTCTCATTCTAAAATTAAGTAGGTATAGGTACCTACCCTATCTTCTAATTAATACAGGCTTAAGGAAATTCGAAGTTGATGTCTTCGGCGTCTGCATAACGCACCCATCACCATTAACCCATCATGGATTTGTAATTTTCTATCATTCCCATAGAAATCTATGACAGTAAGTTTTTTGCACACACTCTACAAGGTGACCTTGAATTAGTATATTATCCCGAAAGGGGGTAAATCCACACCCCAAGGTAGACAATGTTTCTTTTAAGACTTTACTAAATTAATAGTTTTTCATTGAAGAAATGCCATGTAAAGTTTACGTTCAAAAATAGCCTTAGCGCAGCTGGGTGGTTGAAGTTTGTCCTTGACCGAGTGCACATAAATAAGTTTAACGACCTGTGTTTAGAAATGAATTTATAGTATCTTGTTAACTCTCGTAGCGATCACAATTGCAATTTTGCAAGTGGATTAATTTTTTACCATGGAAGTTTGGAAACACTCAGTTTCAAGTAAGACTCTCACAACTTGTAGGATATCATGGTCCCAGTCCCCCCATTTCGGGATAACATACCAATTCAAGGTCACCTTGTATAAGAAACCTTAATTACTTTGACTTGTCAAATATGAGTTAATGCACCGATGCGTCACTCATTGATTGGTTCTGACTCATGGGACAAGTATTGTGAAGGGGATGATTCTAAGTAGGTACTTAACTTACCCATACTTTTTCATGTCTTAAAAGTAGTGGCACTACATAGAAGTGATACCACTTACCAGTCACACACTCACTTATTTACCCCATCATTAGCCAATAAGTGTGCTTAGTGCTAATTAATTTTACATCACCCGTGCTCGTAAAATAACTCTTATTGTAGTGTATTTAGGTTGATAATCCACGGAATTGCATACGCGTGCTCTTATGATTGCTATTACACACTAGTAATATAATTAATAATTAATTATATCGATTTCAATAAAAAATTAAATAATATCGCGATCCAGTTCAGTTGGTATCTCACTGCAAGTTATTATGTATGTAGACTGTAACGATCCAGTGTCTCGTGACACCACAAATATTAGAAATGTTTTCTCAATTAAAAATATATTTAAATCAAATCATTTTACGAGTAAATAAAAATCCAAAAATAAAGCAAATTTTCGTTTGATACTGCACTAACTGGTATAGGACATAGAGATAGGTGTAAAAGTAGGTATCTAAAGGTAAAATGAGGCAATAGTGGAAAGAATAAAAACTCTTTAATGATATTTCACACTAATAAGGTTCATGCTTAAAATCGCGAGCTAGCAGTCTAGAATGTGTCAAAGACTTTTCAAAGAATGGCAGATTGGGAGATGTCAAAGGTGTTTAGAAAATGAAAAAGAAAGATGAAGGTCTTTGAAGAAAATCCAACAATGGCGGTTGTAAATTTTGAATTTATTTTTTAAAACTAGTGTATCTTGAACTTTAATGTGTAATAAGGGTGGATTATTATCCGTTGAGTGTTCGTGAACGTGCACGAGTGTTGGCAAATGGTTTCAAGATCATAAAACCATGCATTGTCGTTTTTGCTTCAAAGGCCTTTTTAGAGCCTTCAGTAAAATATCCTCCATTTTACTGTAGGCGTTTTGACTGACAAAATATGACTTTGACTTGACATAACCGTACAAACTTTACTCACTTGACATTGGCAGTCAGAAAATAGCAGGAATTATTGCAAACAAGCGATAGAAAGCCATTAAAGAAGAAGAAGAAGAAGAAAAAGAAAGATGGCAAAAAAATATAGTTTTATCCTGATTTGATTTTTCAGAAAAATGTGTGAACGGTGCTACGAATGGAATGGAGAGGAAAAACGGGGGATTTTCTTTTCATATTAGAAATTACCAAAATTTATAATGAAAAGGAAGATTGACAAAGATAGGTATTACCTACAGGAGTGGAGAGGTCTAGGAATTATGGAAACCTAACAGAGGAAATATGAATCAAGAAGTTGATATGAACCGATATCAACTGAGGGAAGTTATTACATTATTTCGTAGCTAGTATTTGCAAAGTAATTAGTTTTAAGTAGTAGTATTTAGAGATGATAGTTATGAAAATTTACACGATCGGAAAATGTTCCTGGAGAGCTTAGAGCTTTCCTTGTAGGATGATGTTGAGTGAAAATACTTATTGTAGCACAATATCGTCGTGGACATCACGCTGAGCGGATGATCTGATGAAGGCAGGTGGTTTTAATGTACAGCATGAACAATGCCAATGTTATTATCTGCATATTTCCTAGCCGGCAGGAGCTAAGATGATGTTGAGTGAAGATGCTTATTGTAGAACAAAATCGTCGAGGACATTACGCTGAGCGTATGGACTGATGATGGCAGGCGATTTTAATGTACAGAATGGAATGCGTAGGACTTTCCTGTTGATGTTGAGTACAGATGTTTATTGTAACACAAGAACATTGTGGACATCAGTCTAGGCGGAAGGTTTGATGATGGCAGGGGATTTTAATGTAGAAGGGAAGCTAGTGCTATTTACTGCATATTTTCTTAGCCGGCAGAAGCCTAGCGTTATACACGAAGGAGATGAAAAATCTTATTTCACGCGGTGATGTAAAACATCGTGAATGTATTTGAATACTAAACTGAATACTTTGATATAATGATTTATTGACTTAATCCTAACTGGATAATTACTGGGAATATTGTTGTAGTTCGTTTTAGTATAAGTCAATAATTATTTTTTTAGCAGGATGTTGTTGTGATCACGGAGATGATCGAAAGATCTTATTCCCGCACGAAGATTGAAGCATACTTTGATGTATATTTATCACACTAATTTTATCATACAATAGCATACAATGTTGTCATGAATTCAGCAAAAGTAGGTAGAGTTTTCTTTCGTCGGATCATGAAGGAAACACAGAGGTCGAGAGGAAATCTTTTCCCTATTTATTTATTGTAAGTATCACGAGCGTATTTGAATATCATTCTAGTAAATACAAAATAGGTAATGTTTTCATGCGCCTATAACGTAAAAACTGGGAAATTAGATTAAGGTCTTCCGTAATAGGTAAAAGATATTTATCTCGAACAAGTCAGTGGCGACTATGAGCTGGAAGATGCGGCTTGGACCAGTTCCTCACTAGGAGAACGACTTCAAGTTGATGATGATGGTAGTGATGATGATGATGATGAGGTTTGACCTGGTCAGAGTCGTGGGAAGCCAATGACAGCGGAAGACTAACGGGTGCACAGAGTGGCATGGGCTCAGGAAGATGGAGGTGATGATGATGATGAGGTTTGACCTGGTCAGAGCCGTGGGAAGCCAAAGGAAGCGGAAGACTAACGGCTGCACAGATGAACATGGGGTTATGATGATGATGCTGATGATGATGACGGTGTTGATGATTATGTTTATGACGTCTTCAGGATGATAAAGATGATGATGATGATGATGATGGCGATGATGATGATAATTATGACGTCTTCAGGATGATGATGCTGATGATGATGTTGAGGGTCGAGATAGGCAAAGATTTTATAAGATAAGATGCAATATCAAATCTATGGGCATAGTTCAGTTTGGTGAAGTTTAGATTTGACATTGTTTTAATGAATTTTCAATAAAACCTAACTTTTATTTTACAACTACCTTATAATATTTTTCAATGAGTAATTATTGTCCTTCGTATTTATATAGGTCAAGCATAAGCAGTACCTTGTTAGTGACTCCTTACCAAACGGATAGGATAGCTAATGTATAAATTCGAATGAGAATAACATCTTGTTGATAAATGATATCAATAATATAGGTGTTATCAAAGTAAACAATGGGTAACGTTAGTAGGTATAATTCTTTAGGAAAATCGTTTGATAGTTAAAACTGGCACATGGACTAAAACGTGATAATTGAAGCTAAAGTAATATCGGCAATTTTTATGGCGGAAATTTAGGAAGGCTTTACACTTTGGGCTGTATGAGATGAGGCAGGGGGGGAAGTTCAGCTGGAAAGCTAACTTTAGGGTCTGTCATATACTGAATTTAGTACGTATTTGATAGACTCACAATAGTCTCACATTAGGTGATGATGGATAAGTATGAGGTTTTGCTTTGCTAACAAATTAACGTAGAGTTCCCTTGAATGTATTGAGGACGTATGTTGTTAGGGCTTGCTAAAAGATAATGTCCTCTCTGTCCCTAGTGTTTGAAGACAAAACTAGACATACTGACCTGGAATGAATAGTAACAAATAGTAAAATCAATTTCCCCAGCAGTGTCTTGAAAACCTCAAGTGGAGGCAATTTCTTACACAACATAGTGGAGGGCTGTCCCATCAGGTGTCGAAGCTCACAGTTATGGAGCGGGGAGGTGCTCCGTAGCCGAATGTTATGATAAGCAGATAGATTATCATGACTTCGCTAATTTAAACAAACTTAGTTTCAGAATTAATGATTTGTTACGACATCTAACTTAAATCTTAGCTCTACACTTATTTACGTTTTATCTACGCTATATTTTCATCAATATGCGGTTTTATCGTGATTTACCTTAATTACATCTCAGGATTATGACTAGCATTCATAACATTCATCGATGTGGTAAAAGTTTAAACATTTCTTCGACTTAAAGCGTTTGAAAGTCATAATAGGAACAGTATTGAATTGATGCATAATATGGTTAAGATAAGATTAAGAGAATGGTAGAATGGGTTGTAACCATTTCCGGTAGGAATGATAACATTTTTGTAACTAGTGGGAATTTTGAGGTTGAATAGTGGGTAGAGTAACAAACGGGAATTTCATATTTTTTTAGGTAGTATTCGTTAAGAGATTCTGATATATACACTTGAAGTATGGTTTTGAAGTTCAATTATAGGTAGTACTTCAGGTTTTCTAAATTAAGTTAATGTGAGTTGTTTTGGAGCAATCTACGTTTTCGATATTTCCAGCAGATATAGGATTAGCGCTCATCATAGGTTCAGATTGCAAAGCTTAGTAAAATAAAGAAATTCCATTCTACTAAATTAATCGCGTATTAAGTAGTTATTAGTAAGGAATTGTCTCATTACTTTAAAAGGATTTGGATTACTACATCATCACAACGTACGGGTTCTACCACTATTAGGATACGATCACTTGGCCATAACAAATCTAAAACATACAACAAACTTAATTTTAGGTTCTTTCTAACGGTATTAGATTGTTAGCGTTTATTTAATTTCATTTTATAAGGATATTTAAATTTAGCCATTAAAGTTAGTTTTAAAAAATACAATTATGTGAATAGAGGGGTAGAAAGTAAGGGGGAGAAATAGGGGGGGGGGGGAAGTTACAGGACGAAGCAACCTTGCTGTTCACAAATCCAAATGTTTTTGAGAACCTTGTTGCGTAAAAGGTTTTGCTTATATAAGAAAGTATGAGATTTGTAGATATTTATGTAGGAATTTTCGCTTTCGAAACAGCGCAGTCGGGACGAAAACATAGTGCACGAACCTCACGATTTATATTAGTTTAGTGTCAGTTTCGTAAAGAAACATTACTTCAGGAGGTTTTAGATAAATAGAGGTAGAGAAATCTTTATTGTTTCAGCAATGAAGTATATGCCGGGAATAAAAAATCCACTAAGTTAACAATCTCTACAATTTTAGTGGTTAAAGCGATCTTGATGAAGATTTCGTAAAAAATTTTGCATCTGAGGAAGAACAAAGAATTTTTTCATCGGTTGACAAGCCATGGAAGGCTCCCAAATTATATTTTTATATAATTTAATCTTACGTATGTAGGTACCCGCGTAACTACAAGAAGTATTAATTATTACAATAGCACTGATATCATATTCAAGGTGATCAAATAAAATTATACGGTAAATACTAATTAAGTCAAAAATTCATTTGGAATGAATAAAAAATAACAATAGCCAGAAGTAATTTTGTTCGACTTTAGAGCCCAGCTGCTACCGCAATTGTTTTTACGTATTTATCACACTCCTAAAGATTCACTACAAAATATAAATTTGTGTATATACGTTCACAGACTAATAATAATCATCATCATCATTTAAAGGACATCTTTTTTTGTTTTTTTTTTATGATAATGAATGACGTGAGGAGCTGGTCGTTCACCTGATGTTAAGCAATACGGCCGCCCATAACAGTTACGGTGTCACTCGGAACTTTAAAATAATAAAGTTTTGCGTGACACTGCACTGCGCACGTCATCCTGAGACATCACACAGTCTAGTAATCAGATTATTACACTGTGTAATCAGGTCATAAAGTCTCATTTGCCCAGTAATTTCACTAGCTACAATGCCCTTCAAACCGGAACACAGTAGTGCTTGCACACTACTGCTTGGCGGCAGAATAACTGGCAAAGCGGTGGTACCTACCTAGACGAACTTTGCAGAAAAGTCCTACCACCTAGTAACAAAAAAGCAAAAAAGCAGGTATTAGAGTTTTAGCAACATTCTTCTCTGTACATTAAAATCTTCTACGATCACCTACCCGCCTGGCAAGCGTGGTGACCACAAATCTTCCCAATGAGAAACGTCCAAAGAGGCGCTTTATGGGGGGACCTAAGTTCAGCAGTGAACGTCTTCAGGATGATGATGTTGACATTGAACTCCTGGTGGTATAGCACATTTTCGAGTGCTCGTTGTGGCGTCGTCCTCCACACGAACATACCTGAAACAGAAAAGTTACATTAATATTATTATCAATACTCACTTAACTAATGATTATTAAAATAAATACCTAAAACTAATAATGTATAACAAATTAGTTAGTACTAAATAATTATGTAAAACAAACTTACCTAAATATTTGTATTAATAAAATAAATGTATCCATTATTTTACTTACGACACGACTAAATGTCGGAAGGTAGTCGCCGCGCGATCGTATGCCAGAAGGCGCCTGCCTTCGGTCATCCACTCATCACGTCGGGGTCACCACTATAGAAATAATAGTTTATTGAGAAGTGAGACGAGCGCGGCCAAAGAGAATGTAAATTTTAATCACGGAACGTGGCCAGCTCGGGCTCGCGTCAACTTCACTTACTTACTTACGCATCGCCGCCATACTAGTTTGTTTTCATTCTGTGTTGTGTAAATAAAAGACGATATTAAGTGGAAATAATATTTATTATTTCTATAGTGGTGACCCTCCTGTAAAAAGAACAAATAAGCGGATTCAGTGAGTGACCGTATAATTTAAAGAAATGCAAGGAAACAGTAGCAAAGATAACGATGATACGTCTGACCAAAACACCGCGTCACGTAAGACTTTTACATCTCACGACACGACTGATGTTTTTCGAGTTGGAGTTCGACCACCACCTTTTTGGGCTGAAGAGCCGGCTGTATGGTTTTCTCAACTAGAAGGGAATTTTATATTGTCTGGCATTAAAGACGATGATACAAAATTTTATTTTCTCACTTCAACGCTAGAACACAGATACGCTGCTGAAGTTAAAGATATCATTGTATCACCACCCAAGACGGGAGCGCCTCTCGGCGTCTCGTGAAAAAGAGGTAAAACAGCTACTAATGCATGAAGAATTGGGAGACCGCCGACCGTCACAGTTCATGCGTCATCTGCAACGGCTGGCGGGACCAACGGTTCCAGATGAATTCATCAAAACTATCTGGACCAGTCGCTTACCTACCGCATTACAACCAATTATTGTGTCACAGAAAACAGCAGACCTGCAGGCATTAGCCGATTTAGCTGATAGTGTGCATGAAATAGTACCAAGCGCATCACATGCAGCATCAGCATCATTATCTCCACCCGCATCGACTTGTACACTGGAAGCAATGGCCCGACAGATAAACGAGCTCACCAGGCAAGTTAAAGCTCTTTCTATGCAGAATCGTGAGTCAAGACCGCGGACAAGGAAACGTACTCCGGATCGGAGAGCCAGATCCCAATCCAGCTATAAAAAAAATCCAATCTGCTGGTATCACACCAAGTTCGGCAGCAAGGCCAACTTTTGCTCGAAACCTTGTGATTATAAGCCGGAAAACTATCAAGGCAGTCGGTGATGGCGACATCCGTTTGCCATAGTTTACCAGGTCGCCTGTTTGTGACAGACCGCAGAACGAAGATGCAGTTTTTAGTTGATACTGGCAGCGATCTCTGTGTCTTCCCACGCACTGCTCTCAACGAACGTCGATCGCCGACCAAGTACCAATTATTCGCAGCAAATGGGTCAGCGATTTCCACCTATGGCTTCATCCACCTGGAACTAAATCTTGGCCTACGACGGGACTACAGCTGGCGTTTCATTGTAGCAGATGTCACTAAGGCAATAATTGGCGTGGACCTCTTATCATTCTATGGTCTTACAGTCGACTGCCGTAACCAGCGTCTCATAGACAGTACCACCAGTCTTACAGCACCAGCAACATTGGTTTCGTCGTCGAGCAATATTTCTTCGGTAAAAACTATGGTCGGCGACTCCAGCTACCACGAGCTGTTACGCCATCATCCGGAGATCACGCGTCCAGCTGGAACTCAACGCGAAACAAGCCACAATACTGTCCACCATATCAAGACAACACCAGGAGCTCCTGTATCTGGCCCTCCACGTCGTCTTGCCCCGGACAAGCTGAAGATAGCGAAACAAGAGTTCGAAGCTATGATAAAGAATGGAACAGCTAGACCATCAAAGAGCCCGTGGTCATCACCCTTACATCTGGCACCTAAAAAAGACAGCGGATGGCGACCATGTGGCGATTATAGAATGATGAACTCTAGAACAATACCCGATCGCTACCCAATTCGCCACATTGGTGATTTTACTCATAACATATCTGGTTGTCAGGTCTACTCCACAATAGACTTAGTGAAAGCCTATAACCAGATCCCTGTAAACAGCGAGGATATCATGAAAACTGCCATCATGACTCTCTTCGGCCTTTATGAGTTTCCTTACATGACGTTTGGTTTAAGAAATGCAAGCCAAATGTTCCAACGTTTCGTGGATGAGGTGACTCGGGGAATGGACTTCACATATGCGTTTTTGGATGATTTTTTGGTCTACTCAAAAGACGAGAAGACCCATATGGATCACCTTCGCCAAATTTTCGAGAAACTAAAAAAATATGGATTGGTCATAAATACTTCAAAATGTGTATTCGGAGTAAAAGAAGTTACCTTTTTGGGATACAAGGTGTCATCTGCTGGACTACAACCCCTGGAATCGAAGGTCGAGGCTGTAAAGGAATTTCCCATACCGCAGACGGTGAAAGAATTAAGGCGATTTCTCGGAATGCTAAATTTTTATCGTAAATTCATTCCTGGAGCAGCTACAATCCAAGCACCTTTGCACGCTCTGCTCACAGATAAAGTGAAGGGTTCACACCCAGTGACTATCACAGGTGAAAAGTTAGAAGCATTTGAAGAATGCAATAACAGTCTTTGCCGCGCCACTCTTCTAGCGCACCCAGACTCAAACGCCAAGCTCGCACTTGTAACTGATGCCTCAGATACTGCAATCGGTGCTGCACTTCACCAATACAAAGAGAACACTTGGGAAACACTTGCCTTCTTCTCGCGGAAGCTCAGTCCGTCGCAAAGTAAATACTCTCCCTATGATAGAGAGCTACTAGCGATTTATGAAGGGATCCGCTACTTTCGGCATATGTTAGAGGCACGCCATTTCACCGTTTACACGGATCACAAGCCTCTGTGCTACGCCTTCACTAACCGGAAAGACAACTGCTCACCGAGGCAATTTCGTCACCTTGATTTTATTTCGCAATTCACAACCGATTTGCGCCATATATCAGGGAAAGACAATATCGTAGCTGACACGCTATCTCGAATTCACGAAATTGCACAACCCGTGGACTTAGAAATTTTAGCGAAGTCACAAAGCAATGACCCGGAGCTGAAAGAACTGCTTGAAGGTGGTACATCACTCAAATTACGAAAAACGGTTATACCTGGAGCGAAAACAATGATATATTGTGATGAAAGCCACGGAACTCTTCGTCCGTTTGTCACAAAATCACTGTGGCGCCAGACCTTTGACAGTCTACACACGCTCAGCCACCCTGGACCGAACGCAACAGCAAACTTAATAGCTCAACGTTTTGTGTGGCCCGGAGTAAGAAAAGACTGTCGTGAATGGGCAAAGAACTGTCACAATTGCCAGAAAGCCAAAATCACTCGTCATGTATCGCCGAAACTAGGCACATTCAGCTTACCTCGTGCTCGATTTACTACCGTACACATAGACCTGATCGGTCCAATGCCAATTTCTAATGGCTTTCGATACTGCCTGACAGCAGTAGACAGGTTCACAAGATGGCCAGAAGCCTTTCCCATAGAAAACATAACCGCAGAAACGGTGGCCAGAGCCCTGATATCTGGATTGATAGCACGCTTCGGAACCCTATCTGCTATAGTGACAGACAGAGGAGCTCAGTTCCAATCAGCACTCTTCAAACACTTATCCGAAATGGTGGGTTTTGAGCACAGACAGACAACAGCATACCACCCGGCATGTAACGGGATGGTGGAACGGTTTCATAGGCAACTGAAGATAGCCATAGTCTGTCGTTCTGATTCGAGTTGGACGGAAGCCTTGCCACTGGTACTACTGGAGATACGAAGCGCTTTTAAAGAGGATATACAAGCCTCTTCAGCGGAACTTGTATACGGTGAACCCCTGAGATTGCCTGGAGAGTTATTTCAACCGTCTGAAAATAAAACCACTGACATAACAGATTTTATGGCACGATTAAGGTTGATTGCTAAAGAAATACAACCGCAGCCAGCTTCTAGACACTGTAAAAGATCGGTATTCGTATTCAAAGATCTCGCAACAACTACTCACGTATACCTTAGAGAGGATGCTGTCAAAAGCTCACTCCAACCAGCTTATACTGGACCGCATGAAGTCCTGGAAAGAAGCGAAAAAGTATTCAAGATCATGATAAAAGGGAAACCCGTATCTGTAACGATAGAAAGGCTGAAACCTGCCTACATACTAACCCCGCACGATGACAGTAGTCCAGATGCTGACGACACGCCACCACCACCTGTAAAGAATACTCAATGTAGAAAACCAGAGATGAAAACCAGATTGGGAAGAACTGTTAGATTACCTGATTATTATCGCCCGTAGACGGTCTCTGGGGGGGAGTGGTGTGGCGTCGTCCTCCACACGAATATACCTGAAACAGAAAAGTTACATTAATATTATTATCAATACTCCCTTAACTAATGATTATTAAAATAAATACTTAAAACTAATAATGTATAACAAATTAGTTAGTACTAAATAATTATGTAAAACAAACTTACCTAAATATTTGTATTAATAAAATAAATGTATCCATTATTTTACTTACGACACGACTAAATGTCGGAAGGTAGTCGCCGCGCGATCGTATGCCAGAAGGCGCCTGCCTTCGGTCATCACATCGGGGTCACCACTATAGAAATAATAGTTTATTTCTATATCGTGACTAGCTTCAACCCTCTAGTAAAGGCTCTATCGCCAAGCATGTCGCACTTCTGGCAGTCTCACTTCACCATCTCTTCAGCGTCTCTTAGACGAGGCGGGCGCGTATAAACCAAAACCAAAGTAGCACTTATTTGGCCCAAACAATCAGTATACCAATTCAACTGGGAAATGCTACCAGCAGGTTGGGTACCTTTACCTACCATTAGGTTGTTGGGGCATTTGGACTGTTAAAGTATACAGTCCACATGTTTTATAGAAGGTAGCATTTTGTAGTATAGTTAATAAGATTAATCCCTTAATCTTAGTATCGTGGTTATGAAAAAAAGGCACATTTTTCTGTTAAAAACCCTAAGTTTTCTTAAAGCGCTAAGCGGATTGTGACTTTTATATAAATATGTATTGCAAAAGCCAAGCCACCCAAGACTGCCGCAGCCGTAGTAGCTGTCTGGTAGGACTTAGGGAGCATTCATACTATGCAGTTACGTAATGTAAGAACTTCATATGTTTCATAATAACATACAATACAGTATTATAGTGTAGTCAGTGTGATAATAATACCTGGTACTTGTAGCAATAATGATCCAAAGCAAATGCGAGTACGCAGAAATTGAAGATTAATGCTATGGACTAATTATGCCCCTTCATTATATTACATTACAATTTACTATTATTACATACTAATAAAAAATGCATCAAATACCGCATATTTCATAAACTTCTTTGTGGTTGTCATACTTAATGAATTTGTTTGTCATACTTTTTTTGTTCCCTTTTTTCCGTGCATAAATCTATTTGCCTTTCAGTAAATGATTTAATTTATGCCTTCAGCTACGTTCCGTTGTATATAACCGATAAAATCCTGGTACTTTCTAGGCTCTTGAAACAGAATATTTCGATATCGTTACGTCTCGTGGGAAACCCGTCCCTATTTCAACGCTAGAATAACATTACAGAGATAGTGTTACATCAGTACGTATAGAGCGTATGTAATAATAATTGCTTTGTAATTAACTATCTGTAATGCAATTATTATTATAAGAAATAATTATCATTAATTAATGAATGAATTAATTATTATTATTTTTATCTTAATGGCATTGCAATAAGCAATTCACTGTTTTAGGTGTACAAGAGATTCTTAGCATAGGTTTAGGTCAGTAAGCTGCAAAATTCTAGCCTGAACCCAAGCTGAAAAGTAACCCATTTCTGCTACGGGTATAATTCAATAGGTCAATTATATTGCCACAAACTGTTGTTAGTTATTAGTAATTTTCGAATTCCATTGTACTATAGATATAAGACTGTGTAGCATATTGACAAAAAATCCACTCTAATATTAAACCGCCTCCACTCCGTATGATATTCGTGTTAAGGAAGTCCGTTCGGTTTAACGGTAAACAAGTAGTCATCTACCATTTAATATGGTGTGGTTTGACACCCATGCACTGTTTCGTTTTGATTGAGAAATTGTCGACAAGTTACTGCCAGTCAGTGGCCAAATAAAACTTACATGTCAGAGGACCAGTCAGATTGCACTAACAAAAAGTAACCATAATAGCATCATAATAGGTATCACGAGAGTCATGCTATATTTATATAGTAACTGAAAATGAAAATAGTTAAAATCTATGAAAACCATTCAAAAATAATCTACTAGAGCTATTTATTGTATAAGGCGAATTCTGCAGCATCAGTATAATTTTTTGAATTCTATGCTATCTACGAGAAGAAAAACATTACTATTACCTACCATTACCATTACCTTGCTGTCTTTGCAGTTTAGAATCAATACCGGAAACCTTTAATAAACTAGCCTTATACCAAGTAATTTCCACACAATATCTAGCTCGTGCACATAGCCGAAGCTTCACACATTACGTATGCAGCCCATAGCCTTACAGAGTCGCAGGACGTTGCCCCTCACCTCTCCCTACATTTTTCTATATTATGTCCGCTAGTCTGGTGGTAAGTAAGAAACGCAAGTTTTTGCAAAGAATCAGGCTTTGTCCATGATTTAAAATTGCACTGGTTTTTATTAAAAGCATGTGCATGTTATGTATGTACACAATAATTTTGAATGTATGGATATAGTATATGCCTGTTCATCATTGCATTTTCTTGATAGGATTTTGAAAGTCTAATAATTTTGATTGTGGTCTTTGTATTGGTAAGGGGTTGATGGATAAAAATATTAAATAAAGAAAAATTTGGAATTCATTCTCTATCGTAGACTTGGCTTTTGGTTTGTAACCGTTAACCATACAGGAATTACGCTATTCTTCTATGCCGTTAACTAAATGAATATTGACCAAGTACCTAAGTAAGTTCCCCTTTTAATCTTCCTTTGTTCACAAACACAATCAATTCATGTAATTTATAGCACCTTCGTGGTCACTGATGCCATATGGGAATGCGTTGGAAATATTACCAGCATAGAACCTTGTCGAAGAAACTTGAACTTCTTGCATTACTAGAAAAATCAATGGTAATTATTATTACAAAGAACTAAGGAGTAAAGTTTATCAGTGGCTATATTGATACTGTCCTCGTACATCAGCTGAGTCACGGGGAAGTTTTAAAGCCGATAGAAATCGCAAGAGGTCAACAACTTTCCTGCCAAATCAATACCTGCTTTTTATATTGACCTGTCCAGTTTCTGCATAGTATCTATTTTTATATTTAGTTCATTAAAAAGGCGCAATTAGCCTATTAATGAATGCCCACACATCTTCCTACCAACACGCGGCAGGGAACATTACCAGTATGTTGAACTCGAACTTACTAAAAACCTCCCCATGTGCAGTCTTCCGCCGTGTAGATCAAAATAATGGTGCATTTGCAGTCTATCCCTTATGCAGCTATAAAGTGGTAGGTCAAAGAGTGGAACGCTTTGCCGGCGTTTGTGTTTCCCGAAAAGAACAATTTTGGAGTCTTGAGAGTGAACTGGTATCTTCTAGGCAAGCGCGTTACACTCTAGACCGCATCGTCATTTCCCATCAGATGAGATAGTGGTCAAGCGCAAGCCTATCTAACAAAAAAAAAGCGGTTTCGGGCCTTTTGTGCACCTAGGGGTGGCTCAACACTGTCCAAGCAGTTCCGTTCAGATCCAAAAACCTGCACTTGGCCAGAGTAGTGGATTATGGCCTACACTCTCTCCCTGTGAGGAAAGACCCGTGTCCCAGCAGTGGGACCTTTCCGTGCTCTGATAATGATTGATGATGATGATGACACATCGATGGTCAGGGAATTAAACGAGGCATCAAATGAGATTTGGTTATTTGAACGTGTCAAATCCATCTAGTGTCGTGTTTTCTATTTCTTCATTGCACAGATTGAACTAATAATTATTAATAGGTACATAGGCCTAGCGTATAACTCTGTAGATTTAATAAATATTAATATATTTGTGGGCATTAAACCAACCACACACAACAAAAACACGCCCTTTCGGTTGATAGTTTTATTATAGTTGATAATTTTAACTGACTAAAAAAGTAGGGCTTATACTAAAAATATAAAAGATCTGTTAGGGTGCAGACCTAGGTTAGGTCTTAATCTATTCAAATTACATTTTTAGAAGAAAGAATTACATTATTATAACATTTACCCGCAGGTAGCTCTTGAAGGTCGACCTGAATTCTTGATCAGGTTACCACCGACTGTCAATCACGTACCGTAAATATTATAATTTGACACACTGGTACCGATAGTCACAATAACGCCTGACCATAATTGCAGACAGAAATAAATAATCTGGAGCGCTCATGCTGCACCAATGGCATATTGGAGACAATAACTATTTTGTTGAAAAACCACATAAGTAAATAGTTTTAGCGAAAATTGTCTAATGGCCTGGAAAGAATACCCATTGAAATGCAAACGAAGATCACAGCAGCTCGTTAAATTACGGGGAAATGAGACTGATGAACTGACAGGCTACTAGAGTGCGATCCAAATTTAATGGCGGCTGTTAAGTCGGCGCAAATGCTGCGCAGTAGCAAAAATTAAATATCCGCGGGAAGGGGTAGATACAACGACTAGCCAGGCACTTTTTCATTCAAATTAAAAAATAGGCAATCTAGGTGCTCTTTGACCCCATTTTTTACCATAAATTGTTGCCAGGTAGGAACATGTCTGTAAAAAATCTTTTACTATGCAATATTTCACTAAACAACTACTAACAGCAGGCAGCTTTTACATTTATAAGTTCCTACAAGTACGCTATGCTAATTTCAAAAAACATGTTTTCATTGACTGTACATGGACTTGACCAATGGCGTATTTGACAAATTTCATGATTGGACAAAAAGACGATTTGACGAACTACCGATTTGACCAATATCCAATTTGACGAATTACCGAATATCTAACTTGACCAATGTCGTTCAACCCATACTTTTCACTAATTAGTGGGTATGACTTTAGCTTCATTTATAACCTCGTGGCCAGGCCACAAAAAACTGAATGTCTATCAAAGCGACCAACACTTATGATGTGCATCTTCCTAGAACCCAATACAAACATTACACATCCATCGGCTAACTGGTCTGTTCCGTTATTTCCTACAATCGAGTCGCATACTAACCACTGCCATCTCATAAATTTGTCACTAAAATCACCCTTCTGACATTGCTTTCCAGTTTAAAATCAGGTGCAGTTATTATTGTATTGTGATATTTTATCGGTAAACGATTTTACACCTACTATTATTTTTTTACACCTAATTTTTCCGACATTATAATCGAAACTAGAATTAATAATGAGCAAAACTGATCTATAAAATAAAATTTAGATAGAGAAAATAATGTTATATCTGTATTTGAAAGGAAAATCTGAAGTTTATTTTTATGCGAAATACAATGAAATCAAACTGAATGAATAGGCCCTGATGTATTAACTTTCTACCATATATTTTTAGAGAAGGATAAAATAGGGTGGGACTCTACAATATCACTTTTCCAGATCCACAACCACGACCAATTCGACAACCTGTTCGTTTGCTCGCTCAGAAAATACTATCTTGCTTCAGAAAGTTAATCCAACGATAAGTATTTTTGTAATTAAATATACACAACCGTATTATAGTTATTAGGGTGCTTCTTACTGGGTTATAGCTGATTAAATTTATTAAACTTCATGTTTAGGGATGTAACAATTAGGGATAAGCTTTGGTACAGCTTATGCTCAACATAAATCAGTAAAATCAACCAAAATAGCTAAAAATAAAAATAAATTTACTTAGGTACATAAAACGAATTTTAAATATATTTTGCCGAAGAATAGCTTCAAACATTTCAACCTTAAATCTAACTCTCCATTTATGCTAATGCACTATTAGGTCATATATTTTAATTGGCAGCTAAATAGACATTTAACTATACACAATAATTGCTTGGACAAATTTACACCTGCCTTAGAAGTGGACAGAATGGCAAACATTTGAGCTTTAACAGGCACTATTAACGTAATTGATAATGAACTAAACACAGATAAATCCTTTTAAAATCTAACTACTTGGTTTTTAAATGGTTTAAACCCATGAATGAGTCACAGATGTGGTGTCGCATGTGCATTTGTATAAGACGTGATGGTATAAGACTTAGACTTATACCATCACGTCTTGTACATCTACTACTTATACTATAAGTAGTACTTAGATCATTCACTGACTTATACAAGGTGACCTTGAATTGGTATGTTATCCCGAAAGGGGGGGGGGGGGTAAATCAAAATCCCAAGGTAGGCAATGTTTCTTTTACGACTTTACTAAATTAATAGTTTTTCATTGAAGAAATGGCATGTAAAATTTACATTCGAAAATAGGCTTAGCGCAGCTGGGTGGTTGAACTTCGTCCTTGACCGAGTGTACGTAAATGAGTTTAACGACCTGTGTTTAGAAATGAATTTATGGTATCTTGTAAACTCTCGTACCGATCGCACGTGCAATTTTGCGTGTGGATTTATTTTTTACCATGGCGGTTTGGAAACACCCAGTTTCAAGTAAGGCTCTCACAACTTGTAGGGTATCATGGTCTCAGTTCCCTCATTTCGGAATAACATACCAATTCAAGGTCCCTTTGTATACGATCTGGCTCCTACTTTAGTTGCAACTGTTGCAAGTAAGATATTCTTCTTCCATTTTAAAGCTGAAAAACGTTCACTGCTGCACCATACATGGGCCTCATTAAACCCTATAATCACTATGTGGTCACGACCTTATAATATTACTGAATACGTTACTTCGCCACTACTAGCAAGCTTATAAGCATCCCTCATAATCGGTCTACGTATTGGGATGACCTGGCTATAATCTGTTGTCCTTTAAGAGACCTTGATTCCCCAATGGTAATGATTTTTAGATCCAAGCATCAAGCCAGGAGCTATGTAGGTTTGTAATAGTTGGAGTAATGTTGTCTACCTAACGTTTTATAGAAACAATTACATATATATTTAGGTTTACCTTTTTAACATTATTGTTTCTACTAAGTACTGCTAACTACATCTTCACGCGAAGTCACTAATTAGGTTCCTACTTAATTATATTTTATATTTTGTCGTTACCTAATCATCAATGCAGTTAACACAAAGGCTAACCTAAATTTTTGATTTTTTTGAAACGATCGCAGGTGCGTTTTCTACTTTTTTTTTATGAGAATGAATGACGTGACGAGCTGGTCGTTTACCTGATGTTAAGCAATACGGCCGCCCATAACAGTTGCAGTGTCACTCGGAACTTTAAAATAATAAAGTTTTGCGTGACACTGCACTGCGCACGTCATCCTGAGACATCACAATGTCTAGTAATCAGATTACTACACTGTGTAATCAGGTCATAAAGTCTCATTTGCCCAGTAATTTCACTAGCTACAATGCCCTTCAAACCGGAACACAGTAGTGCTTGCACACTACTGCTTGGCGGCAGAATAACTGGCAAAGCGGTGGTACCTACCTAGACGAACTTTGCAGAAAAGTCCTACCACCTAGTATTTTGATACTAGAAAATAACAGGGTGAGCTGCGGAATTTCCGCTTCTTTTACCGCTTCCGTTATGTGTCACAAAAATTACCTCCCAATTATCATTATCACAAGAAATCCTCATTTATAAATCGTATTCTTCTTGAATTAGAATCCTAACCAAAGCCTAGGAAGACCTTATTACCTCATCGTAATCTCTCTGTAATACAGGACACCAAAAACGCCGCACGCGGACACAGATAATACAGTACCTATACAGATACCTCGTCCCAGACAACTTCATTTACGAGCAAATGAGAATTTTGGCCTAATCGCTTCAAAGCACTGGACTAGATCATTTATAGTAGCGGTGAAGCAATGCAGGCTGTGGTCAGCACGATGATGTAGTATGATCGGTTAATTGCTCGTCAAGTTTATTGGTGCTGCAGTAATTGCTAATCACAATCCATTACCTAATGTTTTGACAATATTCGAAATGAAAATTAGCATCGTAGATACACTTGTGAGAAACTTTAATTTAGACATGTATTTTCTGTAAATAATCATTTTAACAATTATCTTTATTTCCAAGAAATAACAATATTTAGCAAAAACCAATGTTTTCAAATATTTAATTCAAGGTAGAAAAAAATCTGAAAAGTGTTTGATTGACTCCCACAATTAAAATGATAAAATATCAAAGAAAAAAGAAGCTTACACGGATTTTTCAAAATATCGTGCAACTTTACGTTAATTAACAAAAGTTAAGCAGCACAAAAATCAATCATTGTATTTTACAATATTTATAATATTAAAAACAGTTTTAGCATTATTAATATGTAGACGTGAACTTAACGCTCATTTACATTATTGCACACACGAGACGGTGCATGTGTCCAACCAATCCGAGTATATTACTTCTACCTATATTACGCTACGGAGATAATTAGGAAACGGCCGGAAGACAGAATGGACACAAGGACGGCTTGTGGACATGGATACTATGTAATAATATTATCTATAATTATAATTAGTATCGGTTTTATTGCAGAGGAAAATCGTAATTGGAGGGAGTTAGCAAGGTTAGGGGCATGATCGCAGGGAATTGATTGACAAAATCACATACACAAACACAGAGATAGTGAATGATTCAAATTCTAAATATTTTTGCTTGTAAAAAGTAAACCTTAATAACTTACAAAAAGGTTGGGAAAATATGAATTAAAAATTATGTTATTCGGGTGTGTGTGTGTGTGTGGTGTGTGTTTTTATAAAATCCCAGCCTAAGTTTGATGACGTAGACGCGATTGCATCGCATTTTGTGTGTACAAAGGCGTCAAGATGTGAAAGGATCCTTGTAAAATAAAGTTACTGGTAAACCCTAAAAGAACACAATTCTGTAAACTACATGTGGAGCTGAAAATAAAATTGTTTTGATAGAAATACCTGTTAAATAATATTCTATCTTTTTTTTTTTTTAAGTAATAATAATTATGTATGTTAGTCTCTAAGGTATTTATAATATGGGCCTGTGTTTATTTTATAAGCTTGTTGCCTGAAATAAATGGTTTATTATTATTTTTATTATAACAGCTACACCTATAGATTAAAAAAAGAATACTTATCAAATGAATTAAGAAGCTATCTCAGTGCTGGCATCAGTCATTTTAAAAGTAGGTATGCCGAATCCACTTCGACTTTATCTATCACAGCTTGTCGTATAGAAAGTCGAGACAAAGGTTACCATGTCAAATCACGGCTTATTTGCGTAACTCTCAGATTCGTCTTATGAATGATAGACAGTAATGCGAATAGCTGGAGGCACAGATCAAGTGTTTAAACTGTGTTTGATCTAGTTAATTATTATGATTCTGGCCTTTCAATTCAGCTCATATTGTAATATATTAGTAGCTTGGCATTCTCAGTATCTTCAAATATTAATTTTCCGCAGTTCAAATATTAAAATTCGCTTACACTTACCTACTCTGGCTTTTATATTTAAAAATGATTTTAGTAAGTATTTTAATCTGTAGAAGTATTATTTGAATTCAAATTTTTGACTCACTGTTTAGTAATATAAATTACTTATTATTTTAAAAAAGGCATTATTCAATACCATATCCATTATCCACATCTAAGTACATGTATAATATTTGCGTCCTTATATTAGAAAAAACATGCATTAGGCATGCATGCATTAAAAATGAATGTTTAAATTTAAATGTTGATAAAGGTCGCCTACTCACAAGTCATGATTTTATTACTTATCAATTGTAGAACAGGATATTTATGATTCTATTTCTTTCAAGGTTGATAAGTTCTAAATAGAAATTACTTAGTTGTTTATTCTTTTCGTACTTGCTTCAAAGATTATAGACGGATGCCATGTGCGTCGCGACAATGGTATGGGATGGGGGAATTTGTAGGGTTACTCTCGAATCCAATCCCAATCTCACTCGAAGTCTAATCCGATGTTTCTTCACTTTCAATGTTAAATAATTTGGTAAAAATGCGGATAGTGTGTGTTTTGACTCATTTCTATGAGTCGATTACTTTTAGGTCAATAAAATTCCATTGAGAAAGATTCCAATTGTGCGCTAGTATCGGATTTAAGAGTACCTATCTACTAAATAGCACGACTTCGTTCCAAATTCCAAATTACGATTGAAATCGAGTGTCAAGAGTAACCCTACAGGGTGTGTAACTGTAAATCCAGCGCTTACTCTCCAAATTATAGCTTGTAAAAGAACTGATAGCTTACTCTTTCTTATACTGATTGCTTGCTTATAACCTAGGAACTGACCATCAAATTAACAGATCGGCGGCAGGATAATTTGCATGTTGTATTACTGCGGATATTCCATTCACGATCGTGGAGAAAGCTAAACTTTCTCATATTAAAATCAACCTAATAGAGATACTCGTTTACTTAGGTTCAAATAAAGACTAAAGTTAATAGAGATGTGCCTTTCTCTATAGCCGACATTTCTGCCGCACTTACGATAAACGCATCAACTAAGGTTTTTGGCGAAATTGAGTTAATACATGATCGGGCATCAGAAAAACGAGATCTACAACTTTCTCAAAGTAACATTTCACAAATTCCTTCATTTAACTGGTTTTTTGTTTTCATAAACGCATCAACTAAGATTTTTTGCAGTTTTACTTATCAAGAGCGCACTATCCACAGTTAGTATAAACTTTTTTCTAGCATTCAATGGCTTACTAGTCATAAGCGCACTATGTTCGAGTCAGTGCTTTTATTGCTAGCAATCTCTATATTCATCATTGGTAGCGTGCTTAGATTAGTAGCATCAACTAAGAGATTATGCGCTTATTAAAGCATAGCACGTTAAATATTGCTTTACAGAGTAGTTCGCAGAAAATGTATATGATAGTACATTTGTGTTAAGTTAAGAGGTGGTACTGAACCCGGGCACAGTGGGAGTTCATGTTTTGTGTTTTGCGGTTATGGCGCCATCACCGAGCGGGAATTTATTAGTAAAAAATAAATTAAATAATATATTTTTAGGAACTTAAAATCATCAGGTACGGATATTGAACAATCGTTAAGATATCTTCAAGCTAACTTTAGCAACTGAATTGATATAATTTCATTTTTCTGAAGGTAAGTACCGAAATTTAACAGCTATTTTGTGATTATCATACAAAAACATGAGATTTTATATTTAGTATATTTTGTCAAGTTATGGTTAAAAAACATTTTGTATCAATGGCTACCAAAAAAAATCCGAAACAATCTTTTTACTGTCATCCCGGTTTCCTGCTGTGCTCTTCATTTAGATTAAAATAATGCATGAGGAACAAAAAAAAACGTTATAAATATAATAAAACTAATAAAAATAGGGGTTAAAAAATTTAAATGTTGTCAATTTAAAGTTGTAAGTAAAGGAGGAATGTGATGTTATATCTCTTTAAACTTAGTATTTTTCGATTTTTATTGAGATAAATAGTATATAAGTTTATCTCTGACACCATATTATTGGAAAATTTTCACTTATTTAGTGTAAGATACATACTTTGAATTTTTTGAAATTTCAAAGTCTTACAATAAAATATTTGTATTAATTTTCTACTAATTTTAATTACTATTTTAAAGCTTTAGTTTATTTTTGACTTAGTTCTATTTCTTAAGCACCAGATGTTTTTGCCAGATGGTACTCTGCTTAAGTATGAAAACCTCAGATTAGTCTGTAAAGGATAAATATGATTCACGAACGGGATGCATGAATACTTATTTAGATAAAATTCATTTAATCCAAAGTCTTACAGAAATATAAATCACTGATTAGGTGATTGCGTATGTTTATTAAACATTCCTTGTTAATTGTTGTACAAATTGGAAATATTTGTATTTCTTTTAAAATTTAACCATTGTCTTTAACCTTATGTGCATTATAAAATATTTATGAAGTAGTTGCACATTTTTCAAATGTATTATTATTGAAGAATTGGGGAAACACCCCAATGTATTATATTGATAGACATAACATAAGTGCATCAAGTATGCCAGTTGTTGCGCTTATGACTAGTTATCATGGGCCACAGTTATTGGAGGCTGCTAGCGACAAGTGCTTTTTTCAAATAATAAAGTAAATTATGCTGTGTATGCTGTGTATGTATGTCTGTTTGTACTTATTATATTCTTGACACATTCATCTTTGTTTCGGTACCACTTCCATGTTGATATCTCACGTAGTTCCGGAGATACAACAAAAATAAAAATAAAAACTATAAACGCGTTTTTCTCGAAAAATGCCAAAACCTAGTTAATGCGCTTATCGTAAGCACGGCAGATTTATCAGGAAAAGGTGTGAGTTAAAATGCAAGCCTAGACACAGATTCGCATTCCTTTATTTTTACTATTTTTTTTATGCAAGTTTAGGAGCAAAATTAACCAGAGTAGGTATTTCAAAAACCGGAATAATGGTACAAAAAGGATTTTTAATAGAGATGTGAAAGCGAGTTAGGTAGATAGGCTATATCATGAATCAAGTTTGTATTTGCTTATTTCGATGAACAAACCTAACCTAAATAAGGGTAGGTTTCTTGATCCGTAGTTAATAGTTAAGGCGCTGAATGCTCCCAAATCGACTATGTAGAACGTGATTATCTCAAAACGTATACCATTTACAGGATTGAAAAAAATGCACGTTAATACTGGTCATATTTTCTTTCCATCTGCCGAAATCGAAACACGTTTACGAAAAGTTTTCTTGATAGAAAAATATCGTGAAGTGACCTCTAAAAAATCATTCAAACGTCCTAAAATGTTAAATTATAATCAGACACCCCATTGAAATAAATCATAGTGATAAGTTATGTTTCACTGCATCCGTCTATAAGCTTGTTTTTAACAAGCATTTCTTTTATAACTAATTAGGTATTTGTACCGAAAAATGGAAAAGTCGAAGTGCAACGCAACGTAATCGCCATTATTTTGCTATGCATAAAGCGACCCTATAACGTACAAAATAAGTTTTAAGTTCGTCTGCTGTAATAAACGTGCTCGCATTGGGTCCTGTCAGCATCTTAAGGTAACCAATGGTTAAAAACTCTAATCAACAGCGAAAATTTGTTAGAGTTATTAAACGCGCGTTGGTTACCTTAACTATTCTTGACCCAAGTATTCGCGGCCGTAATTACTATTCGGTTGGTACTAGGTATATAAGTTAGGTATACAAAATGTTCCTGTTTGCTAATATGTTTGCTGCTGCTCAAAACGTTTGCTTACTTTTAAATATAGGATTAAAAGAATTGCAAATTATAATGAGCCGTCACTTAATATTTGGTTTAAGTTAGATTCTTTTGTATTCTGCTATGTACTCGGTAATTCAATCCTCGACTTTGAGATTCTGAATCACATGCAGTTCAAAGTCTATTTCTGTCAACGTACTCATTGCTCATTATAATAAATTATTAATTTATTACATACAACCTTGCCTTATGAGTTAGAGAGAGGCGATCAAGGCGACAATCTTGGGAACAATATGCTGGCGTGGGCAATACTATACCGTTTTTGTTTTCGCTTGTGGGTGCGAAGTGCGAATTGATGCAATTTCTATTTCGGTAGCATATCTGCAACATTTATATTGTTCATCGTTATTACTATTTTACCTATATACCTATTATTTCTTTCTATACTTACATCAAGCAGATTGGTACCTACTTGCAATGTGTAAGTACCTATATTATATGGCGTGCCTCCTGTTAAAGATCTGCTGCAGCCAAAAATGACGTGCCCTGTGCAAAAAAAAATTTAAAGCTTTGGTTTCAATTTAATCTATTGGAAGTAGCCTGATATAGTCATCAGTTAAGTGTAAGGTGTATACGATCCTAGACTATCTTAGTTGCTATTAGAATAAATAAAAAGTAAATCTATTCTATTAGTATAAGTTATTAGTAGTCTATTGGAAGTAAGTCTCTACACTGTAAAATTTTCTTAACCATAATTATGAAACATTTTGAGTTTTGACTCCGCCAGGTTGTTGGGTTGTTTAAGCAGCTGTTCATATTCATATAGCGTAGATTCAACTGGCAACGACTTCACACGTTTTAAAAGGTTTCAAAGTAATTGAAATAAAAGATGTCTGCAAGGTCCGTACAATTGTTTATTATTTCGGATTAAACTCTTAAAAAATTCTAAAACACTTCCAATTAATAAAGCTTATTAGTTAATCGCCAGTAACCAAGGCAATTAAATGCAGTCTCTAAAAACCTTAGTCTAGCGTGGTATTAAACCATGCAAAAACAGCTTGATTTCCCGACGATTCTACGATTTATTCCAGGAGAAAGTTGTTTTCACAGCAGATTTGACTTTAACATTGTGCCGTCTATGGTTCATTGTTTAGTTTAGACTCTACTAAAAGAACTGACTTTAGGGTTGGTTTTTTGGTCCATGCTTGAGGTAACCAATGGTTAAAAACTCCTGGTTATACTTTAACTACGCATCAAAAAATGCACCCCTAAAAGTAACAAACTAGGCAGAAAAACCGATCCAAACAGACTATAGATTACTTTGCTTAGCTCTATTTTTCCAGCTGTAACAAAAACACTTGAAGGCTCGACGATGCTATACTTCACTTCACAATAAACACGAAATATTTTAATTTTGTGCGTTTTTTTATCCAAAGATTTGGTAATATTGGCATTTCTGGTAGACTGGCAAAATACAAGTCCAATGAACACTTTAAGATCACCTTTATTATGAAAAGCTGGAGCTATCCGTTTCATTTATAGCGTTGTTCCTTTGCAAGACACAATATTTGTATATAATCCTACTTCCGTCTAGTAAAATATAGGGTACTTATAAGTAATATATAATAATATATTTGATTTGAACTCACGCCATCGCCAGCGTGGCAATCGGTGTCCTACGCAATGTCCGTCTTGGGAGATAGAATAGAAGGAAAACTCGACTTGTTAGATTTTTTAAAAATGTAAACTATTATCGTGACGAGATATTCGTTCGCCATTTAAGCATCATGGCTGCCCATTACAGATTGCAGTGTACCTTGGAACTCTAAATTATAAAATTTCACGTGACACTGCACTCCGCACACCATCGTGAGATACGATACAGTCTAGTAATAAGGCTACTAGACGTGAGATCTGGTCATGAAGTCTCATTTGGCTAGTAATTTCACTAGCTACAATGCCCTTCAAACTGGAATACAGTAAGCTGCTTGGCGGCAGAATACCTGGCAAAGTGGTGGTCCCTCTACCTATAGACGAACCGAAAACACCTTCCACCTAAGTGAACATGAAATGGGTTATTTTTCTAGTCACACACAATAAAACGGACAAAATGTAATCAGGAAATAGACATCCCATTGATTTTAAACGGACGCAGTTAACGAAGTGAAACCAAACAAAAACAAGCTGTTAAACGCGAGAATAATTTTATCGGCAACTATTGTCGCGATCTTCACACTCCGCTGACTTTTCAATGTCAGTGATAAATCCACGGATTATGTCATATTTAATGAATGATCCAGGAAAGAAAGTCCGCTGACGTTCCAAACTTCCATCTGTACATCGATGGCTGGTAAGACTATAAAATAAAACATTGTTGGAAACATAGAGATATATATATACTTACTACGTACGTTTAACATAGAAGTCTTTGGAAATACATAAAGAGTGCAAGTATACCTTCTCGCAATACCTCTTTGATTACGATTAAGATTCCGTATACCTATGAGTGAAGATCGACTACCATGCTGTTTTCAATTTTACCTCTCGTTCAAGCTTTTTAACATTAATATGGATCAAGCAAATATCTCTTCCAAACGATACAACAAAATGTATGAAAATGATATTTCGGAAATTGCTTAATTTTCCGCAGCGAATGTCATTCCAATATATTTTGGAGCTAGCGTTTGGCGTTAACACTAATGGAAAGGGATCTTTATTAGACACCCAGGACCCAGGTACCAGAAGAACAAAAACTAATATTAATGTCTTTACCACCGTGAAATGAAATCGCGATAATTTTCGAAAGCTGAACCATTATGATTACGATAGAATTATCTAGGCTGGAATCACACGACCGTACGGCGCGGCGGTACGCATACGCCAGATATTGCTGTCGTGATCGCCTTTAGCCTGAGCGCCTGCCAATCATGCAGTGGGCAATTAGGACACCTTGTCAATATCATCCACCACATACCAGTGTTGTAAATTATACCTTATGCCTTCAAAATATTGGTTGTATTTCCTTGTTAATTTAGAGTTAGGGGTGTATTTTATAGTATAGGTACAGTGTTAAGTATGTTGGTGCAGCTTACAAGCTTACCAAAGTGGCTTATCTCGTTACCTGATTGAAAAAACTTGTCAACGAAAAAGTGAAGTGTAAAGTGTTGTTGACCCCTTTTATTTAACCCACATATGAACAAGTTAGAACACTGCCGGTGCCAATCTCATAATGCTCAACGAAAATTATTTTTCAATCTGTGTGTAGTTCTGTGAAATATGTTTTAAAGTATCGATATGACCCGAATTGACCCGATAAGACAAAGCAGGCGGTACTTGAGGAGAGACTGCGGTGGTGTGAATCTACCATACGCTGGTTGGAGTGATTCTCAAGAATCTCTCTGTATGGGTGACGCTACCAAGACCAACACCGTAAAGTTGGTTGTAAAAGGTGCTGAAACTGCTGAAGGATAAAGGACGTGCATGATATTTCCCTTTAAGTACATTAAAATTAATCAGTTAATCTTATATTATACTACATTTACTTTTAGCCATTTTTTTAAGTTTCTATGCAACATTGCTATCGCAAACCCTATTAGCATGACATCAATAAAATTCTGACGTCAACAATTCTAAAATTAATTGTTATACATCCTATTATAATCCTAACTATTATAGCAAGAAACAACAAACCTAAGCTGTCTGCCACAGGTGAATTGTGTGATGAAACCTCTATTGTCATGGCATGGGAACCATAACCTGCCCTCCAACGGGAACGTCATACCTGGGACCCCTTGTATTGATGAGCGTAACTGTTGTTTATGAACTTAGAGCTCTTAAAGGTCAAAGTTAAAAGTATCATTGTATGAGATTACGACACATTGTTTACTTCTGGGGGTCACCACAACGTCTTATAGCAATACATAATACTTTGAAAAATGACATAAAAGTAATAATATTGTAATGTTATTGACGCAGAGCAGTTTTGATGACGTCACGTTAAATCGTTCACTCAAATACAACTGTCATGTCATTCTGTTAATCATGTTGACGTGCGACAGTGATAACGCTATAAAAATGTAGACGTCTCGTTCTCGCGCCGGAATACTGTATAAGTTCATGGTACAAATTCGAACAATTTTATTGTAACCTTTAAGCATTACTGACACGAACCATGATGGTTTTGTATTAGTTTGTGGTAGGGCTACTGGTTTACCAATATTTTTCTATTTCTATTGCGATATTTTGGTTCTGTCGATTTGTTATATAGCCTTTATAAAGGTCAATATTACAACACAAAATAATATAGTAAACCACTATAACTGATAAACTGACCGAAAGAGATCCTAGCAAAAGGTAATGATGATAATGATGATGATGATAAAGTTCGGCTCTAGATAACTTAGAGCTCTCAAACCAGCAGCATCGTATGCTTAATTTATGATTAACTTGAATTTTTAATGTAGATAAACGTGATTCAATATTTCTTTACATTAAAATTAATAATATGTTCTAAAAATCAAACGATATTTTTCTATATTTTGCTCTATCTTTCCACGCATACGCGCACGTGACTCGAGCCAAGCCAAATTAAATTGTTGCAATAAATTCATTGGAATTACAATTCTCGCTACCTATTCCTATATGGCTGCGATAGAAAATGCAAATTACTATCGCAAATATTCTTAATCCGCTGACTAAAAAGTTTAGTGACCTATTGGTTTAGGAATTATGGTTGCTGCTTTAACTGTAGTCGATAGTCGATATTCGATGTTGAAGTAATTAAATAATTCCCTTGAAAACCATAAAACGTAAGGTTAAGATTATCAAGTGAACGTAGAGCGTACAGCCCTAGAGCCACACATACATTGTCGTTTCGCAACTATCAGAAAAGTCATGGATACTCGTAAAATAAAATAAAATTTTCTACAAACATTACATTGTATATGAATGTTTAATAGTTTGCAAACAATTCAGTTCGTCGCAGTTCTAAAATAAATTGTGTGATTCCGTAAGGTCTTCGTTTTAGAATGTCTTAGTAAAACCTAGACCTGAAACCTGCCTGGAATTTAGAATGCTGGTTCTTTGTCATATCCAATGTCTATCATTCAATCAGCACGTTAACATGGCTACGTAACGATTACAATAATTATACTGTCTGTCAACGCTAAAGGGGTAGAAAGTCTAGACCATCTTGGTACTAAACAACCAGTGTTACTTATGTAAATTGTGAAAGGATCTCGGGAGTGCTCTTAGCTATTATTTGCTGATATTGTTTTGTTTTACTTATTAGGTTGTAGTTAGCCAAACAATATTGAAAAGTCTCAAGTTTTAAATTTATATTATTTTAAATAAATCTCAGGGCAGTCGGCTTCAACTCTTAGGCATTTTAAACAAATGGGAATTAGCAAGTCATAATGTATACGAAAACTTGGAAGGAAAACATTTATTCTGTATGACCATTGAACAGCAAAATTCTTCATGGAAGCCACACCTTGACAATTTTCCGAAAAATAGGCAACATTTGATATTTAAAAGATGAAATGTAGGCTTATAAACGGAAATATAGGTCTATACACGGCATAGCCCGGTTACATTTTTTAATTTCTAACTTTGCCTACCTTGCAAAACAAAACGAACGGCAGCGTTTATATACGAGTAAATTGGAATTGTGCTATGCAATTTTAAGTACTATTCTATGCCTGCAGTGCTGTAATTGAGTATTTGCTTTCGTTAACTATAAATATATTATGCAGTCATAAAAGAGTTCACATTTCCTATTATTTATAGGTACACATAAGTATAATTAGGTTCTTAATACTTGTTATAGGTACTGCTACAGATAATAATATTAGATTTAGATGGCTTAGCAATAAGGTTATCTTTTTGGTGAAAATATTTCCAGAACTCAATATCAATGCAACATCTTCTAGATATAATATAAAGGACATAGTAATGAGAGGTCTTTTATAGCTACAATTCAGGTCATTCGGCTCGCAACTGAATGCGTTCTAAATGGGAACCAACTAATTGCCCGCGTATTAGCTGCAGTTATTTTGTTTAAGTGTTATCGGTCTCCTTGAAGTAAGTGAGTGTGGCACGTTGCGTCCTGTGGAAATGCCACAGTGGAATCATATACTTAGCATTATTTTAATAAACACTACCCACAAGTATAAAAAGTAATCTTACGTCTAAACAGAAAGTAAGTCAGGAAAATGTGCCTAAAAAAATCCTTGCATAAAATTAATTATGAAAAGAAATATCTGATTCCTTGTGCTAAATAAGTGCCAGAATTTATCAGCCGCTTATTAAAAAAAAAAACGAAACCGTATCTAAATCAACTTTTTTTGTTAGCTTCATGATAAAAACAGTAGTCACATGCGTAGGATCTGAAGTATAACATTGCAAAAAATTATGTGACATGTGAACTCTTTTGATAGTCACGTATTAATTTCAAAAACGCATATCTATATCTAATCCTATCGTCGGAGGTCTGGTTTAATACACCATGTATCAGAACAGTTACGAAGCTAGTTCAGTGCGAAGAACCGTTCGATTCAGTCGCGTCGCGCGTGTGAACCAACCTTTAAACTTTATTAATTAAAAAATAAACGATTCTGGCTAAATGTAACGTTTAGGTGCCATTTTGCGCGGAGGTTTAGTGCTGTGACCATGGCTGGAATGACTCGTTATCATTATTTTTTAATTCGCAGCTATCTTGTTTGTTTAGTGAAATACGAAACAGTGATATCGGCGATGCAGTGTAGATAATATTTCCTTAGTTTGCGGTCGTGCGGTCTACTTCCCGAGGTAGTGGTAGCTGTTCACTTGGAGCCTTTAGAATTTGTGTTTGTTTTAGATATATTGTATTGTATTTTGTATTGTATTTATTCATGAACAACATACATTGTATTTGAATTACATTACATAAAAATTGAAGTAAGTACATTAACATTGAATTTAGTAAGTACATTAAAATAAAATAAAATAAAATAATTGGATTAGTATGCATGCAAATTAAAATAGTTTTATAATAAGTAATAGTAATGTCATAATACGATAAGGTAAGTCACAAAAAAAATGTCATAATATCATCGCAAAGCTAGGTCAAGTACTCATTTATGCTATAATAGTTTTTCTCCAAAAGATAATGTGTTTAAATATATTAGGCTTGTATTATACTTTGAGAACCGACTTCACATACCGGAAAGGTTCTCAATTTTTTTTTATATTGTAATTTTGGTCAGCTTTTGTTATCCCAAATCTCCAGCAGTTATAAACCAATTTTGTAAATTGTTTTTAATTTGAAACGATATATTTTTAGATTACCTACTCACGTAGAAGTTTTATTAAAATCAGTTTATTAGATTAGTGTTTAGATTATTATTGTAGTAAGTATGATTTTTGCAAGCAATAACTTTACTAATACACTCACAACTACTGTAGTGTAGGTATTATATTATCTGCATGGGCTCACAAGCTCACAACTAAGTACATATTTGATGTCCGTAAATCAAAATTTTTACAGAGCTAAGTAATAATACTATTCAAATCCTTCCTATGTCGTAAATATATTGATGGAAGACTAATAAATCACGATTGGTCAAAAGGATTACTTAATGACTTTAGTAATTTGATGAGATTAAAAAATTCCTGAGTCGTTACAATTAAACCTTTCATAATTCATGAATTATTTATTTAATTAGGCACATGTACCAACTTATGTACACTTTTGTATGTCATGTAGTACCTGTGCAGTTTATAATATCTTAGGTATCTTATATATACTATATACATATAGGCTATATAGGCATTATCTTAGTCAGATAATGCCTATAGTATAATTACTTCTTTAATACATAAACAAAAATACTCTCACCTAGGAACTAATTCATAATTAGACAATTTTAACCTTTTTTCGTATTTATGAAAGCAAAGCCTTGCGCTATTTTATTTTTATTTAGCTAAAACATTCTTACTAAATAAAATACCAATACGACTGAATCAAATTTGTTAATAATAATATTGTTAAAACTTGTCTTGGCTTAACCTCGATTGAGTTTAAATTATTTTAATAATGGATCCAGTTTGGCTTAATGTAAAAAAGCATTTAAATTTTAATGTTTTGGATGCTATGTCGATGAATAAATAAAAACGGAGAGGGTCTTTGAACTATACTTGTTTTTTCTATAACAAATGCATAAGTATCTTACTTTAAAAAAATAATTAAAGTGCAATAAAATTACAATGTTTATTATATTTTTTTTTATTAACAAACTTATTTTTTAAATTTTTGGGGCTTGGGGAGGCACCTTGTGCAGTTAATTTGTTTTTATTTTAGTGCATCTTGTCTTCATAATTAATTACCTACATATATCTGCAGATTTTAATCAAAGCTGCATTAGTATTTGCATCTAATATAGTGGTACATCCTTATTAGATCAGGGATGTCAAAAGAAGACGAAGTTTTGGTACCCATATCGCATCGGATATTGGCCTATATTATCTGAAATAGTCGAAGAGTTTTAAACAACATCGTGTTCTTAAAGTAGACTGCAAAAAATTCTTGCTCTCATTATCTAATGATTTGATACAATATTAGATAGGTACAACATTTTATGAAATGCATTTTCTGATTGTTACCCATGGTATCATCTAAGTACTTAAATAAATCTACTACCTAACAATATTAATAAATTATGGACTGTATCGCTAGAGCAAGTTCGCAGAAAAGCCATTTATTATCGAAGTTGGTAACAGGTTAGTCTAGTTCCAAGTTCTATTTCTAGTTTATCCTTCCTCGTTATTATTACAAAATAATCCTTACACAGTTTGCCTGAATTAACAAATATTATATTGCTTTCTATACTCAAAGCTTACCAGCAAATTTTCACAGATCAAATAAATAGAAGAAACTTTACATTTTCTACGTAAGAGAATCAACATAATAAGTAGTACTTACTGAGGTAAACTGACTCGCCCCTTTATCATCGCTCATCCTTTATGGCTGCAAAAAGATATTAGTAGGTAAATTACTAGTCAATTCAATAACGAAGTTGTTTCATAGAGCACCAGTCTAACCATAACAAATCGATTACGAATGGGTGGATGTAGAGACGGTTCAATTAGGTTCTTAATGTTGCATAATTTTTATTAATTAGACGTTATTTGAATAAACAATACTAAACTAATTTTAGCCTACTTACAATAAAAATTTTGAATACTTTTTTATTTTTAGTGTACTCAATCATAATTTAAGCACTCCATTTATATTGCAATTAGCCATTAAGTATTTGGCTAATAAATAACTTTAATTTATCAGCATAGGTATCTAAAAATGTGTCCTAATTTTGTTAAATACTCTGAATATTTGAATAACTTTTATAATTTGTTTGTTTCAGACACAGCCAATGCAACCATGCAATCAGCTCGGGAGTCGAGCAGGCAGAAGCGAAGCAACAAGCGACGCAACTCGCGCAAGAAATCCCTATCACCATCCGACTTAAAATGCGTCAGAGACTCAAAATCCGATAGCAAACTCAACAATCGGTCCCTGTCAGAAGGTTCAGTGAAAGTTAAACACAGAAAAAGTAACATTAAACGAACTCTAACACATCCCTTCACCGGTGTCGATGATTTGTGCGTGATAGGTGTTTTCAATAGTGATGTGAAATTGCCTCCTCAAGAGAGTGATGAGTCGAACTTGCCGCCAACGAGTAGTGATAGAGATACGGAAGATGAACGGAGGATTGTGCCAAAGCCGGTAGTGAATAGGTCAAGGTGGGACTCGGGGAGTGAAATGGACTCTTTAGTGTCGCATGTTGTGAGAAGAGCGGCTAGACGACGCAGGACGCCAGCAAACCCAGGTGAGTTTTTCAACCATTTACCCTACCCTTACTGTCTTTTAAAATTGGGGTGCATGTACTTTATTAGAGGAATAATTATTTGATGTTTTGTTGCAAAACATCTCGTTCTAATTCCAAATAAGTAAAGATAAAACAAAAGAAAAACTGTGTAGCCAAAGTAACGTATAGGTAAAAGGTATTTAGATGTAAAATGTTTATACTTTCATGACCACTGCAAGACGTTTAAATTTTATTTACTAAAAAAAATTATTTACTATCTGGTACAGCATTAATGCTTCGCTGAAGTCTGACTTACCATATTTAATAAGACATAACATGATACAATATACCAAGGTGTGATTGGCTGGTTAACACTTTTCAGTGCTAATAAAATTACGCCGATCGTGATGTCACTTTCAATACATCAGTGTTGTTATTTCATTTATGGTCTTGGTCGTCGATTAAAAAATGTAAGTCAAGTAAATGATTTTTTTATTACTTTACATCACTGCTATAAAACTTAACGTCTAATGTTGTAGATATTCATTTGTTTGAGTTCTTGTAGTTATCTGTGTTTTGACTGTTGAGCTCAGTAGCGCTGGCGCTAGCGGTGCGTGTCTCCGCAAGATCTTTCTTTAGACTATCTTGAGAGATTTGTTGGAATAATCTAGCTCTTTAGCGGAAATAAAATTATTGCAATATAGGTTGGCTCACAGAGATAGGATTCGTTGGAATGCTGCCAAAATAAACCAACTAGGTATACTCTTAATTTATCTGTGTTAATATTTATACTAGAGAAGGCGGATTAACAACGACATGTACGGGCGGGATCATTGACGGACTCAAAAGAGCCTGTTAATTATCCCGCTCGTATGAACAAAATAGTAGTAGAATGGTAATGATTATTGTGTGTACACCGGGAGCACTCACGCTCACTAAAAAGCTTCTTCTTGCGGCGGCGTCGTGCGTCGGGTCGTCCTCTTCCCTCAAAAATGGTTAAGGAGGGCGATGGCTGGCGCATGCGTCAAGCTCGTGAATGGGCGCTGCTTGCGGGAGCTGGTCTGCTCGCGGTGTATGCACAAATCGGAAAACAAAAAAAAAATATGCAAAAAAAAATAGGTTAAGTATTTAATTGTCCTCTCGTGTATGATATTTGTTCAATAAAATAAAAAATAAATAACAATAAATGATAAATTAACAAAGAGCACGGACCCAGATGTCTGTGTTTTTTGTAAAAAAAAAAACAAAAAATTATACTAGTCATTTAAACATTAAAATTTCTTTATAACTTCATTAAATTGTATCAAACCTAGATGTAATTATTAAAACAAATTTTAGACACAACTTATAGGTTACTTTGATGCAATTAAACCATAATAATATGAAGTAGCCTGTAAATGCTATTTCAGCCATAAATTAAATAACAATATGAATTAGTTAAAGCTTAGAGAATTGTAAAACTTGACTTATGATTTTAATCGTAACTAAGATCAGTCAAGATAGCGTCAGTAGCATTGTTGTTACCAGTTTTTGCAAATACTAACAAAAAACATAAGTTGACGTGAGAAGTATTCAAAAAATTATGCAAAAAGTATCCAAGGTCATTATCTAACGTTTATTTAAAGTTAAATGCAGTTATGTACGTAATGTATTAACAACTTAAATTATCATCAAAAATACAAAGACATATTATTTTGCTAGTTGAGCTCCGCGGATTCACCCGCAGATAAAAAGTGTGTATGTGATGATACAGCGAATAATCTATCTGCATTCTTAATTTCATCATAATCGGTTTAGTAGTCACCGAGATAGAAGGTAACAAACATTCGCAAACACGCCATTTTTGCATTTATAATATTTTTGTATAAATACAATTTGTGAAAGTTAGAAACAGTATTTTGTTAAAATAAAGTCTTATTTTTTGTTACTTATCCTTGGTATAGGTAGTTTCGAAATTAATACCATGTCCAAGTTCATGGCATAGGTTCATAGGTTCTACTAAATATAATTAAGAATATGTAGTTTACTTAGGTATAATTACAATTTACTAGGTGGTAGGGACTTTTCTGCCAAGTTCGTCTAGGTAGGTACCACCGCTCTGCCAGTTATTCTGCCGCCAAGCAGTAGTGTGCAAGCACTACTGAGTTCCGGTTTGAGGGGCATTGTAGCTAGTGAAATTACTGGGCAAATGAGACTGTATGTCCTGATTACAGAGTGTACAATTCTGATTACTAGACTGTGTGATGTCTCAGAATGACGTGCGCAGTGCAGTGTCACGCAAAACTTTATTATTTTAAAGTCATCAGGTAAACGACCAGCTCGTCACGTCATTCATTCTCATAAAAAAAAAGTAGAAACCGCACCTGCAATCGTTTCAAAAAAATCAAAAATTTAGGTTAGCATTTGTGTTAACTGCAATGATGATTAGGTAACGACAAAAAAATAATTAAGTAGGAACCTAATTAGTGACTTCGCGTGAAGATGTAGTTAGCAGTACTTAGTAGAAACAGTAATGTTAAAAAGGTAAACCTAAAAATATATGTAAGTGTTTCTATAAAACGTTAGGTAGACAACATTATTCCAACTATTACAAACCTACATAGCTCCTGGCTTGATGCTTGGATCTAAAAATCATTAGGTACCATTGGGGAATCAAGGTCTCTTAAAGGAGTTCATAACAGATCATAGCCAGGTCATCCCAATACGTAGACCGATTATGAGGGATGCTTATAAGCTTGTTAGTAGTGGCGAAGTAACGTATTCAGGAATATTATAAGGTCGTGACCACATATTGATTATAGGGTTTAATGAGGCCCATGTATGGTGCAGCAGTGAACGTTTTTCAGCTTTAAAATGGAAGAAGAATATCTTACTTGCAACAGTTGCAACTAAAGTAGGAGCCAGATCGTATACAAGGGGACCTTGAATTGGTATGTTATTCCGAAATGAGGGAACTGAGACCAGTATACCCTACAAGTTGTGAGAGCCTTACTTGAAACTGGGTGTTTCCAAACCGCCATGGTAAAAAATAAATCCACACGCAAAATTGCCCGTGCGATCGCTACGAGATACCATAAATTCATTTCTAAACACAGGTCGTTAAACTCATTTACGTACACTCGGTCAAGGACGAAGTTCTACCACCCAGCTGCGCTAAGGCTATTTTCGAATGTAAATTTTACATGGCATTTCTTCAATGAAAAACTATTAATTTAGTAAAGTCGTAAAAGAAACATTGTCTACCTTAGGATTTTGATTTTTTTCCCCCCTTTCGGGATAACATACCAATTCAAGGTCACCTTGTATAAGTCAGTGAATGATCTAAGTACTACTTATAGTATAAATAGTAAATTTATTTTATTATTATTTATTATTTTAAAATTCCGAGTGACACTGCAACTGTTATGGGCAGCCGCGACTAGCTCGTTACATCATTCATCTCATAAAAAAAACTCACTAATCAAAAAAATCGTCCGTATTGCCTTCACTGTTACTATTTACGCCCTACCTCGCAGGAAGTAGGCATTATTAGCGACTAATTATCTGTTGTCATACATTATCTACGTAGCGTTATGCAAACGCAGTGCTATTATTTTGAATAACAATATCGGTAGCAAGGCTTTGTAAACCATATGTGCATTGTTGAGAACCCCTGAACCTGTCCCAATGGACTCCATTGTCAATAAGTATCCAAAAAGCTTGGCCGAAATTAAAATTTGCATTATACCAATAATATTACCTATATTCAGCTTCACACGAGCTATAAATGTGTGTTGCCAGTGATGACTTATGGAACTGAGACGTGGTCTCTAACTGTTGGCCTCATTACTAAGCTCAGAGTCGCGCAACGAGCTATGGAGAGAGCAATGCTTGGTGTTTCCCTGCGAGATAAGATCCGTAATGAGGAGATCCGCAGGAGAACTAAAGTGACCGATGTAGCTCTTAGGATTAGCAACTTGAAATGGCAATGGGCAGGCCACATCGCTCGTAGAACTGACAACCGATGAAGAAGAAAGGTTCTCGAGTGGCGACCACGAACTGGAGACGCAGCGTAGGCCGGCCCCCCATTAGGTGGACCGACGACCTAGTGAAAGCCGCGGGGAGCCGATGGATGCAGGAGGCGAGCAGCCGCTCTATGTGGCGCTCCCGGGGGGAGGCCTATGTTCAGCAGTGGACGTATTCAGGCTGTTAATGATGATGATGATGATCATGAGCTATAAATTGTTAAATTGGGTGCCTCTGCTTCTCCCACCATCCCATCTATTCGCCCTTTCTCTACCTACACTTTCTCTATTTCTCCACTTTTTCCCATAACTTTCCCTATATACCCCCTCTATTCACCTTTACGCCCTTTTTACGACCTAACACGCTTTATGCTGTTCAACCCCCAACCAAACAAAGGGGTGTTATAAGTTCCACCGACATTCTTCTCTTGAAAGAAAAGAATTAATAACCTTCGCCTGAGCAGATTTTCTTAAATCTTAGCCAAGAAGAGCCATTAAGGCCCTGATAGGACCCAATGCGAGCACGTTTATTACAGCAGACAAACTTGTAACATATTTTATTCCTTATAGGGTCGCTTTATGCGTAGCAAAAATATGGCTATTACGTTGCGTTGCACTTCGACTTTTCCATTTTTCGGTACAAATAATTAGTTATAAAAGAAATGCTTATTGTTATAAAAAAATAAGCTTATAGACGGATGCATTGAAACATAGCTTGTCACTACGATTTATTTCAATGGGGTGTCTTATTCTAATGTAACATTTTAGGACGTTTGAATGATTTTTTAGAGGTCACTTCACGATTTTTTTCTATAGAGAAAACTTTTCGTAAACGTGTTTCGGTTTCGGCAGATGGAAAGAAGATATGACCAGTAATTAACGTGCATTTTTTTCAATCCTGTAAATGGTATACGTTTTAAGATAATCATGTTCAAAATAGTCGATTTGGGAGCATTCAGCGCCTTAAGCCATGTTTAACGCAAACACTAAAAATACTAAATTGGTTCTAATGACGCCACCGACAGCGAATTAAGTAAATAACAATCTTCTCACAATCATTTCATTGTTATAAAACTAGCTAGTAATCATTAATCAAAAGGGACAGTACAATACAGCTACCTAGGCTGGATTTCTATAGAACAGATCTACTTATTCCAAGGGACAGAAACAAGAAAACGTGCTAAGACTGAGCAAATAAGTAAGTAGGTGTCTAGTGTTTACTACCTACCTATAATTTGATACCAAACCTATACACAACACACACATTACCTATAGTTATTATAGTAAATATAAATTACATATGAGCACCACTTATAATTTATATCGTAGTTTCATATTTACAATGATTACTTATCGCGCTATTTCGAGGACATATTCTTTTCTTATAAAAACACTGCAAGTAGCGTCAATTATTTGTAGGTATCAGTTATTTATTTATTAATTTAATTAAAACGGTACACAGACCAATTACATTAATTAAATAATACACTTATAAGTACAACAAAAATAGGTAAGTAGATAAGTAGGTACTTACCACATGAAATTAAAGTAGGTACTTAACTTAAAAATAAACAATTACACAATTTCATACATTCTTCTCACAAAAACGCAAACATTCCAACAAGATATCCTGCCATCCATCCGCAAACAAGTCACATTCAGGGCTGGCATCCAGCAAAGCGTTGAGCGCAGACAGGGTGCGCGGGATAGGTGAGCTAGCGCGGGCAACGGTGCGGCAAGATGGTACAGAAAACAACCTATGCCTTCTAGCGCGACGGTAGTTGTTGGGGGCATAAAAATGAGACAGCTCGTCATGCAAATCTGGTGCATTAATTTTCCCTCGTAAAATTTTACATACAACTGTCAGTTGTTGCATCTCTCGTCTGACTTCTAGCGAATTGTAGCTGAGACAACCCAAAAGAAATTTCGTAGGGTACATGTACGGATAATAGCCATTAACTCTTTTATATAGATATCTTAAAAAGGCTTTTTGGACTTTTTCAAGCAAAAGTGCATATTTGCTTTCATGCGGGTTCCATACACACATAGCACTTTCTAACTTACTACGCACCAATGTCCCAAAAATAAGCTTTATCGCATGTTGGTCATGGAAGTCATTACAATTTCTGAGAATAAAACCCAATCGTCTAAACGATTCCTTTGCTAACGTGACTATGTGCTCGTGAAATGTCAGCCCACGATCGAATGTGACTCCCAAATCTTTTATAGTTGTCGATCGAGTTACGGTACCACCATTAATTTTGTAGTCATAAAGAATTGGGTGCAACATTCGACCAAAAGTCATAACATAGCACTTCGCATAGTTGAATTCCATTATATTCGTCTGACTCCACTGATACACTGCATCAACGTCATGTTGCAGAGCTACACATTCTGCCTCTGACCTCACCTCAATGAAAAGTTTTAAGTCGTCGGCATATAACAGGCACCGCCCACGCTTAATAGCATCAGGAAGATCGTTGACCATCAGCAAAAATAAGAGAGGCCCCAGAATAGAACCTTGGCTCACTCCGGAACGCGTGTGATAGGGACTAGATTCATATAAACCGAGTCTGACAAACTGTTGGCGATCACGAAGATAATCCGCAAGTAGCCGAAGAAGTCCCGGCGCAAAGCCTAAGACACTAAGCTTCGCCAGCAGTATGTCATTATTAACCCTGTCAAACGCTTTCCGGAAGTCGAAATAGAGCACATCTACCTGGGAGCCTTTGTCCAACTTTGCGGAAATAAATTCCACCAGCGTTAGGAGGTTGGTTTCAACAGATCTTTTCGACCTGAAGCCGTGCTGCTCATTACAAAGATATTTGTCCACCTGTACATATATGTATTTGTGGAGTATGCTCTCAAACACTTTTGCTGGAGATGACAATACTGCAATCGGACGATATTCCTCCAGTTTTGACCTGTCAGAGCTCTTAGGTATAGGGGTAACTCTGGAAAGTTTCCATTGGTGCGGATATTTCCCTGTTTTAAGCGAGAGGTTAAAAATGTGACAAAGCGGTTTATAAAAACTTTTTTTGTAAGTAGTAAGTAGGTATGTGTAACCACAGTTAATTAATCTAAACTTCTGTAGTGTAACGTTGTTGGTCGTACCAGATTTTACCTACCTACAGTCTACTCGTTTATCGTTACTACGTTTTATCATTTATAATAATTATGCAGCTAAATAGCAACCAGTAAATATGCACAAATGTCACAAATAAGAGAGAAGAGAATAATATTCACTCTCAAAATCGTGCAGGCCCACGTGAACAAAACCAGTATTCAAATAACTAAACAATAATAATAACCTTTTAATGCCCCGGTCACGTGGAAAACCTGAGCTGCAACAATTTGCATCGCACATTCATTATCATTACCTATCAAAACACAATTTATTTATCCCATGGGCAGGGCAACAGAGCCATCTGTTCTATTTTTATTATTGTATGACCGTACTGTTGTGAACTGCCCCGGCGAGTGCTTTTCCACTTCAAGCGCTTTTATCTTCCGAGTTAGTTTCTGAAAATTATCACAGATGGCGCTTAAATCAATTTTTACTGATAGTATTAGTTTGCTGTTATGTATTAATATTTTAATGTTCTATTGCTACTTACTTCAAATAAAACCTATTATAAAAATGCAAATTTAAATTATAATGATAATGATACGGCAGCAATAATCTTTTTTATTTTAGATTTGAAAAAGCGCCATCTAGCGTGGAGGAAAAAAGTGACTAACCAAGACTAACCAGAGAACGGTATAAAACTGTGGTGTAAAACAATAATACTACAAGACAGAAGATACAGATGGCGCTGGCTACACCCTATCGCACATTTTTATTATAACAGCTTACGGCAGCGAAGACGGGTTTGTTAGCACGGATTTCATTTCAAACAGAACGGCAGAGCTTATTTAACTTTAAATGTGGACTGATTTCTTTGTTACTTAGATAAAAACCAGCCCCTGACATTGATTACATTGGATATAATCATTTTCAATCATCCAAATAAAAGCTCTGGGTTTCAATCGTGAACTTTTCGGCGGGAGCGCCAGTATACGCGTGGGCAGACAATAATGTAGGTAGCTTCACCAACCTACAAACTGCTAGGATGGTAATGATTTAACATTAATGATAATGTCAATGTCGATATTCATTATTAAACTTTTACTACCCACAGATGATAAGCAAAAGGACATTTTGTTATTGTTCTTTTAGGTCTTGATTCTATTTTAGTAGGCAATTTACCTATAAACGGTGACCTTGAATTGATATGTTATCCCAAAATGGGGGGGACTGGGACCATGATACCATACAAGTTGTGAGGGTCTTACTTGAAACTGGGTGTTTCCAAAATTCCATGGTAAAAATAAATCCACTCGCAAAGGGCTTGCTTGGGGTGTAGATTGACCCCCTTTCGGGATAACATACTAATTCAAGGTCACCTTGTATAAGATGTTAGTGAATTTTTCTATACAAGAGCTGAATAGTATTGTAAATAATGGGTCATTTCCCATCGTGCAGCCAAGAAAAATTAAAAAACTTTATCTTAATTTCGTAACCATGTATACTAACTCCCACTTTGGAAGTATTACATACCATGGTGCAATAGCCCAAAGGCCTAAGTCAAAGACTCTTTTAATAATACGACGACGAGTCATCCATCAATCAGATGTAAAAGACAATTCAAAAACAACTCGTTGATGTCTTTTGTATGGCGTAATCATGGACTGTAAGAAACGAAATTTGTTCTGCAAAACTACAGCTAGTTTAATTATATTTTCAAAAAACACAGGCAAATCTACTGCCCAAAGACTATAAAGCTAAATATAAGCGTAAGTGTCGGGAAAACAAGTAATAAATCGTTTCAAACACCAATTTTTCTGAGCAATATGGCGGATTTATATGGGTTATTTGAGTTCTTCCTGAAATTATTTCGCTAATATCCGTCAGGTTAGGACTGAAAAATTTTCGAGCTCGGTTTGCTCGCGCTTTTGAAATTAGTTTGTGCTTTGTGTTGTTAGTGGCGTTCATTCCTACACTTTAGTGCTATAGCACTGATACGGTGAAATGACGCCCTCGCTGCGCTTGCGCATTACTAGCCAAGAGGCCTAAAGGGCACCGAATTTGCATATTATTATTATAAATATCATTTTCAGGGGAGTCGTCCCACCCCTTGGAAAAAATATCCCAGATACGCCAATAATAACTCCAGTTACAAACTAGCGTTTATTACACGTGATGTAACTTCTTTAGGTCCTCAGCGCTGACCTCCAATTTTTGCCACAAGGTTTTGCTCTCAACAAAAGCATTATAATAAGCCGGTAAAAACTTTACGATTCTTCTGTTATTAACACAAAAAGCGGCTTCATGGTTCGTTGACGCAAAAGTGACATCTTTAACAGTTAAAAGGTGAAATTGATAGTTTTTTGTTTCTCAAGCCACAGCTAAGACAGTTATGTATAGCATATGAGTACCAATTGAGTAGGAGTTGGGGCTCTCTTACATGCTGCTTAAGCGCAAACAAAAGCCTTTTTTAAGCTTGTTCCATATCCGATTCTGGCCCAGTGTTTGGTCTAGTTCGCCAATGCAAGTTCATTGTTCGTTCATTTCCGATTAACAATTGGTCGTAAACGCCGCACGAGTTCGCGAGGTGTTTTTCTGGTATTTTGTCCCTCGGCAAAGGCAGGTTTTTGTCGAAGTTTTGCCGGTTACTTGCGTCATTTCGCTTCTCAGAGTGAGTTTTGTTGTTGGCGTTGAGACGCGAGGTGAGTCACGATTTTAGTTCACTCAAAAGTCGATAGTACTTGTCGATAAACCTGCAAATCGATAAGCTGTTAGCATGTTAACCTATTTATTTACTGTTTACTTACACACTATAAACGGAATTCCCAGTTCCGTATATTATCACATAAGAAACACTTATATAAAATAGTACCTAGTTGAGTTATTTATCTCAATGTATTATTTGCCCACCCTGCTTATTAAAACTTACTCTTCTAAACATAACACGAGGTATATTAGAAATATTACTAACTTGAACTTAAATACATAGTGTAAATTATTAGGTACCCTACTCAATTCCAGTAATCACTGGTCTATTGCTCAATAAAAAACATACAACGACACAACAAAACAAAGCAATAGTCACGTGTAATAAAACATCTGCTACGAGGATTACTTGAAACCGTCATTGCAACGTCGATAATAAACAATCGAGTGGGGCACAACACTCGAGGCCCAGCGCAACAGTCGGCCGGCCGGCTCGGCGCACATCCGCTTGCGCGCTGGAGCCCGCGCCGCACAACCCTAGCCATTCCGAATTCGAACGCGCACCAACATAAAAGCTTTTTGAACTGGCTGAAAAGGAAAAAGAAAAGTGAGTGACGATTACATTATTAATTTCAAGCCAGTTTTAATTTTCGGTCGTGACAATGAGTGTGTCCCATTCATGCGTGTCTAAAGTAAGTTAAAACGTGACCGTTACAGTGTAGAAGACTGTAGAATAATTGTTGCGAAACAATAACAGTTACTGAATTAAAAAAGTGAATTATAACTGTGATCATTTGGCGTTGAACAAAACCTTTGTCGAGGATACTTGAGAAGGAAACCTTACCAAAATAATAGGTAAGTTTTTAAGTCGGAAGTCCAGTAATTGGATAACGGGTATCGATGACAAAATTGGATTAGACTTCAGTACTTCTACAAAAGTGGGATTAATTCAAAATGAAATAATAACAAACGACGTCGCGTCGCGTGGTATTTTTTGTATATTTTATATCAAAGGAAGCAAGCACTAATATAATAAATAGGTAAGTGGGTGAATAATCAGGTTCCCCAAGTCTATTGGAAGATCTATTTAAGTATTTACCTTACCTACTTATAGTAATTAGTTTAGATGCACTGAATTTGTTTTAATGTGGGTAGGAAGATTAAATGATACACAGATTTTTGATATAGCAACAAAACTCAATACCCATGCAATATTAAGCTTAATTTCTATGAAAATCAATTAGGATTGGTCCACGAAGATGACGTAAGGTTCAGGTCTGTACTGTTTACTAGTCTGTGGTCACGAGGGGTTATTGTTCTTCGGTTCGTGATGGTTTTGAGGTGAAGACCCAATAAAAACTATTGAAGCGCGAAACCGATTTTTTTCTTTGCACTATTTAGGTATTAAGGTTGTGTAAATTTGTTATTCACAAAAAGTGTAGTAAAAGCTTTGGAAATTTCATTTCTGAGATCAGAGTCACCCACATAATAACAATAATATAGAACATACCTACATTACCTACCTACATGGAAATAAAAAAAATTTAACCATTAAATTCAAGTGATTTAAGTTATTAAGTTCTTAAGTAATATTTGTCCTTGTCAATCGATTTTCCTAAGCTTAAGAATTTTTTATACAATTAAGGCCTTATCATAAATCCTTCCCAACAAAGGTAAATTAACAACTTTTTCATTAAAAAAAAAACTAAATTTTAACGTTTGCAAAAACTAAAAATAATATCTATTAGCTTAATTTAAGTAACTAGTAAGTAGGTACTTGTTAACTATTCAGATCAAAACCTGAAGATTAAAATAACCACGACACCTTAAAAATTAATAATAATTATGAAAATACAGAACCCGAATTCCTATGTATTATAAAAATATAAGAGGTCCTAGTGGTACATATTGACGTTTCTTTCATAAACTGCTTTCCTTCTCAGTAACAATATTCTTTTATATACAAACTATGCGCCAAGATATGGCATTAAGTACCTACTTCCAAAATGTTAGATCTGTAGGCGGAAATCTAACAAAACGATAATTAAATCATCATGTAAGACTTCCATATAAAGCCAAACATAATTTAACGTTATAAATTACAGTCCAAAAATCGATAATGGGCCAATCAGCAGCATTATTTAGAATCCATCGAAAACACTCCGTCTCTTTCATACTAAATGTAGATGAAGGAGACAAAGCGTAAATTTCGAATCGCATGTGAATACTGAAGACATTCGTTTAAGGATATTTCCAATTAACTAGTTACTCAGCGTAATGAGACGCATGTACGTGCGTTTTTGTAATAACATAATCCGCCTACATCCAATCAACATGAAGGATTTATGGACAGTCTATAATCTACCAACGCGATACAATGACATTATACTAAAAAGGTAATAAATATATAAGACTGTCGCCGTTCCGGTATTCAAGTCCAAATATTTTGAGTGGGTAAAAACCAGACGTGATATTGCTGGATATACACATTTTCCGTCTCTAAATTTGCTCATCGTATTTATAAGCATTTTCTTTAAACTATTCCTGATTAAAAAATGACCACAAACTGACACGAACAGATTGATTACTCTATCTGGCACTGATAGAGATTGCTCTAACTGTCACTAACAGGGATTGCTCTAGCTGAATAGAGACTGCTCTAGCTAGCACAGACAGATTAACCTACCTGGCACACTAACAGAGAGTGGTCTGATTGACACTAACAAAGATTGCTCTCCCTGGCACTAAAAGAGTTTGCTCTGTCACTAACAGGGATTGCTCTAGCTGAACAGAGGAACAGAGATTGCTCTAGCTAGTACAGACAGATTAACCTATCTGGCACAGTAACAGATAGTGGTCTGATTGGCACTAACAAACATTGCTCTCCCTGGCACTAAAAGAGATTGCTCTACCTGGCACTAAAAGCGATTGCTCTATCTGGCACTAACAAAGATTGCTCTACCGGGCACTAACAGGGATTTCTCTACCCTGCACTAACAGAGATCTCTCCACGCTCTATAATCTACATTTTACTTGTAAGCATAGATAGAGTACGTAACTTTTTATTATCTAATGTCATGGAAGCAGAGAATAGCAAAGAAAGCTAATTTAGCCATCTTCACATTTTAAGCCAACAATGGCATTAGAAGCTAGAAGAAGAGAAAGTAAATGTTCTATAATATTAATTAGTTCATTCATATTAAACAAAGAGGCACATGGCTCTACCGAACGAGACAAGATCTTCAATGACTATGCCCCAATAGCAAACGAAACACTAAAGTTACTACACTAGATTTATGTTTCTTATATCTCGTAGCCATTGCAGGGGACAGATATTTCACACGAGACTATAATTTTGATCGTTATCTTACTCTTCGGACCGGAACGTCTATACACGCTATGTAAGTTGGTGGCTGGCATTATGGCAGAAGACGATTGTCATCAACAGAGCACTTCGCTGTAGATTTTGATACACTGCTTACTGTACAGGATCTACTTCACTAGTAACTGTTAGAGTCCATCCATTCCTATTTCTACGTATTATTTGAGAAAGGGGTTACAAAATTTTCAATCATTTTATTCTTATATTATTATAATATACTAAAATAACGGACGTAGCTTTTAGGATTAGCAAGTTGAAATGGTAATGGGCAGGCCACATCGCTCATAGAACTGGCAACCGATGGGCAAGAAAGGTTCGCGAGTGGCGACCACGAACCAGAAGACGCAGCGTAGGCAGGCCCCCCATTAGGTGGATTGACGATCTGGTGAAAACTGTGGGAGCCGATGAGTGCAAGAGGCGAGCAGCCGTTCCCTGAGGGACGCCTATGTTCAGCAGCGGACGTCTTCGGGCTGTTAATGATGACGATGACAATATACTGGGATTACATCTGACAGGTTACACTTTCAGCGCCCATAAATAGGGAACCTTGACTAGTCGTTCTTCCGACAGATAGGTAAAGTAAAGCAGCAGCTTTCACTGTGCGGTCATTATTTGGATTACCAAAAGTCGTATTACAACTGAGCGGCTACTCTGTGCTTTTTTAAAATTCTGACATCAGGACCAACCAGTTGCCTGCACGGAAAATAAAAATAATCAGACTTCACTGCACATACTGCCAGTTTTATATAATAGTTACTGTTATTCCGGGGACTACTTCCAGCTTCTCCCACCCAATTTTCACCAACCTTCGACTGGCACTTAATCAAAACATATCTATCACCCACTTCACTTGAATATATTCAAATAAATATAGCTCTTATTTAAATTTGCTATAAATTCAAAATCCATTGTACTTGAAGGTTTGTATTTTATTACGTGTAACTCCCAACGCCATGAAACCATTCGGATAGAACTATCACGTCCATCGGACCGTTCTACAGGTAGATATAAATGTATATATTCGAGCTAGAAAGTCAATATCGGTATCTGAACTACATCTTTATTGTTCAGTTTGCGATTTGCAGATGATAGGGGATTGAAAGTAAATGATCAACTACACTCTGTTTTGATAAAAAATACTTTCAGATTTGCTTAGGTTTTTTTGGTTTAGTTGAAAATATGCATAGGTATGTCTTATACGCGATAAATATATTTGCATATATTGCTGCTTAATTGCTTATAGCGTCGACAGCTTTGCTTTCACCAATTAATGTCTATTAGATACATATAAAAAGCAGGGATAGGTATAAGAACGCTTGAATAGAATAATAAAAATCCAGAAAAGTTCTCACGGAAACAAAGTACTTATTATATTCTAAAACATCGCAAAGTATTGCTAGGTATTATATTATCTGGGGTATCGCCTTTTCACAATAAAGTCTAATGAACGCATCGTAACTGTTATATTTTTTCTGTAATGAAAACTCTTATGATTTGGATAGTACAGCTTTGCATATATATAAATACTTGCTAACATTTCAAGACCATTTATTTAATATGCGAAAGCTTTGTACTTAGCACGCTTTAAAGAAAATTCCAGTATTCTACCTATAAAGCTATTACTGATCGTTAAACCATTAAAGTACACTAAAAGAGACGTTTTTATTTGACATAATTTAATGTTAATTTACGTTGATAGACTTGACATTTGAAGACCATAAAAGCAACTTCCTTTGGGTGTCTAAACCGGTAAGTTATGAGTTCTGAGCTTATGAGGCTTTGACTTTGACCATCGATGCGGTTATAAAATCGAAGTCCTGTTATAGTTGCTAAGCTTGTTAGAGTCATCTTGTACTGTAGGCATACTTACCATGAAATCTAATCACATCTTTGTCTTGGACTTTCCTTCTCTCAGATTCTTGATGACTGATCAAATGTAAATTTTATTACAAGTTAACAATAAATAAAAAAAATTACATCGGGTTAACCAGATTTCGCCATCATGAGAAGTTCCAATGAGATCCATGACATTAGATGCTGGACGGAAGCAATCTATAAAAGAACTGCTGTCGTAAAACAAATTATAAATAAGACATTTTACTATCATTTACTCATAGATCTATATATCAGGATAAGCTCCAAGGAACATTTTATTTACTTTCAAAATGGTGTGGGGAAAAGTCAGCGCCATCTCTTAGATTACTCAGGAACTACGATGAGAACGGCCCTATCGCTGCCATTATGCCCGTCAATGTTTATGTTTACAATGATTATCCCAAATATAAATTCGATTATTTTCGTACAAAACGGAGTGTAATATTGAAAATATTGACTTACTTGTGGTAAGAAACTTTGTATTTCTTTTTATTGCACTTTAGAGTGTAGTTTGTGCAACCCTTCACAACACAACTTGGCATATTTTCTTTGAGACACACGACCGATATCTTCTCACTTCCAACACAGACTGGGCGCTAGTGGATGTCAATCTGTGAAATTGACACCCTCTTTGAAGCGACGGTTTAATCTGTCATTAGGCCTGTCCTTATATATATATGTCTATGCATTTACTATTAAGATAATACCAGTTATTATAGACATCAGGTTGGTCGAATAGTCTAGAGAGATTCTATTTAGTACTTAATAGATTCTAAGCCTTTTTAGTACCTACGAGTAGGCCAACATTGGACCATAACTCAACTGAGGGAGAGCCTACTCCCTCTAGTCACAAGCTGGTTCGAAGTGAAATTGATAGCAATTTACGTAAAGACGGAGCCATCTGTAGATGCGTTACATACTCAAAATACAAGCATAAAAACAGGTGCTTTTTCGGCGTTTCCGCTTCTCCATAATTGCCTCACGGCCACAAACCTGAGTTATAATTACCTGTGTTTCCGCAAAGGGAGGCAGCCAGAACCGGTTTGTGTGCGACAGAGCTTAGCCCGGGATAGGGTTACATCCTGTTAGGAAGACTATACTTGAATATAATTAGCTACACGATACCAGGAATAAGATATTATGTGAAATACTGTATCATATCATAGTGCAAATTAACACTAACTTATTTAAATAAATATTTGTTGGCACGTTTATTCCCAAACTATCATAGATCTATATATCAGGATATGCCCGAAGGAACATTTTGTTTACTCAAAATGGTGTGGGGAAAAGTCAGCGCCATCTCTTAGATTACTCAGGAACTACGATGTCAATGTTTGTTTACAATGATTATCCCAAATATAAATTCGATTATTTTCGTACAAAACGGAGTGTAATATTGAAAATATTGACTTACTTGTGGTAAGAAACTTTATATTTCTTTTTATTGCACTTTAGAGTGTAGTTTGTGCAACCCTTCACAACACAACTTGGCATATTTTCTTTGAGACACACGACCGATATCTTCTCACTTCCAACACAGACTGGGCGCTAGTGGATGTCAATCTATGAACTTGACTCCCTCTTTGAAGCGACGGTTTAATCTGTCATTAGGCCTGTCCTTATATGTATATATGTCTATGCAAACTATGCAAAGCTTACACGGAAACCAGATACTTATATCTCCTTTTTTGTTATGTCAATCATCATCATCAGCCTGAAGACGTCCACTGCAGAACATAGTCCCCCAAAGAGCGCCACTTTGAGCGGCTGCTTGCCTCTTGCATCCATCGGCTCCCCACGGTTCTGACCAGGTCGTCGGTCCACCTAGTGAGAGGCCTACGCTGCGTCTTCCAGTTCGTGGTCGCCACTCGAGAACCTTCTTCCCCAACGGTTGTCAGTTCTACGAGAGGTGTGGCTTGCCTACTGCCACTTCAACTTGCTAATTCTAAAAGCTATATCGGCGAATTTGGTTCTCTTGCGGATCTCCTCACGTACTCGTACAAATACGTACATAAAATACAAGATAACAGTCATCCAAATGCAGCAAAGCTTTTAACTAACGCTCCTATTTTCATCACACAAAATTTTTGTCCTGGGTGGGAATCGAACCTACAGTTCAGAAAGCAGGGGCTCCTACCAACTTAGCTATCGAGCCAATCAGACTCCTACACTGAAGAGACGAGAGGTTACTTCAAGGAACGTGGATTCCAACGTCTATTGTCAAATAGTGTAATCCCTTGGTACGAATTTGGGTTAAACTCCTGTTAAGTGATCAGTCTAATTTATTACCAGCTCTTATCGGACATTCCAGAGTACTGAGTACTTACTTTATGTTAAACTCGGTAATTTAAGCGATATGTGTAAGTATCGGTTAGAAGGAATATACCTCCAGTTTCAACTAAACCAATCTTTACATTTACCACGATCTTCACTCCAATCAAATAGAAATCCTATCATTACAAATTGAAGGCAATCAACCTTCACCCTCTTGTACCATTATATAAGACCTATTCTCTCCACTAGTCATATATCTATCAGTCAAGTCAATGCCAAAACCGCCAAAAACCATATACATCTGACCTTGCTCCACCACATCCCACGTTGCCCCGTCTTAGGCAACTAGAGCCTTGAATGTGCGCCAACATGCGCCGGCGCAGCTCTTACTTTCATTGTCCGATTGAATGCCGATTTGATTACAATGAGGCCATCCGTGGTACGCGTATGGTCATTAAACGTGTGATACTTTCGTACAAGTGTTAATGACATCGGTATGATTAAAACACATGTCATTATGCAATTAATTATATTGTATTGTATTTGAGCAGTTCAATCGAGCCTAGTGGAGATTTTGTGAGGGATAATGTAACCTTGCCGATGGATGCAGGAGGCGAGCAGCCGCTCAAAGTGGCGGTCTTTGGTGGAGGCCTATGTTCAGCAGTGGACGTCTTCAGGCTGTTGATGATGATGATGATCCTGAATAACTTCCTATCTTTCGTCTTCTTAACTGGCTGGAGTTTTTTTCAATATTATAAGTATTGTTTCGAGAAGAAAGGTCTAATTTTTGTATTATATAGAATGTAGTCTATCTAGGATAACGCCTTGTCAGTTATATCTAATCATAAGATATAATAATTATTAATTACTGTAAGTTGAAAAAACAGGGATTAATTATCTAAGTCCCTACTTCATTATCTCCTAAGTACAGCTTTGCTGTGAAAATTTTTAGGAGTTTCTGGCTTTTTACTTATACTCAAATATCAAATCATATTTAGGTAGTATAGGGGCAGCAAAAAAAAAACATTATTTAAAATGTATATTATTTTTATATTAGCTATAAAAGTTCGTATAGTACAGCTAATGAAGCTATAATATAGTCCGTATCCTGATGTGATTGGAACTCGTAGAATCCCCAACTACAAAGTTCAGTTTAGAAGTGTGTATCGAATTATTGTATCGACTATGTATTGTATACCTATACAAGTTACTAATTTACTATTATTTAACCTATAGAAATAGAAGAAATAGAAATGTTTATTGGCCATATTATAACATTGCATGCTATCCAGGGCAGGTCAGGTTACATTTTAACTTATCATAATATTGTGCATTATTTAAGATATAATTAATTAATTGAATTTGATTAATACAATTATAAATACTACCTACATTCAAAATTATTATCTATGGTGCCAGAGCTTCCGTTGGACACAACATAAATGATTCGCATATTAATAAAAACATAATATAACCCTCCATATTATTATAATCAACGATCTAACCGGCATTAACAATTCAAAAGGCGTTTTCGATCAGTTTTTTCATGGTAATCGATAATATCATTGTGCACCCATAAACATGGCATCACATAGCTTACCTACATACTAAATCTGATTACTACTAGTACTAAGTATAATAAATGATATAAAATAATGTATGTATTCCTATGAGCTATGCTATGGAGGAGCTATGGAGAGAACTATGCTCGCTCGGTGTTTCCCTACGAGATAACATCCGAAATGAGGAGATCCGCAGGGAAAACTAAAGTGACCGATATAGCTCTTAGGATTAGCAAGTTAGTGATGGATTAATTAGCATTCGCATTCATTTTTAGCATGTGAAAACTCAATTAGCGCTTCGCAAATGAAATGGTGTTGCGAAATTCTGTGTAAATATGAAATATGAAATTTCATTACAATTAATTTAGTTCATTTTGAACTTAATTTTTAATATAAAGTTTCATTGTACATTTCATATAATTATTCATTTCATTTTACATTTTAATTTTAATTTCATTTTTGTATTCATTTTTCATTTCCATTTCATTTCATTTTAGCAAATAGCATAGCAATCGCAATTAGCATGCTAAGACTCGTGAATTAGCATGTTTATGAAATTTACGCAAAATCGCATTAATTGCCATCGCTATAGCAAGCTACTTTTAGTAGGTACAGGTTTTTACTTATTGTTTCCTACACACATTAGATATTGCCTATAAATACCTAGTATACCTACCCTATTTATAGCACACTGACTTAGTAACAAAACTTGAATCATTCCATGCACTTTTTTTATCACTTAGGTATAGAATATACGTCCACTGCTGAACATAGGCCTCCCCCAGGGAGCGCCACTTAGAGCGGCTGCTCGCCTCCTGCATCCATCGGCTCCCCTCGGCTTTCACCAGGTCGTCGGTCCACCTAGTGGGGGGCCGGCCTACGCTGCGTCTTCCAGTTCGTGGTCGCCACTCGAGAACCTTTCTTCCCCATCGGTTGTCAGTTCTACGAGCGATGTGGCCTGCCCATTGCCATTTCAACTTGCCAACGTCTTCAGGCTGTTAATGATGATGATGATGATGATGATAGAATATAACCTCCAGGTATAAAAGGTCCGGGTTCTAAGAAATCTAAATTATCACCTGGAAAACCCCAATGGCTACGGTATTGGAAATTAGTTTCTTACTAAATTATACCTACGTACGTACGTTAGCCTCGCGAAAAAGTAACACCAAAATAAACCTCTTAAGGAAAAAGCATTTTGGTTAAATTTTTCTGTAGCAAAATATTACTTTGAAACGATCAATAAAAAAAATATTATCCTTCCTAATAATAATTATTATCCTTTAAAATGTCGCGGTCAGTTTATCATGGCATCAATATCAATAGGCAATTTCCGCCTGCTTTTTTCCCCTTCCATAACCATCCATCCCATCCATTCATCCTTTCCTCCTAACTTTGTCTCTCACTTTCCTCTGCCTACGGAAGGGCACAAACATTAGTTTAAAAAAATGCCGTAAGTGGTTTTCTAATTTTATTCTAAATAAATGTCGACTGATAATTGCAATAGCCCCCCGTTGAGATCAGTGAGTGTGCCATTTTGCGTTCAGCTCACGAGCGCAGTCACCCATCCGTGTTGCTTTCTATGATCGCGTCGGCAGCCATGGCATTCCTTTGATCACGTTGACGCTCTTTGATTTTTGTTTGGCCAGTTATTTTGAGAGATACCGCAAAGTGAAAATCATGTCTAATTACGATAAGACAATCACAAGATCATCAGACCAGTGCATGGTTGTCTTCAGATCTTAGGTACATTCAACATCGATTCAGAAGGATATATTACTGAAAAATTATTATGTCGTGTGTTGTTACGACATCATTTGGTTGCAATATGGTTCTTTCTTTCAATCATTTTCTAGCATCCTAAATTCCTTGGGTAGTGATTTTCATGAATTTTACCATCAAACAAATGGAGCTTCAAATTATCAGAGTAATAATTTTAGAAATACCCATTTCTAAAATTATTGCTCTGACAATTTGATAGTTCCTTGATGTAGATGGTAATAATAATATAAATACACGTATAAAGGTTGCTAGGCTTTTTGTTACTACTCACAAGCTCATAATTTGATAGCACCTGAACGCTTGAATGAGTTTGGCTGGCACCTAAGCAAAAGTTAGTAGCAAGACGCGATCTTTACTGTAGCTATAACGTATAGGTGAAACTGGCGCATAACCTAATCTTGGAGTATTTATGTAGGCGTTCGAGTAGAACATATTTTTACGCTACTTCCGTTTTTGATTTGGGTATAAAAAAAATACCTAAGTTTTGAGTTGCCAATTTAAATACTTATTCCAATCTTCTATAGTATTTATATTTTTCCCTTAACATTTCATAATATATCTAGAATGAATAAATAAAACTAAGCCGATCATTGTATTTTTCAGAGTGGGGCGTCAACTACGAGACAGGCGAGGCGAGCGAGCCAGAGGCCGGTCGCATGCGTCCCGAGGACTACCGGCTCGTGTTCCTGAGCTCAGACTCGTCGTGCCGCGAAGACACGGAAGACTCTTCGTCCACATCCTCCTCCGCCGCGCCGCCCGCGCCCGACGACTGTGACTGGGACTACTTTGAGCCGGGCGCAGCGGCGGCGCAACCTTCACCCCCAACGATCAAGCACGTCCCGCCTCCGTGCCCGAGGCAGTGCTCCTGCGGCGCTGAGCCTCGCATTGTCGCCGTCCCGGTCCCGGTCCCCGTTCCAGTCCCCGCCGCCCTCTGGCCAGCACTACTCGCCTTCCCGCAAACACCGCCTCCGCCACACTGGAACACTTACCCCGGCTTTCCGCCCCTCGATGCGGCGGCTCTCGCTCGTCTCACCACGGCCGCAGCCGTCGCCGTCACCGCAGCCGCCACCGCCACCGCTTCCGTGTCCGCAGCCAATAAACTCGAGATGGCTACCACCAAGACCGATAAAGCGATCCAATCCGAATCGGCGCCGGTGCCCCACGATAACGATAGCGATAAGAATATCGAGCGGCCGATTGAAACTGAGGCGTCAGTCGATATCAAAGTTATAGCGGAGGAGGATCGCTTGTCTGTGATATCGGATCAAGTGGATGCTATGCCGGAACATCTTAATGCGGAAAAAGCGTTTCCTTCATCAAATGAATCCGGGGACTCGAGCGGCTCGGAGGCGGGCGTGGCGCGGCGGAGCTACGACGTGACAAGCGGTGCGCCCGAGGAACCTGCCACTTCAGATGAGTACTCTGATGACTCGGGCGGTGGTGGAGGACGTTTCTCGCGCGTCTTCGTCGTCAACCCTGCGGATTCATCCTCCGACCTAGAAGACAATGCCGACAGCAGCGGCATAGACTGTGACGATTCTTACGACAGAAAGTCGGACAGCTTAGAATTAATTGCAGTGGAACCGGCGATGCAAAATAATGCACACATCGTTGCGGAACCGAGTGTCGCGCCACCTGAAAACAATAACGATCCGAGCATTGTTCTCTTGGACTCAATAAATTTCACCGAGGAATATCCTGTCATCCGGTACGGAAATAACAGCGAAGAAGGCAGCAGTGAAGGAATAGGGACAAGGTCGGAGTTTGTTGATTTTTGCGACACGAATATGCTTCAAAGCGAGACGTGTGAAACGTTTAACAGTTTTATTGCAACGTGCAGCTCAAGTAGTGACGATCTAGATAGTACAAATAACACAGATAGCGGTAATTACCGATATCGGGGCGTATCAGAAAACGCCGACAATGACTCATCATTAAATATTTCTAATACCCAGAGCGATATGAAAGTAAAAGTTTTAGTTGAGTTGCCTAATGAGAAAAATAACAATGAACTTTCAATTAACTCTGAAATTCCACCGGAACCAATAATTAAATTAGCACCTTCACCTGAACCTAGCTTTAATAGTGCGGGTTCAGCGCCCGCGGAAAAAATAGACTTGTTTAAAGGAATTGAACGAACTCTCAGTGAACTATTAAAGAAAGAGCTATTGGAGGATCATGAGGAGGAGAAAATGCATGACGGCGGGCCGGTTTGCAGTTCGCCGGAGGGGGGCGCGTGCGCACCTGCCGAGACAACAGTTTGCCGCTCGCACACGGCTCGTACGGACGGGTCCGCGCGCTTCACTAGCCGCGTTATGATAACGCACGACCGCGTCTCCGTTGTCACGTCAGACACGACGCGGCTTATGCGCGATATCACAGTGCAACACACCAACTCACAAAACGAACTGGAGCCTCAAACTGTCACACAAACAAACGAAACGGACGAACGATTATCTGACGACGAAACAGTACAGCCTTCGGGCGGAGTGACTGTCGTTAGCAATGCCGACACTCTCTCGGCGGTTGTGTGCCTCGAGGAGGGGCTTGCAGACGACGACTCGTGGGTCGAGGACGTCAGCCATGACGAGGACGAGGCCACTTCACCTTCCGACTCTGATTCGGGAGATGAGGCATCGTTGCCGACGAGAGGCGAGGACTTTGCATACTGTCGACGTTCCATAGACTTCACCTTACACACGATCGTCGAAGAAAGTTGCGAAGAAAGCGAAACAGAACAGACTACGAAAAAACCACGACCTATATCGGCGACCGAGTTGGAAAAATACTTTTTCTTCGGCTTAGGCGAGGGCAGAAACGTGCATGATGATGAGGAAGCAGTGTCAGAAACATCTAGTGTGTGTAGTGAAGGTGGTGAATCAATTACGGAAAATGAACAGCCTAAACGAAGTGGTGATAGTGATGAACTTGTGTCGTCGCGTTTGGAAAAGTATTTCCTGTCGGGATTTATGGGTTTCAATCAAGAACGACGGGATTCAGATGGATCAGGTAGTGTTGGAAGTGACAGTGAAGGGAGACAAAGCCCTGAACAGAGGAGAAAACGCCTAGTAAGAGCTCGAGGTACACCCCGTTCACATTCAAACTCGTTAGATAACTTATTAGCTGGGGAAGAACCCTCACAAGATACACAAGAAGTTTCGGACGGTTCAAGTACCGAAACCGAAGACAGACATGACTCATCTGAAAGGCTGGACTCACAAGGTGAAAATAAAAGAAAAAAACAAAGCAAAAAAACACGTGGTTCACCGGCCGATGAGAGGCGACAATCAGCTGAGTTCACTGAGGAAGCCCGCGATGACACAAGGTCTGTTTCGGAAGGCGAAGACGGCAGATTATCACCTCGACCTGAATTCCCACCCCTTGGATCTGAATTATCTGAATCTAAAAAACAAACAAGCAGAGACAGCGGGTTTGTAGGCAGCTGCGATGACTTATTACGAAACGGCGATTCGAGTAATGATTTCAGATCTCATGAACCCAAAACTGAATTAGAAGAAATCACCGAAGAAATCAGGCCAGATATAGAAGAGCGCGTCGAAGGCCCTCCATCGTCTCGACCACCGCAAAGCCCACTCAGCCGTAAAGATAGCTTTAATAATTGGTCATCGGATGAGGAAACCAATTTAATGATGACAAAAATGCGACAATTTTTTAAGCAAATGGTCAACACGACAAACGTTAGGACGTCCACACCCGCCTCATCAAACTCTGAGAGTCCCCGCCCACCGAAACCACCCCAACTATTATATTTTGAGAGTGAACTAACTAGGTTAATGAAAACTGTACCAGGCATTCGTGACGAAGAAGTGCGTGAGATCGTCGAATACTTGTCAAGCGAAGACACGTGGAGTGATTCATACGACTCTTCGGATTACGCCGGTTCCGATTTAGAAGTTACAGCGAATAGATCCGCATTGAGGAAACAAATATCAGAGAGTTGCCGTGAGATAATCGATAAATTCGATAACGGATGCAACGATGCGGGGTCTCTGGAGCGAGACGCGGCTGGAGCGTATCGTCGGCTGGCGGCGACGTTAGGCCGAGCGGGTGAAGGCTCGCCTCCCTTATTCGGAAAAGTAATGAGGCATATTGGAGGAAGATTAGTGGCGTTAATGCATGAAGTTTCAGGCGGCGCTTCACCGAGTACAGACGATGATAGTGCATCAGAGCCGGGGGCTTTAGCCCGGAGTCGATCTCATGATATTTTAGAAGCGGCAGCGAGTAGGGGTAGTGTGGCAAGTGACTGTGAAAGGTTTTCGTGGCGGGGTAGTTTCGAATCAGCGCTGCTGGCGGCGGATTCACGAGGGACGTTGGGCGGGGGTGTTGAGGCGAGGAGGTCGCCGGCGGGTGTTGAGCTCGCGGCGCAGCGGTCACACTCGAGGAGCTGTGGAGCCATCAGTGGCAGTGAGGATAGGCTATGGCGTGGGAGGAGGAGAGCATCTGCACCAGACGCAGAGGTAAGAGAATCACTAATGATATGCACCACCGTTTCTGCTCATAGTATTTTTGTCTATCCAAAGGTTGTCTGAAAAAGCGATAAGATCTCCTCGTAGGTAGGCTTTCTGTATGTTTATAAATCTTGAGGGTTGTATCGCGTGAGACTAGTCCATGCTTGCATTCCCTACCTATGAGCACATTAATCATATTGGCTTAGTTATATTATGCTCAAGTGTAAAACCACAGTAACTTTTTTTTTTAGTATTTTATGAATATCCTATTGAAAAACTATATTGTTAGTTTATAATCTAGGCTTGAATTTATTTAAAAAATTATGTAAAATAACTTTACCAAAGCTCCAGAACTTAGCGTTCATAATTAAATGTGTAGAAAAAGCTACTTAGTCAAAGTACTGAGTGGCAACCAAAAATCGTTTAACTATCGTTAAAACAACAAAGATTTCCATAAGGTACACCAACCCCAAACAAAGAAAAACCAAATAATTGTTTACCCAACACAATGCGGCTGCAACTCCGATGACGAAATCAGAGCGACTCTAACTCGTGAACTATTGAAAATGACCTAACAACATTTCTAAATAGAAGGTATTTCTCAAGTGTCAATGTCACGCACGTCTTGTAACTTCATTATGTTCAAGATAGGCTTCGTGCCTTCGTCTATCGAAAAACAATAATATGGTTTAAAAAAAGGGGTTATTAAACCATGGTTAAACCGACGTAAAATATACCGTATATTTTTTCAGTGTATTCGATTTAAAAACCAACTACCGAACCGATTTTGATAAAATATATTGTGAGCAAATGCTAAACGTAAGTTATAACCTGTCAAATAAAAAAATAATTTTTCATATCGGTTTATAAATGAAACATAAACACTGAATTGGAACCCCTGCTTTTTTATTTCGGTTGAAAGACTTCGCTATCTAAATAACACCAAAGATAACCTGGTTTGTAAGCAAACTAACTTTTTCGACAAACAGGTGTGTTAAGAGCTCCATAGAGCGATTGGATATTATATTTAAATTAACAAACACATCTTAAAGTAACCTACCAAAATAACTTTGGTAATTATAACCAGCGTCAAAGATAAGAGCAATAAACATTGACACAAAACTTATCAATACCAGCAATGATAAGGATTTCAAAAATGATTTTCGATTACCGAACCTCTCATCATCAAAATCACAATCGTTAAAAATATAACAGACAAAAAGCAACCTACTATAAAACTGTCTCAGTTCCACCGCGCGTGTAAAGTATAAAAATGCTTTCGCTGAATTCCTTTAAGATTAACAAATAAAAACCTAGCGCAGCTAAACAAGTTTGTATCGAAAGTTATCAGACTTACGTAAGAAAAATAATTTTGAACTCATTTCGTTACCTAATAGCGATTATGATTGCATATTTGCGAAACGAGAGCGGATTCTGCCAATATTTGCATAACAATCACTTCGGAATGCACATTCAGTGAATGCCTAACCCGATATTTAATTTGATAAAGTTTTTAATTAAACACGTGTAAATAAATTCACATTTGACACCAATAAGTTTTAGCATCACAAATAGTTTTGATGAATTTAATTTTTTTTTATAGCTTTGAACTCAACAAACACCTATTGACACCGCCCGTCATGCGCAATATAGAGTTTCAAGTGTTATGCTTATTGCTTATGATATGGGCAGCCTCCGAACGATGAACTCATCACTTCGTTTGCTAACATTAAAATAACCGGCCAACTGCGAGTCTGGTTGCACACGTAGGGTTCCGTACTATTATCTGTAAAAACGAGCAAAAAAAATAACGTTTGTTGTATGGGAGTCCCCTTCAATATTTATTTTATTCTGTTTTTTACTATATGTAAGTAATTGTTGTTATAGCGGCAACAGATATACATCATATGTGAAATATTCAACTGTCTAACTATCACGGTTCATGAGATACAGACGGACAGACAGACATACAAACAACAATACAACAAACGTGATTTTTTGGCTCGTTTTTTAACTATAATGGTACGGAAACGGAACCCTACGTGTGCGAGTCTGACTCGCGCTTGGCCGATTATTTTTTTTCTTACACACAGTTTGCACACAGTCATGTGCTGGAATAGTGCCCCTATGAAGGCATTCACCTAAACCTACCAATCACTTTTCCAGTCGGAAGAAGAACAGCGAGCTGGCTCGCTTCCACGGCTACCTTCCGTCACCGGCACGAGCACAGTCCCGGCCGGGCCGGTCAAGTCTGCCCGGTACCGGGCCCCGGGCTTCCGGACGGCAACCCGAGCGGCGTCAGCTCCAGGATTACATGTGCCGAGGAGAAGAAGACCACCACCGACGTCGCAGCAACCGTCGCCGGCTGCACCTGCGTCTGCGCCAAGTCTACAGGGTGAGTACTTTAATCTTTATGTTATAGTTACAAATCTGGATAGTGGAGCATTTTTTGAATACTGGTTCAACATCTGGGTCATGGTAGCTTTTTTTTAAAGCATATTATAATGCAAGTTTCATTATTTCTTTATTAGGACTCAACAGAGATGACGTGTTATCGGTGTTATGGTTTATTTTGATCGGAATGGCATCGTTTCTATCAAGACACAAAACTGCGAATAAAACATAGGATATGTTTCTACATCAAACAATTGAATGTATGTGTCAAAAGTCGTCAGAACAAACACATAACTTTAACGAAGTTATAAAACATCTATTGTTAAAGAAATGCCTTCACATTTACCGGTCATCAAACGTGAAGTACGTAGAAAATGAGACAAAGAAAGTTCATTTAGAATCCACAGGTTAAATTACACTTTCGCACGCATAATCTAAACCAAAATCTGTTACCACACTTCTGTTATTCAAAGAGAATGCACTGACGTCAGAGGTCTAGCATGAGAACGAGAAAGAAAGCAAAATACCAGTCGCTAATAAACCCATAGTTAAATCATTATGATAATGATATGGTATGGTGGATATGGTTTTAGGGAAGTTTACAATAGATTTCTTTTACAATTATTTAAATGGGCATAGAATTAAAAAGGGAGTTTATGGGAAGTGGTGCGCTATGGTGAGACCTGTGTGTTCTGCTGTGGACGTCTTCAGGCTGATTGTGATGAATTTATCGAAAAGATGAGGGTAATCAAGCAGTGGCATTTGCAATAATGATGATATCAAATAGTTTTTATCATCACTATCCACTGCCTACGTAATTCACTTAGGTCTAAGAGAATTTAGCCACTGTTTTAACAGTAGTGCCACTGTAACACAAGTTTTTTTTTTTTTCTTCTTATATGTTGGCTCCACACATAGTGTATTTAGCCAGTGTCAAGTATTATAATTTTTCAGTGTTATGAATATTTCACGTTAAGTCAAGTCTATGTCATAGTCCAGTCTAAGTCATGCTCCAGTAAAGTGGTGGCAACTTTACTAGAAGCTTCTACGGAATTTTAAAAGCAACACGAAAAACCACGTTTCACCACATTATATCACTTGCCTACACTCATGCTCGTAAATCAGCACTTAATGCGTAAAACGCCACCAATTTTAAACATTAACACTGGCAAAAGCACAAGTTTTGAGAAATAATACAATGCAACGACGTGAACTTTACCGCGTTCCCGCCAAAACTCGTCACACAAGTTATCTATTTTAAGTATTTGTCTTTTTTTCATTAATGTCACAGACCTAAAATGTTTTCGTTACTATTTATCTGCCTCTACACTTACAGTTTGTTTTCAACACCCGTGCCGTGATATTGAGTAAGAGGTATTGTTTGCTAGGCTGTGTTATTTTCGCACACAATGCACATGGCACCTTGAGTCATTTTACATTTGTCTCGTGTTTAGTTGCGAAAGGTCACAACTTGTCGTTTACTTCATCATTACTATTGGAGTATTTTGCACTCGAGCCGTTTTCTAAATATTGGCACGTTTAATCAGCCGCAGCGGTTTGCAATGTCAATATTATAGGTACTTGAAGAGATAACTGTTGGAAAAATTTCAGTGTTTATTAGGTGCAGGGTGTAGGTAGGGTGCCTTCATGCTTTAGTTTCGGGTCTCCACTGTTGCAATTTTTTTTTTTCATTTGGTTTGTTTGTGGTTTAACTAAATCACTGCCATATTATTTGTCGTATTCTCCTTGTATAAGACAAATAGTCATTTTAGAAACGACGTGATTTAAAAAAGATGTCATTACATGGTTAATAAAGCATATAATAAAACAACGACAGTCATCTACTAGCACAATTTGAAGGCAATATTTCGACTTCTACAACGCTCTTTGCACGGAAGTAGTAATTATTTTAAAATTCGTGTTAGACATGGTGTCATTTAGAAATTAGCAACGCATGTGTGACACGTTCTCACGTTTCGATTTGTTACAGCGTTTTCAATATGTCACATTATTTAAACAATATCCTATTGGGTATAATATTTTGCTCTGGTTTTCATTATTTTTATCTGGTCACCGAATACGCCAGTGTAATCAATGCGCAAGTGGTTACCTGTCTGACCGCAGAGCTTGAACAAGTATGTAAACCAATGCTCACTCGTAGTTGACACAAGACAGTAAGTAGGTACTTGTATCATTTTATGTAACACTGCTATGAAACGGAATAAAGCATGAGAGGATTTGATGTTGCCACGGTGGCAGATGACCTTACAACGGTTCACACAAAACCAAGAAAAAACAGGTAGCACTGTGAAACCCCAGATAAGTAATGTATAATACTATCCTATTGAAATTGCATAATAATGCAATAGAATGATTTAGACTTGAGATGGAACTATAATTAGATAGTAAAATCAGTGTAAATAAATCACACACATGGCTAAAAGAAAACTAATGAGAAATTCGAAAATCAAATTCAGTTTTGGTAGGTAGCTATTTAGATTAATTAAGGTGTTACATCACTCGCCTCTCTCAGTCAAACTACTTTCATGTTTAAATGTGATTGATTTAAAACTGTTGACTAGATTGGTTTTGATAAAATCTTTGTAGGTATATGCATCTTACACTTCCGCTTTATGTAATTCGCTTCATCAAATGTTGAAAAGCAGAATATGTGTCTCAAAACGTTGATCAGGCGCCTTCTTCAGCTCTCAGTGCAATTAAATTGGAGACCTAAATATTAATCGCTACAGTACAAATTACAGTAACATATAAATAAGTAAATACCGTAGTGATGGACTTCAAGTTTTCAACAGCATTGCGATAAAGGCTAATGGCAAGGCCCCTGATCTGTAAAAACATCATAATCATCATCATCACAGCCTAAGATTTCACTTTCACTGCTAAACACAGGGCTCCCTCACAGAGCGTCACATTGAGCGGCTGTTTACCTTTTTTTTTACATCGGTCTTATCTAGCATTTGACCACGCTCTCACCTGATGGAAAGTGACGATGAGATCGAAGGTTTATCCTGCATCCATCGGCTCCCCGCAGTTTTAACCAGATGTCATTCCACCTACATAGTCCACCGGTGAGAGGCCGGCCTACGCTGCGTCTTCCTATTCGTGGTCGCCACTCGATAACCTTTCTTCACCATCGGTTGCCACATTACGAGCGATGTAGCTAGCCTATTTGCCGTTCATCATTCATCATCATCATCATTAACAGCCCGAAGACGTCCACTGCTGAACATCATAGGCCTCCCTTATAGAGCGCCACTCAGAGCGGCTGCTCGCCTCCTGCACCCATCGGCTTCCCGCGGGTTTCACCAGATCGTCGGGCCACCTAGTGGGAGGCCGGCCTACGCTGCGTCTTCCAGTTCGTGGTCGCCACTCGAGAACCTTTCTTCCCCATCGGTTGTCATTTGCCGTTACAACTTGCTAATTCTAAGAGCTATATCGATCACTTTAGTTCTCTAAAGGCATTGCATTAATCATAACCGTATTCGCTTTCCAAAGTCTACTTTTCCACAGTTTCTTGTTATTAGTAAAGTCGTTTCTTCTCGCAACGTTAGAGCATTCGAACAAACTAGTCGTCACGGTATATCACATGGTCAGGTGGAAAAGTAGGCCTAACTGTTTGTTTAGAACATTTTCTACGTTCGTGACTATTCGTAAATTCTTCTTTGCATTCCGGTCGGCCTTAATGTGTTCCCGCTGGTTCAGATATCTAAATGAGGCAGGCTCGTTATGTATTGCTGTTATATTGATATTTTTATGTTTTTAACATTGGTTGCTGATATACCTACTTTTGTAGCAGAAATGGTGCCATAAGCAGTCCGCCAAATCGTCATTAACATCATTTTAAAGTAGATCCGAATAGATTTAAATACGGCCAAAAAATATGTTTTGACTTGCAAAAACATTAGGTATCGTAGGTATACATTTTACATCTATTAAAGCTTTAATGAAAAACGATATAATCAGCTGAACTAGATAATTAGATATGTAGGCTGAGTCGGTTGAATGAAACTTCTATGAAACCAACATGCATCATCAGGAGATCTGAAGGCGTCCACTGCTGAACATAGGCCTCCTCCAGAGAGTGCCACTTTTAGCAGCTGCTTGTCTCCTGAATCCCTTGCAGGCGGTTTTCACCATATCATCGGCCCACCTATTAGAGGGCCGGCCTGCACTGAAAATATATTTTTCGCAAACATGCTTGGAAATTTGAACATTATTTTGACAACCTTCTTCGAGATAAATCGAACTTGAAAATCCATATCTGTCTTGGTTTAGCGGCCAGATATATTACATAGTAAACACATATCTGTCGTGCTGGTTTGCAATGTAATGTGTCTATGGTTGATTTTTAAAGAATATAAATCAGAAAGTTATACAAAATTTTATCCACCATTGGGATTTGAACCCGCGCCCCCCTACAGGGTTGGAAGCTCTATCCACTAGGCTATGGTCACACGACCGATTGCCACGAAAATCTTTAGTATCTACTTTAGTATCTAGTACTAAATATTTTCGCAGCTAGTGCTCGTGTGACCACAGCCCAGTTGATAGAGCGTCCAACCCTGAGGAGGTCGCGTGTTCAAATCCCGCTGACTGCAAAAATTTTAAGAACTAGGTGTATCTTCATAAATTGAAAAAATTAACGCAATCGCGTGAAAAAATATTTTTAAATTAAAGATCTGCATAGATTTAATTTCCGCGCATTATTTGAGAAAAGTACTATACAAGCCTTGGCCACAACTAGGCTTACTGATGATGACTTACGTATGTGTGCCTCGGCTTCGCCTCGGCCCACATTTACACGTTCGTCCATCAATGCCTCTGTTGCTGGCCGCTGCAGTAATGTACTATGGGTTATACCTAAATGACGGAATTCTAAAGTGACTGACATTAAAAAACCGTACTGATTACCTCCGCCTTTTTTGAAGTCGGTAAAAAACAGTAAATGCTAATGACTTGCTAAAGATAGCAAAGTAAACCAGTTTCACAACTGAAGCGGCAACGGACAGCATAATGCCACTTGTCCGATACGTAACCCATGGTGCCTTTCAAAAACTTAGCAAACCAGTTCGGACTTTATCGGACCGCAATCGTTCTTTGGCTGGACAATACGTGACTTGAATTTAAAACACCATTCAGGGCAGATATAGGACGTTGTAAAATGACGTCTAGACCTTTAACTATTAGGGTAGAAATTAGAATATCGCACTTATAGAAAAAACAGGCGCAAAAGGATGAAGCTTGGTGCTACTATTACCTTGTTTGAGCGAGCATCGTCTCCCTATCAGTTGGGTATTATCATTTCTTCGTTCACTATTACTCTCATTATTAACAGCTTGAAGACGTCAATTGCTGAACATAGGACATAGGCCTCCTCCACAAAACGCCACTTTAAGCGGCTGCTCCCGTCAGCTCCCCGCAGTTTTCCCCAGATCACCGGTCCACCTAGTGGACCGGCTTAATAGCTTGAAATCGTATTAAAATGTTGTTTGTATTTGACAATCAATGATGGCTTCATGCCATATAGATAATTCATTACACTACAACTAAAATAATGAAATGATAAATCGTAAGCACAGTAGAAGTAAAACGCGTGGTTCGAAATGCGTGCGTGACTGTATGGTACCTGCAAAGCGCCATATCACGATTATCTGCCGTAAAAACCGGCATAACAAGAATCTGCTTGAACCAGAAACAGACTGAAAATGAATACAAATATCTGATCGTAATAAAATAAGCACCTTCTTAGACAGAATCGCCCTAACGTGCTTATACTTCCCTCGTAAGGATAATGGTGCCCTGTGCTTCCCTCGCTGTCCACTAGGATCCATTTAGTTAGAACAGTCGCCACCTTCGGTAAAGTCCAACCTGCCAGCTAGCTGCCCTCAACTTTTGGCGGCTGCGTTAATCGTGGCTGCACGCCATACCGTTGTTAGATGCCGCTGTAAGACCAACAGCAACAGCCTGTTCAAATAACTCTTCCAAACTACTGCTGGCAATGCAACAACCCAAGCATATCAGACTCGTCGCTTAGAAGGTGCTGTGGAGATACAAAGGACGCCTTAAGTCTTAAGGTTCCATTCAGCTCGGAGACGTTGCATAAGTGCAGAAAACACTACAGAAAACTAACATGTTCTTAAAGCACTTTCCTCCCTAATGAGTCCTTGAAAAAGTAGTACAATACAACATCTAGATTGTTCGTCACTTTGTGGGTCAATGTTGAATGTTTGAGCTCATTTACATCTACGCACAGTTTGGACCAAAGTCGTCAACTATTGTCCTTGTCCTGTACAAAACCACTTAGGTAGGACCTGCGTCAAAGCATTGATCTCTGTGATCGATCATTTTTATGGTTGCTTGTAGGTGAACATAATAGTCGTAGTAACTTTAGTAAAGTCATATACTGAAGCTACGTAATTAATATTGATGTTCTTTGCTAACGTACCTGACGCGTGGTTAACTTGCACATATTAAATTTCATTTTTGTTAGACCCTTTAAATGTTTCAAGTGTTTTTTTATGAACGCAAATCTTTGAATCTATTGTGGTCGTTGGTCTTAACAATATACTATCTAAGTACTACCTATATCTTACCATAGCACACCAGCATCAAATCATCAGCCGGAATACGTTCCTGAACATAGGCCTCGACCATAAAACGTTACTTTGGAGGCTTACCCTTGGAAGTCATCTCGGTGATCGCAGATTTTAATGTACCGAGAAGAATCCTGCTGCGTGTTCCCTAGATATTCCCTTTGCCGACTCTTAGAGCACCCACAGGAAGAAATGGGGTCTTATTCGCATACCGAGCGAAAGCACACGGCTGAGTATATCAACACTGAAACGAAAATAAACATAAGTACCTACCACATTTGCGATAACTAAAATCCTGACAGTATCAATTTCAACAATAATACGTTCTATTTATTACCTTCTTCACGTTTTGTTATGTGTGACAAAATTTTAATAATCTTTAGATTATCATCGGGTTTCTATAAAAAACCTGTTTTGGATTGATATCATCAAATTCGGTATTTATGAATGATTAAAAAATAATTATTTAGTAGCGTCAAAATGTCAGCTAGCTGGCAACTTTTGAGTTTTAAAGTATTTTTAATATAAGCAGTTCTATTTTATTCTTGTTTCTAAATTAAACATAATTAAGTATTATTGGATTTTCGGGTACAAATAGTAATGGCATTAAAGAAAAGAATATAGTTTTTGGTTTATATCTTTATATCAGATCAATTTTAATGTAAAGAACAATAATAATTGATGGGGATCACGAATGAGATTTAGAAATAGACCGCCCGTTGTCCATCCCGTGGTCCTGTGATCCCATCGCTAAACCCGGGACATATTTTATAAAAACTACCGAGACTCGACTTTTTTTATCAGGCATGATACATGATTGACAAATTAACTTAACTGCCGTGAAACGTGTAAATTGACCTTGAGTCTGTCTCCTAAGCTGAGCCGCAGAATAAAATAGTACAAGCTGATTCTTGAAATAATGTGTTCCGGTAATGTTAAAAGGTGTTCAATAACACGCAGCCATTATAATTTCTGTTTTGTTATCTAGTTATCACTATGAATATCGTAACATATCAATCACAGCTACAATTAATTAAACCATATAAATTTTTAATGTGAAGAATAATGTACCCTTTTAAATATTATAGCGTAAACAACAGATTCATTTTAATCTTCATCATCATCATCATCAGCCTGAAGACGTCCACTGCTGAACATAGGCCTCCCCCAAAGAGCGAACTTTGAGTGGCTGCTTGCCTCTTGCATCCATCAGCTAGCCATGGTTCTGACCATTCACGGTTCATTTTAATGTTAAGTTAAAATTAAATCAAAAACGGGTTTTTGCCCCGCATCCATCCGTCCCTAAAGCCGGAAAATACTTTTCCGTGCCGATGCCGACTATAGTGATCTCAATATCTCATGTCCAAAATCCAAGTCTAGTCACGGTAGCTTAGGTAATAGAAGCATGTCCTGCCTTTAGGGATGGATGAACGAGGATTAGGGGGAAGAAAGGTTCTCGAGTGGTGACCACGAACCGGAAGACAGCCGCTCAAAGTGGCGCACACAGGGGGAGGTCTATGTTCAGCAGTGGACGTCATCAGGCTGTTAATGATGAACGAGGATTCAAATCCCGTTCGTGGTTCCTGATTCTTGATTCTTGTTCGTGAATCTTGATCTCTTCTTCATAAAAATTTATCGGACAGCAATAGATTTAAGATAGATAATAATCTAGGTCTGTTGCCAAAACTATTTCAACTATTAATAATATTGCGAATTTATTTAAAGTTTAGTGTTCATCGATTTAAAATGTAGTTTTACAACACTATCATCTTAACGGATGATGCAAACAATGATAATTATGGTGAAATATACGAACTTGCATAATACAAACCGTTTTAGAAACTTAGGAGTGCCAATATTCTGTAAGTCTAATATCTATCGACTCTGCAATGATAGCTACTATTAAACAGTGAACTTAGGTAAAATATCATTGATTAAACTTAAATAATGAACCTGAAGGACTGAACAAAGCGCTTGAAAAAAAATCTAACACGAAAATGGCAGTGACCGTAGACCGACATCCCATAGACAGTCAACGTAGCGTAGCTCCACCAATAAAGTTGATGACTATTAAATCAAAATTTATATGGGTATTAGTCACTGAACATCAAAAGCAACTGTTTTAAATGCTTTTCCTTATGTTTGCAGCTTCTAAAATAAGAAAAACACAAGTCGGTATAAATAGACCAAGCCAACGATCTAGGCTTTGTGCGAATAACATTATTTATGTTTATGGCTATTTCTCAAGGCAATGGGTACGCATAGCGGCCGCCATTACGCCATTTCTCAACCGTGGTGGTTTCACGCTCACTGCGCGTTAAACCTTATCCGGCTGAAGCGGTAAAGCCCATTGTATCTTTAAATACCGGCTTGATACGGTTCTGTTTCTAAATCCGGATACGAGTGTAATAGCGTTACACATTCGGAAATAGGGATTTCAATCGTATTTTTTTATACAAACCCTATACCGACAGCACGAAGCAAACTTGTCGCCTTTCGGAAACCTGAGGGTCCAGCCTGTATCTTCTTATTCTTATTCTTATTCAACATGGGGGCGCTAAGTCCTGCACTGACGTCCCGCTAGGGGTGTATTGTGCATTTCCCCCTGCCAGCATCTAACCGAGCCACCCCAACTCCTTAAAATAACGGAGTGTGGCTCTAGGCTGCTGGCACAACTGCTCCAGTGGATGATGGGTGTTTAAGTAATGACGATGAGGCATTCAAAATGTCCTGAGTAAACTGTTGTGTGTCTACTCGTGTTAACATTCCTGATGTGTATCTGGCTTCCTCTGTAGCTGTGCAGTATCTCAGTACGTGTTCCACAGTCTCGTCTTCTTTCAGGCACCCTCTGCATAGGGGGCTATCCTTGGCCCCAGTCTTATACAGATGATAGTTTAAATTGCAGTGGCCTATGATAAGGCCAACTATACGCCTAAGATCCTGCCGTTGCACTTTTAGCAAGTTATTAGTGATCTTTCTATCAGTGGTTGGAAACACGGCTTTAGCCTTTTCTGCTGCTCTTTTTCAGTGTGCCGACGTAGTGAGTCCCGCACTTCCATCGCTGATGGTTTGCAGAGTCCTCCCACGTCAGCATTAACTTCTTTCTTGGTTCCCTCTTTGGCTAGAAAATCTGCCCTAAGGTTACCTGGGCATGAGCCGTGGCTCTTCGTCCATCTCATTATTGTTCTACATTTGTGAGACAATTTCTGTAGAGTCGCGTGGCACAGCCTATATCTTTTCCATTAGCATTAACGCCAAACGATAACCCAAAATGTGTGGGAATGGTTTTACCTGCCTTACCACACTTAATGTCATACATTTTGGGCTATCGTTTGGCGTTACCGCTGATGGAAAGGGCTCTGCTAAACCCCCTGTTCACTTACTCTGCTCTTGTGGTGCTCTTGAAAACCTCCTGATTATAGGAAACACGCAGGTAAGGAGCTCCACTCCCATTATTATAGCTATGCAAAATTTTGGTATTTATATACCTATAGAACCATATCAACGCAAGGCCTTCTCCTGCCTGCCATAGACGCCTGCGCACAAACCATAACAAAATACCGCTAACTTGATGGGGTCAAAATCCTTTAGCGAAGAAAAGAAGCGATGCAATGCCATCTTTTCGTTGGACGTTAATTCGCGTTTCGTCTCGGCTATTTCGTGACTTTGTGTGTAATAGTATTTTTCTGAGATAAAGCTGTTTATACAGGTGCTTTTCAATGTTAGTAGGCTACTGTCATACTCCAAGTAGGTAATACGTTGCCAAATAACAACGCAAATTGGCAATGCTTGGTGTGTTTATATTGTGTACTTCGCGTTTTGTATTTAGTATATACGCATTGTTTTGTACGAATGTTGTAGAAAAAACTCACATGATTTCATCATCATCATGAACAACCCGAAGACGTTCACTACTGATCATAGGCCTCCCCCAGAGAGCGCCACCTCGAGTGGCTGCTCGCCTCCTGCATACATCGGCTCCCCGCGGTGTTCATCAGATCGTCGGTATATATAGTACCGCTATACTAGGTGGACCGACGGCCTGCCTACGCTGCGTTTTCCGGTTCGTGGTCGCCACTCGAGAACATTTCTTCCCATCGGTTGTCAGTTCTGCGAACGATGTGGCCAGCCCATTGCCACTTCAACTTACCAATCTTAATCCTACATGATTACGCAAACACCCAATAAACTAGAAAGAGACCATAGCATTCAGATCATTCCAAAAATGAGAAAGAGGTCTTTCCATAGAATAACTTAGGTACTTTTTCCAAGGGCCTTTCAGTTATAGGTACTTTCCATTTTAGTATGTGACTGTGTATTACAATTATCAAAAGCTGTACTCAATATTAAACCTTATCAATAATAGAATACAGAAGGAAATATGCAAATTAACTTAAGTTACAAACAAAATAAGCCAGCACAAGCTACAAGCACTGACGCTAGTTCCACATGACGCAGAAATGAAACTCGGGAAGTATAAGTATTGTTCACGGCCATTTTTTATCGGTACCATGTGACCAATTGTGCATTCAGTCATTATTCTTTTTATTGGCATGCTATTAAAGCTTTCACTTTGTGCATTATTAATCTTATGTTTTAGGAAGAAAATAACAGATCGCGGCTGTAATTATGGATTTACGTGTTTATAGAATTTACTTTCGATGTTGCGCAAGCGCAGGTAATTCTAATAACGGGTTTGTAGAAGTACATTTAACAGATTTAATTTTGTGGTGAAAGTTGTCATACAGTTTCGATTTATACTAAATCTATTTTTGTATGAGAAAGTTGCAAGAAAAGTTGATAGAAGTACCTACATTATACGTTTTTCTAGTCGCTGAAGTGATGTAGTTTAGTATAAATAAGCAGGCAGATATTATTAAAACAATGACAATGAGTTAGTGGCCCATCTGCACTAAAGTTTGATAGCTGTTAAGTTCGCACTTATGCTCCTAGAGGTCCTAGGACTTTACTCAAAAGCGTTGCAACAGGCTATCTGCGTCATAGAGGAATAAGTGCAAACTTAGGAGCTGCAGGAATAAGTCAAACTTTAGTGCAGATGGGCAAAAAAACTACATATACAAAGGTGGACTTAATACTAAATATAATTTTCTACCAGTCAACGACGTCGCGTCGTGTACAAAAATAAAAGATGTGTAAATAGTATCTCAATATTTTTTTATAGTGACATCACAATCTGCATGTTTATTAATTTAGCATGCGAGACAAAATTAGAAACAACGGCGTAAAACGAGATTGCAAGTTCGAAATCAATCAAGTCGCAATTCGTCACGATGATTTCCTAATCAAATGTCAAAATATCACAGCCATCCGTGCAGCGAGTCTCATTGTAATATTATAAAGTAGGCATTCTTGGACGATCGTGACTCTTTACCAAGATTGTTACATTGTTATGATCAGTGGAGTAATCGCTTCGACGCGTGCATCTTACCCCATCCACGTCAGTCAATGTTTATTTTAAACTTTTTATAGTCTCTGTCTCTGTTTTGAATGCGGTCTTTCTGAAAAGTAAGTTCAGCTCATAGACCGCTCAGTCGTGAATCGCTCAAGAGTAGATTTCATTGATAAAATGATCAAATAGTGAATGAAATCTCTACTTAGGCAACAATTGACGACTGAGCATTGAGAATTGTTCTGTAATACTACGGACCTCAAAGTACTTACTGTGATACCCGCCATACACTCTTTGAGGCTTTGAGAGGCTGCTGTGTCTTGGTCATATTTTAGCCTAAATTTTCAGGTTCAGTTAGAGTTGTGGTCACATCACAATGTTCGCTTAGATACGCGTAGATCATAAAGCTAGTGATGGTTATTTGCCTCATTGGCCTGACGCAGTGTAGTTTTAAGCGAAAACGCGAAACTTATGCCTATTTTAGGTCTATTCCGGTTTGATACCTCAAAACGATCCCGAGTTAGTTATTCATTTTATTGAATGAAATTTCTGGTTGATCCTTCAATCATTTTCTATTCCGGTTGGAGCTAGTTTTTAAATTTTACAATTTAAAAAGAAAAAATACTCATGTGCCCTTTTTAATAAACGCCTAGAGCTTTGGATTAGTTACTCCAAATTTGTCTTTGTTTGTCATTCGAATGTCGAACTCGATCGAAAAAGACAAAAGGTGGCTTAACAAGTCCAAAGCTACTCCGCGTTTATTAATAAGTAAGAATAAGAAAGTTTTTTTTCCTTTTCTTTTTCTTATTCTTTTCTTATTATTAAGTCTGTAAGTGTTTTTAATGTATGTACCAGGAAACCAGAAATATTGAGGAGGTAGTGAAATATAGAGTTACGAGTAGCACTATAACCGTTGAAATACCACCAAATTGACCAAAGCGGATCAAAGATTTGCGTTGACTTCCAAGTGTTGGCCTCTGAGACTCCGAGGTATACCTAAACAGGTTAAGAAGGACCCTGATGGTGATGCAAAACATGACTTCATTCCTAAACAATAAGGCATTTTACCTTCGCTTATGATCTCAGTTTACGTTCAAGAAACGATTAGCTAAACTTAAGTTGATAATAATAGTCTGGTTTAACCTGAACTTTGAGGTTATAAAACTATTGCATGAGTCTAAATCTTAAATAACCTTCACGTAGGTACATTTATTAAACTTTAACTTTTAGTTATCTAATTATTTCTCTATTGTAAAGTAATCTACGGTTATTTATTGTAAAATGCTTAATTTATTTTAAAGTAATCGCTACAAATAAGTCTGTAGATTGAGAACTTTGAGGTTATAAAACTATTGCATGAGTCTAAATCTTAAATAACCTTCACGTAGGTGCTTTTATTAAACTTTAACTTTTAGTTATCTAATTATTTCTCTATTGCAAAGTAATCTACGGTTATTTATCGTAAAATGCTTAATCTGTATATATAAAATTCAAAGTCCTGACTGACTGACTGACTGACTGACTGACTTATATATCAACGTACAGCCTAAACCGCTGGTCGTAGAGATTTGAAATTTGGAGAGTATATTCTTCGTAAAGTGTAGACGTCCACTAAGAAAGGGTTTTTCGCAATTCCACCCCTAAGGGGGTGAAACGGGGGTTTTACGTTTGTATGAAACTTTTTAGTCTGTGGATCGATTAATATGAAATTTAATGTGTATATTCTTCAGTTAAAATAAAAATAGACGTATGTCACGGTTTTCTGAAAATCATCTTCCATCAGGGTCTAAAGGAGCTTCAAAGTTTTATCTTTTGAAATCTATAGATCAACGCACAGCCTAAACCGCTGGTCGTAGAGATTTAAAATTTGGAGGGTATATTCTTCGTAAAGTGTAGATGTACACTAAGAAAGGGTTTTTCGAAATTCCACCCTTAAAGAGGTGAAACGGGGGTTTTACGTTTGTATGAAACTTTTTACTCTATGGGTCGATTAGTTTGAAATTTAGTATGTATACTCTTCAATTAAAATAAGAATTGACGTGTGTCACGGTTTTCTGAAAATCGTCTTCCATCAGGGTCAAAAGGATCGTCAAAGTGTTTTCTTTAAAATCCATAAATCAACGCAAAGCCTACACCGCTAGCCGTAGTTACATTAAATTTGGAGGATGTGTTCTTCGTAAAGTGTAGATGTCCGCTAAAAAATCGTTTTTTGAAATTCCGCCGCTGAGAAGATGAAATGGGGTGTAAACGTTTGTTTTATGTTAGCATGAAACTTTTTAATCTGTGGATCAATTAGTTTGAAATTTGGTGTGTATACTCTTCAGTAAAAATAAAAATAGGAGTGGGTCACGGTTTTCTGAAAATCACCTTCCATCAGGGTCAAACGGAGTCTCAAAGTTTATTCTATTGATATCTTGAAATCAACAAACAGCTTAAACTGCTGGTTGCAGAAGCTTCACCTGAGTTTCCTATACAAATTATTGTTTTGGAATAAATGAATTGCATGGAAAAAATTATTCGCGCTCGCTTTCGCGCGCGCTTTTGGAATATCTACTGTATTTTGTTTGTAATATAGCAAACGCGTTAATACCTACTGACTGACATGTAGTTCATGATTTAATTGCCACACGTGCTTTTTAAAACCAATACCTACAATCAAAAAATTTTTAGCGCTCGCTGTCACTCGCGCTTTTGATAGTTCTACTCTATTTTGTTTGTAATATAGCAAACGCGTTTAGATCTACTGACTGACATGTAGTGCAAGATTTAATTGCCACACGTGCTTTTTAAAACCAATACCTACAATCAAAAAATTTTTAGCGCTCGCTGTCACTCGCGCTTTTGATAGTTCTACTCTATTTTGTTTGTAATATAGCAAACGCGTTTAGATCTACTGACTGACATGTAGTGCATGATTTAATTGCCACACGTGCTATTTGAAAACCAATACCTACAATCAAAAAATTTTTCGCGCTCGCTTTCGCTCGCGCTTTTGGTAGTTCAACTGTGTTTTATTTGTAATGTAGCAAACGCGTCTATACCTACTGACTGACATGTAGTTCATGATTTTATTGCCACACGTATTTTTTAAAAACCAATACTTACAATCAAAAATTTTGTCGCGCTTGCTCTCGCTCGCGCTTTAGGTTGTTCTGATGCATTATCTTGTAATATAGCAAACGCGTCTATATCCACCGACTGAAATGTAGTTCATGATTTAATTGCCACACGTGTTTTTTGAAAACCAATACCTACAATAAAAAATTTTTCGCGCTCGTTATCGCTCGCGCTTTTGATAGTACTACTCTATTTTGTTTGTAATATAGCAAACGCGTTTACATCTACTGACTGACATGTAGTCCATGATTTAATTCCCACACGTGCTATTTGAAAACCAATACCTACAATCAAAAAATTTTTCGCGCTCGCTCTCGCTCGCGCTTTTGGTACTTCAACTGTGTTTTGTTTGTAATATAGCAAACGCGTCTATACCTACTGACGGACATGTAGTTTATGATTTAATTGCCACACTTGTTTTTTGAAAACCAATACCTACAATCAAAAATTTTTTCGCGCTTGCTCTCGCTCGCGCTTTTGATAGTACTACTCTATTTTGTTTGTAATATAGCAAACGCGTTTACATCTACTGACTGGCATGTAGTCCATGATTTAATTCCCACACGTGCTATTTGAAAACCAATACCTACAATCAAAAAATTTTTCGCGCTCGCTATCGCTCGCGCTTTTGGTACTTCAACTGTGTTTTGTTTGTAATATAGCAAACGCGTCTATACCTACTGACTGACATGTAGTTCATGATTTAATTGCCACACGTGTTTTTTGAAAACCAATACCTACAATCAAAAAATTTTTCGCGCTTGCTCTCGCTCGCGCTTTAGATTTTTCTAATGCATTATGTTTGTAATATTGCAAACGCGTTTACATCTACTGACTGACATGTAGTCCATGATTTAATTCCCACACGTGCTATTTGAAAACCAATACCTACAATCAAAAAATTTCTCGCGCTCGCTGTCGCTCGCGCTTTTGGTAGTACTACTGTGTTTTGTTTGTATTATAGCAAACGCGTCTATACCTACTGACTGACATGTAGTTCATGATTTAATTGCCACACTTGTTTTTTGAAAACCAATACCTACAATCAAAAATTTTTTCGCGCTTGCTCTCGCTTGCGCTTTAGGTTGTTCTAATGCATTATGTTTGTAATATAGGAAATGCGTCTATATCTACTGACGGACATGTAGTTCATGATTTAATTGCCACACGTGCTTTTTGAAAACCAATACCTACAATAAAAATGTTTGCTCTGTTTGCTGAACCATGAGCGGCGCACTTGTGAAGCTATACATAAAGAAATAATACCTTTTTGTAGGTGTAGCTGCATTTTTCGTTAGAATGAAAAAAGGGTCAATCACTATAAGTTTCTGTTATCCTGATTCAAAGCTCAGCTAGCTTTGTTTATTTTTCACTAGAATTACGCGGGCGAAGCCGCGGGCAAAAGCTAGTTTATTTTAAAGTAATCGCTACAAATAAATCTGTTGATTGAACCTTGAATCGCAACCTTGATAAGCTTTTAAATTGTTTATCTGTAGATTTTTAGTTTATTTTGGGCACTAATACACTAATTAAATATACAATAGAGGTAGTCAATAGTCAGTATTTTACGTTATTAAGTTATTAGATACACACGATATTACCTATAATAATTAGTGTCCTAGTATCCATCCCGCTCCCCTCAAAACTATTTTTGGAAGTAGTTATCTAATTTTCTATGCGTTAGATTTAAAAAATCTAGAAAGTTAATTAATTAAGTATGCACAATAATTTTAATTACCTATATCACTACGTTTATAACATAATAAAATTATTATTAAGTCATGAGTGGAATTTAAACAGTACTTAAAAACTAAAAATGCATCAGTCTAAATAACAAAATAACAAAACTACAATGAACTGCAATGAAATCATAAATCTATCTCGTTTGAATACCCCTGCATTCACTTTTCGCTCAAATGAAATCTGTCACTTTTTATCTATAACGTGAGGACGTGAGTACACCATTATATTCTTTTCAAGTCTCCCAAACATCATGGTGTTATGGTGTCTTATGTCTACTCTTATGTTGATACACAATCTTGTGCAATAAACGCCTCCGTTCTTACGTGACCTTATCATCAAGTTAATCAGAGATAGTGGGTTGCTAATGTAAACTCCATTAAATTTTCTAGGTCTGCGGTAAACTCAGTTCTTTTGTTTTTTGAGTAAGTTATAACATGAACTGAAATTAACGTAGATTGTATGGCTTATGTATTGTGTGCTGTAAATCAGGATGCAAATTTATTTAGGGCAACATATTTATATATGTGGCAACTGCGCTGTGTCAAAACTTGAAAAAAAAACTTAACCAAAACATTTCACAATTAAGTTAAGCATAACCAAGCCGCGGGGTGATAGATGCAGGAGGTGAGCAGCCGTTCAAGGTGGCGCTGCCTGGGGGAGGCCTATGTTCAGCAGGGACGTCTTTGACCTGTTGTTGTGAAGAGGTTATCACAGAATAAACAATAGTACAACTAACGTAATCAACCATTTTATTCTTACACGTTCTCGATCGTGCCTACCTACGGACGTGCAAATGGGTATAATAATACACAACTTCTGCATTATATTATAGTGTCACTTATTTCTATATTTTTTTCTTCATCAAATTGCATAGAGAATTCTGAAAATCAATGTGAATGAATAACTTAAGTAGGTATAAATATGATAATTTTATTGTTTTAGTAATCTATGTGTCTATAGCTAAGCACAGATATTAACATAGTATTTGCTAAAGTCAACATCTAGGGCTTGTTACCTATTGCCTATTATTTTTGATTAAGTATAGGGATATTAGTTCCATAATAATAATAATAAATAAATAACGCCCAACGATCACATACATAGATCCTGGACCCTAACTAGGATTCCCTGTATCTAGGGACCCAGGAACTACGAGGACCATGGTCCCACAACGCCCAGACACAGAACAAGTATTTGCGTTTTTTTTTTTCGGGCATAAATACTTGTCCTGTCGCGGGAATAGAACCCGGCTAGGTCAGCTCATAACCCGGAGGTGGCGGGTTATGAGCCGACCTGCTCAACCACCACACCACGGAGGCTGTCACATAAAATATATATATATAGCTAATAATGTGTGAGTCCACGTTATGCGACTATTTACTGAATCAAAGCGTAGTAGCGAAGGTTGAACCAACCACTTTCTATCAGCACCATGGCTATGGGAAACCGCGTCTGGGTTTATGTCTTGCTACTTTCTATTAAGATGGTAAAATTACGCCAATGATGGCTTTTTAAATGAGTTAAAAGATATATTATTATGTATTTAATGACTCGTGGTACTAGTGATATGACCGCAATTTCATGAAATTGTTTAGTATTCTGTGATTTTATCAGAAGCATAATCCGGATAAAATATGGATTACTTAAAATAGCTAAAAAGAAGGTTAATGCGCCAAACAGACGATCTGGACCAACCACCGACCAAGGTCATATTTGTTTTACCTTGGTCGGGTTGGTGTAAAATCCGACCGTGTGGATGGTGGTTGGCGACCGAATGAAGACACCAACCACCATGCACACGGTCGGATTTTACACCAACCCGACCAAGGTGAGACAAATATGACCTTGGTCGGTGGTTGGTCCAGATTGTCTAAATGGGCTTTAAGAGCTAAACCATGTTAAAAAAATCAACGTATCCATCGTGACGTTTTTGATTGTGGCTTTAACCCCGGACGAAAATAGAGGAGCGTTATTAGTTTTACCTGCGTAACTTTGGTGTCACAACTGCCAGAGCAATCCGAGCTTTTTACGTAATTTACATCGGTAATTTACTACATTCACATGAAAATACAATACTTACATATTTATGTGTGTACGTTTACGATTAAAAAAAAAGCGGTTGAACGGACGAATGACTTACCTACTACCAAAAATATCCAACTCTCAGAGTTTTATACCAAACTTATTACCATGGTATTGAATGTCTGCACTTATTACAATAATTATGATCATATTCCCCGACCGAACCCATCCGAACCCAATCCGATCCGCGGGGGTTATCACAAAACTTTGTCGGCAATGCAACAGAAGAAATGTCATTCCAAATTTGAAAATTTTCACAGTAACTATGCAATCCATACATTTTTCTGTTTCTATCAGTTGCAATCAAGTTACATGAGCCTAGCCGATCTAATCGGCAAAATGTTGCTGACCTTCTGTATTAACATAATCACCGCAATTGCATTCCTCATCGTGCAATGCTGCTTCCCGATGCAATTAATCGTGCTGAGATATTTCAATGAGACTTACAGTGGTATTCATAAACAAAGGTTGAACAAACCCCGAAAATCGATCATTCCACTTTTACCTAGAGATTAAATGCGTAATCATTCTTCTTTCACTTTCATAAACAATCACTGGAGAAACCCTTAACGGAACTGCATTTTAATTAAATACTCTACGATTTCAATCAAGTTGTCTTTGAAAATTCTGCCGAGTGTCATTTTGACGGGACTTTTGAACTATCAAAAGTCGCGCCAAAAGTCTCCCGTCACTCACTCACAAAAAAATTAAAAGGTCTTTGAAGAAAATCCGACAATGGCGGTTGTGAATTTTGAATTTATTTTAATCGTCATTTCATTTGTCAATCAGCTGTATCCGAGGGTAACAATTAGCGTTATACTTGGAATAAAACTTATTCTACTTTGGTAAAATCCAGCCTTATTATGTTTTTTGTAGGTACTTACTACAAAAAACTTACTAATATCTGCAAACATCAACATAATATATACAACACAATGATTGAAAGACAGCTGTTTGTGAATACGATTGCAAAACAATACTCCATTATAAGTTATATCATAATATTTTATATGGACGATGAAACAAATGTGATACGTTACAGTTACAGTTTGCATTTAGATTATCAGAATATACCACTGTAAGTACACCTTTTCTAACACTCAACTGCACTTTGTTTTTTCCAAAAATATTTTACTTGTGAATGAATGACTGGTGGCGACCGTCACAATGATGCCACTGCAACTCAGTGGACTTCGCTAGTTATTTGGTCATAACTTCGTCAGTTTTTGTCAAAGAACAAAAATGTTTGCACTGTATGTTAAGGATTTTTTAGCTCTATAAATCTGCATTCACAACTAAAAATCTTCCGGATCCTCATCGTGACCAATATCCATTGATTTCTTATAATACTAAATAACATGCTGAATTAGCTGAATTGAAACTATTTTTGCATGCCATTAGCCTGTCCAGCATACAAGTGTTATTTGAAGTGACCAATATGAACAACGATCATCATTTTAAACTGTTATTTGAGACAGCAAATAGAGGGCTTACCATTACTACATACTATAGTATGTTGTCAGATTACAACAATTAAAATTACAGATGGCAGAATTGATTAAGTTAATACTCTCCTTTTCTTTCTTTATGCAAATAAATCAGGACGTTTTAAATATTATTTTGTAAAATTTATAACGTAGCCGTATACGGCTGGTGTTATAATTACACGTATAATAACAACTTTTTTCAAAACACTGTGTGATACTAATTGATGTAGACCTACTCGTATTATGTATCTACTACGTTTTTTGTCAATTTGTAATTAAGGTCACACGCTAGTTATGACTTATGAGGTCGTACTGATGATATTTTAGTATTCATTTGGTTTTTGTTTCACTAAATTATTGTCAGAAGAGCTTAAAATTAAAACAATGTACCTAACAAGCCCGTTGTGATATGACTCATATAACAAAAAGTATGTTATGTTATATTTTATTAACTCTTCAAATATTGTATCACACTATGAAAATGTCCAGCTTTTTCATAGTTTGTACAGAAACATAATTATTTATTTCTACGTCCACACATATTTTTACTTACTACCAAATCCAACTGAATAGTAAATCCAAGATACAAGTAACAGCTATTTAAAGGCCAATTGCAGTTTTAGGCCAGGGTCACACGAACGAAATTATACAATGTTTATTTCTCGTATTAGCATAGTAGATAGAAGAGTTATGAGAGCGTATTGGCTAATGTGAAAAGTTGTTCGCAATAAATGATCTTAAGTACATAGTTGACATTTGATCAAGTGCCATCTTAACATAGTTACTGTAGGTATTATATTATCTGTGACATTGTAAAAGATGCAGAGTAACGCCAGTGTATACTACTGTTATTGTTTAGTCATTTTTACGTAAATCATTGAAGTAAGGCGCATTTTACAGTCACACTACAAAAGTACAATTAAATAAATAAATAAATAATGCTCAACGATCACATACATAGATCCTGGACCCTAACTAGGATTCCCTGTATCTAGGGACCCAGGAACTACGAGGACCATGGTCCCACAACACCCAGACACAGAACAAGTATTTGCGCTTTTTTTTTTCGGGCACAAATACTTGTCTTGTTGCGGGAATCGAACCCGCCACCTCCGTGTTATGAGCCGACCTGCTCAACCACCACACCACGGAGGCTGTCTTTGTATGAAAAAATGCTACTGCGCAGCTAACTTCAGAGTGATAAAGTTTCGTTTACACGTCATTTGTTTTTTCATGGTTTACTTGTAGTGGTAATTGGCTTCATGCCAACTGGCTATCCTCTATCAATAGCGTTGCATCAATAGTAGGTATCATAAAGGCAGGCCCCATAGCTCTTAGAACTGACAGGAGTGGCGACCACGAACTGCTGGAAGACGTAGCGTAGGTCGGCTCCCACTAGATGGAGCGACGACCTGGTGAAAACCGTGGGAGTCGATGGATGTAAGTAGGTTAATTCTCAAACAGTTTTCTTCATGAAAAAGACATAAACGCGTCGTCTTAAAATGTTTCATGTTTTTAATTTCCGTTTTTTTTTTGACACCGAAACGGATGAACCGTTTTAGACGAAATTTTACATGTCTAAGATTTCAATTATTAGACCAACTGGGATCACAAGCACACATTAAATATGAAATCAGATACAAAATAAATTTCAAAAAAAGAGATTGAGCACCGTCCTATAATAAATAAACACCCTAATAGTTAAAGCATTCCAAGTAGGTTGACGTTATTCAGCTTTACCAACACTATCTATCTCACTTTTCCAAAGTATCATTTATATTCTTGTTCGTATCATTTGCTTCTGCAACTAAACTCTGGGTACATTAACGTCTGTTGTAACATCGAGTAATGAAAGTGAATGAGCTCCGAGCCTTCACACGGGAAACAAAACTGTTAATTGTCATTGGTTAACGACCATGCGCTTTGATTGTGTAGGCTCACGTGCGTGGGCGCACTTTGTGTAATAATAAGAAGGTATATGTTATGTAAAGTTAGTAGGTTCGTGTGTGTCCAAATTTAGCGTAAACACATAAAAGTTCATCATCATTAACAGCCTGAAGATGTTTACTACTGAACATAGGCCTCCCCAGCGCCACTTTGAATGGCTGCTCGCCTCCTGCATCCATCAGCTCCCCGTGGTTTTCACTAGATCGTTGGTCCACCTAGTGTCTGTCTACGAGCGATGTGGCCTGCCCATTGCCCTTGCAACTTGCTATCCTACCACCTATATCGGTCACTTTATTTCTCCTGCGGATTTCCTCATTTCGGATCTTATCAAAAGTAACGCTTAAATAAATATTTTAGTTAGTGATATCGTCTTTAACCTAATTCGTTTTTAACTTTCCACTACTGAACGCGTGAAAAGATCAAAAAGTGTAGGCCGTAATCCACCTCACTGACCATTGTAAGTGCGACTGCAAGTTCCGCATATAATTTGAAAAGTTATTGATGCAGGGCAGAGTGGAATTCGAACCTAAGAGCTTCGATTTGAAAGTCGCACTGGTATACCACTGAGCCATACGAGCTCTACTGATAAACTGCATCTTAATGGGTAAAATAGATGATCGGAACCGACCACCGTAACCTTGGTCGGTGGTTGGTCCCGATCGTCTGTTTTGCTCATCATTCACCTCGAAAAAGGCATGACTTTTGCACAAATGACTAGGAAACTGCGCTGGTTCTCACATTACTTATTATAATGCTCAAGCATATTGTTCAATTTAAAACGCAGCTAGTAACTAGTAGTAAGCACAAAGTAAATACATATTAACTGGATTCTTGCTGTGTAGAAAGTGCATACCAACAAAACAAAAGTTTTACCTGGCACTTAGTAGCCAAAGAAAGGTAATTTGTTACAGAGAGAGTGGTAAACACAAGTGACAATGACATCCTTGTACATTTGTAACAGCATTGTAATGCCTCATATAACATAGTATTTATGTCACGTTTCGTATGTTACACTCGTTTACATAGAAATTTGAACTGTATATTCCCAAATATAGAGTTAAAAATAAACTGAAAGTTGGTAGCTATGGGATGCTTTGTAATGTAGTGGTAAAAACCATTTCATTGATTCGGAAAGTTGAATGAAAGTGCTCTATAGAACGTTTTTTGTCATTGTCAAGTTCATCTGCCTGAATTCAAGATCAATAGTAAGTAGGTAAGGTAACGTAGGCCTGAGAACTATGCTCAGTCGTCGATTGATGCTCGAATAGAGATTTCTTAACTATTTGATCATTTTGTGATTAAATTCTCCTTTTGAGCAGAGATTCAGTATGAAATGTACCTAATTATTCACGACTTAAGGTAGATCTGTAATACGGGCCGTAGGCAGTTAATCCTATTTCTGTGGAGCTAACAATGATTGTTTACTTACACGCCCTTTCAATTTTTACGGCTATCTAAAGTTTGGCAGTATTTTGGTTAAAACTAACTAATTGTGCCCTAGGATTTCACTATGTGGACACAACAGTTGCAACAGTGGCTAAATTCTCTGAGCAATTAACGATAATTATATTATTTTGATTGCGACTTAAAATGGTAGAATCTACAGATTCGTAATATTACCATGCATTTGTTTTAGGAACAGATTGCTACAGGCTTGCGTTATATAGGCTTCAAATCTACGATTTGCATTACGTGACTGTGATATGCCTTCGAGGATAACAGCAAATACCAAGTGAACCACATCACAGATAATATAAATACCCACGGTAACATTCTAGGTACAGTATATATGTCACCGTCTTTTTGTAAAAACCGTTTATTTATAACGAATATAAAACCGTTTATTGATAAACTGTCGATTTATTGCAAACTGACAGATTGTCTTAGAATAAAACGGATAATTTTTTTGATTGTTTATAAATAGTCGGTGCCCAGCGGTAATGTTAAAAAAACGGGTTTTAATAGCGTTTAATTGTGAACAAACCCGTATTATGCAACAAATTTTTGCTGTAATTTATTGTTTTTTAGAATCGCTAGTGGCTACTGGCTAACCAGTAGTTTACGACGACGAGCGAAGCGAGGAGGAGTATTAGGTTAGTTTTGACCACACTAAAAGTAACTATTACAATAAAACGAATTGATGCCGATTAATTGTAAATAACCGAAAAATCGGCCGTATTATTGTGAGACACATTGCCCGTTTACAATAAATCGTCAGTTTATAAATAACCGCGTTTTTTATAAACAAACGGTTACAAAAAGACTGTGACATAAACAGGATTGTTAAGGCATAACCCAGATTGCATGTAAATATTTTACGATACCCGATAGCAAGTACCTACAGTAATTATTCTAATTAATTCGGATCAGGGGTATCTACTGCTACCTAGTATTATCATATATTCTGTGGTATTGCATATAGAGCACACAATTCACAACACAGTCACCTATGGTCATGGACACAGCAAAGAGAATGTGTAGTCGCGGTCGCGACTGTTGTACATAATGAACTTAGTATATATAAATAAGTACATGCTGTAGTGCAAGACTGTTAAACTACTCGTTATAATAATTAACATATACTCACTGAGCTTAAAACAGGGATGGTACGTGGATACTACTTAGATTTGTAAGAAAATACGCAAACATTAAAGGTAGCTTTATGGCTCTGGCTATGGGCGTGTTTAATATAAGACGTTAGTAACGTTAACTCCAATAACATGGAGTAGAGGAGGAATAGCTATTTAGTGTTTTGTTTCTTTCTATTGACTTTGAAATGGACAAAGATAAAATACTGAGAATGTTGCATTGCATTGCACTGGTGCAGTATATATTAGGTAGGTTTTATTTATGTTTAAGTCCTTAGTTATAAAATGTATTTATAGATATCAGCAATCGAAGCTAAAATAAAATATTAAAGTAATCTGGCTCAATGATTGCCAATTTAGATATCTGAATATATTATCCCGAAATGATCTTAAATATAAATACAAAAGATACAGATATAGAACTTGTTTATCATGTTACGTTACAAGTACATAAAAGTGTCACTTTTAACTTAATTTAGGGTTAAATTACAAATTAATGTTTAACGAGGCCAAGGAACCGCTTATAGGTACCTACATTAATTAATTTAATTGCTTAAAACATTTCAAAGTAGAACAGATTTCTTTATAAAAATTAAGTTCCTAATCATCGGGGCAGCCCTAGTTACGAGTTAATTGGTCCGATCTTATGACCCGGACAATTCAGATGTCATTAGGTTTACTTTGAATGTGAGCGTTGGTACTTATATACTAGAATGACCACACGATAAGATAAATATAATGTCACATATCATGGGATATGTCGTAGTGGGTGGATCCAATAACACTTAATCGTAACATATTCCGCATAACTTTACAATAAAGGTTCTATTCCTATTTATTATAATATTTAAAGGCCACCTTGTATTTGCATTAACGATCAAAAAACTGGTTGGAATTTTTTCGAGACTGTTGTTCGATATAGTGTTACGTAATACTGTGGAACATTGAATATTAAACTCATTTAAAAGGCATTAAGAGCATATCTGCCTGTTTATTTAAACACGCGACGCGTAAGGATTCAGTTTAGTCAGGCGCGGACTGTGTTGTTGATAGGTCGGAATACGTTTGAGTAAGATGGTTAGTGAAACAGTGAACGCAAGTGATGCAGAGACTAAAGTGGAAGTGGAGACTAAAGTGAATGCAGATAATAAAGTGGACAGTAATAAAAGTGAATGGTCATGCTGGAATTGTTTATCAAATGCAGCGGCTGAAACTGCAGCAGATACAGAGCCGGCTACCCTCCCCAAAATACGGCGGGAAAATAGACAAAAATACAAATTGTATTCGTTTGTGGCATCATACATATCAAAACCTAAAACTATCCCGTTAGCCCAAAAAGTGAGTGAAAACTATGCAATAGGCAAAAAGGTAGAACAAAGGTTAACCGAAAGAGCGGCGCAAACAAATATTTCTCAAATTGAAAAAATTAAGAAGAACGAGACTGCTGCTGATAAACTAGAAAGTTCGATAGAATCTGAAGAAGATGCAAAAAAACCTGAAATAACTGAAAGCAGTAAAAACACACCAGAAGATAAAGAAAAGAAAATTCAAGATTACATTAAAGAATACAATCTATTTGAAGCTTATAAATCAATTAGACGCAAAACTCCAACACCAAATAGCACATTACAGAGAACCAAGGATAATACTACACTGGATGATAGTGATATAAGCAATAGTGGAATAAATGCCTCACTAGGAAGTACTGAGTCTCCAAATTATAAGAAACTAGAAATCGTACAACCAAAAGTTACAATTCGTAAAGTTTATGAAAGTCCTAGTATAAGTATTACGTCTAACACATATATAACTAAAAGCCAAGAAAACATTGATGCTGTTGATGGCAGCCAATCTCAAACATCGAGTGTAGGTAAGGAAGAAAGACGTGAATCAATTTCAAGCCTCCCTCGAAGGCCTAGTTTAATTAAACAAGATAAGATTATACCTAATTTAGTTTTTCAAGCGTCAATTCCAAAAGCTGCAGGAATTTCAAGCAGCTTATCTAATAAATCCCATCCTTCCAAAACATCTATAAACGATCTTACAAAAACCCAACATTTTGTCTGTAAGTCCTTAAAAATAGAAGAGATAAATAAAGGCAAGGGATCTAGAAGCCCAGTTTTAGGCATGCCATTAGTTTCACCAAAAAGGTATACACCCACACACTCCACCGATAACATAGTGCATAAAGTTCAAATCGAGACATCTACCCCAAAGCTTGAAAGAAATGTAGACAGTGCGTGGAAATCTAGTCAAGACTCTAGCTCAATCAAAAATTTGAGCAAAAATCAAGACGATATAGATAAAATTATAGAGGGACTACAAAATATTTCTTTAGAGACCAAAGAAGAACCGACACGTGACAAAGTAGAAAATGCCAGTTCAAATGGATCAGAATCTGGTTATTCGGGATCGTCGACAAGAGATTTACATGATGCAGATGCTTTTAGTAAGAAAATAGTTTCAAACAGACGTAGCATCGAATCAGGCAATGAAACTGAAAGCCCACAACTATCACAAGGAAGCCCACGGCCAAAGTTCAAATCGTCCTTGCCAGTGTTAGTGTCAAGGTATAAAGATATTTCGGCATCAACAAAATCCTTAGTCGCTGGGTCTAATCCTGAAGTTAACAAACCTGTGAAAAAGCTACGATGGAGTACTCTAGACTTGCCTCATACATCGACTGGTATGAAAATGTATTGTATTAAGCTACAACTTAAACTTTCTGGGTGATTTTTCTTATCTGGAGTGGATCTATCTATGCCTGCAAAACTAAACTACCTATATTACTTACCTACTTATCTAATTACAGCTAAATGCTACGCTTATTAATTTGTTTCTGTACGTTAAATGTACCTACATAGTTATTATTGTTTCAATTTTTAAATCTACCAAATCTATTATTATAATACTGTTTCATTACATTTTTCCTGCTACCAGCTTTAGTTGTAGTCTCACTAGTCTCTTACTCAGACATACTGTGTGATGTGACACACACGAACTTTTCTAATACATTACTGTCCATTTAATCATTGACTTCTCGAATACGTTTTGCATTGTATTTTATGCTGTATCTCAAATTTTATCGCTAATTCAACAGGAAACAACTGTACTTACTATATAGCATAATACAACGATAACATGTGGATTTTATGTGAATTAAAACAAAGTAGCGTTGTTGACGCATTATACGTGTCGTGTTTTGTGCTGTGTGGTTTTGGCAAGTTAATCCATGGGTGCCTTAGTTAATAATAAATCGAGGTCAAAATACATATCATTTGAAAATCAAAGTGATACGGTCGTGGGACCGAATTCTTCTTCTTACTTCCCAGCTCTCAATACTAGCAGTAATATGTCAGGATGTGAAAAATTTTGGCGGTGCTTATGTTGTAAGCCACGTCTCGATGACGCCGTTGCCACAGCAGAAGAAACCTCTACTACATCGCTGGTGCGTGCTTCAAGAAAAAGTTATACGGTCAATAGAGAGTCATCAAGTCCTCAGCACGAAAAACAAGATAAATTGCCAAAATTGATTATTTCGAGACCAAACGATGAATTTTTACCACCAGTGGCTCCTTCAGTAACAAGAAGCATTGATGATGATTTGGCGATATCTACAACAAAACTTTTATTGGCTACTGAAATGGAAGCAAGTTCTAAAAGCTTGAGCCCTCCAATAACATTTAAAAATAAATCCCGTTCTTTAGAATCGTTGAAAGAGACAGACAGTGATCGTGGAAATACGTTAAAATCTGGTGAGAAGATATCCTTCCTCCGCGAGGTCCTATCGTGTAGAGACTCGTTCTTGAAGTCTTTGGAATGGTGTGATAATTCATTGACCCGAGGGAAACGTTATCGAACCGTTACAAAAGATGATTGGATTGAGTTGAGAGGGGACGGTATCAAACAACATTTTGGCGCACTTTCTTTCCTATACACTGTTTCAACTGTTTCTAATTTAAAACATATTAACTCACCAACTCTATTATTACTTAAATTATCATCACTCTGAAATAAGTTGCATGTACTAAAATATAAACTGGTCAATATTACTCGCATCCGTAATTCAATAATAATGAAATATTTTGGTTTGATAGTTCTTTGTATTGCATCTCAACTTAAATTATAAGTATTCATCATCATCATCAACATCCTAAAGACGCCCACTGCTGAACATAGGCCTTCCCGAGTGAGCGCCACTTTGAGCAGCTGCTCGACTCCAGCATCCACCGGCTCTCTGCGGCTTTAACCAGATCGTCGCACGTCGATCCACCTTAGTGAGGGGCCGGCTTTCGATGGTCTTCCAGTCCATGGTCGCAGCTCTAGAACCTTTCTTCCCCATCGGCTGTATTATGTATTGTTAAACTATAATTCAAGTCAGTGAGTTAACATTTTTTCCCTTGTTACAGATGAAGTTTACACGGACTCCCTGTCTGGTTATGCAACATTGCCAGCAAGGTCACACTCGCCTCTTCCACATGAAAGAGATATGGACCGAGATAGATTTTCACATAAGGTATGTCGCAGATTTTATCTCATTTTATTCACTAATTAGTGAACGTTGTCTGTTTGTTTGCTTGGCTTTTACTTCAAAACGGCTGATCAGATTTAGATGAAATTTTGCGTACAGGCTGCTTATATTACTCGGTTAAATATAGGTTAGGTAGGTACATTTTATATCAGATAAATCAGTTCCCACAGGCAAACGGATAAGTGGCGGATGATCCTGTGGGATTGGATGGCCTTTAGTTTATATAATGCAACTAAATGAAAATGAAATGAAAAAGCGGTCAAAAGTGGCCATGCGTTGAAATATTAAGTTGGTCATTAAGTGGTGAAGTTCAATTTAGAATACCTATCAATTTGTATTTAATGTTATGACATATTCTTCATAATCATCGTTAGTTTATAGTCGTTTTGTGAACAATAGAGTGTAGACTACTGTGTGTTTATTAATTTAAAAGGTAAATTAAGATATTCAGTGCACAGTGGAGTGGAGACATAATAGGTAAAATGTTGAGTAAAACTATACTAAATGAAGCATTAAAAGTTTATTCAGATTATGTTCACAAATAATTATTGCTTCCATAGTGTACAGAGATGGTGTAAGGTGGTGATTACGGAGTCAGTCAGGTGCAGCACATTGTATTTCATTAGTTACTTATGTTTCTGTATTTTTGTTTATCTGTTCCTATAAGCAAACATTATATGTTGTTGTTCTTTTACGCTTGTCATTTCTGCTGAGATCAACTTCTTTAGTTTGGGCACTAAATTCACTACGGTTTGGGTCATAGTTATGAGCCAAGCTTAAAAGTTAAAGTGCAATACCTAACTAACAGTACTGTAAACATAAATTACCTATTTACATTGTCTCTGGATTGTTGCCCATTGTGATGTATTATGTTTCTTGCGACACGCACTGTGAACAACGGGGCTTTGTAAATGACTCGTATCTAAAGCAACACTAAGTAAATGAAAACAAAACTAAATAACTGGGTTTCATGGACCAATAAACAGAATATATTTAATACAATTTAGCTCATATGTGAGCAGTACTTAGCGGAATTTGTAAACACACCACCTCTATCTAACATCGATTTTATAACATTGTTTTTGAAATAAGGAATTATAAACAAAATTGCAAAGTTATCAACGAAGACTAATGTGTATTAGAATAATTAGAAAACACCAAAAAGGTTCTGCTGTTATCTTAGGTATATTTTGTGGGTACATGTTGGTCATTACATATGATACTTAATGTATTTTTTATTTGCTTGAATCAGAAAGTTAGCCTTTGACTTAGACTAGCGGTTTTGTCGAACAAATCGTGTTCTCGTGGATTTACATGTGAAATGCTACGCTAAGCACGTTGAGTTGTTGACCAACTTTGACATTCTTGGCGATTAGTATTGGCAATGGTTCGCAAACTTCCTCTATTGCTCTAGAAAAAATACCACGACCTGCGCAACAACCGTGCACTGTGTTGGTCTTACATTTACTTTGTCAACATCTTCTAATAACATTATAACTGTTATTGATATGAACTTTGAACGAATTTAAAATAGTCTGTTATTCAATAACAGACTATTTTAAAATCGTTCAAAGTTCGAACTAATTAGATATAGAAGCTGCGAACAAGAAGATTTTTTAAATTAAAATGTATTTTAAGTACTTAGGACTGATTTACTTTAGGATGTTATTCCAGTAATATGTTTATCAGCATGTCATTATGTCAGGTAAGGTAATTCATGTTTTGATCAAGATCATTATTAGCTGTAAGTATACTGCTGATTATAGAATAGACCTCATCCAACGCCAATTTGAACGGCTACTTGCCTCTTGCATCCAAAGCTTGAACCCAACGAATCTCCGCGCTTTGTCGTGTCTATCAAATTATAACGCTGTCACGGAAATTAGATGTTGAAATTTTTCCGTAACTGGACTATGGAGCTTTTGGGTAGATTTTATAGTCATACGGAATTGCAACACTTATCCCTTATATGTGTGGCAGTGGGCAGATAAAACGATATTACTCAATGCCATATGCGGTCGAGTCGTCAAGAGCTGGTTCAGTTCACATATACATGCCGCTATGGTACCTACGTACCTTATTTTATTAAACTGCATTGGACATTGCTCTATTTTTACTAATAGCATGGGGTCCCATCAGGCACAAACGACGAAAAAGCCCGAACTTGAAAAAAATTTAGTAATCGTGTCTACAGAGTTACTAGGTGTCCAGTGTATTCATTTGGCCCAATACTTCGCCAACACGTAATAAATTGAATGTCGCTTGATAATCTTGCGTTATGCAGAAATAAAATAATTATTAATATTCCGTTGTATGGGATGAGGCATCTGTAATGTAGGTATTATATTATTTGGGCTAAATTAAGATTTTAATGAAAAACATTTTGTTTATATAAATGTTAAAATGTAATGAGTGCGGTCATTTAGACTCGTAAATTACCATTTCCTAAAAAGATAACAACTCATTAGTCCATTACCCGCTATAACGACTTACTAAATGAAAATAGCTCTTAAAATAAACCTGTTCTGCTAATGATTGATTTTCTTATCATAGGAACCCTATCCAATAGTCCACATTTTGAAATGACGTTTTACGGAAAATTCAAATGATGATAATTTCAACAGATTTATGTTGCTTAGAATGTCTAGGTAAATATGAATGTCACCTTTTCAAAATACCCAATAAAAATCCAAGGCATAATAATATACCGGCCATTGGAAGGTAACAAAATCAAAAATGTGACCTTCAGTCGTCGCTATGATCAATATAAATGTCGCTATGAATAATATAAAATGTTCAAGAAAGATTTTAGAAAAATGGCTAATATATTTAACATTCTGCATCAGATGTTTCTAAGAACAAAAAAATCGTCGTTGCAAAATGTTCGTATCTGCTTAACGTAGGTACCTAATTCGATTGGATTGACATTGTAACAAAACAAATTCCATAACACAGTAGTTTTATTTAGTAGTATTTATTTATTAAGTAACAAGGAACAAAGTTATAATGAGACCTCAATAATAAAACATAAAAAATATAACAATTCTCATAATCTTCGAGGAAGCCCCACTGTGTAGACATTCCAAGATTTCCAAGGACTTTGGTCAATCCTAAACTCGTCTTACCTGTTAGGTTTTTCAATGCTGTATTAACTCCGGTTAAAACACGAAGGCACCATGCAAAAACATAAAAATGATTACAACGACGTATTAAAAATAACTTTGTAGATCTATAATAAGTAATAATAAATTCTTTATTTAAAGATACCGTGCTCCGCTTAATACTTATACTTACACTTAACATTTTTGTTGGGTATCTGCTGCCGAACTAGACTCATCGTCTGTGTTTCAGCGTACAGTGCCCTCCCTCAAGAAGTTGATACATAACTAGCCTTATTATTATAGATATAGGTACAGTTTACTTAATTACGTTATGGTAGAAACAAAGAAGAATATAAAATAATGTGAGTAGGTAAACAAAGTAGGCATAAAATAAAAACGATATAACACTAAATAACATTTTGGTATAAGATGCTTGGCTATTGTTCCTCTCTGTGTGTATGGTGAGTATGAATGTTTGAGAGATCTATTATTTATTTTGTGTAGTAACAATAACAGAACTTATATTCATATTTAGGTTTCCGTGTTGTTATTTAATCAGACGGATAATTTAAAAATAAATTATTACTTCAAGCTAACATCTCAACCCACTCATAAAACTAACAAAGTTATGGTCTGTAAATTATAAAAACCTTACCTATACTAATTTAATAACTTGATTGACTATAAATTAGTGTAAATTCTCATAACTTTAAACAAGTTTCTGTGACTACTAAGGGAGTATTAAGTATAAAAGGTAGATGAGGTCATTTGGATTTTATTTACTTAACTCATCGTTATTATCTACTCTGAATAAATAAAAATCCTCTAATTTATTTGATACTAAGAACACTTATACAATTTAATCGACACCCCCAATATATGTTAATAATAATGGATAAAGATAATGGATGTAGTATTATAGCTCTTCTGAACTACAGGTTGTGGGTTCAATTCCCACCCTGGACAAACAATTTTGTGTGATGCACATAAGTGTTTGTTATGTGTTTGAGTGCTACCTAACTGTCTATATGTATTCCTTCTCGTGTAGGCAAAGTCAGAGCCGAAAGAATTGACCCAAAAATTGCATTTAGTAAATAAAAAAAAAGCTTGTAAACAATAACTCCAGCAAACATCGCATACTTGACTTCGGAATGGCGGTATCAAATAACAGTCGATACTGAAACCAAACAAAACGAATGCTGGAGGCCCGATTCTAAGCAAATCGTCGCAGGCGAGATGACGTAAAATGTCGAATGACGCGAATAACGTCCATACAGAATGCAGTTTTAATTTTCGCTCGCGTTTTCTTGTAACTCGACAATTTAGAATCGGGTCATATTCGTTAGCCGATCCAAAGTAACATGTGATAACATCGACTATTCACTATACCGACAGTTGTGGCACAAAACAGATAGGTAGTTTTGTGGTTGTGGGTGGCGATTTCAGATAGAAGTTAAATGCTAGATTGCCTTGAATTTAAAATTGTAGTGAATTGTTGATTTGTTAACAAATATCATGATATTATGGCTTGAATGGATTACCTAGTGTTGCGTGATAATTAAAATTTTAATCACACTTTTTACCTTACCTTCATTAGCTTCCTGATCGAAGTTCATTAGGGATTTACATTGTATTTATCAGCTTTCGGTAGGTTATTCAGTGAACTGTGAACCTATATATAGCTCTTATCGGTAAATTCCAAATTAAAATGTTTTTCTATTACAAACTGTTATTCGATTTTGATGTACCTAGCGATAATTAGATACCTACATGAGGATCCCCATATTTTAACCATATTTAATTTAGTTCCTTCATCATGGGCCTGTTTCCATCTAAAGAGATGATTTACGCAGTGTCTGTTATAAATTAATGCAGTGCATAAAAATTAGAAAGAAATATTTAAAAAAAGTATCACCGTGCTTGTTCTAAGTTCCACCATTATTTTTCCAGATGATCCGTTCAGAATCAGTTTCCTCGGTATACTCTGGCGCTGGCGAAGTCAGGGGTAGCGTGACTGTGCGCGGGGAAGTTCAGTTCTCTCTGGTATACAACTACCGTCTGGGTGCCTTGGAAGTCGGCGTGAAGAAGTGCCGGGACCTAGCTCCTGTCGACGCCAAACGGAATAGATCTGATCCTTATGTTAAGGTAAGTTTTAACACTTTAAAAGACGTAGTGGAACTCAGGTAGTTATGAGGTATTTTCTGTGAACGGCGCAGGAAATATTGAGCTGCTCAAATGAGCTGAGCCGCCTCACCTACGGTTCGAGTAATTGGATCGCAATCTGAACTGGTAGAACATGCCTGGTTGTCATTTTATTTTTACAGTTACCCACGCTTAGTATTCGTTTTATCTTTAGTAATGTTATTTGGCCTTTAAATAGCTGAAGGTTAGATTAGATTTTAGATAATCCGAAGCAATCAATTACAGTTGTTGAATGTTAATTGCTTAATGCATATTTAATGTGTGATTTGGTGGTTTAGAGTTATTTTTCTGTAAATAATAAGTCATCGCAAGATGACGAACACACATAGATCTATATATCAGGATATGCCCGAAGGAACATTTTATTTACTCAAAATGGTGTGGGGAAAAGTCAGCGCCATCTCTTAGATTACTCAGGAACTACGATGAGTTGGGAAATTAAACGCTGCCATTATGTCCGTCAATGTTTGTTTACAATGATTATCCCAAATATAAATTCGATTATTTTCGTACAAAACTGAGTGTAATATTGAAAATATTGACTTACTTGTGGTAAGAAACTTTGTATTTCTTTTTATTGCACTTTAGAGTGTAGTTTGTGCAACCCTTCACAACACAACTTGGCATATTTTCTTTGAGACACACGACCGATATCTTCTCACTTCCAACACAGACTGGGCGCTAGTGGATGTCAATCTGTGAACATGACTCCCTTTTTGAAGCGACGGTTTAATCTGTCATTAGGCCTGTCCTTATATATATGTCTATGGAAACACAGGTAGGTATGGGTATAGAAATTTTAACAAAAAAGGACTCTGAGTTATACTATTAATTTGGTGCATGGAGGAGAGCTTCATACAATGCTAGCCCTGTGGAATCAGCCATCCTTCATTACCTAGGTAATCAGTCACTCTAAGGACGCTATTGAATGAGCTTACGCGGTGTAGCCGCTGCCTGTCTGCCAGTATAGTTTTGCCGGCTCACGGGTGCACTTAGGTATTGAAGATATGGCAGCTCTCGAAATAGGTCCACCGCGGTTTGAATCACCCAAGTGCTATAAAAGCAGAGGGCGATTCACACCGCGGTGTGAACCACACGCGGTGTGCAATGTCCCACTACCCGAAAATGTTACATATTACAATCATAAACAAACGCCAAACGAAATGTTTATCCCGTTCCAGGTGTACTTGTTACCGGACAAGTCCAAAGCTGGCAAAAGGAAGACGAAGGTGAAGAAGAACACGCTGAACCCCGTGTTCGAGGAGACGCTGAGCTTCCTGCAGCCGCTGGCCTCGCTGTCCTCGCGGACACTGTGGCTGAGCGCGTGGAGCGCCGACACCTTCGGACGGAACGACTTCCTCGGGGAGGTGACGCTGCCGCTGGCCGACGTCGTGTTCGACGACCCCGCGCCCACGTGGTACAAGCTTCACGAGAGGGTCAGTCACCTGCTTATCTTTACAAGCTTTTTATCAGTTGTTCGGCGTTGGTCAGGTTCTGGATTGGACAGATTCGCACTTCGGCAGATTCTTAGATTGGACGGATTTGCTATACGGCAGAAATACGGCAGTTGTGCATACAATTATATGACATTAACAACTAGTTTTCGGTACAATATTAGCTTGCAAATGTTTGTATTATGAACCTATGTATGTTTGGGTTTCGGAGCTAGTTTCAATTCCTGAAGTTAAAGGCGTGATTTCATTAGGCTAGGTGCAAAGTGGTTACAACTGAAACAAACTGGCATACTTACAACTTTAGTTTAGTTTGAACGTGTGCCCTTTTTTTATTGTCTCACAAATAACTCCGTAAGAAACACTGACCACAGTTAGCGCTTCTATCAATACTGGTCTTTGGCTTCTACCCATGGTCCTATTCAGTTGTTGAACATCTTTGTTTTAATGCAAGCAACTTGTACGCAAATGTGGTATCATACTTGCATGCATGACTTGCCTAATTGAATCCTGCCTTTATAAACATTTGAACTTACCATATAGAAAAGTCTATCAGCGTGTGTTTAGTCTGTGCCCCCAAGACTTGGGCCCCAAGCGGATAACTCATTATTTTAATTGCGATTACAACAGTGCACAGGCCTGTACTCAAGATAGGTGTCTAAGATAATTATACCGTCTCTTTATCTCTGCTGATTTAGCTGTAGATATTTACTCTTGTCTTTGGTCGCTTCTAATTTTAAATGTTTTGATCCTTCGAGCCAGCATCATCATGATAAAATTGTAATTGACGCCACCGCTATTGACTAGATTGAACTAATGAACTAATGAAATGTAACCTTCCAGACGGAATCACTTGACGAGCAACAAGGCACTCGAGGCGACCTGATCGTCGGGCTGAAGTTCGAGCTGCACGAGACCGGCGCACTGCGGGGGAAGGGAACCTTGCATGTGCTGGTGAAGGAAGCCAAGAACCTTGTCGCTACCAAACCGAACGGGCTCGCTGACGTGTTTTGCAAGAGGTAAGATCTTTATGTTATTGTAAGAACGTTTTGTTTCTGTTGACCTTTATATATATCTAATAGATAGAAAATGTTTTTTTTTGCACAAGAGTAGACAAGTACTTACCTACTTAGGCGAACTTAACGCTAAGTAGCATTAAGTTGACATAGCTGAACCTCGGTTCGCCTAATGTATCTTTGAATCTGTATGAATAATTGGAGCTTTGTTAAATTATAATATTTTAACTTGAAGGAAGGTTTGTCTGCTTTGAAGAGAGAGCACATGAGCATAATAGTGATAAGGTACTGCTGACCTTATATCTCAGAATGACATGCACAGTGCATTATCACACAAAACTTTAGGTTCAACTTTGTGATCTAAGTGGCACTGCAATTGTGTCCTTTATTATTTGTGTGGTCTTTCTTTACTTTTGCCATTTTCAACATAGTTCTTTATCCCTTCTTTTACTTTGTCTTTATTCTTATTGTTTTCATTCCAGTTATCTCCTGCCAGAGCGAGGCCGTCTCGTGAAGCAGAAGACTGCGGTGGTTCGCCGCAGCTTGAACCCGCGCTGGGAACAAACCTTCACGTACCGCGGGTTAAAGATGCAAGAACTGAGTGGCAGGGCCTTGGAACTGAGCATTTGGGACCGGGACCGGTTGGCCTCCAACGACTTTATGGGAGCTGTCAGACTGTCTCTTGGAAGTGGTAAGAAAAAACTATTAGCATAGTAATAAGTGTAACAATAGTTGGCATAGGCCAGCTCACCACTAGGTGGACTTACCATCTGATCAAAACCGAAGGGAGCCGATGGATGCAGCAGGCAAGCAGCCGCTCGAAGTGGCGCTCTTTGGTGAAGGCCTATGTACTGAACATGCATAGTGTAGCGCTCATAGCGAAGCCTGACTAGCCGTTCCTAACCGAACGGTAAAGTATAGCAACATTCGCTGCGGTCACTACTATGATGGGTGACCGCTACAGCAAAAAGTTGGTATTTAGAACTGAGCGCCACCGTGCTTCGGAGGGCACGTTAAGCCGTCGGTCCCGGCTGCTGTCGTAAGACAATAGGCGTTAAGCCAAGTCAGAACTCTGGGCGGCTTAAAATTCTGACACCAAGGCTGACCACTTGTCTACACGAGAAGAAGAAGAAAAAGAACATACTGTTGATGATTTAGTATTTAGTATTTGATGATGTCTTGTCACAGTTAAGGTAATATACCGTAAGCAGCCCGCAAAGCTCAAAACAGCAATGATTAATATAACACCGCTGGAAACATGATGTTTCACTTATTAAGTAAGTAAATCTCAAATGTGTCCAAAGCTACAAGAAAGTAACTAACATTTTGGCAACAATTTTTTTGGGCCTAATTGAATTTATTTCCACTTTCAGGAACTTACATGGGAGCAAGCGTCAATTGGATGGACAGCGTGGGTAAAGAGGTGACCCTGTGGCAGACCATGTTGCAACGACCCAACTTCTGGGTCGAAGGGTCGCTACCTTTGAGACCCAAACTCAGCAATTAGTACCTACTAATAACACTCAAAGGTACAAAAGGTACCTAAAATCAGGAGCACAATACAAAATGTACACATAATAATATGTCATTTTAGTAGGAGTTTTCGACCTTTGTGCATTTTCTACTTTCTGCTATAATAGGTAGACCTAGAAGTGCCAAATACTTTGGGGTAGGCAACTTTATTATAGTACCCAAACGTTTTTCTAACAATCAGGGTTCGGATATTCAACAACATACATTTTGATGATATTTTCTTAAAAACAGGTTATTAATAAACAACGAATTTGTATACCAATTTACACTTTTATTCTAAGTTTCTATTGAAGCTTTTTTACTCCTTTTTCATTTCATGTACTTAGGTACTAACTTTCCCTCTTGAAGACTTAGAATGGGACCTTTAGATATTGCGTATTGAAGATACAGTACAGCTTTAGGTACTCATCACATCGACTTAGCAAACTTTAAATTAAAAAATTTATGCATTGTTTGCACATACTTTTAGCTATTTTTGTACATTTGCCTTGAGTTTTCATACTAAGGATAGCAATATAAATTTCAATCCATTTTGTGTATAAATTACTTACCTATGTTATATTTATTTTTCTGTTTTCCTTGTGGCTGTTTTTCTTACATAAGCTACTCATGGGTAAGAAAGTGCCAACTGTTCTAACACAGTACCTTAGTGTAAGCTTAGATAATAATATAATATTATATAAGCTGGTACTGTAGTATACCTATATTTCTGTCATTTATATCAATTTTAGAATTATCTGTGTGGCGTCTTTAACGTTTTTGATACTCTTAATTATCTCCTTAATTCTATTGTTTACATTCCATCTTGTGATGTTAATTATAATTGCTTTAAGTATATGACAATAATTATATTATAATTAAGTGGTAGGTAAATACTATACTCCCGTAACTGCCTTAATAAGTAATTAATGTTAATGCATTTAATTTAATAATTAATGTACAAAGTTCGCATGAGTTTATACTTATTATAGGCATTGTGATAGATTTAAGCTTAGCTAGTACTTTCTGTAGAATAAAAAATAAAGGTTAGGGACCTAGTTATATATTTTGTGAATGCGGACTTGTTAAAATAACATTATTCGTCCATAGTTTATCTAACGCGAACTACTTAACTCACGTAAATATTTTTATATAAATAATTGTGTCTACAATATTATATACTTATTGGATATTGAAAATGAAAATAAACTTTTTTGAATAAATTGTAATTTCAATTCACGCTAGCCTATTTTTAGCCCCTAACCAAATGCAGAGAGGTTTTGTAAGTTTAACGTACCTACGTAAGTAGGTATACCCAAAGAGTATAATTGTAAATAATTAATATGCCTAATTTTGAAGGCTTTAGTTGACAGTGGTGCCGATTCGGGGGTACACCGACTAACCTAAATATTCTCTAATTTTAATTTAGTGCTGTCAAACATCTTCTTCTTCTTCTTCTTTAATGGCTTTCTATCGCTGTTTTGCAATAATTCTGCCAATGTCAAGTGAGTAAAATTTGTACGGTTATGTCAAGTCAAAGTCATATTTTGTCAGTCAAAACGCCAACAGTAAAATGGTGGATATTTTACTGAAGGCTCTAAAAAAGGCCGTTGAAGCAAAAACGAAACTGAATGGTTTTATGATCTTGAAACCATTTGCCAACACTCGTGCACATTCACGAACACTTGACGGAAAATAATCCACCCTTATTACACATTAAAGTTCAAGATACACTAGTTTTGAAAAATAAATTCAAAATCCACAACCGCCATTGTCGGATTTTCTTCAACGACCCTGTCAAACATCACTTTGCTATTCGGACATGACACCTCTAACTAAAATTTAGAGACGATACGTCTAAATTACTCAACTTAGTTTACAAGCATGTTTAAGCTTTTCGGCAACCACATTTTAGAGAAGTTTCTGCCTAAAATTTTAAACGTAAAACGTCAAAATAGACGGCACCTAAAATATGGCGATTAAAATTAGATTATTACGAATCCAGTAATTTCTCTGATAAAATGGTTGTTTTGTGATAAGAATGCATGACTAAAATATTGCACAGCCGTTGCAGGTAGCGGCTAGTGTTACTAGTCCTGGTTTCTTCAAAGCATCACCTGAAAATACTCATCATCATCATCATCATCACCATCATTACCACCACCATAATCATCACCATCACCATCATCATCATCATCATCATCATTAACAGCCTAAAGACATCCACTGCTGAGCAAATGCCTCCCCCCATAGAGCGCCACTTTGAACGGCTGCTCGCGTGCTGCATCCATCGGCATCGGCTCCCGTGGTTTTCCCCAGATCATCGATCCACCTAACGGGGGGCAGGACTAGCTCTTCACGCCTTTACTAAAACTCAATGCAAAATGTATATGCCATATTTATTGGTCAATTTTTACATCCTTAGATAGGTACCTAGTAAGTACCTCATCATCATCATCATCATTAACAGCCTGAAGACGTCCACTGCTGAACATAGGCCTCCCCCAGGGAGCGCCACTTAGAGCGGCTGCTCGCCTCCTGCATCCATCGGCTCCCCGCGGCTTTCACCAGGTCGTCGGTCCACCTAGTGGGGGGCCGGCCTACGCTGCGTCTTCCAGTTCGTGGTCGCCACTCGAGAACCTTTCTTCCCCATCGGTTGTCAGTTCTACGAGCGATGTGGCCTGCCCATTGCCATTTCAACTTGCCAATCCTAAGAGCTACATCGGTCACTTTAGTTCTCCTGCGTCTATCTAGGGCAGACTGTCCAATTGGGTAGGTCCAACTTCGACAAAGAGGTCGCCCGAAGAATCCAACTCGGCTGGGCAGCTTTCGGGAAGCTTCGACCTATCTTTTCGTCCAAAATACCACAAAGCCTGAAAACAAAAGTTTTCAATCAATGTGTGTTGCCAGTGATGACTTATGGAACTGAGACGTGGTCTCTAACTGTTGGCCTCATTACTAAGCTCAAAGTCGCGCAACGAGCTATGGAGAGAGCAATGCTCGGTGTTTCCCTGCGAGATAGGATCCGAAATGAGGAGATCCGCAGGAGAACTAAAGTGACCGATGTAGCTCTTAGTAAGTACCTACGTTAAATAAATAACGTTCTGTAAATAATTGCGTTATCTGTGCATTTTTGTAGATTTTTATCACCTAGTAGAGCTACTCGACACTAGAGGCGCAAGTGGCGTTACTTCATTTAGGTGCACGACTAAGCAATCCTAAATTAAGTTCGACGTAAATACCGAATGGCTTTTGTGACATCTCGCACCTAAACTAAAATTTTAAAGTAGACTAAAATTAGAGTTCTCTAAAATAACCGAATCGACACCAGTATTTAAAATACTAAAAATATATCCGTCTCTTACATTCCTGATTGTTTGACAAGAACAGCAACAGTTTTAGTAGCTTTAGATCTGTCAACTAAAGCCTTTAAAATTGGCCCTAATAAATAAATAAATATGTGTGGACATTTCACACAGCGCCATCTAGCCCCAAACTGAGCATAGCTTGTACTATGGGAACCAGATAACTGATACAATACTTACATACTTTTTGTTTGTAAATACATACATAGAATACAATATAACACGCAGACGCAGAACAAACATCTATGTTCATCACACAAATGTTTGTCCTGGGTAGGAATCGAACCCACAGCCCTCAGTTCAGAAGGCAGGGATACTACCAACTGAGCTATCTGGCCCGTCAAATTATGATCACTTCGTTTTATGTATACCTATATCTGTGTCTCGGTCTAATCCCGGTTTCTCGTACGCACAGAGCTTTGAAACAAATGATGCTTCGCACCTAGAAGCGTTTTATTTTGCTCTGTGCTCGTATGATTGATATTGTTACTCATGTCTACCTAGTAGGTAATATGCTTAATTATGTTCATATCTCTTAAAATATCTATACACTCGTTGGTTGCTGCCTTGATCATCGGCTGTCGTGATAATAATTCATGAAAATCTGTTCAGTTCAGACAGTTGAAGATCATCAGTTTCTCGATATTTTATAGTTGAAGAAAGGACCGTGCGAGGGTTTTAATTTTTGAACTAAGTTACAACTATCTACCTACTTGTTTATTTGCTACCTATCATTTTGATACTGTCTTGTTGGTTAATTGTATTTATAATCGCTACAGTGCCACTGCCACCAACTTATATTGTATTGTATTTATTCATGAACAACATACATTGTATTTGAATTACATTACATAAAAATTGAATTAAGTATATTTACATTGAATTTAGTAGGTACATTAAAATAAAATAAAATAATCGAATTAGTATGCATGCAAATTAAAATAGTTTTATAATAAGTAATAGTAATGTCAAAATATGATAAGGTAAGTCACAAATAAAAAAAAATGTCATAATATTATCGCAAAGCTAGGTCAAGTACTCATTTATGCTATAATAGCTTTTCTCCAAAAGAAATGCTTTTACCTTGTGTTTAAATATATTAGGCTTGTAGACTACTTCCTTAATATCTTGTGGCAATTTATTAAATAATTCCACTGCTTGGTATAAGATGCAATGTTTCGTTATATTTAGTGTAGGTTGTATTTTATGTTTAAGGTCTTTCCTTCTTGTACTTTCTCTAACAATTCTTTCCTCTTCTGTCTCAAAATCAAATATATATTTCACCAAAAAATTAAAGACCACTAACATATAAAGGCATGGAACTGTCATAATTCCCAATCTTCTAAAATGTTCCCGACATGAATCTCTTTGCGAAATACGAACCATTGTCCGGACACTTCTTTTCTGCAAGATGAACGCTTTATTAATGTTATACTCATAACTTTTACCCCAGAATTGAATGCTATATCTGAATTTACATTCAATTAATGCGTAGTACACCATTTTTAATTGATCCATGCTGAGAAGGTCACGTAAGCTTCTGAGTGCATAGCACGATGAGCTGACTGAGTTTTCGAGAGCATGAAGTTCAGGTTTCCAAGACAACAAAGAGTCTACATAGACTCCTAAAAACTTAGCAGAATTAACCAAAGCAAGCTGATCACCATTCAATGTGACATTTAAGTTGTCTTTTTGTCGGCTAGTAGATTTAAATAGCATAATATTTGTCTTTTTAATGTTTATATGTAATTTATTCGCCTGAAACCAAGAGCTGAAATAACTCAGAGCTAAATTTACATTTGTGTTCAACGATTCCATTCCATCAGCGCCCAGGATTGCATTGGTGTCATCAGCAAAAACCACTAATTCTGCGTTTGGAATTCGTCTGTTAATAAAATTGATTAAATGGTTTGTAAATAAAATAAAAAGAATCGGGCCAAGTATAGAACCCTGTGGAACGCCGGTGGTTACGTCAACGAACCTTGACCTATGTTCGGTGATACTATATCGTCTCTATTCCGGCTTGCTCTATTAGAGATGATGAAAAAATTGTGGAACCTATCCATAAACCTATCCTAGCAAGCACCTCTAAGTACCGACTCTAACCGTACAAAGGTATACCTACCTCATCTACCTCTTATGATTCTATGTTGATGCCTACCTCCAACCACAAGATTTGCCCTAGGAACCCATTATTAAAAACATTATATTTATCACTCGTCGTCGGTATTTGCATTATATTCACGCAATGCATGCACTTAGTAGTAGAGTAGGTACCCTAAAATACTTACACGCGCGCGATAAATTTTCACTAAGCCCAGGAAAATTAAAAAATCTATCGATTCTTTTTTCTTTAATCTGTGAGGGGCTGGTTTTTTTTTTTGTAATATTTTGGCACCACACACAATGTATTTAGCCAGTGTCAAGTATTGTAATTTTTCATCATGTTAATAGAATATTTCACGTAAAGTCAAGTCTTAGTCATAGTCATAGTCCAGTCTAAGTCAGGTAGTCATAGTTCAGTCTAAGTCATGCTCCAGTAAAGTGGTGGCAACTTTACTAGAAGCTTATATGGAATTTTGGAAGTAACACGAAAAATCACGTTCCACCACATTATATCTCTTGTCTACACTCATGCTCGTAATTCAGCACTTAATGCGTAAAACGCCACCAATTTTAAACATTAACACTGGAAAAAGCACAAGTTTTGACAAATAATACAATGCAACGACGTGACCTTTTCCACGTTCCCGCCAAAACTCCAAGGGCCTGGGGGTCTAGCAAAGATCACAATCGCTAACGCTAACGCCTCACGCTAACTCCAAAAATGTATCGAAATGATAGTCGCTACGGAAAAGTTAGCGATTTGCGAAATGTCATTTCAGTACATTTTGTATTTAGCGTTTGGCGATAGCGTTAGCGTGAGGGAGCTTTGCTAGTGGTCTAGCAAAGATACCAACTACTAACGCTAACGCCTCACGCTAACTCCAAAAATGTATTGAAATGACATTCGCTACGGAAAAGTTATTGATTTCCGAAATGTCATTTTAGTACATTTTGGAGTTCGCGTGAGGCGTTAGCGTTAGTGGTTGGTATCTTTGCTAGACCCCGACTCCCAAAGATACCAACCACTAACGCTCACGCTAAAACTGTATTGAAATGACATTCGCTGCGGAAAAGTAAGCGATTTCAGAAATGTCATTTCAGGGGGTCTAGCAAAGATACCAACTACTAACGCTAACGCCTCACGCTAACTCCAAAAATGTATTGAACTGACATTCCCTACGGAAAACTTAGCGATTTCCGAAATGTCATCCTAGTACATTTTGGAGTTAGCGCGAGGCGTTCGCGTTAGCGATTGTGATCTTTACTAGACCCCCAGTACATTTTGGAGTTAGCGTTTGGCGTTAGCGTTAATGGTTGGTATCTTTGCTAGATTGATTGTCAATAAAAAAAAACGTGTTTTGGCGGGAACGCGGAAATGTTCACGTCGTTGCATTGTATTATTTCTCAAAACTTGTGCTTTTTCCAGTATTAGTGTTTAAAATTGGTGGCGTTTTACGTATTAAGTGCTGAATTACGAGCATGAGTGTGGGCAAGTGATGTAATGTGGTGAAACGTGAGTTTTCGTGTTGCTTCCAAAATTCCATAGAAGCTTCTAGTAAAGTTGCCACCACTTTACTGGAGCATGACTTAGACTGGACTTCGACTACCTGACTTATACTGGACTATGGTTATGACTAAGACTTGACTTTACGTGATATATTCTTTAACGATGAATAATTACAATACTTGACACTGGTTTAAATACACTATGTGTGGAGCCAAAATATAAGAACCAAAAAAAACCATGCTAAAATGACAATGACATTTCGATATTTGACAAAGACAATGACAACAATAACTCTTTGATGAGGGAAGTTAGAGGATGTGGCATAAAGCTCACTACACAGAATATGTTATAGTTATAGGTCAACTTCGTTAAAGAATGGCCAATACCATTTTGAACGTGCTAAAATGAGGCAAGTATTTTGTTTCAACTTTCATTTTTGATAATAATTTGTCTCTGACGTCACTTGAGACCGCCCAGCGGCAAAAAATCCGCCATGTTCTGGGCGGTTATTCTGTATCAATTGCTTACTTTGAAACCACGCGAATTCCTTGTCTTACATAAGAAATCTGCAAATTCTATTCTCTATGAAACGAAAACAAAACCGCGCGAAATGAATTTGGAATTGACGCGAATGGACTGTCAAAAATCATATGATTTACCGACACGCATTCCGAAACATCAACACATCAAAAGATATGACCACTTATGTCACTATATTTTATTCCAAATAAAGTTATTTTTAATTTAAAGTGAAGGTATATCTAACGCTGTGACACGATTTGAACAAGACACGATAACGACGTGGTTTCGAATCGTGTGGAATCTGTGTTTCCATAGAGAATAACCGCCCTGGTGGTATTTTGAGCTAGTACGTCAGTCGTCAACTAGCGCCAACTGTCAAACGTAAACATTAGCGGTGGGCTGTAGCGGCTTTCTTGGTTAGCGAAACGAAACTATCTATCGAATATCAGTAGCGGTTTTTGAAACGCGCTATTATAGTATCGACCGATAGCGGTTTTGAACATAACGTGCTTTAGGCTATTAATACGAGTAGATAGCGCCTTGAAAGGTTAGTTCGAATAAAACAATAAGCGTTGTAACTGGCTATGGTGGATTATTTGAAATTACGTTTATGATTAAAATACCTAGACCTATTAAATTTTATAATATGGTGGATACTCAAACATCAAATAACATTTTTTATTTATGTAGGTATTTATATTTAAAATATTCGTGAACACTTGTCCATGAATAAAAAAAACCTTAAATAAACACTAAATTCAGGCAATAGACCCATCAAAATAGTTTTTTTTAACTATGTAAGTAAGTACTTATAATTAAAATGAATAGGCGATTCGGAAACTTGGGAAAAGTGCGCGTCGTGCCTATAAACTGTATCGCACTCACATTATCTTCAAGAAATATTATAATCGAACCCCATATTTTCCTAATAAAACAAAATTCAGAAAAAACTCATCTATGCGCTTATATTATATATCATATAGGTACCTCAATAGTACGGGATAAATTAAATAAAGTCAACAAAGCAAGCGCGTATGGAAAAGAGAAAAATATCATGATAGATATTTTGTTTCGATCAAACCGATATTGAAGTAGCGCGTAGCCCGTTGGTCTCTCGTTCCGTTATATTGAGATAGAGCTACTGCTGCCGATAGCGGTTAGCGACATTTTAGTGAAAATAGCCGAACGTTATGTGCGTTGCGGACGCAAGACGTGATTCGTGCGATAAACGGTAGCAGGTTATTGTAGTACGGTGAAACTATCTATCCGCTATTGTGCCGATAGCTAGTTTCAATAACTATCTACGTTGCGCAACGACCACCTCTAGTAAACATTGTAAACAATGTAAACAATGTTTACTATGTTTCACAGTTGGGCGGAGTGGGGCGGAGTCTGCGTCGGCAGTCGGGACCATATTGTGGTGAAAAAGTGCCGCACGTTGTGACCATGTTTCATATCCTCTTACTTCCCTCATCAAAGCAATAACTTCGTTTCATGATTTCATTGACAATTTGAATTTGACATTCATTTAAATTGTAGCGAACGCGAAATACGTAATATCATAGAACTGTCAACTGAATTAGTAATTTTTAATTTTTATTGATTTTCTAAAACAAACAAGGGAAAAGCACTGTTACTTTATCGATCTAACACAATTTTACAACTTTTTAACAATATGTCGAGAGGGCTCGAAAAGGTTTTACTGCTCATTTGTGTATTGTTTACAACCATGAGATCAGGTAAAAAGGGCGTTGTTTCTCTTGTTATTTTTTGTTCTTTACATTTTATTCACGTTTCTGTTTGGTTTTTAGTTGATTCGATATACTGTTATCAGTGTTCGGGCACGGACTCTGACAATCCGTTCCAGTGTAATGAGTTTTTACAAAGCGATGTCGACTTGCAACCAATCGATTGTGCGAACATTCATGACGCTCAGTACTGTATCAAAGAAGTAGGGAGAAATGAAGGTTTGAGTTAGCCGCTCTTGGTGGAACAGTATCTAATACCTATGGTTTACTAATTTTATAATGGGTATTAGGCATAAAATGAACTAACAAATTAACATTTATCGGTGGTTTTTAGAGACAAAACGAGCATGTCGTCAGTTTCCTTACCTTACTGTAGTAGCCTTGTCAAACAGCTATATCCATTGAACATCATTTCTGTACACTGGACTCAAATGCCATTTCACACAAGATGTTTCTGTAGAAATAGCCAAATCCATATAAGCAACATTTTGGATGGTTGACATAACATGTTCATCATCATCAGCTTGAAAAGATCCACAAATAAGCATAGGCGGCGCCCATAAAGTGTGTGTTCAGCAGCCACTTGCCTCTCGCATCCATTGGCGCCCTGCGGTTCTGAACTGGTTGTTGGGCCACCTAGTGACTATTACTGGCCCATGCATCCTCCACGTGCTGGAGGATGCAGCATGGGCCAGTAATAGTCACCACTCAAGAACCTTTCTTACCCATTGGTTGTCAGTTCTACAAGCATGTGGCCTACCCAATGCCACTTCAACTTGCTAATTCTAAGGGCTATGTTGGTTACTTTAGTTCTCTTGTGGATCTCCTCATTTTGGATCCTATTTTGCAAAGAAACTCCTAGCATACTGTTCAGGGTGACTGAGCTAGGCCAACAGTAACATACCAAGAGTATTCAGCATTCTTCACTTACTAATTAATACACTAACAAATTGTATAGGTGTAGCACTAGAGTGCTATCAGTGCAATTCTTCAACTACAATGGAATGTGGTGATGGGCTAATGCAACTGGATGGAGGCATCTTGAAGCCAACCCCATGTGATCATGTGTATGATCCTCAATACTGCATAAAACTTACAGGTGTAACTTGAAATATCTTAATTGCTATAGATATGCTTTTCACAGAGTTATTATATCACTTTTAGAGTTTCTCTGACCCTGGGGTTTCACAGGGTCAATACATGCCAGACCAGCCTTTGCGGTAGCATGTAATGTAATACTTGTTATAAATCGAAAATTTTAAGTAATGGGGGTTAATTACGGTTTGGAAACCAAACCCAACTACACGCAGTAGTTTCAGAGACTGGGTAACAAACAAATGTTTAAACAGGCATTATTTCTAAGACTATATAAATTTGGATTAATTTTTCTCCAATCCCAATTATTTTATCAACTAGGTATTTTCTATAGGTTGGAAATAAATTTCTTTACATTCCTGTGTTGTGATAAGAAGTTCAAAAAGCAATAGAATTGAATAGTATTGTATTATCCGTAGCATTGATGAACTTTGGTATTGTCAGTTATTGTAGGCAAACATACAATATATGCAGACAGATACACTACACTCAATAATTACAATCCATACTAATTATAGTAAGGATAGTACTTGTATGAAAGTGTACCGCAGGGGAATATCTGCATGAAGGTTAAATTGGTAAAGGGTATAACGGTAACTAAAGATATTAAGTACTTAAAATTTTTACGACAGGATTTGAACCTGCACCTTCCAACTCCGGATTAGATAATTTCCCAACTACAAATGTATAATATCTTTATATGTACATATCTATATGCGTTAAGTGTGGTTTACTTTAAAAATCCTTTCCATGGTACCTACATAAATATAATATTTGAAATTAAAATGAAACCACTATATTTTAAGTAATGCACTGAGTTTTTGAGTTTCACAGCACACTACACTGCTTGGTGCTTTACTACACTTTACTAACATTGTGGTGATTGGTGAAAAGGTTAGTTCTTAATAAGATCTAGTTTTTAAGTTGAGAGCTTTCTCACATTAACAGCCACTATATATGTGTTATGATGTTATGTTTTAAGACCTTTATAGTCTGCTATTCCACAACTTGGCTGGTGAAGTGAGAAGGCTCTATGTTTTTCATTTACCAATAAACCTAATACTGAAGAATATATAAAAGAAAATGAGGATTTGAGGAAAATGGGGGATATTCCCAATGACCCCCCTTCCAAATGATCGGTAACACAACCAACCCATGTGGGGGTGCCCATTTGGGAAAATCCTGTTTTGTATTGTTCGGGTGTTGGTATTTTCCAAGTCAATATGATTTAGGTACTAGCTGCAATTTTAGAATACATACATATCTGGCACACTGTAGTCATCAACATTTAACAAGTCACTCATCAGTTACAAATAATGTTTCGAAAACGCTACTATGCTGCAATTTTCACTAATAAAATCCAGTGAAGGCACATTTCCTAACATAACTTGGATTTTCAGGTGGTATCACAACAGTAAGGTACTGTTCTGCACTGGATATAGGTAACTATTGCAACTATGTAAATCAGCCTGGTGACAAGCTACAATACAGGACATGCATCTACACTTGCAGTAGCGATGGATGCAATTCTGCTACTTCATTAAGAATATCAGCCATACTACTAGGCTTAGGACTTATTGTGAAACATTTTGTGCTCTGAAATAATACTCTTACTTAAATACTTTTGTATAAATTCAATCCTTCATTAATTTAAGAACAGTACATTCCATTATGAATTTGCCCTTTTGTGAATCTCAATTTTAGAGCATTTTTTGTTCTGTTTATTTTGTTTTAAATGTGAATAGTTGTATATTTTATACATAGATAAAGTAATCACATTAGTATTATAAGCCACATAATTTTATGACTGATTAGATTAAAATAGATAAATGGTACGATCACACAAGATTTTTTGATGTGCAATAAAGTTTTGAATACACTTGAATGGTTTCCTATTTCCTATAATTATCAAACTGTAAAAAATTGTATAAGTAGGTAGAACATGTCTACAATAAGCCAAAATACATTTTGGCGGGTATCAAAAAAAAAATTAAAAACATTTATAGATATATGATCAAACATTTATTCAGAATTTGTGCTACACAAGCATGATATAAAAATACAATAAATATTAACATCGACTTAGCCAAGTAACTAAATACACAGCTAATGCACAATAATACTTTCTTTTTGACTTACAACACTACATTACACTTTCCATATGCAAATGGAATGTACCAGAATGTACCCACGTCGAAAAATACTTTCATACATTTCCAAAAATTGCTTAGAAGACGCTAAGCTGCATTAATATAAATGATTCACGAAGCTAATGTTTTTCAAAAATAACTTACAGCTGCATCTGTCTTCTAGCACCTACCAAATCTACGGTGCTAGCTTGCAAACCTAAGAATCTAAAATAATAATTATGTACATAAAAAGTTCAGGTAACTTTTTTGTACAATTTGCGTCGTGTTCCATAAAGAGTCATTGTAATAAAACATCTAGAATCTAGCGTAAAATAAAGGCAATTTTTGTTTATTTGTAGTAATTTAATTAGGCTGTATGTTATACCACTATCTCAAGACAAATTAAGCATATTACGAACAGAAATACAATGAGAATTTCTCATTGAAAAGACAAACACAAAAATAAAATAACAGTTAACACTTACTTAAATCAGACTTAAAACAATCACTAACAAGAAGTCAACTTAACCATAATTACGATCTAAAGTTCATTACGTGCGTAATAAAAAGTGCTGTCATTATACACCGAAATCAATAACCAATGTCGATAATTAAAAACAAATATTCAGTAAAACCCTGATTTACATTGCACAATATAATTATAAAAATGATTGTAAAATTATAAGAAAAGTCTTGAACAGTAGAGAGTTGTAAACCATAAGAATTTGTGACTGATAGGAATGATATGTCATGGACATTATTATCACAAACAGGCTCCTGTGACACAATTTCTAGTATATAGAAAGTCAAGCAAGCTATAAAATAGTATTCATAATCATTTGCTATTAATAGTAAGGAACATTCCTAAAGCTTCTATCATAAAATGCATAGCTGAAAAAGGCGGCATGTTTAGGTAGTATATAGGCCCACAATTAAAATGCAAGTTTTGAAACTTGAACAAGAAAAATTTTAATGTTGTGCACAAAATGCCTCAATGTATACGCCTAATTATCTATATAGTAGGTACCATGGAAAATCTAGGAGAGGAATGCTAATACACTAAGAAAACAGCGTAGACGGTTTCACGAACTCAAAGGTGATCATTAAGATGGCGTTAGGAGTATCGAAACGTAGTTTAAATGAACAAAAACACAGAATAAGATAACAGTTACTACTGCGGGACCACCAGTAATTTACTTCAAACGCAGTAGATGGCGCTGTTAATAAAATTCGATTGACTTGCTGCTGTGACTCATTCGCGCTACGGACATACGGCGTTTTAGTGAAACTTGTAGCCCGCTCATTTTGCAGCGCCATCTAGTTTTAAGCTGGTTTTTTGGTTTTTTTCTGATCTACGCTGTTTTCTTGGTCTATTGGCATTCCTCTTACAGTTTTTCCATGGTAGGTACTACATTTTCGGTAAGATACGTATAATAATAATTTGTAATGTTATATAACATATACTAATACATTGAGTTCAACATACAACTTCAGTACAGTTTGGACCTAAATCTAAGTGTAAAAGGAATGACAATTTTAATTTGATCCTAACTCATAGAAAATGTGTAATTTTGTAGAAAATTTACATTTAAATGCTTCATAATAATCGTTGAGCACAATTACAGCAGACTGATAAGTTTGATAACATTACATTTTACAAATCAATGTTTCAAATATGTAACACGAATTAAAGCTTCTATGAAGCCATAGTATTTTCTCACAATGATGGCTAGAAATCCTTATTTGGATTTCAAAGAATCCTTACTACAATGAAGGTTGATTTTAATATAGGCCACCTCAAAATTCCATAACACGAGAGAATGAGTTTGAGTTTCGAATGTAAATACACAGGAATAGTTTCAATTGGAATGCCAGTGTTTTTCGAAATTTCAATAGTCTTGTCTTATACCAATGCCAATTGAGACATTGATCATGGCGCTTCAATATTTGCAAAGCTCAGCACAAATACAAGCTTAACATGGCTTTTAGAAGTTTTTTGAGCCGATTAATCATTCTACTTTGGTACTTACAAAATATTACTCCAGAAAAATAGCCTTCTCCATACCGAGTGGTAAAAAATATGTTAAAACTATTGAAGCAAAAATTGCCATTGAATCAAAGAACAAAGCGTTCTTTAAAGCTAGCGGTCGAAAACACTTTGCTTGCTCTCATTTTTCTTCAACTTTTATAGTCCCAAGTGGAAATTTTCTAGTCTGCTAACATAACTGGATATACTCCATAGACTGTAGAGTGTAGACCGCAAGCTTCAAGTCTGAAGCAATATAAGGACACGGTGGCGTTGTAACACACTGCATAATGCCATTCCTGAGTAGGCAAGAAATAACGCTAGAAGTTGTAATTTAGGAACCATCGCGCTGCAATCTAGCCTGTAAAGCTGCCATATTTTGCTCTAACTCGCGAACTCGTTGCTGGCTGTTTTGTAGCTGCCGTTTGCAGATCCTCAGCTCCTCGCCTTGGCGGTTAAATGCTAGGCGCAGCTGTCAAGAAAGGACTGTGATAAACTATTACCTTTAAAGTTATATGAAATAAAGAAAATATATTGCACGTGAATAAAACAAGTACGTAAGGGTTTCTTTCAGATAACCTAATGTAGTGGTAGTGCCGAATGTGTGGACATTTCACACAGCGCCATCTAGCCCCAAACTAAGCATAGCTTGTACTATGGGAACCAGATAACTGATACAATACTTATATACTTTTTTGTTTGTAAATACATACATAGAATACAATATAACACCCAGACGCAGAACAAACATCTATGTTCATCACACAAATGTTTGTCCTTGGTAGGAATCGAACCCACAGCCCTCAGTTCAGAAGGCAGGGATACTACCAATTGTGCGTACTAAATAAATTTTTTAAGCGTTTATTACATCGCTTCAACGTACGTACATTGCTGAACACAGGCCACCCATAAAACGCCACTATGGGCGCTTATTATAAAGGAGGCAGGGATCACCAAGTAGAGCAGGAGGCTTGGTGATCGCAGAGTACCTACTTATGATGATGCTGACAGATTACTTACTTCGTGTTCGGTGCTAAACACGTCTCCCTGGTTGATCTGTTTGTAAAGCGGCACGCTGTTATTCGGTTCGTTTTCACCGGTGTTCTTGCCGAACATTCTCTGCAGTTCGTGGAATTTCGTGTTCTGGTTCGCGCTCGTCTTCTGCGATTTTTCTGAAGCTTGTATTTGCTGGAAATAGGGTTCAATTTTCATTTGAATTTAGTACTTCAAATAATTTAAGCTTGTAAACTACCTACTAAAAATAACAATAGGCCATCCTGGCTAGTTTACAGTTCAAATGTTATTTGTAGTAGATAGGTAGTGTAGTAGTTTGAGTAAAAAAACACATTACCCGTTTTAAATTAAAAAAAAAACGTGTAAATATCGATTAAAGTTTAAATCTTAGCGTTTAAATAAACTTCGATAATAGGCTCTGCACATAAATACCATAGGCTAAAAATATCATCTCAAGCCACATTATAAGGTGCATATATTAGGTAGTTTCGTTTTGACAGCCACAGTGGTGTGGTGGTTGCGCAAGTCGGCTCATAACCCGGAGGCGGTGGGTTCGACTCCCGCGACAGGACAAGTATTAGTTGCACAGGAAAAAAAAACCACAAATACTTGTTCTGTGTCTGGGTCCTGGATGTTGTGGGACCACGGTTTTCTTAGTTCCCGGGTCCCTATAATAGATACAGGGAATCCTGATTAGGGACCAGGATCTATGTATGTGATCGTTGGGCGTTATTTATTTATTTTTAACAGGGTCTCATGTCATAGACGTCGGTGCTGTGATTTTAAGGACTTTGATAATAATATAATCAATTCAGTCATGCCAAACAACTAGTGACTGGAAGAGAAGCTCTTAGAATTAGCATGTTGAAATGGCAATGGGCAGGCCACATCGCTCGGAGGACTGACCACCGATGGGGAAGAAAGGTTCTCGAGTGGCGAACACGAACCGGAAGACACAGCGTAAGCCAACGGATCGAGTATCTGGCGAAAACTTCGGAGAGTTGATGGTCAATCAAAATGGCAGTATGTGGGTGAGGCCTATGTTCAGCAGTGAACGTCTTAAGCTGTTGACGATGATGATACTAACTTGTACATCGATATCGTTGTTCTGACAGTTATCGTTGGGCTGCCAAGTGTTGAGCGGGCGGTAGTCCGGCGTGGTCTCTCGCGAGAGGAAGGCGAACTTCTTGCGGTTGTTAGCATCTTGCGGCTGCAGGGCTGGTGTGTCTTTGCTGCTTGTGCGGGGCTTGTGGGTCATTATTGTTACACCTGCAGATATTACTTAGGATGTTTATTCTTAAATTATGGCTCCACACAGTGTATTTTGCCAGTTTATCAATTTATTTTTATAAAAAAATGTGTCGAAATTTCACACAGCGCCATCTAGACCCAAACTAAGCATAGCTTGTACTATAGGAACCAGATAACTGACCAATGTCACGTATTGTAATTTTTCATCGTGCTATAGAATATTCCACGTAAAGTCAAGTCTTAGTCGTAGTCATAGTCCAGTCTAAGTCATGCTCTAGTAAAGTGGTGGCAACTTTACTAGAAGCTTCTAGTAAGGAGTCTCCACGTGTGGTGGGTACCCGAGGTGTAAGATGGTGCAGAAGCTCGGAAGGGTCGCGGGGCTAGATAGTGAATGCTGCCAAACCCGCCCAGCTACTACAGTGTGGAAGAATAACAAACATGCACACATACAAAACTTTCGCATTTATAATATTAGTGCAAATCATATTAGCTGACCCGCCTCGGCTTCTCAATGGATTTGCCTATATTTTTTAAACCAACCCTGTATTATAGAGAAAAATCAAAGAAAATCAAATCGATCAAGCCGTTTTTTGTTTTTAGCGAGACTAACGAACAGCAACTGATTCTTAGTTAGAAAATCAAATTAGTATATACTATATAACACTTAACTTCTAATATCATCTACTTATGTAACTGATTTTGATGAAATTCTTATAGATGATCCTATCATCTATAAGTGTATCCTTTAAAATAAAAATATATATTTTCAAGCCAACCTATAAATGTCGGAGTTAAAAAAAATACAAGCTAATTGAAAACCTAATACAATTTTTAAAGTCAGTTGATAATTTAACAACAGTATGGGCATACCAGTTTTCATACTAATGAGTAGCGGCGGTGAGTTCATGCCGCTCAGCCAATCCTTGGCCGTGAGGGCCGGCAGTGGCGCCGCCGTGTCTGGGTAAAGGTCCTCCTGGGAAACAAAACGTTGGTAAACCTATTTGATGTTATTTTTTTTGTCCAGAGAAAATATGGAAACTCATTTTAGGCTAGTTTTAGAAAAACGAGTATAATGGTATCCTAGAAATAAACACGAGAATTACTTACATTTACTTATAAAAAAAATAAGTCAAATTGTAGTAAATAAACAGCGAAGAAATAAGCAGTGTCTGGATGGGACAATTATCTGTTTTCTCGCAAAACAGAGATTGTATGGAGTTACTATGAAATTATTTTTGAGTGACGTCATTGATTAATTATTGATTATATTTTCAATACCAAAAAAATCTATGTTATACCAATCGAATAGATAGAAATTAAAAAACTACAACACTACACTAAGACGACCTACATTCAAAATTTCATCAAATTCGGTTTAGAAATTACGGACAAAGATGGTAACAAACATTCACACACACAAACACACTTATACAATTATAATAGTAGGATGATAGAATTGAATAGAAAAGGTGAAAGTTTAAGCGATAGTTATTGGTAAAAAAAAAAAGGTATAAATATTACAGATTAATTTGATTCCAATTTTTCCTTTACAAATTTTAATTTGTAGATTACGCTGAGCAGCGATACTGCTATAAAAAACAAAAATATTAGTTATTGTTTTGTAAAATTTTACTCTATTAAACTATTCCTTTTTTGCTGTTACAATACTTATAGTAGCCCTAAAGATTCAGAATATTACCTGAAAACAGTCGGACTTTCGCGGCACGACCATAGAGATGGGTTCACAGAGGCCGCGCGCCGTGTGCAGCTTGTAGAACCGGAACACCTCGCACGCCGCCGTGTTCACGCCGCGCTTCGGCATGAAGCCCAGCCCTCGCTGGTAACGTATAGATACGATTCTATCGTCATCATCATCATCATCATCATCATTAACAGCCTGAAGACGTCCACTGCTGAACATAGGCCTCCCCCGGGGAGCGCCACTTAGAGCGGCTGCTCGCCTCCTGCATCCATCGGCTCCCCGCGGCTTTCACCAGGTCGTCGGTCCACCTAGTGGGGGGCCGGCCTACGCTGCGTCTTCCAGTTCGTGGTCGCCACTCGAGAACATTTCTTCCCCATCGGTTGTCAGTTCTACGAGCGATGTGGCCTGCCCATTGCCATTTCAACTTGCTAATCCTAAGAGCTACATCGGTCACTTTAGTTCTCCTGCGGATCTCCTCATTACGATTCTATGCTACAGGAAAAATAATCGAGATCCGCAGACCGAAACTGACCGATATAGCTCTTAAAATTAGCAAGTAGATGGCAATGGGCAGGCCACATCGTTCGTAGAACTGACAATCGATGGGGAAGAAAAATTCTCTAGTGGCGACCACGAACCGGAAGACGCAGCGTAGGCTCCATTAGTTGGACCGACGACCTGGTGAAAACCGCGGGGAGCCGATTGATGCAGGAGGCGAGCAGCCGCTCAAAGTGGCGCTCTCTGGGGGAGGCCTATGTTCAGCAGTGGGCGTCTTTAGGCTGTTGATGATGATGATGATGATGATGATGATGACATTATTATATACTTTAGGACAAACAATCGAATTACATTTCTATATCTGTCTCACCTTCACGACAATAACTTAGTCGGAGAAAATAGATATAATAATGACAATGTTTTTCTGCGCGCAACGAGCTATGGAGAGCTATGCTCGGTGTTTCCCCGCGAGATGAGATCCAAAATGAGGAGATCCGCAGTAGAACTAAAGTGACCGATATAGCTCTTAAAATTAGCAAGCTAAAATGGCAATGGGCAGGCCACATCGCTCGTAGAACTGACAACCGATGGGAAAGAAATATTTACTCGCGGCACAAGTCACGGTTACAGGATGTAGATATATAATAGGTGTGTCTTTCTCTGACGCCTATGTGGAAAAAGGATGCACCTATTACTTTTGAATTGACGGCTGGAAAAACATGTCGCTGTCACAGCTCCTGTGAAAAAAATACTAGGTTTGTCCCTCTCTGACACGCTACAGACGCCTTCGTGAGAAAAGGATGCACCTATTACTTTTGAATTGACGGCTGGCAAAACATTTCGCTGTCACAGCTCCTGTGAAAAAAATACTAGGTTTGTCCCTCTCTGGCACGCTACAGACGCCTTCGTGAGAAAAGGATGCACCTATTACTTTAGCACGCTCTCATAGATTCGCGCGCAAGTCACAGTGTCGCTGCTCCCGGAGGTATTTTGTCGCTGTGACTGACTGTGACTTTCTTTTATCAGTGACTTTTACCTGTGACGATAAATACGCCTCACGCCTAAATATTATCGAGTGGCGACCACGAAACCCTGAAATGGTCTCACGATTCACCAACGAAAGACTAGTATGTAGTTTTCCTCAGAACAGCTTCCAATAGCAGCCGTTATAAAGTAACGTGCTATATGTTGTTTTGATGAATTCTTATTTTTAAAATCATTCCGCTATTGTTTTCATTACTTACTTGAGGATTTCCAGAGAGGAATTGATTGAGAAAATGCACGTACGGAGCATCGTCGACAACTTCATAGTATCGGATGTTCCCGTCGCCCTTGCCAGCAAGGTAAACCTGGAAATGAAACAAAACAAATCTATTAAGAATTTTGTTATACAATGTTTTATCTCTTTAAGGTTCTTGTTACTACATCCTTACGGGTATAATCTGAGCTTGGATTCGAACTTTGATGTTTTTTTAAATCATCGGGAACCTGAAGACGTCCCCTGTTAAACGTAGGCGCCCCCCACTTTGAGCGGCTGCTTGACTCCTGCATCCAAAAATGCAGCATGCATAATCCTAAATACCACATAATTCGACATTTCCAAAAACATTCCTCCGTGTTGACACAGCTATCAAATTATCAGTTTAAAAGACATCGCAATCAATCCAATAAGTTTACACTCACCATATTAGTATCATAGTCGTAATAAGGGAACACTACACCAGATGAGCTATCAATGGTCTCGCAGGCCAATGGTTTGGACAAGTCGTGTTGGTCCCACACCGCGTACTGACGATCGCTGTAGCGAGAGAAGCCGGTGGTCATCACTTTCCCCTGGCTCCCGAGGAAGGTGCATTTCGATGCTTTAGTGCCGAGATGGCAGTGCCCTTCCTGAGAAATAACAAGAAATATGTTAAAAAATTACACCAAAAACTTTCAAGTCGTACTCTAGCCAGTCTAATACCCTTCTGCACTAAACTTTGATAGCTCTTAAGTTCGCACTTATCCCTCTATAACGTACCTACTGCAACACATTCGAGTCCTAAAGGGATAAGTGCAAATTTCACCATCATCATCATCAGCCTGAACATAGGCCTCCCCAGAGAGCGCCACCTTAAGCGGCTGCTCGCCTCCTGCATCCATCGGCTTTCACCAGATCGTCAGTCCGCCTAATAGGGGTAGTGAGTACTTAGGAGCTGTCAAAGTTTAGTCCAGACAGGCATAAGCATCGTTCTGTACTGGCCGTAGATGTTTACATCATCAGCCCAATACGATCCCACAGCTGGGAAAAGAGCCTTCTCCCAGGGAGAGTGTAGACCAGAAACAACCACACTGGCCAAGTGCGGGTTGGTGGATGACACAAGTACACGAATTTGTTGATTTTATACAACATGCCGATTTCCGCATACATGGTTTTTCGGGTGTTTTTATTTTACATGAGAGTAAAGTGTAAGTTTTGGGACTAATTCGCCTTATAATGCGCCAATTTACAAATGCTAGCGCTTGAGTAACCACATTTAGGTTAAGACTAGACAGAGACTAACTTACCGACAGCACGATCCCTCGCCTAGGCTCGATGACCCGCAGCTTCTTGTCCTTGCAAGTGGTAGCCAACAAGGAGCCGTCGCGGTTGAAAGACATGCAGTAGATGACGTCACTGTGGCAGTCTATCACCTTCACCGCCTCGCCTTTGCCGACGTCCCATACGAAGATCTAAAAAATTACGTAAAGATAACATTATACCGTTTTTGATGAGGCAAAGTACGTATACCGTTGGAAACAGATATAGAAATCACAAACTTGTGGGTGTAATGTATTATCGCGCTTGCAAAAATAAACAAATAATTTAATTTGAGAAGAAGAGACATAGAGATAGAGAGAGAATGAGAAAGAAAGAGATGTGTGGATTAATTTATAACGAAAACTTTTAATAACGAACGGAATTTTCAATTTATTACTGTAACAAACCCTACTATGACACGGCAACACACCATATCACATGAAAAAACAAAAACCGTCTCATGATAATAATGCATCTATTTCACACATAACCTTAATTCCAGTTAAACATTCAGTTCTTTCAATAGACCTAGAGAAGAAAATACACCTACCTATCAAGGTTCACTACGACTTCCTCAAAACTCTCAAACATCCTCTTAATGTGGTTGACATCATTATCGCAGCTATACAAAATCATGCTAACAGCAAACTTCGCATTTCTTATGCAATATTTAATACCTCGTGTAATATGAAGACAGTTAACGTTAATATTACCGACAGTAACTAGCTTCCTCCTTGATAATGAAACCGATATTTCCCGATACATAACGGTGGAATCAACGGTACTGCTCCAATAAAGTTGATTCGGTATTTCGGAGGTAACACGCGAGGAGCCGATTCTCAAAGAAGCGCACGAAATGACACTGATATTTCGAGTGAATCACTATCCGCCAGTATCAAAATGACGGAGTGGCAACTTCTCGATTTAGTAGTATAACAATGTCGCCTGCTGAACGTAATCAATAGTATAATTTAACTAAAAAAATCCACCTGATTGAAGAAACCTTTACCTAATTCCTTTCCCTTACCTTTACCTTTTTGTATATTATAATGGGGTGGCAATGGAAAATGTATTTGTTATTTATCTTTGCTACCACTCACTACATCAAAGATTCTGGATTTATAGTCAATGCATCACATGCAATTTGACTAAAAAAAAAAACAATGCCATATTGACAGAACTGTGGTGTGTATAACCATCGGCAAACGAATTGGAAAAAAAATGTGAAACTATCGGTATACTATCTGATTTGTGTGTATTTTATTAACATTATAGTGACCATCAAATAGATTGCCATCTCTATTTCAGCCTTACAGTGACGCCATCTCGCACGCGTCGTTTTACCGTAAATCGGCCCCATATTCGGCGGGTTCTTTGCATGTCTCGCGTGCGTATTTTAGTTAATTCGTTTTTAAACTGTATTTATTATATGAGCGCGTGATATATTTTATGTTAAGTGAGTGATGAGTCTATGAGGATTTAGTCTAGTTTTTGAACACCAAATGTTACTTTTTATTTTAACCACGTCGTGTTCGCGTCAAATACGCAATCTAAAACACTGTTCTTTTATAATAAGACGTATCATTATGTATAAGAAAAACTATAAAAAAGATTTAGACTTCGACTCTTTAGTACCATAAGCATAAGCAGCATAAGTGACTGTTATAAAATATTAGCTGACAATCCAGAAAATCATATTGATATTACTTTATTGCACAAGTATGATTAAATACACTTACAATAGGCATGATGTCTACTAGTTTTCACAAATGTTTATCTTTATAAGAAGTATTATTAAATTATGCAAAAAAAAATTTTAGTCATCACGTCTATTATGTTAAAAGTTGTTCGTAGCTACACAGTGCAAAAAAAACTCTAAGTGCGAAGCGTCATTTGTTTCATAGCTCTGTGGTAGCTAAGTTGGTAGCTTTGTGTCGAAAGTTAAAAACATTAATTTAATTATCCACCACCAATATGTCTAATAAAGTTTGGTAAAGGCCGAACGGAAATGCATTTCCTGATTATTCTATTACTTATCACTTTACTATCTCAGCTTTCAACGACCTACATTAAAGTATAATAATAGGCATGAATAAATTATTTTTTTTTTTGCTTAAATTAATAATATTCCTCAAAAGATAAACATTTGTGAAAACAAAAATAAAATATCTCAAAAAATGACAAAATTACAAGCATTTTAATAACCGGAATAGAAAGAGATAGCTCAAACGGCCAGTGACGTCAGAGCAAGGTCGTTCATAGTACCTCATTACTAAGCTGTGGTAGCTTTACATACAATCTCTTTAGCATGTGACGTGACAAGTGGATTTTTCATAGTAACTGTGGAGGCGCTCTGTTTCACGAGAAAGGGACAGGAGATGCCCCTACAGAAACTTTAAAAGCTTATTACTCCGTGATTTACTTACCAATATTACTAATTTTTTCAATTATTGCATTCATTTTAATCTTTATGAAAGTACAATACAATACAATAATACTTTATTGAACACCAAAAAAACATTGTAAAAGTAATATTTACTTGTTCATTTTTAATAGTAGTCATCATGCCTATTATCTGTCTACTGTTATATTATTGCGCAAAAATAATAATTATAAGAAAGAGTATTAATTAACAGCTGTCAGTGGCCAATCGCTTGATCAATGATCACACAAGCATTAGTAGATTCGAATGACGTCTCGCATACATAACTAGTATTCGTATTAAATTGGTAATTCATCAATTTCTATTGTGTTTTATAACTCTTATAACGCCTCAATTATCATTGCGCAAAAGTAAGGCCTCTTATTACGGCATCCTGATATGGTTTGATTAATGTATTGTCTAATAGCCGTTGAGTTCATTCACAGTCATGCTGTTCACTTTTGTCTCATTTAGATTGTGTTGGTTTGCTGGTACTTAAATAGAGGGCAATAAAAATGTTTATTTGAACATTGTAAGGTACCTACTATTATTTAGGTAGAAAACAATAAAATTGTAGGCATTTGCAGAATAGAACATTACCCTGATGAGTGATGATGGATCTAATAATCTTTAATTATTAAATAAGAATTTCGACTAAATTCCATTTCATCCTTTTTCAGACGATTTGGTGGCTATAATAGCTAAAAACATAACTAATAATAATACAGTCTATTGTAAAGTCAATAATATAGAATGAATATAGAAATGTACTATTATAAATAAATAAATAAATATGTGTGGACATTTCACACAACGCCATCTAGCCCCAAACTAAGCATAGCTTGTACTATGGGAACCAGACAACTGATACAATACTTATATACTTTTTTTTGTTTGTAAATACATACATAGAATACAATATAACACCCAGACGCACACATCATCACACATATGTTTGTCCCGGGCAGGAATCGAACCCACAGCCCTCAGTTCAGAAGGCAGGGCTACTACCAACTGAGCTATCGGACCCGCCGGGTTCTAGCGGAAATATTGAATAAGTACCAGATAATCGAAGCCGGCGCTAAGTAAAACGTTCTCAGCGGTTGGATGCCACTCGACGTAAGCCACGCGCCGCTTGTGTCCGTGCAGCTCCACTAGCCAATCCGTCAGGTGCATGGACAGCCCTCCGTCCGGGATATGCCATAGTTTCACCTGGAAACAACACACATTTTTAATAATAACCAGCATAATAGGCTAGATGCCTGCTATTGTTATGGGCGGCCGTGTCGCTTAACACCAGGTGAACGACTAGATCATCACGTCATTCATTCTCATAAAAAAATATATTAAAAATGAACGAGTAAAATATTATTTTCATAAAGTAGGTTAAAAATGAATGCATGAATTGAAAAAAATAAGTTAAACCGGTAAATAAATCACGGAGTAATAGGCTTTTAAAGTTTCTGGATAGTTCATTCTATTCGTGTATATTTTAAAATGCTTGTAACTTTGACATCTTTTGAGATATTTAATTTTTGTTTAATTTGTGCTATGAAAAAGTAGTCATCTAGCCTATTACAGGAATAAAAGACACAAATAGTTACGTAGCAGATCGTCACAACAGCACGGATTCTTCTGAAAGAAATGTTACTGGCATCAGCAACACCAATGCTGTTAAACAAAATGATGCGTTGGCCAACTCACAGTTTGTGAAGGATTGCGAAGTTCTTATTGAGGACTAATGGTCTTTCCTCAGACCGAAGATGGCAGATATTAACAAAATTACAAACGTAGATATTTTTTTAATGTAAAATATACTTCGTTTTACCAGACTACGGCAATAGAAGCGTTATGAGTTTAACAGTCTTTTGGTACTTATGTATTATATTAAATATCTCCGTCTTTGGTTCTTCCGAATTCTACTAAGTAAAATCATTTTGATTCCATTTCGTAATTCAGAGAGACTCTTTAAACGCAGGCAGTATCTACAGTTGTTATCAAGTATTTGGCAAGCGTCATGCCCGCGCAGATGATCTGCTTTGATTACATTCCTAACTGGCATCATGATCGTCATATAATCTCCATTCCAGAGAGATCATTTCTTTAGATACTATGTCTTGTTTCTTTTATTGCTGATCTAGGCTTTTTACTTGAGTAATTTTTAAACCGATCTGCACTTGGCTGGCCAGCATGGTTGAAAACCGAGACAAGACTAAAAGTGAACATTTATATGTTCACTTTTAGTCTTGTCTCAATATGTAGGTACTATTTTGGTTTGGTAGCAACTGTTTTTTCTACATTTATTCAAACATGGCCTGTTTATGAACTGTAATCGAAATCGGTAAGCACTAAAAATCAATGTAGGTATAATATACATCGCCGATTATAAAAGTCAACTCAATAGCCGATAGAAGCCAATAACCGCTCTATGATAAGATATCGGGTCATTATTCGACCATCCATAACAACAGGCGTGTGCGTCAGACATTAAGACTATCGATTTGGCTAGTAAGCTAGAACATAAGTAGATCAAAACTTATTGCTTATAACATTCTTTTAAACAAAACAAATGATCATATTATTCGTCGTAGTAAATGCATACTTACTATGGTGAAAAAACGATCTCAAGGGGATTAAAAAATCCGATATTTCGAAAGCGCTTTCATCACAACGCTCTTTAAAAAAGCGATATCATTTCATACCGATAGATCCAGTGACCATCGTCAATTAGACGGGCAAATTGCGTCGCTAAAAAAGAGAATTACTTATATTAAAAAAAATAGCACAATCATATTACCGTGCAGTCATCGGAACACGAAGCTATGATGTTGTCGTTGAACGGATTCCACTTGATGTCTAGAACTGGGCCTTTGTGCCCTGTGACGCGGCTCGCGTTGAAATCCAGGCGGCCAGTCTGAAAACGATTAGTTTATGACATTTGCATAATTGGGAAGTGGGTGGCCACTGACCTGGGACTAGTACGCGTACTAGTATAATAGAGATCAGCGTGGGTGGTTGAGAGACAATGAAAATAAGCATTATGATACCCTTGACTAGATTAAAATTAAAGGAAGATGACTTTTATTTCTAACAATAAGATATTGCAGCCTCCGTGGTATGTTGGTGGAGCAGGCTGGCTCATAACCCGGAGGCGGCAGGCTCGATTCCCGCGACAGGACAAGTATTTCTGCACAGGGAAAAAAGCCCTAATACTTGTTTGGTGTCTGGGTGTTGTGGGATCATGGTTTTCACCTTGTAGTTCCTGGGTCCCTAGATACAGGGAAAATCCTAGTTAGGGTCCAGGATTTATGTATGTGATCGTTGGGCGTCATTTATTTTATTAATTAATTAATTAATTAATTTATTACAACGTCCAATATTGATTTTGGTTTATGTAGAAGCCAAAAAGTCAAGTTTCACACTGATGACCGGCGGCGGTAACCACTTACCATCAGATGGACCGGCTGCTTGTTTGCCACACATTTCATTAAAAATTATGTTATTCTGTATTTCCTAGGAAGGCATGAATGCATTTTTTTAAGGTAAACATTAAATTAATTCATGTTAGCAATTTCATACAAAGTTTTCTAGCCTTGCAAAGTTTGCAAACATAATTATAATGTTATTGTTTTTACCTCTTTTGGATGCAAAAGGTAAGCAGCCGTTGAAAGTGACGCTCTAAGAGGGAAGCCTATGTGCAGTAGACGTCTTGAGGTTGATAATGACGATACCTCTTTTGTGAAACAATATTAACATTTTTTGTAGTTGGTATAGTCTATTGTAAAGCAATAAGGTACCTTTTAAACATATCCTGTACTCGTAATATACGTACATCGGTGAAATTCTATATACGCTTGCCGCTATTTTATAAACCTTTAGAAATCCAAGAATGGAACTTCAATTTTCTCACGCTATAAACGACACCAAAACCTGTCGTTTTTGTGTCACATCAGTTTACTAACACTAAGCTTCAAGTCGATATGGGAAACAACAATATGCACGAAGATAATGACTTCATCGATGTACTGGCTATGAGCAAGCAAGGCCGACAATTGCAAATCTTGACACATATGGACATTGACAAGCACTGATTATGCCCGCCTATTTCTGGCAATGTCAATAAAGGGTACTTCAGTATTAGGGTGGGGTGACCATTATGCTGGTAGAGTCTAAGCGATAAAACTGTGGTACCTATGTGACCTAAGTGTAAGTATACATTTGTAAGCAAAATATAAGTAGGCAAGTACATGTTTGGAATATAATATGACATAATACACACATCCGTAGGCGGCATCGTCGGCTTGTGTAGTTACTTACATATGTATGTATAACACATAAACATATATATGTATTTATGTTATCCGCATAAATGGAGGGAACATACTAACTAAATAAGCAAGTGACCCAACCCAAGTGTCGACCAAGTGTGTGTGTTGGTGTCCCCGAGTAGAGAAATAAGAGATCAATAACAACATTATTAACAATGAACTTTTCAAGCATTACAAAGCCGGAAACGTTGTGAGATCATAATAATTTATTACCCGCATATAAGAGTTTATTTTCCCTAATACAATCAACTTTTTAAGTATATTTGTCTTGTAGTATTAGCGTTAACATTATCACAACACAATAAATTTACTAGGTGGTAGGACTTTTCTGCAAAGTTCTTCTAGGTAGGTACCACCGCTTTGCCAGTTATTCTGCCGCCAAGCAGTAGTGTGCAAGCACTACAGTGTTCCGGTTTGAAGGGCATTGTAGCTAGTGAAATTACTGGGCAAATGAGACTTTATGACCTGATTACACAGTGTGGTAATCTAATTACTAGACTGTGTGATGTCTCAGGACGACGTGGGCAGTGCAGTGTCACGCGAAACTTTATTATTTTAAAGTTCCGAGTGACACTGCTACTGTTATGGGCGGCCGTGTTGCTTAACATCAGGTGAACGTCTAGCTTGTCACGTCATTCATTCTCATAATAAAAAAAAAATTAAAGAGCTAGCTAATAAGTGTAATAATTAATCAGTGGAAGTACATTCTTTATTGGTCTGAATCTGTACCCCTATTCCCAACCTATCGGAAACCTTTCGATTCGAAATCTACACTCTCCATCTTCTTCATCTTCATTTAGAATGAAAGAGACGGAGAGTGTAGATTTCGAATCGAAACGTTTCCGATAGGTTTGGAATAGGGGTGCTCATCTCATAAAGGCAAATCGGACCGGCGGATCGGGGTGAATCGGCGGTTCACTCCCGCTTAGCAACATGTTATTAAGCTATATAGTTCCTATGTCAAATGTGGGGGACGCTGACCTTAATCTCGTACAAATACCGATGTTATCAGGCCTCCCTAATATGGATACGTCTAGACGAGCTATCTGGCAGTACCAATAATTTTGGTTTTCTGTGAAGTTAGTGCCAGTATTACTACTAGATCCATTTAAGTACTGCGTAAAACTGATTTAATCCACTTCCCTTGTCCAGGTTGCTGATACAACTCATACAAGCAGTCTAAGGTGTGGTCAAAGAAAGTGAGCTGACACTTAAGAATTATTGTCTGTAACAGGTTTACAAGATCAAGCTATAACTACGATAACGCAAGCCTTTTATAATATAGCAAATAGATACTTACATGATCCAATGGCAGCACTAAGAAGGCGCCTCCACCAGCCACCTCAGTCACTATGGCCACGAATTTTGGGTTGACAGCACAAAAATTGGAATCGTGGGCATTCCTCGTGATCTTTATGTTGTCGTAACAACGCTCTCTTTTGAATGGCACGCCGTACACATGGCGAAACTTTGAGCTTCTCACTCCACGAAACCATATCTAAAACATATTGGGATTTAATTGCTTATCATTACGACTGAGAACTTCACACTACAATTATGTTATTTGGCTGTAGAGCAAGTCTCTACTCTACTCCTATGGTATTAAAGATTATGGATCAGACCTTGAAACGAAAGGATCAATGAATAACTCTCCATCATAACTTATGGAGCATATTGAGCCAACGAGGTCGTGGTAAGCTACAATATTGTTGAGCTACGAAGTATTGAATGAAATATTTCAGTTCAACTAAGTAGGTCAACATTTCTCAAGCTCGGCGTAAAGAGAAGCGCAAGCAAAATGAAAGGCAATTGTTTTATGGTAGCTTAGTTGAAAATATAGCTAAATGTTTTAGGTAGAGTACCACAGTACAAAATAGAGACTGCGTGACTCTACACAATCGGATGTTTAGAAAGATTTGTTTCGCACTAGCCCGTAAGTTCTGTGGCGACTTGCTTAGTCACTTTTTTCACATGAACTTAAAACTTCTAGTTTTTTGTGCTTTGAAATAACGTGAACCTTAATGTCCGCTTAATGACTTGCACTAGCTAGACTGACTAGGAGAAAATACACAATCCATAATGACGAGGAACATTCTAAATGAGTGCGTAAATAAATGTCGCTTAAATATTTATGAAGAACCATATATTGACCTTACATTATTATGGTTATCATTATCAAAATGATTTTGTAGCAGCGTATTTGGAAGAAAAGTGCTGCGACTAATGGATAATAATTTCAGGAATGTTTTGTAGTGAAATGATCCCTGCTTATTATCGAGCCAATGTTCTTGTCCTAGTTGTGTAGGGTTCACGTTCGTCGGTCCCTTGAGATTGCCACTGTTTGTTGCACGCTCGACAAAGGAATGTATCGTTAACTAAGTTAAAAAACAACAAAACTAGGTGTACACAAATAACATAAATCAACATCATAAAATATGACGTTAAGAAATTCATGCAATTTACGAAGACACTGAAAAGCTTTGCTTTTACGTTGTTTTCTATCTCCCCTTCTCTATATTAAACTTATCTCCGATGTTCCACTACCGCAACGGTCGTTTGATAACCATGAATAAATATGGAGAGAATGACCCAGTGGTTTTCTGAGAAATGAAATGCAAGACCATTACTGCAAAGCCCGCCGATTTGCGATTTTAAAGGTTTATTCACTCAAAAATCTGTCCAAACTTCAAACTAGTCAACAACTAGTAGTCTTCTTAGAACTTTTCCGAGTATCTTAGTCGTAAGTTTAGACCCAAGTGTGTCAATCTCCGTGTGGATGAGAAGGTACCATGACCATGACCCCAGATAATATAATACCTACAGTACAGATGCCTCACCCATAAAACGGAACAACTCGGGCTATTTTACGAATTATTTTATTTCTGCGTAACGCAAGATCAAGCGACATTTATTGCGTGTTGGCGAAGTACTGGGCCTAATGAATAAACTGAACAACTAACTTGTAACGCTCACGACACGATTACTACATTTTTTTCAAGTTCGGGTAATGTTTTTTAGTACCTGATGCCATGACGTAAGGTAACTTTCATTCATTGTTAGATTGAACAAATGGGCCTCTAAATAAAAAGGAAGCACCTCCCCAACTAATGTGGGTGTGTAGTGGCAAGTGATGGAGATTCATCGCCTATTATGTTATTAACTTCTAGTGTCCCACTGAAGCCGTGCTGCTATTTATAATAACAGCAATTACATGCTAAATAATGCAACGATTTTAAAATACAGATGCATAAATCCGCTGTAAAGCTCCTTTCATTTTGCTTGACTTCCTGCGAACTGATCAGTTATCCCCTCTGAAGACAACTTAGAACCGAAAATACGTTCGATATTTTTATTCTAATACAGTACTGATTGTTGTTTTTGTTCATATCATACTGGGCGGTTATTCTCTATGGAAACACAGATTCCACACGATACGAAACCACGTCGTTATCGTGACTTGTTCAAACCGTGTCACAGCGTCAGATATACCTTCACTTTACATTAAAGTTATCTTTATTTTGAATAAAATATATTGACATAAGTGGTCAAATCTTTTGATGTGTTGATGTTTCGGAACGCGTCTCGGGAAAACATACGATTTTTGACAGTTCAAATCGCGCCAATTCCAAATTCATTTCGCGCGGTTTTGTTTTCGTTTCACAGAGAATACAGTTTCGCAGATTTCTTATGTAAGACAAGGAATTCGCGTGGTTTAGAAGTAAGGAATCGTTACGGAATAATGGCCCTGATATAATAATCCCTATTTAAATCAATTGGACACGGATCTCGTCAAAGCTATAATATCTACTTAATCCAAATCCAATTGAATACTCAAATTTCTCGGCTAATTTCGTAACTATAATTCAAAAAACAAACTAGACTTGAAGTGTTAAGGTTGTTTACATAAACTAGCCTTCAATTGACTCATCACTAAAATTACCACATAAAACAAAGCGAGAATGTTTAATTGAAACAAGTCCGTGAATGTAGACGTTTGTATGCACGTCAAGTCTTACGCTCGGGGAATTAAGACCAATTACAATAATTGCGTAACGGCTAAAATGAACCTTCCACTGTCTGATTCAAACTAGACCAACAACGGTACGTTGGCCCCTATAACATTTTAAGAGCTTTTTAAACTGGGGCCTTAGTCAAAAGATATTTTATTATGCTCTAGAAAAATCCAATGCCTATATTTATGATCTTGGTAGGTGACTGGTTAATAGTCAAATTATCAAAGGTTTTCTCGGACAGCGGTGGTGCTGGTCCTTTAGATTCAAAGCAGTCGGACATCTACGGTTTTAGTAATTTAGTTTTAGGAATGTTACAAGCTCTACAACTTCAATACACAACTGACGGAAATTAATTCGGTTAACATATGCTTGGATCGGTCGGCATGTAAGTCTAGCCGTTTTCGGGTCGATTTTTACGAAGTGTGCGTTGAAATATCGTTGTATTCGACTGATTAATTTCGAACCTAATATTTCGGTCAATTTCAAGACTATTTAACTTACTTCTCGGTTCATTGTATAAGATTTGACATGATTACATAACAAACCGGTAAAATATCGCTATTAATTCATATTGACTTCGATTATTCTTGTAAAATATTATAACGAAAATGAAAAGAAGATGGGAGAATCTTAAGTTCTAAAGCTTACCATGACAGCATAGATTCGCTATTGATAATCTTTGGGTTGCTTTTCTATAATATTTTGGTGGTACAACTAATGACAAAATCGTCAAAAACAACGTGCAACACGGAAGATATTTTGATATCTATTTTCCCATCTCCAGATACAGAAGCAGTTTGCAAGCTTCAGTTTGTATTAAGCAGAGTTTTAAACGCGAAACAGTATGACAAAGTTCTCCAAAAGACTCATGATAAACTCATGCTAAAAAGCTACCAAAAACGCACCAAACTACAACTTGCAAAAATAAAAAAGTGCAAAATAAAGAAACACTATTACCTGTGAATTAGTCATCTCGTCTCCAGTCTTAACGGGTGCAACAACAAAGCATGCACTACATAGAGGCGCACTCCAAAACTAAACAATTATGTGCATTTTGCGTATACATTCATGTAAACAAAATAACATAAAAATCAGCCGCCCACAACATGACGCACTTAACACTGAAAGTTACAAAGAAATAAAAAAGAATGCATTAAAAACATGTGATAAAAAATAAAACAGTGTGCGGAAATAATACCCGGTCACTATGATGCACGTGTGCTAGGTCGGTATGAAAAGAATAATTATGTGTGTAATGTGTATGATGACGACAGCAGCGCAGGCGCAAGCGCGTGTCTCGACCGACAGGCGAAAAAAAGTGAAAAGTAACTCGTTACTCAGTCGTTGCCTTCGGTGGCGCTGAGAGAAAACCAAATTCATTACTCCGTCGATCGATCGATCAGCCATTAGATATTAATGATGGAAGCATTATGCAATTACTATTGAATCTGCAACCTTTTGGTTGGATTGACCTTTTGACTTTTTATTAACTCGCATTAGCTTGCGACTTCACCCATGTCTTTAGGAACCAAAAAATTACGAATACAGACTAAGAATACCAGATATTTCTAAAAACTAAAGTTTTGTTCTTGATAATAATATTACATTATCCAACCTTTTGATGCTAAGCATTATAATAACATTTGTTTTGAATGTCATTCAAAGTTCAAGTATAAAATTCCGTCACCAATAAATATAGAAAAGACCTTTAGGAAGATTTTATTAAATCAATTACCTATTTATCATTCAATATACACTACTAAAAAGCTTTTCACGACACAAAGAAAATTAGGGTTGCATCACCTGCAAAAATCACGTTAAAACATTGACGCTACCTTTTGGACTATCATTAATTATTTCATAACCCAATTAAAAAAGGTAATAACGAAAACCCCATGAAATTTTAAAACAATTTCTAAGATAACTTGACAACCCTAGGCTAAGTTGCACTAATTCAAATGGTCTATTTCGCAATTCGTCACTTTCCCTCCACAAGTCTAAAATTATAAAATTGTTACATTATAACCAGCAAACCGTGAAAAAGTACTTCATAAGTGGTCATTTACCACCTACAGTTTGGAAGTAGGAGTTACCAGCTCTTTGCCACTTACATCACAATACATGTTGAAGTCAGTAAGGATATTCCAACAAGAGCTCAAGGAATGTTTTAATTTTTTTTACATAGATAGTTACCATAGGTCAATAGTTTATATATACTGCACTAGTATTTATTATAATCTTGAAAAAAAAAATAAGCAAGTAATTTACTAAAAAAAAGGTATTGTAAATTATTTAATTTATAGATCATCAAATATTGTTCGCAATAAGTTACTCACAAGTGAATGAGCTAAATGATAAAACGGAAACCTATTTGACTGTACTGTAAGGGGATGCATCAATGTGCATGGAATGTTGAACTGGGGCCGTACTGTGAGCTCTTAACGCGATTCAAAACGGAGCCTATCTTGGATCGCTTTGTTTTTTTTGTATGAAGATTTTGACAAGCTATCCAATATACACTCTGTTTTGGATCGCGCTAAGAGCTCACAGTACGGCCCCAGATGTTTTAACAAAAATGTTTAATAACATGCATCCCATCCTGTACAAAGTATTACATTACTGACAAAGCTAAGTAGAGACATTTGTGTAAATATTACTTACTGACTATAACACGAAGTGGCACTTATGTCATGGTTTAAAGACTTCAGAGATTTAAAATACGCAAACAGTTGTGATTGTTAATGCCACATTGCATCATAGCAAACAATTAAGAAGTATGATTGCGATGTGTTCATGGTGATTTTAGTTTAGGGCCTTACTTATAAACGCTGCTTAAAGTTAGCCAGTGCTTAAAATGTTCCGAATCATTTTCACGTGTGATATTTCAAATCAGTCAGAAGTCAACAGAAGGTTTTAAGCATTGGCTAACTTTAAGCAGCGTTTATGAGTAAGGCCCATAATGTTTTGAGTGTGCTGACTGCAATTATTTAATATTGTTTAGCTATTGAGCTTGAATAGGTAGAAGACAAACTTATCACCTATCATATCATAGGCATTGATCATATTAGAATCTCACCACCCCAAAGTGACACTCTTTGGGTGATGCATATGTCCAGCAGAGGATGTCTTCAGGGTGCTGATGATGATGATGATGATATAGAATCATCACAATATTTATGATGACTACAGTATTACAGTCTAATAAACTGTCCCAATATTATTTTCCTTTTTATAGCATAAAAAGAAATACCTATTAACTCATTTTTTACATACTTAGTACAATAATTTGTTTTGCTTTTTAATACTTATTGTAAATGGCTAAGATACAAAACTGAGCTAACTAGCAAACTAAATGTGAAGATACGGACTATATTTTATATAATTTATTAATTGCTCTTTTAACCTTAAATTTTTAAGGATTTTAATTTTTTAAAGGGGTACATTATTGATCAATTAACCTTGATTACAAAGTTAATAGAAAATTCTTCAATACAGGTTTCTTAGTATGTGAAAGTGGTAATCGAAATGCAAATTGTAGTACAGTTAACAGCTCTACATCAAGCTTACTATATTAAATAACAGTAATCAACACCAGATGAGTTTTATCATACATTAACATTATGCTTGCAGAGCTGGAATATGAAATAGAACCTGGAGATAATGATTTGAAATTATTACTTAGTAGTTATTTATTAAGCATGTGTCTACTTATGTGTAATGCAATAATAATCGGCCAAATGCAAATTGGACTTGCACTCCAAGGGTCCCATACCATTATCTATAAAAACGAGCAAAAAATCACATTTGTTGTTTGTTCCCTTAAATATTTATTTTATTCTGCTTTTAGTATTTGTTATAGCAGCAACAGAAATACATCATCTGTGAAAATTTCAACTGTCTAACTGTCACAGACCATGTTTCATGAGATAGAGCCTGGTGACACATGGACAGACAGACAGATAGATGAACAGCGGAGCCTTTCACTTTACCCAATGGGTAAATGAAACCCTAATAAAAACTATTTCAGTTAGTTCAGTCATTTAAGGATGCCCAGATCTCTTATAGAGTGTAACAACTATTTCCTGCAACACCAATTTGCTACTTCTACTAATCAATAATGTATGTTTAAGTACTTACATAATTATAACAATTACAATTCGGTTTTTTTTTTTCCATTTTTACTTTAGTGTAAGTGTTGTTTGTAGTATCATCATGCAATTTAGGTATATTTTATAGGTAGGTGTTTGTATTTTGACTTGAGTTTTAAATAACTAGTCCAAATATGGTTTCTGGTATGTTTGTAGAGTTAGACTCTTGTCATCTTTGAAATACTGAATGCTCATTGGTTGCCTGTAGGTAATTGGCTTTTTTTTAACCAATGAGTGTTCAGTATTTCAAAAAAGACAAAGTTTAACTTTAACAAGCATACCAGAAACCGGGGGAACAGATATTAAAATAGTATACGGGGGTAAGTCTAAGGGCTTCGTTCTCTATGTGCGATTAAAGTTACGATTACCTCAGCCAGTGAGTAATACTGATCGGGACGTAAAGGCGGCGAGTAGTTCTTTTCAGTTTCACGAACGAAAACAGAGTTTCGATCAGCTACTCAGTGAGTAAAAATTTAGGATGATCTGTAGCAACGTCAATTGTTCATTATGTTCATTCAATAGTCACTCCAACTGCTGTCAGTGACGTCATTTTAGGTTCGTTTTTTAATTTTTTTTGACATTTCTTCGTGCCAGCTATATGCTGCGGTGCGGCAGGTGCCCTTCAAAGAGTATTTAACCTACTTAAAAACAGTAAGTAAGGAGTTACCTTTACAAAAAGGGGTATCAACTAAATAAATTAATGTAATGAGGAATGTAATACGAATTTAGATTACATTGTTTAGTTCAACGGGAAATATAATAAGTTATACCTATAGGTACCTGAAATATGGTTTTATCTTGACGCAATAATAAAAATTAAAACAACACAAAACTAAAATATCATAATATTATATAAGTATTTAACATATTATAACTGAACAAAAACTTTTTTAGTAGTCATCATCATCATAATCATCAGCCTGAAGACGTCCACTGCTGAACATAGGCCTCCTCCAAAGAGCACCACTTTGAGCGGCTGCTAGCCTCCAGTATCCATCGTCTTTCCACGGTTATGAGCGCACTGTTTTAGTAATTAAATACAATGATTTCTATATTCATAAGTATCTGATCTCGAAATAGAAACAGGAATAGTCGATGTTTTTATACCGTAATCAACAGGTTTGGTAGTTTACAGTTCCGTAGATCTCAGTACTTGTGGCATGCAAACTATAATAATAAATTACAAACACATGCGAGCTTGCAACAAGTTTTGCTATAGCCGTCGGTTAACCATACTAATCGGCAGCTGATGTGTCCTGTAAGTAGCAGCCTGGTTTACGGGTCGGCTAGCGCTACTCGGACATTCTGAAATTCGTTACTGCAGTTACAAGTGACATTACGTGGTGGCTAGTCAACTCGGAACATTACTCGGATATAGAGAACGAAGGCCTAAGTATAATATGTTTCCTACCATTAAAACATAATTGTACCTACGTACAAGTCTACACTTAGTATTATGAACTAGCAGGAAATTGTCTGATACTATTCATTGCATACAAAGAGCTTATAGGTACCGGTTTGGCACCAGTAGATTAATAAAATGAAAATGTCTAGGTAACAACGGCAGGAATCTATCTTTCTTTAGGCTAGAAAGCAGAACAGAATAAGAGTATCAAGATAACGTCGCCTTGCTACTGTGTAACGTAAAAATGTGAAAACGTTTAAACATTCAAACCATGTCTGTAATTGAAATAGATAAGCTTTCCCTCTTTAAATACATAATACAATATTCCTTACCTTAGCAGCGGGTTTATTACAAGCTCTCACATCCACCAGAGCGCTGTTTTTTGCGGGACTCTTTTCAGACAAATTGATAATTTCCAAACAATTAGCCTCCCTTATCGTATCATCTTTAACTGGAGGCATATCCTTTCGCAATGTAAAAGACTAAAAGTATTCCTATTCTATTCTGTAATTATATTGTCTTAGAATTTAGAAATAACAAAAAATAAATTTACGAATAAACGCACAACAACTCAGACCGATCGGGAACACAGAGTACATTGGTAAAAAATCGAAGCGAATGAAATGAATGAACAAGAATGAGACTGATTTCACTTTTACCAGTCATATCATATGACGCTGCTTCTCATATACGCCTATAGTAGATTTTTTTTCTCTAATCTGTATATACTCCCAATCCTTCGCTATCGCATTGACGCGCAAAAACGTCGCTGTTGGAGTTATGGCGGGAACGCGGAAATGTTCACTTTGTTGCATTGTATTATTTCTCAAAACTTGTGCTTTTTTAGTATTAAGGGTGCAGTTATGAGGATGGGCAAATATGTTACATTTCAAAGCCATATTTCCATTTATCTGTGATAATGAGTGAAATGTTATTATTATCTATAGATAGGGTAATCCAATGCCGTAAGTTTAATGTCGAAAGTTTTTCATTGGCTTTAACCATTCATTCATAAAATTCATTTTCCATAAAGAAAAAAAGTAAGAAGAAAGAAAGAAAGAAATTTTTATTCATGGCAAAAGATATACAATTATAAGGTGAAAAAACATGACAATAGCTAAATACAAGTAAAATTATTGTCAGTTGCCACGAATCGGTCCCAACTCAGCATGTGCTGGCTATACACGTACAACCAGCGCTGGTCTTAAGTTGGGGCCGGTTCGGTGTTGTCACGGAACAGTTTACAATAAAAAAAATTACAAAACTAAAAAAAAATACAAGAAACGTTTAACTAGAGGCTAACTTACCTACTTACAGACAAACATAATTAAATACACATTATAGATAGGTAACCAAAGAAATCGTTTTATTTTTACAAACCAAAAGAAGCAATAAAATAAAAACAAACCAGCAAAGTACAAAAGTAAAAGAAAAGAGGTACATTCAAAGTAAAATAACTGAAAACAGTGAAAGTAACATTTATCATAATAATATCATACCATGTACCTACGTTAATGTTTTACTTTATCATGCCCATCAATAAAACTGATATTATCAATTGAGTGTGCAATCATGTATGTATGCCCGTGTCTGTCGTCGAGAGTGTGTGAGTGTTTATGTAAGTTGTGTTGCGTGAGAGGCATGAAATGCGGTGGTGGTTAGATCGCACTAGTGTCGTGTCGGAGAGCTTCCTCCGCTTTCTGGTGGTCAAAAAGAAACTTCTTTAATTTGAACCTAAAGCTTGTGATACTTTGTAGGTTCCTTATAGGCGGTGGTATGTTATTCCAGCATTTGGAAGCTGAGTAGCGGAAGCTCCCTCTAAAAGCTACTGTTCTATGCTGTTGCGTCATGAGCTGCGCCGCACAATGCCGGGACCCCAGTGATCTTCGACTGGATGTCCACGACAATTACTCTGTGTTCCACAGCGTCCTCCTATGAAAATGACGAAAAAGGGCGAGTTCTCTGTGATTTATTTAAAGAACTGTAATATTAAAGTGATTAAAAAAACACATTAAATTAGCTGATAATATGGAATAATAATATGGAAGCTTATATTAAAAAAAAATTTAATGACACTCAAGAAAAAAAGAACAGTTTATTTCACTATTCCGTACGAGTTTCTTATATTTTGCCAAATGTCAATGTCTTAACTGTATGAGCAAGTAGGTACCTAAGATTATGTAGATACCTACCTGCAGATCAGACCAATCCCAATAAAAAAGATCAAGAAACAAGAAGATCCTACCGGTCTTGAAGAATTTAGGCGGTTTGGTTTTCTTAAAAGTATTTCTCTTTTTATTAATAAATCATCATCATCATCATCATCATCGACTACTATTGTCGTCATCATTATCACCGTGTTCATCATTTTCATCTTTTCAATTATTGTCGTCATTATCATGTTCATGGTCATCACCATATTCATCATCAGGTACCTACACAAAAACATGCCTTCTGTGGGAACTCGTAAACTATAAGTGCGGTTGATATACTATGTATCAGTAACTTTTAGAACTAACCGAGACGATTCTAGGGACATAAAAATCTTATCATCACTAATACAAAAAATATGACTTATTATCAAAAACAAAATTAAGATGTATATAATCTAAGAAGGAACTGCCTGACAACCTGACAATGTACTACAAAAGTATAGAAATAAGTCACATAATTACCAATAAAACGTGACTCGTCATAATGTTGACTCCAAAAAAAGTACCCTCACGGGTTTCAGAAACTATAATACGGATCAGTGTAATGTTTTCGGAATATTGTAGTACTAAACATTCAAGATTATAATGTAAAAAAAAAATACCTGGTGCCCATACAAGAACCCTCATTTTCAAATGAACTCGTAAACCATAGGTCTGATTGGTATACAACCTTCAGGCAAGTTGTAGCACTAACCAGGATTTTTCAAGAAATGTTGAAAGAAACATAGGTCCTATACAAAAATTTTACCATTTTTACCATTTTCATGTTCGCTTAGTAAAAAACCAAACAATTGTTAGACTTTACAAACAAAAACACCTGCGCTATTGAAAGATCGGCCATAAAACAAGATATAAAATAAATGATTTTTTACAACTACAATTGCTTTTAGAGCAAGAGCCCACGACGGCCAGACCTTCATTATTTTATAAAAGTTGAAATTTTCTCTGTACATGTCTCCTATACAGGTAAGAACGACCAGCGACTATAGAGTTTGGGTTGTGGTTACCTGGGCAGGTAACAGGTAGTAAAGGTGTATAAAATAGTACTTAAAATATGTTAGAGCATAAAAGCTCAATTTTTTTTATATTTTCTTCGGGATAACTATGGAAATCTCATCATCCATTGCCGGACACTTATGACAGTTGCTACCCCTTGCCAAACACCCCTAAACTTTGATAAAATTTACTAAACATCACACATTTCTCTAGTGATTACCAACTCACAGAAATAAATCAGCCAGATCGATGTAATTATAACCAGAAATCTTTTAAAAGGTCGATAATGATGATGATGATCTTTTTAATTCTTCATCATTATCATCAACAGCCTGAAGATGTCCACTGCTGAACATAGGCCTCCCCCAGAGCACTCCACTTTGAGCGGCTGCTGGATCCATCGGTGCCCCGCATCGATAACGGTTTAAATTGTTTTCCACCTATAATTAGATAGATACAATATACCTACAATCCTACGATAAGATATTCCAAAAAAAACAATATAAAGGAAATGCACATATAGAGCAAACATAAAATTAAAATAATAAAAGGACCAAATTAGTTTGGTTAACTTAACCTCGCCCGCCGTCATCCCGTTGCTGTGAGCGTAATGCCGTGCGCGTGTAGTAGTGCGGCTAAATACCTACTCATGCGCGTAGTAAACATCCTTAATGTTTAAAATTGGTGGAGTTTTACGCATTGTGTGCTGAATTACGAGCATGAGTGTGGGCAATTGATATAATGTGATGAAACGTGAGTTTTCGTGTTGCTTCCAAAATTCCATAGGAGCTTCTAGTAAAGTTGCCACCACTTTACTGGAGCATGACTTAGACTGGACTATGACTATGACTAACAGTTCACTTTACGTGATATATTCTTTAACGATGAAAAATAACAATACTTGACACTGGCTAAATACACTATGTGTGGAGCAAAAATATAAAAAAACAAAAAAAAAAACTTTACGGTTGACTATCCTCGATGTTATTGAGGCGCGCCAACCCGTACACACAGTCAATTTGTTTGCCTGCTGTGCGACCGATGAAGTGAATGGAGGAAGGAGTAGCGTTGTTTTGCATGTCAGTGAATAATTGTGTTAAACTGTAAGAGTAATATTGGCGATTACAAAAATAAAAGTTATAAATTTAAATGTATAAATTCCTTATCAATATGAAGTAAAAGCATTTTTTTATTAATTGTCTGTCTATCTGTCCCTACGAATACGGCCCACGGTTGCTATGGTGGCAACAGAAATACATCATCTGTGAAAATTTCACCCGTCTAACTACATCACGATTCATGAGATAGGGTCCGCTGCACTTTTTGGATGCGAAACCTTAAAAATTAACAATCCCCACTGCACTAAGCGGCACGGCACTAATAAGGAAGTAATTTAATGCATGTTTTTAATTGTAATTCTTGAAGGATATTACTAGGTGGTACGACTTTTCTGCAATGTTCATCTAGGTAGGTACCACTGCTTTGCCAGTTATTCTGCCGCCAAGCAGTAGTGTGAAAGCACTACTGTGTTCCAGTTGAAGGGTATTGTAGCTAGTGAAATTACTGGGCAAATAATAATAATAAATAATAATAACGCCCAACGATCACATACATAGATCCTGGACCCTAACTAGGATTCCCTGTATCTAGGGACCCAGGAACTACGAGGACCATGGTCCCACAACACCCAGATATAGAACAAATATTTGCGCTTTTTTTTCTGTGCACAAATACTTGTCCTCGAACCCGCCATCTCTAGGTCGAGCCGACCTACTCAACCACCACACCACGGAGGCTGTCCTCCGTGGACTATGACCTGATTACACAGTGATGTAATCAGATTACTAGACTGTGTGATATCTCAGGATGACGCACGCGGTGCAGTGTCGCATGAAACTTTATTATTTTAAAGTTCCGAGTGACACTGCAACTATTATGGGCGGCCGTGTTGCTTAACATCAGGTGAACGACAGGCTCGTCACGTTACTCATTCTCATAAAAAAAGGATATAAAACAGTAAAGTAGGCGCGCTAGCTTTACCGGCAGTGTGTCACACTTTTCAGGCTACGGCATATACATTGCGCGATAACTACGTATACGCGGCCACACTAGCGTTCAACAGCGAACATTCGCTGTTGCTCCGTATGTGTGGCCACACCATAGTGAATGAAGTTGAGTGAGTAAACCACTTGAACCACAGATTAAGATCCAACCCATGTAGGGTGGATTCCACTCGGACTGAAACAGAGTTATTTTCGAACACAAAAGTCGTTCTACTACGATAAAAGTTCAACTATAATCTATAATCACTGTGAGTTTCTGACAGTTTTCTCTCATGTTCCATCATCATTACCAGCCTGAAGTCTGAAGACGTCCACTGCTGAACATACGCCTCCCCCAGAGAGCTCCACTTTGAGCGGCTGCTCACCTCCTGCATCAATCTCTCCGCGGCATTCACCAGATAGTCGGTCCACCTAAGTGCCACTCTAGTTTTAAATACCATCAATCGTCGACACCTTTTTTGGTTTGTTGCTACCTACGATGTAGCGAAGACGATTCTTCCGACATTGAATAAAATAATAAAAATTACGTTACTATAATTTCTAGTTCCTAGGTACTTACTATTATTTTGTCGTTTTGTATGTTAAAGGTATTATATATGATTTACTTATGTAATGTTAAGGACCATAATTATTATTTACTATCGAAAGCAAAAATCTGTAGAGAGACCGACATCCATAGAATTTACCTACTACTACCAACATCATTAGACCCTATAGGTAAAAATTACTATGAAATCATATTACATCAACGATTAAATATAGGTAAACTTATAATTTTAGGTGGTAAAATGATGTAGGTGGTACCAACCAATGTACTTATATTAAGAAAAAGATGTACTTATGTCCTACACAATAATATAGAGACAATATTATTATCAACATACTACTAACCTGTGATTATTATTATATGAAAAGTTAAGCGCAAAATCACACAATACGACTACGAGACTCGTGCTCCGTGCCCGCCTTGCCTTGCAAACCAGTATTTTGCCTCATTATGTAGGCCGATAACCTACATTGAATCATACCGTGCTGTGCGCTCCACCGCGGCATTTCATTGGATAAATTATTTAGTGTCACTTGATTACACAAAACGACCAGACGTGTTTTAAAATTTTAATCAGAATGCCTGGCAAAGTATTTAACTTTGGTGCTGGACCAGCAAAATTACCCGAAGATGTAAGTTGGTTCTCTCCTTACGTTTTGCAACATTCCTTATTAAATGATGAAATGCTTCATGATTTAATGGTAAATTGAATGTTAGGTACTTGAAAATAAATAGGTAACCTGCGCATAGCATTCAATTGTGTTTTGCACAGACTACTAAGAGATACTACGTGTTTTGTTCTTGTTTTATAGGTTTATGAAGTGTTGAAGAGTGAACTAACTAATTTCGAAGATTCTGGTATTAGTTTATTAGAAACAAGCCACAGAACTGCTACCTATATGAATTTAAATAAGGAGGTTCAAAATGTCGTACGAAGATTACTGTAAGTATTTAAATTTTTACATTTGTTAGCTATATACTTTTGTAGTTAACTTTGTCTTGTAGGTATACTATATTGTTGGTTGGTACTGTACCTACTGAAATATATGTTACACATAAGTACTTATTATTCATTATTGGATTAACGTAATTTTATTAATGTATGTAAACACACCAGATATTAAATAACTGATTTAAGATCTCATAATAATTATATGAAATAAAGATGTTGTAGCAACAAGATAATTATAAAAATAAATAGGCACCTACTGAATCTGTGTTTATGTATTATTTAACTTAACAAAGAATGCATTAAACTTGCAATTTTTTAAATATGTGTAAATGAACCACTCATTATTTGTATTTTTAGGTAGTTTCTTAATTGTTTATAACAAACTAGGTATAGCTAATGTAATATAACCCGACAAACGTTGATCATTCCTTAGAGCCCACAAATTTAATTTAATTTTAAAAATACTTTTTTCAGTTTTTCTTTAATTTGGAAAATGTTGTGGAACTTTTTCAATATTTATTCTATAAAAGCTAATTTGCCTGTATCAAAAATATGTACATAATGTTTGCAATAAATATTTGAGTATTGAGTATTTGAATTACTTATAACGAATATTTTAAAACAAAAAAATAGGCTAACTGGTCTAGTTGCTCTCAAGTAGGTACTTAATGCATTTCTTACTAACAAACAACATAATATTTTCTTTTTTACTTTGCATCTTGGGCCTACTCACACAATAGGTACATAGTTCACTTTTGTCCTAATGTGTTATTCTGCTATCTGAAATCTAGCCCTTATCAATTAATCTTTTTATCATGTTATGTCTATTTAAATATAATAGAGTTCTAGCTATCGGCTTGTTGTTATGCGTGATATAAAGTCAAAACATCTAAATTCTCTATGATCCAACCAATCTAGCCGTTTTCAAGTAATCACGTGTCTTACTAGCAAACAGCGTATTTTTTTCAGTTTATAATAGATTAATTTAATTAAGTACCTACTAGCTGCCCCGCTTCACATAGGATAGTAATTAGTTTTCTGTCCTACCTATGTCATCCTTAATCATGGGAAGACTTGAGAAGAGGGAAGCGAAAAGGAAAGCTATAGGGGAAAAGTATTAATGGATGGGCCAGCGAAGAAAGTTATTTATTGCTATTCTATATCTATAAGTACCTTAATGATTCTATTTTATATACTATATCCGACAATACGTAACAATCTGTAATTAAACTATAATTATTGGCAGTGTAGCATAATACTACCAAATATGGTCGACGAAAAAATTGAAATGAATTGAATTACATGGGAATTTTCATGTAATTGCGTCGAGTAACCAGTTGTAATTAGCAAAAAAAGCAAGAAAATTTGAATTTAGCGCGCTGAGCGTGACGTACCACCTTCCGGAAAGAAGCGGAACCGGAACCATTATTTTCAAAATTTTTTGAAAATTTTTTTCTTTATTTCTTGGAGTATTATTTTTTCTTTACGCTGCGGTCAGTTATTTGACATTAGACGAATTAATGACATCTTTAGAAGTCAGAGTTGACGTTGACAAACCGATTAGAACGAAATGATGAAAACTGATGAAATGACTGACGAAATAATTATTAAAAAAAAACAACCAAAACAAACAACAATTGCAAAAAGTAGCCTGTTAAGAATTTGTATGTATTTCATTTAGAGCATTTAGTAATGCTCTAAGGCCTATAGCCATAGTTCAGGACCCAGCCCCAGCCCTCAAACAATAAACAGTTCTTACATGAGTAAGAACTGTTTATTGTTTGAGGGCTTTTCAATGATGAAATCACTTTTTCAGAGATGTTCCAGCTAACTACAAAATACTGTTCATTGCCGGTGGTGGCCTCGGCCAGTTCGCTGCAGTTCCTCTCAACTTGATGTCTAGAACTGGAACAGCAGATTACGTTGTTACTGGTAAGTGGCGTTACTATGTGGTAAAATGCCCATCTGCAGCTTGACAGGTCTTAAGATTTTATGTAATCTATGATGTAGGTACCTACCTACCTTGTACCTACCTAATGCGACACATTTAGTAACATCCAGGATAGGGAGTAAGAGATAAGTGTGAACTTATCAGTTAGCCAACTTTAGGTGTTGTATTGTGCTAAAGCAATGTTTCCGTCCATAAACAAGAAAATCACGAACAATCTGCTTAAGTTAACAAGACAGGACCTGCGCCTGATGGTTAGCGTAATAACAGGTCACTGTGAATTAAATTATTACCTTCACAAAATTGGAGCAACAGATAGTCCACTGTGCAGAGGATGCCTGCAAGAGCAGGAAACTGGAGCATGTTGAATGGTCAAAGATAAAAATATTATATTATAGTCCTTAAAACTTTAGTACCAGCAGCATTTTAAAAATCAATTCCGTGGAAGACGTTTGACAGTTTAAGTTTTCATTTTTGCATGTTATGTATACAGTTTTTATTCATAATTCAATGCTATGCAGTGACCTCCAACTTCACTGTTTTATTAATTTTCAGGTGCCTGGTCTGCGAAGGCAGCTAAAGAAGCAAAGAAGTATGGAAAAGTCAACCTGGTTATTCCACCCACAGACAATTATGTGGATATCCCACGGCAATCAGAATGGAAACTAGATCCCAATGCTTCATATGTACACATCTGCACTAATGAAACTATTCATGGTAAATATCAAACTAAAACACTATAATATCTATGCATTATATTATAGTGTTTATTATATTTGTAAAGGGTACCTATGACAATGTATTATGGGATTACAAGTCTCTAGAACCAGCGGTTTAGGCAGTGCAGTGATATATCGAGTTATTTGAGCTTGTAAGAGAAACTTGAGTGGTTTTTGCTACTTATTTTCTGTAAAGTTGGTAATGTTTGACTTGTGGAGTGGATTTCTTAATGTTGCTTTCGTAAAATATTACGGATGCATTTAGTTGGTACCTATGCGAAAAGGAGAGGTGTAGGTTTCGGAAAAGCGAGAAAGAGTAGGTGCCACTGCTCACACCCATTATGTCCATTCATTCAATACAATTATTATTGTAGGTACGTAGTATTTTTGTTGGTAACCATAATTTATGGAAAGATTTCCGGAAACTTCAACTTTTAATAACTTTTACATTATTAGGTATTCTAAAATGTTGACTGCATACATACAATGCCTTGCCTCGTCTGCATTGCCCATTTTCATATTTTTGGTAATTAAAAAATAGTAGTGTATAACTTCATCTAAGTATTATAGGTACTACTATTTTAATATCTGTGGTTATATCCATCCCAGAAGGGAAGAAAGGTTCTCGAGTGGCAACCACAAACTGGAAGATGCAGCATATGCCACCCACTCGGTGAACCAGCAATCTGGTTAAAACTGCAGGGAGTCAATGGAAGCAGGACATAAGCAGCTGCATAAAGAGGCACTCCCTGGGAAAGCCCTATGTTCTGCAGTGAGTGTATTCGGTCTGTTGATTATGAAGTGTAAAAGCGCAAGGGCCTTATTTGTTTTATTAGGCAATCATTTCAAACTAGTATCAAATTATGTTTTAGGAGTGGAGTTTGATTTTATCCCGGACACAAAAGGAGTACCATTGGTAGCAGACATGTCCTCCAACTTTATGTCTAAGAAAGTAGATGTCTCTAAGGTAATTAATAAATCCCCCTTACTAACAAACACTGCATAACAGTTGAATAGCTATTCAGTGTTTTCTCTTGTTTAATCTTTGCTTATATCAAACTTGGCAGAGTGAAACAAAACACAAAATAACTATTCCTGCTATGCATGTTTATTAGTAAGGGGGTAAATATATCGTTGCAAACATGGGTGTATAGTCTTAGTTACCCTTTAAGAAGACTGCCTACAAAGCAAAAAGATGAGAGCACATTGACTGAAAAGCAGTCCTTGAGCCCCCTTTCTGGGTGCTCCTACAATACAGTACAGAAGACAAGATATCCTGCAAATCAGCTTTTTTGCTGGGAATATTTATTATTTATAGCAATATCACAGGTTTTTATTGTAAGTAAACACTAAAAACACTCAAAATGGTGCCCAAAATAGTTCTCTGGGGGAGGGAGCCCTATGTTCAGCATTGAAAGTTAGGCTGTTGATGGCTGATGATGATGAAAGGAAGAAAGGAATAATTTTAGTCACAAGTGGTATTTGATTCTGTATCCTGAAAGTCTTGATATGTTTTGTAATAAAATAATATATGTTGGAATTTTGTTGTTTTGCTTTCAGTTTGGTGTCATATATGGAGGAGCTCAGAAAAACATCGGCACTTCGGGTGTAGCTCTCGTCATTATTAGGGAAGACCTGTTGAACTTAGCCCTGCCTATTTGCCCTTCTCTATTGGACTGGACAGCTAATGCAAAAATGGACTCTATTTTGAACACACCACCTATGTTTGCGTAAGTTTTGTTTACCATTTCGTAGTACATCTGTTGGTGATGGTATTAGAAGGTATGGTATTCATCATCATCATCAGCCTGTTTGAATGCTGCTAGAATTAGGCCTGGATGCAGATAGAAGATTGGAATCTCGCCATTACAGCTGCAGTATTTGTTCAAAAACAACAAAATTTACATTGTTTGTCTTTACATTACTATTAAATTAATTAGTACTTGGTGTGCGAGTTCTTTACAACTATGCCGCACTGCAGTCCCTTTTGCGTTGAATCATCATCACATTAGCTAACTAGCATTCAAGTAGCTATTTAGACATAATGAAACATAATTTAAAGGGAAGCAACATCTACCATGGGGACCGATGGATGCAGGAGACGAGCAGCCGCTCAAGGTGGCGCTCTATGTGGGAGACCCATGTTCAACTGTGGACGTCTTCGGGCTGTCAATGATGATAACGATGAACATCTACCAATTATCACTTGGGTTAGTGTGGGTAGATCATAGATGGGTCAAAAGAGTATTTTTTTTTAGATCGAGTAAGTTGATAAATGTCAAATTTTTAAGTTGATTCCAACTTTACACTAGAAGATCAGTGTTTGCGCCTAGTAGATCAGTGGTTCTACCTAGTAGATCAGTACTTGTGCCTAGTAAATGAGTGCTTCCACCCAATAGATCAGTACTTATATCCAGTGTTCCTGTGGAGGTTGGTTAAACACCAATTTTCTAAGCTTCAAATTTAAATTCACAGGATCTACATAATGGGAAGAGTACTCCAATGGATTGAAAAGAAAGGAGGCCTGGATGTAATGGAAGATTTAGCCACAAAGAAGTCTCAACTTATCTATAATATCATCGAACAGTCCAAGGGTTTCTACTATGCGCCAGTTGCTAAGAATGTCAGAAGCAAAATGAATATTCCATTCAGAATCGGAAACCCAGGGAATGATGCTCTCGAAAAGGAATTCTTGAAGGGTGCAGAAGAGCTAGGACTTATCCAGTTAAAAGGACACAGGTATGTTAATCACATCAATTTGGTTCTTTTGCTTTTTGTATTTTTCAACCAACATCAAAGAGGCTGTTGTGTGTCACTAAATAGGTTTTTTATGGTCAATTTATTTCATTAACTTAATTGACTATAAACTTTGTTAATTTACAGATAATAAAATATGTTATTGAATCGTAAAATATAATAATGATTGTTTTCAATATAATGCTCCTTGGATTTCTTATCACAAAGTTATCCTAGGTTGTTGACTTCGTAATGCTAATTACTGCATTGAGAATAGAATATGAGTTATCGTTATTACTCATAAAATAAAAACCAGTGTGGCTTAGAGGTAGTGCGTCTTTCAATTCTAGCCATGCATGGTTCGAATCCCGCTCGGCCCCGTACCTATGCTTTTCTAAGCTATGTGCGGAATTTTTACGGAGTTTTGCGGATTTTATTTTTGAGTGTATTTTTTTAATGTAAATTAACAAAAATACACTTCATTAAAGCTGGTCCTTCGCCCGATGTTAAGCGTCACGGCTGCCTATAACATATGCAGTGCTACTAGAAACTAATCAGATTTTATGTGACACCGCACTGCAATCATGTCATCCCAGTCTAGTAAATATGATTTCTAGGCTGAGATTAGGTCACAAAGTCCCATAATATTCTTTCAAAAGCTACTATGCTCTTCAAACCGCAACACGGTAGTGCTGGCACAGTACTGGGGGTCTAGCAAAGGTACCAACCACTAACGCTAACGTCCCACGCTAACTCCAAAATGTACTGAAATAACATTTCGGAAATCGCTAACTTTTCCGCAGCGATTGTCATTTCAATACATTTTGAAGTTAGCGTGATGCGTTAGCGTTAGTGGTTGGTATCTTTGCTAGACCCCCTGTGCCGCAGAATATTAATTGTCATCATGATACCTACCTAGATAAACTCTTTAGTAATCCTGCCTCCTAAAAAAAATGTAAGGCGTAGAGGGTCAGTCAGAGGGTCAGGGCTAGTTAATACTATACACCATAGAAAGTACATAAGGTATGGTGCTAAGACCTAGTTACGTTAGACGTTTAAATTGTCATCACTTTCCATCAGAGGGTTAAATGCTTTGCCTAACAAAAAACGCGCTGCTGAAATTCGGCGCGTTAAAATGTTGAATCAATTTTGAACTTTATGATTATAGAAACGCAATCTATTTTCCAGGGACGTCGGTGGCATCCGGGCTTCTACATACAACGCGGTCACGTTAGAGGAGGTCGAAGCATTAGCTAAGTACATGACGGCGTTCTGCCAGAAGCATTCCAAGTAAACTGAATCTTTTTATTGTGTTTTAGTTTATTTTTTTATACTTTTTTGGTTTTACACAGTTTTATTAATAAACGTGGAGTAGTTTTGGATTAGTTAAACCGGCTTTTGTCTTTTTCGATTCGATATTCCAATGACAAAACAGCTTAAAATAAGTAGATAAGTTGACTAAAACTAAATTAATCTAAACTAAAATAAACTACTTATCTAAATCTAAAGTAAAAAACTATATAATAAGCAAACTTAATCTAAAAATCCACTGCCAGTGGCAACGTACCCAAAATGCTGGCGGCATTGCCCCGTTGTATGGCAATGCTTAGCCTTTGCGCCAAATATAGACCAGCATTTTGGTCACGTGTTGCCTCGATCAGACGTTCCGAGAGGTCTAGAAATTAGAAAATAGACAAAAATTGGAGTATCCAAAGCACTCGTTTATTAATAAGGCCGTTAAAGTGTATTATTCTTAGGAATATGTTTATCTTATTATCGCGAATATTTTTGTACGAATTCGTTGTTTATATTGGCTGTGCCTGAGTAAGTTTTGAAATAAATTGTATTTTTTTTATAACATTTTCTATCATTGAAGTTCTAACATTGAAGTGTCCTGATAAGCGCCGTTATCGGTAGATATATGTTGGCTTGTACAACTGACGTACATAGATTTCACGGCTTAAGTAATAAATTATTGAGTGTTTTATTCTAATTGGCTTTTAAACCACAGTGTACAGAATAGTAGTACGTGCCTAAGGGTTATTTTATAGTTATTTATCTAAGCCACGCTTATCTAGTTAAGTTCGACCATACCTAGTCACTATTATAGGTCACAAAGTCAAAATTAGTACTTAAATCAGCCTCCGTGGTGTGGTGGTTGAGCAGGTCGGCTCATAACCCGGAGGTGGCGGGTTCGATTCCCGCGACAGGACAAGTATTTGTGCCCGAAAAAAAAAGCGCAAATACTTGTTCTGTGCCTGGGTGTTGTGGGACCATGGTCCTCGTAGTTCCTGGGTCCCTAGATACAGGGAATCCTAGTTAGGTTCCAGGATCTATGTATGTGATAGTTGGGCGTTTAAAAAAAAATAGTACTTACAAGGTATGGGTTGCTATTGATTGATGCTGCGTTTAATACTATTCGCAATACTATACGCCTATTCTCAATAGTTCAATTAACAGTTCCATTGACTGAACTATTGTGATATTTCATTCTCCTTAGTTCAATGAAATGTTTTGATTGAACTCTAACTGATACTCGTCTACTCTAAGAAGTTCAATTAATAATTCAATTGATTGAACTACTGAGCCTTGTATTCCTCCTCAGTATTATTGTTTGACTAGCAGTTACCAAACTTGGTATTCTAACGGGAATAAACGGTCTATTCTTTCGTTTAATATTATAATTTTCTACACACTTTTTTTTAATAATCAGTCCTAGTAAACAAAGTAATCGTTAAAGCGAACGTCATCACTTAACTACGAATATTGTATCTTGTTTTTATCATTAACATCACATGAAATGAGGCGTGGTCGGGAGTCCGGGAGTCAAGTGTCAGCATTTATCGCCAGCGTTCTATATTTCGCAACACAAACAAATAATAAGTTATTTGTAATAAACAAACACAGTTGCATCTTTGTGCTAAATAGGCAATATTTACCGCATAAAGTTGTTTTGGTCTGATACAAAAAATATGTTTAGTATCATTGTGTTTGTGCAAATAATCTCTATTATGATAAATTGTTATTTGTCCTTTCGGGAACTTGTTTTTAGATATAAATGTGAAAAACAAAACAACCGCGAGGAGCACTGATCCGTCTGTTTCAACTATCTTCACCAGATTGTCACCAGGCAATATGTCTCGAGCTATAAGGTGCGTGTATTGTGGGCATCGTTGCTGTCGCAGAAGGTAGCGTCGAAATTGTACTTTGTTGTTCCAAATTTTTATTAAAGGCTTCTTCTAAGGCTTCTAAAAGATGGATGCAGGAGGCAAGCAGCCGCTCAAAAAAGTGGCGCTGTATGAGGGAGGCTTTGTTCAGCAGTGGACGTCTTCAGGCTGTTTATGAAAACAACCTTTATTTATTAGTCTTTATTTTGCCTGTAGCTGATGAGCGAAACAAAATCTTGTGGCAAATTGTAGGCGAATCTGCGTTTTTACTTCGACTATAACGAGACGAACGTTTAAGCGGATCGTTATGCAATGTGGTAGGAGGGTAGATCATTTCAAAAGAAATTTTTATGTTTGATAATGAGAAAAAATGTGACTTATTGGAAATTCAAAGCACCAAAACAAGGTTGAGATTTTTAGTGACACAATTAGGTCATGTAGGGTGAAAATGAAAGGGGTTAATTTGCACATTCCTAAAACGGTTATTGCGTTATATAGTTTTTTTTATTCTATAGGTAGCATTTAAGCATTACGGCCCTCATGGAAAAAAGTCACCGTAGGTAGCTATTTATGGGCATCTGTAACGCTATTAGACGTGTCACTATCACGTTTTATAAGAAATAGCTTGTATACTAAGGCGTTCCTCACTCCTTGTTTTCGAATCAATAACCGCAATATGAAAACACGTTAATAACATGTTCTGTACCCTATTTTAAGCAAGTATTGAATAAATGTTATTCTATTCTTCTTAAAACTGGTCTCAGTTCGAGGCGAACTAATCTAACTACGTTATGTACCTTTTTTTATGAGAATGAATGACGTGACGAGCTTGTCGTTCACCTGATGTTAAGCAATACGGCCGCCCATAACAGTTGCAGTGTCACTCGGAACTTTAAAATAATAAAGTTTCCCGTGACACTGCACTGCGCACGTCAGCCTAGTAATCAGATTACTACACTGTGTGATCAGGTGTTAAGTCTCATTTACCCAGTAATTTCACTAGCTTCATAGCTTCATCGCCAAGCAGTAGTGCTTGCACACTACTGCTTGGCGGTAGAATAACTGTCAAAGCGGTGGTATCTACCTAGACGAACTTTGCAGAAAAGTCCTACCACCTAGTAATCCCGGTGTGATAGTGATTATTTTCTTCTATTGTTCACCATTACGGGACATCCGAATGTTAAGAGTCGAGATCAGATATTAATAGATACCTTGAAAGGTATTTTAATTATGTACCTACTGAGAGTCATTTTATTGTTATCAAACTTGATTCGGCGAGGTTTTTGCCCAGAACTGGTATAGTCTGGTACTTATGCTGGGTCATTACTTACCTGATAAGCATTTTACATCACAATTCACATGGTATCCAGTAGAAACTGGTTCCATATCAATTTAATAATAGGTACCAAACCTATATAGTTATAGCCATAGTAATATTCATCAGTTCAGTCTTACTTATAATGTATTGAGTCATACAACCAATGGAGAGTTACTGAGCAAATCTATCGATTGTTTTTTAATTTACTGTGGATACTATCTATTCTAAATCTAAACACAAATAAAAGAAATAATTAAATATGTATTAAAATTTATTTCATTAAAATTTTGTATAAAACATTACTGTTACACTAATGTGGTAATATATTTGTGATGGAATATTCGACCACTCACGGAGGATCCTTGAGTATTTTACACACCACTTACTTATGATAATGTACTGCAATACATAACTTTGTTATTAGTGCTATAAGTCAGGACAGTTGAAGGATATGTATCTTAAAATTCATAAATTAGTTAATACGTATATTGGGATCGGATATACTGTATTTAACATTATTATGCATCAATCTCATATAAAAAACGCGCTCCATACATACACACAACATTCTATCACTCAATTGTTCAAACAAACGTACTACATTACAGTCCAGTTTATATTACAGGGTCATAACGATACCTTAAAACTACACACGAAAAAAAATTACATAGTGTTAGTACTAATCTTTTTAATATACTAAATTATACAAACATCGAATATAAATTACTACTCAAATTAACCGTCGGCGATTAATACTAACACTATGGAATAACACCACAGTATAAACAGTATGGGCACCATGTTTGAGCGACCAAATTAACCAAACGTCAAAAAAACCAATGGTTCTAAATTCGTCAACGTGTGAAGTTATGAAAAACGCTCAGATATGTCTATACTTTTTACACTGTGGTAAAATTGATATAAATATACAAATACTTTTACTTATTTACACGATAAAACATTACTATTTATTTTTCTGGAATGTGAGATATAAAGTCCTTCTTTTCGATATGGCAGTATTTGCCTTAAAATACTTGAGCATTTTGTTCGATTTTTCAGTTATTATGCGACATCAACACAATCACTGTTTGTTTAGTTTATTGCAAGTCCTTTTCTACATTATTTAAGAATATTTATCTATTTATTAAATTCTATTGAATGTTACTACAACGCTATGTTTTATGGACTGAAAATGTTTTCATAGTAAATACACAAACCTAAGTCATATTTTTAAGGGCGCTTAAAAATAATATTAAGAATAGTTATTTGGTTAGGGCTGTAACCTTAAACAGTGAGTGTGTTAATACACATTTTCAAGACATTAAACTAAAATCTTAATAAAGCTAAAAGAATACAGAAATTATACATCGTAAGTACATCTGCTCTCGGGTGTTGCACTCCTTTTATAGAAAACTTATTTTTCCATATTATAATTCTATTTTTAAATAATTGCTAAGAGATTTGGTTTGTCTCCATATATTAACTACGAGTAAAGGGTCTTATGCCATTTAAATCAATTCATTGTTACTAATTATATTGTACAATAACTAATTTTATTGGTTTTTAAATTCGATAACGTTATAAGTATTGTATTACTTGGCTTAAGTTCCCTTACTGATTGTTTTTGTAGAAGGCACGCCGAGAAGTGGTTACTAGTAAATTAGTATTATGTAAAGTTGACCAGAATTCGACATTGCGCAGTCGTATTACGCTTACTGACCTTCACTGTCGCTGTCACTCTTATCTGAAAACAAATAAGTTATGTTACTGTTATTATGAACGGTGTTTCGTCAACTAGTTGTTTACATTGCGATGTAGGCAAATAGGCAAATAAGTACAGAAATCTAATCACAATACTTGCTCATTATTGTATTAACACCAGAAAGCGCTGATACTGTTTTTATTATTTACCTACTTACTGTAGTTACCCACGTATTTAGACATTAATGATATTCACACTATAGGTATGTAAAAAAATGAAAATGAAATGAAATATATTTATTCGTGACATACACCACGCAACACAAATTATATAAGTACAATAGAAATATGACAATAATTACAGTGGAAGGAACATTATGTGCAACATTATGTAATGTCAGGAATATGTAAGTACTTCAAGTTTGAATAACTAAATATTTTGAATCAATAATAAACACAAAAAAGTAAAACTTTTGCTTGGTAATTAAAGCATAATATTTGTGTGGAAGGGTTTTTCGTTGCTTTAATTAACCGAATGATTACTTAGAACAGTTAACTATCTGGTAGTATTGTTAGTTTTAGCTTCAGTAAAGCCGTTTCATCATTTTGAACACGTGGTTATTTGTTAAGTCTAGGTCAATATGTGATAAGATGATTTAATATTATGCAAACGTCAGGAAATTTTCTGTAGACGCTATAATGACGCCAGATAAGATAGGTAGTAAGTACCTACAATCAATATATTATGCTATTCGGAATTTGTTAGCAGGTAGAAAATATTATTCCGGCCTATTTTTATTTATTTATTTATTTATTTATTTATACTTTAGCACAAAACATTGTACAAGGAGGACTTAATGCTATGAAGCATTATCTACCAGTCAACCTGGACGTGCAAAAAAAACGAGGTAGCGGTGCAGTACAATTATTTATAGATTGATGTAAAAATACGTATTTTTATAAATTACATAAACTTAGATATAATAATAACATACTAGTAACAAACCTACATGAATAAAACATGATACACTTACTTATTTTGCATAAAATAAATTATAATATTAAATACATATATATATATCTATAATATACCTTTATTAATATATTTTAATAATGATAATACTGTTTATTTTATTTATGTGAGGTCTAGATAATATACTTATGTAGGTACATGTTGTAATTTATATTTAGAATTTCTACTCGAAAGCCCGAAGCCATCTTTTCATGTGTGCTAAAAAGTTTCTATGGCTACTTTAGTCTATACCGATTAAAAACTATGAACAAGACGACAGAAGCTCGTATCAAAACCAAGCCAGAAGCATGTACAGTCAAGCCATAGATAGATTTAATGTCTATTTACGCGAAGTTAGTCAAGTCAGCGCAAAATATGCTACTACAAGCGCGATCGGTGAAAGCTGCGTTACAAAACACTGCGTGCTAATCTAGGTGCTAAACTAATACCAACCTTTCTTACCCGGGTACGCATGCCTCTTCAACCTATCGTAGAGGTCTTCTTTCGTCCCATATATGCTCGCGTTAGACCGCGCTAAGCTGTTCATCTTTCCATTCATGCCATTATGTAAACTTTCTTTCATGTATGTCTCGTTGTAGAAGTTTGGCATTTCCCAACCGTCTTCTTCGTCGTCATAGTAGTGTGCGTACGTTGAATGGTGGGATGGTGCGATCGATTCTGCGTATGGTGTATGCGCTCCGTAGTAGAAGTTGACTTGGGAGCCGTTTTGATCGATGGCTGGTGTTAGAGTCTTCTTTGGTTCCTTCTTCTTTGTTGATCTGTGGGACATTAATGAGGAGTTAGGAGTAAGAAGCAACAGGGTGTTTTAATAGTATAAAGAGTAGAAAGAGAGTCATTCTCAGTTTCTATTCTACAAAAAAACTGACGTAGTTTGTAATACTATTACGTATTCTTTGTTATTGGTGGAGTTTATGGACTTAATTGGCGATTCAGTAATAGGCATGATGACTACTATTAAAAATGAACAAGTAAATATTACTTTCATAAAGAAGATTAAAAAATAATGCAATACTTGAAAAAATAAGCAAAATCGGTAAATAAATCACGGAGTAATATATAAATAAATAAATAAATATGTGTGGAAATTTCACACAGCGCCATCTAGCCTCAAACTAAGCATAGCTTGGACTATGGGAACCAGATAACTGATACAATACTTATATACTTTTTTGTTTGTAAATACATACATAGAATACAATATAACACCCAGACGCAGAACAAACATCTATGTTCATCTACATCTAATAAGGTTTTAAAGTTTCTACAGCAGGCATCTCCTGTCCCTTTCTCGCGAAACAGAGCGCCCCCGCAGTTACTATGAAAAATCCACTCGTGACGTCACATGCCAAAGAGATTGTATGAAAAGCTACCATAGCTTAGTAATATTATAACGACCTTCCTCTGACGTCACTGGCCGTTTGAGCTATCTCTTTCTATTCCGGTTTTTAAAATGCTTGTAAGTTGCTCATTTTCTGAGATATTTAATTTTTGTTTTCACAAACGTTTATTTTTTGAGGAAAATAAATAATTAATAAAAAAAATAATTAATTATTATGCCTATTATAAAGTTGTAAATTATTCCAATGTTGCCGCGTGGGGCGCTTCTTTAATTTGACACACAACTTCAACGTTACTTTACATTACATTTATTTATGTGAGGTCTAGATAATATACTTATGTAGGTACATGTTGTAATTTATATTTAGAATTTCTACTTGAAAGCCCGAAGCCATCTTTTCATGTGTGCTAAAAAATTTCTATGGCTACTTTAGTCTATACCGATTAAAAACTATGAACAAGACGACAGAAGCTCGTATCAAAACCAAGCCAGAAGCATGTACAGTCAAGCCATAGATAGATTTAATGTATATTTACGCAAAGTACACATCACATCATTCGCCAAAAGACGTCCATTGCTGATCATAAGCCTCTCACATGAAACGTCACTTTGGGCGCTTATTATAGGGGAAGAAGTTGCCATAATCACCGTGTTTAGCAGGCGTCTTGGTGATCGCAAAAGATTTTAATGTACCTACCTAGGAGAATGGTGCTGCCCATTCCTTAGATATCCAAGCCACTTCATCATCAACAGCCTCTACACGTCCACTGCTGAACATGCCCCGAGCGCCACTTTGAGCGTCTGCGCGCCTCCTGCGTCCATCGGCTCTCCCCGGTTTTCATCAGATATTCGGATCCAAGTCACTTACCTCGCACAAATCATCCACACAAGCAGGACCAGGAATATGATAAATATGACTCCACCGGCCACTCCGCTGGCGATGTACGCGAATTCACTCTTCTCTCGGCACTGTCTTCCAGTGAACGATCCAGTGCATCTGCAGGAGGGCTCGCCTCGCGTGTCCTTTACACATTCACCGCCGTTGTCGCAGAAGTTCAGGCAAACGTCTGGAAGTTATTAAAGTTGCAGATGAAATATGAAAGGAGAGAAGTTCTGTCTCTACATAGACTCGAGTCTGCGTGTGTAGGTATTTAAAAGGTAGTTAAAAACTGAACAAAAATAGACACGCCATCCTTTGACAAGTAATCTAGATGTTCGGCTATGGAAGCATAACATCAAACTTCTATGGTTTGTCCAAATTCTATGTTGATTATGGCACAAATAAACATTTTAGCCTTAGATATGGTATCTTTTAAACTTACCAATACAAACTTTTCCTGTGCCATTGAATCCTGGCTTGCACTGGCACTTGAATTCGCTGGTCTCTGGTATAAGCAGACAGTAGGCGTTGAAATCGCAATGCATCTCTGGACCGCTCATTTCACATGGGTTTGTGCAGTCCTGTTCAGAGGTCTGTGGAAGTAATAAAGTTTGTTGTAAATTTTTAACTCATGCAGATACATAAGTACTTACTTATATTATTATTGCAATTATCAGCCTGAACACGCCCATTGCTGAAAATAAGCTTTTCCATGAAGCGCTATTTGTGCGGCTAAAGAGTTCTTTTGTAACTATGCAGCCCCTGTGAAGAATCTTTTCCACATTTACCTACTTTGTTATACATTACTGCAATATAAGTAGTTGGTTGGCGCAATGACAACTATTTGCTTTCGTATAAAAGAGTCAACATTTAGGAATTCTTCATTTTTCCAGTAAGATATTATAAAAATGTTCAAAACTTACAGCGCCAGGTCCTCTTGTGCTGGTATTGACAGGGCACGGGATGCAGACAGTTTGTTGAGATTCTGACTGGTAAGTTCCTTTTCTACATTGAATGCAGGTGTTCAAAGTTACGTTGAGGTATTGACCTGGAATTAGAAAATACGAATTTTTTACAGATAACTTATTTTTACATAAATAAGCAGGAAGGAATTGAGACAGCGTTATCGTTGAGGTAGATATTAGATATCTCTAATTAGCGCCACTATGTACCGAGAAGAACCATGCTGCTGCTCTTTCATTCATTATCATCAACAGCAGTTCAGTTTCAGTTTTTACCAATGTACTCTGTGATCAACAGGCCTCCGCTACAGAGCTACGCACTTTGAGCGACTGCTTGCCTTTTGCATTCATCGATTCTCGCTGTTTTCACCAGATCGTCGATCCACCTAGTAGGGGGTTGGCTTACGCTGCCCGCACGCGCATTGTGTCTCATCGTTATCATCATCAGCCTGAAGACGTCCACTACTGAACATAGGCCTCCCCCAAAAGCACCACTTTGAGAGACTGCTTTCCATATGCATTCACCGGCCGCCTGCGGTTTTCATCATATCGTCGGTCCACCTAGTGGGGGTGGCATATGCTGCTCGCACGCGCACTGTATGTCTTATCATTATCATCGGCCTGGAGACGTCCACTGCATTTCGTATCTCGCAAAGAAACACCAAGCATAGGTCTCTCCATAGGTCGTTGCGCGAGTTTGAGCTTACTAATGAGGCCAGCAGTAAGAGACCACGTCTCGCTTCCATAAGTCATCACAGGGTGCCTGAAAACTCTTGCTTTTCAGGCTCAGGTGTAGTTATAGTAGTATTATTAGATGAGGGTGTAAGCTCACCAGGGCGGCAGACGGGCAGCGAGCAGAGGTCGGCGGAGTCGGCGCCCTCCCGCGGCGTGGTGGTGCCGGGCGGGCAGGCCGCGCACGCCGCGCCCGCGCCCGCCGCGCGCCACGTGCCGCGCTCGCACGGCTCGCAGCCGCCCGAGCTGCTCAACTGCTCGCCTGGAGATACAGAAGTCATAGGGTATGCTTTAACTTCTAGTATTTAGCTTAACGGTGGGGTTTTTTGGACCTAGTTAAGGTAACCCATGGTCAAAAATTCTAATGATTTCTAACTACTTAATTTATATTATCTGGGCTAATAGCCAAGTTACAGTTTTTAACCATTGGTTACCTTATAGATTAAAAACCCACCCTAAGTGTTTCGTGGAAAATTGTGGAGTCAAACACCGTTTTAGACTATTATTTATATTATTTACCGTGATTAGAATCATATTTGAGTTTTTGGGTGTAAATGTAGAAAAATTGTGTGTGGAAGTGCAAATGACGTAGCTTTGAAGACTTATCTTGTTTGCCGGTTTGATATTCATATTTTGCAATCAATTTTAAACTAAGTAATTTTCTGATCAATTAGACTTTAAATTTTAAACTTTAAACACAGCACAAAATTACTGGGAGACACAATATTAACTCGTTAAGAACTAAGCACTCAAACACTTTCTTAATCATACTAACCCCCCGGTTTCTCTTGCGTTGGTTTAACTCGTATTCGTGCAAGGTGCAAATGGTGCAATCGAGTGGAAAATGTGTTATCTTTTATAGTGTTCCGTTACCTGCAGGGCAGTCATCTCTGCACTCAGCAGCGGACACGGCCTCGGTAGCGCGCGTGGTCTGTCCCCTCGGGCAGGACATGCAGGTGAAGGCTCCCTCGCGAGGCTGGTAGGATCCGTGCCCACACGGTCGGCAGAGTTCCGCTTCAGCGTCGTAGTATTTACCGGCAGCGCAACGTTCTGGAGGTGATCAATAGTACTTAGTTAGATTTATAAGCATTGATAAGTTTAAATCGATTATCAATGCGACGTGAGCGACGTGACTAATTTCATCATCATCCTGAAGACTTCCACTGCTGAACATGGGCTACCCTCACAGAGCGCCACTTTTAGCGACTGTTTGCGACATCGGCTCCCCCAGGCGTGGATTCAGGTTTTGGGCCAGGGGCGGCCATTTTAGCCTATATTGGCCATTGCTTGTAAATTGCCGGAAAGTGTGTATTCTATGTGTAATTATATAAAAGTTGGAAACAGCCATAGACCTAAGAAAACAAAGATATTCTAGGTCTGTGGAAACTGCACACGTATTAAGAACATAAATAGGTATCCTACTCTACAATTATAATATCGATATGAAAATGTTAAAACTATACTATAAAAGATCGTGGTTTGATGTGATAGTATCAGCTTATAGAAGCTCCCAAACACACCTTTACAATCAGCTGCACTCCTGGCCCCAGTAGCCTGGGTGACCCCCGGCTGTCCAGCGATGGCGGGACACGGCTGGCACTGCAGCTGGCCAGCTTCAGATTGGTACGAGCCCGCCGGACAAGGTTTGCAAGTGTCGCTTGCTGCGTCGAGGAATGTACCAACTGAGCAGGCCACTGGAAAATGAAAAATTTGATGTTAGGATGACCTACTCAACTAATTTGAGCAAAAAATTGTTGGCCATAAAATTTTTGGTAATACCAAATGTCCTACTGCTCGACTGCTCAAGTAGTTGAGCAGTTTAGTAGAGCAGTGGGGCAGAATCAGTTACAAAAATCTGGATATCTTCGCGGGAAATTCACATCAGTTTAGTAACAATTTAGACATAAAAGTTAAAATAGAGATAATAAAGATGCAAACTACGGATAGCTTACCGCAATCAGGCGCCATAACGACCTGCCCCATGGGGCAAGCATAGTCTGACACCAACTCTAAGCTCGCCGGGTCTGGCACGGTATTCGGAAGTATGTTTCGGACGTCGAACTGTTCGTCTTCGAGGATCAGTTTCTCCAATAATCTCTGAACGGAGGACCTTTCGTTGTTACCGTTGTGGATTACTGGGTCGCTAAAATAGTAATAGTTAATTAGAGTTGAGTTGTTGTGAAAAGTAGGTACGGTATAGTGACTCAGAGTAATGCAAAAATACGATGGGTCCGTACCCCAGTGGGAACAACAACAAACCAATTCTTTTAACCTACCAAGCTACTAGCCCTTAGCCCAAGTAGGGTACCAACCCTTAAATATTTTAGGAAAATGCGTAAATATTGACGACAATAGGCATGATGACTACTATTAAAAATGAACAAGTAAATATTACTTTCATAAAGAAGATTAAAAATGAATGCAATAATTGAAAAAAATAAGCAAAATCGGTAAATAAGCTTTTAATGTTTCTACAGGACGCATCTCCTGTCCCTTTCTCGCGAAACAGAGCGCCCCCGCAGTTACTATGAAAAATCTACTCGTGACGTCACATGCCAAAGAGATTGTATGAAAAGCTACCACAGCTTAGTAATACTATAACGACCTTCCTCTGACGTCACTGGCCGTTCTTTCTATACCGGTTTTAAAATGCTTGTAACTTGGTAATTTTTTGAGATATTATATTTTTGTTTTCACAAATGTTTATCTTTTGAGGAATATAATTAATTTATCAAAAAAATAAAAAATAATTTACACTTTCTCTGGAACGGAATATCTTTACACAAATAAATGTAAAATAGCTCAGAACAATGTTGCTTAGCCGTCACTGCAATAGCAAAGTCAACTACTAAGTACAAAGACAACGTCTGAAACTAATTAATTCAGAATCTTACGAAGCTAAAGTAAAAAGCTTAACAAAGTGCTAAAGTGCTACTTGGAAGCATGCAAATAACTCACTTGATAGCCGGGAAAGAGATCTCCACGTTGTAAGTATCGCCAGCTTGCCTTCCCTCTCTACTGCTTCGTGTCCTAAGTGCGAAAAATACATGCAGTGAAGAACATGCTTGCATTACTGCAACTAAATGTGCTTCGAGTTGTTTCTATCAACTTGTTTGTGCGTATAGTCTTTGCTTTACAATTTTACACATGCTAATGTGACTCTAATTAATTACTCTATACAAGAGTGATACTTTGTCACCGTAAGAAAGTGCTAAGCCAACACCATTCCACGTGATACGTTCTCAACATCAGAAGAAAAACATAAATTTTCAAGTTTGAAGGCTTGAAGTATTAGGACAATAAAAGGTTGTATTGCGTAGATAGAGACGTGAGATGGTGGCTTCCAATATCATATTATTTGGTCGATAAAATATCATCTTCCAACCTGTAGACTTCTAGGTACTTCTTCTACGTTAAAATAACATATTAGTTGGCAGTACTTACTCATCAACAGGAATGATAGCATCCAGCACATAAGTGTCTTCAGCAGGTACTGTGGGAGGGTTGGATACTTGTCTGGTTTGCCTGGCATTGGCTCGGTGATCGCATTTCACGTTGATATCAAGCTCCTTGCACTCTCGTGTACCTGGTTAAAAATAAGTACCTACACTGTGAAATTTATTCTGGGTTACTTCTACATAGAAATAGGTAACTGATTCTCAAATTAGTTGACGTTGATTTCGCCGATATAAAATGATTGACGAATGCCTTATGTCATAAACGTATAGAAGCCATTTAACACAGACTCTTAGAATGTTAAAAATGCCAAAGCAGATTCATTAACGCATGCCATGGTAAACTTACCGTCAATAGCATATGAGCAGAAGTTCCAATCTCTGTTGAGCTGGTTGATGGCACTGCGGACCTTCTGGCGGAGAACAGCCTGCCCAGCATCATTACAAAGAACTGAACTTGGGAACAGCATTGAGATCTTGAAAACGCGCTGTGCAGGTGAAGCCGCTGAAATACAGATGGTAAACTTTAGTCTAAAGTTTTGTCGTCGGATATTGTATAATATATACGAATCATCAAGATCCTTACGTGAGCAAGCTGGATAGATCAAGGGCAGGCTTGGGTCGGTAGTTGGTCGCCAGAAGCCTTCAGCACCGCAAGTGTAGAATGGAGGAACATTCTGGGAGAATCGAAGACCGTCTCGGCAAGCAATTTCGCAGACCTTGAATTGACCTCCTGCGCCCCAGTCGCGGCATGATTGGTAGCCACCAAGAGGATCAGGAAGAGGAGGACAGAATTCCGCTGCAAAAACATAAAAATGGAACGTTAAGACGTTTGATAAGAAACAAACTCAATGTTGATAACCAGATATTTATGGAACTTACATAGTACAGTGACCTTAAAAGTACAAGTGGCTGCATTGCCAGCAGCATCGTATGCGATATAAGCGATGTCATACGCTCCCCAGGCGAGGTTTTCACCAGGCTTGTGTCCTGATTTCTCAACAACCTTAGCAACTCCTACATTGTCACTGAACACAGGAGCATCCCAGTTAACAATGGATGATCCGTTTTTGGCTATGACCCATAAGTCACCGGGGCAGCGATCTACTCGCGGTGGTTCCTTGTCAACTTGTAACTGTTGACATTTAGGTCCGCTGTAACCATTGGGACACACACGTTGACCACAGTGAGATGGAACTATTCTTTCTACTCCACCGATGACGTCGTCGTATCCTGCCCACGTAAGTGTTAAAGCATTGTATAAAACTGGTTCGGTTCTGCAGTCTCGGACTTGTTTCTGAATATCGTTTGTAACGTCTAGAGCTCGGTTCCATATTTGCACTTTGGTAAGGTGACCTTGGAAGCCTGACTCGGTGTAAGCTTTCGGGTTATCAGATTGAGGCTTGCCCAATGTTACCCAAACACTGAAAGTGAACAAAACAAATAAGTCATTGTGTCATGCATGTCCTAAGATATTATCACGCAGAAAATAAAAAAGGTTGTTTTTAAATAAAATTCTTACTATTGTGGTAGTGTTCGTCCGCTTCCATAACCTTCAATCTTGCTGGCAATCAAACCTTCAGTAATGAGTGTCAGTTCACCTCCATTGGTACCGTCCCAAACCAAAGCAACATGATGCCATTGTCCATCATTTACAGTTGCAAATTCTCCAAAGCTTAGATAAACATCTTGCAGTTCATTGAATAGAGAAACTTGAACTCCATTTGAGTGCATTTGGATAATCTGTCTTCTGTTTAGAGCGATGTGAGAATTGCTGAAGAAAAACACGAAATTCATCAGACCAATCAAGCAAGTCAATTCAAAAAAAAACGGAAACATTTTATGAGAAAAGTACTAATGAATGAACATAAATGTTATTAACCCTACCTGACGCTGTAGGCAGTGAAGAACACGCCACCCTCATCTTGTTGAGTGTATTGTACCCACAAAGCAATCGTCAAACTGTCAGCAGATGAAGTGTCAAAAGGCACAACTTGAGCCGCACTTGAGCGAGTGGGGTCACTGAAGTAGAGATCGTAATCAACGCTTATCGCTGGAAAGAAATTATGTATTAGTACCTGAATTATACAAATGAAAAGGCTGAATAATTAATTCTTACTTTTTCTGCAGTCGTCACCCGTAAGGTTGAATGGACATTGGCAGTAGAATCTGCCTGGCAGATCGATGCATGTAGCTGATGGTGGGCACGAGTTGTCCTTGCAATCGATAATGTCTTCGTCACAGTTCTTTCCTTTGAAGCCAGGTGCACAGTTGCAAGTATAGTCTTCGCCTTCATCAATGCACGTTGCTCCATTTTGACATAAGCCTTCCTCGCATGCGTCAAATTCGTACTGACATCCAATACCCGTGTAGTCTGCCGAGCATGTACAGTTCAGTCCAGATCCGAAATCTTGACACTTTCCACCGTGCATACAAGGACTTCCAATACATCTTTCTGGAGCAGTTTCACATTGTTTGCCATCAGTTCCGCTTGGACACCTAGAAATTGAAAAAGTTGATGTTAGGTAGTAAATAAGTAATTCAATTCGGTCAAAAATAGTCAAAATACATAAATCATGTGTATTTGACTATTGGTTATAGTTGCACTTACACACAGAAGAAGTCTTGGAAAAGGTCGATACACCTTGCATTATTTTGACAAGGCGTATTCATACAGTTTCCGATGTCCCGTTCACAACGTTTGCCGGTCCATCCCGGTTGGCAAATACATTTATAGTCTCCGATTTCATCTTTACATGAACCACTGTTGAAACAAGGATCAGAGGCGCAGTCATCGATGTTGGTTTCACAAACTTCTCCTGTAAAACCTTCGCGACAGACACACTGGAACTTGTTATCTTGATCAATACAATTTTCAGTACCGATAGCATTACAAGGTTCATTCAAGCATTCATCTATCGCTGTTTCGCATTGTTGTCCTATAAATCCAGGACGGCATTTACAGACAAAGCCGTCAATTTGGTCGACACAGGTAGCACCATTCGTGCAAGGATCTGAAGCGCAGTCGTCAATCGTATGTTGACATCTTTTGCCAGTGTAGCCGGCCTCGCAGTTACAGGCGAAATCGTCGATGCTATCAATACATTGACCTCCATTTTCACATGGCGAAATGACACATTCGTTAATGTTAATGTCACATGATGGTCCAGTCCAACCAGGATCACAAATGCATTGGTGAAGGAAGAGTTTATCTACACAGACGCCATGTTTGCATGGTTCATTTGAGCAGAGATCTATCTTTTCATGACAACGTTTTCCAGAAAACCCTGGTGGGCAAGCACAGCTAAAGTCATTTACTAAGTCAGTACAAGGTGCTCCCAAAAGGCAAGGCTTCTCAATACAATCATCCGTGTTAGTTTCGCATAACTGTCCTTCCCATCCTGGAAGACATTCACATTTGTATCGGCCTTGCTGAAGAGCAATGCAAGAAGCTCCATTAGTGCATGGGTTTCCATTTGCAGTGCAGGGATCAATCTGAAAATCAAATTAGGTAATTTTAAATCAACCTGTTAAAAAAAATTAATCAATTAACCATACATACATACACAAATGAATACATACCGTAACATCACAATCAATACCAGTGTATCCAGATCTGCATAGACAGGTATAGTTATTGAATCCAGGTTCATCTTTGCACATTGCTCTTTCAGGGCAAGTATCGTTTCTACACTCAGATCTTTCTTCTTGACAATTGATACCGCCGTATCCCGTAGGACATGAACAACGGTATCCTTGCGGAAGATCAGTACAAGTACCGCCGTTGTAGCAAGGCTGACTGGCACACTCGTCAATGTCAATTTCACATCTGCGTCCCGAGAAGCCAGCTGGGCAGTAACATTGGACTCCATGTCCTTTGGGTACACAAAGGCCACCGTGTTGGCAAGCACTGTTAGAACACTCTACAGGTATACATTCTTCCAATCCTGTAGCGCCCGTTCCCACAGTCTTCATATTTGTTGGGCATTCACTGCAACTGGTTAGGCCCACCAAGTTTTGGTAGAAGTTTCTTGGACATTGAGAGCACGGTGCTAATCCAGTCGGTGAATAAGTTCCAGCAGCGCACTTAGCTCTGCATCTGTCTCTACCTGGAGCAGCAGGCTGATAAGTAAAAGTATTGACTGGACAAGCTTGACAATCTTTGAAGCCTCCGACTGGTGGTTCTCCTGTGTAGCTGTTTCTGGGACATTCCAAGCAAGGAACCAAACCAGTAGGGGAGTAAGTGCCGTAACCACAGACCGGTACACAATCGGTTATGTCCTTAGAGCCGTCTTCTCTTGTGAATGTTCCTGATGGGCACTTGAGACATGAACCCTGGCGTGCTTGGTTCTGGAAATATCCCCGTGGACACATGGTACAAGATTTTTGTTTCTCCCCAGCAAAAGTTCCAGCAGGACAGTGCACTGAAAAGTTAAAATTTTGGTTTTAATACATGGTCGTATGAACAGTATGGATGGACATCAGTATAAAATACTGTTTTCTTGTTACTGAAACTTACGGCATCTAGGAACATCATTGGTGTCCATGTTTAGGACTTCGCCGACGCTGCATGTAAAACCTCTTGAGATAGAGCTCTTGATTGCTCTAAGTGGAGGACATTGGTTTCCAATAGACGAAACATTCAACACAGGCTCGATCAGAGCACTGGCGTAAGGCACAGAAAGGTCGAAAATAAGATTCAAAGTGGTTCCGCAAAGGTCATACAACTGTGTTTGCTTGATTGCTGGCGCTATCGCTAATACGAAGTCCATCTTGACCACATTTTCGTCAAGAAGAGTAGGCATTGCTTTGATGAATGTAACGTTTACGTTGACATTGATAGCGGAGCATCGCTGTGATAGTCTCTCATTGAGGATGTTGTCGTACTGGGCGAGTAGATCTTTGTATTGCGGTAAGCAAGCGTTGGAGACAGCACCGAGAGCACGATATTGAACACTAGCCACAACGTGGTATGCAGCTTGTTGAGTGTCTGAAAGGATATACAAAATGTTTTAATTTTGTTTTGATATCAAATATAGCTGTGACTGGCAACAGAAGTTAAGAGGATAACCCACTTTCAGAGACACAATCAGGTACAACGGCGGTCGGTGTCCATGCTCGTTTATTTTCGCAAATGAATGTCTTGACAGGTTCTCCATCGGTGAATCTAAACCCAGGACTGCAGGTTGCGATACATTGAATCCCTCGGTCTCCAGGCAGGCAGTTGAGTGCTCCATGTGCAGGTGGCATCAGTTCCCAATCAACACATGGTGTCGCTTGAACAGATACCTAAAGTCAAATAAGTTTCATTAATGTCGTCATTAAAATGGAAGCATGAATTTTATTTTATTTTGGTTGGCATGAGGCATACTTACTTGGAAGTGACACTGAGCTTTGTTGCCGTACTTGTCAGATGCAATAACGGTTACATTTTCGTAGCCTCTTATAGGAATGACAGCTCTTTCCGGGATAAACTTCAAAAACACTTCTCCCGAAGCATCAGTTGCATTTATCCTTCTTCTGGTATCATTGAAGTTCACTGCGTAACTGTCTTGTTTGTCCACTAGTTCAATGACGTAACTTTGTGGGCAGCTTAGTTTCGGTGGGGTGTAATCAGGTACTGTAATGTTAACTTCACAGATGGCAACATTTCCGTCGAAGTCAAATGCAACGTAACGCACAACCATGTTGTGGAAAACTTGGAGAGGTGTTTTGAAATGCTGAGGTGTTACTTCCAATCTAGCTATAGCACCAGAGTTATCTGTGGCTGTTGGTTCAGTGAAGTTTACGGGAAGTAAACCGCCATTGACATCTGTTTGCACTACAATAGGTTGTTGTGGGCAGTTCTGGAATACCGGTGGCTCATTATCTGAAATTAATATTTATAGTCAGATAAATAACTAACAAGCTAGCTAACGAAATAAACTCAAATATTAAATACAGTCAAAACTTACCAACACAAGGTGAATAACCATAGTCGTATCCTAATAAGGGATCAGTAGCTGGCTCATCACAGCCCATCAGCTCAAACTTCAAACAAGCGTTATCCATGAAACTGACAATACCCAAAATTACAAATCGTGCTTGAACGTATTTCGGCAAAGTTATCATAGCCAGTTCTCCGTAGTTTCCTGGATCTCTCATTGTCAGATTGAAATTAGGGAAGTATACGACGTAATTCTCATTTTCAGCTTGTTTGTAGAAGAATCTGATTTCTGTCGGGCGACCAACAATGTCTGATGTGACGACACCTTTTACTAAGATAGCTTTCACTCTGTATACTTTGCCAAGATCGACACTCACGTAGGTAAATGCTTCTTGTTTGCCACACCAGCCAGTTACGGAATTCAGCCTGATATTTTTAGCTTCATAGTTAGGTCGTTCTGAGGTAGCATTTATGGCAGAGTCAGGAATCCTTCCTGATGCTAGTCCAAGAGGCTTTATGACTTTACATTCTGGTTCGCGCATGCATGTAATTGGCCTAGGGTTAATCAGTATATAGCCAGGTCTTGAACAACCGAACAACACTTCAGACCCCTGTTCGTAGCTTTTTGCGATTTGGTAACCGTCAGCAGGCCTGCCAGGATCTTCACAAACTGGCCCTTCACATCTCAAGTCTCCGAAGTCCCAGATTCCGTTTCCTTGACATCTTACTACATTGTCATGTTTGCTTGTTTCACCAGCCAGTCTAAAAGTATTTTGACATCCAAAAAAGAATGAGCTCTGGTATCTTGTGTCAAGATATTGTCCGTACTCTGCACCTGGTGTTGGCATTGGCACACCACAATCCTTTCTTGGGCATTGCGGTTGAGCTCCTGAAAGCCAATAGTCTGGTAGACCCTGAAAACCAATCAAAAAATTGTGTACTTCGGTTCGGGTAATGTATAAGGAGGAGTTAAATAGGTAAATAGTTAAATCTCATAGTTAGTCGTAGAATTTTCATTACTCTTACCGGTTTGGGATCATAAACACATTGTCGGAAAGATGATGTTACTGTGTTTCTTAATTGTCTGCCTGAAGAAGTACAAGTTATAGTAACATTGTCTCTGTATGGCACCAGTACACTTTCAGGATCGTCCCTTATCACTCTGAGGCCATCGTTTTTGTCGTCAGATAATGTCACACAACGAGCGTCTATAAAGAAAAAAGGATGAAGAAATATTTTCGTATACTTATTCAATGACTCAGCTAATTGAGTAATACAGTATTATTAATATTAGAATGATGTTAAACGAATCTTACATTGACATTCTGGAGCAGTTCCATTCCAAATTCCACTTGACGTACAAAGTAGTGAAGAAAATCCAGACATTACAAATCCAAAATCACACTGGAATTGTACGATATCTCCGAAGTGATATGAGTTTTTAGTTGAAAGTAGTTTTCCATTCTCGGGAGAAGCAAGCGGTGGGCACATGACTGGCACACAAGATTTGTTCTTTTGGTAAGTGTCTCCGTCGCGATCTCCAGTTTCTGATAGTTCGATTGCGAATCCAGCAGTGCCATTAGAAGAGTAGAGTTCGTATCCAATATTACACGAGCATGAGAAGTTTCCAGGTCTATAACATTATTGAGTATTAGAAGAAGCCAATTAAATAATGCGATTGTTAAACATTATAGGTTGTTGAAATACTTACGTGTTAATACATTTTTGGTCACATCCGCCGTTATTTTCGTTACACTCGTTGATGTCTGCACAGTCTAGCCTGGCACATCCCATGATTTCAACTTTCAAACACGGTGCGCCCACGTAATCTTGAATCTTAAACTTCACGTACTGTGCTTCAATAGGCATGGGTAAATTAAGAACAGATAGGGTAGGTTCCAAGATTCGGAATTCAACAGCTGTGCCGTCTGGGTTTGTGTAATCCTTGAAGACGTCAGTTAAGTCGTTGGTGTACTGAATTCTGATAGCCGAAGTGAAAGCAATGTTACCATCAGCTCGCATCACGCTCATAGTTCTGAATCCTCTGATAACGGTGGGTGCTCTCAAGTCTACAAGAACCCAGTTAGCTCCAGCTTCCAAGTTGTTTCCACACCAACCCCCGCCGTTGTTCAATCGTACCATCTGAAACGGGTTAAAAATACATATTAGCTCTCACATAATTAAATGTTAATTTCTATAAAATTATCATGTATTGGATTTTTCGGATACTTACTCCTTTGTAATATCCTGGCTCCGGAGTGGAAGTGGTAATGGATTCATCGGGAATGGCTCCATTAATCAATCCTAAATCACCGACAGGCCTGCAGTCCAAATTAGGAGAAAAGCCGGGCTTGCAAGGGCAAGAGAAGCCACCTTGAGTATTTTTGCATTCAGTTGAAGCACCATCACACTGACTACTTATGCACTCGTTGATGTCTTCGCAAGTTGGAGCAGGGTCGAATTCCTGATTTGTTCCGCACCTTAGTACACTAGGGCCATTGAGTTTGTATCCTGAAATGAGAAATAGGTATTTATATTAATATTATTGTAATGTAATGATCACTCAGACTTTATACAACATTACAATCAACATTTAAGATTAATATTTTATGTACCTTTGAAGCACTGAACGCGAGCTTCATCTCCATACATGTAAATTCGGGTCTGGTCTACAAAGAAACCATTCTTGATTTCGGGGAACTTCGGGCACAGAGCTTTGGTGCATGAAGGAACATCTCCTGACCAGGTGCCATTGCTCATACAGAGAAGTACTGGCTGGCCAGACCTAACGTATCCGGGCTCACATTCGTATCGGACGATTGTACCGTAGCTCCGACCTCCACCGTTGAGGATGGTAACATTGGCGTGCGGAACATCGGGGAGTGCTACACACTGAGAGGCTGAAAACAAAGACAAATTAGCATCGTTTTTTAAATTTATATTAAGGATAATCAAAATTCTATTTTCTTACCCAAACAAGTAGGTGTTCTTTCCCATCGGCCATCAGATAAGCAAGATATCCTTTCAATTGGTTGTCCAGTAGGGAAAGCAAAACCAGCGTAACATTGGTAGGTAGCCACGCCACGGTAAGTGACGTTTGTTGAACCGATGGAGAAACCATTGTCAATTTGTGGCACTGGTCCACAGTAAACCTCTGAAAAAAGAAAACAAATGCTTGCTTGTAATAATAAATAATTATGAACTTGAAGACAGTGGATGTACCTATAAGTGATTATATTCTCTTTGGTACCTAATATTTATACTGAGTGGTAGTCCACTTCAGTGAGTAACTACGGCATTGCATTTTATTACATGACAACCCGTATTCTGAGATTCACATCTGACCACATAATTATTTATAGTAGCAAAAACAAACTCGTTGGTAGATCGAGGTACATAGAACCTACTGTAATTATTATTGAATATCCATCAACCAATGATCACATACTTGCTGCCAGTTTCGTTACAAAAAATCTTAAGTAAAATCTGTAAGTTAATAATCATTATATTTGTTCATTTTTTACCTTGACAACTGGGAATGTATGTAGTCGACCATTTTCCTCCATCTAGACATGTTGTGATGATGCGGGATTTACCCGTAGCGAATTCCTGGCCAATAGGACATGAAAAGGTTACAAGTGTTCCAAAGGCGGTATCTCTGTTCGATGCTAAAGCACCTAAACCTGATTTCAACGGTGGGCAATCTGAAAACAAGATTGTGGTTAGAAAGATCAAAGCAACGTGCAATAAATATTATCTTGGTTTTGTGTATACTTTACCGGCTGAGAACGTCGCCTTCCAGCCTTCTCCATTATGTAGAGCATCAGACATAAACCGTATTAGCATCTCGCCACTGGAAGCTGTTAGCGTGATTCTTGGCTTAACGGTGAATCCGTTTTCAGAATGCAATCTAAGTCCGTTAGTGCTTGTTCCATCAAAAACTTGTACAACATCCGATGGGTGGATTTTGAACTCGTCAAATTTGAGAGACAGAGGTCCTCCGTTAGGATTCTTTATTCTGTACAAACATTCTTGATTATTGGGGTAGTTAGCCAATCCATAAGCAGGAGAAGTGAATGTTCCGTTAGGAGCAATAATCGTTGCTCTGCAACCTTGAGAGTATCTCATGTTGAAACCCTTTTTAGAATCGCCAAGACTTGTTCGGAAGTACATGTAGAGATGATTCGTCGTAGAAATTACAACCTTTTCGTTTTCTTCGCCAGGTCCCGTAAGTCTAGCGAGTACTGGACTAGATGGAGAGTTACCGTCTTTAATGACAATGTAATCTCTGTTCATTCCTAATTCTAAGTCTTCGATTTCTAGTGAGACTATTCTACCAGGCTGAGCCTCGATGATATACATACATTCTAAGCCTCCAGGATAGCCATTTGGATACCCTGGTGAAGTTAGGACTTGACCTTGTGGAGTTGCTCTTAAAATTCCTCCACAATTCGACGATTCTGTTTTCCAGGCAGCGCGGAAACCTTTTCTTTCCACAGAGCCATCAGTGCTGAATTTTATAACCATGAAGTTCGATGCAGAAACGTAGGTCTTGTTAGACAAGTCTTGTTTTCCGGAAAGTGTCGCTAGGTTTACGGATTTATCTTCGGTCCTGCCACCGACTAAAATTTGAACAGTGTCGAAAGACTTTTCAGTTTCAAAATCTTGGAACTGTAGGACGATATTTTGACCTTGCGGTCCTTCAAGGGTCCACTTGCAGTCGCTGAAAGGAGGATACTTGTGAGGATAGTTAGGGCTCTCGAGGACGTCTCCGCTGCTGGCCATGTAAAAGTGGCATTCGGAAGCGCAGTCCATTTCATCGGAAGCATCTCCACAGTCATCTTGCTTGTCGCATTTGAAGGCTGAGTTAATGCATTTTCCGTTCGAACAATGGAAGGTTCCTAAAACAAAATAAGCACTTTAAGCATTGTTTGCAGACCTTAACATTGAATTATCGTTTCCGTTTTATAAAGTCATTCATCCAAAATGATTTGTTTACGTAACTTACCGGCAGGGCAGGCGTTTGCTCTGCACATGAATGGAAGCAGCGTTTCGCAAGTGGTAAGTTCCCACGACTGACTGTCAGACGTAACGTGAACATCCACACATTCTCCATCCTTCGGGTTCGGTTGTCGTAAGTCCCAGAAACCGGCGTATTGTGAGACCAGTGCGCCGGCAGCCGATTCGAGTGTGTTTGTTCTAAGATCGTCTACGGTAGCCAGACCAAGCCAGTAGTGGTTGTTGCTAGGACTAGATGGTACCATACTGGCGGTCATATTGTTTTCCGTGTACGTGTCGACTACCATTAGTTCGCTGCCATACCTGAAATGCCATATAAAAATAACAATTAAAATCTAAAGTTTAAATTAAAAACATCCATTGAGTGTGCACCAGACACCAGAGATAGCAACATCCATAATTTTAGTATATTACTAAAATAATGGATTTTGTTATCTCAGGACAGATCGAGCTCCCAGTAGTTTAAACTTAATTGTTCTAATCTCACCTCCGACATAACTCCGCTGCTTTTTCCCATGAATGCCTGATGTTGAAGAATTTGTAGCAGTGTAAACCTTTTAGCTCCCATCCTGTGAACAAAGAAATATAAATTTCAGACACATTGTTTGTACCTATCATTACATAATTTAACCGGACTTTGTAAGGTTCGTATAAAGTTTTTAAGTACCCTACTACCCTGCTAATTAGAATGGTTTATAGTCTTGCTACTTATTAAATTATGGTCGTGACGTGAAACTTACATCTTTATACAAGTGTGCATTAAGTAATATCTGTATTATAATAGGAAAAGTTTTGACCAAGATGTGGGTAGGTAGTTAAGTACTCATAAAACGTGTACCTAAGAGCTGTATTTACCTCTGCAAATTATAAAGTTTATATACTTTGCGACGGATGTGTGTAAACTGGGTACTAAATTTACCTACTCACATTGTTCAAATAGCTTTCACGGCAGGGTTAAAAGTGAACGTGAGCCCTTCTTTTCGCTAATAGGTAAATAGAGGTAACCGAGCAAAGTGATTATCGAATAATCACGTAACCGAAAACAATTTCACGACAATTTGCACTCAGTGGTGTTGTAACCGCATCCTTATTTATGAGTAGAAACGGTATAGTATAGGTATTAGTTTTTTAACGGCAATTTTAAATCAGAATCTTTGATAAAACTTCCATATAATTTGTCCTAAAATTAAAAGGTTAGTATTTCTTAAATCCTTGCGATTTGAACACATAATTTTTGTCTACTCGTGACCACTGCCTAAGCAACTTGGTCGAACTGTCGAGGTAAAAAAAAATATTTATAGCGGTCCTGTAAACAAAAACTATTGAAAAGATTGCCTCATACCATTCAACAAAGCTTTTCGTAATACGATCGTGCAAAAAAGTTCTATATCTTTCTTATACTTATTATGATTCGCTCCACTTAGGCTAAAAGCAAAAGTCTGTTCCTAGCCTTATAAAAGTTAACTTCTAACAAACAAAGTAACAGACGTGTGTAACTTCTGTATATTTGTGAGAATTAAATGCTAGAGTAGAGTTACTCACGCGTCCCTAAAGTTGCGAGTTAAGTTGGGAACTTTATACTTAACAGCAAGGGACATGGAACTGTGCTTAGCGTAGAAAGAGAATTCACCAAGCACCTTATTAATTACAACTCTAGAGTGTTAAGTAGGAACCTGACGGTAAACTTCTTTGATGTATGTGCTCCTAACTCAAAAAGGTAATAATTATGAGATCTTCAACTTTCAGTGAACCGAATAAGTCGAAAATGAGATAGATGCAACTCCATCGGAAACAATGCTAGGTAGCTTATACATACCTACTTATATTCAGTAAATATTATAAGACCATTATTGCTTCGTATTAAAATATATCAAAATTATATTTTTCAGTAACTTCTTATAGGTAGCTTCTTTGAATAAGTATTATGGATGTTGATAATCGGAATAAAATTTAGTTTGTAACCTATTATACGAGTAGAGTTTTGGTAGAGTGCCTTTGGGCTTTAAGACCAAAAGAGTACGGAATAATTTAAGGAGGCATCCAAGTCGTCAAGAAAGAAAAGAATTCCGCTGTAATACTTATTATAATTATTACTTACTAGTTTTCTCGTAAGCAATACAATATTTTTTCATAAATAATGTTTAGGATTTATTTAGCAGTAGGTAAGTATCAGCAAATTATGTTTTATAGTTAAGGACAATTTTTAATCTTGAGCGGAATTTGATTCTACATCCATTTGTTCGCGATAACATGTTTCTTGAAGGGACTCGTACGAGTTCGAATTCCGTTGATAAATCTATTTCCGTTACATAAAAAAATACATACGTTTCATTACTATTTATGATTATTTCGACCTAAAACTACATTTAATGAAGTCTCAATTTAGTAAAGTTTAGTCAATTTTATTGTCAAAACAATGAAATTCATTTCACAATCATAAATTCGGTCGACCAGATGTTATCTACTGAACAAATTTTACTTTCAAAGATACTAATAGTACAATTTCTCACATATCGTATCCAGATATTCCAGACATCCTCCACAACATTATGAAAAATGGATCCGCCTTAGGTTGGCAAGCATTTATAGCCACATTTCAACGTCGAGCAAAGGGTTGGTCACTTGTCACTTTTCGCGCTTTGTGCAATTCTCCGAAAAGTGAATGGAGAGCAGTTTCTGACATTTAGATGCTTCGGGTGACCGTTTGTGCATCGTTATCTTGCTGGAATAGCCATTTTTAATTGTGCTGTCTGTATGATTACATGTAAATGGATTCCGCGGGTTCTGGCGTGTGAATGTGTAGTGAAACTTAATTCGTTTCGTAAAATTAATGCAGAAATCATGTATCCTGAACATTAGAAAAAATTGATCAACCTAAACTACCTTGCTCCTGGTGCTTAGGAAATGGTAAAATGCCATAGAGCTGGCTATCGTCAGATTCACTCAAAATACACACTAATGACCACATGCTCTTCTTTAATATATGCTTTTTAAATTTGTTCGCTTGGATGCGAAATTTTATAAAGCGTACGTAGAATTTTCACCAGCAAATTGTACGTTGTGTACCGGCAAGCAGCCGGTGTGGTATGGAAGATAAAAAATGTCGGAAATCGACCATGAGTTGACGTTGACGAGGTATCAAAGACCGTGAATGCAATGCGCTCTGCCGATGCCGATGCCGACCCATCGCAACACGAAGGCTGACCCACTTTATATGGCAATATGCACATAGTGAGTATGGAGTATGCAGATTTTAACAGCTTCAGCTGGAGGGATGTAATCACACTAACTCACAATTTCATACATTTAATTCTGATTTATGGTCGAAGCTCTGCAATCGTTTCCCAGTGGCGTTGGCTAAATGAACATAATTAGAAGTAGGTACCTACCAAAGAAAATCTACAGGAACATTTAGGTGGAAAAATCCGAATAAGTAATGAAGCTGAAAGAAAAATTAAGTACATACAGTGCAATGGTTCAAGTAACTAGAATATATTTTTTACGAAGATGATAGCCCAGTCCATAGTATTGATAAATTTCTTAATTGACTCAAAACATGATCAAGTTGAAGAGTTTGATTATATATGGGCCCATAAAGACAAGTTAGAATAATATCGCGTTTAGGCACAAAACAACCTTAAAATCGTCAAACGAAAACCAACCATTAACTAAAATGTTAGTGAAATTCTAAACACGGAACTGTTTGCACGATTGCACAGTTCTATTGTTGAAATATACTTATCTACCAATGCGTTATCACGACACGCCGGTATAAAGCCGCGATTCATGAAATTCAACACTGTCGGCGATTTTGGTCGCATTTATAGCTTTTGTCAGCTATGATTTGTGGGATAGTAACAGCTGACGCGGCTAAATTGAATTCTGTACTAATATGTTGTTTATTAGTTTATTCATCGTTCACTTATTATTATAATCATTTATATTGGAGCTATGATATTACTATTAGATAGCTTTACCTACACATCAAACTAACTGGATATAACGTTTTATAGAAGATCGATAAACGCTAAAAACAATAACAGCTAATTTTGCTTCAGATGAAATAGGTAGGTTTGTGGTAAGATGTATTAGTTTCCAGGAACCAGGAACAGGTTTCCTTTGATCTTAAATAAACCATTGAGACCTAATACCTACCTAATTGTTGTAAACTCAAGCGTATAAGTAAACAGTAAACACGCTTCCACGTGGCTTTTGAACGATAAAATAAAATGTGTTATTTCGTGGACAAAGGGTAGAATATAACCTATAGCCACTTACTTTTCATTTTATCGATAAAATCTTGTTAGCAAGTAAAAAGAGCAGGCACTTATAAAAGAGTTTTATAGGACTCGCTTTAAACTTTTCCGAGTAAAATATTTTTAATCTACTCTCCAGATCCAGACTCAATTAGGTTCGGGTTATTATGCTGTAAAACATCTTGCATGAATCTGCAAGGACGTAGGTACCTCAGAGTTTATAGGGTTCTAAAACCACTTGGTCTTTTGGGAACGTGGTTGGACGTTAGTGTTGGCGTAACGTAACCCGCATTAGTTAGCATTATGACCCTTTAGCAGTTAGGTGAAGTATTGTCAATAAAATAATATTAGGTACTTTAAAAAATCACAGCACAGTACAAAATACAGCTTAAACTGTGCTCAGATACGTATCAGGGGGTCTAGCAAAGATACCAACCACTAACGCTAACGCCAAACGCTAACTCCAAAACTGTATTGAAATGACATTAGCTGTGGAAAAGTAAGCGATTTCCGAAAATTCCGAAATGTCATCCTAGTACATTTTGGAGTTAGCGTTTGGCGATAGCGTTATTGTTTGGTATCTTTGCTAGACCCCCAGCAGGGTTAGCACGGACGGTAGACAAAATAGTCTTTCCCCTGTTTTACTCCACTTGACATGTAAATTGTATGAAGAAAGTGACATAAAACGGGGAAAGACAATATTGTCTACCGGCCGTGCTAGCCCAGCAGGAGTTTAAGCCGTTCTGTCTGACTTAAAAGAGCTACTTATAACACTTTTCTCTATTTTCTAAATTATTCTTCTGAGTAGGTAATTATTGTTGTGTTTATTATAGCATACGATTGTCTTATTCATCCTTATGTAACACACACATTTAAAATATTGCGCCGTATACATAAAAACATTTTTATCTCAAACTAGAAACTCTAGATCAACACGTACCATTTAAATAAGTTTGTCGTTGGCTTCGAAAGCTGTCGAGCTGTTAGCCCAAGTGAGAACCCAATAACTCCCATTTTGTGCTTGTATATCGGAACATATTGCTTTCCAAGCGTGGTGAATCTTTAGCAACCCAGAAAATACGTCTAGCTAGTCAATAGCACTAGTAATGTAATGAGAAAATCTTTTGATATTCGCTTTAACAGTTAGATATTCAATTTTAAATGCCTATTTCTATTTGCATTCGTACGTCCTTTTCAGTTCTTCTCACATTCAATTTTATTTTGTTAGAATTATTTTCGTGTTTTAACGTTTCTTGCTGACATTGCATGTTTTCATGTAATGATAGATATAACTACTCCTGACTTATCATTATAATGGCATATTATAAAGCCAGCCAAAAGTTTAGTGGCTTTTTAACGTACTTACCTATCATCTGTTACAGGTCTGAACGCGTTATCCACCAGCATAGCTTGCGGGGATGAAAGTGTTCAGTTCCCATATCGATGGTCTTGGATCACTAGCTTTGTAACTGTCCAGTATCATGTGTAGGGTTTCTAGTATACCGTTCCATTTCACCCGCGAGGCAAAATGTAGTGGAATAGGTTAAATATTTCCAAGTACTATTTTTCCTTACGTAAGTTTAAAATTAAACGTTTACCCTACCTATTTTCAAATTAAAATAATTTAATTAAGAAAACGTGAGGACATCATCTTCCATTTTATGTCATCTAAGTAGATATATTAGCCTTAAACATATTTAATTAGCTCTATCTAAGATCTAAACACATTAATAAAAGAAAAAGCTTTTCAGATGGAATATCTAACATACCAAAGAGAAAGATTACCTAACCTATGCTATACAAACTATAAAACCAATCATGTTAGTAAATGTTTGATTCGTGGTCAGATGAAAATAAAAAAGGTCCCCACACTGAAGGGACTTTTCTTTCCGAACATTACTTTAGTAGGTACCTACCTACCGGTCTTTTACCAATTTGATTTGTGCGGGTCACATTATCAAAAGAAGACATAAGTACCTAAAGGTGATCACTATCCATTTTGGAGGAGTCTATTAAATATATGTTGTCTTCTTATTCCCAATCTACCTAACTGTACTTTACTTTGTAATACTTTGTATGACAACTACATTTCTAAACGCTTCAACTTGTCCCACCAATGCGGCGAGGTGAAGTATCCAATGCCACCCGGTCGCCACACGGCGTCCTCTCAATTGTGCCCACTCGAGGCTCACTCAGGAAGACCTTGTGAAGGGTCCTGACACGACCGTGCACCGGAGATTGACTTACCTAAGATTACTAGTCTCAAGCGAGATACTAGAACCTATAAACTGAGTGCAGCAGTGGTATATGTTTATAGTTGACTCAGATTTTTCAAATCTCCGTTCTCTAAAACAAATAAAAATAAAAAATAATAAAATAATATCCACCAAATTGTCTTTTATGTGTCAGTTGAAGTTATGCTCAGATTTAAATTGAATATAGTTTCTGCTATTTGCAATCTGAAACTGTCCGTCCAATCCTCAATCAAGTTAGTCCTCTCCGAATTGAATTGTACCTTTGTGTTACTGAGATTGCGAGTTTAGCTACTGCTTCAATTTGCTTTCCCTCTATACAACCACAGAGTATCTATGTTTGTTAGGTACTTGAAATAGGCTCGGCAAGAATCAGTGACGTGCTTGAACTAGGCTTTGTGTAGACGAGACGCGTTTGACGGAAGCGGAAAAGGAAAAGTTCGTGCTCGGACTGTGGATCATATGCCTTGCCTTTAGAACGATTGCGTCACAGATTCAATAATAGTTATGTTAGTTAGAGTACGTGTCTACGTACGAGAGAAATTCGAATTCGTTGATGATTTGAGACAGATAGATAGCTATTCTGAAAAAAGGGTTGTCATAAGCGCTATAGCCTTGGCAGGTAGCTTGGTGATAGCAGAAGATAAAACCCTATAAGTAACCGAATATTTACTTAAGGGATCGTTATTATTTCGTATCTTCATTAATATCTAACGCAAGGACGTTTGGTTCGTTCCATTTAATTACCATATCTGTGTAAAAATTGGTATCACTTCCAAAGAAGCTAAACCAAATATCCGTTCCACAGACTGTCGCCGCACGATAAGAGTTACACCGATCATCGTAAATCCTGATATAAATCCTAATAACTCGGGGACTCTTGAACCGATCCGATTTCTTCACTAAGATAAGGTACCTTAGTTGAATAGTGAGCGCTAAGATGAGTTTCATAAAGTTAATTCAACTTTAGATAGGAAGATAAGCAGAAAACGTATAAAGATGAGTTTACTTTTTGATTCAGAGGTGAAAACTAATACTTTGCGTACTTTTTATGTAAACTTGTTCCGATTAATCGAGATCAATTTTATAGCAATAATTAATGTTTCTTGACTTCCTTATTATGTGGTAGATACATTACTTACGATAGTACCTATATAGAGAACCGAAAACCTTTACGCCAATGCGGGGGACGTGTCCATGAAAAGCTTGTTTCGCAGACAGAACAACCTACATACGAAACGTACCTAAAACTAGATACACTCACTCACTAAGTCCAGACGGCAAAATATTCGAAATATACTCATCTCTATGCTACGAAGTTTTATTTTGGTCTAAAAACGTAATCGAATCACACGCCAGAATCAATTCGAATTCGAGTCATGGTCTACTTAATTTCGTCTTCGTTTTTAGTGGTCCGCACGAATGGGGAAAATAATGTCTACGAATACGAATAGACGATCTTTACTGAAAGGTTAGTAAGTATCTAAATAGAGGTGATACGACCGAATAGTTATGAGTGTGATGGTGCTTCAGAACCATGGTTATAGCATGGCTCCATTACGTAAGTTAAGCAGGGTCGATCGAGTTGGAAATTAAACGAAATTGCCTCTATAAAATATATTTCAATCATATTCTTTGATGGCAATGAAAGCTAAGCGAAAACCGGAACATGCAATGTAGATCTACGCGTTAAAAGTTAGTAAAAAGACTTTAAATTCGCTCCAGGTTTATTAGATTCTCTGCTCGGTAACCCACCCATATAGGCACACCTACAGCTGCATCATATTAAAAGTCATCTGTGAGTCACAACAGTGCTATGCTCGTGAGCCTTTCACTTATTAGATACGAGTGTGAGCGTCAAGGCTGCAGTTCGCTTTGCTGCTCAATCGACTCTACCGGACAAAGCCCGTATTGTCTTAACGAGACAAAAACTTAGCCAATCATTAGTCTTACATATTTGTTGTAATCAGCCTTGGGTAAGCTGCTGATATATTGTATCAATAATATAGGTATGAGTTACAATGGCTAACTAACTCACTCGATATTGCTCACTGTAGGCTTGTTGCGTAAACCGAATCTGCCATATCCATAATATGTCTTAAACAGAATCTGGCCGTAACTGAGCAAAGGGTACCGAAATATAGGACCATGAGCAGGCTGTAGCTGGCAGCCGATGATTGGAGTCGGTGGCGGACTCGCAGTGCATTAGGATTGGGCCTGTCCAGTAGCTATCGCGATTGGCAAAATCATTCATAACATCGGATTTAGATTGTCATCATAGCAGAGGACTAAGTGCTGGCTGATGATGATGATGGCGATAAATTTTATTATTATCTAATTTATTGTAACCACTCTCAATCTTCTTTGTTGTGTCTTGAAATATTTTTAACAAAGTCTACTTACTTACTCTTTTTACAATTTTAGTGTGAAACCATCTTGTCCTTGACGGTTCTTAACAGACAAGCATGTATTATACTAGAAAGTAGAAACGGTAAACAACTTTGAGTAGACTGAACAGTTTGTTGAAGCAAAGTCACCTCAAGTTTACACTTTAGTTTTGAAGTTGACGAATTCTCTGATGTGAACTGCGGTTTATGCTAAAAGTTGGTAACTTGGAAGCTTTTAATGAGATAAAATGTTTTAAATTAAAGTAAGCGTGTTAATTATCCTTTATTAATATTTAATGTTATTAACGGAAGGCGCAGCGTAAGCAGACCCCCATTAGGTGGGCCGACGCACTGGTGAAAACCGCGGGGAGCCGATAGATGCAGGAGACGAGCAGCCGCTCAAAGTGGCTCTCTCTGGGGGAGGCCAATGTTCAACAGTGGACATCTACGGGCTGATGATGATGATGATGATGATGATGAGTGTAACAAACACTATTTCACATGGACATTTTAGTGGAAGCACGTTATTGCCTTAATCAAGTTCGACATACCTAATTGGTAGGTATTTGCAGCTTAATTGAACAATCTGAAGTGTTATTGTTAGCATCGGAGGCGGCAGCTCGATGCCTTACTAAGCAACTGACCCAGTTTGTGATGCTCTAAATGTCATATTGCGGGTGATGTGTGCCAAGCTTAGAATAAACTTAATGTGGCAAAGCATAACAATTTGCATTGCTTAATAATAATCAATAATAATCAATAATAATCAATAATAATCAATAATAATCAATAATAATCATTTATTTAATAATAAGACATTACACGTCAATGAGGATCCAGTTTTAACTAGACATAGGCTTTGACATCTAGTAAGTAGGTATAGACTAGAGGTGCCCTTCGAAATCAAACGATATTGTCCCTTTATTTTCAGTTTTCTGAAGAGTGAAATATTCCATGTATTTAAGTTAAATGATTGTAAAGTTTTAACCAAATAGGTAGAGCCGTTTTTTGTGAAAGTCACATAAAATCCTAAAGCTTACGATAAATTATTTAGTAAAGGAAACGGGAAATCATTCTTATATTAGAGTGTATAGTACCTATAGGTATTCGTAAGTATGTAAGTAGATTCATAATAACTAAAATAAGCTAGATAGGTATACTAAAACATAACTATATAAGTTAGCATACTTATATAAAATATAGACATAAGTCAACTAAGTATTGTTTGGTTGTTAATTTTATCGGTCAGGGAGACACGAACGTCACGCTGTCGTGTTAAGACAAATGCACGAATGTGCAAATCGTGGTGTGCTCACCACTGTTCTTAGGTTAATAGCTGCATTTAAGAATAGATAATAGTACTTAATTTAGTTGCAAAGTGTAGCCAGTTGTAAACTGTGAAAAATATATGCCAGACAAATTAAAACCTAGAGAAATTGAAAATTAACCCCTTACTTATTCGCAAACTTTTTTTTTCTTATATATTGGCTCCACACATAGTGTATTTAGCCAGTGTCAAGTATTGTAATTTTTCATCATGTTAATTGAATATTTCACGTAATGTCAAGTCTTACCCCCATATTCTAAGTCGTTACCATGAGATTACTCCACTCAACTTAACCTTGAGTTAACCTCATTTTTGTGTTTTGGTATTTTTAATTGACAATATATAATCAATTTGACATTTCTGAGTCAAAATTTTTCTCAAACGAGGGAAGCAAAGCAACTGTCATCTCAAGATATGTCGCGATGTACCTTGAGTTTCCCTTAAAATTAAGTGGAAGACAAGTGAAGAATTTTTGGTGAAATGTTTTAGAATACGGGGGTTAGTCATAGTCCAGTCTTACCCCCATATTCTAAGTCGTTACCATGAGATTACTCCACTCGACTTAACCTTGAATTAACCTCATTTTTGTGTTTTGGTATTTTTAATTGACAATATATAATCGACTTGACATTTCTGAGTCAATTTTTCTCTAACAAGGGAAGCAAAGCAACTGTCTTCTCAAGGTACGTCGCGATGTACCTTGAGTTTCCCTCAAAGTTAAGTGGAAGTCAAGTGAAGAATTTTTGGTGAAATGTTTTAGAATGCGGGGGTAAGTCAGGTAGTCATAGTCCAGGCTAAGTCATGCTCCAGTAAAGTGGTGGCAACTTTACTAGAAGCTTCTATGGAATTTTGGAAGCAACACGAAAAATCACGTTTCACCACATTATATCACTTGCCCACACTCATGCTCGTAATTCAGCGCTTAATGCGTAAAACGCCACCAATTTTAAACATTAACCATGAAAAAAGCATAAAATTTGAGAAATAATACAATGCAACGACGTGAACTTTTCCACGTTCCCACCAAAAACCTCGCAAAACTTATGTACTTAGGTATGCGAATTATAAGTTACTTGCAGACTAAACTATATTACAACTTTTCAAAGAGTTTTATCGACCATAATAGGTACATACCCTTCTTTAGTACGTAATAATATAATATTAGGTACAAGACTGGACCGGACCGTTCGGTCGCACATAAAGAAACTAAAAAACAAAGAAAATATATAAGAGTATTATTGGAAAGAGCATGGTATATTTATACAGGGTTACAGGAAAAATCGTGCTAGATCCGTTAAGAGCGTGGAGTACCCATCACTTCTGACTTATTTCACTATGAAACACCCTAGGCTAAACTTTACCCTTTTCGAGATATTCAATTTTTAATTTTTTCATTGAAATATTTTGTGTCTTCTTATTATTATTATTATTGCATTTTTACATGTGTAATAAGATGCTTTAGGACGTCAATCATTAAAATAGTACATAAGTTAATTGAATAGACCGTAGTAGACAAGTGAAAGTTAAGATATAAAAAAAATATTAGAAACTGTATTGTTTTCTAAGGGATATCTACAAAAATATTATTAGTTTAGCCTAGGGTGTTTCATAGTGAAATAAGTCAGAAATCATGGGTACTCCACGCTCTTAACGGATCTAGCACAATTTTTCCTGTAACCCTGTATATCTATACCTAATGTGTATTTATTGCTCTAAGAACAGACGACCGATGGGGAAGAAAGGTTCGACTGGTGACCACGAACCGGAAAATGCACAGTAGACCATTGCGACCGACGACGAGACCGACAAGAGTCGAGTAGCCACTCAAAGTGGTGCTCTATGAGTTAGGCCTATATTCATGATGAGGATGCAGGCGATGCAGGAATACCTAAAGACGATTAAATAATTCATGATTATTTTAAATATATACTTCTTATAAAACTAATGGTAGGTTTATTCGAGGAAGGATTTTAAAGGTCAATTTATTAAGCAGAGTGATGTAACCAGCCAGACAAAACAATTTTTTTCATGTTATTACCGCTAACAATGGACTCACAAAAAGAATAATAATTTGTTTGAGCTTCCACGCCGAAATATTTCGGTGGGTTTACAATGTTTGTTCCTATTAGCTTGAAATATTGCTTGAAAAGGAAAGTTGAATGTTTTTGTTTAGGAACAACCTATTTGTTTATCTTACATTTTTTGTGCAGGGAATTAAATCATTTAAACATTACGATATTTGTGAAATTTGGTTGTAAAATATTTTCAAAAGTATTTTATCATCATCATCATCATTAACAGCCTGAAGACGTCCACTGCTGAACATAGGCCTCTCCCAGGGAGCGCCACTTAGAGCGGCTGCTCGCCTCCTGCATCCATCGGCTCCCCGCGGCTTTCACCAGGTCGTCGGTCCACCACTAGGTGCCGGCCTACGCTGCGTCTTCCAGTTCGTGGTCGCCACTCGAGAACCTTTCTTCCCCATCGGTTGTCAGTTCTACGAGCGATGTGACCTGCCCATTGCCATTTCAACTTGCTATTCCTAAGAGCTATATCGGTCACTTTAGTTCTCCTGCGGATCTCCTCATTACGTATCTTATCTCGCAGGGAAACACCGAGCATTGCTCTCTTCATAGCCCAAAAGTATTTAATTGACCGTTATTGAGTGCTGTGGAATAACTGCCGCAAAACCAGCCATACTTCTTCCTGATATAGGTTTTTAAACTAAGTACTATATATTTTAAGAATTAGGAACCATAAACTGTAGTTAAGTACTAAATATTTTCTATAAATTAGGTTACTGGCTGATACCTGCTGAAACTCTTTACCGATTTTAGTACTCTATAAAAAGTAAATGTAGCATACCTATCTTTAGAGATTATGCTCTGTTTATGATCCAACCAGACGGCTATTAAACTATGTTCCAGCTTTTAAAATAAGATTCTTTGTTTCGATAACACTGTTTTATATTAGCGTTGTTCACTTCTGATAGGAGCCAGCGGGTCTAGCAAAGATCCCATGCGTGAACGCCAAACACTAGCTCAAAACTGTATTGGAATGACATTAGCTGCGGAAAAGTAGGAGATTTCCTAAATTTCATTTCCATACATTTTGAGTTATCGTTTGTCGTTAATGCTAATAGAAAGGTATCTTTGCTAGAACCACAGGCCAGTAATGTGTACCTTCGAGCTTACAAAATGTTACCACTGTTTTGAAAGTTTGTCCTCGTAACACAGAACCCAAGTTACCTACAGAACCTAGTTTAAATCAAGAGCTGATATCTAACGCGGTCTAGTTAATAGCGGTATTTATCCAACAGGTTAGTTATTACTTGCATGCCTAGGTTGCGATTAGCAGACTAGTCTAGGCTAAGACCTAACGGTCTTGGACCATAGGAAAATGGAGGCTGCAATTATTAAGATCGATAAAACGGAATTCATGCGGTGAAATCTTGCTTTTAGATGGTACGAGATTTGCGGTTTTCTTCGATTTGTTGCAGGAGCAAACAATGTGCTCAAAGGCAGTCCAGTCACAGAATAATACATACTTATAGTACTACGGCCCATTGCTACCTATCATTTAGATTTTTTTACATTCGTTCCATTGTTTCATTCCATGTTTAGGTAAGTACTTACTCCTATCTTTCCATACATAGAAATGAAAAGTGAAATGACGTGCTTCATCTTCGGCCCACTACACCGCACCGTCGCTTACCATCAAGTGGGTTGATCGCAAAACGTAAATCTATACCTAACAGCAAAAAAATTAATTCTTCGATCATGATTTTATGCCCATTAGAGTTATTAAATGATCGAAGAAACCCACGAAAAATCGGTTGTAAGGAAAACAAATTCACAATACCATTCGTGCAAATGTCATTTCTTTTGGTTTTCAGATGAATTAAAAGTATTAATTTGGGTAAAGAGAAGATACCTAGTGATCCGGCAAGAAAAAGTTGTAAAAAGCAGATCAGATATTTAATATCTTTGAGACAAAATTGTATTATTATCGAAAGCTCACACGTTAGGTAATGGAAATTTGTAATCCTACAAATGTATATAAAGTCACATTCACCATTGAGTAATTCGGTGCATTAGGTTCTTGTGATGTTTTTGAAATTTAATATTTGAATTATGATTGATGATAAAACTAAAACTACCACATCCTCCTACACTTTAAGTAGGTATTTCAATATCATAAATTATAATTGTAAATTATTAGGTGGGTACACAATGCTTCAGTGGGTTGCGTTGCACTGCAGTACTAGGCGTGCCGTGGGGTTATCCAAGTAGGCGTACCTATACCGAACTACCTATAGGAACTTACCTACCTACTTTTATTATACGTAAATAAATAAATAAATAAATAAATAATTACGTCAAAATTATTGAGTGATATATCAGTTCGTTATTTAAAGTTAAAACAACTTTAAATAACGATATGAAATATAATAATGAAAACAAGTTTAAAGAAAGTACAAAGTAGGTACGTACGGTTTTCATTTTGGTAACTTTAGCCCACGTGTGACCAACACAGATAATTGATACTATACAAGTATCGAAAGTAATTAGGTGCATACTGATCTCAATAACAATTACCTTCATTACCTTGTGCCTAACATATTACTCATATTAATAATTTCAAGTCTGTGTTCCCAGACATATTTATGTCTTATTAAAATAACACTTCAGCGTTAACATATTTTAGAGTAATTAAAGATATAAGTTATTAATTTTAACAGTACGAAGTTTCGAAATAGAGTAGAGGTAAAATTAAAGACATTGTTGAAATCTGAAATACGCGGAGATTTAGGTATTCCTCGAGCTAATTAACCTTTTAAATCACACTGTCTTTTGTTTGGAGTTTTGTTTTAGCTAAGTTTACTAGGACTATTAAGGACCCTTGGAGTACAATGAAAAGCTTATCAATATAAAGTACGTTTATTAAATTTTTGGATCGTTCATTCAGTCAATGAATATGATATTATACTTACTTAGTTAAATTATTAAAATCCAACATTTATCTGTAGTTTGCCATAATTATGACAAAGATGCAGTTTTAGTTTTGATTAAAATCGGACCGGAAAGTCTTTTGAGTACTTTTTACTATTACTCAGTTTCCCTTCCTAAAATACAGATTTTACCAAACATTTTTTTAAATAAATCATGTAACTCTGAGGTACGTATAACAAAAAAGTAAAAGATACAACCAAATAGAGAGCCTTTCTGAAGTCGGCTGAAAATAATAGGTACTTATAATAATCCTAGTTTCATTTTAATTAAAAAAAATATGCTCACTCAACTCAATGCGCTGATTAATAAATAAAATATAAATAAATATGTGTGGACATTTCACACAACGCTATCTAGCCCCAAACTAAGCATAGCTTGTACTATGGGAACCAGATAACTGATATAATACTTAGATACTTTTTTGTTTGTAAATACATACATAGAATACAATATAACACCCAGACGCAGAACAAACATCTATGTTCATCACACAAATGTTTGTCCTGGGTAGGAATCGAACCCACAGCCCTCAGTTCAGAAGGCAGGGATACTACCAACTGAGCTATCGGGCCCGTCGCCGATTAAGATCTCCGTATGAACCGGAGCTGTAAATTAAGTTAGTAATTAACGGGGCCGTAAAAAGGAATATGAAAAAGGAATATCGTAAACTATAAAAGCACCAGCGTCTACCATCTAGTCTAGTTATATTTATCTAGGCGCAGTATAGATAGAGTACCTATAGATAGGGGTTTCATAACTCGCCCGGGGGCTGCACCGCTGGTGAAAGCGATGGGATTCCAGCCTTATTGGACAATAGCCGCGTCTAGCAAACATTCGAAGTACATTTTCTACGTTCAACTTACATATTTGGTTTATTACTTTCAACGAGAATTCCGTGAAACTGAAAACTTCGTCTTTGTGTTTCAATTTCGTGAAACAATGTTGGCAGCACTCTTACGAAGTTTGAGTTTTCTATTATGTTGACGATGTATGAGTTAGTGATAACTTTATGAAATTGATGCATTTATTAAGTAACGTTAAAATTGAGATAATTACGTCTTTAATTAAGGCACTAGTGTGAGTCCAACACTGAGGTGTTAGCAAGGAACTTACTTATACGTATATTACGTATACTGTATATATAAGTTCCTTAGGTGTCAGTATTAAAATAGACCGGCAAGGTCGATGACAAGAAGAAGAAAATGTTAGCCTTTCCTTGGACGAATCAACTAATTAATAAATTGTATCCGAAAATTTATTAACCGACATAGTGGAAGTGGAAATTCTGGAAAATAAGCTCAAAGAAGAGGTGTCTAAGTATAGGTATGGGTTGATCGCATGAAAAGCATAAAATGTTTAGACTACGCTCTTTGAAGTTTTCTTTGGATCGTTAGAATGCTTTCGCATTGTAACTCTTAATTACAAACGAAAAGCACAATGTCTATACAGCGTTAAGTGTAGGTTAACACACCAACTAAACATAAGCCAGCCTGTCACCGTGCAGCATTCTGTCAAGCAGGCAAAGCGGCTTAGTGAGTGCCTGCAGTCTCCCAGGAATATAACATTAATGTGCCTCCCGAGTCCTGCTCTGTTTCCACAAGCGGGTGTTTCACGTTTATTTTCACGATGCTTCCCTTTTGTTTGTTTTAGTATATCCAAAGCACTTGAAGATGACGTACGTTATTTTACGTAATGCCAAAAGGTCTACATTATTATTTAAGAGCTAGGATATCTATACCGGGGTTAATTGTATTCATTAGCATCCTTTGAAACTAGGTACCTACTCCTGACGCCGGTCACGTGTGGACCAAAATTTTTGAATTCTAACACAATTGGTTTGGTAATAATAATAACTCCAAAAAATGGAATAACTTACTTAATCAAATGCTACAATACAAAATTTAATTAAAATAATGAAGTACTGATTTTAATTAGTACCCACAAGGTATAAAAACGTTTAAATGTATCAAAATCATCCGTGCCAACTGCGTTAGGCGCCGCGGCAATCTTCATAATTTTCAATAAGAAATATTTACATTTACACTCTTTACTCTTTAATGATCATCTATAAATGATGTAGTATCATGGGCTCAATTTATGCTAATGAATTAAATTACATTCTGTATAGATCGCCACCACAACTCTTAATAAAATACAGACTAAGGACAGTTGTTAAAAGTTTAGATCTTCATTCGTTCATTCATTCGATTGATTATGTTGTTTTTATTTAAACTTTACTGGCAAAACTTAAGTGCTGATTTAGTTTTTACTAACCATAAAAATAGTGATTTTGAAGGCTGAGCATCTAAGCAAAAGCGGCAAACTGTGAAGAACCATACTTAGTTATACAATTCAACTTCATATAAGTGCGTAAGCACCTATCTACATTTCTTTCATAGACCAATATTTGAGTATTGCCAGGTAAAAACCTTTCGACATCAAACATTCAGTTGGATATAGTACGCCCGTAATTTTCTTCAACAATACAGCACATATGAGAATTCATATTGAAGTAGAGTTCAAACGAGTTCGAAGGAACGTGTCTTCGACAGATGACAATAAAAACGCTCTCGAGGACGAGGGCCGTCTGTGCGCTGGAGAGATGGTTAAGACTAAATTGGGTAAGATGAACCGCGTGACTGAGTTAAGTCACTTGACTCGCATACTTGGTCACATACATCTCCATTGGTCTTAATAAACATACCAAATGCCTATCTATACCTCTATACGTCCTACGCACGCCACCGTAATGAAAGATACGACTATTTTCTGCGATTTGAGTGGGATTAACGACCTCCATAGTTGTATTACGCAAACAAACAAAAGGGAAAATATAACCACGCATTTGTTGACCTTTTCCATTAGTATATCGTACATCGTGTGTCGCAAATTGAATGATCTTTTGTTCGAGTCAATGGATCGAGATACAAAAAATAAAAGTTATTGGTGAACAGTGATTCAGTTACCGCTTTCATATTTTATTGCCCGTGCATGAAATAATTGTCCATGATGGTTGAGTACGTATATTTACTACCTATACGATATGTTAATGCGTAACGAAAGTTTGAAAATTCTAATCACAAGCGCGCATTTTGAAAAGACGTAAGTAAAAGTACTTAAATGTAAAATATCTGCAGTATTTTTAGGACAATCTGGAGCTCTTCAAGTCGCGAGTGAATAGGTATCTTCTAGGCAAGCATGTACCACCGTAGACCGCATCGTCACTTTCCATCAGGTGAGATTGCGGTCATATGCGGGCCTATGCAGTTATATAAAAAAAAAAAACTTTTAAATCTAGGCATCTTAATTTGAAATTTGGCCCAGCAGGGTAATAAAGGAGATTTTTACGAGATAGCTAGAAACATAAATCAGTAACGTTTAATAACTTGGAGCTACATAATCTTTATGGCAAAAAAAAAACGTTATTAAAGTAGGTTTATACATACCGCCTCTTTCTCCTATATTAGCTCCTCGCCCGAAATTTGTAATCCAACACGTTGTTATTTAGATTCGTACTAAGTAATTTCATCCAAAAAAAAAGATATCTATGTTCAACGATTATAAAAATTCAGTATAACTAACGAGTTAATACGAAAGCTGTCGGCTTCAAAATACTGTAGAGTACAAACGAAACATAATAAGCGAAAGAATTTGAAGATAAATCCGATGAATTGAAGTAATGATTGTACTTATCTAAAAATTACACAGACTACACAGTGTAGATAGGCACAATAGCGTGTTCGTTAGTTACCATTCAAGTAAAGTCACAAGTCACAATTAGTGACTTGCGACTCGCAGTCACTAATTCCGACTAGATTGAGCCAATCCGTCTGCAGCTTACCGCACTCTTAGATTGAGTGAACACTTAATATCCTGGGCGTAAACAAACGTGGGGGAAGATTGCTTTTCAATTACATTGTTATTTGCGTTGCTGAGCGGATGAGATCTTGGATGCAATGTTTTAATTAACAGCTTTTGTAGTGATAAAGCTCACAAACCCGGAAAGAGGATTGTTGATTAGCTCGAAGACTATTGGTTTTGCGATATATATTTGAGTTTCTATTGTATATATAATATTGATTTGTATTTTATTTTAGCTTTTGTGCAAATTAGGTAGTGATCTATAAAGTTGTATACACCTATTTATGTATGCATGGAGCTAATGCAGCCATCACTAATTTCGACTGGGGCTCCAGTGGCTTCAAAAAAATGTGGTCATCCCATTAAAGAAAATTTAATTATTGGAATGGAAGTTTGACGTAGATATTGGCAAAAATTACATGCACCATGAAAATAATTTTTATTGGGAACGGAAGTACCTAAGTACGATAATTCCTTTGTTACAGTATGCTCGTTCAAGTAAAAAACCTATACAAAAAGAAAGCATTAATTGTTTTCGGAAAAAAAAATTATAATAATATAGCAATGGACCTAAGTAACTACAAAACATTCTTGAATTCTCTGTTCAATATTCGTGGTATATATCATTTCAGTTTCCGTTCGTTGACCAATCACAAATGCCTATTTAATGACTTAAAATGAAATAATTTATTCCAAGAAATAAGCTACATCCTGTCTATTGATCACTGGTTTGGCGGTCCAGTTAAATGTTACGCAACCCTATGGTTAGCTTGGGCGGAGTTATTAATTATTGGTCGTTGGTAACAAATACCATACCTAATCTTTTCCACCAATATGTAGTCCATGTGTCAAAACCTCAAAACTATAAAAATACATCAATTAATATCATTAACGATTAGTCTGACACGGTAAAATAGATAGAAGTGCCTATATAAGAACTTCACTAGATAGGTAAAATAGTGTAGCGATTTCAATAGTAATAATTACGATTTGCTTACCCGCGCTAGTCCTACTTCCTTACAACAGCTGGGCTACCACAAGCTAATACAAAACCATCATGTTTCATGGCATTATTATTTCAAGGTTACAATAATATTGTTCGAATTCGTACCATGAACTTATAAAGTATTCCTGCGTGTGAACGAGACGTCTACATTTTTATATGGCGCTATCACTGTCGTACGTCAGTGTCAACATGATGTAAAGGTATGACATGACAGTTTTATTTGATTGAACAGTTTAACGTGACGTCATCAAAACTGCTCTGGCTCTGCAGCATTAAAGCATTCTTACTTATATGTCATTTGTCAATGTATGATTGAAATAATATTGAAGTTATAATGCTATAAGACCTTGTGGTGTCCCCCCTGGTCTACTTGTCAGTGTAAGTAGACCAGTAACTAGCTTTACAGTTACATAATTAATATTACTTCAGTTTTCTCACAAGCAAACGTGTAAGGCATTTGTAGGTATAAACTTTTCTTTATTTATTTTTGTTCATCTAAACATAGCCTAACTCGCCGAATTTGAAATGAATCCAATTAATTGCAGACTGTAAACGTTACTGTCTCTACATTTCATAGCGTCTTCTAAAGTGCGTCAGTTACCACATCTCTGTTAACTGTTACTGTTACCCTGGTCTTAAGTTACCAGTTACAATGTTCCTATGTTACCCGTTTCCACACAGTTACCACAGTTGATCCTCGGCGCGTGAGAAGCAATTTCCTTAGGTTAATTGCGTTGCTACGAAAATCGTACTGAAGGTAGTGACCCGTTCAATTCATTACTGTAACCTCATGATGCCGCGGTTGTTATATATTACCTATTTAGACGAGGGGCTAATGGAATATTAGATTACTGTTAATAAATGAAAAAAAAAACACTTCCTGCTCTGCTCTTTTAATTTTGGTTTGGTTTTGAGATTTGCTTGATTAGGTAAGTACTGATAATTTAATCATTTTTTTGATAATTTCATATTATATAATATATTTGGTTAAGTAGGATATAAATTAGTATCATATTTATGGCAAAGCTAAGTTTTTTAAAACAGCCTACTACAATGAATTATTTGACAAGTGCTGGAATTATAAAATAAGTACTTGTAGGTAGACTTTTTGAACACCGAATTAATTTAATTACAGAAGAAAAACGATTATTAATTATAATAAGCAATTTTTTATTACTATTACATATTGTTATAAGTATTTAAGTAGGTACTACTTAGCAGATAAGTAATAAAAAACTACCAGGAGCCCTGTCTAGCGGTTCACGATACAATTTCATTAATAATAAAATAAAAAAATAAATTAAATTTACAATTGATTAAGTTTGGTAAAGGGTAGCTAACGGAGAACTTTGTTTATACAAATGATCCCTCCTTCATAGCACCCTTTGTTCGGGGTATATGTATTTAAAGGCTATAAATATCTATACATATAATAAAACTGTAGAGATAAAAAAATCTGTAAATGCAAGATATCGAAAAAAAAAATGACACAGGTTGGCTTGAAATTTTTCGCTGATCACGTTAAGCTACTTTTTAGACATTTTGTCTGTTTGTTTGTTTGTTTGTTTGTTTGTTTGTTTGTTGGTTTGTTTGTTACGGCACAAGTCCGAAAATACTGAACGGATTTTCATGCGGTTTTCACTAATAAGCTTAGAAAAACCCGGCGCAAAACATAGGATATATTAAATTTTATATATCGTTAATTTTTTTTTAGTGAAAATGATTAAGATTTCATTATGAAACGGAACGGGATTTTAACAAGATGGCCGCTTCAAGGCCTCAAGGTAAGTTTTTTGTCTTATATTTTGGCTCCACACATAGTGTAGGTATTTAGCCAGTGTCAAAAGGCAAGTTATATTTTGGCTACTAACCATAGATAAGAGAAAAAAATGTTACTCTGCTACAACTGACGGTAATTTTATCTCGGGTTTATCCGGATGCACAGATTAAAGAAAAAAACTGTTACTATTATGGCGCGGCTTCATATACGCCCGAACCTTCGCTGTTGAGTTGGCGCGGAAAAATATTTCTGTTGACTATCCTCGATGTTTTTGTAGCGCCCCAACCTGGACACACAGTCAATTTGTTTGCCTGCTGCGCGACTGACGTGGGCTAAATAAAATGGAGGAAGCAGTAGCAATATATTGCATGTCGGCGAATAAATATGTTTTACAAACTGTGAGAGTATTATTTGTGATTACAAAAATAAATTGTAATAGTTTTAATTTATAATTCTTTATCAGTATGAAGTAAAACCAATTTTTTTTATTTGTCTGTGTATCTGTCCCTTTTAATACGGACCACGGTCATTATAGTGGCAACAGAAATATATCATCTGTGAAAAATTCAACAGTCTAACTATCACGATTCATGAGTACATCCTGGTGGACAGACCGACAGACCGACGGACAGCGGAGGTTTAGTAATAAGGATTTACTCTTTGAGTACGGAACTCCTATATTTTTGTATTTCATTCTGAACAATCCCCACTGCACTAAGCAATAAGGAAGTAATTTAATGCATGTTGTACAACAGTAAATAACAATTGGTGCACCTGCATTACCGGCAGTGTATCACACATTTCGGGCTACGGCGAAATACAATGCGCGATAACTTCGTCTGCGCTTGATGCAATGCAGATTAGAGAAAAACAATGTGTTCATTATGTAAGTACCTATACCCAAAAAAATCATATATATTTACATATAGATAAGTTTTTTCGTTAATCTGTGGTCTAAGCTAAAAAAAGAGGATAGGTATGAGAACCTTCTTGAATATGAGCACGACACAGAGAACAAGGAATTTAGAAAACTAAAAACTTCTTAGACTTTTTTTATAAGTTTTAAGGCTTCACGCGATATCATATTTAGCCAATATTGAAACACAACTAAATTATTATTCATGTTTTCGATTTATTGGGTTCTGTAGAGGGCAAAATTCTTTATTGATGATCTGGTATTATGTATTAGTTTTCAAAAATCTACTACGCGTTACCATTCGAAATAAGTATTTAAAATTGTATTTATAGTACCTATAGCTTAACCTTTAGTAGTAACATATTCAGTAATCTGTGCCCATTGACCCTTGCTTTTGCTACGCATTGTAAACCCTTTTTTATTTTGGCATTAGACAAAATTTGTATTTAGCCAATGATAGGAAGTATTTTATGAAAACTGTTTAAAAGGGTAGCTACTTAGACTTTTTATAATTATTCATAAGGCTTCACACGATTATCATACTTAGCCAATATTGAAGCTTACATTTTTATTCAAGTTTTCGATTTATAGGGTTTTGGCGGGAGTAATGTTCTTTATTGGCGATCTGGTAAAAGGTATTATTTACATGAACTAACTACACGTTACCATTCTAATTAGGTAGGTAAAATTATTTTAGCGCTACTGCTACATTCTTGATCAACCCCAAGGAAGTTTTAAGGTACCTGGGGGTCTAGCAAAGAAACCAACCACTAACGCTAACTCCAAAATGTACTAGGATGACATTTCGGAAATCGCTAACTTTTCCACAGCGAATGTCATTTCAATACAGTTTCGGAGTTAGCGTTTGGCGTTAGCGTTAGTGGTTGGTATCTTTGCTAGACCCCCTGTAGTACTTATAGCTACTTAAGTTATATACCCTTATCATTGCTACGCATTTTAAACCTTTTTTATTTTGGCATTAAAGTAAGCCGGAGGTGCTATTATTTGTATTTAGCCAATGATACGAAATATCTCCAGCAATTTATAAACTTATTATTGACACTGGCTCTGTGTAGGTAGTTAGGTACTCATCAATTCGTATGGAACCAAACTTAAGAAGGTAAAAAAATGTGGTAAATGGAACAAAAAGCGCGCGGATAATAATTATGTAAAACTGAGCAAAACAGGATCATCGTGTGTGATTCTTCCATATTTTTCTAAACTGTACCTGCCTGCTTAGGTAACTACTACCTAAACAAAACTTACTGAAACTTCTGTTAAAGACCTGAGTGAAGTGATGATGATTTCTTTTTGTTGTAATATGAATAGGTACTTATAAAATTGTAGTTTTTTGTTTGAAACTTCTTTTACTGTTATAAATCTATATTAGAGTCAAAACATTTAATTTTAGGTAATAGCTTAAATAGCTTCCACTCACGGCTATGCTTGTGTTATACCTATACCTATGCTAATACAGGTTACTGTGCTCAGCTTCGAAAAGATTTAGTGGATTTTGTTGTTTGGTACGAAATGCATGATCTATTATTAGACTATAACGTAAAAATAACATAACACAAGCGTGCGAAGCCGCGGGCAAAAGCTAGTATAGAAATAATTAGAAATGTTAAGCCAAGGTATAAAGTTCTACATAGTTAAACTAATATCTACCTTAATTCGTTACGGTATATAAAATAATCATTAGCGAATTTCAAAATGTATTTGGTATTGAAAATAGAAAAATGAACATAAAAGTTCACCTTGGCCTGGTTATTGCATAGCCTAGTATTTCGATACGGTTAATCAAGCTAGATTAGGTACCCGCAAAATACAAATCTACTCGTAAATATCTTCACTATAAGTACCTAAACATATTCATAAACACTTTTTTAAAATTTAAATCAGGAAAAAGATTTACAACTTGTCTAAAAACATCAATAAAACCAAATAAGGTTTATCTCTGGTGTTGTATTCCTCTATTTTACCGTAAGATACTTAATATAAATATAATACTAATACTTATCATACCTAAATGCAAAAATATGCAGTATTTGTGAAAATGTCAACTGTCTAACCATCACGGTTCATGAGGTACAGCCTGGTGACAGGCGGAGAGACAGACAGACAGACAGACAGACAGACACTCAGACAGTATGGGAGCCTAAAACACCAACTAACTGACACCAGCCTGGCTAGATGCGCACCGCGACAAAACTTTCTCGAAAGGTACTTTTTTCGTGAGAGACCATGGCAAAACTATGGTCTCACTCTACAGCGACAAGTGTTCTCGCGGTGCACATGCTGGGTTATCAGGGCTGTGTATCCGCGAGAAGATTATTATAAAAGCAGAAAAATACACACAGTTTCAAAATATCAAATTGTGCCGTCATTACAACTGTGATTGAGATTGCTTTTCTGAAGCTTTGTTAATAGCCATCCAAAATTAATTTTCGATGAATAATAATTGGTGAAATTTCCATGATTGGAGCACCGCCGGACATCGGACGTCACTAATAAAACACGAGGACAAATTGGTCGCACCGAGTGTTTTTGATGGTAATATTTTACCTTTTCAAATTTACGTAAAAGGGTAATAGGTAAAATGGCTGTCTCAAGTAATTAAGGCTATACTTTGGTTGTAAACAATAAATCGTTCTAGTCGACAGTTTAATTTCGTATTTCATGATCTTATTTTTATTCCTAAAGCTTTGGCATAAGTAGCATTTAATAAGTATGTATTTTATATAGATACTAAGAGATGGTTATGATTTAAAGAAATATGGATAAAATAGTCTAACGCCTCAGGTGTACAAAACTAGACCATTAAACTACACACCGTGAAATTAAAGCCGATATAAAACCTAAGTAGTTATCTGTCTCGTCAAAACGAAATGATCTTTTGAAATACAGGTGTAACAGATTTTAATACGGTTAAATTTAATAGTTGATACGGTCGTTAAAACAATATTATAGACACCAGACCTCTTAGCGCTGATTGGTCAGTCTTGTTAGTGTAATTTGCAAGTTATTTTATTACTTTAATGACATGAATTAACATGTTTTGGCAACTTACATTTTATCCTATTGGGACTTTACTAATATTTTTATCAATTATTTTGGCAATCTATTATCAATCTTTCAAACAAAACACATCAAAATTGATTCATCCATTTGGGAGCTACGAGACTACAGACACACAGGTAATAATTATATGTTTGTTTTATTGTTTATACACATAGGTAATAAGTACTTATATAATTTTATAGCACGACTCTACGACCGTCGGGGCTTAAAATAATAAGGCTAGTTTATATATAGGTATTATTACTTTCTCGATATATATAACGAGATGATTGACGATTTTTTTCTTTGTTGTTGTCTTTTTTACTACCCATTGTATTACTTTGACAGTGACATCTCCTCTTATTCGAGTGAATGTGAATGAGTGCGAGACGGATATGCGACGAGGGTCATTAGAAATCGAACAGTGTGAAATCATCTCACGATGCACCGTGTGAATCACGCATACTAAAAGGTCAATGTTTATTCATAGATATCCAGTTTAAATATTAATTTATAATGACGTCCACAACAAACTAACGAAAAAAGTTATTATACAAATGACTTAATTAAAATAGGAGATCGCATCTCTCTTTAGAAGATTTAGGAACTTCATCACCAACAGCCTGAAAACGTCCACTGCTAAACATAGGCCTCCCCTAGAAACTTTGAGCGGCTCCTCGCCTCCCACATCCATCGTCTCCCCACAGGCACAGTTCTCACCAGATTGTCGGTCCACCTACCTGGTGGCTTAGAGCATTTAAAAAAGGAGGTGGCAAGGCAAGGCGTTCCCCTTCTGCCGGTCATATGGCGCTACTTGGTCATCTACAATATCATAATGTGCGTGTAGACACTGCGTAACTACGCTAGTTTATATAACGGTGTGCGTGTTTTAAGATGGTGTGCGTCGTGCGTTTACGCGCGCGGTTTGCGCGTGTACTGTGTCGCGTGTCTACCTCGTCCCCCGTAGTTAATGGCAGAAAAATGGTGCTTGCGGATTATAACGTTAACATCTCCATATAGATGCTCTAAGCCTGGTGGCCGTCCTACGCTGCGCCTTCCGATTGTTTTGTATATTATCAAGCAGAAGAGTTAACCTTGCGTTTACACATAAATAGAAACATAAATAGAAAATTACATAGAACATCAATGTGCTAACTTCGCTAATCCAAACTATTAAAATCTTTCAGGAAAAAGATTTTGCATTACTAAAACAAGCTTGATGAAGAAACTGTACACAGATTATGAGCATTGTTTGTTTTCCTAGAATACTTTGAAATTGTATATAATAATCCTCTCCCTAACAATAATTCATTTCCAAGTTTCACGAAGTAAATAGAAAAACATACATTGTGACTTCACAATTCATTACAATAGCATGTGTGTTATTATCGCGTAAACTCGGTCTAATAAATATTATATTTCTATTTTCTTGCTATGTGCTTTAAGATTTCTAGGAATTCCTAAGAAGCTTACGGCACAAGGCAAATTACATTTTGAAGTGCCTGTTTTCGTTGTACCAAGACATCATTCACTTACAAGAATATCAAAATTAAGATGAAATCGTATTAAATGATATTACTTTTAGTTTCTCTATAATCTTTGGAATAACGTATTAGACACGAAAACCTAAAAAAAATTGCCATAACTACTTTATTACTTCACTATTACTACTCTAATAACTGTAACTGACCAAGAGTTTTAATTTCTACGGTTAGCGATTTGCATGCAATGAAAAACAATGTCAATAGGTTCCGGAATCGAACATTTTCGGCTCTGGTGAAGAAATGCAGCCAACATAATCTTTACCCAAATAAAGTGCCAACCGAATTAAAATAAATAATAGATACAATATGTTATTTTTTCTTTTTCTTATAATTTGGCTCCACACATAGTGTATTTAGCCAGTGTCAAGTATTATATTTTCATCGTGTTATAAAATATTTCACGCAAAGTCATGTCCTAGTCATAGTCATAGTCCAGTCTAAGTCAGGCAGTCATAGTCCAGTCTAAGTCAGGCAGTCATAGTCCAGTCTAAGTCATGCTCCAGCAAAGTGGTGGCCACTTTACTAAAAGCTTCTATGGAGTTTTATAAGCAACACGAAAAATCACGTTTCACCACATTATATCGCTTGCCCTCACTCATGCTCGTAATTCAGCACTTAATGCGTAAAACGCCACCAATTTTAAACATTAACACTGGAAAAAGCAAGTTTTGAAAAATAATACAATGCAACGACGTGAACTTTTCCGCGTTCCCGCCAAAACATACAATATGTTTCCGGGCTGAATCGAAATGAGGCGTTTTAATAAAAAAAAAGCAGTAATTTTATAAAAACTCGATAGATGGCGTTATAAGGGGGGTTTTACGTTCTGTCATTGTTAAGATAATTATGTATCGATTTAGTATTCTATCCTTATTTTATGGAAGGCATGTGGACTCTAATGGCTTTCTATCGACAAATCGAGAACGTACTCTATGATCCGCTCAACTGAATTTGGCTTTTCCTTGTACTCCGTGGTTTGAAACTACGACCATGTTTGAAATACGTCGCTACTACGCCATCTAGTAACAGAAGCGGAACTAGGTTTTTTTAAAAAATAAAACGTCTCATTGGAAAGTGGTCTACTTTGATTCATCAAATTCGGGCCGGCGAAACTTTGAACCTCAAAACCACGGTCTAAGCCCGATTTTCGTCGGTTGTTCGCAAACCAATGTGAACAAACCTCACTAGGTATTGTTCTCCACAAAATATTTGTTATAGGCTGGCAGCTTGAACAGTTATTGCGTGAAAATTTCAGTTAGGAATTTCCAATTCCCGAAACACTGCTATAACTTCAGACCAGAAACAATATATGTAAGGTCATGTATTTTCCTCAGTTGTATAGGGGCGCAGTTATTTGTTATTTTACTTTCAAACGAGCTCTACTTAATAGGTACCTACAACGTAAAATAATTTTGAAAAATCTTATATGAGTACTTACCATTTGGACATGTGAAGATGTTTCCCTGAAATAAAACAAAAAACGATTAAATTGCAATTATTTAAAAAAAATAATACTAATTCATTAAACTAAAAAAATCTTATTAAAAATTTTCGACTCAATTTCTGGCGTATCGTACTAAACTTATATTATATGGTTTGTATTTCAATTTTATACTTCGACACAAAACGTATTACCTACAGTCACATGAGGCGTTGTCAAGGATAGCTCAGTTGGTAGAGCGATGTAACTATATAGCGGCTATCTTTTTTTATTGTGTGTACTACATCAAGCCATTTTTAATTTAGCCGTGGGGAGCCGATGAATGCAAGAGCCACTCTAAGTGGAGCTCTTTGGGGGAGGCCTATGTTCAGCAGTGGACGTCTTCAGGCTGATGATGATAATGATGTATGCCTCCTTATTGATAACGTTTAACTTAAACGGCTATTTAGTTCTTTTCATTATTAGGTATAATAAGTACAAATCTAGTATTATTTATAACAGTGTAGAAATCAAGTAACAAAATCTGCATACTAAAATAGTCTACACACAGATTATAACAAAATGTTACTCTATTTAAAAGTGTAGTAGAACAAAATAATTAGTAAAATATTGGTTACACTGACAAGAAAAACTTTACAAAAACGACACTGAGTTTCCATTCACACTGCACCTATTGCATTTAACAAACTCAATTGTGTGTATTGTCGAAAGCCCGGCTCAATTATGAATACAGATTGGAATGGCTGTTGAAACAAAAACGTGTTGATTTTCCGTGACCACACACTATGTACACCCACCGTGTATTGTATTGTATAACTACTAGATTTGTTTTAGTTTTTCAATTCGGAAATTGATATAACTGGGCGATCGTGACAGAATGAAACGTTTCAAGCGGGTTGCCAAACCGGGGAAAGTGAGTTAGCGAGGACGTCCGCCACCCGTGACCGCGCTGAAACCGTATTAAACGATTACTGGGCGTACTTAGGGAAGGGGTATATCAGACTGAGAAAAAACAAATCTCCGCTCAATAAATCGAAAAAAAGAACTCGGTAAATGTCTCATAAAAAATGTTATCACTAAAAACCTAGTTCGTAATAAAGAAGCTAAAAACCGGAAACATCGGGCGATTTGGATATTCATGAAGGGTGTTTTAGCGTGACGAACCCGAATGATGCCCTAGTCCAATTCCCATTACACTCCAAACTAATTTCAATCTAAGTAGTTGGATTCCCTCTTTAAAATGTTTCATTAAAACCTAATCTTAATCTTTTACTTTTTCTGTACAATAGGCATGATGACGGCTATTAAAAATGAACAAGCAAATATTACTATCATAAAGAAGATTAAAAATGAATGCAATAATTGAAAAATAAAGCAAAATCGGTAAATAAGGCACGTATTAATAAGATTTTAAAGTTTCAACCGGAGGCATCTCCTGTCCCTTTCTTGCGAAACAGAGTGCCTCCACAGGTCCTATGAAAAATCTACTCGTGACGTCACATGTCAAAGAGATTGTATAAAAAGCTACCACAGTTTAGTAATGAGGTACTTTAACGACCTTCCTCTGACGTCACTGGCCGTTTGAGCTATCTCTTTCTATTACGGTTTTTAAAATGCTTGTAAATTGGTCATTTTTCGAGATATTCAATTTTTGTTTTCACAAATGTTTATCTTTTGAGAAATATAAATAATTTATCCAAAAAAACGTTTTGTCATCATGCCTATTGAACTTATGGAACATTTATTATATAGTTATTTTGAAATTACTGCAATCCCCCTTTTCGAATATCCTGAATACGTTCTCCATGAGAGTAACCGTAACCTTTACCGAAGACAAATTATTCCATTAAACGTGAGAAAGAGAAGTGTTTGGAGATTCTAGCGGCGTAAATACCAGTGTCAAACTTACTAAATAATTATGTCTGGCAGCCTTTTAATAGCTTCTTAGCCTTGAAAAGAGTAGCTTGACCTATTTCTTAGCATTAATCGGTCATTAGCTTGCAGCAACTTGTTGCACATAATTTATCGCACACATGCAACATCGTGCAAGAAGTTATGCATCTAGTTGTCCATGTTTAGTATGTCAATGGCACGCATACAGTTATAATTAGATGATTACAATTTCTCAAGCTAGACCAGTCAATGCTCTTAACTTTGATTTTCTTACCGATAAAGATAACATCTATGAAAAAGCTGGTATACTAAAAGGATCAAACATAGCAGATTGGAGCAAGAGATTTCGCAAAATGAACGATAAAACAAAACAATATCGAGAATTGGTGCCTAATTCCCGAAACTTCCACGGCTGATGATCTTATAATTGTGTAATATAAGTAGCTCTATAATATAGAGTCTATATTTTTACGTATTAGTCGTTGCACTAAGTACCTATAGGTAATCTATAAGTGACAATGGTGCTAGTTGATGCTCAAAATACATATACATATTTACGAACGTACGTTTAAACAAGTAGGTACGTAACACAATTATTTTTCTATGTGTCGTTTAGGTATTACATTGTTTTCATTGATAAATCCATTAATGATACAGCGCGCGGACTTTCCACCGGTTATGTACTGGAGAAGTAGCACCTGTTCATTGCTGGTCAACGTCTTGGTAAATATGCGTCAAGTTACAAAAATCATATGCGCAATTAAGATATGAAAGCTACCGAATAATTAATCTACTTAGGTATACCTATGTTACACTACAAAATTATAGAGACACCATTTCAGTAACGGTAATATTTCTCTACCGATTTGTCTCATTTAGCCGGGTTATAGTTTCTAAGTGTAATCAAGTCGTAATCGATTACGTACAACAAATTCCATGGAACGTAATTTACAGAGAACAGCTAAGTCAGTTATGTAACTGTTACGTATTATGAGATAGGCTTATGTTATGGGAATACGTTATGCCATGGTGCTTTTTCTCCACGAACATTGATTTATTGGTTGTGAATTCCGGTTGTTAAAAAAAGTTGATTACTACACATTTATTAGCTACAAAAATCCTGTGTTTTGGTTACCGTTTCTGCAACAAAATATTGCCATACATTTCGCATTTTTCTAAATATTGAATTTGTTTACATAGTCAAGGACACAATAAACCAAATGCATAGAGCTGATATAAAATAATTTTCTGCAAAACTACGAAGAAAAATACTGTATTGGTAATCTATAATATCTGACAATATTAATACAAACGGAAAAGCTATCAATATTTGTTAAAAGTGAGTTAAATATGAGATTAGAGGTTGACATTGTAATCACATTAATTAATTATGATTTTCGGAACCAAATACATCAAAGGATTTAATTCAATTTCGATCACAGCTGTCGCAGCCGCACTCGTGAAATGATTTATTAAAATAGATTTGAAATTTGCTTTATAATTCAATTGTGGCGTTATTTGTTAATATTTTAAAGTTTGTATTATCGCTTATATTATAGTGCCCAGTTAATTCAATAATTACGATGTTAATTTTCTCCTTTATTGTGTACCATTGTTTTTGCAGTTGGCTCAAAACAATCCAAACATCTCATGGAGCACAGATGGTAATTGGTAAAAGTCGATAATAACCAGACAATGTGTTGCAAAATTACGTTGGCGCAACCGTGTTATTCTTGCTTATTTGTTTACCATACAATGAGTGGTATGATTGAAAACAAGACACTGAAACATCCGTTTACTTAATCAAATCCAAGAATTTCCGGCTATACTTTTTATTCGGTATAATAACCTAATGTCATAATACAACAAAGTCTCAGGATTACTGTCATATTTGCTTAAAATTGGTTCAGAATAATTAATTTTTATGAGAGTATGTTTTTAATAAAGACATCCAATGCTTCAATAAAAAGTGAGTAATGCAATATTAACCTTTCGGGGAGCAAAATGGGCAGCTCGGTTTCTCATTTTAGACTGAAGTTTAGATCCAACGTAAAACATAATAATACAAATGCTCTCTGAGAGCAATACATGTACTTGAACATTTTGATAAAAGCTACGTTTAATACCTTGAGTATGGATCAAATATTTGGCACAATGTTATATAAGGTACACATATTATGAACATTACATATTACAAAACATAATATAAAGGAGGTCGGGTACGAATAAATATCTACTCGTAGCCCTCATTCGTAGACGTCGAAGCCCTCGTAGCTAAATTATACCAACGCGTAGCCTGACGCAAGTTCGATGTTGGGTACTTTAGGAAACATAAATTATACTATAGTTAGCTATCTTCAATGATTTAGTAGAACAGAATCTCCTAAATCACTCCCTTCAAATTATGTAAAAAAATAAATTAAAAATTCGACAACTTTCCATGTCAGATGTTCGATAAGAGAAACGTTTTAAACTAATCTAAAAGTGAAAAATTTAAAAACTTCCTCTTCAGCCATGATTTAATTTTAGCTCTACTACGTTTTGGTTAGCAGCGTTAGTCCCTCGAGGGGAGTTTTGTGATTTTTATTCGCATGATATAGGCGTATTTTTGCTAAAAGTTTGTTCGCGGTCGTGTTTAGTTTTTAACTTTTTATCCTACTGCATTGCGGGGTCTGCTCCGTCTCATACAGGCATGCGTCATACCGCAACTGGATATGATGATAAGTGTTACCAATAGAAAAACGAAATTATTTTTTTAAATAATAATACTAACAATTATTAATTGCAGAAATAGAACCTTGTCTTATCATAACTGATTACGAATCACAGTAGCAAAACGGCAATAAAATGTCTTGCATGATGCGCATTTAAGTGCCTTACTTCAGGTTTCTATACATTTGGGTACGTCTTAGAAAGATAAGTGCGAACTTAAGAGCTGCTAAACAATAAGCAGACGGGCATAAGATTCATAATTATAGTGTGTGTAAAGCTTACACTTATATCTTTATGACGTACCCAAATGAATCGGAATAGGTTACGTAATAGAGATAAGTGCAAACTTAAGAGTTATCAAACTTTAGTGGAGACGGGCATAAGTATTTGCACTGTGCAATGTATAAGTGGGATGCTTACCTCCGAGTATGTTGGTGTTGCAGCTAGCAGTAGCACGACGGCACAAAGTGCCGCCGGACACCTTATCAACATCGTAGATCTGCGGACAAAACATAATAATAATTTAGTTTTCTGATGGAAGCTGCAATTAGGGTTGTCAAGAAAATTCTTCAAATAATATAAATTTCAGGCTGACCACTTGCCTACACGAGAAGAAGAAGATCATCATCATCAACAGCCTAAAGACGTCCACTGCTGAACATAGGCGTCTCCCAAGGACCGCTACTTTGAGCGGCTGCTCACCTCCTGCATCCATTGGCTCCCCGCGGCTTTCACAAGATCTGACGACCTAGTAGCCTACGCTGCGGTTTCCGGTTCGTGATCGTTACACGAGAACCTTTCGTCCCCATCAAGATTTCAGTTAATTAATATTTTGGAGGATATAGGGAGGCCTTTGCCCTGCAGTGGGATGACCATTGACCATGGCTGTGTAATAAAATAATATGATTTAAGTTAGAATTCCCTTCTCGTGTTAATTTTTTTGCTACCAGCTAAAGGGTAAGTAACCATCTATATATCAGGTATAGGTATAATATCGTACAGGTATATAATATAGTGTTATTTAATACATATTTTGTAAGTACACTTAATAGTTTGTTGGGGTGGGCAAATTAGGGAACCTGCAAGTGTATTTTAAATAAATAAATAAGAATAAAACAATTTATTTATAAACTTGATGCTTTTTTTATAAAGCTTGAATAATAAATATTTGTGAATATGTAACTACCTACTATAACATTTTAAAGATCTCGTTAAAAATTCATATAAAATTAAGAGTAAGTATATAGTCTGTATGTCTTATTTTATCACACTTTTTTCGTGTCTACTATCTTTAAGTACAGCTGACGAAGTCTCCGTAGAAAAATTAATTGCCAACCCTATAAAGTAACATTAAAGAGCCTTACAACAGATACCAGGGAGTCTAGCTTTAGTTTGCGGCGCTGTTACTTTTATTTCGAGTGCTATTGCAATGGAGGAAATGAAATAAAGTTGGTTCGTAACATTGTACCTATTGTCCTGCTAAGATATTACATTATTAAGCTTTCGGTAAAGTTTAACGCAATACGATATAGGCTTACGTATAAATATATGTCGTATTGCGTTATCGTATATCTTATCATACCGTTTTATAATGACGAGCGCTTTTTCAACGTCCTTTAAACAAGGGTTGAAATGAAACGAATAGATTTCAAGCGTTGAAATCGTGCTGTCGTGTGAATAAAAACTTGACGCCTATTTGCTTCATTTCAACGCTTTTTGCATTTATTTTCAATGCGTATTTTCAATGCACACATTGAAAATACGCTTGTGATAATAGGGTTGAAGATAAATGTCTATATTATAACCTCATAGGTTTTTAACAACGGTGGTAATTACAATTTTAATGCTAGTATTTATGTGTTGAAATAGGCATGATGACAAAATTTTTTTTTTTGATAAATTAATTATAATCGTCAAAAGATAAACATTAGTGAAAACAAAAACTAACCGTCTTACCACAAAAATAATTTTAAACATCGCTTAGATACATGTTTAGTTAGCGTCTAAAAGTTAAATGCTCCTTAAACGGATGCTAAAGCTCAAACGGCCAGTGACGTCAGAGGAAGGTAGTTATAATACCTCATTACTAAGCTATGGTAGCTCATACAATCTCTTTGGCACGTGACGTCACGAGTAGATTTTTCATAGTAACTGTGGGGCGCTCTGTTTCGCGAGAAAGGGACAGGAGATGCCTCCTGTAGAAACTTTAAAAGCTTATTACTCCGTGATTTATTTACCGATTTTGCTTATTTTTTCAATTACTGCATTCATTTTTAATCTTCTTTATGAAAGTAATATTTACTTGTTCATTTTTGATAGTAGTCATCATGCCTATTGCAGTTTGAAATCAGAACGGGTAAATAAACTATTCAGTACGAAATCAACATCATGTTTGCGCAGAGATGCGCGTTAATTAAGGTCGTCAAATTTTAAACAAGGGAAATTAAATTTCGCATTTAGTGAGTAAATTTGATTAATACCTTGCAAATTATGATGGATGTTGACATTGATATCTCGTTTGAATTCAATTTATTAAGCTTTCGAGATGCGAGTGTTTTTCTATACTTACTTGCACGTTTTATTTTCCTTGTAGTTTTCATAGATTAATTTAATAAAACTTTGGTTTAACTTTTATATTTAAAATATTAATAATAACCATGATCTGATTCATAAATAAATATATAGGTATAACTTAATAGATAAGACCAATTTTTAGAACTATAAGACTAGGTAGCAAGATCCTCAGTGACTCTTAGGTTTGTTCATGCACCTATAAGTATAAAATCATGGTACTCTGTTTAATATAATTGGACAGCTAAATTTCCCCAATATCGACTAGAATAGCTGATGATGAAACGACAGAGCATAAAAAAACACTATAAACGCTATAAGTACAATGCCACAAACTAAAGAGCAGGGTTATAATTATTATGGACATACACACTGATACATTTGGTCAGAGCATGGCCAGAGGTTAAAAATAATGACAAGTGTAAATAAACCACGAAATAGACACTGCAGTAAAATATAAAATAAAATTTTAAAGTAAAACATGGGTTACCAACATTTTCTCCTAGATACACACTGCTTAATTAACTTCGTCGGTATATAATATTCTCTAATTCTAAGCCTTTGTATCGTTCCTACAAACAAAACAATTGAGGGCATTGTAGTATCAACAACTATACCTAGAGTTCAAGTGAGTAAACCACGGTTCTGTCCACAGAGTGGAACAATGTGGCTACTGTTAGCCATTATTTAATTACTTTATCCTCTGCTTGGGGCAACGGGCACGGTTTCAGCCGCTTGTTACGTTCTAGAAAAGAAACACTGGAGGCACTGCGTTCACACATTTCTCATACTATATTTAATTGTCACCCCAACGGAATTACTGCACCCTCTAGGAGCAGATGTTTCAAAAAAGTAAAGAGGAAATATGATTTCTACAAGCACTCCATAGCATACAAAAATCCATCCATTACACTATATAGGTGCTGATTTTATTACCGCGGATTGCATTTTCTTTCCAAATCCCATATTTTCACTCTTTCCTTCAAACCTTCAAACTAAAATATTAATTCACCTCTTCACTGACAACAGGTACTGTATAATGTAGAAATCTTCCGAGGCACAGATGCGTCTAAAAAGATACTTATACGTTTTCCCATTGGGACCACTATAACTTGATCTTCTCGGATCTCGCAGTACTAGTTTATGTATCAGCTCAAAGTGGCGTAGAAGACAAGAATAGTTAAGCACAGTGCATCTCTTAACAAATTCATCAGTTGAAAGTTTGTCGTTCCTAAAAATAAACAATAGCCGATTATTTCCCTTCCGAGAAGTTTTGTTATCATCCATTTTATAGTAGGGACAAGTAAGATGTAGTTGGAAAGTTGGATCTAAACCGATTGACCGATCGAGGGTTGGATATAGGACAAACGAGGTTGTTATCTATTGGATTTCGGGTCTGTAGGCTGAGCCAAAATGTTATATTTGAGGTTTGGCTGCCAGAAATTCTGATGTCAATATTTATATAGCTCGTTTTACGTAGTTAGGCTAACGTGTTACATTGTCGACCACATAGTTAGACATTAAATAACATGTGAATGTGATAAACCCACTTTTTATCTGTAATCTGTGGATCAAACGCAAACGTAAAATGAAAAATGTAGAGTTAGTAAAAATTCTGTATATCACTTCCGTTTTGAATTCGTAACCAAATATAGTAGTTAATGAAGTAAGTACCTCTATAATTATTGAATCAAAAGCATTGAGCGTAGAAGGGATTGAATTTTCGTCGGTGTCCAGATCATAAAAATGTAGATATTATAATTTTTAATTAGAAAAATATACTACAACTTACGAAATTATTTGTTTATCTATATAATAGGTAGGTACATTTTATTTACTTATCAATAATATTATAATAGTTTATATGCGTCATTTTATTTAATTAAATTATTATTATAGGTATTTCTATTCATACAAATAATATTCAGACTACACTGCTAACCCGAAGATATTCGATTGCTCTCTGCAAATATTTCATTGTTTGCAATTCAACGAAATAAGTCAGCATTTTCGATCACGACACGCTACGACAAAAGGCTCGCAGGCACGTGTGAAATTCACACTGTGAATGGTCACTGGTTAATTAGTGCTAATTCCATGCAGCCGCTGAAAGTGGAACAAGGGCGTCAATGGATCTTTTATCAGAGAACTGTTTAATCGTCCTCTCCTATAGATAGTAATTTACAATTTGTATCTACACACAGACACAGTGAATTTTAAATTTAATAGCATAATATTCGTCAATAATCATCAATCCATATTTGAAAAAAGTTTAATAGATGTTTGTAATAAATTAATATTTTCGAGTTGTGGAGAAGTGATTCCCTAATTTCAAATGGGGGTACCAGTGTGCGGCTTTTTAGTATAGGTACCTACTATATTTATGCATTCATTTGTCGAGTGATTTTACGCCTTCCTCACTTTACAGAAACGAAGTAAAACAAGAAAATCAAGTTCTATTATTAAATATAGATTTGGACATTTTAGAATATTTCAATATAAAACATTGAGCTAAATGATTTTGCTAATCACACAATTATTAAAACTTCAAACAGTTTCACAATGGAAAGTGGAATATCATCGAACTTTCGTTTAATGATAGCACCTAACCGACTACTCGTTACTCCAACTAACAATAGCAAACAATCCAGATAACCGATGATTAAAACAACGATCACCTTAACATTGATGAAATCTTAAATGACTGAATTATTCTTACGATGTCATTCAACGGTTATAACATTAAAAGAAATAGCGTTGTTATACGGACACTTTCAGTTTTCTTTATTTATATACCGTGTCGGTTTATTGCAAATGTCGGATTAACAGTGCTTATATTTGTAACATAAATATTTATGCGTTCAACTTTGAGAGGAGTCGTCAGTGCTCTTCAAAGATTATAAAGGCCGTTGATAGCTCTTGAACATGATTTCTCGTACAAACACACCTCACCTACGGGGGCAGAAGGTAACAAAACATGACAGTCATACGAAACTACAAAGGATAGAGCAGGATGGAACAAAAGACACATTGGGTGTCCCACTTCCTCTCGTAGGTTTAGCAGTTGAAATAAACTACTAATATTCGTACGAGGGGAATTTGTATCATTGGTCAACTGGATTTATAGTCAATGGTGCTCTTACTATGATATTCATCCAGATATGTTCTGTGGGCCTAGCACGAATATTTACGTGCGCGTAAGTGTAACGTTAACGTAAGCCAGTGGGCCTAGCACGAATAGTTACGCGCGCGTAAGTGTAACGTTAACGTATGGCAGTTGTATGGCATTTGATCTGCCCCCCTATTACGATTGAGCTAGCAACGCTGCTGACGCGCGTCTGCCGCTCAACTGCTGTCAAAATTGTATGAACTTTGACTGCAGTTGAGCGGCAGACGCAATCGTAATAGGAGGGCATTGCGTTAACGGTACACTTACGCGCGCGTAGATATTCGTGCTAGGCCTACAGTTGTATGGCATTTGATCAGCGCCCCATACAACTGCCTTACGTTAACGTTACACTTACGCGCGCGCAAATATTCATGCTAGGCCCTCAGTTCAATCAATTTTAGTCTTTTCATTGACTGACTCTACGAATATAAGTACTTTAACGGTAAAGACAAGTCAAAGCAAACAACTCACGTAGTCTAATGCGGGTGATTATAGTCTAACTAATAACATAAGTACTATTGTTAGTCATACGAATATACGTAATGGACCTACTACTATGATAACATGTGATGTTAAAAGTACCTATTGCATCCACATCGTCATATAATTAAGATTAGATCTAATTTTGCTTGCACCTAATATTTTAGATGCGTATAACTATTATTGGTTTATTGAAGCTAAATCAGTTTAATAAGGTTCTTTTTTGTTTACAACTATCGAATAAGTAGATAGGAAATGTGACCGGATATTGAGAGTAATTCTTTCATTTGAATTTTTTTAAGGAACACGTCTTTGATTACTCTTGGAATTTGGTTTGCTTATCTATACCTATTATAAAATCTATGAGTCGGTTATGAGTAACAGTTTCATCAGCGTAGACTTTAATTCCGAATAGATTTGCTCAGTTCGTCGTTAAAATAAAACCAATCGTATCGTAGTTAGTATAAGACGTTGTAACCTCTCGACCTTCGTTGATGATATCACCTTGTGTCCGGTTTGGTTTGTTGGCTTGCAGACCTCAATCATAATAGCTTTTCGATGATGTAATTCGTTTAACAATTGATTTGTACTTTTAATTATTTCCTAATTAATAAACATGATGTTTTATCAGTTTAGTAAGTATTTGTGGTTGTGTAGATATTATTTAAATTCATTTGAATAATAATTATATTTTCATTAATAGGGCATTAGGGCATAAACAAGTTGTCCTAGACATATCTTTCAGATGTATAATTTGCAGTACTAATTGCGATTAGTAAATTATCATTGACGAACTATTACTATTGGTTATCGCGCGTACCCAACCCATAGGTAAAAACATTTACCTATATTAGGTTAAGATCACCAAAGTTACGTTATAGTAAACTAATTTTGTTATTACCTAAGTTTGCATTTAGCTAATTATTTTCTCAGTGTGAGGTATTGGAAGCAAGTCACTCATTAGTGTAATATTTGTACTTATTAGTTATTAGTCAATGGAACCACAAATCATAGTTATATGTAGCATAGTGTAATAAATACTAATAGTGGGTCAACTCCTTTGTTATACCGCAATATACCTACCTAAAAGGCCGTCTCGACCAGTAGTGGGGCTACCGCGTACCGGTAACCGGTAAGCCAGTGAAGCTAGCCGGTACTACCCCAGACGGCGCGGGCAGGAGGGGGACGCCGCTCTCGTTCATACCGCATTAAATTTACACTATGGTTATAATCTGCAGCAGCTGTCATTACTAAATGCATTTTATACTACCTATTGTTTATTTGTGAAATTATGAAATCCACGTAATTGCATTAATTGGTGTTAACGTTGTTTTGTAATGCAGGAAACTGATGTTGATTCTATACAGGAGGTAGCAAAAATTGGGATGTTGCAAAATCAGTGCATGATATCGGTTTCACTGCGGTGTTATTAAAACTGTTGTATCTATTTTGAATATGAATTTAATTTTTATTTTGTCTTTATTATTAGTATGTAGTCTATGTACATACCTAATTACCTACTATGTACCTAATTCGTATAATTCAATTAAGTAAATCTTTTGTTTACTAATCAGTTTGTCAAGTATTCCAAATCGTCATTCATTTACAGCGTGTTCTTACAAATGTTTTATGTTAATTATAAAGAGTAATCTGCAATATTAATTTATACATATCTAATTTAAGTTAAATGTTAAGAGGATTCAGATAAATTATATGTCTCTTCATAAAAAAATGGACAGATAAAATTAAATGTTCATCTGACATGTAACTTGGGACATTTGAAAAACATTACAATTTGCAATTAGACAAACATCTCTGACATTTTCTGTGGAAGACCCTTGTAACTTTTTCATTTGATCTTTATAGCCGGGAGACGCTCGAAAAGGGCCTATTTCAAAATTTTTTTTATAGTCCAATTTCCACTACTAAAGAAAACCTACTTATGTAATATTGAAATACAAGATTTAACATGAAATAAATAGTCATTTAAAAATGGTGGTTCAATTTTGCCCCAATTTTATACAAAAAAGGTCTTTTCGGAATTTTCACAGCACATTCTCAGAATTTTAATGCGTTTACGAATTAAATAGGCACGGGCTCCATTTCTTGACGTGGCTGTAAAAATAATGTACTGTAATAGAATACATATCGCTAACACCTAAACTAGTCTCAATAATATCTCTCAGTATCATTGGATATACTACCTATTCTCAATTGGCAGGTAATCATTTTTAATTGGAGGGAAAACATCAAAGAACGGGAATTAAGTACAATAAATAACATTTCTTGCAACAATAAGGTAATACGTAGCTTTGTTTATAGGAAGCTGTTCCATGTAATTCGTTATGTCATCCCTCCTGGTCCGTTCTCACGGGTCTAGAGTCTCCCTAGACCTAGGATATTTCTCACAAGTATTGTCTTTTGTAAGGTGTGTACATGTTTACTACATTAGCATGTACTAATTAAATCTACAGTCATAGTATTGCCTTCATTGTGCCAAATATCCAAATATCAATAACGATTCATAACAGTTTGGTTGGCCTCTAGGTATGTTTGTCCTGTAACATCGACTCAACTAATTAAAATATTCATGGTTTCGTGAAAAGGTAGTTCTGTTTATGATCTACATTAAAATCAAAATCCAATTACCTGCCTATTTGATCCTTTGAACTGAAGGTCTACAAATCACCCTTGGCATTATAGCTCGACAGTGTGATGTCTTTCAGCTGATGATTGATAAAATAATGTGGATATCGTTCCAATTACTTTTTTACTAAATCGTTTTCTTATTACCGCAGTACTTAGTAAAGGTATTACTGTATTTTCTAATATATTTGTAACTGACTAGGCTCATTCAAGTATCAATAAACAATAATCTGAAAAGATGAGTTATTATGAAACCACATTATTGCCAACACTCTTTATGATATTTGTAGAATGTTTTTGACATTCTTTTATACTTACGTGCAAATCCAATATCCATTAACGAATGTAGGATTTGTACAGAATAATTTTGTACAGAAAATAGAATAATAAATTACCTCGCGTACAGACAACCCCATAATCATGAAATGTTCCTAGCATAGTTAGATAGGCAGACAGAATTCTTAATACAATATTACCTTCAGCCTAATCTACTAAGCCCGATTCAACTCGCTACCAAAATATTGGAACATCCAGATTAAGAGATTACTCAGAACAACTGACACTACCATTGTTTTTATCTATGTGACTTCAGCAGCTACAGTTCCCGAGATAACAGGATTACCCAATGCGGGTTGCCATTGTTCTCGCCAAAAGCGTACTATTGCCATTTTAATTAGAACAGAAGTTCATTGAATGTCATTATTTGTCGCAAGTTCGCGGTTGTTTCATTATGGATTAATTTGCCCTTTATTTGTTTATCCAGCTCATGTTAATGCGATTTCACCGCATTATTGGGAATCAAATTAATTATATAATCTGATGCAGTAGAGAGCATCCCGATTGATGCCTCATTCGCGTTGTGAATGCTGAAGCGAAAAGCAAAGTTGCGGTTTTCATTCTGACCGGTCCTTTTTTAGTAGAATGTCATTATTACCCTCTTTAGCTGCGGGCGCCTATGTTTTGGTTTGGAATTGGTTCCGCTTTTATAGTGCAGACCAGAGAGTGGTAGTTAACGATAATTTCGGTCGGTGTGAATGAAGATAACCATCTGTTTAGATTCTCTAGCGCTGATTGTTGGGTGTGCCTTTTGTAAGAATTCGGAGTTTTCCCACATTCCGTTACGAAGTCGCTAGCGGGTCGAGACGCTCTACTTAATTGACCATTGTTTGTCACAATGAGTAAATTATCTCGCACTGGCCTGCTTATGATTTTTTCTTACGTATTTTATGATTACCCGCAATAATAACAGGTGTTTTCGAAATAACGTCTCACGCTTTTGTATTAGCCGCAAGATAGGTGAACTATTTTTGTTTGTACATTATTATCAGGCTCTTAGCAAGTATAATTATGTCTTAAAGAGAACAAAACAAAGTATCTACTTATTCGAATTGCACCAATAGTTAGAATAGTAGGGACCTAGCCTACGTATGCACTATTATTATCTATTCTCTACCAATAGTTGGTACTTACCTACGTGTTAACGTTGTCGGCGAGTTTTGTATTTAGTTGTCCAGTGGTGACTTGAAAATAAGGTGCTAATAGCAGATTTTTAATGGCTAGTTTAGCATAGAACTCGTTTGTATGCGGGCTTTATTCCACGTTCAGTTGCAGCCGTGACTTGCACGCCATGTTTTTTAAGAACCTATGCGAGATTTTACACAAATTGTTATTCCAAGAACAGGTTTGTCTAACAGCTCCAACAGTTCGTAGCGTGGAATGTCTGTTATGTATTTAGGTATTTAACTTTAGATATAAAGCCTCTTTCAATATTTGAAATTGTTCTTTGATAAATGTTCAAAGGCAATGAGAGGCTTTCTGAGTAGGTTCATAATGTTTTATTGAATTGACGGCCAACTTTGGACTTCGATTAAATATTTGATGTTAATGTTTATATTAAACCTGAAGACACAGTAGAGTAGATTTCATAAAACGTTTACGATTACAATTGAATATCTTAAATTCTTAGTAGATTGTACAATTTTCTGGAATGGAATGTCTAAATTTCACTTTTCGGGAATGTCATCTGATCCTAAAGTCTGTACCTTTAAAATTGAAATAGGTAAATGTTTACTCTGTCAATATAAATTTGATATTCATAAATGTGGCTAAGCAGTATTGCTATCGTTGTCTAGTTTCAGGTACCTGTTAATTATATTTTAAGTAAAGTCAACTTGGCAACAAGCCCCTGAATAAGTACCTACTTACCAACAGTTTTATTGTAGCTTCAATCTACAAATATTAGATAAAACGAAGTAACAAAGACGTTCATTGGCAGTACGAAGTTAGCTACCAGTTTGTGGTGCACCGTAACCCTCTCTAAATTCGAAGTGTAGCTGCGCCATACCGTAGCAGCTTAAATCCTATTAGAGCTATTAAGGACGACCTGTCTCGGGTCTATTAACTGCTTCGGCTGCTTCGGGGGACATTTGAGGTTTTATAGTATTGGTTTTAGCAGATATTTCGAAAACTATTTAAGGGAATACTCGTAAAGATTAAATAATAGATGGTGTCTCCGGCCAACGCAAAATCGGTCAAGATGCAAAACTAGGATTAGGTATTCATTTTTAATTCTTGAAAGAACTGCAAAAACATTTCGGTACTTATAATAAAATCTTCAATTTAAAAAGTGTTCTTTTAAAATTCCAGCTTTTATTTAAAATTATTTTCGAAATGTTTTTGCAGTTCTTCCAAGAGTTAAAAATGAATACCTGATCCTAGTTTTGCATCTAGACTGAGTTTGCGTTGGCCGGAGACACCATCGCCATTTAAATCCTAACTTTGAGAGGATTTACTACTATAATCATTTATGTGTAAATATAAATACTAACTCAGGTTCTTACCTACTTTGAATCCTAACAATATTCTAGTTATTATTTTTATATTTTAGTTTTTATTTTCAAAGTAAGAGTACTTTTCTACTAATAATCATAAGTTTGATATAATGTGAATATTACACCAAAACTTGCTTCATCGTGAACCTATTTAAGTATTAACGTAGATGAAGGCATTATAATAATATAATATAATAAAATATTTCTAGCCCATACTTACATATCAGAGGTTTCATAAGTTGTGTGGAGATGGCAACAAAAGAGCATGTCGAATGACAGTTTTCCTTGCACCCTGAGCTTCATATTGACTTGAGTAGTAGCACCATTCCTAAACTTACAGTTATTTTCCATTTAAATCTATCAACAAATAGAGGGCAAATATTCGATTAACCACCCATACCCGTTATGTGGACAAGGATCGTCAACAACGGTATACGTACCACCAAAGTTGTCCTGCATAATAATTCACTTTGTCAAATAAAATCCAGCCGCGCACACAGCCTGAATTTACCGCTACGCAAACTTTAACGAGTTATTCCATCGCGGAAATCAATCCTTGAATTCATAATCGAATTAATTATTTAATTATCTATCCGTATTGAAGACGTACCTTCTCAGTAATTTCATTCCGAACACGCTATTTGTTGTACTTTCTAAAGGCAGGCGATTGATAAGTACTAGAAATGTTGGTAGAGAAATTTCTTGGAAGTATCTTTGCATTTGTAATTTATATTCACAACATTCTTCGCAAACATGTACGTAGGAAAACGTACTTGTTCAATAGGATAATAATAACGCAATAAGCTTACCAAGCTACCATTACTAAATTATAGTTATATCATAGATGTCCTAAAATTGTGAAACATAATTAATTGATTGTCATTCTCAGTCAATAACGTAGGTAAGTACTATCTATGAACCACTTAGTTTTTTTTCTCGCAGCTGCAAAGCATGCATGATCAGTACAATTAATTATGTAGCTACAAACTTATACTTAGTATGAGCACGAAAGTTGATTGACAATATTCCAATCAATGGCAATAACTAGAAGGCATTAAATGGTAGATGAGAAGCCGTCTACTGACGAATATTGACTTTCACATAGAACACGTGCTGGGCCTAAATTTGAGATATAATTCGAAGAAAGTGAGAGGCCAAGTTTTTTCTTTACTCAATGTGTTTGAGCGTACGCCGCCGGCTAGATTTACGTAGTTACCTGTTTAACTAGAAGTTTCTTTTATTTCTTTTACGCTTCCTTGCTATCCATAGGGCAATTACCTGTGAACAGAAAAAATAAACTGTTAATGAATAGTCTCGCTACTAGCTATGAAAGCAAGATTTATGTTATGTTGCTTCACTGTAATTAAAGAACATAGGTATGACCTTACATTGACAACCTGGGAAGAGAATCCATCCTGGATTTTTAGATTGCAGTGAGGATGAATTGATCTTTGCAGCATTCCTTAAATTAGATAGTCTTTGGCGTGATTTTCTTTGCTACATATGTAAGAAAACATACTAATCATAAACTACATAGAGATAGGAACTTACTCAGTTATATATATGAGAATGTTGACGATTATATTGGTAGGCAAAACTGCGCGTCGCGATCCACTCGCATAAAACTATGACGAGTTTTGGCGGGAACGCGGAAAAGTTCACGTCGTTGCATTGTATTATTCCTCAAAACATGTGCTTTTTCCAGTGTTAATGTTTAAAATTGGTGGCGTTTTACGCATTAAGTGCTGAATTACGAGCATGAGTGTGGGCAAGTATATAATGTTGCTTCCAAAATTCCATAGAAACTTCTAGTAAAGTTGCCACCACTTTACTGGAGCATGACAGACTGGAATATGACTACCTGACTAAGATTGGACTTTGACTATGACTAAGGCCTGACGTCATGTGAAATATTCTATTAACATGATGAAAAATTTACAATACTTGACACTGGCTAAATACACTAAGTGTGGAGCCAAAATATAAAAAAAAGAAAACTATGACACGTTAAAATCTATGGACGTAGCGTAGCCGTGTGTTCAGAATGCACGACCAGTCGGCATGTCGATATTGAAATATTTTCAATACTGAAAGGCTAGATTTGGCAACGCATGAATGAATTCCCTGCCTTTGGTTTGTTTCGTCTTTCTGAATGAATTATGTTAGTACTTAGTATTTATATTTTAGATAGACATGAATTCTTTGTTAGAATAAGCAATTAAGTAAATCACGCTGGTTGTATCTGGGTTGGAAGATCAGAATAGATTTTAAATAGTAAATGTTTAGACCAAAAAACTACATCGGCAGCAAATAGTAAAGGCTTTGATCAAAATAAACGGAACAAAGATATGTTAAGAAAATGAATGGTTATGGTTAACTACGTTAAAATATTCAATTTACAACGTGTTTTTAAAGCCAATAATTAGAAAGATTTCTTTTTAGTCTTTGATACTGTTACAAATGTTACACTAATTATAAACAGCACAAAAGAAAAGATCAAGTACCTACCTATATTTATTCAACACTCGTGTGTTAAAATGATGAAATTAAAAACTTGGAAAATATTATTGTACCCAGGTTTCACACCAATTCATGAACATATTGTTGCTTCGATTCAACTCAAATTGCATTCAACTCTTTTTTTTATTATTATAAATATGTGTGGACTGTTCACACAGCGCCATCTAGCCCCAAACTAAGCATAGCTTTTACTATGGGAACCAGATAACCGATACAATACTTATATACTTTTTGTTTGTAAATACATACATAGAATACAATTTAAAACCCAGACACAGAACAAACATCTATGTTTATCACACAAATGTTTGTCCTGGGTAGGACTCGAACCCACAGCCCTGGGTTCAGAAGGCAGGGCTACTACCAACTGAGCTATCGGGCCCGTCAATTCTGAATTTCATCGTAGGATTAGTTCTCTAGGTTTACTTGAAACAGATCGTTTAGTTCTACTCATATGCTCGTTAATTCGAGCGATGTATTATATTAGCCATTGCTTCGTTAACCGGAACCCGTACGTGTAACGGGATGCATTCCATGACAAGATGGCGGCATTGCCTTTAATTACCTCCACTGACTGAATAGAAACAAGAGTTATATACGCGCTTCAGAGCTATCTAGTTAAGAGATGTGATGCTAGTTTACTAGTTTACATAATAAACAAAACCGGGATTGTCATGCTGTAAGGTACTGCGTAAGACATTTTGAATACACAGACGTTTTACAATTTACAACCCAGACTACATGACCTTAACCCCTCTAAATAGATGTTTGTTTGTGATTAATATGTCAATGCTGGGTTGGGATGGGAGCAGAGTTAGTTTTGTGAGTAAGTGCCTATTAACTTTGGGATGAGTTATATTATATTCTACATTTTAAGAAATATCTCTACAAGAGTACCTACTATATTGGTATATTTTTTTATTATGTTGCACATTAAATGAAGGAAATGAAAAGAGAAACTTGCAACCATAGAAATGGCAGGTGAATAACCTAAGTGGTTTTATCTCAGGATAAAGTAAGGCTGTGATGTAAGGGAATACGGAACCGACTGTATCAGTCACAGTAAATCTAAAGACCACGAATAAAACCTTTACCCAAAGACTCATTTGTTTTTGTGTTTGCGATGCGGTGGAAAGTCGGTACGTGCTGAAACGACACACGTAGACCATACGTGACGGACACCTAAAACGGAACGCCCTCTCATTGTCAGTGTCAGTCGTCCATTGACTGCTTTACAGTTACAGCCTGTTTCTATCCTTCGCCATAGAAGGCGATGGGTGCGCCATCAATATTCATAACTGCAAAGTGAAAGAGCAACCGGAGGCGGGATGGTACCTTTTTAATTTAACAAAAGTTTCCTTATAGCAATTATCTAGTCAAGATGCAAGAAATTATGAGAAAGCTGGAGTAACATTGACCACTAAGTAAGTATTTCCACCGTCTTAAGGAACTTTGTCGGTCAGTGTGCCGTTTTCGCTTGTAGGTACCTGCAACTAATGTCGGACTTAAGTGGCATTACGACTATTATCTTTTGTATAGATTCGAATTGTCACTGTACAGGTGATTACACGGGAAAGGCATTTGGGACTTCTTATGTTCTCAAGTTTTAGTATGATTTAGGAACACTGTAAGGACTGGAAAGTCACAACTTACCAGCAAAGTATGTAGTTCAATCGTATTATTGTTAGTGGTATTTTCCACTGACTGTAGTGCAATGGCGCGGAAGAAAACGCAGGTCTAAACGACTTGTGCGCTTCTACAGAAAAAATATCTCGTTAGAAAATGGGAAGTCAGTTGGAAACTAGTTAAGCGGGTATGATCTCAGTAAAAGTATTCTTAGTTTACTTACGTGAGTTTAACCAAGTAAATATGAGAGTAACGATTGCGGCTATGTTCCTATCTATGTGATATGAATTTATGACGGGTTAAACGACCTAATGACTAGTCGCTGAGTCGACTGTAAAATTCTATTCTCTAAGATTCTTCTACCTGCTTTGAGCTGAGAAACATTTTTACGTCAGTTTTACCTTTACGCCGAGTCACGACCCAAAAAGTAAAAGTCGGTTTAAATACCTATTTAGAAGCGAGAAATAACGAAAGTACAGCGTAATAAATTGCTAAAGGGGATTTGACCAAGTCGTGCTTGTACCGCGAGTCGCTGTAGAGCCTAGATTTGCGAAAATGGCAAAAATCCGGTTATAGAATCACGTATGAATATTTTACGGCCATAGACACGCATTGCTGATATCGATGCCACTTCTGGCTCCGTGGTTTCAAATGAATTATTGCTAGATGAGTCACTATTTAGGTATATTGCTAACAAAGAAGGTACCATCGGCGTATCAGTAAGTAAGTATCCCGACTTTAGCATTCCTTATCGCTTAATGTTTCCGAGTCATAAAAATTGCAACCAAAATCTAAATGGTGCAAGATGCAAAGTTAGCCCGTATTTTTACATGACCTAAGAGCCCTAGACATACAAATACAGAAGCCAGAGGTGCCTGAAGTGATGAGACCAACTTTAATTCACTTACATCACCCTGCACCACTCCAGTTTACGTTAATGGCGTCAAATTAAACCCCGAGGGCATGTTTGCGCCGAGGCTTCTCCCTGCACTTCCTACAGTCAACAGACTACACGTAACGCGCGAACTTCCCCTACAAAACAGGTGGGCATTATTATTAGTAGCACCTCTTTCCGTTCATTGAACCGACACCGTTAGCTCTACGCATTTAGCTCTCGCCGACGGCATACGACATGACACAAATAACAATTGGCCAATTGGTTCCTATAAGATATAGGATAAAGATAACGGTTTAGTATTAGTTTAGTATTAGCACGTCATGTCATTACGAGGTTACTTCAAGAAATTACGTTCAATCAAATTACGTTACGCTCAACTAAGAACTATACTAGAAAATCATTGTACGGCTCCACTTATATGTTGTTTTCAATGTCAGTATAAGCTATGCGTATTTCAGTTTAGGAGACTAAAATAAGTAGACTTAAATACGAAATTCAAGATCACAGTCACAGATTCAGATGTTCAAAATCACTAAGTTTAAAGTTTTGTTTAGGTCTTCTACGTTTTGCAAAATCTCTTTTTTGGTTCCAACTTACGTTGCGGTGAGCGTGTGTTATTTTCCGATCAGCATCTTTTTATATAGGTAGACAGGTAGGTACCTACTGGCATACCTACCTGGCTTAGGTAAGCCTTGTAATTTTGACAATTGCTGGTAGTTGGGTACCTACTATTAACCATTTTTTATCATAGATAGATAGTGTTTACTTTTTGCGGTCTTACCTACTCGTTAACTTCACACGTTATTAATGTAATGAGGTACGATCGAGTAAAAGTCTGGTGAAATAAAACGTATGCCTCATTGTTATTCAGATGCAACAAACAGATGCATTCGCGCGGTTTTTTGCGGCCGCCATCTTGTGTTCCTGTTGCAGTGAAGTTGCGGAATTGGCTGTTTTATGGCAAAAGTGAAAACGCGATGACGCGGAAAGTTGAATGACATTTGTAGGTAATGGGTAAAGCCCCTGTTGTAGTTTGATGAATGTTGTTGTGTAGTTGATAAGACAACGATTTTTAATCAGAGTTTCTTCTTTTGAAACATATTAAGTAGATAAGTACCCTGCTGTTGTTGTGACAACTCTAACTTAGAGAGAGTAAAAGAACTCTGTCAAAAAAAAAAAAACAAACAGTGGTTTAAACAGCACACAGTTAACTGTACTCACAGTTACGATACGAACACTTGAGAACGCCCCATGTTGAAGAAAACGTTTCAGTATGAGAGTAGTATGGTTGTTCGGCCAAACTTCATTTGATCAAGTTGGTTACGGATCGACTATATTCCTACTTACGTACTATACTTAGGTACACATTATTAGGTTTTTCGGCTGAAAAGAAAGAGCACCCACCTTACCTGGTACCCAGGTACCAGGTAAGGTGGGTGCTCGAATGTTATTATTATTTTATTATTATATTATTAATCTTCGATATTACTTTTTAATAAATACTTACTACATTTTATTCAATTACAAATATGAAAATATTGGAAGGTGGGTACCTACCTATAAATGCTCGAAGCTAGGTACATATATCATTTTAGCCAATTCCAATTAGTGTCTCTATTTAACGAGGGATGGTCCTAAGAAAACAAATATTAAATGTTTTTATTTCAAGTTGAATAGGTATTACCATAATATTGTGCTAAGCCTATCTTTTGAAAACCCTTTTAAAGCTTTAAATTAAAACGGATTTCATGTTTTGGATAGAATTTCTAGAACTGTTTAAGTTACCTACTCTAGGCTACTCTAAAGGTCGTGCCTACCTCTTCAAAATGTTTAAAACACGTTTAAACTCAAAACTGTTGCGATTTTTAACCAATTCGACAAGATGACATGAAAAACCAGTTAAGTAAGTGATAAAAATTTAATGCTGGTAACATCACAGTTGAACTTCTTCATACAAAATTGTAAAGTATTATTACAGACAGGTTTTGTGCGAAACTAACTGTAAGTATAGAGAAATGTTCATGCTTTAGCAGGACCTAAGAGTGGAACGTTTTGTACTGCTGTGAAAAATCGCTAAATGGATAGTGGTCAAACTGAATAATAATTCGACTTGCCGGTTATACCTACCGCACCAAGAATGAATTTCATTCTCGAAATTCTAAGAATTATAGTTTCTTTGCAACACAAATTCCTGATGCGTCATCATCATCCAATAAGGTCTCACAACTTTTTGAACGGAATAACGTAGTAGCTGTTCGTTTCCATTTTTGTGGCATCAAAATGAAATTCAAGTACCCGTGGCACCCCCAGGGGTGTCCTTCGAGGGTGTCACGGGTCCGGAATGAAATGAAAGAAAAAAACGTAAGTAAACAAAAGCCACGGTACAACTAATAATAGCTAAAGCTTTCAACATACATAGTTTTGTTAGTTGTTCAGTTGCAGGAAGAGTTATATGTACCAACTATTGTATAGTAACTCAACAAAAAGCATGGTCATTATGTTAGTTTCTGAGAAAATCTTGCTAAATATCAAGCAAAATAGGACTACCTCAAATGTTGCCATCTTATAAGAATGAAAAATTCGCCGTAAATGGGCTACACCGTCACACATGATGTCATTTGAAAGTTGTCTAAAAGTGAATCATGGTAATTCGCTGGGTCATTTCTTTGACATCTGCCGAAAAGGTAAGTGACTGCGTGATTTCTACCTGAACCATGAGTCACCTAAGATCCTTTTGTATCGTTTGGTAACGCTGACGTCGGTGTATGTCGGTGAAAAGGACTGCCTTTACCTGTTTATGCTTTTTTAAATATTAACATTTAAAACGGGTTTTCCCATACAAGACTACGTTTCGAATTACTTTTTCATAGTTTTGCTCTGTTCTGTATTCGTAAGTAGGTAAATAATTATTAGAACGTACAGTACCTACGTATAAATTTCAACATCTCTTTCACGTTATTCACGTAAGTATGATTTCGCCATTATTAAATACAAACTGCTTAAATCCTGCATTTCGCAGGATAACCTGGAATATAAAAACTTTTAAATTTAATTTCAATTCCTTTGTAAACAAGTACATTTTTATTACACACACCGAGGTTCTTCCTATCTTTGTTGAAACTATAGTGACATTAAGATTTTAAAATGTACATCTTAAGTATGACCCTGAACAAAAAATAACCGGCCAAGTGCGAATTAGACTCGTGCACGTAGGGTTCCGTAGCATTATCTATCAAACAAGCAAAAAAATCACGTATGTTGTATGGGCTGGGCTTAAATATTTTTATTTTATTCTGCTTTTTAGTATTTGTTATTATAGCGGCAACAGAAATAGGTACAACATGTGTGAAAATATCAGCTGTCTAACTATCACGGTTCATGAGACACAGCCTGGTGACAGACGGACAGCGGAGCCTTAGTAATAGGGTTCGCTTTATCGTTTGGGCACGAAACCCTAAAAAGATTAATCTCATACAATTACTCTTTTTATTAGAGAAGGCATATAATTTCTACTTCAATTTAAAAGCTTACGCACAGTATGAGTCTATTTGAATTTCCAAATTAAGGAGGATACGACAACGAAATACACCGCGAGCCGTTTTGTACAAGGCTAACCAGTTTGTAGACCGTTTTATAAATAAAAAAGCCAAAAAATATAAAGCTTGATTTGATGAAGGCATATTTTTTATACACTACGAATAAGTACCGCGCGATGCCGGTTTGTGAATGATACCGCCCCATCACATCCCACGGGTGCAATGAGAATGTAAATTAAAATCTTTTGCAATCACCAAGATGCATGCATGCATGATGATTATGGCTATAACCCCATGATAAGAGTCCGATGCGACGCTGTGTGGGGGAGGCCTATGTTTACCAGTGAATTTTTATATGTACATGTAATTTTTATACAGGATTTAGAAGGCCCTTGAAATATCAAGGGCTCAACCGGGATAGACCATTTTTTTACGGTAAAACACCATTTTGTAGTTGTTTGTATGTGTTTAACGTCAATAGCTGCTGGTTACAATTCCCGAAATGAATACCGATAGATCACCGACTTAGTTGAGCCAGGGTTTACGATGCATCATCCACATTAATCATTACCCCTTTATGTCGCGTCGCGGGTATCTATCATCCACGTTGACACCGGATATAGGATGTGTTGAGAACTCTGCTGTCCGGACAGTGTTTTTTAAATTTGGGAACAATAGACACATTTTATTTTGGATCCGATTCTGACACAGTGCAGTGGTGACGAAAGCTTGTCGCTGTTAATTGGGTGGCTGTACAAGTGTACAGTAGCATTTTTCTAAATATTAATAATTATGAGCGTATGCGCTCATATTTTTCTCATAATATATTTTATATGTTAGAAAGGCAAAACCTCGTGATTTCAGAATTAAAGCTTCTCAAACTGCTGATCGCTGTGTACCAAAAGTATACAGGTAGAGACAAGTAGCCGGCCCAAGTGGCAAGCTTATGATGTTTAGCAGCAATGGATGTCTTCCAGCTGATAACGATCACGATGATGATGATGCATACTACTATCTAACTAAAATTACTTTGACGTCTGACTGTATTTCATAACCTCTTTAGCTCTCTGCAATCTGCAGAGAAATAAACTACCGATAGAATTACTTCATAGAACTTAGCTACTTATGCTTAGTTTGGGGCTAGATGGTGCTGTGTGAAAGGTCCACACATTTTTTTTAAATTATTTGTAGAACATGGAATGAATCAAATAAAATATGTGACCAACATTGAAAAATAAAACATTCAACATCCCTTAGAATTCCTAGGAAAAGTAGAAACTACAAATCTAAAACAAAACCTTTGCCATAAAAGCACTCCCGTCAAGCTTCACAAACATTGGGCAGGGATGTCTCGTTAGCTTCATTCAGCGCTCTGGTACAGGAGACTACAGGATTTTTTGTTGCTCGTTCCATAGTCAACTTTTTATTTTGCCAGCCCTAGCTGCGCTGTCGTTTACTTGGTTGGTTAGATCACTTGGGGTTCTCATATTTTGTAAATGTGATAATTAATATTTTTCGATTTGAAGTTCATAAAATGTTCAAACATAACCACATCACTTCCTGGGGGTGCCGTAAGAAGGGGATATCCAGGGTCATGGAAATTGGGGCAGCACCATTCTTCTCTGCGATCACTAAGCCATCGATGCATGATGGCGTGATTATGGCAAACGCCTCTATAATAAGCGTCGAAAGTGGCGTTTTGTGGTAAAGTCCGGTGTTCAGCAAAGGATGTCTTCCAGCTGATGATGTGAATGCATATTTATGATGATGAATACCAGTGCAAGGGCGAAGTGGAAGGAAAGCGATCGCATGGGTGCAGCCAGATACGCTGGTCCGGCCGAATTCGCACCACATTGAACACTATTCTGTACAATGCCGTACACGTTGCTGAAGATAAGAGGAGATGGCGTGACATCAATTTCCAACGCATTCCCATATGGCATCAGTGACACAAAGGTGCTATAAATTACATGAATTGATTGTGTTTGTGAACAAAGGAAGAGTAAAAGAGAACTTACTTAGGTACTTGGTCAATATTCATTTAGTTAACGGCAAAGAAGAATAACGCTAGAAGAACAGCGTAATTCCTCTATGGTTAACGTTTCAAGTCTACTCATCATCATCATCATCATTAACAGCCTGAAGACGTCCACTGCTGAACATAGGCCTCCCCCCGGGAGCGCCACTTAGAGCGGCTGCTCGCCTCCTGCATCCATCGGCTCCCCGCGGCTTTCACCAGGTCGTCGGTCCACCTAGTGGGGGGCCGGCCTACGCTGCGTCTTCCAGTTCGTTGTCGCCACTCGAGAACCTTTCTTCCCCATCGGTTGTCAGTTCTACGAGCGATATGGCCTGCCCATTGCCATTTCAACTTGCTAATCCTAAGAGCTACATCGGCCACTTTAGTTCTCCTGCGGATCTCCTCATTACGGATCTTATCTCGCAGGGAAACACCGAGCATTGCTCTCTCCATAGCCCGTTGTGCGACTCTGAGCTTAGTACTATACTTAGTAGTAGTCTACTATAGAGAATGAATTCCAAATTTTTCTTTATTTAATTTTTTTATCCAGCAACCCCTTACAAATTCAAAGACCACAATCAATCATAAAGAAGGCCATGGAAGATGGAGGTCACGACCTTCAGACATGAGAAATACCAATCAAGGAAGACTATTGCAATAGCCAACGCTTAAAGTTGTATCTAAAGTAGTAAAGGCGAAGCCGTGAGTATAAAATAATTATACCGAAGTCTGTAGAACCCAGTTAAAATGTTGTGGTTCTCAGCGAATGAGTTATTCCGTCAGACTCCTTGGATATAACGTCGTGAATATTCTTATATCTGTCATAGTAATTTACTAGTATTCATAATGAAACAACAACAACTATGTATAAAGCCGGACTTTTAAATTGCTGTCATCACATACCTAGTATAATTCTAAAATACATTTGAAATAATGTGTTCTGAATTAATTAATTAATTGCTAATACAGATATGAAACTATTTGGTATGTATTCAAAGTTTATAAAGATATCGTGGTGAGTTGAGACCTCATTAAAATCTTAAAAAAGAAACAATTTAAAGTATTTGAGTTGAACTTTGAACGGAGAGTTCTCAAATTATCGAGAGTAAAACATCATTAATTCATTATTAAATGGTATGGTAAGTCAATAAATTCAATCATGCACATGTAGATTATAAATATTATATATTTACAAAAATTATTTACCAATTTTATGATGTTTTATGTCGCGTTTGTATTTCAGAGATGACCAACAAAAGCAAGTTTTAAATATGCAGGGCTGTTATTTGCTAGCTGTTTCGAAACGACCGATCGGATATCGAGTTGAGACTGCGCAGCTAAAGTTCAAGGTTTCGATGAGGTGCCGTCCATGCCAACCGCTCTTTTACGTCCTCAATTCTTCTTCTTCTTCGTTAATGGCTTTCTATCGCTGTTTAGCAATAATTCTGCCAATGTCAAGTGAGTAAAGATTTGTACGGTTATGTCAAGTCAAAGTCATATTTTGTCAGTCAAAACGCCAACAGTAAAATGGTGGATATTTTACTGAAGGCTCTAAAAAAGGCCGTTGAAGCAAAAACGAAAATGAATGGTTTTATGATCTTGAAACTATTTGCCAACACTCGTGCACATTCACGAACACTTAACGGAAAATAATCCACCCTTATTACACATTAAAGTTCAAGATACACTAGTTTTGAAAAATAAATTCAAAATTCACAACCGCCATGTTCGAATTTTCTTCAACGACCCCGTCCTCAATTCTTATTTTATGCATATTTTATTTTTACTACACATCCATTTTACAGAAGGAACTTAAGTTTGACAGCTTCTGAGTTCGCATTTATTTCTCTATGATGTACCTACCTATACTTTGTGCAACGTATTCGTTCTGAAATATAGTCGAAGACTAGGACTAGGGCTAAGACATAGAGTATCTTTTCATTCTAAGATACTGAATACAAAGACAGCTTAATTTCCATGTGCTCATAAGTTTAAACTTAATTTATTTTTAATACGCGTTTTAAATTTTTGCTATGTCTAGATATATTTGTAATGGGTAGTAAATTGAATAGGCATGTCTAATCTTTGGATGAAAATAGGCTAATCCTTTGAATCATCTCTTTTGTGTATTGTTAAATCTAATGTTAGTTTTACAAACGCGTACATAATCTAGTAAGCAAATGGCGTCATTGGGAAATATAATATTGATATACATACCTGACTCATATTGATCGTTTCAATCAATCAATTACGCAAACTTATAATAAACATGATAATGACCACATCGATAACATTGTTTTATTCAAACAGCAAAATTTGTCGACAGTCATAGCCGTCTTGACCTTCAGTTTCTCTTCCTTTTTATTTGCAAACGCATCAATGATACAACATTTCATTATAGTTATTGTTTTGATATAAACATGATTCGACACGTAGTTTGTATGATTATTATGAGTTTCATCTTTGTAGTGAATATGTACTCGAATCTAAATTAAAAGAATTTCACTTGCCTATAACTGCATTTAAACAGATGCTAAAACCTAATAAAAGTTTGTCTCTACGAATTGTAGGAACAAGTAGAAGTTAGAACCCTCCCAATAAAATTAAATATCTTTTACCGAGACCTCGGAACACGTCTGTAAAGTTTTCCATGCTGCATTGTAGTTTTACAACATTCTTGTATAATATTATGGAGAACAGTATGGCAATTGCTGCACTTAAATAAATTGAGAAAATAACATCCATCTACCGCGACTGCCAGTTCTTGCCAATTTTCAAAAATTGTGTATTGAATTGTAAGTTAGAGCGTGTAAAATCTTTGGTACGGTACATTTTGCTGTTCTTGTCTCTCGGCTTGGTAAAAAGTTGAATCGGATTACCATGACGCTGTCTGCGGGGTACTATAAGATTGCCATCAAGACTGTGTTCAATTTTTTCGGGTCTAGAGCTTGCGATATCACATTGAAGGCTCATTACAAAAAATCTTGCGGTAACAATATCCTGGTTGTTCTAGCCTGCAATATCTGTGCCCGTACTGTAAATAGGCTGTGATTTCACTCGAGCTCAGAACTTAAAGATTCCATTGAAGAGCAAAGGAGCACGGGGCAAAGGTGAAGCTGCATTCTCTGACATGATTATACGAAGTCACAGGGTTGTCTAATAAAAAAAAATGCAGCTTTTAATTTACCACATGCGATTAATAGATATACCATTCTATGGACTAAAATTAAACGTGTTTAACATTTAATTTTAGTTGTTATATATTTTATTGAACAAATATTGGAAAAGACCACACCGATCGGGCGATTTTTACAACTTGCTTTGCTTGTATTTTAATTAACATTTTATGCTCTGACATACAGCTGTAAGAGAGCAAAAGTATTAAGCAAACATGGTTTTAATTAAAAATATGTTTCGCATTGATTGCTTAATACAAAAACTGCTATGAACGGTATTTTGGAAATCGATAGTATTTACAATACAACATATTATTATCTTAACAAAGGGAGTTTTATGTTAAGAACATAATTATGAACTATTGTTATACATTTGATCGTCATCTGTTTCAGAATAATAATAAATCAAAACTAGGAAGTTATTCTAAGACATAAACTTTTTTATGTGTGACAACCTTATTTCTATGAAGGTGATATGCAGTCGAAGACAAACTTCGGCAGTTTAGGCATCGTAGATTCTCGTTTCTACTTTGGAGAGATGTTAGAGCATTGAGTATATTTCAATAGATTTGTTAGGTAGTAGATAGGTATATAATACTGACTATGACTATTATCAAGCATACACACCTTTGATGAGGGAAGCGTCGACTCTTAAAGTTTTCAGCCGGTCAATTGTTTTCTTAACTTAAGCCAAAGGGGCCAGAACATTTCAAGAAATACGAAAATCCAGTTTTTGTGGGTAAATGTTTTTATATTCATCATCATCAGCCTGAAGACGTTCATTGCTGAACATAGGCCTCCCTCAAAGAGCGCCAATTTGAGCGGCTGCTTGCCTCTTGCATCCATAGGCTCCCCACGGTTCTGACTAGGTCGTCGGTCCACCAAGCGGGGGCCGGCCTACGCTGCATCTTCCAGTTTGTGGTCGCCACTCGAGAACCTTTCTTCCCCAAGGGTTGTCAGTTCTTCAGTTCTACGAGCGATGTGGCCCGCCCACTGCCACTGCAACTTGCTAATTCCGAACGCTATATCGTTGACTTTAGTTCTCTTGCGGATCTCCTCATTTCGGATCTTGTCTCGCATGGAAACACCGCGCATAGCTCTCTCCATAGCTCGTTGCGCGACTTTGAGCTTATTCATCAAGCCAACAGTAAGAGACCACGTCTCCGTGCCATAAGTCATCACTGGCAGCACACACGGCTGGTTTTTATATTACCTTAATTTATTTACGAATACAGAACTGAAAATCGATATCTATTTTTGAAACGACGCTAGAAATAATGAGTTCTTTTGCATTCCATCCGGCACGGATCCATTCACAGCCACATTCCCAACGCTTCCTTACCTTTCTAACACCATTAACAGGCTGTTAAAACTAAGTTGTTTTGTTATAGCAGCTTAAACCATCGGTTTGTATTCTAAGGGCGTTGGAGAGTGGTGATATCGCCTGGTTTTCTTTAGCAAATGGTCGTACAGTGTTATCGTTTAATATTCTACCGGCCACAGTAATACGGCCCTGGAATAATAAGCGACGTATGACTTCAATCTAAAATCCGACCGCAGGATTTGGCAAAGGACGTATTTTTTTGGGGAATTGTTCTTACAATTTGAGGGGAATATATGATGCAATACCTATACAAAGGGGAACTTTGAAAAATGAATACGTGGCCTAGCAATGAATAGTAGGGGATAGATAGGGGATATATTGGTTTAAGATTTACTGGCACTATTATTGGTCCAATAAAGGCTTTCACTGATAGAAAACTATACTTTACTTGAGAGACATCGCTATTGGAATAAAAGCGAGGCCGGGGGCCAAATATGTAAAACAAAGGATTAAATTGTGTAATTTAGATGGAAAAAATAATACATACCTACCCATAAGTACTAATGAAGAATCTTTATTACATAGTTGTCTTTGTATATGTGATGATGTTTGAAGAAAATGCAGCAAAACATGGCGCGGGCAGTCACGTACCACCGAGGAGTGCCCAACGGTTACGGACGTGACAATATTTGCTTGGACATCTGTGTGGATAAGGATAAGCATTGGTTATTTGCTAAACTGGTGTTAGGCGTAGCGAGAAATTGTTAATAGGTAATCAAATCAATTTTCTCGTGTGAAAGGAAATCGGCAAATTGCAGATGATAAAAGTATTAGGTAGATAGTAATACGTTTTAGATTTGTAGGTAAGGAAAACCACCGTTCGAAAGACGCGTCGTAGACCATCACCCTTAGATGGACCGACGACTTTGTCAAAGTTGTTTGAAGGCGATAGATGCAAGAGACATGCAGCCACAGCAGTGATCATCAGGCAGTTAATGACGATGATGATGAAGTAAAGAGGAGTACCCAGAGTAGTGAACTGCTAGCAATAATATGATGCTCGCGCCCTGATTCGAGCTTTTAAGTTATGAAGTTTAGATGTGATGTTTATCAGAAGCTCATAAATTAGAATAGAGGTGAATTATACGCTTCTATATCTGGATAGCATATCTAGATGTGCTGACTCATTTGTTTATACGTGTATCAAATGCATGTTTGGAGCGACTTCTATGTACAGAGCGTTTAGAAAACTGAGTGGCGCTGTGCGGTCTTTGATCAATCAGTAGAGATGATAGCAATCAAATAATCAGTCACAAAGTGTTTGTCATGCTATTAATCGTGATGTGAAAAAACAATACCAAAAGGTTAGGGGGGGGGGGGGTAGGGGGGTTATTTTTGGTACTCAGTTTTTCAATTTTGTGGCAAATGTGCGTGTGCGTCGTCGTTTAAAACCTTACGAAATGACCACTTTAAGAAAAGTTACACGATGTAACTTGGCGTTTCGATTCATGGCCTGATTTTTCGATTATTCTTCTCACGCATATTATGAAAATCTCAAATAACTGAGTTGCAAATACATTGCAATAGGTCATCAAATTATAAAAAAAAAATGTGCGGAATTTGTCATCATCATCATCATCATCATTGATAGCCTGAAGATGTCCACTGCTGAACATAGGCCTCCCCCAGGGAGCGCCACTTAGAGCGGCTGCTCGCCTCCTGCATCCATCGCTCCCCGCGGCTTTCACCAGGTCGTCGGTCCACCTAGTGGAGGGCCGGCCTACGCTGCGGCCAGCGGAAGTTGTACATAGCGTCTGTAAAAAGCTTGTGTCTAGGCAAAGATGGTACTAATTAATAGGGAACTAGGGACGATCATTTTAGATATAGTTAAAACTAATTAATTTGTTTTATTTCTCGAACATTTTGAAATTTTTTAAGTTATTAACATCCTTATAGCCCGCATTCCAAGTCATAAAATTGACATTAAAATATTTTTATTGCGTCAAGCGATATTAGTCAACGGACATTCGTCGGTAAATCGGGTATGTAATGTAGGTGGGCGGATAACCGGTTTATGGTAGATTTCACGATACTTTTCGTAATAGCCGTTTGTCTACAACCGCTGATACGTTTGCAGGCAGTTATTTAGGTTCATAGTACCTACATGCAAAGTGGTTCCAAGTCCAAACATACAGAAGTAGGTTATATGTAGCTCTCAAGAAACTTAATAACTATACCTAACATAAGTAAATTTTCATCGATTACCCTAACAGATTGAAGGGTACGCATTCTTGCTGAGTAGAAAACCTGCTAATTAAGTTGTAAAGACCTCGTTATTTTGGTTGGATACCGATTGCTGAAACTGAAACATCATAATAAAATAAATAGACAGATCTCAAAATGTTAACGATTAAAATTTGAATTCAATTTACCAAATTTCTTCAAGTTACTATATGATAAAATTTTAATTGGGAAAAAACAACGCTATTTTTTTTAAACATTTGACCTGAATTGGTAATGTACTCCAAACCGCATGAGCTTAAGTACTGCAAACACCGTTCTGTGTCTGACAGCGTGTTCGAAGTTTTTATGTATTCTACTGCAGTTTTTTTACACTGTAACATTCACGGTTGTAGAGAATCGGAAACGGGACCGGTTAGCCGCCTTTTTACGGATGACCTAAGGTTCAATCGTCTTTGAAATAAAAATAGACTTGGTAGCATGGTAGCGTCCTCAAAAATATTATCTAGTATAGTAAAAATAATTTATTAGAAAAATGCATGTTACTTTATTTTGAATAGAGACGGGAACGCGTAGGTTGGTTTTATGTGTACATAACTTCCTGTTGACGTAAAACTATCGCAAGTGCAAAATTTCACACACAACATGAAATGTTTGCAACACAGTTGGTATGTTGGTAAGCATCCAAGTAATCAAGTTAGGTTCCCAAAAGGTCAAAGATAAATCTATTGTAAAGCCTCTGGCAATGTTTTGCGAAGCGAGCTCCAAGATTATATTAATATATCTGTTAATAATGCGGTATGAGCTTTGTAAACCCGGCTGGTTAGAAGTACGGACATGCCTTAGAATAACTTTATGCAATATTGCCTTGGCGACGGTATTTTGATTGGCAACAGCAGCCACACTCAACTTCTAGACTGGATAGATTAAATGTGCCTACGGCCCTCAGTTTAATACCATCTGTATAAACTGTAACTGTACTCTTATATACGCAATAATAACTGTGTGTAGATAAAAAGCAATCTCAAGCACGCTTATGATAATAGTTGTTATGATAATCAATTTTTTAGAGTCTACATTAAACTAATAAGTAAATAACGTATTATACGACCATGCTAGGAATATAGGTACTCCATTAACCAGACCTGAAAAATGTGGCCCGGGAACTAAAATGGTTTACCACGTTTGCCTTCGCACACGTTAGGGACAAATGCCTATCTATTTTATACAATGTAACTGAGCATACACAGTAACATTATCATGTTACTGTGGAGTATGTAATGTCGTTGTCTCAATTTATGGTAATAATAACGATGGCATAATTGAGTACCTTATATCAAAGCAATACAAAATTGCTTAGAATTTATTGTGAGGGCGTTAAAAAGACTGCGAAAATACATGTCTTACGTCTACAAACTCTACGATATTGTACATAATAGTTAGAATTTACTAGTACCTAAATGTAAGTAGATAAATCTGTAAGGAAGTTTCTGTTGATCATTACTTGGTTTACATTTTTGATAAAAAATTAAGTACTGTTTGGACATTGACCTTTGAGCATTGTAAACATAGTAATTATCGTACAGTTCTCTTACAAACAATTATTTTCGTAAAATTTATGACCTATCATAGAGCCACTAAAATAGTCGAAATGATTACCTATTTATTTTATAACCAAACATTGACTTACACAATGTTTTTTTTACAAGTCTGTTAAATTATTTATTATTTTATTAGTAAGAATTAATAGGTTTATTGCAGTCATAATATTTCTGGAATGCAAGTACTTATAATGTTACTTACTGGTTATAACTGTTATTTATTGTGTAAGATTTTCTTATTGTCATTATTTCAATAGGTAACTAGGTTGGACTAAAGAGTGGTAAAAGGCCATAGTAATTGTTAGATTGCTAAGTAAAAATTTTAATCAAATTTCCATCTACTGAAACGTTAATATTTTTCAGACATTTAGGAAAAAACAAGCCTGAAAACACAGATTAGTATAATGTATATTAAGCTCGTTATAAGTTTATTTGCGAAAGACCAAGAAGAAAAGAGAATGTAAATCTAAATGTTTGGAAAAGTAACGTATCTAAGAATGAATTACTAAGATCTATAGCGTGGAATAACTCTGCACGAATTCACGAATAATCTGTAGTTATAGATTAGTCATTTACCAAATAGATGTCGAGATGAAAAATTCACCTTAATGTACCAATTTACAAAAAATACAGTTATTATAAGCGAACTTGACGACTCTAAACTGTAATTGAAACTTATTTCTAATGCACGCACAACTTACGTAGGTAGTTAAATATTTAGTAATCTGTGTCGCAACCTTCTGTGGAGTCCGGATGTCCTAAATCTCTTTCCATGATCAGAATAAGGTTACCCAGTTAATGTGAGAGCATGATCAGAATGAATTAATTTTGTCAGTTCTTATTTCTTTCCGGAAAACAATGATTAATATTTACATTTTTAATTTGTTGACATAGATGATTATTTCAAAGTTTCAAACCCTTCATTTAAAGACGATTAAACAGTCAGAAAAATTTAATTTGGTGGGCCGAGGGAAGATCTTTATTTCGAAGCAATTTATAGTCTTAGGCCCTTTCTTAGGCCAGATTTTCACTTTTCACAAGTGTCTGACCATCTGTCAGACTTTAGCTTGGAAGTGTAAACAATTGTTTACATTTATGCAAGCTAGTGATCTGATAGGTGGTCGGACACTTCTTGCAGGTGGAATTTCGGCCTGACCATGTTTGAGTCGTCAACCCCCAAGTTTTCTCTAGTCTACTAAAAAGTTAATTATTAACATCACATCTGATATCTATTTTTTATCTCTACTTAACAGCCGTTGTGACCGCAGGCAGTTAATGGATGTATTTTGACAGATGTCATGTCCAAATCACATTGTGTTCATTGTGAAATTGAACAACATTCCAATAGCTCGAATGCTAGCTGCTACCAACGCAACAGCTTTTCATTGCTGACAATACGAAGTCCTACTCCCACTTTACCGGTTCATTTGGCAATACCCAATACCTGTTTGAGGTCGTTGCGATTTATTGCCAGAACATTAGAAACATTAAATCGCGAATGGCATTACAACCCTCATACATCGAATCAAGCATTTCCCGCTTGATTCGATTCGATTTTTTTTGCTTGTCACGTGCGCCTTCCTAGCATCGTGTAATGTGTCAAGTACTTGTCCTGCTTACCTGGGTACCTAGTCAGCACGTAAATTTAAAATTTTGAAAAGGTACATTAAAAAATATTTTATTGATTACATACGTTAAACAGACGTTATACTGCTATAAATCATAAATATTTGACACATCTTCTCAGTAGTGAACCCAAAAAATTCTGTTTGCTGTGTAATCTGAGGTAGATACTTAGGTAGTGGGTACTGCAACTTCAATAATAGAAATAACTTGTTACCAAACTCAATATTGGTCACATTTTCTATCACTTCCTTCATTACTTTTATTTCTACTATTTTATCGCATCGCACTATCTATAAGGCTCGTCAACAAAGCACAGTAATGCGGTCGCATTCCTTGTGAACAAGCCTTGCGACAAGCCAAGGTCGGCTTGTGAAGGGATCGGGTCGGCTGTATCTACGAAAACTATAGGCTGTCGCAAATAGAAACTTGATCTGGGTGTAGTGTCTTGTTTAACTTACTTTAGAGTAACAAATTACTTAAGTATTGATTGTTTGATGATTTAAAAATATACTAAGAGGTAATATTATATTACGTATCCAAACTAATATTATTTTGAATGTAACTCTCTGTCTTTTTTTTAAACGGCCAATGTGCTTTTGTTACTCAAACTAACTACTACACTCATTAGAACTACTACTTTCACTCTGTGTGTATGTAACGAGACAACTGATTTTGATGTTTGGTACGAACATGGTATACTTTTTATCATGAAAAACTGTAGTCTACGCGTGTGAAGCCGTCAGCAGCTGCTAGTAGGTAGTGTTAATTGTTGACCTAATAAAGTACTGATCAAGTATCATGGCATCGGGCTTAAAAACGATACTTTGAGCATGTTTTCAGAGGCTTAAAAGTTGGTTTTATGGTTTTATTTTGCAACAGATTCCATAAAAGGATAAATACCAACGTCTTCTTGAACCACATATCCTTGTGCAAACTAGTTTTAAAGCAAAAATGCAGGTAGTATGAAGACTGAAGAGGAATAACTTTCTTACACGAAACCGTATAAAAAGAAGCAGGTGGTAAATCGGTAACAGAAATAAATGTATAGTAGAGTAAAATTAAATGATTATATTTACTTCATTACTTGCTTTTGTACCTTTTTAATGTGCCTATAGGCTATATTATTTGGCGTATGTGGCTTTTCAGCGTGCTTTTTGCTTCAAACGCGCTCCACTTAGGCAAAATCGATTGGTTTCCAAGGGCTGAAAATTCGCTGATGCATCCCGAACTTCAATTAAATACAAGTCGAGTGATGTTACCACTCTGCGTAATACAAGCGAAGCGATGTCGGCTAAGCTTCAGCCACACCAGTGTGTGAAGTGGCGTCAAAATTGGATTTTCGGTAACCATCACTGCCCGTGTTCGTAGATGACTGGGCTGCGATCGCTGCAGGCAGTGATGGGTACCGAATAGTTTTGACGCACCTTTCGGTGGGGTTGAAGCTTAGCTTATCTCACCCGAGCTAACTCCAACGAACAAACTGCATAGGTACGGCACAAAGCGCAATTTGCAATATTCAGATTTGCTATGTATGAATGTACCCTGTGGAGCATGCAAGGGAATTTCCGCGTCTCGGGAAATGGCCGAAAGTAATTGGGAGAACACTGCAGATGGGTTCCGTACTGGAACTTTCTGGAGATTACAGGGCAAATGTTAAAAGTTCAGGTATTTATTTTAGGGAGGATATCGGGATCCTGTATTTCATGTGTGGGAAGTTCCTTTCTTTTTATTCCCAAGTATATGGTTGATTGGGTTCATTATGATTGGATTGCGGAATTTGTGGTGTGGAAAACACGAGATTTGTACGTAAATAATTAATTATAATTAATTTGCAGTTTTATTTCAAGGCAGTTATATAAATACAACGTTTAAATTGTTTTCCTCAAAGTTAAACGCTTCCAAGAAAATATTAATTTTGTCTTGCGTTGCCACTTGTGACTTTACTGACCTATCTTTCAATGGTATTGTTGAACAATTAACAAGATGCTAAAGCCTCTACCGTAACTCTGGCTAGTCTTGACCGTTATTTGGATTCCACGACGTTTCCTAAATACGTTTATACGAATGCAAATTAACAAGTTCGTATGTGGACCGATGCTGGACAGTCAACGGTTGGTGGAAGGTGACTGACTCTGTCCGTTACCTAGTAACTATGCATTAAGCTGGGTAACTACCGTACTATATGGATATTCGATGCGTGTCCACATTCCGTTGAGTTTTCGAACCAGTGGAAAGTAGGACTGGAGTAGAAGTGTGGATGCTAATCGTATAAAGTTAAGGTATGTATTGGTCTGACCTACTTATAATGTATTTTAAGCCGCATAAAACCAAGGAAGACGTATAATATATTTTATTAGAATTTATACTTCGGTACTTAAGACTACGCCCATGCTTCGGTAAAACTGTTATTATATATATTATATTTCTAGCTAGATGTTACGTTGAAAATCGTCGGAAGCTTAGCGGAAAAGTGGATTCTGCTGGGTAATCGAATTCATTTAGCAGTTTAGTTCAGTCAATAGCGCGGAAATTCTACTTGAAATAAAACATAAGATGTTCTACAAATAGGTTGGAAACTCGTAAAAGTTATTAAATCGATCTTTGGTTAATAACCCAGGTTAATAATAAATATCAAAAAATTCAAAAAGTTGCGATCCTGCCAGGATTCGAACCTGGAATCTTCTGATCCGTAGTCAGACGCGTTATCCGTTGCGCCACAGGACCTTGTACCGTGTGTTCGAAATTAGATAACATTTCCACGCCAAGAATAACCGTACCCTTGGCTTGACACAAAAAAGCTTTGCAATCATGTTTTCGGCAAGGTTTATTTCTTTAGGTGTTTCGTGTCGAGCTCAATGCTATTTTAGTATATGTGCGTGATTTACTATATTGGTAACGTTTTAGTAAGATTGAAATCAATTTCAAATTGGTTGGCTCAGTTTTATAGGTGACTTTGGAATTAATTTGTTCGTGGTAATTGTGTTGTACAATCCTTGAAATATATGTTAAAGTTAAACCCGGTTTATACTACTGCGATATTTTGTTTTTCTTGCCTAACAGGTCCTGTTAGGCTATAAATATAGTGATATTTTCTATTTCTTGCCTTCCAATCCTGTTAGGCAAGGTTTTTGTCTATCAAATTGATCTTCCCTGTTTCCACTTAAACACCATTTTCTTCGTTTATAAGTAGGTAGGGGAGTTTTGGCGGGAACGCGGAAAAGTTGATGTCGTTGCATCGTATTATTTTTCAAAACTTTTGCTTTTTCCAGTGTTAATGTTTAAAATTGGTGGCGTTTCATGCATTAAGTGCTGAATTACGAGCATGAGTGAGGGCAAGTGATATAATGTGGTGAAACGTGATTTTTCGTGTTGCTTCCAAAACTCCATAGAAGCTTCTAGTAAAGTTGCCACCGCTTTGCTGGAGCATAACTTAGACTGGACTATGACTACCTGACTTTGACTGGACTATGACTAGGACATGACTTTGCGTGAAATATTTTATAACACGATGAAAATATAATCCTTCACACTGGCTAAATACACTATGTGTGGAGCCAAAATATAAGAAAAAAAAAAAAGTAGGTAAAAAGACAAATCTAAATCTAAACAGAATCAACACCTAAAAACTTCAAGTATTCACCTATAACATCTAACAAGTACAGGATTTATCGACAAAATAATAAATAACTAAATTGAATTGAAATACTAACAATTTCCCGCGATACCAGTGAGCTGTTGAAAGTGTGCGCACGCGACGGCTGACCTGCTTACTGCTAACGGGCTGGTAACCGTTCGATGCAGAGATGCGCTCCTATGTGGTTACATAAGAATGCAGTTGAGATATTGTTCTAATATTACAGAATAATTATGTCTAGAATAAGTACTAAGTACCACCTATAACTGAATAACAAATTACGTACAGAAAAATAATATTATTGTCAATTTTCCTTTAACTGTGTTGTTTAGAGTCTAGAGTATGAGTAGCTAGAAAAAAATTGCAACCATATTAAGATACATCAAGGATAGGTCCAACTACTAGGCAGGCCAAAGATCTGACGAAAACCGCGAGGAGCCAATGGATGCAGGAGGCGAGCAGGCATTCAAAGTGGCGCTGTGGGAGAGGCCTATGTTCAGCAGTAGACGTCTTCAGGCTGTTGATGATGATGATAATGATGATGATGATGATGTAGGATAGGTCAAGAGGAGGTGGGTGGGTATGGTAAATGAAAACACTTAGTCGACGACAGCTAAAGGTAAGTTAATTAGGTAATCCCCACCAACGGGAATTTGTGGAATTTTTAATTATGAAATTCCCACCATCGAATATCAAAGCATTGGCGGAGGTAGTCCGAGGTTTTACCCTTATTTGTAACGTTCCAGCTGTTTTGGCCACTGAATTTCGCAAGTGGTCGCGAGCTATCACTTTTGCGATACTTATAAGGATTTTTCGACCTAATACGCAACTAGTTGCCTACAAAAATTACTTTTTCCGCCATAGCAACCGAGTTTCACAAACAGATAACACTAAGGAGATATTAATGATTGACATAAAATGCATTACCTTCTTTTGTTCTAACTGTAAATATTAAGAAAGGGTTTTTGAAAATATTATATAATATAAAGGTGATAAACGAATAAAAATGTTTATAACAATTTATATGCAAACCTCTTTATAAAATAAGCTATTTCGTAAAATTTACAAAATGATGAAGCAAATAAGTGTTCATTGTTTTATACAAGTCAGCTTGTTGATTACATAAAGATGCACTGACACAGATTAAGATGTTGGTTACGTTTGGTAACAACTTGGGAGCTCAACCTAAGTGCGGTGAGTAGGGCGTGAAATTCGCGAATGTGAGTAAGAGGTATTTGGGCTTGACATTATAAATAATGTGACATCATAGTAAAATGTGATAGTTCATAAATCACAAGTGACTTGTGAACTTATTCCAGTAATCCCCATTAGCGGATCATTGATCAGCTGATAGGGATATGTGGGCAAAATGTCTGATATTCTTTTTTCATTATTCCCTCATCGTAGTAGCAGTTTATTTTTAATTGCATTTCAGATGTACCTACCTATATTTAAAAAAAAAATGCAGCCCTTTTTTGCAAAAAGACTTTTGTAGTATAGGTACAGTTATACTTAGTAAAAATAAAAAAAAGCAAAACCCAAAGTTATTTGATAATCAGAAGCGTAAAAAATTTCAATACTTCAATAGACATTAGTCTATTACTTATTAGATTATACTCAAAAATACTACGCACTACTACGGAATAATACGTGCTTATAACGAATCCTCCTAGAGACAGATTCGCCGGGAAATCTAAGAGTTAGCGTCGACCTTCCATAATAGGCATGATTACTAATTTTTTTTGGATAAATTAATTATATTCCTCAAAAGATAAACATCTGTGAAAACAAAAAATAAATATCTCAAAAAATGACCAAGTTACAAGCATTTTAAAAACTGGAATAGAAAGAGATAGCTCAAACGGCCAGTGACGTCATAGGAAGGTCGTTATAGTACCTCATTACTAAGCTCTGGTAGCTTTTCATACAATCTCTTTGGCAAGTGACGTCACGAGTAGATTTTTCATAATAACTGTGGGGGCGCTCTGTTTCGCGAGAAAGGGACAGGAGATGCCTCTTGTAGAAACTTTAAAAGCTTATTACACCGTGATTTATTTACCGATTTTGCTTATTTTTTCAATTATTGCATTCACTTTTAATATTCTTTATGAAAGTAATATTTACTTGTTCATTTTTAATAGTAGTCATCATGCCTATTTGATAAGTTCATTTGAGTCACTTATTTAGTTGCGTAAGTATAAGTCAATTCATTCATATTCCACTCTCTACGGGCAAACATTTACTATGCAGATGTAGTGAAATTACCTACTAATATGTTATGCACTCACTGTTTGTACGTAGTACTTTCACCTTTACGAGTTTTGGTGGCGTAATTATAGACATTTAATCAATGAATGTGATATTTGAGGATATATTCATGTTTAACGGCGAAAAAGTGCTGTTACCATTTCATGTTACAGCCATTTCGGCTACTTGTGACACACCTCCCGGATACCTAGACATTTTTTTTGCATTAATCTCAATAAAAAGGAAAGTATAGTTATATGGAATGAAATTTTTACAGCACCAAAATTAATTACAAAAAAACATTTAAATTTTCGTGGATCGTTCCGTACGCAAAACTTAAAACTTCATGCACAAAAAAATAAGTGTGTGTGTGTACTTTTATCTGGATAAAGAACTAATTATTGGCACTCTAAGATAAAATCTAAAGTTTGTGGATAGGTAGATAATAATATAAGCCGTGGATAAGCTTCCACTAGGAGTCTTTCTTCAGAGCTACAACTTTTTAAACAGAGCTCTTTAAAGGGAGGGTATAAACAAGAGTATTGTCTTGCGGTATTCTCATAGTAAAAAACGCACTAGTAGCACGTCTAATAGTGCTGTTAAAGATTTTCATAGGCTACGGTAACCTCATCCCAATATGAAGGTCGCTGGTTGCCATATTACTTCTTTGTTGTAATATCTAAACAAAAAAAATTATAAAACTGGAACGTCTTTCATATACTCTGCGATACCCTCTAGCGACTTTCTGTGTTTCTTTTGGTCATTCCACGTCATGCCTGTTATTAGTTTTTGTACGAAAATTACCGATAATCATCCTTCATGTTCTTAGAATTCAGTTCTTTTGCTACATCAATAGCAATACAAAAGAATGTTATAATTTTCTTAGAAATTACTCCGTACCCACGCCCCGTTTCCTATAAATCTTTCACCCGAATTATTTCTGATGTCTCTACCTGGTCTGGTATCAATTATATTCCTGTTTTGGGTACATCCTTATATTTTAAAATTTGTAAAATGTAATGTTACCATTTAATTTATAACAATATCATCATCATCATAGTCATGATAACATTGGAATTATATGCCACCATCTACAACCATTCTATCATTATCAATAAAGATAACTTACATGACAATTATCAGCGCCTTGAAAAAAAAAAGAAAAAAGAAACAGTTCTATTAATTTTATTGCAATAAAGTATCTAAAAAAGAATATTAAATGTCTATTAGATCTACGTTTTTAAAAATAATATTCATTACATAATTAATGTTAACATGATTGTAATATTAATGGCGTTGATATTTCCAGTCATCCTTCGAATAATATTAAGTCAGTTCTGGGAAAATTGAAAGCTCTATTGAATGAGCACTGATTGGATGTTTTATTGGAACTTTGCGTCTATGAAATAAAGGTCCTATACATATTATATTCGGTTGTTTTCCATTCATATCTGAATAACGATTTCCTTTCCCACCGATCGTGATATATTCAGAGGTCGAATGTCAGGAATTGCTCTCTCTGAATATGATTTATTCATAGTCAAGTTACTAGGTTTCGGTAGGTTTCAAACCAGTTTGAACCATATTCCATTTACAAATGGCACTGTGATTGTACATTCTCAGTTTTCTAACTACACTTCAGATGTTAAATTTGCACATCACAAAACCTAATTTCGTGCCACGAATCACAGTCTCAGAGATATAGGTAGCACATAATTATTTTAATTATCTGACGTCAGATGGATAATTTTGTATTCTCTGTTTAATTTGGCAAATGTTTAAGATATCCCGCATAAAAAAAATACAAAGTCTTCCGCGTCTGTATTGCCACGGTTTTACTAATTGTGATTTATAACTGGCTCTTACATTACGTTTTATAATTATTTACGATTTTTTTCCTAAACTCGTAACGTAATACGGCATTGTTCGTTATTCTATAAAAGTAGGTAACGAGCACGCATTTTTTAAGTTCTTGGTATATTTTAATATGTCATCAGATTTAATAAATCGAATGAGAAAACCTAAGATTTAACTGAGTTGATCTGCTCTACCGCTCTACCTTCAATCTGCTCTACTTCGTTTTAAATGAAGAAAATATGTAGAGCTACGCAAGGATATGAAATTTTGGAATTAAAAGTAGATTGGTTTTGCAGAAACTTGCAACTTAAGACAACATCACCTTTAATTCCAAACGTTAAGCATACTTTATGACCTGGATAAAATATCACAAGAATTATTTAAAAGTTTCTCTAGAAACAGGTATAGGCAAGAACCTATCGATGCTTATCACCAGTCTACCTGTATTTCCAGAAAGGGGGCATTAGTTCATTTAAATGCAGATGCAAAGGATGCGCTCAAGCACATCACAGCAACTGGGTAAGGAGGGGGGGCTACGTGGAAGGGGGAGGAGGAACCGGTTCAACCACGACACTAGTCTGTGTACTCGACTTTGTCCTCTTTTGCGTTGACTTGTTTATGAAAGTTATCAACAGAATCCTATTTAAAAGACGGAAACAGACCCTGCGCCGACGTAAAAGAATACATTTTGTAGTAACACTTACAAATCGACTACCTTATCTCTGCCAATTTTGTCTAAAGTTATTTAAAGAAAATGTTCCTGAATCTTAAAATCTTGGTCGTAAAATATTGTGAATTGAATAAGAAAATAACTATTAATAACATTTATACAACAAAAGAGACAACGTAAAAGATGGACCTAAATATAATAGAAGATAATCATGACGATAATGCGGTATAATGAACGGTAGAGCAATTTAAACGGGAGACTACGGTAGCAGGCTGTCGGAGCGCGTTGATATCTTCCGTTCGACGCTACGATTCCGAGCTTTTTACAACCATTTCTATATCTCTCGTGCTATCAACTCACAAACGACACGAAATACTTAAGATAAAAGATAAACGTTGCAGAACCATAGCCGGAAGAAAGTTGCTCAACGGAAAGTCTCTCGAGATCGGAATTTTGGTCGTACACGTATTACTGACACAGAGCGGGCGCGCCCACCTGCCAGCCACCACACCTGAACCAAAAGTGTGTCAACAACGCTGACTCCTCGACGATCGATCGTAACAACTTTCACATTACCTTAAATTAACACTCGACTGAGCTAGCACTGATACGTCTAGATAATAATGCAAACGCAATGAGACCTACCTTTTTCACGCCGCGGGGCGTTCCGTGTTTAAAATCCGGTTAGGCACTATCAGGGGTTGGGGTTAACGCACGGGCACTGTGCTTGAACACAAAATTCACAACACTTGAGTCACAAGGTCCACATTGTCGGCAGGCCGGTGTGGTCGCGTCGGCCGCCAAGTCAGCACTGAGGCGGAGGCTTTCTTCGAGACAACGCGCGTACGCGCAGCGAAGAATGAGACTACGCCACTACGAGTCTTCTTTCGCACACAAGCGCATGGAGGCTGTAGTGTGAGTGGGGCTGGTGCCGTAGATTAGGTAATAGTGCCTCCTGCGGTATGCTATGGTGAATTGGTGATGGCCTGATGGACGGTCATAGTACTCATAGTCATAGCAAGCGACTCTACGAGCGTACGAGCAATCGAGCATCGACTCTATTGTTTTGATTTTTAATTATACTTAATAATTAAGGTTCTATAATATTAACTGTTTGATGCGAACAGGCAAAAACAAATCAACTGTAAATATACAAAAAAGACAAATACAAATATTCATTCTTTGGGTAATCATAATCACTAATCACTTTATTACTTTGGCAATTAGTTTCGATACAAAAACACAAAACAAGATTTTATTTGTTTAGTATGATGCAATTTGCATTTCATAATACATTGTAATTTTACCTATAAGTACAAGGATATTACTCTATTACTGCATGAAATAACTCTAGAAAATTTAAAAACTCAAATTAATAAATACGTTAGGTATTGGAGAATTCTTCAGTAACGCTGGAAACAGCTCGGCCACTTCTAAAATTTACATAAGTATTTGGCGAATCTTAAAATTCACGCACTACCAATCATACATACTATTATTTATTTTGTACGTACCATTGAAGCTTCCACCTCTATACCTAAATAGAGGATCTACTGTTACTCATACCTCGTGGTTTACATATTAATGGACGGTGACTATGGCGTACCCAAATGGAACACAACGGCACTGTCGCCTTTAGGCGTATTGAGCTGTGCTATTTTATTGTTTGGATGTAGAATGATAGTGGTTCTAACACTATAGTTAGAAATGTCGTAAAGCAAGGACAGCTCAGTGGTAGCCCACTCGACATTCAAACCTTTTAAACTGAATATCCTGGTTCAAACCCTGCCAATGCATTTCCAAGTCATGTAAGAAATTTTGCACTCGCTCTTGGGTGAGATGTACAATTATCACAAAATGAGAGGCAAATTACCATCCACCTACCAGCACTTGGCCAGCATAGTGGATTACGCTCTGTGGTGAGAGGCCTGGACTACAGCAGTAGAAACGTATTGGGGTGACTACGAGAATAGGTCGAAAGATTTTTTAATTAATGAAGCTATAATTAAGTATAGAAGTTTATACAGTGTTGGATTCTGAAAACCATAATTGTTATAACATCGCATTAGGAAACTGTTATGATTAAGTAAATAAATAAAATAAGCTTTTACCAATTTTATGATATTATGCATCTCATGATGCAGGTTATTCAAGTAGAAAACGGATGGCAAAGGATGGCAAAGACTTCCGTTTATTTATAATTTGGCTTTAACATTCAAATGAAATTCTGCACATATATTTCTTATAACATAGAATACCTAATTACATCCTGAAAAAGTAACTTTCCACTGGGTAGTAAATGGGTGAATAGCGGGGCGCATCCGCGTTTAAACCACTCACCTTTGTATTATAAATTTATGATGAAATTATAACCACAAATAATAAATGCATTCAAAACCAAATGACAATAAACTAAAAGAAAACAAAACGACCACGTTTCACTCATTATGTATTAAAATGTCATTTGATGCTCGCTGCGAAAATAAAGCTCCTATTAATCTGTTTATTTTTGCCATATCACTTTCATTTAATTTGCATTCATTAATATTTTTGTGTATTTGGCTAGCAACGTAAGCTAAATACCTGAAACATCAACACTTGGTGCTGTAGCATTAAACAGAGTTATTTAGAGCGCACCCCCCGAGTTCACCCGTAAACCAACCATTTTCCACGGCAACATAAAAGAAAAATCTCATTCGTCAGAATTCTAGCCTAATATTTTGTTCTGACGAAAGCAGAGTCTGACCTGTGAACCAAATCGCAGTACCTAGAACCTATTCCAAAGAGTCGTAAGATTCTTCTAAGTAGATATTATTATGTCGCGGACGTAATTAAATTCTAATATCTTACCAAAATCAGTTCATAAGTCGTCTTGAATATTTTTTGGCTCATTACAAATTCCTACTTCATATCAAATTTATCTTCTCATTTACCTTATTCTGAGAAAGCCTTATAAATCTTGAAAATGGTCACCTTAACCTCGCAATGACCTGTTTCTAAGGCAGACCTTGATTTAATATTACTAGTTCTGTGATCAGACACACGGCATTAAAATGCAAATGGTCACTGAAGCTTTTAGAGTTACGCAAACCAGGTTCAAGAGCCCGAGAGCTGAGAACATATGTAAATGTGAAGCTAAGAATGTCATACTTTCGCCGGTAAAAGCAGAGACGTCAGACGGTCCAGCAGCCATGTCATCGAAATAATAATTATGTATGAGACACCAGCGCGGTTATAGAATTGAAAATGGAACGAACAACGGACTTAGTCTAATACCAACCTTTTCGGATCCAAGTAGAGGTTATTATGTTACCTTGATGTAACTTTATGATCAGATTATAAAGGTCAGACCACGGACCTGGAATATTGTTGGACGAGTGGACTCTCGAGTGGTGACCACGAATCAGAAAGCGTACCGTAAGCCGGCCCGGCCACTAGGTGGACCTGCGATGTGGAGCCGATGAATGCAAGAGACAAGTGGCGTGGTGCTCTCTTCTCCAGTTCTTCCATAGAACCTTGCCGCTTATGTTTAGCAGTGAATGTCTTTAGGCTGATGATGATAACGATGATGATGAAAGGTCGGACTAACATGTCGTAATACGTAGGTATATTGTACCGGTTTGTTTCTACTTTCAACCTTATAACGCCTCTACTAGCAGCGCAATAACAAACGTAGTTTTATATTAGGAGTAGATGCGTTTCAGAGCGTGTAATAACTCATATGAGTTAGAAAAATTAAATCATTAAATTATAGCATTTAAAAGAGAAATTCATAACAAGTTCCAGCCTAATTGATACCGATTTTGGCAGTTACGTAAAAATTATAGAATGTGTCTCAAACAAGAATTAGGTATTAATTACAATCAGCACAATTGCAATATTAATTTACTATTGGGAAATTGCTGTTAAATAGGCTGGCTAATTGTATTCGACGAAGCGGTAGCAATCCGCGAGGTTTGAACAACATCAAATTTGCTAATTTTCTATTTTGCTACTTTAGTAATTACGTCTATTTTTATTTGTTTGTAATGTTCGGACGTAACGCAATCAATATATTTGGTTATGTAGCTATGCGAAATGGAGATTACAATGAGTAGGTACTTTTTGTTTTCGGTTGTACAACTATTCTACATAATATAGTTTCAAACAATTTTTCGTCGCTCTTTGCGTTCTTTCAACGATGAGATGAATGAACAATTTCAACAACTAATAAGGAAATAAAAAAATGCTTCCCATTTACACTGTATTATATTGAAACGCATCACCAGATTACGCTGGAATAACGCATGCTCTTCAAAATCTTCACCAATAAGTCTACCTATATAAATATGCTCCAAAGTCAAAATCTTCGTCTAGTAAACCATGATACCTACCACCAGTCGTACCACCATTAGATAGGTGTGAAATATAATATAATTAGCAACAGCCATTTTGGCTTTGAAAATTTTAATAACACCCAGTTGCAGAAATGAGCATTTATCTTAATGGCGGCATTAAAGATAATGGAGTCCTTCAACTGTAGAGAGGACAACAGTCTAATGTAAGATTAAGATTTAAAGTCGACTTTACAAGTTAATGATCGTTTCTGCAACTGGGTGTAAGTAATCAAAATATGGTTAGAGAATATTGAAGTATGGTATTGAAAAAAATCTATGGAATTGATAGAACCACGCTATTGTCTAAGCCGGAATATCATTTAAATAGATAGGTACAGATAACTATTAGTAGCTAATGTAGTCCCTTTATGGATTAAAGAAGATATTCGATCATTGTTCGCGCAGGAACAAATAATGAGTTTTGGGTTAGTTTTAGGAGAATTTTATTTATTTTTAGTTAAAATTTACATAATAGAATTGTTTTTAGATCGTTGATTTGTATGGTTTTTTGTTGACATTTTTGTTTCTTCTTATTGTACAAGAAGTTTTGGCTATGGTTCAAGGAGGCGCGAACATACTCCCGGTCGTTGAAAGGCTGCAGGCCTTTCAAGAGTCTTCTCCGTTTGGATGCTGGCACAGTCGGTTGATTGCTGTTTGAACGGTTCCTTGAGCAGTAGTGACGTCAGCAACACGGGGAGGTCCAACGGGTCCAGGATAGACTATAGATACTCTTCCAAGACGCTAGCTTAGTGTTGGCGATGCATCTTCTTTTATAAGAACTAAGTCATGTAGTTTAAGCAGAGTTAGCTGGGTACTCCATTTTGTTTGTTCTTTTAGTTCGGCAATATATCCGGTAGTAGGTAGTTCATCGCTTTCAGAAGTGCTGCCTTGCTAGTTCTAGACGCTTGGCAGTCGAGACGATTGTCATTAGCATCAAGTTCACTTGACGATGGAAGTGGGGTGAGTAGGTAGTCTGCCTATCAAAAGGTGTCCCGGAATAAGGGGGCCTGATAGGGCAAAGAGGACGACTGTTCCTCAAAGGTAAGATGTAGGTATGTACATTTTTTTAAAAAAGTAGCCGTATGGAATTTTGCAGACTTTGGCTTCCCAGAGCATACCAAAGCGAAGAGCATACGTTGGAAAGAAGCAAATTTCAATGTCCTTGTACAGCTGCAAAATCAGTTTCGACATTGTTGTTGTCATTTAGAAAGTTATGGATATCTTTTGCGTCTGGGACAAAATTTCTACCATTGTCGTGGATTATTTTTAGAACTGTAAGTAGATAAATATTTAATTCGTAATAGGTAGATATAATTTGTATAAAATAGATTGCAGTAGTATTACATTTTGATGCATTTGTATAGGTAGATGTAAGATCAACATCCCCGACGAAAGCGGAGTGTGCTTTCATCTTAGGTAAGTTAAGTACTTAAGTAGAATATACTCAATGAAAAATTGTTAAAAATGTTTTTTAGGTTTAAGTTTTATTATGGTTAGTTAGGGTAACGTAATGTAGACCGTCACTATAGATTAAAATTATTTACAAAATTTAGTGAAAATTTCTTTGAACTCTAGCCATCGGTAGTACGACCCGTCAAAATTGGAAATCTTTATTTCAGGAAGTCTAAAGCTGACAACATTGTCGTTACTATTACTGTGACAGCAAGACTGTTCATGTGAATTGTGTGCAGTTTGCATAGGCTCCGAGTTCTTGTCTAAAATACCCTTGGCGAACGCTATACAATGGTAGAAATCTTGCTCGATTTGTTCTCTAGTACTGAGATGGATATCAAGATTTTCAGAATCTAGAATTTCAATCTGATTTTCCACCTGATCAAACTCTATGAAAAGCGCTTCGAATTTCGATAGTTTCATCGCAAGTGTAGTTATCTTGATTTGAGGAATGTTTTCTAAGCTATCTAGATCTTTTAGGTTATTTGTAAATCTTATAATACGTCCTTTAATGGAACTGCGTTTTGAAGTTAGCTGTTCTAGACTAAGACTTTCGATCGACATTATGAAGCTTGCGGTAAAACGAATCAAATACTAATAAGTAAGTAAAGATAACGATAAGCTTCACGCTTTGGTTGCTCGTTGGTGGGCCGTCTGTCTGGAATCTCTGTTACTCTGCGCGATGTGCTCTGCAGCCAGCGGCGACGCAAACAGCAGTATTGGTAGGCGATGAGCGTTGAAGGATGCGCAGTGATAAGGACTGGAAAGGAAAACTGCTTAGATAAACAGAATCGTTGGTAAATGGGTATAGAAGTGATTAAATTATGAAATCACTTAGTAGGTGCAAGTAGTGTTCACGTAAAGATGAACAATGAGGTTTCTAGCTTTGTACTTTGATATGGTTTGCTAACCTTCAATGAAAACTTGGAATAAACGGTGTATACCAAGGTTAGTTAGGCATATCAGATTATGGATTAGGCTTTAGGCTAGGTATGTAATATAGGCTAGGTTTAGGTTTTAGGCGATAGGTTTGTCGATGTTTGTTAAGTAAGTGCGGTGTGATGCTACGGGATAGATAGACAGCAACACTGCTAAAAGGCAACAACACATCTATTTTATGAGGAACGTAAATCTGCTAAATTTCCAAATAGAAGGAGAAACTAGGTAAGGAAAGGAACGGGCTCACAATTAGAAAGGCAGACAAGCGATGCGTCCGTTGTAGCCGCAGCGCAATCGTTGTGTAGTCCTGACTGCACTTGTATTTGGCGAAGCTCCTTGTAGATTCCTCGATGTTCTCGAAGTAGGATGATAGTTGAAAGGAAGGTCTTGTAGTCGCACGGTGTCCACAATAGCCACGATCATAGTAGAGTTCCTTAGGCAATTAGGTTTTCACGGGAACATTTTCGTTTTCATGGAGTGCACGTAGTCCGCAGCGTTGACCTCGTAGAAGTGACCTGAAAAATGACTACAGGTCCTGTCACGGTCGCCAATTTTGTTCGCGCAGGAACAAATAATGAGTTTTGGTTTAGTTTTAGGAGAATTTTATTTATTTTTAGTTAAAATTTACATAATAGAATTGTTTTTAGATTCGTTGATTTCTATGGTTTTTTGTTGACATTTTTGTTTCTTCTTATTGTACAAGGAGTTTTGGCTATGGTTCAAGGAGGCGCGAACAATCATATTACACAGACACGCATACACATGTACATGAAATTCGGTTTCAATGAGCACCCACAATATGCATTCAGTGAATTCAGTCTGCAATTCTCATAAAACATAATAGCATCTAGAGTTTGGGAACCATAGCTACTATTGTTTTAAAAATCGCGCTACTATTCCATTTTGCACTATTTAACCACCTTTCTATGTTACACACAGAATTTGCGCAACAATCGACTGCTAATTCGTGGGATATTTCAAATAGTCATTAAAGCGTTATGATTATTTGTGTACCTTCCTTATAACCAACTACTTGTAAATTACTAGCAGTTTTAGCTGTAGTTTGGAAAATAGGTTTGTCAATCATAAAGTTCTTATGCTATTCAAACAGTTTTACAGACATCTTATCGCTGCCCAGTTTTGGCTGTATAGTGTACATAATATCCACAGTGACGTCTTCGTTTTCGTACATATTGAACATACTGTTTTATAAGACATTTGTATAAGTTTGTGGTGTTCCTAATCTTCTTTTATAAATATCGTCTCTAGATTATTTTTTACCGGACAACTTTTTGCGTTTCCTGCCAATGGTCTAAGCCAAGGTAGGCACCATCTCAATGATATCCTAGAGCTGATTGTTCTTTTGTCTGACTGCGTTATGATAATCTTTTCTTTCCATTGATGCTTTAAAAGTTCAGTAAAGACACAAAACTTAAAAAATGGAAAGTTGTTTTTTTTGTTTCTATTTTTGGCAGAAGTAACGGTGATAAAACCGTGGATAAAACAAACTTCACTACTTTAATTTTCTTTGTGTTCCGTCTACATTCGTCATGTCAACTTTTCCCAAACCAAGGCCCGCAACAATACTCACCTCAAAATACTTATTCCGCATGAGCCGGCTTTCAAAATATACCACTACGTCTCAAAAATAAAGATCAAGAAAAAAAAAATACTTTTATTACTTTTGTCACAGATTACTGAATATGCTATTGTCGATGAAAATTGTACCTTCCTGCGCATTTGCGAGTTATATGTAGGTAGTTGGGGATTTCACAGCATCCTTTTCGTCGTGTTAAGAACTACGGCTTCCGTTTCAGAAAGGACCTTACCATAAAGTTCATTTAATCTGGCTTGGAGCACATGAGGCGAGGTTAAATTTCACAGGACATTTGCTGACATTTCACGGGTAAGTTGGAGAAAGGTGCGGAAGTTACGTATGCTCCAACGCAGTGCCGGATTAAGGGGAATTGGGTCAGTCGATCGGATATCGATTTGGTGAACATAAAAGGATAACGTACTGACAACGACGATTTTATGATGTAGACATCTTACATAGAATATAATAATATCTACAGTTTGCTTGGTACGGCCAGATTTTAATATTATGCACTCGTGACTTAGATGTGACATTCTAGGAAATACAGAAACATTAAAGTACTAAAAAATAGAGAGCGTACGTTATCTCTTACCATCAGACGAGATCAGCAAATGCAAATTAGCATAGATTAAAAAACAATTCCACCACGACCGCTCTGTCAAGAGCGACACGATTGAGAAGAAGAAGAGAAAAAACAATTGCAATCGAATGTGCTATCGCAATTGCCGAAACCATTCCTACACTCTGTGGCCATTGTCAAGGATCTATTAAAATAAGCCACTTTATATCTACCTATTTGGGATGCTGACGCTGCTTATACATTTGGGGTTTTTTTTGCCTCCACAATAACTTAATCCAACCCTGTTATACATAACAAGACATAAACTCTGATGAAAACGAAAGCCTCACCCTGTTAAATAAATGTATTGTAATGTACCCCTGTTTGCGGTGCCTTTGGAACGGCACAACAACATAGGCTTTGATAAATCAAGAAGGCGCATCCTTATTTTATGTTTATCGGATAAGTTAAAAAAGCGCAAGTACTTGTTCTGTGTCTGGGTGTTGTGGGGCTAACGTCCTCGTAGTTCCCGGGTCCCTAAAACACTCAAAAACATGGAAAATGCGTTTTGCAGCCACACCCGGAATTACATCTTTCCTTTTTGATGAAAGTAAAGGCGAATATGAAAGTACCTATTTTAATATTACATTGGCCAGTCAAAACATTCGGTTGAAGCTGAACCCTCGCAAAACAAATATTTGCGGTAGCCCGGAATTGATTCTGGTTGTATCTGTTTTATTAATACGGCTCATTTTCGTTAGTTATTATTTTAGGAAATATTTAAGGATAGGATAATAATTATTTTTGAGAACATGGGATAATTAATCTTGTTTTTCAATTAGGTTTAAATAAAAATTATGCTGAGTTTACCGAAGAAATGTGTTCTGTCTAATGTTCTGTTCATTATGGTACAATGAATGAATTTGATGTGGGATCAAATGGAACTCTGTATAAGATGATTAGGTGAAAAGGATAGAGTAACGTGAATCAATAAAGAAAAGAACGGAAAAGAGCAAACATTTCTATTGCTGTCTCACTCCTTCTGGACTTAAACACATTAGTGGAAGCGGGAGCATAAGAGTTTCATGTTTGCGTCAGATTCGTTTCTTTAATGAAACACGTTATGCATCCTATTATGCACCTGAATGTCAAGTAAAGGAAGACCAATTATTATGTTACCGGGAAAATTCTGAAACGAATGTTATTCTTGGCTTTTCAACCATTTTCTTTTCTAAAGGGTTTCTAGTTTCAGTACATTTTCGCACCCACTTAAAGTAACTTTAATATAAAGTAACGCGACTAGAAAGTTTCACAGAAACATTAGTAACACTACTGAAAACTAGCCAGAGCTAAGTGCATTGTTATGTAGCAGGTGGATTAAATTAAAGAAACGACTATTTATGGTCTGCCAGAATCGCACTTTAACAAACTTTTGCGCACTTAAGTAACTCCGGGTCCCCATATTGTACTCAGCTCTGTTTTACCACAGGATTCACTAAAACTCGTACTTAATGAAAAAAAGTATCATAGAACGCCTTAGCAATAACACGGGATCCTATGACCTTCAATTGATACTTTTTTGAAGATGTTCTGAAATCTATAGGATATGATGTATTATGTTAACGCCATACCATGCAGGTGTCACTTACTATACCATACTAGCGATACCGTCGCAAACTATTCTATAGGTATTACTCACCATACATAGAGGTTCCACGCGGTTTACCTGCCTGATTTCCGGAAACTCTTCGCTTTGTAACTTATCATTAAAGCTCTTCCACAGTTTATTGAGTCATGGAAGTCATATACATACGACTGGATATGCGCACTTTCTTGGCATACACTTGTATGGTGGCTCTTATACTCAGTCTGTGGGTTCAGACGTTTAAGCGCAAACAGGCAAACAAACAAGTTGAAATGGCAATGGGCAGGCCACATCGCTCGTAGAACTGACAACCGATGGGGAAGAAAAGTTCTCGATTGGCGACCACGAACCGGAAGACGCAGCGTAGGCTGGCCCCCCACTAGGTGGACCGACGACCTGGTGAAAGCCGCGGGGAGCCGATGGATGCAGGAGGCGAGCAGCCGCTCTAAGTGGCGCTCCCTGGGGGAGGCCTATGTTCAGCTGTGGACGTCTTCAGGCTGTTAATGATGATGATGATGAGGCAAACAAACAAATTGAGATGGCCGCAAAGATGTATTAACGTATTTCTAGTTAATGTTGATCACCCATAAATATTAGGGTTATTATGCTTCTTGAATTTTGATCTGAAATGTAATATCATATATTTTAAATAATTAAATGTAATGACTGCTTAAAAATATAAATTGAGAATCGGCTGTTAATATTACAGGTCCCACTATTAATGTTATTAATATTATTAATACTATTATTATTCGACATTTATTAACATTCCTTCTTTTTTGACATTAATTTTATTCTATTGTGACATTGTGTAAAATCTATTATTTCATGTACCTACGTAACTCTTGCGTCAACATGCGTTAATAAAATTTTATAATATTTTGTGTTCGGTTCAGTCATGCTATTCATAATTTCCATTTAATTGTATATTGTTATGTTTCCAATATTATTGAATGCCCGATGTGGGTAAATTGATCTTACTTTATTGTGCAACTAGACCTAGCCAAATATCATTGTATCAATTATCCAATAAATTATTTTGATTCTGATTCTGATTCTGATTCTGATTCTGATTCTGATTCTTTTTCAAGTTAGGTACTATTATTTCTATAAACCACAAAAATCAGCATAATATTTTATAATCCGTCATATTTCACCATCAGATCCTCATAGTCTTGTTAATGAGGGAATGTAAGATTTATTCACGTTCCGGAGTGTACCTTAAATCCCTAGAATAAAGGCGCTTACACCCACCGCGTATCGTTGTTCTGCACATTTATCAAAGTAATGGGAGAATTATGGGAATGTGTGAGTATTTATGTGCTATTCATTGTAATCAGAACGTCTTCGGCCGTCGGTAAAGGTCAAAATAAATTTACTCATCTTCAAGATTACTTAGTTAAAAAACAAACACCTATTAGTTCATTTAACAATAGGTTCAGTAAGAGCGCAAAAATTATGTGCTGGAAACAAAAAGCTATATACTTGTGGAATTAATGGAATGGGCATCTCATGGGCAAACGTGCTCCATCTTAGACAACATCATCACTTACCATCAGGTGAGATATACCAGGCTAGCATGCGCATCGTGACAAAATTATCTCGACACTTTTTCTCGTGAGAGACCGTGACAAGGCTATGGTAGCGCCTGAGTGTGTCTCACTCTAACAGCGACGACAAGTTTTCTCGCGGTGCGCATGCTAGGCCATATGGTCAAACGTGTGCCCATTACAGCATAAAAAATGATAAAAACTCAATATCATTTTTAACATCATTATAATTAAGTAGTCATTCTTATATATTTTTACAATGTTTTTATCTAGTAAGTTAGATACCCATATTTTATTATTTTTTAAGTTAGATACCTCTATTCTATAATAGAACACAGTCATTAATTCCTACTAATTTTTGTATCCAAGTTTGTAATAATTATATCAGAGTAGGTATGAAATTTTCACATGTTACCATGTCAACCTATCATGTAGAGAGGTAGGTGTATGCCTACATATATAAACCCACTTCGCAGATTCCGGTTAATGCGTCAAAGCAACGATTACCATAAAATAAAACCGTCTAAGCGAAAAGCATGTTTTCGCTTGCCATTACAGAAACGATACGCCGCGATACGCTCCGTCTGTTAGCCCCTTAAACTCGCTCGGCGCACGCTTCGCCAATGAAAAGGGATAATTGCATATTCTCTCCTATTATTTTTTCTCATTTCACCTCGCGGGCTGCTTATTCTCCTAAATTGTATTTCAAAAACTCGTTCTTTATTAGACGTGGTGACTAGACGCCTTGTTCTCTTAATTTTATGGGTCAACTTTGTAGCGTAGGTAATAGTAATAATTTATCTAGGTTTTTTTTATATTGTTTTAGTCTATCTGTAAGGCTAGCCGCACACACACAATAATATTGTCAATGAAAGATTATCGATAATCGTCATCGCATCGAATAATACCGCAATACAGGCCGTACACACAATATTATTGACAATAATATGTCATTTATTGTCAATTTTATTGTGTGTGTGCGGCCAGCTTTAAGTGACTGGCTGTGTTCTGATTCCTCGTTTATAATTCAGACAGCGAAGGAATGGAACACCTTACCAGCGTCATTGTTTCCTGACAAATATAATCTGGGAGTTTTTAAGGCTAGAGTGAACCGGTATCTTGTAGGCAAGCATGCTCCATCGTCGACCGCGTCATCACTTACCATCAGGTGAGACCGTGGTCAAATGATAGCCTATAGATGATAAAAAAAAGTTCATTGAAGATTCAGATTTTTAATACCGTAGGTAAATTATACGTGGTATAACATGATAAGCTACGACTTGGTCTTCCAAAAATGAAAAAAAAAAAATAAAACTCAAAGAACTTCCACAGACTAATTCAGATTGTCAGAGCAATTTGAAATTACACTGGTCGTGCTCATTAGCCGTGGAAGTTGGGCAGCCGCCGGCTGCTATATTAGGTATTCAAATCTTTGTAGTGATTTCACGCAGAGCGGTCGCTGATTGCATGGAAGGTAATAGTTTTAGCACAGATTCAATTTTTAATAATCTTACAGAGAAAAATATCCACATTATCTCAAATAACTTCTAAAATATTTTTTGCCCAGCAGTTTGGCCTTTTATTTCTACGTAGATAGCTTAGCATAATAAACAAGGACACACTTAAACACAAAAACATTTAACTTTATGCCCTTCGTAAAAAATGAAGGCTTTAGGAGTTCTTTTATCTGAGGCCTTTGTAGGGCCGTTCGTGTAAAACACAGTTTTTGTAAAAGAAAATGCATCTGATAGGTACTTAATATTATAGAGCACGCTTTATTTTGACAACTGAAGCCCTTACTTCCTTTTATTTTCCTTCCAATTGACACATTTCAAGTCCCTAAACTTTTATTTTATGGGCGTATACCGAAAATAAAACGGTAATAAAAATAAACGGAAGGTCCCAATATTCCGGCAATGAACCAAGTGGACCGCAAGTAATTTGCTCTTAGTTAATTCTAAAGGCATACATTTCAAGTTTTGTTTGCATTTACATCACAACCCTTTTACATAAATGTAATGGATTCTTCCTTTGAAATTAAGGTGTTGCCGAAGTTAAAACTTTAGTTTGTTGAGGTACCCTCCTTAACTTGTCTCGTAATTTGCACCCCATAATACTGCATAAACCCTGACTAATATGGTGTGGTATTATGTAAAGTGTTTTATTGCTCTGTTTAATTTATAAGGCTTTGCTAGACCATTACTGAGTCCACCTTGGCTGCGTGACTTGCTCAAAGTCTTCTAAAACAGGAAGGATTGTGGGTAACCTAACAGCACAGTGCACATGAAGTTTGTCTTGTCGTCTCCTTCACGGTTGTAACTGAAACCTTTTCCCACCTTTTCCCACCCACCATGTGAATGTAGGTGGAAAAAATTTGCACCGAAAAAAAAAACGTAGGCCATGGGGATTTGTGCATGTTTTCCGTTTTCTTCTGCTCATGACGATTATTATCGTTTCAAATTAACGATAATTATATATGAACTAGGTATAGGTTCCGCAGGAGAACTAAAGTGACCGATATAGCTCTTAGGATTAGCAAGTTGAAATGGCAATGGGCAGGCCACATCGCTCGTAGAACTGACAACCGATGGGGAAGAAAGGTTCTCGAGTGGCGACCACGAACTGGAAGACGCAGCGTAGGCCGGCCCCCCACTAGGTGGACCGACGACCTGGTGAAAGCCGCGGGGAGCCGATGGATGCAGGAGGCGAGCAGCCGCTCTAAGTGGCACTCCCGGGGGGAGGCCTATGTTCAGCAGTGGACGCCTTCAGGCTGTTAATGATGAATGATGATAGGTATCCATCAAAAATATTCAAAACCGCAAAGAGACTGATTTATAAAGCTAGAAATCAGGTTTGATGCCGATTAATAGTTATGTTATGATAATTTATACCATAGAGGATTATTATTCTATGATTTATACCGTATTTTTTCTCTGGAGAAAGATAGACAGATACCACCATAGGAGATAAAAACAGGACTTTTAATTTATGGATTAATTCATAATTCATTTATTTCTGCTCAAATGTACAGGATGACAGGTCTTATATATAAAAATGTCTTAAAGCTAGGATTCATTTACCCGGTAAGGGTGTCGCAGGTTTAGGTTGGTAATATGTAAATAAAATTTGTTAAATACCTAATTTACATCTTAAGGTAAAGTGCAAATGGGTACATATTTTAATACAACAGATTTAAATACAGTTAAATGGGTAGGTAGATATTTAATGACGTTCGAGCTTTCCTACTTTGTATTTTTATCGTACCTTGTTTTTTGTTATGTCAGCATGATAAATAATTAATTTATGAATATCTACTCAAGGAAAATAAAATATTAAATTTACCACAATTACATTCATGTTTTAGTTTTAAAAAATTCATTAGGATTATAAAAAACATTGTCAACTAGCCAACCTTTCACTTTCAAGGTGGTTTTTTTAGAGATTTATTGGGTTTGGGTTTGGTTTATTGGGGTTAGCTGTTAAGGCGCTGAAAGCTCCCAAATCGAATATTTAGAACGTGATTATATCAAAACGTATACCATTTACAGGATTGAAAAAAATGCACGTTAATACTGGTCATATCTTCTTTCCATCTGCCGAAACCGAAAACACGTTTACGAAAAGTTTTCCTGATAGAAAAAAATCGTGAAGTGACCTCTAAAAAAATCATTCAAACGTCTTAAAATGTTACATTATAATAAGACACCCCATTGAAATAAATCATAGTGATAAGTTATGTTTCAATGCATCCGTCTGTAAGCTTATTTTTTTATAACAATAAGCATTTCTTTTATAACTAATTATTTGTACCAAAAAATGGAAAAGTCGAAGTGCAACGCAAAGTAATCGCCATATTTTTGCTATGCATAAAGCGACCCTATTGGGTACAAAATAAGTTTCAAGTTCGTCTGCTGCTCGCATTGGGTCCTGTCAGCGTCTTAACCAAAATAGATGAGCAATAAAAACTAGAGTTTAAGTAATCAAGAGTAATTTGTAATGATTTGTACTATTATTGTATACTATGGGGCATATTCAAAGAAAGTTGCAATCGATTAAAGATACGTTTGAGAAACTACTTACGAAATTTGTATTCAAAAACCATTTTTATCTCTATTATAAAGGCATGTATGCAAGTTGTGTATTTCAGAATTTACTCAAAGCTTCCTGAAATCGTTCTGAAATCGAGATTAGTGAAATTTTGTATTCAAAAACGAATTTTATCATCATTTTATCCTCCATTTTGTGTCAATCTGTCATCAATCTGTCAAATACTAAACGATATTATAACCTATCAGAGCAAAGTTTGAAACGTCATGTTAAAACGTCCAATCAGAGCGGAGAATCACCGATTTAATAGAAAAAATTGTAATCGAAAACGCTGATTTCGTCACTAAAATCGTGTTTTAAGCTAAAATAGGTAGGAGGGTACTTTAACGGGATCATTGAACATTTTCGTGGGGTATTGTAAAAAGAAATCTGCGATATGATTACTGCAAACGGCTTTGGTATACAATGTGATTGAAATTCTTTCACGAGAAAGGATGAATTTCAAGGATTTGAAGAATTGAAGTCAGCTCTGGTGCTGCTCACAGTAGCTGGGACCAATGGCTTAACGTGCTTTCACCGGAGCATTGTAGAGCTCAGCTGTAAATGATCACTTTTTGTGGCGGTCACCCATCTAAGCAGTGATCATGGCGTCCATTGCTTAGCTTTACCGGCTCGTTCTAAGTAGTTGAGCTTCCCTTAATTACAGTTCAGTGCGAAAGAGAATATTGCTGCCCATTGCTTGCACTTATGGTAGCCATGACAAGATTTGTGGTGGGCCTATATATAGTTATACCTGGACCACACGGTTGAATACAATAGGAAAACATAGGTACTTATCTCGTTTAGCTTTATGTGATTTATTTCATGTAAATATTCACAAACTTCTCATCGACATAAAAAATACCACTCTGAGACTTAGGTCTATCTTACTAGTGCTGTATTACTGAAACTGCAATTTTGTAGTGCCAATTTAATGCTGTTGGTCTCATCTGGCCATATACCCGTATAACGAGCGTATAAATAAGCCCTGTGAGAAAAAGACGCAAGGATCCTGGGGAGATGTTTTTATAGGTGAAGTATAATGCAAAACATGACCTCACAAAGTTTTATTTCAATTTATAAAATAAATACAATTATTCTAAGAAGGTATTAATACATAATGCGACTATAGTACCAAAGACAAATAAGGTACATCTAGCTCAACGGGTGTAAATTGTAGCATTATAAGAGGCGGGTAGTCATGTTTCATGTTTAAAAAGTCGTTGCGGAAACTGCATGCGCTTTAACGTAACATCACCAATATTTTATGATCACAATACTGTAACAAAAGCACAACACAGTAGGTACTGCAGGCTCTCATTTCTGAAACAAAATACGAAATATGTGAAAATGTTAAAAAACACGACCATTGTGGCCATTGTGGTGGCCTGGTAGTACCTAGCTCTACTTTCTCATCATCATCATCATTAGCAGCCCGAAGACGTCCACTACTGAACATAGGCTCTACTTTCTGTGTACTTTAAATTATGGTTGCTGTATACCTACTCGGTACCAAACACAGAAAAGAATTATATTATAAACTCTTTATTGACACTAAGATATAAACGATGAGAACCAAAAAGATTTTCGCGTGGATACCACGGACCGATAAGGCGTAACGTATGAGTAGGTAGATATTAACAAAACCGTCAGGAGCTGTTGGATTCAAGAGGCTAGTTACCCAAGCCAACAGTGGACGTGCTCCCCTTCCGACTGATGATGGTCAATCGTGGTATCATGGAGCTATGCGTGGTAACTTATCGATGAATAGAAGTATCGGTCTGGTAGGTACTACTCACTTTGTCAGATAAGTAGTTTACGTTGCTTTTCCAATTTATTTTAGTAGGTGATTTTTTTATGATTATTAAGTTATTTTTGGTGGATAATTCACCACAATTTGTTGGATTTATTTTTTAAAATACCATGGTCGTACAAAGAAAATACAAACAACAGTCAAAGAGTATATAATTTACACAACAGTGACAGATGTTGTTAATTGATGTCAAGCACATGGAAGTTTAATATGATATTCTATACTAACTGGAATTTGTACATCGGACGGAAACGTGGTTCGAGGGAGATAGTGACTAGGGAGGCGCTTGTCGTTGTCAACTGATAGCCACTTTTTCAATATCAATGTTTCTCTCCAATATTTAGATTAGATGTGGATGTGGCCTGTGTATATTTTAACTAATAAGATAATGACAAAATATATAAAATACCTAAGTAGGTACCTACATCAGTAGGTATCAGAAACATGTTTATTGGTTAACTTTCTTACGGTTTTACTTTCATCATTATCCGGTACCTAAATAGAAAATATACTGGGTGTAATTGAATTAATTAGCACCCTTTGAAACTAAGTACCTACTCCTGATACTGGTTACGTCTGGACCAAAATTTTTGAATTCTAACACATTGGTTTAGTAATAATTATAACTCCAAAAAATGGAATAACTTACTTAATCAAATGCTACAATACAAAATTTAATTAAAATAATGTAGTACTGTTTTTAATTAGTATACAAGGTATAAAAACGTTTAAATATATCAAAATCATCCGTGCCAACTGCGTTAGGTGCCGCGGCAATCTTCATAATTTTCAATAAAAATATTTTCATTTACACACTTTTACTATTTAATAATCATCTATAAATGATGTAGTATCATGGGTTCAATTTATGCTTATGAATTTAATTACATCCTGTAGAAAATCTTGTTTTTTTATATTCGATGTAGGTACATCTACGTATCCTACCTGCACATAAATTTCTAAAAGTTATATTAACACTAATTCAATTCCTAGTAAAGTTGAATTGTCCGATCGCGTCACGCGGTTGGCGGCAACAGCGCTGATTTAAGGCTTTTCGACAATCCATCTGACGGTAGGTAGTTAGCGCGCGCAAGTACATCGAGTGACGGAGGCCTTACGTATATAGTAACATTATATAGCAGTATCTGGGGTATACCACATATTGTTGAATATGTTCACCCTTAGGATGAAACTAAAATAAAAGGTTATTCGAGACATTGTTCTTATTTCATGTTTCTTATTTAAAATTAAAATTTTATTTTCATAATAGCGCTTGTAGGCTCAAATTAAATGAAAAAATTAGTAAAATCTGTAAATAAATCTCGGAGTAATAATCTTTTAAAGTTTCTAGAGGAGATATTGGCTGTCCCTTTCTTGCAAAACAGAGATTCCCCACAGTGACTTTGAAAACGCACGTTTATGACTTCATGTGATTTTTTTTATGCTATAGGTAGCAAACAAGCATACGGCCCTCCTGATGGGAAGAGGTCACAGTAGCCTAAGACGTGCCATTGATGCGTTGCTTACTCTGTGATAATACTCTATTGTGTGTAAAGCTACCACAGCTAAATAATTAAGCACTATGAATGAGCAAGAACTGACGTCACAGAATGTTAGACCTGTCTCTCTCTATTCCTTTATTTTAAAATAGCTTGTAGCTTTCACAACTGCTTCATTATCATCATCATCTATAGCTTCTAGACATTAGATAGGACTCCCCCAGAAAGCGCCACTTTGAGCGGCTCTTCGCCTCCTGCGTCCATCGGCTCTCCATGATTTTCAGCAGGTCGTCGGTTCATCCAGTGAGGCCTCTGCCTACGCTACGCCTTCCGGTTCGTGATCGCCACTCGAGAACCTTTCACGACTGTGTATTCTTTGGGAAATATTTGACAAAGCGAACGAAGTGAGTACGCAAGTACGATGTCGTACTTGCGTACAGGTCGCATTATTCAACCAATCTTGCCGTATCTTGGTAGGTTCGTGAGGAACGTCGTCGTTCCAGTTAGGTATGAGCATATAAATTCCTTGGTTTTTAAGTTATAAAAATTACTATAGATAAGAATAAGCATTTTGATAAAAAACTGAACAATGTGACCGAATTCCGTGTAAAATAATTTTAATGCTACTGGAAACGTCATATTACTAAAACCACAGAGTAACAATAGTTTTTTCTCTTATCTGTGACTAGAACAGGTTTGATGATCGTTTTTGAATACCACTGCATTTGACAGCTCTATAAGAGTTGTAGAACATTTTAGTTAAAAAACTTTCTACGTAAAATGGCATTTACTGCGCATGCTTGTGTATGAAGATCTCGTCGTCATTGGCCAAATGGAATCTTTCTTTTAACCAATCACTATTTTAGAGAAAGGTTGCCTTAGTCGTACCACAGTCTAATCCCCGTCTGCACTAAAGTTTGACAGCTCCTAGGTTTGCTTTTATTTCTCTAGGATTTACTAAACGATAAAAATTCGGTGCACTAAACTCAGTCAGTTGCATAAATGCCTAAGACAATAATAGGCATAATGACTAGTATTAAAAATTAACAAGTAAATACTTTACTTTCATAAAGAAGATTAAAAATGAATGCAATAATTAAAAAAATAAGTAAAATCGGTATAGAAAGGAGAGGCCATCTTCTGTCCCTTTCTCGCGAAACAGAGCACCTCCACAGTTACTATGAAAAGTCCACTTGTGACGTCACATGCCAAAGAGATTGTTTGTAAAGCTACCACAGCCTAGTACTATGAACGACCTTGCTCTGACATCACTGGCCGTTTGAGCTATCTCTTTCTAATCCTGTTTTTAAAATGCTTACTTGTAACTTTGTAATTTTTTGTGATATTTTATTTTTGTTTTCACTAAAGTTTATCTTTTGAGTAATATTATTAATTTATGCATAAAAAAATATTTAATAATGCCTTGGAAACAAGTCACGGAAGATGATAGTTTAGTAATATCTAGTAGATACATACACCAACAATAAATTAGTTCAACCAATTTCACCAATTGTCATAATGGATACTATTTTCTTATTCCATACAACAAATGTGATTTTTTGGTCATTTTATAGTTAATGGTACGGAGGCCTTAGTGCGCGAGTTTGACTTGCACTTGGCCGGTTATTTTGTAAGTTTGTACCCAAAGTATTTTTTAGAAACACATTGAAATATGTAGGTATAATATCTATTAGCACCATGCTCAACGATCTCAATAGTCTCCCAACACGTTGGTCTAAGATGAACATGGACAAGACGAAAATCATGTCTAATGCCCATGTTCCACCTGTACCGGTAATTGATGGGAACGATACTTTCAATGTCGTAAACAAAAATATGCCTACCTAGGGTAGATCCAAATGGGTAGGTCCAACTTCGACAAAGAGGTCGCACGGAGAATCCAACTCGGCTGGGCAGCGTTCGAGAAACTTCGACCTATCTTTTCGTCTAAAATACCTCAAAGCCTGAAAATGAAAGTTTTCAAACAGTGTGTGTTGCCAGTGATGACTTACGGCACTGAGACCTGGTTTCTTACTGTTGGCCTAATGAGTAAGCTCAAAGTCGCGTAGCGAGCTATGGAGAGAGCTATGCTCGGTGTTTCCTTGCGAGACAAGATCTGAAATGAGGTGCAAGAGAATTAAAGTCACCGGTATACCTTTCAGAATTACCAAGTGACGTGGCAGTGGGCGGGTCACATCGTTCGACAACCGATGGGGAAGAAAGGTTCTCGAGTGGTGACCACGAACTAGTAGATGCAGTGTAGACCGGCCCCTCACTAGATTAGGTGGACCGTGGAAGCAACCACTCAAAGTGGCGCTCTTTGGGGGAGGCCTATGCTCAGCAGTGGACGTCTTCTGGCCGATGATGATGAATATCTGTTTTAAAAAAATTTAAATTACTTAAATTAAATTAAATATCATTTATTTCAGACATTGGCCCTATAAAACATAATACAAATGAATCAATAATTAAGTAAGTAGGTAGGTATAAAAATAAATTAGAATAAAAATTAAAATCATGTAAATTAAATTCTGAAAGATTTTAATAATATTTTGAATTAGCGTAATAACTAAAGAATCAATGTAGGTACTACGCAAGAATTTTGATTTAATTTATAATACATAGACAGACATTTTTTACCAGTTTTTTATTCAGGGGGTACGACCGGACCCACCTTACCCTGTAACTATCAGTACAAAAAAAACAGCTCATTCATTGGATGTTCAGATTTTACAATCAGCCAATGAACTTGGCCAAGTCATATGTGCCTAGCTTTAAAATCGTTTATTATTTACAAGATAAAGTACTTATTAACCAATAACGATCCACTGGAGGGAATAGACCCACCCATTTTTTCTATAACCCCGCCCATAAAATCGCAGCCCGTAAATGGTTCACGCCTTCATAGATATGAGCACTGATGACCAATTTTACGGCGGCGGCGTGTACTAAAAGTCTTCACGGCGGCGGCGGCGGTGGCTCGCCGTCGCGGAGACCTTGGTTTGAGATTTTTTCCTGCGTACAATTTCTTTAAAAAAACTTACAGAAAGTCATATTGCTACGGGGCCACACGGTCGGTCGACCTTGCCGGCGAGATCGTCTGTTGTCATTGTCACGTTACGTCGATTTTTATACCAGTGACGAAAACGAGGGTTGAACGACATTGGTCAAGTTAGATATAAATATAAAATATAAATATGTGTGGACATTTCACACAGCGCCATCTAGCCCCAAACTAAGCATAGCTTGTACTATGGGAACCAGATGACTGATACAATACTTATATAGTATTTTATCAGTCATCAGTCATCATATATTCGTCAAATCGGTAATTTGTCAAATTGGATATTGGTCAAATCGGTAGTTCGTCAAATTGTCTTTTTGTCCAATCATGAAATTTGCCAAATACGCTATATGTCAAGTAATTTAAGTACAATCAAGTGTAAAACTGAAAGATAATATGGTTCACTTAGGTCAGATTCCGCTTTACTATCCTAGCGCAATCGATATGACGGCTGTGTGTAATAGGGTGTTCTGAGTCACCCAAGATATTTCTAGGGTGACGACGATGCGGAGATGAGTCTGTCATGTCTGTAGAGTACGTTAGCGCTTGGACTACAAAAATATTGCGATTATGTGGTGTTACATCAAAATAGCGTTATGAAGCATTCTTCAGAAACTGTCGGATCGGTCAGTACTCATTAGTAAGAGCGAGAAAGCAAGCCACGACGGCACGCCGCCGTGTTGTGCTCAGCGCCGTCATGAATTTACGGTGACGGCGGCGCGCTAACGCGGCGCTCATATCTACTTCATATTTAGTTCCATTTTGTCCCAAATCAAGTTTGAAATCACAGAGTACATTGGTAAGTCAGACACCACCACAGAGTACATTGGTAAAGACAACACCACGGAATACCAAATTTGTGCAATTTTGGGAGGATATCCGATGAGATCCGAAATGAGCAGATCCGTAGAACTAAAGCGGCTGATATTTATTTACACAAGTGGATTGAAATGGCAATGGGCTGGGCAGGCCACGTCGCACATTACTAACTATAGAACTGAAACCGATGGGGAAGAAAAGTTCTTGAGTGGCGACTACGAGCTGGAACATGCAGCGTAGGGTGGCCTCCCAAAACCTAGATGGACCGATGATCTGGTTAAAACCGCAGAGCAGCCGATTGATACAAGTGGCAACCAGCCGCTCAAAGTGGTGTTGAATGGTTTAGTGGTTGTTAGATGGTTGGCGCTTTGGTGGACACCTAACAGGTGTATCAGTCAGGCAGGTTATGTTTCTTGCAGAGTATTTAGGTAAACAAACTCAAAACAGTGCTTGAGTATACCTACTTAAATAAAGCCACTGTTTAGTCTATCTTTATAGGTATTTATCTGTAGGTAAGGTAAGTAAGTGAACTGTGAAAGCTGAATGCAAATGGTAGATTTATTTCATAGTGGTGATTTTTTTTCATAATAAACACTACAAAATCGTCTCGGAAAACACATGCAGTGGTCGTGGAATACACCTAACATATTCTTCCAGGTCCTCCTTTCCGCAACGCTATATCGTCGAATCTACGTCTGGTCACTTCCTCTGTGAGCTTTTAAATACACGGCCATATATCCTGATATATGCCTGCATTAGGTCAGGATTATTACGTGTTGAAATAGCTATCGTATATTCTTATCTCCTTATCTCATGTATTTTCATACATGAGGGCGAATTCTCCGATATTATAAACAAGCTTTTCTACTGCAGTATGGAGATTCATATAATTATAGCGGTTCGCTTTGTCGTCAATTGGTTGTTTTATTTTTCCCGTTTGTCTATCGTTCGTGATTTTGAAGCCACATAATAATTTCAATAAATTATTTTCAACAATTTTGTATCACAGCTATCTATTATATTAGTGAAGACAGATAGGACTTTCAATCTTTACCAATGTACTCTGTGGATAGGAGAGCTCTATGGTTGACAGTTAGTTACAGTGTCTCCACCAAGCGCTTGTGTCACCATAGTGGTGCACCTAGTTCCATGTTCAAATATCGATATCGATAGCACAGTATATACGCGCCGTGGCAAAAAAAAACGACATGGGAGTAACTTAGAAAGTTATTGGTGTTGTAATACAACTTTTTAAACCTCATAATACATTTTATTAAATACTACAGGAGCATGATACATTCCTGCAGTAACTAATGAAATGTATGAGTTTATATTCTAGAAAGGATTAAATGAAACAAATTTTCTGATTTATATAGCTTTTATTTCTTCTTAGATTTATTGTAGGCTATTTTTGGGGGTGAAACCACTCAACTGTCTATCTATCACGGTTCATGAGATATGGCTTGGTGACAGACGGGCAAACGAATAGTCAGACGGACAGCGAAGTCTTTAGTAATAGGATCCATTTTACCCTTTGTGTATGGAACCCTAAAAAAGCGCAAATACTTGTTGTGTCTGGGTGTTGTACGTCCAAGCAACGACTGATTTTGAGTTTGACAGCTGAGATCCAATCACACCCAAAGTGGTGTGTACGGTTTTGCCTTACTTTTTTTTTCGTTACTGGATAAAAGTCTTTGCTTTTAACCACTCAGGCGCGGCGCGCCGGGCGTAGGTAGGTCCCAAAGCGATCCAAAGTAAATTAGAATTTACTAACCTCAAATAGCGCGGTATGGTTTTGCATATTTACGGTTTATACGAAAAAACAAGCAGTGTTTTAAAATTTCAAAACTAGTTTTGGTAAGTAGCATTACTTGGCTTTCTAAATAAATGCATTTTTACGTGTGTTGTAGTATAAAAAACACACACAATAACAATACACATAATAATTCACGCTGTGCTGTACCTAAAGGAAATAGCTCTGACGCAGGCACGCGGCGGCTCGGCGCGCAAATAGGCTATGAAATGCATAGCACTTTTACATTTTTACAATGCTAACCCATTAAGGTAATAATTTTTTTATTTTATCCATGTGCTTACCTTATCATTTTCGGTCCAATTTTCACATCGGCTTTTTTTATCCATTACTGAAATGAAATGAATGTTGAGGAAGAAAGGTTCTCGAGTAGCGACCACGAACCGGAAGATGCAGCGTAGGCCCACTACTAGGTGGATCGACAATCTGGTGAAATCTGGTGAAAGTCGCGGGAAGACGATGGATGTAGTAGCCGAGCAACCGCTCAAAGTGGTGCTCTCTGGGGAAGGCAGCAGTGGATAAGGGAGTGGAGTAGGCTAATGTTGATGATTAAATTCAGGTGACAATATACGTAAACACGATGCAATGCAAATAGTTCGATATCTGATGATTTTTTTTTTCTTATATTTTGGCTCCACACATAGTGTATTTAGCCAGTGTCAAGTATTATATTTTCATCGTGTTATAAAATATTTCACGCAAAGTCATGTCCTAGTCATAGTCATAGTCCAGTTTAAGTCAGGTAGTCATAGTCCAGTCTAAGTCATGCTCCAGCAAAGTGGTGGCAACTTTAGTAGAAGCTTCTATGGAGTTTTGAAAGCAACACGAAAAATCACGTTTCACCACATTATATCACTTGCCCTCACTCATGCTCGTAATTCAGCACTTAATGCGTAAAACGCCACCAATTTTAAACATTAACACTGGAAAAAGCAAAAGTTTTGAATAATAATACAATGCAATGACGTGAATTTTTCCGCGTTCCCGCCAAAACTCTATCTGATGACTTGTAAAGAAAATGTGGATTGTGGATTTCGAGAAACAAACGAATTCTCATTTGTCATCACAGATAACTATTATACACAGAGTACATTGGTAAAAACTGCTATTAGTCATAATTTGTCATATCGTATAAAAAACAAAGTGATCAAAAATACAGATTAAACTATTTTCGAATGAAAGATCGAACGAAATCCACTGGTACCGTGTAAAACCAAAATAATGCCATTCTAACTAAAATAGGCAAATGAAAACATACTTTGAGCTGTCTGAGCGTAAAATTGTATCACCTAGAACACATTTCAGGAACCATTTAAAATTGGTTTTTGAATATGGGCCTATGTATTTACAAAAAAAGTATTAAGTATTGTAGCAGTTATCTGGTTAGTGGTTCCCGTAGTAAAAGCTATGCTTAGTTTGGGGTTAGATGGCGGCGCTGTGTGAAATGTCTACACATAATAAAAAAACATATTATTCCTATATGTATGCTATATGTATATAGGTTCCTACCATTAGATACATTTCATGTAACGTGTTAAATTCACGTAAACAAGTGACAATCAAAGCTGTCAGAGCAAAGTTATGTTCACGGGTGAGAATTGTGAAAGGGAAACATTGTATCCTGTTTATTTCCTTTACAAATTAGAAGGATGTTTCTCGAAGTTTCAGATGTTGCGGTCGCCGTTATCCGGCGGGACACAATGGGAATGTTTTAATTTAAAGTGGGGAAATTACTTGTCTTATTCAGTTAAGCTGCTTCGTTCTAATGTAACTATTGTAACTTTGTTATGCAATTTAAAATACATTTCATAATAGTATTACTAAAGGAGCTTGGTACTGAGCTGAGCACTAATGAAAGAAATCTGATCCAATGAAGGGAGGCTACCATTGGCTACCCTTATTTCTTATTACATTATTACACCCCTGTTTATAGCTTTTGTTTCCAATTAGGGGCTGCTTAATCCACAACCAGAATAAAGCTAACTCCTCCAACCCCCTTAATAAATATGTAACACTATTTATTTTCTTTGCAAATTTCGACGACTCAGAGAAGTTTGCACAGTTGAGGTCTGTTTATATCTGGAGCAAGGCAATGAGGATGTAACGTACTATTATTCGTTCGTGTTGATAAGCGGAAATATCTCGCGTTATAATATCATTTTTTGTTTTCACTCGTTTAAACTATTAAATGTTGTTATTTTATTTTCAGTGATATCTGAAAATAAATGGAACGACCTTAGCTTGGGGTCCCATCAGGTACAAACAAAAAATAGCCCGACCTTGAAAAAAAATGTAGTAATCGTGTCTAGAGAGTTACTTTTACAGTTACAGTTAGTGTCCAGTATATTCATTTGGCCCAATACTTCGCCAACACGCAATAAATGTCGCCTGATTGTCTTGAGTTTTAGAGAAATAAAATAATTCGTAAAATAGCCCGCGTTATTCCGTTGTGTGGGATGAGGCATCTGTACTGTAGGTAACTACTATTTTAATATCTGTGGTATTATATTATCTGGGACCTTAGTAATCTATACCTACTTACCTAACCTACTGTACTATGCAGTGATCACCAAGATGAACGTCATGTTCTGCTGTATGTGATGTGCATATGGCCATAAAAGGAATGTCGAATGCATGACACCCGTTCTATTGTTATGCAAAAGTCAGCATTCGACAAGTAGACCGGTTAACAATCTGTATGTCCTTATATCTTGTAGGTAGGTATAAGATAAGTACATGTAATTGCAAAAGTACATAGAAAGCGCCTGTCACATTAAAACAAGCATAAGTAAGATTTACCTCTACTACGTCTTTTCGAATTGGCAAGGTGAAATGGCAATGGGCAGGCCACATCGCTCGTAGAACTGACAACCGATGAGAAAGGTTCCTGAGTGGCGACCACGAACCGTAAAACGCAGCGTAGGCCCCCACTAGGTGGACCGACGATCTAATTAAAACCCGCCGATGGGTGCAGCAGGCAAGCAGCCGTACAAAGTGGCGCGTGTGGGACCTATGTCCAGCGGTGGACGTCTGCAGGCTGTTGTTGTTGATGATGATGATGATGATGATGATGATGACCTACGTAATGCCATGGGGTCCTATCAGGTACAAACGGAAAATAGCCCGAACTTGAAAAAAATGTAGTAATCGTGTCTAGAGAGTTACTAGTTACTGTCTACACATATTATTATTATTACTGTCCAGTGTATATATTCATTTAGCCCAATACTTCGCCAACATGCGATAAATGTCGCTTGATAAACTCGTTATGCAGAAATAAAATAATTCGTAAAATAGCCCGCGTTATTCCGTTGTATGGGATGAGACATCTGTACTGTAGGTGTTATATTATCTGGGGTAATGCTAATAAAAACATAGCGTACCTTACCTAAGTCTATTTAATATTGAACCACGACTCCGTTAAAATTCACTTTTTGAATATTTTTTTAATCTGTAAAATAGTGAATTTTCAATGGTTATATAGCTTAGAATGAACACACAAAGATGCAATGAACCTAAAGAGATATTCCACCACAGACCTCTCTGTGTACGCCACCCTAATCGAGTTTCAGCCATCTATGGCTGATGCATATTGGAATTTTGGTCCCTGATGGGGCCTGTATCGCGACATTTATGACTTCAAAGGCTTTATAATCAAAATAGTTCATTACAACCATTCAACATTTTTTTATTCCTTCCGTATATACCGTTAAAACAGTTTAGTCTACATAAACTTTCACATTGTTTTATGGCAGAAGTATTTTTAAAAATATTTTTATATGTTCAGGTACAATAAAAAAAATTGTCTCATTCAAGTTTTTAATATTTTATACAAGAAACTTCACCACAGCCATTGATCTATAAATAAATGTTATTCATAATGAGAAACCATACAAAAATAAAAATAACTATAATTAATAGTAATTGCCTTGAGCAAATATTAGGTGCAATAAAGTGCATAACAGTAATTAACTTATAAAAAAAATTGTTAATAGTAATAATTACAGTGGGTGGTGATACCCTCATCATCATATCGGTTTAATAAAATACTTGTTTCCACTTAATCTAATGACTCTAGAAATATTTTCATATATAAATACATAAAGGTGCCAACACTCGATAATTTGCTGGAAAAATAAACCTTTAAGGCGTAGGGTAGAGCCAATTAAGCAGGTCGTAATTCGTTCAAAGACACATCGACCTTAACGTCATAGACTTAAATATCAATTCAGTCTGAAGTTAATGAAATGAATTACATGATATATTAAATTCTATACCCCACATGCTTTGATTTCGTCAGGAAACTTGCCAAAAAACAGTTTGCTTGTTCTACCCTTCGCCTTAGTAACCCCGCTAATAAACCTTTTTTGCAGTGTTCGAATATAGACCAATAACTTTCTTATTTCTAAAATTGTGAGGCTTTTTTCTTATCAGCTGCTTGCTTTTACTGATAAGAGCTTCGTAAAATGTGTTCATCCTGAGCTGAGTTTCAAACTTCTCACAGTGCTCCAGAAGCGTTGGGTACAGATACTTCAGTTCTGCGTGGTCCAGAGTTGGAAAGAGATGGTGGAGCGCGTGGTCTCCGAATCGTGTGATCGATTTGAAGTGGTTGCCAGCGTAATCGATCCTTTCTACTACGGTATCGAGTTGGTACAGACCCCAATCTATATATTCTTCTCTGAAAATAATAATAATTAGTGTAAGTATACAATAATTGACACTGCATGGTTTTTTGACAAACAGGTGTAACTTATTTCCGCTAGAGTATTGTACTTAGTAATTGATTAGGTAACGGCTTTTTTGTGTCAGGCGTTTTTAATTTTGTAATTGCATTTTTCCAAAAACGACCGATACTTCAGCCTTTTATAAATGCTTACTCCACAGCATTAGTATAAATCAGTAATTGTGGTTAGAACTAAAACTGCTATCATAAAACTATTTGCTGGTGCCGAGGTAGGTGTGCCCTAAATTAAAACTTTGCTGGAAACATTTCATTCCCAAGTTCTGAGCTTGAATTAATGCAAAAGTACTTTTAGCTACCATTAAGCCATTTAAACTCTGGGCTATGAGCAGGGGAATAGAAGAAGGAGCACTATAATAAGTTTACTTGTAAGTCTGGAACTCCTACGTAATTTTTGCCGTTTATATATATGCCTATACACGTAGTGTGTTGTTTTTCATTTTTTCAATCTTCCTCAAGAAGCATTTCGTTTTTTTCTTTGCACTTTTAGAATCTTTCCTTGAAAATTTACTATCAAATTCATGAATTTGTATGCTGAATTGTTTCAGTAGTGTAGTGTGGTTAGTTACATATTAATAATACGAAATAGAATAATAAGTTTAGAACATAAGCGACCGGCCATCCCAGATGTACCAGAGAGCAGTACCAGCATTGTTGGTGCAATTGGCACCTAATTGTCCCAATAGTAGATACCTATCATTGATGGTACTTAGAGCGGCTGCTCGCCTCCTGCATCCATCGGCTCCCCGCGGCTTTCACCAGGTCGTCGGTCCAGCTAGTGGGGGGCTGGCCTACGCTGCGTCTTCCAGTTCGTGGTCGCCACTCGAGAACCTTTCTTCCCCATCGGTCAGCCCAGGTCGGTCGGTCACGTCGGTCGGAGCAGCCGCTCTAAGTGGAGCTCCCGGGGGAAGGCCTATGTTCAGCAGTGGACGTCTTCAGGCTGTAAATGATGATGATGATGATTGATGATACAATTAGTACTAACTCGTTGCCTCCGGACTTCATGTACCAAATGACCAATTACAAACACCATTGATAGTATACAATTGGAACAAAATGATGAATATAATATTGTTTTTTGTTTTTAAACATTGTGCAGACTTCCTACCTTGGGATGTCTCCTTCAAAGAAATTGTTATGGGAGTGGTGCCCCGCTGTCAAACCGAAGAGAACAAAGAAGAATCCGCTAGCCAATAAAATAGCAATCCACAGCATCACGGTCCAAATAGTTGACAGCCCTCCAAACATCCACATGTGCACCGGAAGGAAGAAAGGCAAAAGGTTGGCCCAGTCTAACTTCTTGCCTTCTATGCCCAGTATGCCCGCTGTGATTCTGAAATCATATAAGAAGTAGATGCGTTGAAAATAAATTCTTTTTTCAACTCTTTATAGGTTAAGCATTTGACTACTGTCTCACCTAATGGAAAGTGGTGACGCAGTCTACGATTGTGCATGCTTGCCTAGATGATACTTGTTCAATCCTCATTTTTTTCTCGTGTGGACAAAGTGGTCGGTGTGTTTTAAGAACTTTTAGCCCGCCTGAAAGCTTCTGACTTAACTACTGTTGCTGTTGGATATCTATAGTCGCGTGTTGCTATAAGAGTTGAGTGCTATTAATAAGTAGATCCATTTTAATACAACTATAAAGATGTCTCCCGGTTTTCATATACCTTTGGCTAGAACCATAAATTATAGTTATCCAAAAAATAATAGACACTATTTTGGGACAGAATTAGAAATATTGATGACTTATTACTACGCAAGATGTTATTGAATGAATTAATGATTTAGGTGAACGATTTCTAGGCCTGAATCTTATCAAATAGGCTGATGCATTGCTCAAGGCTCAAGGTAAAATGAGCCTGAAGTTATAAGGACGGCAAAATAAGTTTTTAAAAATATAGGTTGCTGTCATCATCAACAGCTTGAAGACGTCCACTGCTGAACATAGGCCTCCCCCAGAAAGCGCCATTTTAAGCGACTGCCTTTCTCCTGCATCCATCGGCTGCCCGTTCACCAGATCGTCGGTTTACCTAGTGGGGGTCGGCCTACACTGCGCCTTCCGATTTGTCACCACTCGAGAATCATCCTTCCCGATCTGTTCGTTTTCAGTTCTGCAAGGTTGCTGTTAACCATCGTAAAACATTGAAGATATTTAATATAAAACTTAAAAAAAAACTTAGTTTACTCACTCTTTGACCAACACTGCCACCATCGCAAAGAGGTAAATAAAGGGCCAGTAAAATGCTGCCACTTGAGCCCACATTGGTTTATCCTTATACGGCAAGAACATAAGGAATGGCTCGAAAACACTAAGTTCAATATCTTGAACCGTATTGGTATGCATGTGATGAGACATTGCATGCGATATGCGCCAATCACTGAAAAAATAACATTAACAATCTACAAGCAGCCAGAAAAACAAATATAATTTATTCATGAACTAGGAAATAAAATAAATGCTTGGTACAAAATTTGCAACAACTCGCAAGGACAAGGTCACAATATAATCAATTATAACGACATGCATAAACTTTATACAGATATACTTACGCGTAAGATAGACCTCCCAGGTTAAATATATACATGCGCCAGTTGTCCGTCCTATGGAAATAGTTATGAGCACATATAGATAGAAAACTCAATGCTAGACCACTGAATACTGTGAGGGCTGCACCAGCTACCAAATTGTTCTTCCAAGACCAGCAACATACAGGAGTTAATACGAGAACAGCCAGTAATAAAGAGTCTGTAACAAAATCGCTCTTTCTTCTGACGTCTTTAGGTATATCGGCCAGCTTGTTAATTATCTTTAACTTCAGTGTTTTATAGAAGCCGTCTTCTTTAAAGGTGAACGGATGGTTTCTCGGTAGAGTCGCCTTTTTCACGAAGTAGGTTGGTAATAGAGTTTCAGCGATTCCTTTAAGGTGGTGCGTCTCAAACTGTTCTGTGATGTCTGTTCCCTGAAACATTAACGGAATGATGTCAAAGATTTCGTTGCTACTAAAGATTTTTTAATTGACATCCACTATTTACAAGGATTTGGCAGGGCGATGGTTGAAAAGTGACCAACATTTTTTGATCAATGTTCGTTATACAGAAAGAGAAATCTGCCAGATTTTATGGATTGCTTGTATAAACAGGTTTCCGGTCGGTTCCACATTTATCATTTATTATTTTTTGTATGCTGAGCTAGTAAGTAATTATATGGCCCTCGTGATGGGAAACAGTCACAGTGGGCAGTAGGCTATACTATAGCCGATATAGACAGACATCATCTGTAACGCTAAAACGTGTAGTTTCTTTTTAACATCTCGATCAAACATGCTTTTTTACCTTTGTTGTTTTTTTATCAACAAATAGCATAATTATTGTTTTGTGACCTTAACTTCGAATACTATATTATGAAAATGTATGAACTTCCGGTTATATCAACTTTAACAGTCGGTAGCGAGTTGGTAAAAAAAGGCTGGCGTCAAGGCTGTTCTATCGAAATATATTTTAAGTGTTTTAATTTAAATGTGACCGTAGAAAGTTTTGATTTTAAAACTGAAAACTGATTTTTTACTCACTTTTCGGGTTTTTTATATACTTAGGTACAATTACTATTTTGGGATGCTATACCGAGTGCTTCATCTTTTAGTGTATTGTGTATAATGCCGATGCCACATTAGTTTCGCTACAGCGTTTACACAAATGTCATTCACACGGTAATTACTATAATAGGTAGTCTTTGTCTACTTTTGAACCTGTGCTGAACGCGTCTCCTTTTTTATAGAAGTTTGTTTTGTTACTATTTTTAAATGTTTTTCTTATTGTTTTGTTTTTGATACGTCTTTTGAGTCATTATAGATCTACCACCAGAGTACCAGCGATTTCCTTATTTTCCCTCGTTTTCATGAATCTAAGTGAATGATAAGCTTCTGTGGTTTATAGAACCATTTGCCTTTAAAAGGACGTATCTCACAAAAACACAACCTGTTTTTTTTTGTGATAAAGTAAGTAGTTAATTTAGGAAGTCACCTTCGTAAACTCAATCCATTGCGCGCCTCCAGGATGTGATGATATGAAGCAAGTCAAGTCATAAAGTCCATCATGAATTCGCCAAAGACCTTCAGCGCCATCTTGGATTTGTTTTCCTTTAATCCATTGCTGTGGAGACCTGGGCTCCTCATTCCGGAGTACAGGATATTTAAGCTGAGGAAAACTTACTTGACGTCTGTCGGGGTCTGGTGCCATTTCTGAAAATAAAAAAAAACGTTTCATTTTCATACTCAAGTGAGTAGTAAATAAAATGATAACCAGAACTGCCTTAAGATGGTTTAGTTGGGCTATTCAAAATATATTGGTTGAAAATCAGAGTTATCAAGGTAATGAACTATCTTGCAAGAGATGATGCGCTATGACCGCAATGCTAGTTACTGTTATTCTGCTACCAAATAGTAGTGTACAAGCATCACTTGCGATTTAAAGGTGGTTTGACTATAGATAGATAGATATATACAACTCTTTATTGATACCAAAGTAACAAAACAACAGGAAACGACTAATAAGTAATTGGCGTTCTTATTGCTAAAAGCGATCTCTTACAAGCAACCTTTGGATGGATAGACTATAGTTTCTAAAATGCCTGCAAGCCCATTTATTGAGTCTTTAAATAACCCGATCTAACAGTCTAATAGTAATCCTTCAATTGCAAGATAAAAGCAAATGAGCTGAACTTATCCGGCTATTGAAAGCATTGAAAGCAGAAATGGGCATTAGAGTTAGACTAGAAATGACAAAACTTGCACTCGTTTTTGGATGATGCAAGTCAAATCTACCTAGATAAATAAAAATTAATTAAAATCCAATGTTATTTAAAAATGATATTATTTATAATAACATACACTGCACCCCACTCAAGTTTTATTACTTCCTAGAGATAATTAGTTGTTTTATTTCATTGCATTTTTTTTTTTATTACATCGTGCTATTTATTTTTTATTACTTTTTGGCACTTAGATAATTATTATGGATGATGCATGCAGACTTATGTACTTAGCATTTTTTCAGTAATGTGTGATTCGATCACAACTAGCTGTCTTTATGTTATACGTAATTATTATTTAGTGTAACAGCTATCACACTCTTCGTATGAAATCTTTTGTACTCTACATCATCATCATCTTAAGCCTGGAGACGTCCGCTGTTGAACGTAGGCCTCCCTCACAGAGCCACCTTCAGCAGCTGCCTGGCGTCTACATCCATTGGCTCCCCGCGGTTTGCACCAGATCGTTGCGTCGGTTACCCTATAGTGGGAGGAAGGCCTACACTGTGTTTTCCGGTTCGTGGTCGCGACTCGATAACCTTTCGTTCCCATCGGTTGTCAGTTCAGTGAGTGATGTGGATCATTTGTGGCCTGCACTGCGACTACATAAACCTGTTTAATTTTGGGAATAGTCTATTGAATGTCGTACAATATACCTACAATACAGGTTTATTGGTGGTTGGACCAACGTCCATACATTTCGTTTAATTTATATTATTTTTTATGAAAAAATATTTATTATTACATTAACATGAGTCACGTTTTCATACTTTTATTGTTGTGTGGTATACTAACTATGCTTACTTATATAACTGTGGTGTACATGTGTACAATTGCAGTGTTAATATTTAATTATTTATTATACATACCTACATTGTTCATTCTTTAACAATCTTACCGCAGTGAGAATTGATGCTACATTGTACAATCTATTATGTTAGTATAAATAGTTAGTGCAAGACATCTAAGAACACTAGCGCTGTATAACACAGCATCTAAACTAAGGCTAACTAGGTGGGTCGACAATCTATATCTAGGTGATCACTTATCTTAATTGCAAATGATAGCAATACTAATTCGTAGAGGAGATCCGCGGGAGAACTAAAGTGACCGATATAGCTCTTAAAATTAGCAATTTTGAAATGGCAATGGGCAGGACACATCGCTCGTAGAACTGACAACCGATGAGGAACAAAAGCTTCTCGAGTGGCGACCACGAACCGGATGACGCAGCGTAGGCCGGCCCCGCACTAGGTGGGCCAACGATCTGGTGAAAACCGCAGGAACCGATGGATGCAGGAGGCGAGCAGAAGGTGGCGCTTTCGCTAGCCTCTCTCAGATCTATGTTCAGCAGTGGACGTCTTCAGTTTGTCATTCTTGATGATGATGATGATGAGAAGTGACAATGATAACAGGCTTATTTGCAAATATAATTTTAATAAAGCATTTACTTTGGTTTGTGCCAGGCAAGGTTAAGTGTCAGATTACGCCTCTAATTACAAGTTGTTTCAGTGGTTCCGTTGTTTTACAAGGGCAGTTTCACTACTGTTCACTTAAATCAGTATATTCAGAAGGTTTCGGTAGTAATAATTACTCTGATTCCTACAATTCCCACAAATAGTGGATCAATTAGCATTACGCAAATTAAATGTACTTAGTTGCGAAATTCTGAGAAATAATTTGTATTAGCAAATAGCATAACAATAGCAGTTAGTATGCTAAGACTCATGAATTAGCATGCAAAATTGCAATTCGCTATCGCTACTACATATTTTGTACTTGATAGATCTTTGTCGTGATCTGAAAATTGATGGGACATAATGGTATACAATACGCAGGGCTATTTTTAATTTACATAGAACATTTTATGTCTTATAACTATAATATCTAAAAATTTTCTACCCCCTCAAAGTAGGACTCTATGCGGGAGGGCCTATGGCCTATAGGGCCTAGGGCTAGGGGGTTCATTGATTAGCTGTAGATTTTTTCAGGCAGATTATGATGGAATAAATTTCATTATTCCGATTTTAAATCTTTTTGTTGTTAGGTTTTAATACTCAATGAGATATTATAAGAATTTTTTTTAACCTTTTGTGTCTCACTGCTAGGCAAAGGTCTACCCCATCAAGAATTCCGATGGTTTTACTTTAGAAATATGGAACTCAAAAAAATTATTCATTGCCTATAACGTCACACAAGTAAGCTCGTGCGTCAGTGCCCTAAGTAGAGTCTTCGGTATTTCCATACTAGTAAATAGGCTTCTTCATTTAAAATGCGGCGTGATCATAGTTCAAAACGCCTCGGTTTTTTTTTCAGTTCCTAATTCAAAATACTTACTCGAATCGACAAAATATTTCGAATGTACCGTCTGAAACTATCTACTGCTCTACCCGCAGTATTCTTACCTTGTTAATAACATTGTCGGCTTAATAATTGTTTGCCAAAACAAAAGTAGTAGTTTAAGTAAAATTTTAAGTATTAACACATTGAATTAGGTATTACACAAAATTGGTAATACTTTAGTGTTAATGCGTCGACATCTCATAGTTATCATCGACTTCATTCAATCTGAGAAGATCGGTAAACTCGAAAGTTTACCTTATTCGAATGAATATAATTATAGAGTGGAATAGGACAGATGTACTGTAATAGTTAAGTATTTAGTTATAGTTATGAATATTTGAATAATATTTGTAAAGTGCACAAACATGTTGACTGATGAACAAGACGTCATTTAAAAAACATAGCCCCTGTGTTTCATGGATAACTGAACGGGTCTGTGACCAATTGAAACTTTAACTCTCTGATATCATTATGATCATCATCATCATCATCAACAGCCTGAAGGCGTCCACAGATGAACACAGGCCTCCCCCAACGAGCGACACTTTGAGCGGCTGCTCGCCTCCTGGATCCATTGGCTTCCCGTGGTTTTAATCAGATCGTCAGTCCACCTAGTGGGGGGTCTGCCTACACTGCGCCTTCCGGTTCGTGGTCGCAACCTTTCTTCCCCATCGGTTGTCAGTTCTACGAGCGATGTGGCCTGCCCATTGCCATTTCAACTTGCTAATCCTAAGGGCTATATCGGTCACTTAAGTTTCCGGATATACCTACTACTAAACAAAAACATTATCTGTTCCGTCTATTATGCAAGAGCCATATTACAATGCAATGATCGCAAAATAATCATAAGAAGTACCTACAAAATTTTTTGTTTCAAATACGATTAGATGTTTTTTTACACTATACTTATTTGCACTATAATATTCTATTATAATGTAAAGCGAGTGCAAGTGTTGCCTCTGTAATTATAATAATAATAAGCTTTTATGTAGCACGCAAATGTTTACGCAGGACTTCGGTTTTTATGACACAATGAAAGATATTGGGTTTATAAATTAAGAACACTCTTTTTTGCACCTTTCACTTTTGTGGCACATCAAGGTTTGTGTGTGATTTCACCTATGTCGTTAAAAAGAAAGTTCAGATCCTCTGTTGATCCTAGATTTCAACCAAAAAGTCAAATCTAGATAGCTACATATTCACTCTTATACGAAGTACGTCCTACTCTTGGTATGTATCTACATAATAACTTGACTTTTAGGGCCGTACCCAATGGGTAAAGCGAACCTTTTTTCTAAGGCTCCGCTGTCCGTCTGTCACTAAGCTGTAACTTATGAACCTTAATAGTTAGACAGCTGAAATTTCCACAGATGATGTATTTCTGTTACCAATATAACAACAAATATTAAAAACCAGAATAAAATAAATAGTTATGGGGGCTCCCATACAACCAACGTGATTATTTGCTTGCGTTTTTATAGATGATGGTACAGAACCCTTCGTGTGCGAGTCCGATTAGCACTTGACCGGTTATTGAACTCTTTGAAGGATTGTGTTTCCCATATCCTTTTTTTCCAATTCTAAGAATGGGCGAACGGGGCCGGGGGCTTTGGATTTTTAATCTGTTTCATAATTTTAGCATTTGACTGGTTAATTAACACACCTCTGTATCATAAGAATGGTTTTAATTTTTTTCAATAAAATTATTAGGTACTTACCTAGAGCTACAATTTAAAATCCATTATTATTATTATACTATAATAATATAAATTAGCAATTTTAGCGCTATGCATTTAGAAATGGAATTATTAGCGTTAGTAGGTATTTCCATAAGTTCCATTATAGTTATTAATTACCATTCAATAATTCCTTAAACCGATGTAGCTCTTAGGATTAGCAAGTTGAAATGGCAATGGGCCGGCTACACCGCTTGTAGAACTGACAACCGATGGGGAAGAAAGGTTCTCGAGTAGCGACCACGAACTGGAAGACGCAGCGTAGGCCGTCCCCCCACTAGGTGGACCGACGACCTGGTGAAAGCCGCGGGGAGCCGATGGATGCAGGAGGCAAGGCGCAAATTCGTAGGTACTTCAGATACTGTAAGAAACAATGCGAAAAATAATAGAGCTACATTATGTTATTATCGAGACCGGTTGGTTCGGTATTCCCACTCTACTACAGGTACCTATACGAATCCAGCCATATGATTGGTTGAACGAACCAGAATGCTTCGGAAGCTTGTAGAAGTGGTCTGTAAATGGTAAACACTGTATAACTACACTGCATTCTAAAAATGATTCACATGATACAATTTTTTAGACGACTTATTTGAAAAATAACGAAAAACTTAAGGGTGATTTTTGTGATTTTTGAAGTCTAATAACTCAGCTCCGATATGGTTTAGACAGGTACTGCCTGAAAAAAATCTGCTCACTATTTGTGGCTCTATCTTAATAATACTAGTTTCATTAGTGGGCAGTAATTTACAAAACGACGCCACTTTTACCCAAACCCCTTTACAAACAAGAAACATTATGCCGATTGAAGTATTTGCCCTTGACGCTAGTATTTCCTGAATTATGATTTAAATAGCAATATTTACCTACACTTCTTCGGCTGTAATAATAAATAATAAATAATAAATAAATAAATATGTGTGGACATTTCACACAGCGCCATCTAGCCCCAAACTAAGCATAGCTTGTACTATGGGAACCAGATAACTGATACAATACTTATATACGTTTTTGTTTGTAAATACATACATAGAATACAATATAACACCCAGACGCAGAACAAACATCTATGTTCATCACACAAATGATTGTCCCGGGTAGGAATCGAACCCACAGCCCTCAGTTCAGAAGGCAGGGATACTACCAACTGAGCTATCGGGCCCGTCGTTTCGTTTATACGCGCTTGCCACAAATATAGCAAAACAAAATGGTTATAAGTATTATAACTTTTGCATAAATAAGCTACACTGCTACAGTCCCTACGAAAGTTGTTAGGTTATTGAACTCGGCGATAAAAATTTAATTGAATAAAAATTGTAATAAAAATAACCTAAAACTTACTGTTTTATTTATTTAGGGCCCGCTATTTACTTAGCTGTGAGATGTAAACAACACAACAAATATTTGATAGATGCAACACTGACACGCGACCAGCACTTTGCGCCGATTGGCCCTGACTGAGTGCGTGTGAGTTTGGATTTTTGTTACGATTTTTTTTGCCACCAACACTTAATAAATATGAAAGAATCAGTACACTAAGTTTGTTTGTTTTCAATAAACTTTTTGCAGCATTTATTTGCTTTATTTTTTTTATTTCTGGATTATAGGGAGAGGAAGCTCATATAACCTCATATTAGTTCATATTATTATGATTATTAAGTAAACCAGGTTAGAAAATGTTTTCTATCACAATATATAGGTATATAGGTAGGTATTAGGTACCTACAAATCCCCATCCCCTACAATGTCCATCAGACAGTTTTATGTACTTATAGTAAGCTTATGGATAGAATGATAATAATCCTTAATTACGTTAATGTATGCACATTAAGAAAATAATTATATAAGTTTATTAAGAAAGTAAGTATTCAAAAGCGACAAAATCATTCCAGTGCTTTTTTATCAGTGTTTGCAAGCCAGTGCGTTTTATTACAGACCTTATTTATAATTTACATAGAGATATTTAAAAATCTATGAACCTTAGACACTGATTTGCAGTGAAATTTCTAGAGCCAATTATTAAAACCGCTTTTGTGTTTAACAAACAGGTTCAATAATTTTATATGGAAGGAGGTATTAACGTATAAATTCTATTAGTTTGATGAGAAGCCAAGTTATATATCGTTCTGCGTAAGTTGTCCCCTGATGTATTCATATTATTTAAAAATATGCAAGTATTATCGTAAATGTAAAGTAATATGTATAAGCATTATCTAAACTTGTATGTAACCACCACATGTTAATATCTATTACCTATTTGCATATTTTTAAATAATATAAATTCATCAGGGAACAAATGACGGTGATCGAACTGTTTTGTAGACGTATTAAATAATATAAGCTGGACTAATTTTTTCAATAGGTGTTTAGGTGTTATAAGCGCACCTAGATATTAGAAATTGTACATATTATTTTACCAACATGATAATACAATAAGAAGGCAGTAAGCACTGTTACTTTGAGCAGTGCTAATAGATAAAGATAGCTATATTCATAAATATACAACAGAATGCGTCACGTAGTTTGGTCGTCGTTAAAAAAGTTGACCGTAACAAAAAACATAGAGACCAGTACCTAATTGCGTAAAAAATGCACTTTGCAACGTCACTCGTGGCAATGAGGAGGCAGCGTGCTTATGTTACGAGGCAGATCCGCAGTAATTATGCTCGCTCATTTTATTATTGCCTACCGAAACTCCAAAACCATTCCGAGATTATCCTATAGAGATATCATATAAAAAAATATACAAGCAGTAGATATTTAATATTAAAAACAGCATGAGGTTTTTATTATTTCCATGTATGAAAAATTAAAACTACGTGACTATCATATTTATTCAAAAAATATTGCAATTACCAACTTATACCTGCCTAGGCTAATATTAGCACTCTTACAAATCAACTAACTTTTAATTTAACCAATAAAAAGTAGGGATCGAAGACGACCATATAATTTCATCATTATCAGCCTGAAAACGTCTACTGCTGAACATAGGCTCCCCCCATAAGAGCACCACTTTGAGCGGCTGCTTGCCTCTGCTTCCATCGGCATATAATTTAGTCTCAAACAAAAAACGAGATTTTTAATGAATCTATTAAGCTCTAACAAAATACTATTATTCTTTATTAACAGGTTTAATGCTCCTAATTATAGTAAATTAATAAATATTAAGTAGGTTACGTAGTACCTTGTTTTCATTGCTTTGCTTCGTTATGTACTTTGCCTCAAGATTGGGCCGAAACCGTATAAGTTCATGAAAGGACTATAATTACGTAGATTAATTTTATCAGACGTTCTGGATTACCTTGATTTGTTAGTCGTCATTTGTATGTCTTCTTTTTATTGGAGCTGAATAGAAAGGTAATTTTATTGTCACAGAAGATTAATATTAGTAGGATAGCATTTTGTTTCTTTCTATCAAGTTTGCAATAGACAAAGATAAAATAAGAGAAAAAACTGAATAGCATCGTACCCCAGATAATAAAATACTTACAGTACAGATGCCTCATCCCATGAAACGGAATAACGCGGGCTATTTTATGAATTTATTTTATTTATTTCTTCCTAACGTAAGATTATCAAGCGACATTTATTGCGTGTTGGCGAAGTATTGGGCCAAATGAATACACTGGACACTAAATAGGAACTCTCTTGTAGGGGCACAGAATGCTAACGCAGCTGAAATTGTTCCACGCGGCGACCGCGCCGCTCTGGCCTCCTCAGTCGTCTTTCCACCACAACCGCGTTATGTCATAGATTATTTTGCACAGTACCTATATATTTTACCGTTTCAATTATATATTTATTTGTTCCCGAAAATCGTTGTTTCCTTGGAGTCCACCGCACCATGAATAGGAACACGCTCGAGTATCCCAGTAAGATCATATGTTGCCACATCTCTAGACACGATTACTAAATTTTTTTCAAGTTCGGGCTATTTTTCGTTTGTACCTGATGGTGATGGGACCCCATGATCGTACTAACCTAACAGTTTCATGTTTTCCTTACTCTCTGCCCTCCGTCTGTCCCCTCGCCCGCAGAGGAACGCCTGTTCAAATATAATAGCAATAATACTTGTGAGCTGGGCCTGTTACAAATATTAGGTTTCTCCGCGTTTTTATTTCAGTCTTGGGGTAATCATCGCCTATTTTATTTTATTACAATGGGCTAAGTTTTTTGAGCAATTGATGGTTTTGTTATGTTTTGATTAGTTTGCATTGTATTTGAAGAGGCATCAATAACTTTGACGATGATATATATTAACTTACTTTATGATGGAAAATTGTTAATTACAGGTACTTAATACCTCTTTTATTAGGTACTGAATTAAGCGAGCAGCAGCCGAAGGACTTCAAAAGCACTAATTTAATTAAAAATCAAAATTACATTAAAATATTCTAAGTTAAAATTATGCTATCCACTCAGTTCGATGTGAGAACTAAAAGTGACGCGCTACGGAATGTCGGTGTCGGCTTCCAGCGCTGTTTCGCCATCCCGCTGAATCGGTACCTTGATTCTCGTTACTGCGCCTCGTGTAATAAAAGTATGTCGCGCTATCGTTGCAGTTTACGTGGTTGAGCAATATGTAATTACTGGACCGCGTCTGAAAGTTCGATAATAGTTTCCACGGAATTTGTTTACAATAATTATAATATCAGTCAGAATTCTTAACCATCACAACAAAAGACGTAGAGCTACATAAATTAAACAGTTTTTTTGACATCTACTAAAATAAATAAAATAAGATTTGAATAGCTAAGTATATAATGAAGGTAGTAAGTAGGTAGGTGTGCAAAGCGTAGTAAAAAAACTATTATACTGTTTGAAATTAATAAAAATAATTAGATTATCAACCGTCCTACAGTAATAAAAATGGGTTTCCTCCTCTTTATTTTTCAGTCATTAATATTCATTATTGTTATGCTCACTCAGTTTTCGCCGTTTTTCCTTTCCTCAGTAATAAGGAGTCGTGAGATGACAAAAAAATAAGAAAATGTCAAGTCAAAGTTTTGCGTTCAAACTTCGCAGTTTGCCAAATTCCGCAGAGAAAATGAGGGAGAATCTAATTAACTTCTTCGATAAAAATAATAAAGATATTATTGGACCTAGATTAAAAAATTGAATTTTTATAGCGCCATCCTGTTGAGATTGGTTCTTTATCTTTTCATATTTTTTTTCCGTATATTTTGGCTCCACACATAGTGTATTTAGCCAGTGTCAAGTATTGAATATTTTCATCGAGTTTTAGAATATTTTTCGTAGTCAAGTATTAGTCTTAGTCATAGTCCAGTCTAAAGTCATGCCCCAGTAAAGTGGTGGCAACTTTACTAGAAGCTTCTATGGAATTTTGGAAGCAACACGAAAAACCACGTTATATACCACATTATATCACTTGACCACACTTAAGCTCGTAATTCAGCACTTAATGCGTAAAACGCCACCAATTTTAAACATTAACACTGGAAAAAGCACAAGTTTTAAGAAAAAAATACAATGCAACGACGTGAACTTTTTCGCGTTCCCGCCAAAACCTCCCTTTTCAAGTTTTCATATTATCAAGTGCATAGTCAGCTCTAGAGGTTATTGTAGCGTAGAGGATTTAGCCAAGTAAGATGTCTTGCATAATCTGCTAGCTTGTGTGAAAGATCACACCAACATGCACGTCTCCAAATAAGTACTGTAATGTACTACTAAATATCTTACTTTGCGTGTGCTACTAATTCTCAGTTCGATTTTTTAGTAGACTTGTCGATACAAATGGCGGGCCGGTGGCAAAATGTATCTTGCGTTATTGATGTCACCGTCTTTTTGTAATAATCGATTGTTTATAAAAAACGCGTTTTTTTATAAACAAATGGTTTATACAAAAATTCCGTGACAGATATTCCACCTTATCCTTACTGACATTTAAACATAATAATAATGATTGTGATCTGATAATAATAATACTCTACTGAAATGTGTATATATTAGCAGAACTTGTAGATTAGATTTAGCCATACCATTTTCAACAACAGCTACCAACACAATGTTACCAATGTTAGCTCACCGTAGCTCTGACTACCGGAACATTTAGTTACCGCTTCGACCTTTTCAGGCTCTTATGTAAAGAGTTTGTCGAAACACAATTACAAACGCCTCTAAAAGGTTTGTTGAAGGTGAGATTCTCACTCCAGTCCATTACCAGAGTGCCCTCAAAGTGGTGATTTTATAAACTTATTTGTACTACTTAATCTGAAATTCAAATTGTACGAAAACTTTACGGCTGGCCCCTTGGCATTTGCATTATACGTTACTTAGCATTTTTACCAGTGTTTCATGTGTAAACATTGAGGAAAGTTTGGGGTTTTGCATTTTATCTTATGCTGTCATCATAATCAGTCCAAAGACGCATAAGTACCTACTTACTGATAAACATGAAGCGCCACTTTGAGCGGTTGCTTGCCTCTTGCATCCAACGGCTCCCCATGCTTTTTACTATAAGTAATGCTAACGGATTTCTTCCGGAGATTCTTCGTGCTTATGCTAATATGCATATTATTATATGTAGTTCCGCCCCCCATAACAAAAGTATGCCCAAGTAGCCATTTAATTTTCGTGACATACTGCATTACACACTTCATCCTGAGACATCGCTATATAAATAAGATCTCACATACACTCATCAGTAAGAGTTGGGACATGTTTGATTGGCCCAGTAGTTTAACTAGCTCTTTTAATTAGTACTTTGAGGCAGAAGTTCTAGCATATTTGCGGTACACCAAACTTAAAACAGATTAGCTTTTCTTAGCACCAACATAACCCGTCCAATGGAGTCTGTGCCATAAAACTCTTATTGTTGAGAGTTTACTGCTGGATGTGATGGTTCCATTTTTATATTTCATTCCACGGTTCATAGGTTACGTTAATTGAACTTTAACGGCCCAAGAAATAGGTTATTATTGACTTTCAGTACTGCGTTTTGTAATGTACACAACAGTTAATAAGATCCACATGCGTGTTTTAGTAATTTTTAAACTCCGAATAAACAGAGCTGTTTTATGTTTAACGTGTTCACTGAGTGTCTATCTGTGACGTAAAGCTTACAAGCGGATGGACTGACTTCGATTTTACTTTTTTCTTTTAAAGCCGGCTTGTTTGAAAGTTTTTATAAAATAAGGAAATCTGTTCAGAGGTTTGAAGATCATCAGTTCTTTTCTTGTTTGTGAACGGATGTGAGCCACTCAAAGTAGCGCTTTCTGGGGGGAGGCCTAAAGGTATTATGTTCAGCAGTGGAAGTTTTCAGGCTATTTATGATGATGATGATGATGATGATAATGAGGATACATCATCCAAGTTAAATCAAAGTTAATCGACGTCAAATCATTATTTTATGTAACGATCTGATTTATGTAAAACCCTATGCAATGAGGGATAGAAAAAAAAAGTTTTTGAAAATGGAACAATATAAAGGGCTGTTAAAAATTCTATTCACCCCATTTTGTTGAAGATCAATCACTGCCCGATAGTTAACTGTGTAGTTCGTAGGTTACACAGGTCGTAAATCGCAAGGGTTAGGGGACAAGGGCCGCGTGATGTAGGGCAGTGTTTGCCTTTATCGAGATATATGAGGTGACTGGACTGTGGTTTTTGTATAAGCCGGTAGTATTTACTAGACTTCGGTTAGCAATAAGGACCACAGGATTCACTTACCTATATATTTATTATTGTAATAAGATAAAGGCTAAAAAGACTGCGCCCTGCTACGGTTTCAACCGCAGATAGAAGTATGTATTAGATGTCTGTGAAGTATGCAATCTCCATTCCAAATTTCATTCAAATCAGTCGTTGTGACGCGAAGATAAGCACACAAGCACACGCCCTCACAAACAAATTATCGCATTTATAGTACTTGTTAGTGTGTGATAGATAGACTGTTTTGTGACCCAACCATTTATTAAAAAAGAAAATGTTATCTGAAACATACCCGTTTTTTTAAACGAGGACATCGTTTTCTGTAACTTCTATAACACTATTTTATCAGAAAAGAGTCTGTTAGGTTATTTGTAGAACTTAATTACTGCAACCGATTCACAGTGACAGAACCGAAAAGTACCTAATTATTCTTTTCATATTATCTTTAAAAATGTTATTTGAAAAGCATCGCAAGTTATTTAACAATCTAATTATCTACACATTAAAAACACCAATAATAATACTATATTAAGGGCAGGTACATGTGACTTACAAACATGCTCCAAAGAAAAATAAAATAAAGCTGTAATGCTCATTGGCTACAGCGACAAGCTGATAGTTGTGAATCCTCAAACGCAAATAGAGCGCATCCAATTGATCACGTTTCGTTCTCGAGTGGATACTCATGTTGTGCTGAGTGCAGGGCTGTCTCCACGCAGTAAAAAGTTCGGAACGTTATGAGAGCCCACTTAAAAGTACAATGGGGCAATGAAACTAAATGGCTTTGGAAACTAAAAATTAATGAGACGTTTTATTTAAAAAAAAACCTAGTTCCGCTTCTGTTACTAGATGGTGCAGTAAAGATGTATTTCAAACATGGTCGTAGTTTCAAACCACAGAGTACAAGGAAATGTCAAATTAAGTTAAGGGCATCACAGAGTACGTTAGCGATTTGTCGATAGAAAGGTGAAAGAAAGCCATTAGAGTATATGCCTTCCATAAAATAAGGATAGGATACTAAACTCGATACATAATTAACGCCATCTATCGGGTCTTTATAAAATGACAGCATTAATTTTTTATTGAAACACCTTGAAGATTTACTGAGATGTTTTCATAAATGACATGAATGCAACGATTGCAACTGACACAATATATTCTATAAAATCATAGGTAAGTAAAACTCACATTTTTTATTTTTGAGTCTGATCAATGCTCCGGAAAATACGTTCTTGTGTGATTTGAATATAAAGTAGGTACCTACCTTAATAAAACGCCAAGGAAGCAAAAAAATGATGATCACTATCCTATACGAAGAAGAAGAAGAAATAGGTAGTAATATTAAGCTGTAATTATATGAAAATCTTATAAATGGTAAAAACAATTATTATAATTTTCCATTTCAACGTGGTTTTCATTCAGGCGACATTTGCATTTCCTGAACCATCTACGATGTTAATTAAAACAGTTAACATCACTTGTGCGCACCAAATGCTCCATTTTATCACAAAAGAAACACTTCAGCCGTCACATGGTTGAAAATATTCTGCTGGTAAAGCTTTTTTAACACGCAGCAGGCGTAGTGAAGTGAAAAAATAAACAAACAAATTTCCATACAATGTAAAGAAAAATAAAAATATTGCGGTTTTGTAACTAAATACCCGGCAAAGTGCGACTCGGGCTCGCGCACGAAGGGTTCCGTTGCATTATCCATATAAAGGAGCAAAAAAATCACGTTTATTTTATGATAGTTGGTAGCCCTCTTAAATATTTATTATATTCAATTTTTTTGATCTTTGTTGTTATAGTAGCAAACCATCATCTGTGAAAAACCAACTGCCTAACTATCAGTTACGTCTGGTGACAGATGGACCGGACAGACAGATAGACAGACAGACGGACAGCGAAGCCTTAGTAATAGGGTTTGCTTTACCCTTTGGGTACGGAACCCTAACAAGCAATATCTACATAAATAGAATAGAAAATATAAAACGTGTGGCCCCAGCGTCAGAATAGGACCACCTCATATTTTCTCGCGCGTGGCATAAGAGCCAGATAAAGGAATATCCAGGGAACGGGCAGTAGCGTTCTCGACCTCCGTCTGCATAATCTATTGCGGCCACCGAGACGCCTCTCAAGCTTGGTGATTATGGTAATCCCTCTCCTAATAGGCATGATGACTACTATTAAAAATGAACAAGTAAACATTACTTTCATAAAGAAGATAAAAATGAATGCAATAATTGAAAAAATAAGCAAAATCGGTAAATAAATCACGGAGTAATAAGCTTTTAAAGTTTCTACAGCAGGCATCTTCTGTCCCTTTCTCGCAAAACAGAGCGCCCCACAGTTACTATGAAAAATCTACTCGTGACGTCACATGCCAAAGAGATTGTATGAAAAGCTACCACAGCTTAGTAATGAGGTACTATAACGACCTTCCTCTGACGTCACTGGCCGTTTGAGCTATCTCTTTCGATTCCGGTTTTTAAAGTGCTTGTAACTTGGTCTTTTTTGATATATTTAATTTTTGTTTTCACAAATGTTTAACTTTTGAGGAATATAATTAATTTATCCAAAAAAAAAATTTTGTTATCATGTAAGGTGGCATGATATGCCTCCTTTTATTCAGCAGCGGAAAACTTGATGATGGTGATGTTTGATTCTCTATTCAATTCACTGTAAACGCCATAACAGTAAAAGGTTTCAGGCCGAATAAAATTATGCTATCCACTCAGTTCGATGTGAGAACTAAAAGTGACGCGCTACGGAATGTCGGTGTCGGCTTCCAGCGCTGTTTCGCCATCCCGCTGAATCGGTACCTTGATTCTCGTTACTGCGCCTCGTGTAATAAAAGTATGTCGCGCTATCGTTGCAGTTTACGTGGTTGAGCAATATGTAATTACTGGACCGCGTCTGAAAGTTCGATAATAGTTTCCACGGAATTTGTTTACAATAATTATAATATCAGTCAGAATTCTTAACCATCACAACAAAAGACGTAGAGCTACATAAATTAAACAGTTTTTTTGACATCTACTAAAATAAATAAAATAAGATTTGAATAGCTAAGTATATAATGAAGGTAGTAAGTAGGTAGGTGTGCAAAGCGTAGTAAAAAAACTATTATACTGTTTGAAATTAATAAAAATAATTAGATTATCAACCGTCCTACAGTAATAAAAATGGGTTTCCTCCTCTTTATTTTTCAGTCATTAATATTCATTATTGTTATGCTCACTCAGTTTTCGCCGTTTTTCCTTTCCTCAGTAATAAGGAGTCGTGAGATGACAAAAAAATAAGAAAATGTCAAGTCAAAGTTTTGCGTTCAAACTTCGCAGTTTGCCAAATTCCGCAGAGAAAATGAGGGAGAATCTAATTAACTTCTTCGATAAAAATAATAAAGATATTATTGGACCTAGATTAAAAAATTGAATTTTTATAGCGCCATCCTGTTGAGATTGGTTCTTTATCTTTCCATATTTTTTTTCCGTATATTTTGGCTCCACACATAGTGTATTTAGCCAGTGTCAAGTATTGAATATTTTCATCGAGTTTTAGAATATTTTTCGTAGTCAAGTATTAGTCTTAGTCATAGTCCAGTCTAAAGTCATGCCCCAGTAAAGTGGTGGCAACTTTACTAGAAGCTTCTATGGAATTTTGGAAGCAACACGAAAAACCACGTTATATACCACATTATATCACTTGACCACACTTAAGCTCGTAATTCAGCACTTAATGCGTAAAACGCCACCAATTTTAAACATTAACACTGGAAAAAGCACAAGTTTTAAGAAAAAAATACAATGCAACGACGTGAACTTTTTCGCGTTCCCGCCAAAACCTCCCTTTTCAAGTTTTCATATTATCAAGTGCATAGTCAGCTCTAGAGGTTATTGTAGCGTAGAGGATTTAGCCAAGTAAGATGTCTTGCATAATCTGCTAGCTTGTGTGAAAGATCACACCAACATGCACGTCTCCAAATAAGTACTGTAATGTACTACTAAATATCTTACTTTGCGTGTGCTACTAATTCTCAGTTCGATTTTTTAGTAGACTTGTCGATACAAATGGCGGGCCGGTGGCAAAATGTATCTTGCGTTATTGATGTCACCGTCTTTTTGTAATAATCGATTGTTTATAAAAAACGCGTTTTTTTATTAACAAATGGTTTATACAAAAATTCCGTGACAGATATTCCACCTTATCCTTACTGACATTTAAACATAATAATAATTATTGTGATCTGATAATAATAATACTCTACTGAAATGTGTATATATTAGCAGAACTTGTAGATTAGATTTAGCCATACCATTTTCAACAACAGCTACCAACACAATGTTACCAATGTTAGCTCACCGTAGCTCTGACTACCGGAACATTTAGTTACCGCTTCGACCTTTTCAGGCTCTTATGTAAAGAGTTTGTCGAAACACAATTACAAACGCCTCTAAAAGGTTTGTTGAAGGTGAGATTCTCACTCCAGTCCATTACCAGAGTGCCCTCAAAGTGGTGATTTTATAAACTTATTTGTACTACTTAATCTGAAATTCAAATTGTACGAAAACTTTACGGCTGGCCCCTTGGCATTTGCATTATACGTTACTTAGCATTTTTACCAGTGTTTCATGTGTAAACATTGAGGAAAGTTTGGGGTTTTGCATTTTATCTTATGCTGTCATCATAATCAGTCCAAAGACGCATAAGTACCTACTTACTGATAAACATGGAGCGCCACTTTGAGCGGTTGCTTGCCTCTTGCATCCAACGGCTCCCCATGCTTTTTACTATAAGTAATGCTAACGGATTTCTTCCGGAGATTCTTCGTGCTTATGCTAATATGCATATTATTATATGTAGTTCCGCCCCCCATAACAAAAGTATGCCCAAGTAGCCATTTAATTTTCGTGACATACTGCATTACACACTTCATCCTGAGACATCGCTATATAAATAAGATCTCACATACACTCATCAGTAAGAGTTGGGACATGTTTGATTGGCCCAGTAGTTTAACTAGCTCTTTTAATTAGTACTTTGAGGCAGAAGTTCTAGCATATTTGCGGTACACCAAACTTAAAACAGATTAGCTTTTCTTAGCACCAACATAACCCGTCCAATGGAGTCTGTGCCATAAAACTCTTATTGTTGAGGGTTTACTGCTGGATGTGATGGTTCCATTTTTATATTTCATTCCACGGTTCATAGGTTACGTTAATTGAACTTTAACGGCCCAAGAAATAGGTTATTATTGACTTTCAGTACTGCGTTTTGTAATGTACACAACAGTTAATAAGATCCACATGCGTGTTTTAGTAATTTTTAAACTCCGAATAAACAGAGCTGTTTTATGTTTAACGTGTTCACTGAGTGTCTATCTGTGACGTAAAGCTTACAAGCGGATGGACTGACTTCGATTTTACTTTTTTCTTTTAAAGCCGGCTTGTTTGAAAGTTTTTATAAAATAAGGAAATCTGTTCAGAGGTTTGAAGATCATCAGTTCTTTTCTTGTTTGTGAACGGATGTGAGCCACTCAAAGTAGCGCTTTCTGGGGGGAGGCCTAAAGGTATTATGTTCAGCAGTGGAAGTTTTCAGGCTATTTATGATGATGATGATGATGATGATAATGAGGATACATCATCCAAGTTAAATCAAAGTTAATCGACGTCAAATCATTATTTTATGTAACGATCTGATTTATGTAAAACCCTATGCAATGAGGGATAGAAAAAAAAAGTTTTTGAAAATGGAACAATATAAAGGGCTGTTAAAAATTCTATTCACCCCATTTTGTTGAAGATCAATCACTGCCCGATAGTTAACTGTGTAGTTCGTAGGTTACACAGGTCGTAAATCGCAAGGGTTAGGGGACAAGGGCCGCGTGATGTAGGGCAGTGTTTGCCTTTATCGAGATATATGAGGTGACTGGACTGTGGTTTTTGTATAAGCCGGTAGTATTTACTAGACTTCGGTTAGCAATAAGGACCACAGGATTCACTTACCTATATATTTATTATTGTAATAAGATAAAGGCTAAAAAGACTGCGCCCTGCTACGGTTTCAACCGCAGATAGAAGTATGTATTAGATGTCTGTGAAGTATGCAATCTCCATTCCAAATTTCATTCAAATCAGTCGTTGTGACGCGAAGATAAGCACACAAGCACACGCCCTCACAAACAAATTATCGCATTTATAGTACTTGTTAGTGTGTGATAGATAGACTGTTTTGTGACCCAACCATTTATTAAAAAAGAAAATGTTATCTGAAACATACCCGTTTTTTTAAACGAGGACATCGTTTTCTGTAACTTCTATAACACTATTTTATCAGAAAAGAGTCTGTTAGGTTATTTGTAGAACTTAATTACTGCAACCGATTCACAGTGACAGAACCGAAAAGTACCTAATTATTCTTTTCATATTATCTTTAAAAATGTTATTTGAAAAGCATCGCAAGTTATTTAACAATCTAATTATCTACACATTAAAAACACCAATAATAATACTATATTAAGGGCAGGTACATGTGACTTACAAACATGCTCCAAAGAAAAATAAAATAAAGCTGTAATGCTCATTGGCTACAGCGACAAGCTGATAGTTGTGAATCCTCAAACGCAAATAGAGCGCATCCAATTGATCACGTTTCGTTCTCGAGTGGATACTCATGTTGTGCTGAGTGCAGGGCTGTCTCCACGCAGTAAAAAGTTCGGAACGTTATGAGAGCCCACTTAAAAGTACAATGGGGCAATGAAACTAAATGGCTTTGGAAACTAAAAATTAATGAGACGTTTTATTTAAAAAAAAACCTAGTTCCGCTTCTGTTACTAGATGGTGCAGTAAAGATGTATTTCAAACATGGTCGTAGTTTCAAACCACAGAGTACAAGGAAATGTCAAATTAAGTTAAGGGCATCACAGAGTACGTTAGCGATTTGTCGATAGAAAGGTGAAAGAAAGCCATTAGAGTATATGCCTTCCATAAAATAAGGATAGGATACTAAACTCGATACATAATTAACGCCATCTATCGGGTCTTTATAAAATGACAGCATTAATTTTTTATTGAAACACCTTGAAGATTTACTGAGATGTTTTCATAAATGACATGAATGCAACGATTGCAACTGACACAATATATTCTATAAAATCATAGGTAAGTAAAACTCACATTTTTTATTTTTGAGTCTGATCAATGCTCCGGAAAATACGTTCTTGTGTGATTTGAATATAAAGTAGGTACCTACCTTAATAAAACGCCAAGGAAGCAAAAAAATGATGATCACTATCCTATACGAAGAAGAAGAAGAAATAGGTAGTAATATTAAGCTGTAATTATATGAAAATCTTATAAATGGTAAAAACAATTATTATAATTTTCCATTTCAACGTGGTTTTCATTCAGGCGACATTTGCATTTCCTGAACCATCTACGATGTTAATTAAAACAGTTAACATCACTTGTGCGCACCAAATGCTCCATTTTATCACAAAAGAAACACTTCAGCCGTCACATGGTTGAAAATATTCTGCTGGTAAAGCTTTTTTAACACGCAGCAGGCGTAGTGAAGTGAAAAAATAAACAAACAAATTTCCATACAATGTAAAGAAAAATAAAAATATTGCGGTTTTGTAACTAAATACCCGGCAAAGTGCGACTCGGGCTCGCGCACGAAGGGTTCCGTTGCATTATCCATATAAAGGAGCAAAAAAATCACGTTTATTTTATGATAGTTGGTAGCCCTCTTAAATATTTATTATATTCAATTTTTTTGATCTTTGTTGTTATAGTAGCAAACCATCATCTGTGAAAAACCAACTGCCTAACTATCAGTTACGTCTGGTGACAGATGGACCGGACAGACAGATAGACAGACAGACGGACAGCGAAGCCTTAGTAATAGGGTTTGCTTTACCCTTTGGGTACGGAACCCTAACAAGCAATATCTACATAAATAGAATAGAAAATATAAAACGTGTGGCCCCAGCGTCAGAATAGGACCACCTCATATTTTCTCGCGCGTGGCATAAGAGCCAGATAAAGGAATATCCAGGGAACGGGCAGTAGCGTTCTCGACCTCCGTCTGCATAATCTATTGCGGCCACCGAGACGCCTCTCAAGCTTGGTGATTATGGTAATCCCTCTCCTAATAGGCATGATGACTACTATTAAAAATGAACAAGTAAACATTACTTTCATAAAGAAGATAAAAATGAATGCAATAATTGAAAAAATAAGCAAAATCGGTAAATAAATCACGGAGTAATAAGCTTTTAAAGTTTCTACAGCAGGCATCTTCTGTCCCTTTCTCGCAAAACAGAGCGCCCCACAGTTACTATGAAAAATCTACTCGTGACGTCACATGCCAAAGAGATTGTATGAAAAGCTACCACAGCTTAGTAATGAGGTACTATAACGACCTTCCTCTGACGTCACTGGCCGTTTGAGCTATCTCTTTCGATTCCGGTTTTTAAAGTGCTTGTAACTTGGTCTTTTTTGATATATTTAATTTTTGTTTTCACAAATGTTTAACTTTTGAGGAATATAATTAATTTATCCAAAAAAAAAATTTGTTATCATGTAAGGTGGCATGATATGCCTCCTTTTATTCAGCAGCGGAAAACTTGATGATGGTGATGTTTGATTCTCTATTCAATTCACTGTAAACGCCATAACAGTAAAAGGTTTCAGGCCGAATAAACCCCATGCTTTTAAGGCCTTTTAAAAAGAGCACTTGGTGTTAATTATAATTTTGATAGCGCCGTATTTTCCATCTGTATCTGCCGTACATTTACCTACTTGAATTATTTTTGCTTTGTTTTAGTAAAACTGAGAATTTTCTTTATTCTGTGTTTAGAAGTTTAGAAGACCTTTAAACGACGTGTTTATGTCGTCCCTATTGTACCATTATAAACTCACATTCACACGCACGTTAATAACCTAAACTTCATTGTCAACCTGAAAACATCGCTTTGAGCGGCTGCATCGGCTCCTCGTTGTTTTTCCCAGATCGTCGGTCCACCTAGTGGGTTGTACGCTGCGTCTTCCAGTCGCCTCTCGAGCACCTTTCTTCCCCATCGGTTGTCAGTTTTGCGAGTGATGTGGCCTGCTGTGGACATTTCAACTTGCTAATTTTAAGGGCTTGGATCGGTTAGTTTAGTCCTTCTACGGATTTCCTCATTCCGGATCTTGTCTCGCAGGGTAACACCGAGCACTTACTTAAGCCCCAGATAATATAATACCTACAGCCTAAACTAAATTATTGATATAAACTTCAGAAGCTAGCAGTATATATGTAAGTATTATTGGATTATTCACATTAAAAACTGAACACGTTGAACACTGTTTTACAGTTTGTTTTTTGACTGTTTTAAGGATTATTAAAAACATAAGTATTCACGTTAGTTCTTAAATTAATTCAAACAACAACTAGGTATATACCAGTTGTGCAATATTGTAATAATTATTACAATAATGGTTATACTGCGAGAGGCCCCGTTACTGTTGGTATAGGTAGCGCTGTGGTGATTCGACTGAATAAAGAACCATAGTGATTTAGGGTTCCGTACCCAAAGCGAACCCTATTAGTAAGGTTCCGCTGTCCTTCGATCTGTCTGTCCGTCTATCACCAGGCAGCATCTCATGAACCGTGATAGTTAGACAGTTGAAATTTTCACGGATGATGTAGGTAGGTTTTGTTGCCGCTATAACAATAAAAGACTAAGAATAAAATAAATATTTAAGGGGGCTCCCATACAACAAACGTAATTTTTTTGCTCGTTTTTATCTGAGTCCGATTCGCACTTGACTGATTATTTTTACTATAAATATTCATTTATGTAAAAATAAGTGTTTAAACAGCTGAGAACATAAAAGTATAAATAAGACGTTGCGTAGTAGACCTATTATTAACATTTAATAGTTATTTTTCTTGCAGTTAACAGTTAAATTAAACATTTTGCTGTTTTCAAGTCCATTTGTTAGTACGGTAATTATTCAGCGGGCATTGGTACCGGTTTCACCTAATTTGATATGATTAATTTGAATCCTTTGACATTTTGATTTTAGAATTCACTGAGTACTCTGTCTGTTTGTAATATTCACAGATTGGCATTGTAGGTACATTATTTATTCAGTTCATTAATTAAGTGGCTAAAGAGGTTATACCTAACATCAAGCATGGTGAATGGAGAGGCTTTCGGAGGATAGGAATCAGTGGAGAAACTGCATTAAGGAATGCCAAAAGCTGCATGATCAAGCTTGGAAAATAATGCAAATGGTATGACAGCGAAGCTACTTCATCAAATCAAAATGTGGTCAACGATGTTGGTGCATCAACCACTTTAATTTTTGGCCCATATTATTTTAAGATTATTTTTGTTGTGTACTGTTTGTTGATCCTAATATAAATAAAAATAAATAAAAAATAAAAAAAATAATAAGAAAAAAAAAGTCTAACTACTTAAGAGAGAGTGTTGAGACGCTGGGACCGTGGGGACCAAGTGCACACAACATTTATAAAGACCTCTCGGAACGTCTGATCGAGGCAACACGTGACCAAAATGCTGGTCTATATTTGGCATTGCCATACAACGGGTCATGCCGCCAGCATTTTGGGTACGCCCTCTGGTAGTGGATTTTTAGATTAAATTTACTTATTGTATAGTTCTTTACTTTAGATTTAGATAAGTAGTTTATTTTAGTTTAGATTAATTTAGTTTTAGTCTATTTTATTTTTTAGTTAGTTAATAATGGTACTTAAGAAGTATTTACATCTTAGTATCTGAAATAAAGGGGACTTTAGAACCTACTATTCGCAGCGTAAACCATTTGACCCAGCAATTTGTCGTATTTAAAACAGAGTTAAGTGAACATGGCTAAACTGTAACAGAGAGTACTTTTATAAGTAGACGATCCTAACTAAATAGCTGTCATTGGCTTCACTATCGGACTACTAGCGTAACCGGAAATTACCGGATTTTTATATGACGTGGGCGATTGTCTGTTGTTTCGGTCCACTGCCTATGGTGTTTATTTTATGAAACCGAACGACGTTACTTCTATCACTCGGAACTCTATAACTTACTAAAGTTTCTCTTGCTGACACTGCAATGCGCACGCCATTCTGAGACATCACACAGTCTGGTAATAAGATTAACTGCTAGACTGTGGGATCAGGGGGGTCACCACAAGGTCTTATAGCATTATTACTTCACTATTATTTCAATCATACATTGACAAAAGACATAAAAGGAAGAATACTTTAATGTTGCAGAGCCTGAGCAGTTTTGATGACCTCACGTTAAATCGTTCACTCAAATCAAATAATACTGTCATGTGTCAACATGATGTATAAGTATGAACTTATACATCATGTTGACACTGACGTGCAACAGTGATAACGCCATATAAAAATGTAGACGTCTCGTTCACATGCAGGAATACTTTATAAGTTCACGGTACGAATTCAAACAATATTATTGTGACCTTGAAATAATAATGTCATGAAAAATGATGGTTTTGTATTAGCTTGTGGTAGCCCAGCAGGTCATAAAGTGTCATTTGGCCACTGATTTCACTAGCAACAATGCCAAAATAATTTTTCATAAGAAGACCTGGCCTTTATTCTTGGATTGGTGTTTTAGGTGAATTTTAGTACAGGTTTATAAAGTGCTTAGTGCTCATACTAACCGTTCATCCAGTTCGTCTGTTTTGGGCGAGCAAATACACAACTATGCAGAAAAGGTTTTATTTTCGTGAGGATGTTTTGGATAAATATACTATGCTAGTGTATATAAATTATCAGTCGAGATAGTCCATTATATCCATTTAAAAAAACGGATGACTGAATGGCCTCTATGAAGTCAACGGATCTTCTTCTAAGTTATTCTAAGTATGATGTACGTATAGCTATTTAACCGCATATTTACCGCAACTCTATACCAATAAAAAACGAGTAAAACATTGTCGCAAGTTGATCCTCAGAGAGTATTCAGGATTCTACCTCGGCGACATTTTAAGCTGCTTACGGGAGTTTACCCCAAAAATCTCAGCTCTAGGAATCTCTCAATTTTCATACCTGTCGACTTAAGGGCTCAAAAATCAAGGTAAATATTACAAAGGTCAGTCAAGATTAAGGCGTTTGTTATGTAAACCTACATTCATTGCTAGTTGGCGTTATAATCTTCAAATGTAAAAATAAATTGGAAAGTTTTTGGTTGTAATTTTGGTTATAATAGCTAGATTACAGAGCTTAGAAAACTAGACTCTTTCGGGATGTAACTATTACTCTATGTCATTTCGGTTTTATGTAAGCGCTAAGGGTGAGTTTTTGATCAATATAGTTAAATAATAAGTGTGCCTACATTGTGGGTCTTAGGAAAATATCAAACTCCAGAAAATGTTTTATAATTTTACACATTAGTTTTAAGCTGCCAATGTTTTGTTTTTAATTGAAATTAACATTTATTCCATGGTATTCTAAAACGTTGGTGGTTTAATTTAATAATAATACAATTTGCTTCGCCATAAAATTGGGAGGAAATATGACCCACAGTCACGGGAGTGCAAATTAAGCAATCCCGTAGCCTGATTACGTAGCACGTCGCTACCATTTTCGGAGCCGTAGCGCACTCGTAACCTGCAATTACGGTGAGCAGTAAATCATGTAGACGCTCGTAGCTCTACGAAAGCAATTCTCTAACGTGAAAACGCCCAAATTACTTCAAAAAATTATAACAAGACCGTTTTTTGGAAGAAATATGACGTGAATCCGAAAATAAAATGCTTTATCGGCGAGATAAAGTCACAGTTATAATTTCTACCTAATTATTCCGCTCACGTCGGCTTATTGTTGCCCCGGTGTTATAATGCTTTTGTTTTTCATTAATTCTGGATTGCTCCTGTTTTTGGTATAATTTTCTCAGTAATGGAAGCAATAATGACTTTCTTGATTGTGCTTTACATTAAAGACTATTGTGGAGAATTGGCCTTTATAAGATTTCGTCGTCTCTTATAAATGAAAGATTGAAAAAAAGAACAATTATAATGTCTTTCATCTTTGTGTTTTTAACCCAGATAATATAATACCTACGGTTTTTAAGGTCATCATTTTTTAATCTGGAGATTAAGAAAGTGTTGAGTTCATAAATTAATTTTAATTAATTCATTAAACTTGGATTTAACGCAACTTAAAACTAGCAAACTAAAACTATGAACTATATGGTAGAAATTAAGCTACATACCTCTTTCATCTAACAAATCAATTCAAATCAAATCAAATTAGATCAGATCAAATCAAATTAGTGATAGTTACCTACATATCCAAAATGCTGGCTGAATTCATCATCATCATCATCATCATCATCATCATCATCATCATCTTCCACAGCCTGAAGGCGTCCACTGCTGAACATAGGCGTCCTCCAGGGAGCGCCAGTTTGTGGTTTGTGGATTGTCAGTTCTACGGGCGATAGCTATCACCATAACTTTTGTACATGTAATCACCGCATAACTGTATAGAAATATATTATATAACTGTATTAATATATCTACATATTAGAGCTGGTTTAAATCTATCTAATTAAACAAATTGCACATCCTTCCCATTGTTTAGGCGAGTTCAGTCCGACTGCAAAATAATCTGTTCTGATGCCGTAGTTAACGCTATGAACGAATTTGCTTTTCACTATGTTGTGAACATTTCATGTTCTGGCTTAATGCTTGACGTAACTTGAAATCAAATTAGCTTAATTAAATGCATTTATATTGTGTACGAGTAAGTATATGACAATTAGGCAGTTAAAATTTTGTACTTAAAATGCGCGTAAATAAAGTATTCATATACGGACGGTTGGATTCCAGCTGTGTATTCTCCTCACGTCCGTACGAGAATTAGACAGTTGTTTTAACCGTACCTCGTATTTTCCTATCTATGTGCTTCTTTTACGATGAAACGTGAAAAAGTAAAGGAAATGCTAAAATTACCTCTTGTGTCTCGTTCTATTTTTTTTATGTGAATAGATGTCGTTACGCGCAAATCGTTCACCTGATGTTAAGACGGCTGCCCATAACAGTTGCGGCGTCACTCGGAACTTAAAAAAAATAATGTGTGACACTGCACTGCGCACGTCATCTTCAGACATCACACAGTCTAGTATTCAGATTACTAGACTGTGAGATCAGGTCATAAAGCCTCATTTGCCTAGTAATTTCACTAGCTACAATGCCCTTCAAACCGGAACACAGTAGTGCTTGCACACTACTGCTTGGCGACATAATAACTGGCAAAGCGGTGGTACCTACCTAGACGAACTTTGCAGAAAAGGCCTACCACCTAGTATGCAGAAAAGTCCTACCACATAGTCAGTTTTCCTAGTCCAGTTTACCCAGTCAGATTTGCGTCAGTTTTCAAAATCGCCTTGCTTTTGGACCTCCTAATTTAAATTCCATAACCACACTATAATAGGCATAGGTAAAGTTAATATTCCAGTTAATGTTTCCTGACTATTTTACCTTCCGGTCTTTCGTTAACCGGATAAACGCGGCCATCTGTCACAAATATGATTACATCCCGGCAGGCTTGTTAAACGCTGCTACATCAATTTAAAAATTCATCAAAACACGGTTAAGCACTTCAGAAACACTCAAAATTCACTGGATTTTTAGCACTTAGCGGGATTAATTCAGATCGTGCTCGGCCAACTTTGTTGATCAGGTTTAAGCAAAAGGCCTCAGGCTAATGTCAAAAGCATTGAACCTAAAGTAAAAGCAGTTTGACATGTTAGATATTTTGAAGTTCAGAGTTTAGAAACTATTTTGATGTAGGTGGATGCTTGTGGGTTAGTATACATTCTTGTGTAGGTATATCTTTGAGATTTAATATTGGTTAACTGGTATTATACTACACTGAAATATAGCTATTGTGTAATAAAACATATCTACATACAAAATTTTCAGGTATTTTTCTTAATCAAGCGAATTCTGTGGACGTACATTTCATCCAAAAAAGAGGTACCTACTTATATGGTTCTGTATCTATGTAATGTGAGCATGAGCGTCGTAGTTCCTGGGTCTCTAGATACAGGGCATCCTAGTTAGGATCCAAGGATCTATGTATGTTGGGCGTTATTTAATTATATATTTATTATTTTTATCATCCAGGTTCCAGGTGACGCTATCAGCATGCATTATTAGCCCATAAATAATGGTAGCGTCACGATACACATTTGGGAAGAATTATTACTAAGCTGACTCAGTAGCGGGTTAGGTCAGGAACACCAAAATATTAATTTCATTACGAACGTAACTTTCTTCTAAACTTGACTCGAAGTGATGTCCTACCGAAGAATTGAGCCTCAAGGCAGCTTAGTGACCTGTACTGTAGTCATACTTGGTCTCAATGTGATGTTGCCGAAACAGAAGCGACAGATTCGTTAATCAAAAACGATGTCTACATATAGCTAGCCAGATAGCAATACCACGTCCATTAGTGACGACATTCTATAGACATAACCTAATATTCGATTTGCTTTTACCCGATGCGACGCCACCGGTAACCTTGTTAGCCTTTTATCGGCAATCGAGACGGAGCTGTATCGGGAGTCGACGCCGCTTTGAATCGGGAATTCGAAATCGATAGGTATACTGACCCACTGGAGGGCACTTTGAATAAAATTTGTTTTATCTACATCTCAAAACTATGAATTTTACTGTCGGTACCTTTGTAGTGATTTCTTTTATAAAAAGTCTGTATACTTAATTTAGACTTAATGCATTGCATACTCATTACATGTAGTTTTTCAGATGCGCATTTGATGTAAGGACCATCAACGCTATCAAATTAAATTTCACTTTCCATACACGTTGTATACGTTTTTTAGGGGGGCCAGCCTAAACTGTGTCTGCCGATTCATGATCGCCACACCTTTCTTCCCCATCGGTTGTCAGTTCTACGATTAATGTGGTCTGCCCAATGCCATTACAACTTGCTAAATCTAAGGGCTAATATCGGTCACTTTGGTTTTGCGGATCTCCTCATTCCAACAAAACTTGATGTAACCCTGATACAGAAAGATCTAGCCGAGGCTAGTTTTCTCAATCAAGATAACGTGTTATTTATTATCTATTACAACGAAGTCTCCAATTTCGTTAATTGCGTGCTTATCGCGAGCTCCGATGGACGACTTTATCCCATGTTGTTTATACCAATCGACCGCTCTATAGCAACATGGTTTAATTAACAAAGTGGATTATCTTGTTTACTCTTATATTGGGCATATGCATCAAACTTATTGACTTGAGGTCTACCGTAAAACTAGAAAGTATCGCATGAAAATACGAAAATTGAGTTCCACTTGCCTACATAGGAAAGAACATGGGTTAAACATATGCCTCTCCCATGAAATGCCACTTTGGATACCTGTCATATGAGGTGGTTTGTTAAGCACCACGCCTGGCAGGTGAATGCTGACCATTCTTTGGATATTCCCTTAGCTTATTTATTTTCCAGTTATTTTGATTTAAAAACCCAAACTCCTGAACTGAACTGGAAAAAACAAAACATAACCGAGTTGAGAACCTCTTCTTCTTTCGAAGTCGGTTCAAAATAGTTCTGGGTGGTTATTCTCTATGGAAACACAGATTCCACACGATTCGAAACCACGTCGTTATCGTGTCTTGTTCAAATCGTGTCACAGCGTTATATATACCTACACTTTAAATTAAAGTTATCTTTATTTTGAATAAAATATAGTGACATAAGTGGTCATATCCATTGATGTGTTGATGTTTCGGAACGCGTCTCGGTAAAACATATTATTTTTGACAGTTCAAACTGCGCCAATTACAAATTCATTTCGCGCGGTTTTGTTTTCGTTTCATAGAGAAGACAGTTTCGCAGATTTCTTATGTAAGACAAGGAATTCGCGTGGTTTCGAAGTGAGGAATCGATACGGTATAATGGCCCTGTAGAACATATACAATGAAATAAAGCGTTTTGATATAGCGTAGGCGTTTTTATGAAAAAGCTTTAACTTTGACTATATTTTCTATAAAATGCTTTTTGACACCAGTATAAGAGTTTCTAAGTTTCATTGAATTCCTTCGAATTTTTATCAAAAAATATTGCACGTTTCAAATAAAAAAACACTAACCAAATCTATCACTAATCACAAATAGTCACGTAACAGAAATAAAAGTTGCTATTTTAATACATTGAAAAGCTTTTTCGTCTAATTTCAAAATTTTGAAGTATTTCAATAAGGCTTCTTCATTGGATCACTTTTAATTTCACTTCACTCGACTGTATTGAACTTGATAAACCACCTTAAATAAAAAATACCATATATTTATATCTATAGTTATAGGCACAGAGCGAATTTTTTTTCTTGCTCTGTGGTTATGGAGCTAAAACGATAACTTCTTATTAAAAAGCGGCAGCTAATTACGAAAATATTAAAATGAATACCCGTTCCTGCCTGATAGAGTTCAGTAAAATAAATTCCTTACTGTATTAAGACAAACTCTCATTGTTAATTTATCGGTTGATACCCCAATTTTACTAGATCAATGATAAACGATACATAATGAAAAAGTAATTTTACTGTAAAAAATTTGCAGATAAATAACAGAACAAGTACAACCCAATTAATTAAATATATTATAAACCTTCCTAGAACGCAATGCATTCAATTTATTCTCACTTGGAATTTTAAATTAACCATTTCTTCTGACAGGAAGGATAAAGGTCTCTTTTTACATAAATAATCTAAAAAAGAAAGGTTGTATAGACATCGCGCAGTACTCGATCTACGAATGTATGCACCCATTTTAACTTATAGTTTCACATGACACATCAACAGCTGGAAGACCGCCACTGCTGAAGATTAGACCTCTCTCTCATAAAAAGTCACTTTGGACGCTTATCGTATTATTTCTTCTGCCCATATTATGACATTTCTTAGCCAGGTCTCACGGCACCCACGGGAAGAGATGGGGTGGTTCTATTCTCACGCCAGGATCACACGCCGTGCTTTTGTGTTTTTTTTTGGAATTGGAATTCAATTTGGTTTTATATAATCTGCATAATAGTATAATAATAGAATAATTAAACTAAAAAGTAAGAGCTTATTAACTGTTCTTTTTTATGTGGTGTGGTATAGGAGTGCAAGTGAAGCCGTGGCCGTGGGCTTGAAAAGAACAAAGAATGGACGGTGAATGCTCTTTATTGTTTGCTTCACAATATAAAAAGAGCTTTTCATGTCAAACGACTTATGCGAAAAAACAAATAGGGAATAAACACGTATTTTTATTTTTATTTTCGATATTGAATCTCATGGATTGTGAAAATTATTCTGCTACTGAATATATAAAGTTCAGTAAATTTTGGATGATCAAAACACAATCTTGAGTTAAAAATAACATTTGAGTTGGATCGATACACAAAACTGATATTATAACCAAAACAGTTATTTTAGTTCTGTTGTTTGAGTTTCCCAAAATATCGACATTGTGAGACATTGTCCCCCTTGTCGACAGGTATCAACTTAATAAGGCTCCAGAGAATTTAATATTTCAAATCTCATCCTCTTTGTGCGGTAAATATAGGTACCTAATATTGTGCCGAAGGGAGGAAAATTAAATTTTTGTTATAAGTCCAGGAGATGTTTATCTAGCAGGCTGGCTACCCCTATAACTCACCTGGGCCGGGACGAATAGCCAATTTGGTTAGAATGAATTGCGCAGATTTGCGGATACCTCCACCCCTATGCCCAATCGAAGTACTCGTAGGCACTAAGAACTATTTTAGGGCGAGAATAAAGACATACTAAAACTGGAATATAGCTATTTTATTATAGGCGTGTTGCGTTTAGGCATGGGTAAGGCAAAATCAACTTTAAATGAAGGTGGAGAAAACTGATGATTATTCAAAGGCGAACCAAGAAGTTTAGGCACCAATCTGACGGTGTTCTATTGGTATGTTTTGCCATACAAACGTGGATATTGAAGATTGATGTATCATTTAACGTTTTACCCTTACAGCGGGTAAAAAAATAAGCTTGCGTGAGCATATTTTTTGCCAGCTCTGTGGCTACATAGAAAACCATTTTGTTTTTTGAATGTTATTATGAGTATAAAAAGGCGAGACTAATAAATCAATCGTAAAAACACGGAGTAAAAAGTTTCACGAGGTCCACGAGGTTCATTAGAGGGGTAGATTATTGTTTCTGTTTCAGCTACCCAGATCGTAAATCTAAAATAAGTGGTTTCGAGTGGTCTCTACTATTTTTTGTACAAATGAAACGCAATTGGATCTCACTGAACCTGCATTGCATTTTGATTGTACCAAAACCAATTCAAAATGATTCTAATCACGGTAAAAATCCCGTAAGTACTTTTAAAAACGTAGTGAACAACCTTGAAAGTTTAAAACAGTGTTTTAAAATCTGTTTGTAACATTTTACTTCGTGCTCAAGCAGTACCTATATTGTAAGTTATTAATTTAATCTTGGTGTCATGTTTTCTTGCTGAATATTCATGAATACAAATCATAATTTGCGTAGGTAAACTAACGCGATCCCGTGAGGCTTAGTTTCATTATCATTTTAGGAAACATAACTGACATTATTTTATGTTTAAATAAGAGTAATAACATTAATCATATTGTTTCTGTTTAAATCACACTAATATTATATAAAAATGCATTTTTGCGTATGTTTGTTCTCTTAACGATACCATAATACGAATCCATTCAATTTGAATAAAATGAAATAAAACAGTATAGTTCAGCGTACATAAGCACAAAAATGCTACTTTTAAGCACGGGTGAAACCGCGGAACGCAGCTTGTAGCATACCCAATAATATTATTGTAAGTGCTTACATATTTTTGTCATTTATTTTATCTGAGTTCGTTTTAATTATAGTATTTTGTATTGTTTTAGTACAGTCTTTAATGCGTGTGAAAAAATAATGTGCACGTACTGAAGTATGTGAGTAACCGATATAGCTTTCAGAATTGATGTGGCAGTGGGCGGGCCACATCTCTCGTAGAACTGACAACCGTAGGAGAAAGGTTCTCGAGTGGAGACCACGAACTGGAAGACGCAGACGCAGCGTAGGTCGGCCCCTTACTAAGTCGAACGACGACCTGTTCAGAACCGTGGGGAGCCGATGGATGCAAAAGGCAAGCAGCTGCTCAAAGTGGCGCTTTTTGGGGGAGGCCTATGTTCAGCAGTGGATGTCTTCAGGCTGATGATGATGATGATGATGATGATGACTGAAGTATGTAATTGTTTGTAGCACTCGTTTTAGTCATAGCATTAAATGCTTGCAGTATGGCAGCCGTGATATATAGGTACTTTCGACCCTTATTATTATTTATAATCCGTAAATTATTGGAAGTAAACAGCAATCCAAAAATAGACCACTCACTGAATTAATCAAGTTTGTCCCATTGAAAATAACGAAGTAGAAAATGTATTAAGTAAGTACTTCCTCAAACGTCTTAGGTATTTTAATACGGACGGTTATTTCATAATTTTAAGGAGAGGAGTAATCTCTTGGATGCCCCAATTCCGAGTGCGGCTTATTTCATTTCAAAGCTACGATTTCTCGGTGTTAATTATTACCGGCCGGCTAGACTGCTACAGTATTACAAGAACGGTGAACCCTCTCTGTAGGTCTCGGTAATTATTTGATGGAATACACGTTATGTACTTACTTAATAGACCTAGGAATGTAGGACACATTATATCATCGTAATTGAATCATGTGAAAAAGTAATGAACAGAATTTTTAATAAGTAGTAAGTATGTAACAACACATAGATTAACCTTGTATTCTCGATTATTTTTTATTGTAATTTAACAAAATTTTTTTTAAATTGTTTGCGGTCGATATCGCTTCGTCCATCGCTTTGTAGATTTTAGGTAGGTACCTACATTATGAAATATTATAAAAATTACCATGTTATTTATTTTGAATTATTTTTTAAAGCATAAAGTTGTTCTGCTGTTGCAGCTACTGCCCAGCAACTAGATCCAATTTAGTCCAGTGATGAAGATGTTCCAGCATAGTTAATGGGGCGTCGCGTTTGCAGCTCTGACCCGCTTTGTAATTTAACAAAATTTATATTGCCAGGGTGACGAGGTAAACACGTTTACTGTAAATTTAATTACCATCTGGTGGCTTGAAATTGGTAAAACTTAATTTGTTGTAGTGCTGATGGTTAATCAGAAGCTATGATTACCTATTGGTAGCTTCTTTAAGTATTTTACTTGAATTGAGTTAGCTACAATCAAGATGAAATACTGCTTAAAGAAGGTGTGTTTATGCCTTATCTTGGATAAAACGACCCCCATCTCTTAAATGGGTACCGTAAGATGACTAAGGGAATATTCACAGGAAATGGGCGGCAGTAATTTACTAGGTTTCCATTAGGTACCTACAATTATCATCAAGTGAAATAAAACTAAAATAGTAATGAATTTAGCCTCTAAAGTTAGTAAAAAGTTTCTCTTCACCTTCAGACAGCAGCAGCAGGTCACCACAGAAATATTTATCATAATCAATTCACTGTTCATCAGACGGCTGTGCTAAAAATAAAAATCAAAATCTCTTGAATAATAAACCGAAATCTGCGTAACGATATTCTCTTTGAAGGCAACGAAGCTATGGGAATACAGAAATATTGTAGATAAATTGATTTTGAATTCTTCATTTTAGTTTAACGTGTATCTATTGAAATTCATTTTCAATAGATTATTTCAAAGTAGGTCGCTTATGGAATCGCTTTATATAAATGACACAAAAACAGTTCCAAAAATCCAAACTTTTGGTTTTTAAAAATGTGTTATGAATCTTCAATTTCAAATAAGATGAAATCTTTGATAAGAATAAAAACCCTCAAATAGTTTTGAAGTAGTTTTAAGCAACCGCTTTTATTACAAATAGATCGATTTAAAGATAAGTAGGTACTGTACTCAAATAAATACGTAAGTTATATTAAGAAATATTCTTTATGAATAAATAAATTCGTTCGTTAAACCTAATATAACATATTTGTGGTCAACGTATGAACGAATCATTATACTTATTTTATAAATAAATGATGTGGCTATTACAAGTAGACCAGTTGCTAGCCGCAAAGAAAAATCAGTCATTATCATGGTTATAAAATTATGTTATAGATAAGTTTGGTATCATATTACTTGTTGAGGTTTGTTTATATGCAAACACAATAAAGGCATAATTAGTAGATTACTGCTACGTAAACTTTGCGTTTCAGTAAACATTATTAATAGGTAATATTTTGTTATATCTGGCGGTCTTGGCCTGACCTGGCTTCATCCGATAAGATAGAGACAAAAGAATAATAACGCCATGGAAGAAATAATTTTCAACAACTTCTAGAAACTCTCGAGAAGACATTTTGTTTATTTGTTGTAATATATTTTTTAATCAATCACCTTATAATACAAAAGTATGCCTATATTGATAAATGTTATGCCCGAGTTGTAGGGTTCTTGTTAAAAGCACAAAGTTTGTAGCCGACTAGAGGCAGCAGTAACCGACTACCGAGGCGAGTTGCAAGCTACTAGGCAATTTTTTTAATCTTCCAAAACTGAAGGATCTGTTTTCAACGTCATTTTGATTTGCCCAACAAAAATATCCAAAGATGACGTCAATCTAAAATTGGCACGGAATTTTAGGCAGTGCTCTAAAAATATAGGGTACAGGTAGGGCAACACTGCGTGGTCTAATGTCGGGAATAGATGATGAAGCGCGTGGTTTCCGAAGAATGTCATAACTGTGAATAGACTCCTATTAATGTCTCTTCTGTCCATAACAGCTTCTAGCTGATGTATACCCCAGTCGGGAGTGAAATCTCTGAAAATGATAAATAGCTATATACTTTATGTTAAAGCGAAAGAATATGGTATCCCATCATCGACCAGAAGAACTCCACTGCTGAACATAGGCCTCCCATAAAGTGCCACTTTGAGCAACTGCTTGCCTCCTGCATTCATCGGCTCCCCGTGGTTCTGGCCAGGTCGTCGGTCTACCTAGGGGGTATCCCTTAAATGATGCATCAATAATGGTCAACTTGAAGTTCTTTATAATTGCAAGAAATAAATAACATCGAAAAAACTGATCGTGCAGTATCTCAAAAAAATATTGAATTTTTTAATAATTTATGATAAGGTTTAATTGATTTTTTAATTTACGAAGCAGATGGACTAAACATGAAAGTACAGTAATACCTACCAACTATTTTCACTTCGCTTCGATACGATTTGACAATAATTTTATTCTATTCGTACAAAATGACGCCCTTGAATATATGAATATTGTTGAGACGTTAATGATGTATGTTTCCAATCAGGTAAGTGGTATACTTAATATTTAAACTTTCACGTTTTTATCGGGAACTCAAAAATGATTCTAATCACGGTAAATATCCCGTAAGTACTATTAAAAACGTACTTAATATTCGTTTTATTGGTCGATAATAAAACACGTTCAATTATTCAATGCTCACCGTACTTGGTCACCATCTTTAAATATCTTCGGATGGTGATGACCTGCGTTGGTTCCAATCGTTAGAAATATGTAGCTAGCCGTGCAAAAGATCCAAAACCACGAATATAGAGCATTGGCTAATGTTTCTCCGCTAACAATCCATATGTAAATTGGCAGAAAGAAGCCTATGCCATCGTGCCAACGGTAATGTTGAGGGAAAAAATCCTTATGGATAAAGTTTAGCAGAAATCTGTAAAAATATTGCAAAAATAAAGAATGAAATAATGAACGAATGTGAATGATGATGATGATGATGATGATGATGAATTTTGAGGACTATAATAACTTTATAGATATACCTTAACTGTGGTTTACGCTTTAAAATCATTTCCATGAAAATATTGCCAAATATGTTTAAACGGCGAACTTACTAATGTTTTAGACTATTTTATGTTATCGATTGATATTAGAGTAACGACGATGGCAGTGTTGATGGTTCATTAAAATCGGAAAATAAATAGTGAGGTACCTAGATATCAATTTGCTTGAATATTACCGGTTATTAAGTTTTCGTACCTCCTCAAGAAGTTTGTAAAGAACAGGAAAGGAAATACTATTTGTTCAATCAAAAACGCAAAGTTGGCCAGTACTGGTTGTTTCCTCGGATTCCAGAATACCATCGGCTCAAATCCACTTACTTCTAAGTCCATTAAAGTGTTCGTATACATATGGTGTGAAAGAGCATGAGACACTCGAAAATCCCTGAAACATCAAACATAGTAAGTAACGAACGGCAAGTAGTGGTTTTTATGAGAGTTACGTAATATATGTAGTAATTTTATCTTAACTATCCTTTTAAACAAAGTTAAAGATAATGGCACGAGCATATTTTTTCAACTTAATATCAATAGATTGAGGTTCTAAATTTTCTGAGGTGGTAAAATTTTAAGTCACTGATTGTTTTAGAGGAATACCTTTACCTTCTCCTAGAACACGCATTACCTGTAAGACCACATGCTCAAGTTGAAAAGATACATCCTCCAGTTGGTTTTTCTATGTATGTAGTTATGAGAAGCAACCACCACCCAGGCCAGGGTCAGAGATGCTATCAAGTAGGACACCATTACGACCCAGTAGTCCTTTGACCAGCAAGACAGAGCTGATGTTATCAAACAAGTTGCCAACAGTCCATCTATGATCATATCAGCATATCTCGGTATATTTTTTGGAACTCTTTTTAACTCCTCTGTGACAGCTCTTTTCAATGTTCGGTAAAATCCATCGTCTTTGAATGTAAACGGAGAGTTTCTCGGAGTCTTTGCTTCTCTTACGTAGAATTTATCTAGCGTTTTCCATACTAACGAATTTATATGATGAGACTCGAATGCTTCTGTGATGTCAGTGCCCTGTAAACAGTAAAATTGCCAAAAGGAAATTATATTGGGACTCTGTATTTGCTTATACATGTTTGCGGGGGGATAATGGAAATATTAACATTGTATTTTTTTAACGCGTTACATAATTATTAATTCTGCTTATACCTAGGTAACATCAGGGACGATATAGCCTATTCACATTAGTAAAGAAGCGGGAAATAACAATTACCGCTAAGAGACATTATATAGGTATCCAAGTAACCTCTTACCTTAGATAGTTCAAGCCATTCTTTTCCACCCGGGTGTCTCTTTATGAAATCATTTACATCGTAGAGTCCATTATGCACCCTCCACAGTCCTTCAGCTCCATCATCCATGGCCTTCCCTATTAGCCACTGGGTTGGGTGCTTTGAACCCTCATCTCTCAGCGAAGGGTATTTCAACTGAGGAAAACTGACATGAGTCATTTTCTCCGCTGCTCTTTGATGAGCTATCTCTATGTAGTCGGCATCTTTTGGTGACATAATTTTCACAACAAATACTTATAAAAATCTTATGAGAATCTCTACCGTTTTGACGACAGCTAAATAAGAAGCCACGAATATTACTAAATTCAAATAACATTCATAATAATTACAGGTGTTTTTATTTTTGTAGATTGATATATAAAACAAATAATTGTTGTTAACATTTGTGTCATAATTCGAATATTTAATTGTATATGTATTTGTGCAAGTGTTTTATAATTGCGAAAAACGGCGTAGTTATAATCAATTTTAAATAATTTCGGAAATAAAACGACCGGAAATAATTTCATATCCAGATCATACCCAAATCTACGTCATTGAATAAAAAATCAACAAAATAGTAGGTATAGTGTAGCTAGTTGGTGTGTAGTGTAGTTAGTTTTAGTTTAGTTTAGTTTTTATTATTGTAGTAGTTGGCTTGAGTAATAAAGGCATATTGCCCGATGAAACAAAATAGTTTCATATTCTTTTGGACAACATTATATTCATCGTATTATTATTATAATATAATTATATAATTATTATCTATCGAGAGTCAAAGGTCTACTATCAGCAGTATTTATAATTAAACAATACTTATCAAGACTTTTTTGACACAACACAGGATTGGCCAGATGATAATGCCAAAATTACTATAAATAATTATTTATGGCATACTAATACCGCAGAATATGCTGATAGCAAACAGTCAACATAGGAAAAAAATTATGTACTTTTTTTTTGAACGAGCTAATGCTGTTGGTCTCTACAGACCTTTACAGCGTCACCGGGCGGGAGGGCAGGCGTTTATGGCACCCAGCCGACAAAAGTGGGGAGCAACTAGCTCAAGGGCACCCTTGGGGTGCGAGCCTTGGCTTGGGCTGTTGCCGGGATAAGAGGATCGAGAAGGCTACGTCCGCTGCAGGAGTGGACCCTGTGGAAAGTCGCGACCATTCTAGCCAACCTACGGGGGGTACGTCGACCTCGCCGGCGGGGTCGGTGTCTGATTGTGTTACGCAGGCATCCTATACCGGTGCCGAAATCGGTACCTGAGCCAGAAGGGCTAGATTGGTCCGGTGATCCTAGCGCAGCCAAAACAACGACTGCTATAGGATCTTCCGGGTCGCTCAAGACGTGTCTTGGGTGGCGACGACGAGGTGGACAAAAAATGATGTACATATGCTAGCACATTATTATAATGAACCGGTATTGAGCAAATAGCTTAAAATAGAGAGGCTTATGAAGGTAGAATATCTAACCATGTCATACTTGTTAGATCCCTTTAACATAAAAAGTTATTATTATTATAATTGTTGGCCATCCTAACCTACACGCAAGGTGGCCAATAATGGTCCACAAAATAGAGGCTGCCAAAAATAAACTTAACAATGGAATGAATGGATAGCAAAAAATACATTTAATTACGCCATTGGTTTAATTTTAATTCCTTAATGTCACTGATTAAAAAGTAAACTAATGTTAATGATAAAAAACAAAAATTGTGCATCCACGCCATACATTTTATAGAAGTTTCAGTTATTCTGCGTGTTGTTTATAACGTACTCCAAATTGAACATGACGTTACAATGAGTATTCAAATTAATATACCTAGAATACATATAGCTAATGTTAATATCTAATTTTCAGGTCTTGAGTAAAGCTAAATTAATTTGGTAGCGTACTTAGATAGCTAGCTCTAATCAGCGATTTATTACGTATGTAGAGTTTCCATGAAGTATTTAAGAATGAGGTGATCGGGCCGAAAACTAAGATCACGAAACCAGCTAACATAATTAGCCAACTAAAGTCGCGGTAATATAAATAAATAAATAAATATGTGTGGACATTTCACACAGCGCCATCTAGCCCCAAACTAAGGGATACTATGGGAACCAGATAACTGATATAATACTTAGATACTTTTTTGTTTATAAATACATACATAGAATACAATATAACACCCAGACGCAGAACAAACAATGTTCATCACACAAATGTTTGTCCTGGGTAGGAATCGAACCCACAGCCCTCAGTTCAGAAGGCAGGGATACTACCAACTGAGCTATCGGGCCCGTCAATGTAACCGAAGAATAGAATACGTTTGAGACAGATGTATTCTTGAGTGGAAACCGCGATTTTTCAAATATAGTGTAGATGTCTTCCGACTGGTTGAAAAGTGCCCACAACTAGGCTCAGTGCCGGTCATTACAGAGGCCTACGTTCAGCGTATGAACGAATACTAATGAATATAAATCATATAACACTAGTTTAGTAATTTATAAATTTACTGAATCAGAAAACTAAATTTATTTATCTTCTAAAAGAGTAGGCTCCGTCTTCAGAGTCGATTGGATTTGGCCAATGATAAGGTCTAAAGCTGTAGACAATTTAAAGTTTGCGCGGAATTTCTGACAGTGTTCCAAAAATACGGGGTAGAGATAAGGCAGCACTGCGTGGTCTAATGTTGGGAACAGATGATGGAGAGAATGGTCTCCGAAAAACGTCATCACTGTGAACAAGCTCTTGTTGATATCTCGTCTATCCATTACAGCTTCCAGTTCGTGCATGCCCCAGTCCGGAGTTTCGGTCCTGAAAATAATTATAAATTTTAGCATTATTTATATATTTCTAGAGGCTCGTTTAAAAAATATTTCAAAAACATATCAATATTTTGGATCAACTTAAAAATATTTTGTAATTACGAATACGAATATGAATTATGTGCTGCGTCAAGTTCATGGTTTTGTACATTATATTCATGATAAGAGAAAATCAACATTAATAGAATTTCATCTGGCAGTCATAATCGTTAGCAATATGCGGTAAGTAGCTGACTTGGGTGAACTATTTTTTATCTTGTTAGCAATTCAAACCATCTTCTCACTAGGATATTTGCGTAATTATGTATAACATGGATGGACTAAGGACGGCCCACCTTCTGTTAAGCAGGTCAGTAACCGTTACCTATGCATGGACACCGTAACAGAAGCGTAAAGTATCTTTTCGCAATTGTATACCTAAGTCAAAATGTAGGCAGTACAAAAAAATGATTTATAAAAACACATTATTTAACTTATAGGAACTACATTTTCAAAAGTACTTACTGAATATGTTTATCGTGTTTGGAATCATTTCTAAGTGCCTGATATTTCGGTACAGTTAGGCTGACCCCACATTGGCGGGCGCGTTTCCCGTGGCCTCGCGTCTCCGCTGCTGGTAAACGCAAACGCGTCCGCCCAAACTATTTTTCATGGGTAGACTAAAGATGCGGGGGATAATAAGTACTTTTGAAAATGTAGTAAAGTCAAAAACAGTGTTTTATAGTATAGCCTGTATAATTGCTTTTTACAGTATTTGACAGCAGCACGTGGATTTATCGATACCCAGAAATACTTTCTCTAAGTTTCAATTTAATTGCTCACCTCACTTCGTCTCCATCTTTGAATATTTTCGGGTGATGATGAGCAGCATTAGATCCAATTGTAAAGAAAATAAAGCTGGCTGTGCACACGATCCACAGCCAGGAATATATAACGCTGGATATTGGTACCCCGCTGATCACCCACATCCATAATGGTAGAATAAAGGGTACTGCGTCATGCCAACGGTAATGTTGTGTAAAGAAACCTTTACGTATGAAGATTAGTACAAACCTGAAACATTTGTAACATTTGAAAAAAATCCATTTTAGCAAAAAAATACCCAGGATACCCAGATATTAAAGTTTATTATATCTACCTTTTCAAAAAATTCATGATGAAAGTGAAAGGGAACACGACTTGTTCAATCAGGATTCCAAAGTTAGCCAGTAGAGGTTGTTCCCTCGGATGCCAAAAGACCAAAGGCTCAAACGCACTTATTTCCAAGTCCATTAGAGTATTTGGATACAGATGATGAGATAGAACATGAGACACTCGGAAATCTCTGTAATAAAATTATATAGATAAGATCAAAAAAGTACTGATTATTTACTCTGCAGTTAGTTTTGAGTGCCAATTGCCAAGCTTAAGCAGGCGTTAAATCTTCGGCCATACTATCGCTCAAGTCTCAACATAAACTACAGTGTACATTTACATAATCATACACCACATATATTATCTTGGCTGACTCAGCTTATGTGTAAAACAATAACGAAACAATTGTTTTAAAAAATTATGTATTGTAATTATTCTCACTACATTATATTGGGTATATTACCTGTACGACCACATGCCCAAATTAAAGAGATACATCCTCCAGTTGGTCTTTCTATGTATGTAGTTGTGAGAAGCCACCACCACCCAGGCCAGGGTCAGAGATGCTATCAAGTAGGACACCATTACGACCCAGTAGTCTTTTGCCCAGCAAGACAGAGCTGATGTTATCAAAAGAGTCGCCAGAAGTCCATCTATGATCATATCCGCCCGTCTCGGTACATTTTTCGGGACTTTTTTTAACTCTTCTGTGACTGCTCTTTTCAATGTTCGGTAAAATCCATCGTCTTTGAATGTAAACGGAGAGTTTCTTGGAGTCTTTGCATCTCTGACGTAGAATTTATCTAGCATCTTCCACACTATAGGATCAAAATGATGGACTTCGAAAGCTTCAGTTATATCTGTTCCCTATAAACGATATATTATATGAAGAAAAATGAAAGACAGCCTAAAAATGTACATTATCCTTAACAAACTATACATAAACATTTGAAAGAAATACAAACTTATCACAATATTATTAGTAATGTACCTTGCTAAGTTCCAGCCATTCTGCTCCACCAGGATGCCTTTTCATGAAATCGTTTAAATCGTAAAGTCCATCATTCACCCTCCACAAACCCTCAGCTCCATCATCCATGGCTTTCCCCAACAGCCATTGCACAGGATCCTTTAAACCCTCATCTCTGAGTGAAGGATATTTTAACTGTGGGAAACTAACGTGGACCTTTTTCTCCAAAGCTCTTTGATGAGCTATCTCTCTAAAATCCGCATCTTTTGGAGCCATTATATTGTAACTATAACTATTATAAATTTAAAACGGTTTGGCACTATAATTGTAGACCACTTCTTTGTATGGCGGTGCGTGTAGTACTAATAATTGATAACTATTAAGGCCCCAATAATGTTTTTGCAGTTGTTTGTATAGGTATGTATGTGTTTTATCGGAGTGATTCTGATTCTGAATAACAACAATTCGGTAATGTTATGTAAATTAAAACTGATTGACAGGGCGGGGCATACAAATGGAAGTTCAAGGGTAGATATCTTTTTTAGATTTCTTCTTAAATCGATGAAGATTTATGGTGTTTATCTACCATCCATCGACCCCTTCTATCCATGACACATTTAAAGTATCATGTTCAAAGTCCTTCCACCTTGAACCAACTTAGTAGTTATGTTTAGAGTTCCGTACCCAAAGGGTAAAGCGAACCTTATTACTAAGGCTCCGCCGTCCGTCTGTCTGTCTGCCTGTTCGCTTGTCAAGGCTGTATCTCAAAAACCGTGATATTTAGACAGTTGAAGATTTCACAGATGACGTATTTCTGTTGCCGCTGTAACAATAAAAACAGAATAAAATAAATATTTAAGTGGGCTCGACTGGCACTTAGGCGGTTATATTTACCAGTTATAGATTTACCTACGACTGACTACCAACTAGCCTAATGGCGATAAGCGACTTTGGTCAAAGATGGAGCACGTATAAATATAGTAAATTTAATCATCAAGAGATACAACAAATCTAGTATCCTAAATGCTAAGTTCCTTTATCCTTTGGTAAATAATTATATCACAGAGCTATCGATATAACCAAAAGGCGATATAACCAAAAGGTTATCTCTCTATTTATATATAAGCAATGGTAACAAACACATTTATATAATTGCGTAACCACCATCACATGATATAGGTACCTACTTGAGGGTAAATATCTTATGAAGATCATTAGGTTATCTATCTCACAAGCATACGTATTTACTTTGCACTAATAACGCGCTGGTTTGAATAGGGCTTAAGCAGTTACAAACTATGATAATCTAATAATATACTAGACTTAATAAAAAATATATAGTTACTTATATAAATATTGCAATTACGTTTGTGTGTCTTATACGCCACGCGGCTGAATCAATTAGTGACATTTATTAAGCTTTCTTCAGTTCGTATGTGATCGAAACCCCGGGACCACGGGGCTCCAAAGCTTGAAGGTTTGTCCTGGACCTGGCTCGCCTATTGAAAGAGGCAGGACCTCCGGTCGAGCTAGTTTGTGGTTCAGCAAATATCCCTGGCTATCCAGCGAGAGAACGCCACGAGTGTGCTTTGACGTTTGGACGGACGCGAGGGTGGTGAATAGTGTTATTTAGCGTGTGATACTCTGTCTGATATTTGACTAAAATTGTAGTGGTTTTTTTGTAGTGGTCATCTGTCAGGCAGTGTTTTTATATTGCTGATGTTAAGGCTGCGCATCATCACCTTGATGCAACCCAAGATGGAGATCGCCCTGTAGTGTAGTTAGAAGACTAATGAAAAATTTACAGCTTCTAAGATCCCACTTATCTCTCCAAGAAGTACTCAATTACGTTGCACTAGTTACGTATGTCAGAAGCGTACGAACTATGTAACTATCATAGCGCAGACGGGCATAAAAGGGGGTTTAGTATGTATATTTGTATAGGTACTTTTACATTTCTAAAGACATCATAACTCAGCATGAATCTCATTTTACACTTACTTAGTCCTATAGCATACTATAGAGTTTCCACATAATTTAAAACGGCCCTCGGATAGATAAAAGAGACAATGCGGACAGAGTTCAAAACGAAGAAATAAAAACGTAACTCGAGAAAATAAATGAGGTTGTAATTTTTTTTAATTTTATGAGGTTTAGAGATGAGCTTATCAAAACATTCTCACTTAATGTAGCATTTAGATGAGCCCCGGGATATCACTCGTGGAATGAGCTGTTTAATTTCCTAATAAATCCCTGTTAATTTCCTTTTGTGTTGGTTTTTGTAACGAGTGTTGGGGTTTTTGTAGTAGAAGTACTTAACTACTTACCTAGATAGTCATTTGTTTTTATGAATTAATAATACCTTCCTACTTCTTTTGTATCATAGGACATTTCCCTACCCGATTTTAAATTATTAATTATGTTGTTAAATATGCACAAGTGTAAGATTTTTGTACACAAACATGAGTAGGTAACCGCTCTACGTGAATTGATTTCCTGAATTTTTGTGAGTAGTGATAATTTAACATTTATTTTTATAAACTGATAGCATTGTCATCAACAAAGAATATTAAAGTACAATGTATAGATAGTTATATTAGTTAAATTACTTAATAAATATAATGATGACATTATGCAGAAAGGGATAAAATAATTTATGAAAACGTTATTTAACATTACCTAGATATAAAAAACATCAAAGAAATTATATTCCTTTACTGAGATTTCCCTTAAATTTTCAGAAATTATTAAGTAAATTACAGTAACCAAAAAAGCTGCTCCTGTCATTTCATGGCACCGTAATATTAAAATGTCCAAACCTTCCTCACCAAAATGCACCCTAGGGGCATTTCGTGGAAAAGGCCATAAAAGTATTTAAACCAGTTTACGGCTAATGAAGAGATACGGCAATTATTTGCAAAATAAAGCCGTAAATATAAACGGGAGAGCGCACACGGGAGACATCGGTCTTCCCCTACGGCGACGATTTGATTGCGACTGTGCTAGATTTATTTTCTGCTCGCCATTTATTTCTTTGAGCGAATACTGGCCTTTAGAACCAATTGAAGCAATTTATCAAAGAGCTCAATAACTGAAACACACATTATCAGTTAGGTATACTTCTTAATCATTTCATTCTCGTCGTGTGTGCAACGATACCAAACTACATAGTATTATTATTGTTTTTATGAAGTTTTAGTATAAGTTGTATTGTATTATTAATTCACTTTTAATGCCAAGTTTCCTATTTCAGTTAAAGCCCGAAACTTCAGTCAACGTTATACTGTATTTCATAAAGTTTTGAGATAGCTTAAGTAAAAGTTGATTAGCACAACTCACCGCAAACAAACGTTTCGAGAATTTTGCAGACGAAGCTTTGAATGTAACTAGAACAAGCAGACTTGGAAATTGTCTTCATTTCCTACAATCCTTCAGAGAAAACCAGGAGCGTTCACAAAAAGAAACCCGCACAGAGACACTCCTTCACTTCAGCGAGTTCAAAGTACTACCTTCAATTGAAGAGTAGCACTCAGACATTATGAAGGGTGAGAAAGCCGTGATAAATACAATCTTTTTCCACAGAACGCATTCATCATTTTTCTAATTCAATTTACGTCTTTCAAAGCTTATTGCAATAGAATTGCTTTGCTTTGAGTCGGACTGAAAACACTTGAGCATTATGAAGGTGAACGTCCCGAGTGGATTGTAAAGGCGACGTGTTTAAATATTTGTAAAAGCTTCGCAAACTCCACGCACGTGACTTTTTAGATTGCGATGCAAACATTTGTGCAGACACAGATACATCAATATTTCAATAGGGAGGGGTGAAATGTAGCATTTATCGCTGCGAGCGTCATTTGAATGTGAACGGTAGAAATGTTCTGCAACAAAGAATAAGATGTTTTACACAATTCCGTATAGAAGGAGAACTTTTGTACACTTTTATTTTATAGGTTCTATAAAATCTTAAACGCTTTGGATCAACACTTTGGTCGTCTACAAAGTTATAGTGACCGTACCGCAAGTTTGTTGCCATTTTCCGTTGGAAGTTGTAATTTATTTGCGGGACATAACTTCGAAACACTTACACACATAAGTATATTTTGTACAAAACAATTGGTAAATAGTGACAAAACTTCCAGAGCACAAATCAATTCAAATCGCTTTTTGAAAAATCTTTAAACTATCATAACTAAATAACTGGACACCAAATATACCTACAGAATCTTATTCAGTCACTTTTTCAACACTAACAGAGAGGTTGAATTTTTAATCATTTAAGTACGTCTTTGCGCCTTTACAAATATCCCTCAGAAAAAAGACACCCTCGAAACATCAACTCTAACGTCTTAGAGTGCTACTATTTTTATATTCTTTGGTCCAAACACATTTAATTTTAATTCTATACGGATTTGGTAATTAACATTCGACAAAATACCTGATTAAAAATGCTTAATAGGTTTCTAAAATAGGTAGAGACCAGAAAACTGAACCATACGATTATGACAAATACGCTGTACCTAAGTTTTCAGTTTGCAGTTACCCAGAAACCAAGCCTTTTATTATTGAAATTATTATATTAATCGGGATATTAACTACCTTTAAACAATTTATAGGTTTTTTAAATCATTATTTGAATTGATCAACAAACATTTTCAATACAATAAAATACGACACATATTTTTCTCCAAGTACGAAATATAATATCTTATGCTACGCCATAACGCCCCACCCATCTCAGCTTTCTAAAAGCTTTTGTCTAATACCCACGATATTTTCTTGAAATGTTCGCATTCGCTCGCGATGCATATTTTACTGTACCGCCTGCATGAATAAACATTTCTATACACCCAGTTTATTCAGTATGTTTAGACCAACAGCAAGTATTGAGATCAATACATTCCACAGTCCACTATAAAACTACATATAAGCTATGAGGCGCCTGGCGGTTTCTCTCGAAATTTGTCAAATTTCCAAGTGTTTTGATGCTGATCTATGTAAAAAACTTCATTCAAATCAGCTATAGTAGGACCCCAGGTAGGGCTATAGGTATCTTTAGGGATAGTAGAGATTTAAAAGAAAAAATGCAGACTTTTAAATAACCTTCTATTATGTTGTTCTATTAGGTTTTCGAGTGGCGATCACGAACCGCAAGGCGCAGCGTAGGCAGACCCTCCACTAGGTGGACCGATGACTTGGTGAAAGCCGCGCGGAGCGCATGGATGCTGGAGGCGAGCAGCCGCTCAAAGTGGCGCTCTCTGGGGGAGGCCTATGCCCAGCAGTGGACGTCTTCGGACTGTTGATGATGATGATGATGTTGATGATGATGATGATCGTAGGTACTATGGAATCTCAGGTTATAGAGAATATCCAAAAAGGCTTTAACGTTTTTTTTTTGCTTACTATGTTTGCGTTTGATCACTATCTCATCCGATGGGAAGTGAGGATGCGGTCTAGGATGTAACACGCTAGCCTAGCCGATACCTGAAAGCTATCAAGCTAAAACCAAAAGTTTTACAGTAATAAAACACTACATTAAAGAATATCGTCGGCTATAATTTGCTTCTTTATCTCTCGTTTCAGTACATTTAGCCAGAAATGAACGATAAAAATACATCATTCTCGGCGCATAATTGAATTTTATTGAAAGAGTAGGGTGTGATAATATTTTAAGGTCACGATCGCCACCGTCCCGAAAATTGACAAGGGCCGGCAATAAATCAAGTCGTTCGTTGAATCGCGAATGGAAGTACAAATTCATGACTTGAATTGGAAGTGGAGACTTCAAGTTCATTGGATTAATAGTTCGCCAACCTCTATTTATAAAAATTATAATAAACACTTTAGTAGAGTGAATCTATTGATTTAAATAGAATTAAGTAGTTTTTTTGTAGGTAATAGTACTACTTTTTAATTATTTTGTCATTCTTATGATAACACGAACGTTTTTAGATTAATACATAACTTATATAGGTAGGTACTCTTAACCGTTTAAACCTGTAGTCATTTAAAAGAAAATTAAAATTTTCTTCAAGAGTTTAGGTATAGAAACTCGAGAAGTTTATTCCCTCGCCAACAAAAGCACAATTCATGCCCAATTAATGTGCTTAACTTTATAACGCGTATATAATGAAAGCAATTTCCGCAAAAGCCAATTTGGTAATCACAAACGACATTCATTTGAATGTATGCTGCACTGATAAAAATACTGGTAGAGGCGTATACCGACTGGCTACAAATGCCTGTCCATACATCCATGAAACGTCTCAACTCCAGGAAAATTGCAAGAATCCATGCAATTTTCACCAGCGTACCTACATCTACCAATCGGATAATACTACCAAACTATATAGTAATTATTACCTTCTGCTTAGAAAATATCAATCTTAAGCATTTCAGAGTAATTCTTATTGATAGGTAAATTGACTTATGATTTGTAGGCCATGAGCTCTGATTTTTTTTTGGTTATGATATTTTGTTGTGTGATCAATTCGACGGCCCATAATAGTTGTAGTGTCACTCGGAATTCTCTAAAGTTTCGAGTGATAATCTGCCATATGATCTGCCGCGCGATCTGCTGGAACTGCGGTCAATTAGACCTGCAACATGCCTTCATACGATGCCATTTGGCTGATTGAGTTGATAAACCGTGTGGCAGACTGTGGCTTGTGTGTAGAGTACTTTAAAAGAGCTTTCATCTTTTCGCCTCTATTCAATTCGAATGTTTCCTGGATAAGTCTGTATAATTGCGAACGTTAATGGAATAGTAAAGAGGGGCGGAATGTTGCGGTGTACTCTGTGAAAACAATTCCAAATATTACCGCGCGCTGAAATGGACTGTGACAGGTTTTGACGGCTTTCAAATATATTCCGGATATGATGAATTTTAATAGGATTCGTAGACTGTCAGGAAAAACAAATTGCTCCCATTTTTCTTGTTTGAAGACTGTCTATACAAGTTAATTTCGGTTCAATTCTGGAGATGACGTAGAGACTTTTAGTTAGGAAAATAATAACAAAAATATATATTTCCGTGTAATTCGTAGCCCATATTGTCGCTGACCTTATCAACACTGTTCCTTCACCATGTGAACTGGTTCAAATTACTGTACTATCTCTAATTAGTAGGTGTATGTAGTATGTATGTACCATCGTAGATCGCATCGTATCGTCATTTTCCATTAGATGAGAGTCCGGTCAAATGCGGGCTTATTTAATGTAATAAAAAAATATCTGTCGGTAACTAAAAGTAAACAATTGAATTATCAACAAGTAGCTATATTATTGAAAAGTTGTTTTTGTCTCTTACATTTATTAAGGTGTTATTAGTACCTAATTAAAAACTCTCTCGTTTAGTTAGAAAGGAGCAGCTCATTAATGTCGCCTCAAATTATTAAGCTATATTCCAGGCACGCAGTAATTATTTCTGCCGACAATATCAGCTGAAAATTTTTATAAAGTTACTAATAAATAGAATGTGACGAGGCTGTCTGTGTGTTGAAATATATTTAAAAGAAAATCATTATACAAATTGTGCAGTATTTGGGAATTATTTTTTTGTAATTACCTGAAATTAAAGAGATAGTATTACCAAATGAGTGGTAATTTTTTTTATGAATTTTTATTTCTTTTGACGAATTATTTATTCGTTTAAAAAATAATTAAGAAAAAAAATTAATAATGCATTAACATTGGTTTACATTCTTATGTGAACCAATGAGCAGTCGGTATGGTTAGTGACTCACCATAATGCTGGACTTAGTTCGTGTAAGTTATCAGTACGAAATGTTGAACGAAATAATAACGCAATAAAGCCACGTGGCAAACGACTGTACCAAAAAGATATCAACTTTTAAAAAGAAAGTTGCGTGATACTTCGGTACGTCACCGTCGCTTGTATGTTTCAACTTCTTTTCTTGCCCTGTGTTAATTTAAAATTCATAAAGCAATCAGGAGTTGGTTGCCACCGCAGTTAACGCAGTGAAAGATTAATTTTTAAAATATGTAAGTATGTACAATTATTTTTAGATTCAAATATTTTTAATAAGCTCACTCACTTTGTATATGTCACCGTCTTTTTGTAAGAACCGATAGTTTATAAAAAAACGCGGTTATTTATAAACTGTCGGTTTATTGTAAACTCACAATTTGTCTTACAATAAAACGGATGATTTTTCGGTTATTTGTAAATAATCAGTATCACTTCGTTTTATTGTATTGTGTACTTCTAGTGTGGTCAAAACAAACCTAACACTCCTTGTACAGTTATACGCTCACGCCCACACATTAACATTATTTATATTTTATTTTGTAAATTTTATCCGTCACATTTCTCTTTGAACCATTATATTATTTGTTAGATTTGAACGTGGAAATTAATTTCCTTTTTTTTTCATTCAGTGAATAAAGCTTCTCATCCAGCATTGCTATCCTATATTTTTATCAATTTTCAACATTTTGAGTAAAACAAAGACAAAATAAACGTAAGAGAGGTAAAAATACGAACTTTGGAACTGTTAAATTTCAGTGCAGATGGGCGTAGATATTATGTACTTGAATAAGCGAACAAGCATTCTACTCTATAGAATATGTTGAAGCATTGCATAGCAACTATGGAAATAATGCACACACGGTGTACGTACAACGTGTTTTGAAATACTTTGCAAGTATTATTTGGCCGCTAGATGGCGCTGTATGAAAATATGTCTACAATATTACAACGGTGTTACCTACCAGTCCTACTACTCTATGAAAAAAGAACAAGTTTGAGACAAATAAATGCAATTAATTTTGTGTTAAACATAATTTTTCAAGGTTGTCATAAATATGATTACATATAAATAAAATAAATATAATTATATAGTGTACAATAATCGACAATACAAACATGTTAAAGAAATTCTGAAGGAAATTCACCTTAATAACTACAAGGTCTTCAGAATCCGTACAAATCCAACCCCTATTTGTCGGAATTTTTCGCTGAACACACAAAACAAAACACTCGAGACTAATATTTACAAGTCTAATACACGTCAGACATTCATTTCACATTGGAGAGTGTTTATTTCATCGGAGTGCAGCCAAACGAGAATCTATGTTTCCAATAAGTACAAAATAGTATCACTATATGTTAATGTGTCGTATAAATTCAAGCAATTGAAGTTCACGTGCATCGGTTTGGGTGAGTATTGGTAAGCTCAACGTCGCGCAACGATCTGGAGAGAGCAATGTTCGGTGTTTAGCGAGATAAGATCCGAAATGTGAGATCTGAGATCCGCAGAAGAACTAAAGTGATCGATATAGCTCTTAGAATTTGTAAGTTGAAATAGTAATGGGTAGGCTACATCGCTCGTAGAACTGACAACCCATGGGGAAGAAAGGTTCTCGAGTAGCGACCACGAACCGGAAGACGCAAAGTCGGCTGCCCCCCACTAGGTGGACCGCCGATCTGGTGAAAGCCGCTAGGAGCAGATGGATGCAGGAGGCGAGCAGCCACTCAAAGTGGCGCTCCCTGGGGGATAACTATGTTCAGCAGTGGACCTCTTGAGGCTGTTAAAGATGATGAGTGCCGATGCCACGGTATATCTGTGGAACAAAACCTTAAGGGCAAAAAGAAGACTTTCTGTAAGAAGAAACTTTCAGTCGTCAATGGATTACTGAACAGTTTTAAAGTTCATCCTATATCAGCGGGTATTTAAATTTCTCATCTTGCGCATTGCAGTGAAATGCATATTCAACATGGTTCAATTAGTTCACCAAATCATATTCAACAATTCAGAAGTACGGTTTCCGTCCAATTAGAGAAGTTTAACTTTTATTTTCACAAAAGCTACCATTGACTCGAACATCAACATGCTGATTCTTTATTCAATATATCATTTATAACGCACTGTTTTAGTCTATTATATCAATTGTGATATTTAAACTTAGGCTGTTATAAATAACAGACTAAGATTACAATCCGACAAGAAAATCGTGTAACCTTTTATTTCCTGTCGGGGTTTGAAAAGAGCAGTAGGTACATATTACGTAGATTTTAAGCTCAAAATCATGAAACGAGCCATGGAGTACGTTGGTATATTCATCATCATCATCAACAGCCTGAAGACGTCCGCTGCTGAACATAGGCCTTCCCCAGAGAGCGCCACTTCAAGCGGCTGCTCGCCTCTTGCATCCATTGGTTCCCCACGGTTTTCACCAGATCATCGGTCCACCTAGCGTGGTGTCAGCCTAAGCTGCGCCTTCTGGTTCGTGGTTGCGACTCGAGACCCATTCGACAATGATTGCAGTTGACTAATACAACAAATGGATGGAAGTATGAGAAGCTAAATATTGTAAAAAACTTCAAACCTGTTACATAAAAAAAGATCCGATGACAAGGTCTAAATATAAAGCCACTGTTTATACAAATTTAATTTTTAGCAAATGAATGCTTACTAGATTACACGCATAAACCACATCCGAACTTTTGCCTGAGACTCATGTAAGTCGTGTCCTTTCAGATCGCAAAATATAAGGAAGGTGTATCCCCCAATCTGAAAAGTGCTGCGGCCGCATATAAATTTTACTAGCTTGAGCCCGCGTCTCTCGAAGTCTCCTCGGCTAAGTAAAACTACTATACTTATTATTACAAATTTAGGAGATAAAGTGAGTTAATATTCTGCAATCCTGCAGTTTTGATTTCACAATTAATATAATATCATGAATGCAAAAAGCAAAAACGTAAATATTAAGTCGATGAGCGGCCATTTCTGAAATCCTGTAGATTTCGCAGAATGCAACTGTGCTCTTTGTCCAATTGGGCATACAGTGCGCTATCCAACCAGTAATAAAAAGTTGACAATATTCCGACCCAAATATAATCATCCTTTTTAAATAAAAAAAAAAAAATCGACTTAAATTGTCTCACTTTCATATAAAATATATAGATACTGAGAATAGATATATACATACTTAGATGATATTGTACTACATACTTTTTCTAAATAATTTTATTTAAAAACCAAAGAACCTACTAACCGATTTTGGTAAAACGTCTATGAGACCAATTTAAAAGAGTTATCCCTTCAAATAAAGAAAGAATTCTCGAGAACTAAAATAAAATAAAAGAAAAAACATAGGTAGGTACAACCGAATTGAGAACCTATTTTGAAGGCGTTCGAAAATAGAACGTCATCAAGCTTTTAGTAGAATATCTTCAATGTAAAGGCACCCCGTTACAGTTTTATTACACGTATATATCGGTTATAGAACTTTTCCGCTCCACTGAATATTAACGCCGGGGCCGATTCATATCGCTTATCCGAGATTAAGTTGAGTGAGAACAAATATTTCGCTGAATTTTTCGCTTCATTTCTGCGTAGATTTACATTTCCTTGCGCAAGCACTTACTCGCATTGTGAATTTTCAATTTCTTACTCACCATTTTATTTACACTTTTTGCGAAATTGATATTCGGCTGCCTGAAAGGGGGATTTTAACTTTGAGGTTTAATAAGGTAGTGATTTGTTTTTGAAGAACGCGATTGAGATAATGCACTATTCAATCCTTGTTGATAACGCGTAGTAAGCTAAACTGTTGTGTAAACATTATTTTTCGTCTTGCTCCCACGCATGGCACTCGTCATTGAGAAATATATCAGAAGAAGAGCTCATGGAGTGTTTATTATAAAAAAGGATTTGTAAAATTATAGCCAATTGTGAGCGAAGAATTTAATTTGCGTAAATGATATTAAGGCGCTGATTGCTCCCAAATCGACTATTTTGAACGTGATTATCTCAAAACGTATACCATTTACAGGATTGAAAAAAAATCACGTTAATACTGGTCATATCTTCTTTCCATCTGCCGAAATCGAAACACGTTTAAAAAGTTTTCTCGATAGAAAAAAATCGTGAAGTGACCTCTAAAAAAATCATTCAAACGTCCTAAAATGTTACATTATAATAAGACACCCCATTGAAATAAATCACAGTGATAAGCTATGTTTCAATGCATTCGTCTATAAGCTTATTTTTTTTATAACAATAAGCATTTCTTTTATAACTAATTATTTGTAGCGAAAAATGGAAAAGTCGAAGTGCAACGCAACGTTTTTACTAGGTGGTAGGACTTTTCTGCAAAGTTCGTCTAGGTAGGTACCACCGCTTTGCCAGTTATTCTGCCGCCAAGCAGTAGTGTGTAAGCTCTACTGTGTTCCGGTTTGAAGGGCATTGTAGCTAGTGAAATTGATGATGATGATGATGATGATGTCATCCTTGCCGATTTCGGCTACGGCGACTTACTTCTGCGTCAGTCCGGAGAGCTTGGATGACGTGCTCTTAAATGGCTAATGTATCCGATTTTGTGAAATTACTGGGCAAATGAGACTTTATGACCTGATTACACAGTGTAGTAATCTGATTACTAGACTGTGTGATGTCTCAGGATGACGTGCGCAGTGCAGTGTCACGCGAAACTTTATTATTTTCAAGTTCCGAGTGACACTGCAACTGTTATGGGCGGCCGTATTGCTGAACATCAGGTGAACGACCAGCTCGTCACGTCATTCATTCCCATAAAAAAAAAAGTAATCGCCATATTTTTGCTATGCATAAAGCGACCCTATAAGATACAAAATAAGTTTCAAGTTTGTCTGCTGTAATAAACGTGCTCGCATTGGGTCCTGTCAGGGCCTTAAAGCTCATTTTAAAGCAGGTAAGTGTAATGGATCCATGGGGGGCCGATGGATGCAGGGGACGAGCAGAGTGATGGAGGCCTATGTTCAGCTGTGGTCGTCTCCAGGCTATTGATGATGGTGATGATGTATTAAGTAATGTTCTTCTATTTTCTGCACATTCATTACTTCTATAAACCCTGTAACAGGCGTGATCCCTAGGCGTAGGTCATAATCTGTGTTGGATTGGATTTCTATTATGACAGACGATTCAAGCTCTATTCTTTATTTTTCTATGATAGGATGTTTTATGATGACACAAGGCGCTGGAGGAAATATCTATCACAGGTGGTACCGCTTCGGATATTATGTGTTTCATATAAAATTGGTCCTTATGGTTACAATATAGTTACAACACAGTGAAACAACTAATGCTAGTTTTCGCAAAGTTGTGTCGAAAGAGAAAGAACTTATAGGTACGTCTGCTACGTGTTCATAAAGCTTTTTAGAAGGACCACTGTTGTTTCATTTTGGTTAATCTGTGAGTAATAATAGGCATGATGACTACTATTAAAAATGAACAAGTAAATATTACTTTCATATAGAAGATTAAAAATGAATGGAATAATTGAAAAAATAAGCAAAATTGGTAAATAAATCACGGAGTAATAAGCTTTTAAAGTTTCTACAGGAGGCATCTCCTGTCCCTTTCTCGCGAAACAGAGCGCCCCCACAGTTACTATGAAAAATCTACTCGTGACGTCACATGCCAAAGAGATTGTATGAAAACTACCACAGCTTAGTAATGAAGTACTATAACGACCTTCCTCTGACGTCACCGGCCGTTTGAGCTATCTCGGTTTTTAAAATGCTTGTAACTTGGTCATTTTTGAGATATTTAATTTTTGTTTTCACAAATGTTTATCCTTTGAGAAATATAATAAATTAATCCAAAAAAAAATGTTAGTCAACATGCCTATTGGTCAGCTTATATGGCTTTATTTAATTAGCTTGTTAGTATTTTGCCAATGGTTTCAAAGCGATAACTTTTATGATTAAGTCCATTAATTTTCTTTCCTATCTCGCTTTTCTAGACGGAGTCATCACCATCAGTCTGAAGACATCCACTGCTAAACATTAGGCCTCCCTTACAGAGCGTCACTTTGGGCGGCTGCTTGTTTCCTGCATCCATCAGCTCTCTGCGGTTTTAATTAGATCGTCAGTCCATCTAGACGGAGTAACTTATGAAATCTTTTGCTTTTTTATGACAATGAATAAAGTGATGAGCTAGTCGTTAAGCGACACACAGTGTCACTCGGAACTTTAGAATAATAGCGCGTGACACTGCACTGCGCATGTCATCCTAAAATTAGGTCATAAAGTTTCATTTGCCCAGTAATTGCACTTCACCAGTTTAAAACATGAGAGCCAAGGTACTAGTTACATAAAGTTATTGTGCAGTGATCGTCACAGGGGTCCCGAGCCCGGGCACAATGTGAAATATGGCCCGATAAATTACTACATTATCACGGATACGAGCGATTCTGCTCCAACCGTTTGCAAACACTTCACTAAGTCCCCGATGAACTGGTATTTCGATATCAGAATTAAGAGATAAAAAATTGTAAGAAATAATATAACGATTGCAACATAATTGAAAATAGATTCATGAATAAACACATAAATACCTATTAAATAACCAAATGTGTGGACATTTCACACAGCGCCATCTAGCCACAAACTAAGCATAGCTTGTACTATGGGAATCAGGTAACTGATATAATACTTAGATTCTTTTTTGTTTGTAAATACATACATAGAATACAATATATCCATAAATACTTTTATTGGTGTTTAAAAGTGTTCCATTTACTTTCAATGTAAATTGGAAAAACCAAAGGCTAAAAGACTGATTCCCATCAAATCTTTATGAATTATATATCATTAGTTATGGAAAGTTTTAAATCTCTTTAAAGTGGACAATTCTGTCTACACTAAACACTACTTTGTGCAACAAGGAAACTAAATAATGGAGGACCAGAAGATATTAAGCTATATTTCAAACCCTACGCACAATATGTTCATGCGAGCAAGGTTTTATAACTTAATCCTTCTTTTGATTTATCTAGCGCAATATCACCAAACCCCTTTTCAACAGACGCGTGATGCATATGAAACTTTTGCGCAAGCGTAATGTGAAATAATAAGGTAAGGTTTCAAGGTATTCTTTGTGCCGATTTATTAACTTGTTCTTATTTTAAAATTAATAGATACATAATGACTATGATAGAATGTTTGAGTTTTGGAGGGAACGCGGCGGAAAAGTTCACGTCATCGTATTGTATTATTCCTCAAAACTGCTGACTTCTCCAGTGCTAACGTTTAAAATTAGTGGCATTGTACTCATTAAGTGCTGAATTACGAGCATGAACATGGGCAAGTGATATAATGTGGTGAGACGTGATTTTTCCTGTTGCTTCCAAAATTCCATAGAAGCTTCTAGTAAAGTTGCCGCCACTTTCCTAAGGCATGACATACTGGTCTATGACTACCCAGATTGTGGCTAAGACTTGACTTGAAATATTCAAAAACACGATGTAAAATTCCTAAACTTGACACTGGCTAAATACACTGTGTGGAGCCAAACCATAAAAAATAGAATGTTCAAAAATACCTGCGTCTTTGGTTTATCAGAACATGCTAAACGGAGATGCCACGAATTTTTAAAAATTCTAAATAAAAAAAGGCCCTTTAATTATAATGGTCGCCAAAAACTCGTAAATATCATCAATTGGATGTGGAGGTGAGTCGTTAAATGTATTTATTTGAACTCGTGTGATCTACAAAGCTAAACACGTTTGTGTGGCATAAATTACACGGCAGAGAGACGTTTGCTGTGTAATTCATTTTACGGTTCGTTAGATATTTTTACTGAAAAACGTGAGTGCTCTTATTTGCAGTAAAGTTAGGTGGTATTGGGTCACCTAAAATACGAGGTATTTTGATCGTTATAGGAACGATTTTTTAAACAGTCGATTAAATCAACCTGTATATTATGAGAAGATAGTCTATGTTCTCATAATATACAGGTTGATTCAATCGATTGTTATCAATACGTAATATAATAAAACTGTATTTGGGCTAAATCTGTATAATTAACATATTTTGAAGATATAGACTGCATTTTTTGATTATTACTTTTGCATTTATAGTTTTTTTTTGTTTTATACATATAGGTAAAAGCAAAAATAAAAATAACAAATTGCATATTCATAAAAGCCGTTGCTCTATTTGGGAACATAACGATATTTAAGGCAACTGTTTCAATGGTTTGAGTGTCATCATCATCATTAACAGCCTGAAGACGTCCACTGCTGAACATAGGCCTCCCCCCGGGAGCACCACTTAGAGCGGCTGCTCGCCTCCTGCATCCATCGGCTCGTTTGAGTGTAGTTAAAAGTAATTTATATAAATATACTGTAACTAGCTCCTTTATTAAGACAAATTCCCGTCCATTTAATACTTTTGAGTCTTTAAAAGTGTTAGGCGACTGTTTATCAAGTTTAAGTGTTCAACTTTCGCGAGCTAAGTAATTAGATTAGTTTTTACTTTACTATCTTAAATTAGTATGAATTAGCTTGTTAAACATTTTAAGCGTTGAGTGCTACCCATTTAATTAATTAGTTTTTAAGGAAAGATAATTATGTAGTTTAAAAATTTTAACTATTCATTGGACTGTTAATTTAAATTGAATATTAAGGACTTTAAAATTGAAGAAAATCTTTCGAGATTGGACTCCCTGTTTCGACCAAAAAAACAGTACTTATTGTAAACCATCTATTGTAAAAGTTATAAATTGGTAGCAAACTCATTTGCCAGAGTTGTTATCCTTAGTCAAAGTACAAAGAATACCCAATAGATTTTATCATTTGGATTCAGATCTTGTTTTGGGGGGTTACGTCAACTTGAAAGAAAAATACAATTAAGTTGTGCAAAATCAATCCTTGAAATCTTTGTTAGTATCGAAGTAGCTCAATCAAGCCATCAGATACAAAAAGTATAGACCCATTTATTCACAGGAATACCTTGAACAAACTAAGTCATTTATTCCTCACAAAAGCGTTTACTCCAAATGAATGTAACTCGTGAATTCAACAATGAAGATAGAAGAAGTAAAGATGGTGCGTGAGAAGGAAACAGAATTGGGATATCACCACTTGTTTTGTAAGTCGAAGGAAGAATGTCCAATACAGTGCAGAACTCTACCTCAGGAAGGGGTATCGATACGGCTGACCCAATAAATAACCGGCCAAGTGCGAGTCGGTTTCACGTACAATGGGTTCCAACGAAACGGTTGGCACGGCACGGCACGTTTGTTGTATGGAAGCCCCTTTAAATATTTATTTTATTCTGTTTTTAGTATTTTGTTGTTATAGCGGCAACAGAAATACTTACATTATCCCTGAAAATTTTAACTGTCTAACTATCGCGGTTCATGAGATACAGCCTGGTGACAGAGGGACAGACAGACAAACAGACTGAGATGCAGAAGGACAGCGGAGCCTTAGTAATAGGGCTTGTTTTACCCTTCGGGTACGGAACCCTAAAAATGATTAGAGGTAAGTTGACATTTTTTCTCTAACTAGGTACATAAGAAAAGTCATAAGAATGCCTTCCAACTCTTCTATGCAGTATAAATTCATGTGACGAGGACAAACTATAAGGAGTAAGAAATAAGTTTTTAATGAAAAGCTCACAAAAATAGAGCAATTTTAAATAGTTATCATCAACAGCCCGAAGACGTCCACTGCTGAACATAGGCCTCCCCCAGAAAGCGCCACTTTGAGCGGCTGCTTGCCTCCTGCAACCATCGGCTCCCCGCGGTTTTCACCAGGTCGTCGGTCCACCTAGTGGGGGTCTGCCTACGCTGCGCCTTCCGGTTCGTGGTCGCCACTCGAGAACCTTTGTTCCCCATCGGTTGTCGGTTCTGCGAGTCACAGTCTGCCCTAGGTAGACATATTTGTCGATAATTTCGAGAGTATAGACGGGCCCGATAGCTCAGTTGGTTACTACCTGCCTTCTGAGGGCTGTGGGTTCGATTCCTACCCAGGACAATCATTTGTGTGATGAACATAGAGATGTTTGTTCTGCGTCTGGGTGTTATATTGTATTCTATGTATGTATTTACAAATAAAAAAGTATATTTATTGTATCAGTTATCTGGTACCCATAGAACAAGCTATGCTTAGTTTGGGGCTAGATGACGCTGTGTGAAATGTCCACACATCTTTAAAATTTAAAAATATTTAAGTATCGTTCCCAACGATCACCGGTATAAGTGGAAATGGGCATTACTTGACATGGGATGACTTTCGTCTTGACAATGTTCATCTTAAGACCAACCTGTTGGGAGACTCTACTGAGGTCGTTCAGCATGGTGCTAAGGTCCCCGAGCGATTTCGCCATTAGAACTATATCATCGGCAAAACAAAGGTTAGTGATGTACTCGCTTTTTATGTTAATGCCAGATCCTTTCCACTCCAAGAGCTTGAATTAGTTTAAATAGTAAACCGAATAAAAATAATAGAATTTTGCTTTCATTAGTCTCGAGTCCTGATCGAGAGCATACTAAAGGCCTTAGAATAAAATAGAGAGTGAGTATAATTTTTGTAGACGTCGCTTCTGATGTCTGCTTGAGATTGGCGGTATTGGGTGAAATATACTGAATGATACCAAACAAATCACAAATATAGGTAACATAATCCGTATCTATATTTGTGATTTGTTTGGTATTTTTATTTTCGTCTTCAATTTTTTAAGTTGACAGTATTTTCTATGTTGTCTGTTGAGTCTGAGTCACAACGGCTTTACAAAATAAGCTTCTGATGGTTGTCAAAATGGCAATTAAAAATTACTTGACCATAAATATCTTGAAAGTAGTTGTAATTTATGCCGCTCTTAGGTTTATGTTAGTCGTTATTTAGATATATTTCACTATTTAATCTTTATGAATGTGTACCGAACAAAAACAAAAGCTATTTGTTCTATACTAATGTTGTCATTTGTTTGGATTTGTTAATTTTTATGGTTATTCATATTGACAGGCTCGATAGCTCAGTTGGTAGTAGCCCTGCCTTCTGAACTGAGGGCTGTGGGTTTGATTCTTACCTAGGACAAACATTTGTGTGATGAACATGGATGTTTGTTCTGCGTCCTGGTGTTATATTGTATTCTATGTATGTATTTACAAACAAAAAAGTATATAAGTATTGTATCAGTTATCTGGATCCCGTAGTACAAGCTATGCTTAGTTTGGGGCTAGATGGCGCTGTGTGAAATGTCCACACATATTTATTTATTTATTTATTTATATTATTATAAAGTTTTACTATAGAAGTAAAGGTCCGAAGTACCGGTTAGGTATTATGGTGCAACCCAGTGTTATGCAGGATGCAATTAATTCATTAGCATCAATTGACCCCACGATAGTAGGTACATCATTTATAAATAACTATTTAAAAAGTAAAGAGTGTAAATGAAAATATTTTTATTGAAAATTATGCATCTTGCCGCGGCGCCTAACGCAGTTGGCACGGATGATTTTGATACATTTAAGCGTTTTTGTACCTTGTATGTACCAATTAAAAACAGTACTTCATTATTTTATTAAATTTTGTATTGTAGCATTGGATTAAGTAAGTTATTCCATTTTTTGGTATTATTATTATTACCAAACCAATGTGTTAGAATTCAAAAATTTTGGTCCACACGTGACCGGTATCAGAAGTAGGTACCTAGTTTTAAAGGATGCTAATGAATTCAATTACACCCGGTATAAATAATCATGATTGTTTAGATGATCGAAACAGATCAAACTTAGAAATATAAAGGAGATATAGGTACAAACTGGCAAGTTGGCAACAGATGATTTATTTTTCGTTCAGTATAAACATAAGATTCACAGGAAATAAAAATAAATCTTTATCGACGGAAAGGAAAATAAAATATCTAAATTTCACAAAAATATAACATCTTTTATTCTGATTCAGCTTTGGAAGTCCTTTTATAGAAGCATGTGTCGCAGTTCCACTTGCTCGTTTTTAGACGGCCACTTTTGATTTTTTAGGCTTAATATATTTTTGTAAATATCCGTCGTGTTCAAAATTCTGTCTGATACGGTGAAAGCCTACAACGTTAAAGTAAACGTTTCATTAATAAGTATTAAAACAGGATTTTGGTTGATTAGTTAGAATACTATTACAATATCTGTGGTTGGGATAAAAATACTCTAAAAGAGGCATTTTCAAGGTTTGTAGATAGGAATAAATTTCATATGATTAACCGCATGAAAATTAGTCCGAGATGAATTTGTTGGGGATGCTCCTCTAAATTGAATAAAAAACTACTAGATACGTATCCATCTGATCTCAGCTTTACTCGCGGAAGGAAGTTGGAAAGGAAATAAATAATAACAACCGGAAGAAAAAACAAACTGGCTACGGCTTGCTGTCAACGTCCGGAAAAATCTTGTCACGCGGAATCCGGTTCACCGGGCCGCGATAGTTATTGTTATTGACGAGGTGAACTTATTCACTTTTTGACTTTTTTTGTCTTTACGATCTTATATTGGAGTTTATGGAAGCATGTGGATTTTTCTCGTGGGTTTATTTCTGATGTCACAGTTTTGGTGCATTACAGTTGTACGTAAATAAAGCGAATGCTTCTGTACCAAAATTTACTTTTCGATTTGGACTTATCGTTTAGTAGCAAAGTCTAAAAACAAGAACAAATTGTTGTGCCAGAAACAAATCTTACTTAGAAAATAAAACTACTACATTTTTTTTATTATGTGATCAAAGACAGATAGATAAAACTCTTTATTGAAAACGCCATCTAAAAGCAACAATCGGTGTATAAACAAAGTCTTACAACTAAGGCTGAGTTGCACCAGCTTACTTTAACGCTAACTATAAGCGTTTTACGCTTTGCAGGGCGGGCTAATGTCAAAATTTGACAGTAACTATAACCGTGTTTTTTTTTTATATTAAGAAGAAGAATAAGAAAAAGAATAAATTTTATTTTCTCAACATAAAGGTTTACAGAAAGATTATAACTTTTATACGTTGGTATCTTGACGCGATTATGGCGCAATTCAGCCTTAGTGTCACAATGGGCGATACTATAGTGTAAAGCAATCTCTTCCATACAACGCAAGATACATAATTTTATCTTTCATAATGTTTATGTTTTCTATGTCTAGAATAAACTTTTTTCTGTTTTATAGTGTAACTCTATATACACCATGCTATCCATGCAGTATCCAATATATATCTATAAGTTTATACATATCTATAAGTTTGGAGATTGCATTTCGATGCTAAAAGTATCCAATTACTAACCAAAGACGTGCTTATCCTTGATCTAGAAAACTGTTCCGAAATTGGTTAAACCAGCAAACATTGGCCTGAGTTGTTTTCTCAAGCCCCACCTGTTAACATAAATCACTGTGATTCACGTTTAATATTTGGCCTACGAAAAGGTAGCCATATCAAAGGGTGATCCATCAAAATAACAAGGTTTAGAAAAAGCTTCCTTACCCTTACGTTAATTTCCCAGTCTACTGCTGAACATAGGCCTCCCCACAGAGCGCCTCTTTGAGTAGCTCCTTACCTCCTACATCTACCGGCTTCCCGTTTTGACTAGATCGTTGGTTCACCTCTTCAATCTACTTCGTATAGCATAAAATACTTCTGCAAAAGGTCCGACACGCTGTGCATAAGCACGGTTCACCGCAAACAAATTTATAGCACCACACATAAATCTGCATGACAATTAACGCAAGCTGAGATCAGCGGAACATTTCCGTATGCCACCACTATTTCACTTGTTAACGAATGACATTTTATGGCGTATAAACTCTGCTATGAAGCAGTATCTAGTGATAACAAGGCTCTTCATTTTATAGTAAAGATTCCAAATATCCTGAACCGCCACTCCCTTCGCGGCGCAACCACAGCGAGTCACTAAAGGGTAATTTTATAGACGAACACCGGCTCAGTTTACGCTGGTTCAGTTATAATATAAAGGCCATCAGAAGGCAAGAAGATCGTGCCTAAGAAACTTGAGCCGTAACAAATCTTTTATTTTCTTTTCTTGTTTAATGATGTGTACCCGCCAGCTCTCTGATCTGACTCTGGAAGGAATAAAAAATATGCAGGGGTTGTTTTGTAGCGGCATAAAAGAGAGTAATTTGGTATTTTGTACAGAAATGCTGTATACTGCTAATTTGATGCGAGGGCTCGTTCTCACTAAAGTTAGCAGAAAATCATACGCGAGAACCGCAAGCGATCAACCAAACTTTACCTACTCCAAAAAATAAATACTTATTAGAACTTACCTTCAGTTGGTAGGTGGTGCTGGTAGCTTTCTGAACTGGTATGTAGGTGGTGGGTGTTCGATTCCCCCCAAGACAATCATTTGTGTGTTGAAGGTAGATATTTGTTCTGTGATTGTTTCTTATATTATAATCTACCTATACTTACCTATATTTACCTATATATAAAACAGAAAGTACTTGTAGGTACCTATAAGTATTCTATCAGTTATTTGGTTACCATAGTACAAGCTTTGCTTAGTTTGAAACTAGATGGCGCTGTGTGAAATGTTCACAAAATTTGAAATGTGGTCCAATTGTAATACGATATAAAATAGTGTGTACATGTTAGTATTAAGTAAGTTATATGAATTACCCAATAATCATGTAAAACAAGAGCACAAGTTTTGATTTGGAATGTAAAATGGGTTGGCTATGTAACGACCACACTACTTCCACTCGTGAATTTTACATAGCGGTTGCAGGTGCATGGTGGAATCGAATGGTTTTAACGGCTGCCAATTTATTCTATGATACTTTTTAATGTATCGACTGAAGTAAAATAAGTAAACTCATTTTCTTTAATAGTCTTGTGTCCTGCTGTTAAAAATTAACAAGTTAATATTATTTTCATAAAATAGGTTAAAATTAACGCAATAATTGAAAGAATTAGTAAAATTGGCTAATAAATCACGGAGTAATAAGCTTTTAAAGTTTCATCGCTTGTCCCTTTCTCGCAGAACAGAGCATGGCCAACAGTTACTATGCAACTGTGGGATATGACGTCACATGCCAAAGAGATTGTATATAATTACCACAGCTTAGTAATGAGGTACTTGAAGATGGAAGGAGTGACGTCACTGCGCATTTGAACTGTCTCTTTCTATTCCTGTATTTTAAAATGCTTGCAACTTAGTCATTTTTTGAGATATTTAATTTTTGTTTTCACGACTGTTTATGTTTTAAGAAATATTATTAATTCGTGCAGTAAAAAAATAGCACAACACAAGCCTATTCTAAAATGGTCATTCGTTTGAAAAAAAGCTCACCTGAGGGTTAGTGACGTGCTCCATCTTAAACAACTTTGTTTAAGATGGAGCTTGCCCATGAGATGCCCATTTATTTTAGACTTGAAAAGACCCAAGCAAGCCAAGACTACAAGTTAGCCAAGCAGTAGTGTGCAAGCACTACTGTGTTCCGGTTTGAAGGGCATTGTACCTAGTGAAATTACTGGACAAATGAGACTTTATGACCTGATTACACAGTGTAGTAATCTAATTACTAGGCAGTGTGATGTCACAGGATGACGTGCTTAGTGCAGTGTTACGCAAAACTTTATTATTTTAAAGTTCCGAGTGACACTGCAACTGTTATGGGCGGCCGTATTGCTTAACATCAGGTGAATGACCAGCTCGTCACGTCATTCATTAAAAAAAAAAAAAGAGACCCAGGACGTTTAAGCCCTGGAGAAAATACTGTTGCTGGAACAGCATTTTATATTTACTCATGCTCATACCTTGTACCTGCACCTATCTATTAGTGATGGATTAATTGATTCGCATTAATTTTTAGCATGCGGTAACTCAATTAGCATTTCGCAAATGAAATATAGTTGCGAAATTCTTTTTAGTTATATTTTATTATATATTATTTAGATAATTTTGAATTTAATTTTTAAAATAAAGTTTCATTTCATGATTCATTTCATTTTTCATATAGTTTTTCATTTCATTTGTCTTTAATTTCAATTTTCATTTCATTTTTCATTTCATTTAATTTTTCATTTCCATTTCATTTCATTTTAGCAAATAGCAAAGCATTAGCAAATAGCATGCTAAGACTCGTGACTTATCATTTTTATGAAATTTACGCAAAATAGCTTTAATTGCCATCGCTACTATCTATAGTCAGAGAGCACCATAAGCTTACGATCACCGAGTATGGTATTTATCATACCTAATCAACAATTTTATTGCCAGCGGTTACATGCCTTTATACAAAAGATAAAAATACTTTACTAATAACTGGGAAAGTAGTAAATCTTAAACTTTGGCATCCCAAATATACTTTGACAGTGGAAGTCCTCTCTATAAATTAACAAAGTTGTTTGGATGGAGGTGGAAATACCGGCTTCTTGGACAAACTGATATAAGTAAAAAAATTATAAACAAAAGTTAGAAGATGTTCACTAGGCACTGACCATAGGCATCCCCGATAGAGCGACACTTTAAGCGGCAGGTTGCCCCTGCATTCATCGGCTCCTCGCGGTTTTATCAATATCGTCGCTGCTGTGTTATTACCTACACATGTTATTATGAATGACTTTCTTATAATTAGGTATACTGATTTAAAGGTTTGCAGTTGTAGTTACATCAAAATTATAATTACAGTTTAAATTAACTCCAAAGGTAGTTAAAGTAGGTATATTATTATCTTCTGAATCAAAGCAAATAAAAATACATATTCTGCATTAAAAAATAGTTTCACCCATTTGAAAGCTACGTAGCCACAGACGTTAAACTTATAATACTCTCCTGTTTACGTTGGGGGTTAAGAACACCAAAAGAATAGAACCTTGCAGACTTCTAGCATAGGGTAAACTAGCTTAACCATGGTATTAAAATAATCTCAAAACAAGATCATTCTCTAAAATCTCAATAAAGGTAAATACTGATCAAAAGTGTGCGTCTAAATAGCAATGAATATTAAACATCATTGCGTCAAAGGCGTCAAAGAAAATCTCTTCCATAAACCTATTAAAAATTTATTTCAACTTAGTTCGAAGTAATCCTGGAGCCACAAAAAGTTAAATTGCTCTTGAAATTTGAGTCGAAATTTACGGAACTCCGACACTCCAAAGTTATGGATTTTGGAAAAACTAAAACGTCATAATATTACTAGACTTGAGCTTTTGAGATTAGATGATGTACAACTTTTAAAAATGATGTAGGTACCGTAAATAAAACTTTTACTAGGTGGTAGGACTTTTCTGCAAAGTTCGTCTAGGTAGGTACCACCGCTCTGCCAGTTATTCTGCCGCCAAGCAGTACTGTGCAAAAACTACTGTGTTCCGGTTTGAAGGGCATTGTAGCTAGTGAAATTACTGGGAAAATGAGACTTTATGACCTGATTACACAGTGTAGTAATCTGATTACTAGACTGTGTGATGTCTCAGAATGACGTGCGCAGTGCAGTGTCACGCGAAACTTTATTATTTTAAAGTTCCGAGTGACACTGCAACTGTTATGGGCAGCCGTGTCGCTTAACATCGGGTGAACGACAAGCTCGTCACGTCATTAAAAAAAAACCCACACACACCTCTTAAACTTGTGTTTATTTTTCTTCTGCAATATACATCGTAGTTTTTTACTAGTATAATGCAAAAAAGGCAAGAGTGACTATGGAAATTAAAGGAGACTTGTTATTTTTTTGGAGTTGGTAATACTGACGAAAAAGTGGTATTTTCCTAAAGACTAATAAGAAAATACATTGAACATGTTCTTTGAAAGAGATTAAACATTTTTCTTGGTCAACAGCCCGATTCACACATTGTTGCCAACCAGAAAAAAACAATTCACCAAAATTTAATTTCGTAAAATACTATAATGGTTACGTGATTCTAAAACGGAAAATGGAACCCTTATAAATATGACCGAATCATTTGTAAATACAGAAAACATAAAATACATCATCACACATAGACATCGATTAGCTAAATAGTAAGCAAGTTTGCCAATTTTCCCCGAATTCCCAATATTTCGCCAATAAAGGCAAATTACTCTATAGTTTATTGACGTCACGATCAAGACTGATATCCATTGAAACGCTTATAAATGGCGTGTCGATGATTTGCCAAAAAAGGCGAAAATTGCACATTGGATACAGGCAGCGATCCATCATTGTCTATAACTAATTGCGTTATTATCTACTACCTACCTCGTATTAGAATAGAATAGAATAAACATTTATTCATAACAAAAGACACACCAAAACAATAATAAGTGCAAAATATACACAGTAATACAACATCGCATGACTTCTTTTGTTGTTTGCCCGTATTGATATACCTTACTGAAAGTTATTTATTTGTATATATAATATCGTGTATAATATTGTATAATATTCCATCTGATTAGATGGACCGACCATCTAATAAAAACAGTAGAGAGGCGATGGATGCAAGAGGCAAGCAGCCACTGCCAAGCCAGGGGTAATCTGGGAGGGCCTGTATCTAGCAGTGTACGTCGTCAGGCTGATGACGATGAGGATGATAATGATGATGATGATGATTATGTGAGCATCAGCACAAATTGAAATGAATCTCGAAGACGTAACCAAATCTTTTCCAAAGCACATTCTGTGTAATAGGCGATCGGAAATGGAAAGAAATATTGCATTTTACGGGCAAGGAGAGCTGAATATCAAAGTGGATTGAATTTTTCCAATTGAAGCCGTACCATTTGATGCCTTGAATGCATTTTTATTCGAACTCGACCCCTACTGGCCAACGCCGACGGATGGAGAAAACCCCTGGCCTTTTCTATACAAACTGGTCAAAGGTAATGTACTATTTCCTTTCGGGGAAGTCAAGAAAATCTCTGAAGTTAGATTTTGAAGTGGGTTTTTGCTAGCTTAATATTATTGCTATTAAAATAACGATTCTGACTTTTTTATTTTAATAACAAATTAGTTTTAATTTTCTAATATTATTGACGATCTTGTGAAAGCCGCGGGGAGTCGATGGTAAAGGAGGCGAGCAGCCGCTCATAGTGGCGCTCTCTGGGGGAGGCTTGTGACGTCTTCACGCTATAGTTGATGATAATGATGATGATGATGATGATGAATGATGATAATGATGATGATGACGAATTGTCGATTGATCCTGTAATGTACCGTTTTATCTATCTAATCGATCTATATCTTTTGAGGCGTAATTGAAAATGTGCGGGTCAGCTAGCTTTACATAATTAAGTATAATAACAATAAGAAATATTATTGTAAACATCAGAAAAAACCGTTCAAAACAGTAGAGATCACAACATTAGTATCGAATTCTAGATAAGCAACCGTGATTTGCAGAATTATTTATGTAGCTACTCAGATAGTTGGTAAAGTATACATAACTCTATATTATCCATATTGTATTACAGCTTGTAGGTAGGTAGGTACACATATTTGTCTAGGAATGTATCCAGGGCACAAGCCAGGCTTATGTTCTAGCAACATAATTATGAAATAAAACGTACTCCTAATAGTGACTGCAATCTTATTTAAAGACTATCCACTATAACGGTCTATATGTTGTCGTGTAGTGTAGAGAGTAGAGAAGTCAATTGCTTTAACTAATTTCCATCAGCTGAGATAGTAGTTAATTAAGATGCCTTTCTAAGGTAAAAAAAACTTTTCCATAAAACTGGATATTATAATAATAAATCGAAATGAGTTCATTGGTTTTGCAAAACATAAAAGTTAGTAAAGTAGTGTTATCAGTTGATACATCATTTAATACCTTAAAAGGCCAAATTGAAAGGAACAGAACATTAAAAGTTACATACACGATACACGTGCCCCTTTTCCTTTTCTATAGACGAATGACAATCCGGAAAACTTCCCTCTTCCAGGGTTATCAAAGTTGCTGCTCAGAAACGAATATCTAATTTCTGGCTAAGGAAGCAAAGCTGCCAGGCATGAATATTAAGTGCTGAATATCTGCCATAGTGCAGACATTGTGAATCCACTGCGATCGAGAAATGGAAATCGTACGGTTCACTTGAATTCCGTCATTAATATGATTTCGACTGCGTTCGGATGGAATGAGTTTTCCTGAAATATTACATGAAATTTTGATACGTGGTTCGGAATATGAATTACTTGAGATATCTGTTTTATTGCTATAAATCATCGCAGCCTGGACACAGAATAGTGAAATGCGTAAGTATCGCTGGATGAAAACTATTCCGCGATTGAATTTTTAACTTGATATTTTTAAAACTTCAATTATTATTGACATTAGGCATAATTTTGAAGGCTTTAGTAGACAGTTTTAAAAATGCAAAAAATATATCCGTCTTTTACATTGCCGTCTATTTGACAAGGACAGCAACAGTTTTAGGAGCTTTAGATCTGTCAACTAAAGCCTTTAAAATTGGCCCCATTAGCTATTTAAAACGAGATAGATTAGAGTGAATATAATTTCAGAACGAAAATTCTCACTCTAACTACTGTTTTTTCAAGCCTGACTAAGTTTAATCTGCAGTGCTCTAAAACAGTATGGTGATATTTAAATGTCCCAGCGGACTCACGGTTAAATGTAGAGAATTTTCAGCATAAATTCGGTGCAGAGAGCACAATACATTAGGTGTACATTATAGAAACATTAGGGAAATGCAGTACACTGGCTAAAGCCAGCTGGTTTTATAAAACGACAACCCCGTTGTTTAATATACAATGGCGACAAAGGGTAGGAAAATGATATAACCTACAGTAGGATTTTGATTTAGGTCAATGTTTTTAATTTAGCGCTTACAATATTTAACACTACAAAAGAACTAAAACATTTAGTTTTACAATAAGCCACACAAACAGAATTATTTATGTTTAAGTAATGAATAAATAATAACCATTACAGGATGTTATTAACAATTGTATGACTAAAATCAACATTCATTGGTCTAGCGGACTAATAAATTTATAGACGCAAATGGGCATCGAGGTCAAATGCAGGCCCGTACTCAGTTACTAAAGAGGCTTGTTTAGGTATAGATTTTTTTATTATATGGCTTAAATTTGTCCTCGGCATCTCGGTTTCACCTGATGGTGCCTAAGTCACGTCACGACTCTTTAAATCCTTCCCATAACGTGCTCTATAGTAGCGAAAAGTCCACTGGCCGGTTTTGCAGAATATCCATAGGATATGGTAACCGCTTTTCACCAAGATGCACCAAGCTTGTTGCACCCACAAAAAAGGAGTTTTAAATTATTTCAGTGGTTATTGCATTAAAATAAGTGGTCCTGTTCACACGCCTGGTGAAACGCAAAACAAATCTGGACGCAAAAGGCATTGCCGTGGACATTTCGACATTGGACAGAGTTGCAATTTCCACGTGTCAGATACACGGAAATGAAACCGTATCGATAACGACCCAACAGGGCAGCGTACACGGTTTTTTAGGATGTTGATATACGCTGCGCTGTGAAGTGTGTACACGTGATGAATTGAGCTTGGATATCATACAGGAAAAAGAAACAAGTAGGTACTGTTGTTTAAGGCTCAGTTGGCTACCCGTTTGGTGCTGCACAGCTGCAGTGCTTTATTAAACTTACTTTTTTTAAAGTAGGTTGGACTTATTTTTTTTGGCCAAATATCTTTATAATTTTTTTTTTATGGGAATGAGTGACGTGACGAGCTGGTCGTTCACCTGATGTTAAGCAACACGGCCGCCCATAACAGTTGCAGTGTCACTCGAAACTTTAAAATAATAAAGTTTCGCGTGACACTGCACTGCGCACGGCATCCCGAGACATCACCCAGTCTAGCAATCAGATTACTAGACTGTGTAATCAGGTCATAAAGTCTCATTTGCCCAGTAATTTTACTAGCTACAATGCCCTTCAAACCGGAACACAGTAGTGCTTGCACACTACTGCTTGGCGGCAAAATAATCAATATTATGTGATGGAATATCTCAGAAGCCGTATCTGTATTCTTTTGTTGTAGGTTATTCAAGGTGGGCGTGCAGGTGTAGGTAACAAATAGTGACAGTCTGCCATCACTATGCCACTCACAACTCCATTCGGTGTTACCCGCTATAAAAATACGGCGTAGACCATTTTGACCCAATAATAATTAGACTACAACTCGATTAGCAGCTGAACTCTGTTAAAGTTAAAGAATAATAAATGACACACAGCAATAAAACTGCCCGCGCTCCGTCATATCTAATGTATGGGTTTCACATCAAAAATGTGTGAACCAATTTGGGTGAAATTTTTGGCCAGAATTGCAAGCTTTACCAAGACCAATAATATAAATTAAAAAAATTTAAGTATTAGACAGTGCTTATAAATGTGTGGAATCGCGAGGCCAGTAAGAATAATAATATGTACATAATATTTCCTATACATTGTATGAATCGTTCCTCCGCCGAGCTTTTTTACTCGTTCTAAATTCTAACCGAACTCCAAAGTTATGACCTAGCAGGCGCTAGTTCTCACTCCGGGCTTTAGTTTACGCTATTTCCCGGTCAGCTTTTAAAATAAAACTACCTTGAACCGAGCTTTTGGAAAACTGTAAAGTGCGATGTATCGAGACATGCACGTGAAGGAAATTTAAAGTTAGTATTCGTGTATAGAACTTTGAAAGTCTTTAAAAGAATGAAGCTTTATAAGTTGCAGAAGAATTACCGGTATACGTCCTACTTCCTCCGAATACGTCTAGCGTGTTGCCCGCATGGATTGACTCTCCTTTAAGGCGCTGAATGCTCCCAAATCGACTATTTTGAACGTGATTATCTCAAAATGTATACCATTTACAGGATTGAAAAAAATGCACGTTAATACTGGTCATATCTTCTTTCCATCTGCCGAAACCGAAACACGTTTACGAAAAGTTTTCTCGATAGAAAAAATCGTGAAGTGACCTCTAAAAAATCATTCAAACGTCCTAAAATGTTACATTATAATAAGACACCCCATTGAAATAAATCATAGTGATAAATTATCTTTCAATGCATTTATAACAGTAAGTATTTCTTTTGTAACTAATTATTTGTACCGAAAAATGGAAAAGTCGAAGTGCAACGCAACGTAATCGCCATATTTTTGCTATGCATAAAGCGACCCTACAAGGTACAAAATAAGTTTCAAGTTTGTCTGCTGTAATAAACGTGCTTGCATTGGGTCCTGTCAGGGCCTTAACATGTAGGACAGGGCGGCACCACAAGATCTTTAACATTATTACTTCAATATTATTTCAATCATACATTGACAAATGACATACTTTAACTTCAACTCTCGCTTAATTGCCTTTGTGGAGAGGTGACCACAATTTTTCCAATGTCACGTGGACTAAGAACATCAAACGAAAAATGACAAATTACATAAAAGTAAGAATGCTTTAATGTTGCAGAGCCAGAGCAATTTTGATGACGTCACGTGAAATAGTTCACTCAAATACAATTATCATGTTGACACTGACGTGCGACAGTGATAACGCCATATAAAAATGTAGACGTCTCGTTCACACGCAGGAATACTTTATAAGTTCATGGTACGAATTCGAACAATATTATTGTAACCTTGAAATAATAATGCCATGAAACATGATGGTTTTGTATTAGCTTGTGGTAGCCCAGCTGGTGGCTATATTGTCAGTTCGTAACTTCATAGGTGCCTTTTTGTCACCAAAGCATATAACTGGGTTGCACCTTCTCTTATCTGCTTATCTTAGACTACAGTCAAGTCAGCAGCAAGTTAAAACCCCTAGTTATATAAACATGATGTGTTTCATCATTAAACCTAAGTCTTTAAACGAAAGTTACGATACGCAAGTTAGCCAGTTAAAGTTAAGTATAAAATAAAAAACTAAAATGTGTTGCTTAATTTTTATGAACTATCAAAAACATTTAGGTAATAGTTATGTTTTTATAGCAGTATCGCCTTTCAAGTAACGCCCGTGATTCAAATGGTTCCTCTAAGTACATATTAATAAATCTACAACTAGGTAAGTTAAAAATAAAAAACTTCTAGTAGTACAAAAGTGCGTACAAAGACAAGAACTAAGGTAAACTATCTTACCTACCTTAACCTCGCGTGCTCCCAAATAATACATTAGGAGTCACCCAGCTAAGCATAAATAAACCAAATACAAGGTTCGGTCTTATAAGTTGCCTCGTAAATAATAAAGTTAGATGATTCCGCACAAGAACAAAACAGCATTAAATCAAGTATCCCGAGGAACTACTCTGTTGTACTCACTAATACTTCGAGCATCTAAACTAATCAAGGAGTATCCATTCTTTTCTGTTCGTTCCACTGTTTTCAATTAATAAAATAAAATAGAATTGAAAATATATTGTTATCAGTTATAAAAAATGTTGGCTGCTCACAGCTTGATACGAAAGATGTCAAAATTATTATTAACTAATAAATACAACGCCTGTGGTTCCCTGGGGCCCACAGGCGCGGCTTCTTGTTAAGGAGCTGTCCAGACGGTTGGTCGACCTAACGCGTGACCAAAGGGCTGGCGCATACCTCGGCCAACGAATCAGCTTGGCAATACAACGAGGGAATGTCGCCAGCTTTTTGGGCACGCTCCCCGCAGAAAGCAACCTAAATTCTGTGTTTTATTTATAGTATTTTTTTTTTGCGGCATGCTTGATAGTGTTTTCGTTTTTAGTTAGGTGCATATATTTATTAAGTTAGGTTTAAAGTATATTTAAGTTGTTTAGTTTAGTGTATATATATTGATATTTAAGTTTTTGTACTAATAAATGATTAATACATCATAAAAAAAAAAAAAAAAAAAAATACAATACAATTACTAAAAAATAAACTAAATCTAAACTAAGTACTTATCTAAAACTAAAACTATCTAAACTTATAATATACACTTATAAATAAAAAACTGCGTTTAAGTCGCTGTCTGCGGGTAAGGTGCCCAAAAAGCTGGCGACATTACCTCGTTGTATGGCCAAACTTAGTCTTTGACCGAGGTAAGAGCCAGCTCTTTGGTCACCAGTAGTTTCTATTAGGCGTCTGGACAGCTCCTTTACGAAACCACGGGCGGACGGACCCCACGGTCCCATGGTTTCTACCCCAAACGGAAGAAATATGTATCCCTCGCCGAGAGATTCATATTTCGTCCGTTTGAGGTTTTACTAACTTACCAAGATTCTTTATAATAAAAATAGAAAGAGTGAAACCACATTGGGACCACGCGGTTCCAATTTGCCGTGTAGTCCCGGTTTTTGAAAAGGACCACTCCGTTTTCCATGGGGTGCCGTATAGCCTAGTAACAGCAGCTTTGCAACTTATGAAATGCATGTTTAGAAAGCTTATATTAAAAAGTTGGAAAATTTTGACCGTCGCTAATTATATATCTATAGTTTTTATATCTATTCCATGTATAAGTTCCTTGATTCCATTTAAAAACATAAATAAAGTATTAAAGTTTGTTTTCGGTATAGCTTTTTTTATAGGGTTTTCGTTTTTAGTTAGGTGTACATACTTGTTAAGTTAGTTTTAAAGTTATTTAAGTTGTTTAATGTATATATTATTATGTTATTTAACATTTTGAAAAAATAAAAATTAAATGGTAAATATTAAAGTTATTAATGCTGGTGATATATCACTTCTGACATTATAATCCTATTATTATTAATTTAGCAGAAAAAAATTAAAACTCGGAACATAGTTAACCTAAACAATATGAATTTTTCTTCTAATAAAATCTTAAAGTGGCTTGAGGTTTTTTTTGATGACTGTATTTTGCATCGTTATCTACTGTAAAAGTTTGGAATCGCCGAGCTGTAGTTTTGTTATTCAGGTTTTTTTAATAGATTATCGCAAAAAAATGAATTAACTTAATTAGCGACAGTCAGACTTTTCCAACTTTTTATTAATCAAAGCTTTCCAAACGTGGACCTTATAGTCTGAGAAAAATGAACGACTTTAATTATTTTATAGGTTACGACTCAAATACATCCTACTTTAACTGGACTAGTAAGAGCCAGGCTATAAGGGAATGTCCATGAGCAGCAGCAATCTGAGCCTCTGTGGTGTGGTGGTTGAGCAGGTCGGCTCATAACCCAGAGGGGGCGGGTTCGATTCCCGCGACAGGACAAGTATTTGTGCCCGAAAAAAAAAAGCGCAAATGTTTGTTCTGTGCCTGGGTGTTGTGGGAGCATGGTCCTCGTAGTTCCTGGGTCCCTAGATACAGGGAATCCTAGTTAGGGTCCAGGATCTACGTATGTGATCGTTGGGCGTTATTTATCTTTGGTATACATAAAAATCTTCTGCAATCATATACACCAAGTCATTAGCTAAGCGTGGTGACTATGGCAAATACCCAACGGTAAGCGTCTAAAACGGCGTTTTATGGGGAGGTCTATATTCAGCCGTGGATGTCTTCTGGCAGAATGATTGTGATTGTCAAAATTCTGTTTCACGTCTCAACACTATAGTGAAATTGTTTTATATGAATCTTTTGACCACTAAATAAAAACTCACCAATTTCTTAGAAAAAAATCTTTTTTAGTTTTACCCAACTTTTTCCCCCATTTTCTTTTGTTAGTCCCGAATGGTGTTGCCAATACTTGGGTATTAGAGAAAAGCGAAACAAATTCAATACAAAATTCTATTAAGCAGCAAATTGCTGAACGCCATTCCGGTTCCGCTGGACAAATTCTGCTTTGCACTTTACGCAACAATGTTTACAAGACACAAGTATTTTGTAAAGATAGAGGTTCTAAGTATTATATCAGTTATCTGGTTAGCTTAGTTTGGGGCTAGATGCTCTGTGTGAAATGTCCACACATATTTATATTTATTTATTTTTAAACTAAGCAAATATTTTAAACTTCATTAATATTATTAAAACCTGTGATAATTTTGTATTAAGGGAAAGACTCTGACTCGGAACGTTAGTGAAAAGCACAGTTTAAAGACAAAACCACACTAGTGCAAAATGACTCGACGCCAAAACCAACCATTTGATTCCTGCAGGTATTAGCCTAGGATAACATTACAAAGACTAAAAAAAAATGTGGCGTACCAGTACCAGTATGCAAAGAGGTTAAAAATGGATAATGACGATGATGCGCCCCTCCATCATCCTACATCTTACATCTGTCGGCCGTTTTCCACCTTTCGTTGCTTCATCCCTCTTCATCATTAAAAGATGAAGATTGGAACAGTAGATATATAAAAAGGCGAGGACTAACAAGAGAGAGAGAGAAAGAGAAAGAGAGAATAGAGAGGGTAATTTTAAGTTTGTTCCATTTCTGTCAGATAGTAGGATTCAAATCCACGAAAATGGAAAACCAGGCTAGCGTGCCGTAATTTTAACAGTTCTTTACCATCATTTCAAATCTATGTGCACAGCTCATGGCCCATGCTGTAATCTAGATATTGCTCGGACGCAAGTAGACGCTCCGCTATAAGATGGCACTACAGCCTTATTTATATTGCAATAACAACCCGCTCTTTATTGGCCCAACATTGTTTACGAACTTTGGAAAATGGCATTTTGTTCAACACGTTTTAGGATGAAATTGTTTTCGAAACTTGGGGAATTTTTGTAATTTTATTTTAAAGTTAGTATAGCAAAATGACCTGTGCTATAACGAAGTTTAAATTTTCTTGGATCCTTAACTCAGTTTTTGCAATTTTTGATCGTTCTTTCTCATGTAAAGTGGTGTCAAAATACCTTTCACCTCAGCAGCTCAAAATGGCACATTTTGGTGCGAGAAAACAGTGTGCAAAATCGTATTTTGCTCACTGCTGCGTGAGACAAAGTAATTATTTAATATTATGACTTTGCAGTAAGTGTATTTAGCCAGCTTGAGGTTACATTTATGGTTACATTTATTTGGAGAGAACATGATTTTTTTCTATTCAATCTATATAATCTATGTAATCTATCAATTTTGCTCTCTTGTTGCACAAATAACTATTATAAGCCGCCCGAAGGCCTTTGATTTTTTTCTGATATTACATACAATAAAGATATAATAAGACCCGGAATGAGGATCTTATTCGCAGGACGCGTAAAGTGACAAATATAGCTCGTAGAATTAAGTAGCGTGTCTAAATGGTATTGAGCACATCGCTCCCAGAACTGATAACTGATAGGGAAGAACAGTTCTACCACGACCACGAACCGGAAGGCGCAGCGTATACCAGCCCCCCGTTAGGTGGACCGACAATCTGACGAAAACCTCAGTTAGCCGATGGATGCAGGAGGCGAGCAGCTGCTCGAGGTGGCGCTCTCTGGGGGGACTATGTTCAGATGATGATGATGATTACTTTGATTACTTTTTTAGATTATAGTGGAAGTAATTCTTTAAGAAAGAAAGTAGTTCCTTATTCAAAGGTGTTTTTTAAGCCCACGAGTAATGAATTTTGAAATATGATGTTCGGCAAACTGGATAAATTGCGTTATGAATCTATATCACTCTGAAGCTATTTTCATATCCATCGATGGACCGCATCGATATTACGAGCAATAAAAATCTCATTTCAATTTTAATTGAGATCGAATGGAAATGAATTCTATGTGAAAACTCTGCGGGATCTCGGGATATGCATATATTATGAGCAGTTTAGTGGCTCGGGACTTCGGGACTTATTATGACTTTGACTTTTGTGGCTTTATGAGTATTTCCTAACACTTTATTAGCATCCCGCCTATTTAGTTGAAAGTTAAGATAGTATGCAGATAGTTTATAATTTTCATTTTATGTTAATATTAGGACAAATTTAGAATAAACTCGAAACGTATTTTCTTCTCAGTTTTTATTACACCATTTTAATGGTTTAATGTTTATGACACTACTACAAATTTATTTTGGGTTTAGCTACATAGCTATACATCGACTAATTAAAGTAAGTATATAATAAAATTATTTTGCAGAACTTACAAAATGTCATTAAAACCTAAAGCAATCAGGGTAGTAGGTCGCAGGCTATCGAGAGGGCGTCGAGAATGGCGGAAAAGTCCTTAAGTAAAAAATAACAAGGTACAAATCCTACCAAATGCCGTTAGAAGATCCAAGATCAACGCATTTTTGGCATTCGTGCTATAACTATAGCTTAGATAGTTCTAATGGGTGCAGAGGAAGCCGCAGTTGCCGAGATCGCAGTTAAAGCCCTGATCCTAAAGATAAGCTAAACGTAGACTTTTTTGAAAACTGTGGCTAAACTAAACTATTTACCTCAACCAACCAGCCAACCAAGCAACCAAAGAGTATATAATTCATGCAACCAGCTTGATGTTACAAACAATATGTGAAGCATTGAATAGCAGCAGTGCAGTGACAGTAGCTGTGACGGTATTGTGCCACCAGTGGTTGTTTTACAACGGAGGCTGCATTGTGGTGCCAGGGAAACGTCCGGCGCGTTCTCTTTCCGGTAACCGCCACAGCTGCAGCGATGCCACTCTCTGCTAGTTTATGTTACGTTCATTTTTAATACATATTAGTATGTATTGGTTAAGGTTTACATTTACTTTTTCATTGGAGCTTTTGGATTTTGCAGTTCATGATTGCAAATGCCGCGTACTGGCTTTTGACTAGCTATCTTTCAGAAGCCGACGTCTAAACTTTACGGACAAATTTAATTAGCTTTGGCAGGTAGTTTGAGACCGTAAGAAGTCGTGCAGTCTTTCTTATTTTAACTCCCAAAGGAATGACCTAGGAATATCCAAGATGACCTCTTTAATTTTAAAATGCAGTTCCATTTTACGCTGCAAAGTTTTAATTAAAATATTGTCTGCATTACCTGATGTCTAACAGCTTTTCAGGTTGATGGTTTTTGGTGTTTTAAATTCAGCATCTTATTCGGTGCTCTCTGGAAATACGTAGGTCTAAGTACTGATCGAATTGTTACAATTCTTTATTTGTATGAAAGCTACTGAGTCACATAGATAAAATGTTTTATTATGATTAAATGTACTCATAATAAATTGTGTTTAACGAATAAAATTCAATTACAACATTTATTATGATTTAACTAAATAGATTAAAAAATTAACATTACTTTCAACATGATACATACCACGCGACACGATTAAAGCAGAAAATAAGCTAGTTTTAAATGAATTTCTTTTACAGCAGAAACGAAACCGTATCGCTGTGAATAAATAGCTGTGGCTGCCGGAAACATAATAACAATTTGAAGTAAATTTCATCGCTTTCAACTCAGCATGACGCTGTCTGCTCGTTCCATTTTGTCGTGAACTGAATCCAGCTAATTGCGTGACTCAAAATAATGCTCATAATTGTAAATTTAAAGAGTTTTTTGGCTTCGATTTATTTTTAACAACGTTGTCGCTTTCATCAATATTACATGAATATTTATAATATTTGAAACATTTTTCACAATATCATCATCATCATTAGCCAAAAGACGAAGAAGCTCTCTCTTATTTTTACGCCGCAAAAAAGCAAACCAATTTTTCTGACGTATTATGATCACCTTTTGAGTACACCTACCTTTGTTTTTGAGCAGTGTGCAATAAACTGTTTTGGTTACGAATACCTACTTCACAGTTATCGGCTCAATTTTATTATAATGCCAGTAAATCAATGAATGAAAATAGCAAAATAAAATATAATACTTATAATACTATTCATTCGAGTGTTGTATAGTATCACTTGTAAGCAAATACCCAGCCTGCTTTGAATGGAATTGTTGTCGCTAGTTTATCACACGTAACGATGTATAGCGACAAATCGTCATGTTAAAATTTAGTCACACTGTGAACAAACGCAAATAAATGTTTGTTGCTCGAGTAGTTCCGGAAATAAAAATTGTATGTTGAATACTGCACCGCCCTATGTACGTGTCAAGCATTTTGATTGGTAAAGGATGCTCGAAATATTTGCAATCTTTTGGCGCAATGACATATTTTTACATTTTTTTGTCATACACATCGCGTATCTCATTTTTATGTTTCATTGGCCCATTCATTCATTAAGTTTTTTAAATCGTATAATATATCGTATAAGCTCCCTGTAGTTGGTTGGACTTGGCAAAAATACACGTTCGGCTTTGACAATTTGGACATTAGAAAAACACCTTCCTGGGTTTGAAAATAATAATATTCACTTTTAATCTATTCAATACTTATAATAAAACTGTAACAGCTCTAATTACTACATTGAAGATATTTCGAAAAATTTTTTTGGATCGCTTCCTAATTATTATCGATGCTTAAGCTAAAAATTTAATATTTTTCATTTTTGACGATCTGTCTGTATGTTGGCTGAGCATCACGCTGAAACTACTGAATAGATTCAAATAAAACTTGGCAGGATTTGAGAGCATATTACCAAGGTAGGTTATAGAATACTTTTGATGTCAAAATTCAGCACGGTTTCTGCGGGAAAGGGGATGAAAGTTAAAACGTGTACCTATTTTTAATTGATAAATGCGTAAGCCGATTTCATTTATTCTTTTTTTGTTAGAAAGGAGGTACTTTAAGTATTGTCTTGTAAAGTTTTCAAGGTCGTCGGTTTTGTAGTTCAGAAATTACAGACATTTAACTTTCCGTATTAGATCCAACGCCACTCCTATCCTTACTATGGGGAATGCGAGAAAGGAGGGGGTAAAAACACATTAACCTTCATCTGTTCATCCTTTTCCCTTATTTTTTATAAACCCCCTCCCTTCTATCTTCCTTGAGACTAGGATAAGGTGTACTATAATTGACCCATGCGAAGCCGGGGCGGGTCAGCTAGTTTTTGATATAGATGAGAGTAATTTCAAAAGCCTTAATAACTGTCATGTCAACATTGGAAATTACTTACATAAAATTATAATAACAATAAACTGAAAAATGAAATAACAGGCATGGTTGGAATAATTTGCTCGTTAAGCCTGAAACACTACATTTATAAACCGTTGGCAAAGCGCCAGTGGTTGTATGCACAATTTGTAGACTCTTTTAGCTCGATGACGAGGCACAACGTGACCAAGCAGCCTTGCCACTTGTGTCAGCAAGATGTCGCAGAGATTTAGGGACTGGGTCGCTTAGCTAAGACAGCTGGCTACTTAGGAGAACTTGTAGAGTTGCGCATTTCCACAAATATTTTTACTAAGTGAAGGAATAACAGTCATCTTACGTGAAATAGACATTAACAAGCACAGAGCACGCGAAAAATACACTTTGTTGGGTGCGGAGCGTTATTTTTTTAATGCTCTGTGTTTACAAGTTTTATTTAGTTTATCTAGGGATAAAAACATAGTGTTATGCGCATTTCTTTGTAAAGTCGTAAAAGCTCGCGAGTTTAAGCATTGTGTTTTAGTAAATAACAAATTTGTAGCACTGGAACTTTATTTTATGATGCTATATCATTATTTACTTTTTTTTTACTCTATTATTGTCTTTTTATTTACAACTGAATTTTTCTAGACTGTAATAACTTTTATCCCCAAAAATATACGCTTTCGATGAAACTATTTTTTCAAGTAATATATTATTACTCTCTTTTATTTGGCTGTCTAGCTTGTAATCAATAAATATCTAGACCTTAATTTCACAGAGTGTTTGAGGCAGAAATCTTAGATATAACGTGGGATAGGTTTAGACAAAGACAGCTAACTTGCAGGACAATTTCATCCAACGCTTCAGTGAACATAACGTCTTCAGTAAATGTCTCACGCAGGCTAATGGAGACGATTGAAACTGCTGTAAGATAGTTGTTGTTTTCTAAGAAAATGCAAACAAGTCGCATTCTGGCACAAGTAAGTACATCTGTTTAACATTTTCAACGCTAGTACTGAAAAGAGAATCTATATATCAAATGGTTCTGTTTAATAAGAGTTACATTTCAGTTACTTTAAGCCCAAACAGATGAAAAGGAGCAATAGATAAAACCGTTTAAAACCCCCTATAAAAGCAAAAACCTCTGTAAAAGTAGATGATTTTTATAGTTTGTTAATTTTATAATTATTATGTGACGCTCATTCGAACATAAAGTTACCACAAACGACAGATTTTAACTTCTTTTCATATCATGATGTCCGCAAATTCACCTAATATATTATTAGTTACATTTAATTTGCGAAATGCTGCCTACGCTGCGCTGCGTCTTCCAGTTCGTGGTCGCCACTCGATTATTAGTTTATATTTAAATTATATATGCAATTTATATAATCATCATTAACAACCTGAAGATATTTCTCCCTCACAGAACGCCACATTAAGTTGCTGCCTCCTGTAGGTATTTTTCGGCTCCCCGCAGGCTTAACCAGATCGTCAGCCGACCAACGCTGGAGGCCCTAAACTGATGCGTCTTCCGGTTCGTGTTCGCCACTCGAGAACCTTTCTTCCCTATCGGTTGTCAATTCTACTAGCGGTGTTGATTAACATAACAAAATTGCCGTAATTTTATTTACCAATATTTATGACTTTCTAAATCACCAAATGAGGTCTATCATGACGTTGACGACGTCATAAAGCCTCACCCAAAGCAAGATACATCAACACAGAACTGCCATCGGAATTCTGCACACTTTGGAAATTGCCGCCATTTGTTAACGTTACGAGCCCCCAGAGCGTTGTACACACTCGCATTTTTGGAATTTATCGCAAAGAATTTTTAGTAAGTGCGCACTGAGCTGAACTGATTTTATTGTTGGAGTAGTGAACGACTTTCATAAAACTATACTATACCATACGTTACATTACGATACGATACAATACAATACCTACGATACGATGCGATACAATGTGATACGATGCACCTACAATACAAAACTCTACAGATGAGAATAACATAATAATATTATCAGGGGCCTTACCACAAACTAATACAAAACCATCATGGTTCGTTACACTAATGCTTTAAGGTTACAATAATATTGTTCGAATTCGTGCCATGAACTTATAAAGTATTCCTGCGTGAGAACGAGACGCCTACATTTTTATATAGCGTTATCACTGTCGCACGTCGGTGTCAACATGACGCATTTGAGTGAACGACCACGACGACGCGCGACGTGACGACGTATTTTTTTTCATCATAACTGCTCTGCGTCAACAACATTATAGTATTCATACTTTTATGTCATTTTTTAAAGTATGATTGAAGTAATAATGCTATAAGAGGTTGTGGTAGGCCCCCAGGAGTGATTTTCAATGGAAAATTCGTTTAAAAACTTCTTTTTTTTCACGGGCAACTATAGGTTAGCCCGGTTGTCAGAATTTCTTATGCCGCCCAAAGGCTTTCAGCTGAAACCGAAAAAGTAATACCCATCTCTCGTAAACAAAATTTTCATAACCATAGAGCAGAACTTTCCTCAATTGTAAAACGATACTTATGTCCTCTACTTAGTTTGTGACGCTCTGTGTATCGATAAACCTTACCCTATTATATTAGGCATACATAATAGGTCAGTTTAATTTAAAGTATTCTTGTGGTAATGTGACGTTAGAGTTATAGTATTATGGCAGGAAATGTCCCGCACTGGTTCCCATTGTATAGTTTCGTTAAAACATTGCGAAAAAGAGCATAGCCTTATAGTAATTTCTAAATTAGCTCGGAAATAATATGATATTAAATATTATGTATACATTTGATACATTCTTTTGTTATTTCTGCTACTGAAACGGCATTTAGAATGAATGGCTCATGTATATCATTCATATTTTGTCTGTATTTAGATTCGATAGTCGATTCCAAAATTTAGTCGGATGAAGCTAACAGGCTAATACGAATCCCGTATTTTCCAACCGTTACCAAGGATTAGAAAATTAATTCAATTATTGCATAATAGATGCACAAATTGCACAGAAAGATCTCTCATGATCAGTTAGGTACCTACTTTTGTACTCCGTTTCATCATCATCAGCCTGAAGACGTCCACTGCTGAACATAGGCCTCCCCCAAAGAGCACCACTTTGAGCGGCTACTTGCCTCTTGCATCCATCGGCTCTCCACTGTTCTGACTAGGTCGTCGATCCACCTAGTGGCAGGCCGGCCTACGCTTCGTCTTCCAGTTCGTGGTCGCCACTCGAGAACCTTTCTTCCCCAACGGTTGTCAGTTCTACGAGCGATGTGGCCTGCCCACTGCCACTTCAACTTGCTAACTCTGAAAGCTGTATCGGTGACTTTAGTTCTCTTGCGGATCTCCTCATTTCGGATCTTGTCTCGCATGGAAACACTGAGCATAGCTCTCTCCACAGCTCGCTGCGCGACTTTGAGCTTATTCATCAGGCCAACAGTAAGGGACCACATCTCAGTGCCATAAGTACTCCGTTTAATAACGGACTAATTTAACGGATGTGGCACATGGCTCCCGTCCCTGAATAAAAAAAAACAAAGCAATATCGTCCCATTTTAAAATGAACATTGACACATAACTTTAACCCTTCTGTCAACAAAACGTATTTTTGTAAATTAAATGTCACTTTACCGTCAACAAATCAAAAGATAAGGGGCTGTTATTTTTGTTTTTATGTTATGCGTGTTTTTATTGTTTTGTATTATTGCCGAGATAAATAAAGGACTCTTTAATGTGGTCGTTTTGTTACAGTAACTCGTGGAGAATAATCGGTGCCAAGTATTCATTTTTACGATAACTGGTGACATTAATTGATATTGTGAATACCATTTCTATGTCATTAAAGGCAAAGATTTCAACACAAGCTAGTAAAGCTAAAGATAAGTATAAAAATGGGGTTTAAACTTAACATGGAATATTTATTTTTTATTTCTCTCTCGTTCTCATTTTTACGATTCTCATCGTCAGTTTCATGTACAATTTTATATTATTCTTATTTCAAATATTTTTGTACAATAAATTATAGCGCTTTATAAGACGAGTAAATTAATATATAAGTTAATCAAATAGAAAGTCTTGTTTGGGTGATAAATGGTTTTGAAGTTTTAGAGGCCACGAAAGCGACGCATTGGTTCACGAAAATGACTCAGTAACTTTACAGCTATCATTTTCTCACGTTTTGCCACTGTTTATAAGACTAAATGTTCATAAAATAACATCGTAATCTTGTTTTCATAATTAAACTGGCAAACAAATGGTATTAATAACCAAAACTATGTATATTATTATTATCAGTTCGGTCCTGAGTTTGTTCATCCTACGAAATACGAATACTAATCCACTTAACTACATATTATAGGTAATAAGCCTCGCTGACAAAAAAACAGATAGTTATCGTATTAATAGCTTTATTAATTAAGAAACATCATGAGTATTTAAAAAGTGTATTTATTTATGAGTTGTGTTACTTTTTCAATAGAACAACAACCTTCACTACAATAGAAATAATCTATACTTATATTATAACGATTTATCTATAAAAACAAATCTCACTACAAAAGACAATATCTGGCACATCTTTAGGTACTCTTTTGGATTAGAAACTCCTGATTTCGTGATTTTTCCATAAACTTTTAAATATGAGCTTTACGTGTTCGGAGTCGAGCCTACGAGCAAAATAATTAAAGTATGATTGAAATGTTGGCAGGCGGGGACCAAAATGTGCCTAGTAGGTACCTACCTCCCTACCTAGTACCTATATACGTACTTACGTCAAGAATAGGTAGAATTGTGATATGACGTGACGTTATTAATAATTTCAGAACCTTTTGGTGATAGTTCCTAATACCTACATACTTTAGGTACATAATATCCGACGGTAAACGTGTGTGGAGAAAAGTGTTCATAGAATGTGAACTTGGTAGGTACCTTTTACCTAGCTACCTACCGGAATCTTCACAATAGGATGCTTCTCCCGGAAACCAGAAAAATGGTATGTAACCATAATCTTTTAATCTACTACCTACCAAACGTAGGTACTGTTACTAGCTCTTCCCCTTTAGGTACCTATTATTAAACATAATACAATGCTAGTTTCGAAGGAAGGTTCTCCCAACTTGAGAGTTACTAGGCTACCACGGTCCAGATCACCCCTTTTTGCGATAACATGACATACCTACCAATTCGAACTCATCCATTTTTAGGCTATGATTATTAATCACAATGAATGATGAGTGAGTTCGAATCGACCCATCTTTTCTCGATAAAAACACGTTTACATAATTATTCAAAACACTATCTTACATCTGTCATACTACAATAACTAGAATTGTTTCAATAAACTCACACTAGTCACTACATTTCTAAATAAAAGAATGCATAAAATCAGTTTCATGTACCAAAATCAGTTTCATGACTAAAATGCCACGAAGTTTATGAAACGAAACTGACGAAATTATCCCTTTTTTGTAAAATTGCTGCAAAGTTAAGTGTATCGATTTAAATCAAATACTACATAAATATCTCGCACATTTTAGGGTTTCGATGAGCTAACTTTGATTTTAATTGCTGAAATACAATGCCCAAAAAATGTAGTGCACGTGTGATCGTAAATCTATGAACAAATACAAGCTTACCGATATTTTTTTTTCCGGCACGTTGAGCCACACGTCTTACGTCTGCGATGCCAGTACACGACTGACGTTCGACCGGACCACACTCAGTGTTTGATTGCTGATGTTTTGTTTAACAGGCAGCCGTTATATCACGCGAATTTAAAGAACCCATATCCGCGTGACCGACGCGTATGTTGTTTTAAATTGAAAATAATGATGAAAAGATTTGTTTTAAACTATTTAGTGTAAAGTTTATTTAATTACGATAATTTTAGTATATGTTACATACAAATACAGTGAAATTTGGTGAAGTGGTAAGCAAATGTTTTACTGCATCGGAGAGTGTGACACGATGAGAATACGAAAAATTACCCCGTTTTTGACCTTTTTTCGTGTTAATTTAAGGTATTATTTTTGCTTTTATTTTGACAAGCTTTATTTCTGTTGTAGCCTAATAGATGTTTCATCATTTAATTCACAAATTCTGTTTGTATCTTAAGCCATTTAGGAAATATAACCTCGTGACCATCAAATTTGAGCATCGATGAGAACTACCCATTATAGCCTGTGTCGCCAATAATAATTGGTGATTTAAATATTGCTCAGCTATTTTCTATTTCATTAAAATAAAACACATGTAGCAAATGCCTATTCACAAGTTCAAATCTTAACCCAGCGTGGAATATAGAGGAAGCAATTTATGAAATTTAACCGTATTGCCAGCGGGACATAAAGTTCACAACTAGTTTAGTGTTGACGTTAAAAGTAGCGTCCCAGCTGTCCCGTTTGTCCCGTTAAATAATGCAAAGCGCACCGAAACGTCAAACTTCCTTAATTCCCGGGATAAGGCGCCAACTAATTAGTCACCATTCAACTCTGTGATTAATTGTTGGTAAGTTTGTGGGACAATCTCTAGATTTATTGTTATTTGGAACGTACAATGTATAAGTATACCTATTGCAATGCAATCCTCAATTTAAATTATTGAGATTTGAATATTGCGTCAATGTCCCACTTAGATGAAGGGTACTGTAAGAACCCCCCCTTTCTAACCCCCCTATTCCCCCCTTAATTAATAATTATAATTGCATCTTTAATTTCCGGAACCTAAATACCTAAGTTTAAATAAACTATAAATTGAATTTAAATAACCGCTAACAATCTAATACCGTTGAAAAGAACCTAGAAGTAACCTAAGTTTGTTGTATGTTCTAGATTTGTTATGGCCAAGTGATCGTCTCCTAATAGTGGTAGAACCCGTACGTTGTGATAATGTAGTAATCCAATTCCTTTTAAAGTAATGAGACAATTCCTAACTGACGCCGACTCAATACGAGATTAATTTAGTAGAATGTAATTTCTTTATTTTACTAAGCTTTGCAATCTGAACCTATGATGAGCGCTAATCCTATATTTGCTGGAAATATCGAAAACGTAGATTGCCCCAAAACAACTCACATTAACCTAATAAGTAGTACTAAGGCTTCACGTAAATGTTGTAATAAGTCATACATTCTGAAGTTAAGTTTGTTTAAATTAGCGAAGTCATGATAATCTATCTGCTTATCATAACATTCGGCTACGGAGCACCTCCCCGCTCCATAACTGTGAGCTTCGACACCTGACGGGACAGCCCTCCACTATGTTGTGTATGAAATTGCCTCCACTTGAGGTTTTCAAGACACTGTTGGGGAAATTGATTTTACTATTTGTTACTATTCATTCCAGGTCAGTATGTCTAGTTTTGTCTTCAAAACACTAAGGACAGAGAGGACATGATCTTTTAGCAAGCCCTAACAACATACGTCCTCAATACATTCAAGGGAACTCTACGTTAATTTGTTAGCAAAGCAAAACCTCATACTTATCCTTCATCACCTAATGTGAGACCATTGTGAGTCTATCAAATACGTACTAAATTCAGTATATGAGAGACCCTAAAGTTAGCCTTCCAGCTGAACTTCCCCCCCCTGTCTCATCTCATACAGCCCAAAGTCTAAAGCCTTCCTAAATTTCCGCCATAAAAATTGCCGATATTACTTTAGCTTCAATTATCACGTTTTAGTCAATGTACCAGTTTTAACTATCAAACGATTTTCCTAAAGAATTATACCTACTAACGTTTTGTTATAAAATAAATTTTATGTTTTTATTAAAAGTTCATTTGAACAGTGTCAGACCTGAATTTCAACAAACTGAACCATATTCATAGAATTGAGATAAATAGATATTGATAATTAAGCTTTACGAGAATGATCCCAATCTAAAATAAATTCTGCGTCATTTCTTTACCTATCTTGAACCTTATAGATCGATATTTGATATCCTAAGTCTCGTTCCGTTAACTTTTACGCACCTAACGCAACATAATCAACCCTACTTATTTTGAAGCTAATAGAGTGAAATTAAACTTAATTCAGGAAGATGCTATTATACTTGCAAATGCAATCATTCGAAACCTAGTTTCCCAACTGTTACATAGCTAACGCAACTAATCCATTACCTGTTTTGAACTAACAGGACGATATTCAATTACATACGCTTGATTAGGACTTTTCCTTCAGGATCCGATTAGAGAAAATCCTACCTACTTCTCTCAAACCGCACACCACCAAGAAGTATAGAATAATAACAAATTCTCTAATATTTTAAATCATTGGTTTTTATTTTATTATTTATTTACTTTAATTTAATTTTTACTTATTTATCTATTATAGTTAGATTTTGTATTTAGAGTTTTATTTATTTCCCTCACAATTCATTTTTCCGATTTGACCTAAATTTTAAAGGTAAATTATTATTTTGGTAGAATATTGTCATTATTTTTTAGAATCAAGCATTTATTAGAATTTTGATTTTCCCTATTTTCCTAACCATTTTATTTTACCACATGATTTATAATTTTAACCCTAATCTTAAGCATTTTTATAAAACCGAGTTTTGCCTATTTCCCTCACAGTTTTTTATTACTACCAATTTTATAATAATTTTGAATCTATTTTTATGTACCTTTGTACAATCGATTTTTACCTATTTCCCTAAAACATTTATTTTACTGCAAATTTTAGTATTTTAACCCTAACTTTCCCTCCCATGTGTGTTCCTCAACTTATAGCTTTTTCTAACATCTGATATGTACCCCCAAAACTAGAGATTGCTACAAATCTCATATTTACTTTTAAGCGTGCATGTCTGTTCTCGAGTGTGCAATGAGAACATACCTAATCTAGCCTATAAGAAAACGAGCTGTGACAAAAGCTCTCCAAAGCTAATAAATCCTATTGTCACCTATTTTTTATCTTGTATGCGGACCGAAGTCTCATAAGTGCATAGAAGACAAAACCCTATTGTGTGGGACAGTTCAGTTTGATTTACATTTAGGATCCGGGTATCGTATACACGAAGACGGGTCAGCTAATCTTTTCAGCCCTCCTTTCAGCCAGAATGCAAACCAAACCAAAAAGGTGGATCCAGATCCTATAACGGAGGCAAAATCTGGTGCAGGTCTCCACAGAACACGCGATCTGCCCTAACGCAAAAGTAGGAGGAAAACAAGCTTCGTATATCACATGTTTCAACTTGTTTCTGACTGGGGTTTCTGGAACCAAGGATTCTTCCTCAGAACCAGAATTACTTGAGAGGACGACTCTAACTTGAAGTTAACCGAAAATCTCATGTGCACTGACAGGTATCATGTAGTGATCCCCGCGAATGCTTAATGAATGAACCCTTTGACAGCTCCTCGGCTCTGTTTTATAGTTTCCCCTGGTTTCATTTTGTAGTGCGCGCGCCGAAATGGTCAAAATCTATATTGAAAACAAAATTTGTCTGACTAATTTACATACAAAATTTTGACCCCATTATTCATAATAAAACCTATTTTGAAGCATGAAAATTGTATTTTTATATCGTAACAGACTAAAAAAATAAGTTTTTGTTTTGATAGAAAAATAAAAGTCTATAATATTGTATTTTAGTTTTGTATGGAAAAATCGCAGATAACTACGTAATCTATGTCTAATCTATTATTTAAATCGTTATTTGATTACTCTTAATACTGTTTACACTTTTCCCGAGATTATACATCCTATTAAGTACATCCTTTTCCCTAAATAATTTCAAAAATAATATAATCTACTTGTGAACTAGCTCCTAAGTATACTAAATAAATCAATAATGCCAATCCCATGTTTTAAGTGATATTCTCTTCAGATTATCATCAAATTTTAGTTCCTCATTTGCTAAGTTTTTTGTACTGTTTTTCCTGTCATCTCACAAGCAAAGCCAGGTGCCGATCTTAGTCTCATCTACATTGGTATGGTTGTGATACTTCACTTAAACAAATGAAAATCTATTTTCTTTTGACAGCTCAATATTAGCCACACGATTGCTTCTGCTTGAGAAAATTTAAGAGGGGTGGGTATCGCAAATCGTTCAATCTAGATGGAAAATTCAAAAATATCATGAAAACCTAATTCAAAAGTACCCATCCTACTCGTTCTAAAGTAATAATCATCTAAATATTATGTAACGTAATTTCGAAAATTAATATGAACTTTAAAACATAACTTGCATTCCTGAAAATTCCTCCAAACTTCCACAAATCTATAGGAAACCGACAACAAAAGTCATAATTATCCGAATGCTAGATGTTCCGCTTACGTGTTTTATACTTTTATGTAGATATTTACAAATAAATCAATACAACTTTCCAATACCACTTGATAAAGTTATTAATAACATAAAGCTCTATCAATACAACTGAAGTCATATATTAAAATAATAATCTAAGACCTTTTAGTTCCTGAACTATCTCTGTGACAGAGTAAATCGCTTTAAGCCGAATCCATAAGCACAATCACATCTAAATAGATAATAACACATAAAATAACTCCTTCCCTATATGCCTAAGTATTAAGATTTTATGTGAAAAGGGTAATAAAGTACTTTATCCTTCAGTAATCATCTTTCAGTCGATGCTCATGAAAAATACCCTGGCCCTTAACAAAATTTCACGCCTAATCCCTCCTTACACCGCGCAAACTTCAGAAATTAATTAAGAAACATAAAAAATCCGTCACGCTTAAATTTGGAATCCAAGGAAAATTTTTGACACATTCAATGATCGACCGCTCTACGACTAAGAGCTCCCAAATCTTTGATATGAACTCTGTATGCAATATTATAACGAAGGTTTGATTTCTACTAATTTCACTTCATTTCATATTCAGATAACTACTCCAATACCTATCTTCATATTTTTCAGTAATGAGCGTAATGCCTACGACTATTGCTTTAATTTGAATTATTCTTATAAGCAAAATTGATAAGATTTAATGATTTAAATATTTTTTATTGATGAACAAACATTCCTAATAAATGTGACGTCACGAGACACCCTGGATCGTTACAGTACCCCACACGTCGTTTGGTGGTTCGTATGTGGTCTCCACTTAAAATAATACTTCTTGGTAGAACGAGCCAATGTGCAATGATCTTTTCTTCACTTCAGCTTTCTGATTCTGTAATTTATGTTTTCTGTCAGTTCTAAATAATCTTTCAGAGAAACTCCAGGAATAGACTACTGAAAGGCAATGAATGATGCTCATTACGGGTTGGTATGCGTAGTGAAGATGGGTTTATGAACCTTTATAACCTTAATTATTTTGATTCATGACCCGAGGTGGAAGGTTGGACGTAATTAATTACAACAGATGGTGATTGATGGATGATGCACCCAAGTAATGAGGCACATTAGTAAAATTACCTTGGTTTTTGTAAGAAGATAAAACTTGGTGCAGGGTGATCTTTTTGAAATAAAATCATAACTGTTATAACTTTTCTTTTACCGTCAGTTCCTTATAGAGCATTATTATCAACAGATTATTATAGACAAAAGGCTTAGGGTGACTTTCCTTCACTTTTCAAAATGCCTAATAGACAGGTCAAAAATGTCATGACAAGTAAAATATGTCTAACAGAACCGAGATAATAATAAATTGTCACAATAATTTGGCAATATGGTAGTCAAACTTATTAATATAAAATAACACATTACATAACAAAACATCCAAAAATACACGTTTGATCCCGCAAAAAGATTAACGAATTTCGTAAACATTCATTAAATTAATTAAACCCTGTTTGCCAACAATGATGGATGAGTGTACAGGGTTGTCTCTCTCTGTCTACCGGAAACGGCTAATGGATCGTGTAGCGTCGTAACTGACAGATTGATGTTAGAGGGTCGTAGATTCGATACTTTTGAACATACATGAATGTCGGTGCAATGAGCGATTTACCACAGCCATGGGGGTAGTTCATTTTATACTTAAAATAAATAAGTATAAATTGCACACCTAAATAAATAATGCAGGCTTTTGCTATTTCTTATGTTTAAAAAAGATGTTTATACAAAATATTTTAAACATTTTTGGGTCTAATAAACTATTCAAGTTATTTTTGTTTTTCAACGTATATAGTAGGTAAGTGGTTATAAATAATATAATTATGTTTGTGTATAAGTAAATATTGTAGAAAACACACATATCTTAGCTGATTTTCTTAAAATAATTTGGTTTTACAATAAGCAATGTAGCCCTAACGCAATATGGTCATATCGAAATTTAGTCTACCTGCTGTCTAGTCTTAGTGAGATGTAGTCTTAAAGGTCCTAACTCGTAAATAAATTTAAAAAATCAAAGCTTAAACTTTTACACGTTCATACCTAAATGAGACAAAACAGGTGTACAAATTTCAAATATTTTCAGTAATAGAGCTCCAAATGTTAATGAAATGACTATCATGAAAACGGATGCAAATCCAGCGTAAAATGGCTCAGTCGATTTGAAATCTCAGCGCAATGATGTGATCACAAAATTGGCCCTGTTTAAATTGTTTAAATTGGAGAAAGGTTCTCGAGGGGCGACCACGAGCTGGAAGACGCAGCGTAGGCCGGCCCCCTACTAGGTGGACCGACGACCTGGTGAAAGCCGCGGGGAGCCGATGGATGCTGGAGGTGAGGAGCCGCTCTAAGTGGCGCTCCAGGGGGGAGGCCTGTGTTGAGCAGTGGACGTCTTCAGGCTGTTAATGATGATGATGAATGAAATTGGATATGATCATACGCTGTGATTTCAAATATCAAAACATTATTATTCGTACACGCTGGCGACGGCTACTTTATGTAAATAATTACGAACCTAGCTAATAATGTAATAATTAAGTACTTAATACTCTTTACCTCTGTACCTTTCCCTATTTCAATATATTCCGCTGTAGCCGCCGAGTCGAGTGAGTACCAAGATAGTAGCTCAGTGAGCTATAAGGTCACAGCTTATTAGAACCACCCGGCATCCACTCCGCACCGCCTCCCCTCCTGGTTAGTATTCTTTATATGGACTTGTATGGATATGCGCTCACTATATCAACTCCGTAGCGTCACCGGATCGCCTCGGTCATAAGCCCTCCACGCGCAGACTTTGGGTGGTTCACTCGGGGACAACTCGCTGCTCGCATGCTTGCCTTGCGTTGACTGCGCATTGCCAACGCGCGGGTTCTGAGTGCCCGCAAATGATTCACGCAAGGATGATGCGCCGCTCCCCACCCTCCCTTCATTCCCAGTATGTAAAATTTGACATTACGAAACACACGTGTAGACCTAGTGCCAATTGTTAACAGACTACTCGAAAATTCGTGGACCAAGTGACGTCCACTCTTTGACCACGCGGCGTTCACTCGTTGACCGCGCGGGGTCCACTGGTTGACCGCGCGGAGTTTATTGGTGATAACGCGGCGTTTACCTGTGGACCACTGTCGACAACGAGTGGACGCCGTGCGACGAGGCGGAGCGGAGTGGGTGCCGGTTGGTTCTAATCAGCTGTGACCTTACTTCGTGCCGTGTTCGTGTTGGTAATTTTGAATTAGAAAAGAAAAGATTCTATAATTTACTTTTTATAACGTTCTGTCTTTATTGTTCTTCGAATCTGACCTACATTATGACAATCCTGAGAATTGATAATAATAATTGGAGTCCAAATCGCAGACTAATCATAAAATTGACAAGATGGCTGTCTTAACACTAGAACGGCATTATTAATTAAAATCCATCTTGTATATGGGGCTGACAACCTTCGCCTCGTGATTGATTATGAGCGAAATGACATAATTCCGAACACGAACGTACAGGGGTGTAGTCAGAGTGGGGTATCTGACTTGTGGTTATTATTGTATTTGTGTCCCGCCATTCTTAAACATTTTAATGTGAGGCAATTGTTTGTAAACCTAACACGGCTGTATTTAAACATTATGCTATATAGCATAATGTTAATAGCCATTGATGAGGGAGCCTTGGTGAGATGCGAGACAAAACATCCTAACAGAGACAGCTAGAGACAAATGAAACCAGTTAAACTGAAGGTGCAATTTCTTTTAAAAGTAGTGGAGGTACTGACTACTAGTACCGGAAAAAACATGATAACTGAATTTAATACCGCTGTCAGAGATAATATTATAATACGCTTTGTTCAATGGGACCTAAAACTACACAAAAATTATTTCGCATTACAAAATATTTTCATCGAAATATGGAGTAAATAATATTTGACACAATAATGTTTATCACGTTTTACCTCTTTTCTGATATGTATATTCAGTTATGCGAAAATACATCAAGTGGATTTTCACCATTGCAAAATCTGTCGAAAGATATTTGAAACCAAATAGACAGACAGAATATACTTTTTATTTTTTTGAGCTAAAGCGAATAACTAAGTATACATATACGTAAAATTTATGTTTCAAATCGAAATCGAGACGTAAGACATATTATCAAAAACCGTCACTGAAAAAATCACAAGTATTTTTAACTGATCCGGTTTTTTTGTGTGTGATATTTTTTTAACTTTATCGGTTAAGGGACGAAAATCCTTATTACGCCCCTTTCCAACGTGTCGTGGAATTTACAGGCTGTCGCGAATTGATTTAACTAATTTGAACATCTCCTGTTCATATTTGCTTAGTAAATTGATATAGCCATTTATTTACTGAAAATAAATTAGAACATTTGAATTATTTGGAGGAAATGGCTAAGGTATGGCATTCACTTAATATATTATTAAGAGACACAAATGAATTCAATTCCTTTGTAGATACTCATCTAATTGTGGCCTTGATAATTTTGATAATCGGTGACAAAATAAATCAGAATTTAATAAAATCCATTAATTATTGTAATCGAATAAAAAGTGTGCCATACCCTACTACTACTTACCACCAGAGTAAAATATGATATTATATTTCTATTTTTCTAATTATTCATAATTACACTAGGCTGGAGATTACATTATTATCTGGTAATACCTAGTTGAGCTGCATATGCATGCTAGGTATATATACAGGGTTACAGGAAAAATCGTGCTAGATCCGTTAAGGGCGTGGAGTACCCATCATTTCTGACTTATTTCACTATGAAACACCCTAGCCTAAACTTAACCCTTTTCGAAATATTCGACTTTTAATTTTTTTTTTTTAAATATTTTGTGCGTCTTATTATTATTATTATTGCAATTTTTACATGTGTAATAAGATGCTTTGGGACGTCAATCAATAAAATAGTACATAATATAATATTTAATAGACTATAGTAGACAAGTGAAAGTTAAGAAATAAAAAAATATTTGAATCTGTATTTTTTTCTAACGGATATCTAAAAATAATATTATAAGTTTAGGCTAGGGTGTTTCATAGTGAAATAAATTAGAAATGGTGGGAACTCCACGCCCTTAGCGGATCTAGCACAATTTTTCCTGTAACCCTGTATATCAAATTTTTTTTTGTTTGTTTGGGTTTATCCTTAATTGTGAGTACCTAATTAGTATAGTCCAGTTAGCTAATTAGCCACCCGTGTAATGGATACAATTAAAATGTAGATCTTCACAGGTAACATGATACGATACGATATTTTCCAAAATTATGTTTCAAATTGGGGCAAAAAGAGTCATGGACCGAGGCTAAGTAGTTACACCTAGTATAAGAACTGGATAACAAACACCATAAGTATAAATAAATATTTATGGAAATTTCACACAGCACCGTCTAGCCTCAAACTAAGCATAGCTTCAGAATAATTTGTAAAGGAAAATCTAGAATCACAAGCAAGGTTTGAACCCGCATCCATCCATCCCTCAAGCCGGGATATGCTTTACTTAAGCTACCGTGACAAGTGGTCTCATGTCCTTCACCTTTTACAACCAACTTACGGGGTTGGCATAAGCGTAAGCATAGCTTGTCCTATATGGAAGCCACCTGATACCTAGATACTTATTTGTTTGTAAATACATACATATATACAATACAATATATACTTTTTACTAATACAATATTTAGAGCTCAAATCATGAAATTTGGGTAATCTTTCTAGTACCTACTTTAATTCTGTGCTGAGTCAAGATCATGGCGAGTGAGGATTAAACCAATAATTCTTGCCCTGTAACCAAAGTCCAAAATCATTTTCAAAGCCCAAGATAACTAATAATAGTCGGTGTACTTACAAGCCTTAGATAAAATAAATGATAAGTTATAATTATATATTCTATAATAAACTTTTTGATTTAATACCAGCGTCACATCGTGTTAACTAAACGTATTTTTGCAGAAGGTGGGCATGTCGTTAACCCCGGGTGAAAGTTTGCGGTGGATTTAAGTTAATTACGTATGAATTACCTGATAGTTCAGTTGGTAGTATCCCTGCCTTCTGAACTGAGGGCTGTGGGTTCGATTCCTACCCAGGACAAACATTTGTGTGATGAACATAGATGTTTGTTCTGCGTCTGGGTGTTATATTGTATTCTATGTATGTATTTACAAATTTATATAAGTATTGTATCAGTTATCTGGTTCCCAGCCCCAAACTAAGCATAGCTTGTACTATGGTACAAGCTATGCTTAGTTTGGGGCTAGATGGCGCTGTGAGTAATGTCCACACATATTTATTTATTTATTTAATTAATACTAGTGTACAGAAATTATGCGTGTATTGTGGGAGCAAGAATATTAAAATAAAAGAATATTCATAATGCGTTGGTACTTTACATCATCAGATCGGAAAACGTCCACTAGGTACTAAACATATTATGCAGCGCAGCTCCCATAAAACGCCACTTTGGACGTTTATCATTTGCCACAGTCGTCACGCTTGACAGGTGGCTTGGTGACTGCAGACACATTAATGTAAAAATGCGGCTGCTCATTCACAAGATATTCCATTACAGAGCAAGACTGACAGTGACTGACAGTGACTGACAGTGACTATCAGACTTTTTTACAAAAATCTGTTTAAAAGTTGCTCTGTGTAAGTCCTTACTTAATAGAGTGTCGTGAATTTTATAATTTATTCTCACTTTTTAATATTAAGAGGTTGGTAGACTGTTTAAAAATACTATTTTGGTTGGCCACACTGGCGGAAGGAGCGTCCGCTGAACCATCAGCCAATTACGATGGCTGCCTTGGTAGTTCCGGTAAAATAATATTGAGGTTTAGGAGGGAAGTTTTGGAGGGAGGACAAGGTCCAAAAAGGCGGTCTATTCTGGTTAAGCAACCGAAGCGTCAAGACGTATTATTGCTGCTGTTCGTTTATTATGTACTGAGTGTGTACTGAATATTTAAAGAAGAAAGAATATACAAGAATTAAAAAGGTTCTCTGTGTTTTACTTCAATTCAGAAGAGGAGATGAACCCACATGAAACAAGGTACCGTAATTTTTCTCTGAGAACCTGTGAATTTATGACCATGCCCACGTTTGATCTTGATTTGTAACTGTAATTTTTACCAACGCCCGTAATTTAAGCTATACTGCAATATTGATAAAATAGTGAGATTATGTCAGCGCGGCCGGTCAGCTAGACTGAGACAATCCGGTTGTGTTAACTTAATCGAAACATAAACTTGATTTTATTTATTGTCACGTTACATCCGTTCCTTTCGTGAAAAAGGTAGAATGGAACGCTACAAGTTAATGAGCAGCTCCTCCCCTACCTAAACAGTGCCTAGGTTGACAGGATCCTAAGAGCTGAAGAGAAAAAAAGGAATTGGTAACAGATATTTATTTTCGTAAATTTTACAAGCTTTGTAGAAAGCAAAAAAAAGAGTCTCTAGATGATGCGGAAGAACGCGAAATTTAAGTTGTTTACGGCCTACAAGTTATCACGGTAGAATTAGAATGTTATTGGATCCAAACAAGGCCTACTTCCGGGTCTTCAGATAAACAAAGCCCGCTTCCGGTCTTCAACGAGGCCCACTTCCGGGTCTTCAAACAAACAAGGCCCACTTCCGGGTCTTTATTCAAACAAGGCCCACTGTCGTTATAGAGACTGAGGAATTCGTTGCCTTTAGTTTGTCCGACTTCCAGAGTTCAGCGGCCAGCTCATTCAGTTATTAGCTTCTGGATCCAGAAGAAGATTCTCGTCCTTCCACCGTCGATGAAGTATTATTACGCAGCTCAGATTCAAGATGCAGCAGCAGGAGACACGCAGGTATTAGTCGTCAAAGCTTTGACGGACGACGGGCCGGAACATGGTGATGAAGTTATATTGCCACTCAATGTTTGAAAAAGGCAAGCCGGTCGTCTCACTGGTTGACGCTCGGCGATAGATTCGTCGTGGTAGATACGGCGGCCGACGGTGACAACAGATGTAGTTTCGGCGATCAGCTCTCGGCGATAGATTCGTCGTAGTTTCGCGACTGGCTGTAGCGGATGTAGCTCGGCGATCGGCGATTTGACAATGGATATGTCGTGGCGCAGCGATTGACGTAGATGGAGATTCACTTCACAATTTTGGTGTTGGATAGCCAAAGATGGTTTTTGAAGGCGTTCTTGAGTTCCCGGGCCTTGCCTGGCCCGGGAATGGCCTTATATCAATTTAGTGTTCCTCGTTCGAGGAGTAAATTGAGACTGCCATTCCATAGCGACAGCTTTTCTAAAGAAACCTCGCTAGCATTCCAAGGTTCTAGATTTTTGCAGTTTTCAAAATTTTGAATACAGAATAGTAAAAAAATAAATCTAGAGTCAAAATACATACAATCATGGCCAAACTATAAAATACCTCACTGAAATTGACAGTAGAAAAAGAAAAATATGAATTTGAAGAGAAACTAAATTCGAAACAAAAAAAAACAGTTTCAAAACAACTGCCATCCGAGCAGTCGTGTCTAGAAATCGGGCCCGTGACCCGCGCGCAAAATCGATAAAGTGATGTAAAATTTACGAGAAAAATCAAGTTTTTTTTTTGTGCTTAAATTACTGTGAAAAGGACTGTCAAGTGCTGTGATGTGAAAGTTGTGAATGAATAATAGAAACCAGGTAATATATTATGATATATACATACATGTAGCATTACATATTTCCCCCACGACCCCAGAAAATTTTCAACTCCATTGAAAATTTTGAAGGTTAGGAATAAAACCTTGCTCTTTCATACTTAAATCTTGCACTTCTTCTTTTACTCGCTCACAAACATACTTAGGGGATATGGTTCACATATTTGATGACGCATACTCCACAAGGAACTATTCATTATACATAACGAAGGCTTATTTTTTTTAATTAGGTGTCGTTATCCGCACCTTTTTGAAAACCCGAGTAAAGATAATAAGTATTTACAATTAAGAAAATGTACAACACAAAGGCTTATTTAACGAGTTGTGTACCGCTCTTTAAGAATATTACACACACCCTTGGGTATTGAAGACGTCAAGGAAATTAATATTCAAGAACCTTGTATTTAAGAAATTGCAAGGAAATTAAGATTAGAGTAACAACATGTGTAACTAAGAAAGTATAAAAAAAAATTAGTAAACACAATGGCTTCTTACCCACACGATTCGTGTTAAAGGATAAAACAAAAAGAGTGAAAAAAAATAACGTTTGTAAAATGGATTTAAAAAAAATAAGCCGAAAGGGTCTAGTTTCCTTGTACAATACAAAAATAATATACGCTAAAGCTATTTACAGAATAAGTATACAATTTAGAGAAAAAAACAGAATACAACCGCTACACTATTTACACTTTAAAATCTTTTACATGCCACTTTCCTCTTAAGCCGTTAGGATCCTCTAAAATAAAGACGAGAGGTGAGAGCTTCTCAACAACTGTGCATTTGACATATTTGGGAGCCAACTTTGAACTGAAATATGCACCAGCGTTACTCTGGACGTAATTTTTACGCCAGACTGTGTCGCCAACGTTGAACTCTTTAAAGGTGTGTCTCGTGTTGTAATGAGCAGCATTTTTTGTGTGTGCAGTGTGTAATGCAACCTGTACTTTATCGAAGATGTTAGATAATAATCCTAAATTAGCGGCGTAGATGTCACGAGGAAGAAAAATGAAATTATCAAGGTTGGAGCAGTTAGTGTATAGTGAACCACATGGTATGGTTTCACGCCCAAAGACCAGAAAGGATGGAGAAAACCCAGTTGTAGAATTTACAGAACTGTTGAGTGCATATTGGATTTTCTGCAAATGTTTGTCCCATGAACGGTGATCATCTCCGACCAACTGTGAAAGTGCGGTGATAATTGTTCTATTATACCGTTCTGTGGGGTTTACTTGAGGGCAGTATCGAGGTGAATAAAATATAAAAGGAATTTTATACTTATTCAGAAAACTTTGAAACTCATTAGATTGAAATTGTGAACCATTGTCCATGATGATGGTTTGTGGCACACCGTGTACCAGAAACACATTATTTTCCAAATACATGATGATATTGGAAGATGTAGCGCGCTTGATAGGGAAAATGAGGCAATACTTTGAAAAAGAACATGTAACCACTAGTATGAATTGATTACGTTGTCTTGTGAGTGGAAAAGGGCCCATTAGATCTAATGAGAGGCTTTGAAAAGGTCTTGAACAAATTTTTGGTTTACCCATAGGACCATATGGAGAATGATTCGAATGCTTATAAGAGAGGCATGTTTCACAAGAAGAACACATTTTAGCCACATCTTTAAACATACCAGACCAATAGTATCTTAAAGAAAGCTTCTTGTATGTTTTGAAAATGCCAGTATGGGGATTACTTTCTGAGTCACCATGGCAAGTTTTGATGAGATTCATTCTCTCAGAGGGAAGTGGAACTTCTTTCCAAGCAAAATCTTCATTTAGATAATCAGGTGAGTTATTAAAACGGTATAAATTATTGTTGAGAATTTTGTAATTTGGATAAGCATCAGGATTATCTCGACAGTTAGTAAAAAGTCTATTATATAGTTCCAATTGTGATGCATTGTCTCTAGATATGGGTTCAACACCACCAATAATAGCAGTATCGGGTATTTTATGACGCGACAGAAGGTCTGGGACAACATTTTCTTTTCCTTTTTTATGTTTTAGGTCGAAGTTAAAACAAGACAGACGAAGACTCCATCGTGCCAATCTGCCAGAAGGATTAGACAAATTTTGGAACCACTTTAATGCTGCATGGTCAGTGTATACTGTAAATCGTTTACCGTTATCAAGATAACAACGCCAATGCTCAAGTGCAGTAATGACAGCTAAAGTCTCACGTTCTGTAGTTGAATAATTCTGCTCATGCTTGTTTAGAGATCTACTCATATATGCAATAACAACTTCTTTATTGTCTTTTTCCTGAGTCAGCATAGCACCTATCCCAAAGTTAGAAGCGTCGCAGTGAACGGAAAATGGATAGTCAAAGTCAGGGCAAGATAGTATTGGTGTTGTAGTCAAGCATTCTTTTAATTTAGCAAAAGCAGAGTCAGCCTCAGCATTCCAGACAAATTTTTTTGGAGATTTTTTTCCAGATGACGTTAATTTACAGAGTGGTGAAGCAATAGTACTGAAATTAGGTATGAATCGGCGAAACCAACTGCATGTACCTAAAAATTTTCTTACTTCTTTTTTAGAGGTAGGAGCAGCGTAAGCTAGAATCGCTTCAATTTTACTGGGATCAGCCCGCAATCCTTGCTCATCTACTATGTAGCCAAGATATTTCAGTTCTTTGCGAAAGAATTGACTCTTTTCAAAGTTAATGGTTAGACCAGCATAAGAAAGTTTCTGATGAACTTTAAGTAGGAGTGAAATATGTTCCTCAAATGTCGCACCTATGATTATTATGTCATCTAAGTAACAGAACACTTTATTCTCAAACTCTGGAGTGAATAAACTGTCCATGAGTCTTTGTTGAGTTGCTGGAGCGTTTGTCAATCCGAAGGGCATAACAGTGAATCTATACATTCCTCTACCAGGTACGTAAAAACCAGTTTTATCTCTGTCTTTGGGATGTAATGGAATTTCCCAAAAAGCCTTTGCTATATCGATACTAGACAAATATTTAGCATTTTTGAGGTTATCTAGTATCTCAGAAACAAAAGGGAGGCTGTAGGCATCTTTACGAGTAATTGCATTCAGCTTTCTGCTGTCGACGCAGAAACGCCATTCTCCGTTCTTTTTTGGAGTGATAAGTACTGGAGATAACCAAGGACTCTCACATTTTTCTATAACTTTTAATTCTAGCATTTTATCGACCTCATTGATGAGTGCTTTTTGCTTTTCTGGAGAGAGACGATAACAACGTTGTTTTATAGGTAAAGCATCACCAGTATTGATCCGATGACTAACTAAACTAGTACGGCCTAATTTACCTCGTTGTTCAAAAGAAATACTTTTGAAACGCTTGATTATGTCATTAGCAATTTCTACTTGATTCCCAGACAGATGATCAAATGTTGATATTTGATTTTCAACAGCACAAGTTGTATGATCTTTAGATTCGAGATTGAGTTCAAGAGAAAGTATCTTTGGGGAGAGTTCGAATTCTTTCCAGAAATCCCACCCAAGTATCAAAGAAGGATAAATATCAGGGAAAACATAAGCTTTGATAACATGTGTCTGATTATGAAATCTCAATGGCAAATGAAAATAACCAGAAGACATTGCTTTTTGTTTATTAGCAACCATAACTTGAGTTGGAGACTTGAATAGTTTAAAGCCTAACTTTTGGATATCTTTATGAGAGTTATTACCTAAAATAGTTATACAACTTCCACTATCTAAAAGACCGGAAAAAGGTATATTGTTTATAGACACGTTAATAAAAGGTCTGTTAAAGTCTTTTTCTTTGTCGTAGAAAACAGAAGTTGTTTTGTAGCAAAACATAAAATTTCGAATAGTATTTAACCATTGATTCCAGTCGTTAAGATCAAAATTATTGTTATGTGATTTAGTGAAACCATTCAAGTCGTCAGCTAGTTTTTTTGTTGATTTGATGGAGCACATTTTGGACATTCGCTGATTCTCACGCCTTTACGACCACATTTAAAACAAATGAGGTATCTAGGCTTAGTACAAGTTTGTAAAGAATGGCCTGTGATACGACAGCGATAACAGAATTCTTCTTTAGAAATGTCATTAGTTTGAGATGACGAGCGTGGATGTTTATCTTCATGCACTGCATTAGTGTACCTTACGTTTGGAGACGCTTTAGGAAATGAAGCTTTAGAAAATGAAGGAAGATAGGCAAATTCAGCAGCACAAGAAGTGTCTTCAGATCTAGGCTCATGAAAATTTTTGTCTCGTTCAGAAATGCGTTCGTAACTTTGACAAGTAGAAATTAAAGAATCTACCGTTTTAATATCTTTAAGTGCAACAAAAACTGAATAGCACGGTCTTATATTATGGAGTAAAATCTCTAATTGTTCGCTCTCGCTAAGTTTCTTTGAAAGACGAGCAAACATACCGAACATAATTGAGACGTAAACGATAATGGTCTCAGTTGCTCCTTGCGTTCTATTCCTTATAGCTTCCAACAGCTTATAGTCGTAATCATGTATACCAAAATCTCGAATCAGCAATGTGCAAATATCTTTCCACGATAAGGTAGGATTTCGATTATACTGAAAACGAAACCAATGAAGGGCATCACCTGTGAAAATCTCAAAGGCGTGCTTGCAAAGCATACCTTCCGGAATGTTTCGAGAAATCCTAAACTCGTCCAATCTTTGAAGAAATGATCTAGGGCACGATTTTCCATTGAAAGAAAACGTTTTGAGCTCCTTCACAAAATTATCCGAAGTGTGATAGTTTTGTACAGACTCGGAAGCCAGTGGTATACTAGTCAGAATTCTTGAAGGTAAAGTGGGTTGAGGAGTACTCAGTACTTCCAAAGTTTGATTGGTTCCAGTCATAGATAGTAATTGATAAATCGAGGGAGGGCTAGGCTGAGTCTGAGGACAAGGATTGTGAATGTCAACTAACACTTCTTCAGAAGATCCTGAATAATCTGAAGTTAAGACTTCAAACCGTTTTTGGAGCGTGAAGAAGCGAGATCGTATGTTTGAGCATGACTCAACAAATGGTGGAACGGCGTTAAAGCGTTCGAGGCGATAATGAAGATGATTTACGAAAGATTCAACTTTCCTCAGGTTACTTTTATCATCCGTGGCTTCGAGGTGCGAGATTTTACCCTCGACGTAATTAAACGTGATCTCTGCTTGGGAGAGGTCATGTTTGAGAGGTATTGGAGAAGATTTTATGTCCTCAGGTTGAATGTGACTCAATTTTGCCAGCTGCTCCTTAAGAGTTGTCAAAGTGTCAGCTGGTTTTTCACCTCTGATAGTCACTTCATATTCCAGTTCAAGTTTGTTTAGAAACGAGTATTTAATTGGTCTCGCCATAGTCACAAGTTGAAGTCAATAGTCAAGGATAAAATCAAGTCAAGTTTAAGTTCGTTTAAGTATTAAGTACTATGCGAGTGTTGTAGAATGTAAGTGTGATGTTCCGCGTGTCCTGCCTGTATAAAAATAAATTAAGCAAGTACCTAAGATATTACGTTAGAGCCAAAAGTCAATATCAAATTTTAGCCTACTTGAGTAAGTATTATTTTAGAATTTAGAAGAATGTTTTAGAGGGTTCATTTTAGTTGGGCGCCAAACTGTCACGTTACATCCGTTCCTTTCGTGAAAAAGGTAGAATGGAACGCTACAAGTTAATGAGCAGCTCCTCCCCTACCTAAACAGTGCCTAGGTTGACAGGATCCTAAGAGCTGAAGAGAAAAAAAGGAATTGGTAACAGATATTTATTTTCGTAAATTTTACAAGCTTTGTAGAAAGCAAAAAAAAGAGTCTCTAGATGATGCGGAAGAACGCGAAATTTAAGTTGTTTACGGCCTACAAGTTATCACGGTAGAATTAGAATGTTATTGGATCCAAACAAGGCCTACTTCCGGGTCTTCAGATAAACAAAGCCCGCTTCCGGTCTTCAACGAGGCCCACTTCCGGGTCTTCAAACAAACAAGGCCCACTTCCGGGTCTTTATTCAAACAAGGCCCACTGTCGTTATAGAGACTGAGGAATTCGTTGCCTTTAGTTTGTCCGACTTCCAGAGTTCAGCGGCCAGCTCATTCAGTTATTAGCTTCTGGATCCAGAAGAAGATTCTCGTCCTTCCACCGTCGATGAAGTATTATTACGCAGCTCAGATTCAAGATGCAGCAGCAGGAGACACGCAGGTATTAGTCGTCAAAGCTTTGACGGACGACGGGCCGGAACATGGTGATGAAGTTATATTGCCACTCAATGTTTGAAAAAGGCAAGCCGGTCGTCTCACTGGTTGACGCTCGGCGATAGATTCGTCGTGGTAGATACGGCGGCCGACGGTGACAACAGATGTAGTTTCGGCGATCAGCTCTCGGCGATAGATTCGTCGTAGTTTCGCGACTGGCTGTAGCGGATGTAGCTCGGCGATCGGCGATTTGACAATGGATATGTCGTGGCGCAGCGATTGACGTAGATGGAGATTCACTTCACAATTTTGGTGTTGGATAGCCAAAGATGGTTTTTCCCGGGCCTTGCCTGGCCCGGGAATGGCCTTATATCAATTTAGTGTTCCTCGTTCGAGGAGTAAATTGAGACTGCCATTCCATAGCGACAGCTTTTCTAAAGAAACCTCGCTAGCATTCCAAGGTTCTAGATTTTTGCAGTTTTCAAAATTTTGAATACAGAATAGTAAAAAAATAAATCTAGAGTCAAAATACATACAATCATGGCCAAACTATAAAATACCTCACTGAAATTGACAGTAGAAAAAGAAAAATATGAATTTGAAGAGAAACTAAATTCGAAACAAAAAAAAACAGTTTCAAAACAACTGCCATCCGAGCAGTCGTGTCTAGAAATCGGGCCCGTGACCCGCGCGCAAAATCGATAAAGTGATGTAAAATTTACGAGAAAAATCAAGTTTTTTTTTGTGCTTAAATTACTGTGAAAAGGACTGTCAAGTGCTGTGATGTGAAAGTTGTGAATGAATAATAGAAACCAGGTAATATATTATGATATATACATACATGTAGCATTACATTATTGAGATTGTGCAATTATGAAACACTGGATAACATATATCATCATTTGAATTTGACACTTGAAGTTTGAGAAGCATGGGCGGTCTGCATTGACGGAGTCTTCCCGCCCGTGCTAATTGAACCTGATAAAGTGTACTGTGTCGTGTCAGGGGTTTCATACTCGTTTGGTCAGGGCAACACTCCGACAACGATGAGGGAACTGCTGACTGGGCACAGCTGTTAAATTGGATTGATGGTAATGATTGTGAAATGGTGCTTAGACTGTAAAGTATTGTCTTTTTCCAATACGATTGGGCTTGCATTTAAGACTTTAATTGTAATGCCTACACGAATAATCTCAATTGAGGGTACTCTAAGATTATTAAAAAAAAAATATTTAATAGTGCATATTAAGTAGAAATTCCTAAGAAGTAAGAATAATAGACGAATATTTTAATCATTATGACTTGTTGACATGGCCTTTCTCAGCGTAGTGAGTTTTACCAGCAGGTAATTTAACGTAGACAGTTTAATGGTGATGACGACGACGATGAAGATAACTGTGTTTTTCTTGTCTGTTGACAACAGCGACCCTTTCCAATTACTTTCTACCACATGGCCTAATGTAGTTGTCTATAGAATTTTGATTTCAAATGTAGGTATCTATATCACACGCACACAACAGGTATACTGAGTCAAAAGAATTCGTTTACGAAAGCACAAAATAGAAAAGTGACGATAGTGTCTCAGGAGTCTAATATTTTAGTGTACTTAAACCAATAATAGTTAGCATCTTTGGAGTGAATTTGGTGTAATGACGGGTGGTCAGCATTGTTTTAGATAATTTTGTGTATGGTCTACTAGCATTGTAACATGGGCCCCGTAATATCGCTCGCATACAACACACAATACACAACACACCATCCACACATACAATTATTACACATTTAAGTATTGTTAAATTTTATTTGAGCATTGTAGAAAGAGAGAGCGATAGATATGATTTATGGTTATTGCATTATTTTACAATGAAATAAACCTGATGTCCAGTGGTCTATTCGTTTGTAGATTTATAAGCCTCAGAATCACTGGGAGGAAACTTGTATGTTCGACAAATTATTAGTGAAAACAAAGTTCCACGAAGTTTACCTAACAGTTACCAAATTGGAGTATTATGTTTTAAACTTTCATTTTATTTCATACTAGCTACTGCCCGCGGCGTTGCCACGCGTGGACTACATTACTTTTCAGGTTTCGGTTTGGGTAAGGGCTTTATTTTTAAAAACTGATTTTCTATCAGCCGCACTGAGTTTTCTGCTCGTATAATCACTTCCACGAAGTAAAAATGACATGTCTTAATCATGGATGAAATAATTAATTATAATATTTCCCAAAACAGCGTAGGTACGCTAATTATTATCCTTGATATTCCTGGACCAATTTTGATGAAATCTCCACTCATGGCTACTTAACTATAGAAAAATTTTCGATGATATTTCGATAAGTATCATCGAACTCATGATTAATTAAAACCTATATTATATTAAAATCTAAGCTTTCAAAACATGTTTACAATAGGGTAAAGTCTGGGGGTCTAGCAAAGATACCAACCGCTAACGCTAACGCCAAACGCTAACTCCAAAATGTACTGAAATGACGTTTCGGAAATCGCTAACTTTTCCGTAGCGAATGTCATTTCGATACATTTTTGGAGTTAGCGTTAGCGTTAGTGATTGTGACCTTTGCTAGACCCCCAGGGCATTTTACATAACATGTTTCGTACACAGATTAGAGAAAAAAATCTACTTCCATCATTCCAAAGAGTATTATTATACTTCTGTATCATTCAAAGAGTATTTAATTACGTAACGTAAGAGTATCATTGGCCCACTGCATTAGCCTATGGTGGTAATAGTATGCATTGGCCCTCAGACCTGTGGGCCAAACATAAACGTCATGTAATGCCAAAAATAGGCGTAGCAAGGGTCAAGATTATACTCCCAAGGGTAAAGCTCTAACTATCACGGTTCATGAGATACAGCCTGGTGACAGTCGGACAGACAGCCTGACAGACGTCGTCAGTCCGTTTTGGGTACGGAAGCCTATTACTAAGGCTTCGCTGTCCGTCTATCCGTCTGTCACCATCAGGCTGTATCTCATGAACCGTGATAGTTACACAGCTGAAATCTTCACAGATGATATATATATTTTTGTTGCCGCTATTACTAAAAATACAGAATAAAATAAGTATTTAACCCCTTAAATACTTATTTTATTCTGTATTTTAGTATTTTTTCTCTCTCATAAATCAAACGTTTTTTTGCTAGTTTTCATAGATAATGATACGGAACCCTTCGTGCGCGAGCCCAACTCTCACTTGGCCGGTTATTTCTCTAATCTGCGGGCACTTAAGTATAATTAACATGTTTGTATCTTGAATGGAATCTATTCATACTACTTACATATTATTTGATGGTATATCTATTTTACTCCAAAAATCCCAAACAACCTGCAAGGGCTTAAATAGAAAAACTAATAATGGTTAATCAAATCTAATAAATTGTAAAATTTCATTCCACTGTTTAATGCATATTTACTACCGAAATTAACTCCTATTATTCTTTGTTCATGGCCTTGCACACGTTTTTTTTCTTTAATCTGTGCCTCCAGATGGACTTTACGTGAAACATGTGAAATATTCAATAACAACACGACGAAAAATTACTATACTTAACACTGGCTAAATACACTATGTGTGGAGCCATAATACTACATAAAAAAAATTACTGTGACACAAACTAACCGTCAGTAGCCAAAAAAAATTCACCATGAAGCGGCCATGTTGTATAAAATTCCGTCCGGTTTCGTAATGATATTTAATAATTTTGACCAAATTTTTTTAATGATATTTGTATTTTAATATATCCTATGTTGTGCGCTGGTTATTTCTAAGCATATTAGTGCAACCCGCATGAAAATCTGTTCAGTATCTAGGGATTTGTTCAATAACAAACAAACAAACAAACAAACAGCTACAAATTATTGTCCCTAGATGGCGTTAGATACGATAAATTAGAAAATGTATGGAGAAGGGTAAAAAGCCTTGAAGTCCTGCATCGCGGTTACGATATTTTTTGAACCATAGAACCTATGGGATAAATTAGATTTGACATCATTATGTGTGTGTTCCGTAGCGCATCAGAATTACACATTTATTATATGTAGGGATAGGGACGAGTAGTTATTTTATTTTACCCAGGTAGATAGGTATCAATAATTTGTTGCTATTTTTAATTTACTTAGTTTATTAGCATTTAACATTGTTCTGTCCATTTTATTGAGAAGGTATTGATAAATACTTTTTAATTTTCATATTTGTCATTTAAGTTCCCTGTTGAGTTTGACTTGATTACATTATCTTGAATTACATTTTTATATTTATGGAACCCATACCGCGATTAGAATCATTTCAGTTCCCGATGTTCCAGTATTTGGTATATTATGATAATGCAATGAACAACCGTAAATGATTAAAACAACGATACTGTTTTTTTAAATCTGATCATCCTAAGACTTAGTCGCTGTTCTGTAGAAGTTACGTTTGCGTTTATTTCAAGTGGCTGTAAAACAATTAACTATTCACGAAATCCTGGCTTCAACTTCGATCGCCATCATCAGACCAGTTAGTAGAAGGTGCTAGCGGTTAAGCGTATAGAAAGGTAGTGCTAACACCAATAAGAAGTGCGTCATGCCACTTTCCCACTACTGGTTTTGCCAGTGTAAAGTCACACTGTATTATAAAATGTTTTAGTGCGAGTATTATTTCTTATTCATATTCATTTATTTGTATTCATGTGCCAAAAATATGTGAAGTCTACCCATCGACTAATTCACTACCTATTTCGAAATGGAGTAAACTCACACTAGTGCCACAATTTTGACGTGCCAGTTACCACCTACTCCAATCAGATATAGCTTAATTATTATGTCATAGATAATATAATACCTACAGTAGGTACTTATGTTAACAGTAGATCAGGTTTGCAATCCTATGTATATTATAATAGCGCTCATGGTTTAACAGAAAAATCATATTTGATATTTACGCCACTACGTTGTTTGCCTTGTTAAACTTGTCACAGATTTAAATTAAAGACTAGTATTTCAATATAGTACCCAGGTTTAATACAGATTATTTTATGACAATCAGAATGCGCCTACTGGGCGGTTATTCTCTATGGAAACACAGATTCCACACGATACGAAACCACGTCGTTATCGTGTCTTGTTCAAATCGTGTCACATATATACCTTCACTTTACATTAAAGTTATCTTTATTTTGAATAAAATATATTGACATAAGTGGTCATATCTTTTGATGTGTTGATGTTTCGAAACGCGTCTCGGTAAAACATACGATTTTTGACAGTTTAGATCGCGCCAATCCCAAATTCATTTCGCGCGAATTTGTTTTCGTTTCATAGAGAATACAGTTTCGCAGATTTCTTATGTAAGACAAGAAACTCTGGTAGTTTCGAAGTAAAGAATCGATACGGAATAATGGCCCTGTTGATTACCGAGGTGTCAGGTGCACAGTTTCATTTCCAGTGAGATGCAGTGTGCCGACATTCCATGGGTAGGACCGAATTAGATGAAAGGAAAAAGTGAGAGGATAGGCTAGTTAATAATTTGATACTATCTTGATACAGCTCTTGATACAGTTCTTGATACCGCACTCGATACAGCTCTCAATACAGCTCTTGATACAGCTCTTGATACAGCTCTTGATACAGCTCTTGATACAGCTCTTGATACAGCTCTTGATACAGCTCTTGATACAACTTTTAAAGGATTTGATGCGGTTTCCAAAAGATTCTATGTACGGCTTTTGAATATGGTTTGCAAATTTTGTACAGCTAAGGTGCAGTTTATGATTAAGTTGCGACCGAACACCACCACATCACCACTATCACACCTACACACCATCACCACATTCGCCTACTAAATTTAAATAGTTACAAACTGAGCTGATTACCTTCACCTTGGATTATAGTTTAAAGATTTTAGTCGTGAAAGTTTTGCACACATTTGAGGCTATCGTTTCAAATAATTTGTACTGCTATAGAGATATAGTATGGGCTTAAATTCGATATTATAGTTTGGACTATAGTTAGACTATACGGTTCAAGATGCAGCTGGGCTTCAAACTGGGTTACTCTGTAAAATTCGGTTTAGAATATGAAATTTGATCAGTTTGATATAAAGTTAATTGATATACAGCTAATTATTAAGCTATTTGAGATACAGCTATCTGGAATAAGCTGCTATTTGATATCAAGACTTTTATTGCACTGATTCATGTACGGGTATTTAAAATATATGGTTTGATATATAGGTTTTGTTTAATGTATTGCGTTATCATCATACTTATCCGTCGTTCAGTAAGTATATATGACAACTTGGTATTTAGATTTGAATTAATTTCGATATAATTATAACATATGAACAGCTATTTTGTAGACTGATATTTAAGGCACGTGATGATTTAGTTTGATACAGTCGATGGTTTGATTTGGTTTCATAGTTACAGAGATATAAGGTATTAGTGTGATTTGGTTTTCGTACAGTATAATTTATGGTTAGATACAGTTCGTTTTGATAAAGTCTAAAGTTTGATGCAGCTTAAGGATTTTATACAATTTGAGTTTGAAATAGTTTATGATTTGATAGTTTTTTGTTAGATAGATTTTATGGTTTAATACAGTTTGTTTTAATATAATAGTCTATGGTTTGATAAGTTGATGGAGGTAATAAAGGCTATGAGTCAAATCATTTGATACAACTGAAACCGTTGATACAGTCCAAACAGTTGTCAGTCGAGATAGTCGAGATAGTCGAGATAGTCGAGATAGTCGAGATAGTCGAGATAGTCGAGATAGGTTAAGACGGGACAGTTGAGATAGTTGAAACAGTAACAACAGTTGAGACTGGCGATACAGTTGAGATAGTTAAACAGTCTGTGATAGTTATTTACATGGTCGAAACAATTTGTGACAGTAGAAACAGTTTGAGATAGTTGGAAGCAGTTGAGGTAGTTGAAACAGTTATAGTGGTTATGTGTGCCACCGGCTATGTATGCCGAGGAATAGTGGTTATGTGTACTACCGGCTATGTATGCCGAGGAGTAGTGGTTATGTGTGCCACCGGCTAAGTATGCCGAGGAATAGTGGTTATGTGTGCCACAGGGTAAGTGTGCTAATGTATAGTGGTTATGTGTGCCGCAGGCTAAGACAGGATGATTAGTAATGGTGGGATGCACTTATCAAGGTGTATTGACTAATTTTGCTATGAAAATATTATAAAATAAAAATGCTGGTGGCCAAGTGCGCCGTTTTAAATAATACTGTTTTTAGTCTGCATAGCAGTTAAATGTTGATGAATCTGTTGATGTTGTTTGTATTGTATTGTATTGTCATAGTAATCTTATCTTGAAACAACTTTAAATAAATCGTATTTTAAAATGTCGACTCAAGACGCAATGACTGCCAGCATCTAAATTGGCTTGTCTGATATTTAGTAACTGATATACCGATAGCTACTCAGCTAGTGTTATGTTCACTTACGTAAATTTTCTTACGTAAATTATGATTGTGCTAATGCAAGTTTTATTTTTGCGAGGACATGAACTCTGATGAAGCTGGAAGTCGCCTTTACCTCAGGTCGCCTAGGACTCAAGGCATTTAAAGGTGCACGAAGCGTATCCTGCATCCAGCAGCACTATGGAAAATGTACTGAAGGAATGCTACTAGAGAAAAGAATGCGTGTACAATGCATTTCCTACAGCGACACCACGAAGAACATAATGAAGGGTTGATTGCAGACTGAGGCAAGAAATGAAGACGCATTTTGGCGATTAGTTGACAGGTTACGATCACGCGTAAATTTACAGTAACTTTGATTAGGAATACTTAGACTTTTAATTCTTGAGTATTATGTAAATATCGTATCCTGCAGTAATATAAAACGCAATAGGTTAATTCCATGAAATATCTTAAAGAATTTGTAGTGTTTAAGTGTAAGTAAACCGAATGTCGTGAAGTTGAATTACAAAAGCAAACTAGAATAGGACTGTTAAGAATAATATAAGTTAGTCATTACATTATAACTGATAAATAACAATACCTGCTGTTATTCAAAGAATTGCAGATATATTTAATATTGCATATTATAAATAGCTTTGTTTAGTTCATATTTTTATGGTATTGGTACAATAATACGCGGTTGACATCAAAGTTATTGACTTTATATGTAGTTAGGTATTTAATTACTATGACTTGTTTGATTTTTAGTGTTGACTTAGATTGTGCAGGCCTGTAATTATAGTTGTGCTCGAATATTGTAGTTATTTATGTTGTGATCACAGTCAATATCTACTTATACTACGCAATGGATTTTAGTTTTGCTTTAGCTACGTGTACATGTAGTATAAAATAACGATGTAGAAAATATAATGATTCTTAGCTGTACTAATGAAATATGTGCTCAAATAAGAAATTGTATAGCTACAACAAGAACTGACTGCTAAGTGGACGAGCGCCAGGAGGCAGCTCTGTGTCGGATGGCCGAATGTCGTGAATTTTATAATTTATTCTCACTTTTTAATATTAAGAGGTTGGTAGACTGTTTAAAAATACTATTTTAGTTGGCCACACTGGCGGAAGGAGCGTCCGCTGAACCATCAGCCAATTACGATGGCTGCCTTGGTAGTTCCGGTAAAATAATATTGAGGTTTAGGAGGGAAGTTTTGGAGGGAGGACAAGGTCCAAAAAGGCGGTCTATTCTGGTTAAGCAACCGAAGCGTCAAGACGTATTATTGCTCCTGTTCGTTTATTATGTACTGAGTGTATACTGAATATTTAAAGAAGAAAGAATATACAAGAATTAAAAAGGTTCTCTGTGTTTTACTTCAAGAGGTAAAAACGATCCAACAATATATCAAATGTAATTAGATGATATAAAAATAACAGCGAAGCGCAACTAACCGTTCCTAACCGATCGGTGAAGTTAAGCAATGTTCACGGGGGTCGTTACTATGGTGAGATGGGTGACCGCTATAGCAAAAAGTGGTATTTATTACAGAGCGCTACCGTGTTTTAGAGGCCATGTTAAGTTGGTTCCGGTTGGTGTCAAAAGACTAGTCGTTAAGTTTCAGGTTTTACCAATGTACTCTGTGTCGTTAAGCCAAGTAAGAAGCCTTTGGGCGTCCTAAATATTCTGTCACAGGGCTGCCCACTTGCCTACACGAGAAGAAGATAAAAATAAACAAGTGACGATAATATAGAATAAAAAAACGGATCAAATATCGGTAAAAAAACACGATCATTCATCAAAAAGCCTTTTCATGTTTGTATTCTTGAATAAGTAGTATTTGCTCATTTAGAGATGAGACAGACACACGCGGTCGGGGTTTTCAGTTGTCTGCTGCGGTCTTACCATCTTGCAGGAAAAACACGCATGTTTCTGCTTTATTGTGCGGTACGTGTGACTTTTACGAGAATATTGAGATACCAACGTCATTTTATTATTAGCTAGCTGAACCCCATCCCATAGAAACTGTAAAATTTTCTGAAATAAAGGTACGCTACACTTTAGACCAAGACCTAAAGTATCTACACACAAATTTTTATCAAAAACTGGTCAGCAGTTTCAGTGCTGAATAGTAAGAAACACAGGTACGTACAGATAAACATACACAATAGGCATGATGACTAGTATTAAAAATGAACAAGTAAACATTACTTTCATAAAGAAGATTATAAATGAATGCAATAATTGAAAAAATAAGCAAAATCGGTAAATAAATCACGGAGTAATGAGCTTTTAAAGTTTCTACAGGAGGCATCTCCTGTCCCTTTCTCGCGAAACAGAGCGCCCCGACAGTTACTATGAAAAATCTACTCGTGATGTCACATGCCAATGAGATTGTATGAAAAGCAACCACAGCTTAATAATGAGGTACTATAACGACCTTCCTCTGACGTCACTGGCCGTTTGCGCTATCTCTTTCTATTCCGGTTTTTAAAATGCTTGTAACTTGGTCATATTTTGAGATATTTAATTTTTGTTTTCACAAATGTTTATCTTTCGAGGAATATAATTAATTTATATATCTGTTAAGATTTAATAAAAAAATAATTTTAGTCATCATGCCTATTATCATACATACGTTACATACGTATACATACACAGTAACAAACTTTCGCATTCATTATTGTTTTATAGGTTAGAAGCGTTAATATCACCTAATTATTTTATACCTATCTTTTGGCTTTATTTTCCACGTAAAAAATCATTTGGCGCTAGGAAGTTTTTGAATATAATATCCTACCTATCTACGGATAACATTGCTTTATTACGTTAAAAATGTAAAAGGCTAGCTGATTCACATTTTAAATTAACATGATTGGACTTAATTGCAGTGATAATTTCCGCACCAACAACCAGTCCTTTGCTTCCATGAGACTGAATTTTATAAATGTATTTAGACACCACTCAAAAACCTTTTACGTAATGAGCAGTCCAACAGACTGGATACTCAAACCGGTAGTTAACCGCCCGAAAGCGGTTGCAGTGCAAATACTCGAGGCTAGTGTTAGCTTAACTACTCTTAAAGTTAGTCACTCAGCGCATTAGTTTAGCAGTATCGTTGGGTTATGGCTTTTGAATTGACTCGGTTTACACTTGCACGAGAACATTGTTGACACTATGAGTTTGTAATAGCACATTATAATAGAAAGTGAGGGTATTGCGGAATTAGCGGAAGCTACCAATTCTTAGACACCGCGTAGATGAATTATTAGCCGGACGACATGCACTATACTTATTGATGGCCCTCCATGGATCTCGACTTTGATGCTATACCTATTTGCTATTTGATCGTCTTACGTCTTGCACCTAATGTCTCCCCGTTGTTTGACAAGGTCATCGGTGCACCTAGGAAGGCCGGCCTACGCTGCGTCTTCCTGCTCGTAGTGACCACTCGAGAACAAGAAAGGTTCTCGGTTCATCGCTTGATGGTTCTGCGAGCGATCTGGCTCATTGTCATTTTAACTATTAATCATCAACAGCTTGATGAATACGTCTACTGCTAAACAAGGCCACATAGTGCCACTTTGGCATCTGCTTGCCTCCTGCATCCAGCAGCCACTCGGGGGACTAATTTCAACTATTATTATAGTATAATACACTTACCTGTATGTTTAATATCCTTAGCTCGTCGAGTTGTTAAAGAGGGCCATATTTTCTGTTTCTTAGCCATGATACCATTATTGATTGGTTTCCAGCACATTATCATTATCATGGGGTCTCATCGGGTACAAACAAAAATAGCCCGAACGTGATAAAAATGTAGTGATCGTGTCGCGAGCGTTACCAGTTAGTGTCCAGTGTATTCATTTGGCCCAATACTTCGCCAACACGGAATAAATGTCGCTTGATAATCTTGCGTTATGCAGAAAAAAAATTGTAATATAGCCCGAGTTGTTCCGTTGTATGGGATGATGCATCTGTACTACAGGTGTTATACTATCTGGGTCATTATTTATTTTACACTTTTTGGCTTACCATATACCCGATTCCTATTTCCGTCGGTTTGAAAACGCTTACATACTTACTCCCAACTATTATAGACATTGGAACTTATTTAAATCATAGGTCAACGTTTTTTATGGACGTTTTTATGGACCTGTGACCGATCGCCAATAACTCCCTATTAGATACAACTTTGACTGCAATGCAACAGGAGAAATTTCATTCCGAATATGAAAATTTTCATAGTAACTATGCACATGAACTGCGTATTGAAACTGTCAAATCCATACATTTTTGTGTTTCTATTGGTTGCAATCAAGTTACATAATCGCTACGTAACTTTGACTGCAATGCAACAGGAGAAATTTCATTCCGAATATGAAAATTTTCATAGTAACTATGCACATGAACTGCGTATTGAAACTGTCAAATCCATACATTTTTGTGTTTCTATTGGTTGCAATCAAGTTACATAATCGCTACGTAACTTTGACTGCAATGCAACAGGAGAAATTTCATTCCGAATATGAAAATTTTCATAGTAACTATGCACATGAACTGCGTATTGAAACTGTCAAATCCATACATTTTAGTGTTTCTATTGGTTGCAATCAAGTTACATAATCGCTACGTAACTTTGACTGCAATGCAACAGGAGAAATTTCATTCCGAATATGAAAATTTTCATAGTAACTATGCACATGAACTGCGTATTGAAACTGTCAAATCCATACATTTTTGTGTTTCTCTTGGTTGCAATCAAGTTACATAATCGCCTAGCTGGTCTATGTTTCTCAAATACACACCGCAAAGTGAAACAATCCATTCAGGGCCATTATTCCGTATCGATTCCTTACTTCGAAACCACGCGAATTCCTTGTCTTACATAAGAAATCTGCGAAACTGTATTCTCTATGAAACGAAAACAAAACCGCGCGAAATGAATTTGGAATTGGCGTGATTTGAACTGTCAAAAATCGAATGTTTTACCGAGACGCGTTCCGAAACATCAACACATCAAAAGATATGACCACTTATACCAATATATTTTATTCAAAATAAAGATAACTTTAATGTAAAGTGAAGGTATATCTGACGCTGTGACACGATTTGAACAAGACACGACAACGACGTGGTTTCGTATCGTGTGGAATCTGTGTTTCCATAGAGAATAACCGCCCAGAGCAACGTCAGCGGACGACGTAAAACAACTTCGATACATTCCCGCTGAATTTCAATATGTCTTGTGTATGTACTTAGATACATCTGAAGGAGTTCCGAATTACTATCTCCCAGCAGTCTCAGACTAGAAGACTAAAATAGAGTTAAAGTTTTGAACCAAAAACTAAAGCTCATGTTAGTAAAGTTACAAAACTATTTTGCCTGCAGTATTCTTATGTAGCGACCATGAGATGAGTTGGGCGAGATTTTTAATCTTTAAGTACAGGTAGGTAGACTTGATCGTCTACCTATACTTACCTATAGATAAAAAATCTTGCGGCGTTATTAGGCGTTTAAATACTAACTCAGACTGAGAGAAGCATAACAATCTTGTTATAAATTAAATTGAGGTATTGACAGACTTCGCGGTATGGTGCTTGAGCAGGTCTGCTGATAACTCGGAGGTGGCGGGTTCGATTCCCCCGATAGGACAAGTATTTGTGCACTGAGAAAGAAAGTGCAAATACTTGTTCTCTGTCTGGGTGTTGTGGGACCATGGTCCTCGTAGTTACTGGGTCCCTAGATAAAACACAGTAGGTATTATTTAATTTTTTTATTCTTAGCGTGCCGTCTATGTTATTCTTCTAGTTTCAGATTTTAATGCTATCTGTTTTAGTTATTTTGCACCGTACTCCCCACGGGTCAGTGGCAGTTTATTGTAAAGTTTGGGCAAGTGTGCGTCAAAGGCGCTCACATTAGGGTTCCGTATATAATTCGTTTTACCTTCAGTGACAAAAAAAATAGTTAGGAATAGGGGGTAAAAATTTAAAAATGGGTCATACTATATGAATATAAATAAACGAAAGCATTCACGGGAAGTTTTTATTTTAATGGACCTAGGTAAGCTTCACCAATTTTAATTTAATTCGTCCGTTATTCTTTCTGCTCATGATAATTGTTTTCATACTTGCAAACTATTGCATATCTTATATCATTAGGTAAAGTGTAGAGTTTACTATTTCGTTATTGTCATCTCATCATCAGCCAGAAGACATCCCCTGCTGAAATTAGGCTTGAATGCTGCTATATTCCTTATAGCTGGTTCTTATGAAACCCAGGTGATAGAATATTAAGTATTCCTATTCCAATTTACTTTTTCTTTTTTTTATATGAGAATGAATGAACGACGAGCTGGTCGTTCATCTGACGTTAAGCGACACGGCCGCCCATTACAGTTGCAGTGTCACTTCGAACTTTAAAATAATAAAGTTTCACGTGACAACACGTTTGTCTCATGTCATCTATGTCCATCCAAAGGTTGTCGGGAAGAGATCGCTCTTAGCGATAAGGCCGCCCATTGTACCGATTTTATATGTAATTCTCATTGTACATGTTTTTATGATATTGGTGTCAATAAAGAGTTATTGTATTGTAATGTTGTATTGTGACACTGCACTGTACACTTCATAGTTTTGGAGATTAGATACTTTCTTCTTTGCTACGGAACCCTAAAGGTACGGATTTGAAGTGCATAATTACTGTGTCGGGTTCAGTTTATATATAGGTACTCTGTGCTGATCCAATTTCCAACAAAAACTTTTTAGCACGAATGCTACGCACAGCGGACGAATTTAAAAAGCTTTCTAAATTTGACTATTACAAAAAAACGTGAAATTTAATAATATTTTACTCTATATTTTTTGGCAAGGTTTTTAGCAATTAATGAAATAACCCCCACTAGGTGGACTGACGATCTGGTGAAAACCGCAGGGAGCCGATGGATGCAGGAGGCGAGCAGCCGCTCTAAGTGGCACTCTATGATGGAGGCCTCTGTTCAGCAGTGGACGTCTTCAGGCTGTTGATGATGAATAATAACATGATATGAGTGGTAGTACCAACAATAGTTTAAAATAAAACACCTAATACCTAGCAAAAAAGTATCTAAGTATTATATCAGTTATCTGGTTCCCATAGTACAAGCTATGCTTAGTTTGGGGCTAGATGGCGCTGCGTGAAATGTCCACACAATAAAAATCAAATAAATCAAAAAAAAAATTTAATTCAGTAAAGAAGAGCTGGCCATTGCCTGCTATCTGTTATAAGAAGACGACCTAATCAATAATTATTAAATTATAATATAAGAAATGTAAAAAATCTTGTTGTAAAAAACCTACATTGATGTAAACAAATAAATAAATATGTGTGGACAATTTACACAGCGCCATCTAGCCCCAAACTAAGCATAGCTTGTAATATGGTAACCAGACAACTGATAGAATACTAAAAATAAATCAATCGATTCGTGCAGTAAACGTCCTTACAGCCAATAAAATAAACCACATCAACGTCCAACGCCTACTGCCTCGGGCTATGCAAATAATTATTTGCAATAAAGCATTCCTCACAGTTCCTTGTTCCTTCCGATAAGGCCGCCGAGTTGGGTTCTGATGAAATCTAGGTACCTACTTATAGGTGCCAGTTTCAAAATCGTACTGGTTATTATTTATCATTGTTTATCATAATAGATACGGTACTTGATATCTAAGGAGCGATTTGACATTTTGCTCTGATAGGGACAAACTATTTCAAAATAGATGAGATGAAAAACATGTTAGTCTTTATACATTTTAAACAGGTAATATACGAGTCCCGAGTACAAACAACCAACCCCAACAGACACCCGATGGGATGGTAAAGAGCCGATGGGGAAGAAAGGTTCTCGAATGGCGACCACAAAATCCACATCCAACGCAACGGGATTAGATGTTATAAAATATCATTATAGAAATAAAACACATACGGTGAAAATAAATTACTATATATTATTTTATCTTGTAAATAAAGTCTTAAGTCTATGATTTAAATAAAAATAAAGACAGACACAAAAAAATAAACGAAACAAAACTATAGAGTAATAATAAAACTAACATAATTATTATTCAACTTCTGCTAAAACCATCTAAATTTTATGGTGAAATTCTCGCAGTTTTGATCTAAAATGTATTAACAGGAAAAACCTGTTTACACTTATCTTAGGCTGAGTTGCACCAGCTTACTTTAACCCTAACTTTAACTGCTAGCTGTCACCGCCCACGCTTCGCCGGGCGGGCTTATGTCAAAATTTGACAGTAACTTTAACTGTGATTATGGTGCAACTCAGCCTTAATGTTTGCTTCTGAATAAAATTAGGTGAATCAATGTAGTCATCTAAACTTATTTATAAAAATAATTATAACCAGAGAAAGAAACATAATTTACAACTAAAATAAAGTAAATAAGGACTAGTGAGGTTTTTAGTTGTTATATAAGGTCAGCTTGCACTCATTATACATACATACTTAGTTACTGTTGAACTTATGCATTTTAATGTTTTAATGCATTATTAGCATTTATGTAATAAGAGCAAACCGATCTTATTTGACTTTATTCATAAGAAGTTCTAATGTCTTTGACACAAATATTAACTAAGCGGCTGTTTTCAAGGATCTTGTAGGTTTGTATAAGTTCAGCATAGCGATTCAGGAGACCTCAGCGCTGAGGCTCAGCGCTGAGGCCTCGATTCAACCAACTTTTATTTGAAAATAGAACGGAAAGCTCTCCCTTAGCTCATGCCTTTTGCAGAAACGATGACGCTACTTCCGTTCTATTTTCAAATAAAAGTTGGTTGAATCGAGGCCTCAGCGCTGAGCCTCAGCGCTGAGGTCTCCTGAATCGCTATGCTGTTATGTTATTGACCCAATTGTCCCACAATAACATTATGTTTTGTTCCGTTTTAACACGTGACAGTCAGTTTACGTCAGTGTGACTATACCGACACTTTGGTTTAACGGTCCTAACATTTTATGAATAAGACCTTATTTATTTTATTTATTTATTTATTAATTACATGCTTTCATGCAATGTCATTTAGTGTAACTAAAACTAAATACCTAGTCCTAAATATTTCATTGTATGAGCCCAGTGAGGGCGTTGCACTTCTGGGTGGAGCTGGAGCGTATATATCTATATTATCATTATCATTTATCATTTATTTCTTAATAACAGAGTTATAGGTCAACAGTTTACAAAATTAATACATAGTTAAATTCACACACATTACATTATTATAAAATAACATAGCAGGAACTTAATAACTAGTCAACATTTTTACGAATAAACTATACTGAAAGTATAATTCACGATTAATTTCATCATAATAAAATAAAATAAAAAATTAATAAAAATAAACAATACGTTACAAATTAAAAGACTTATGTCAATTTATCATTTAAGTATTCGTCAACAGAATAATACGCCTTTTTTAAAAGGAATTCTTTTAATTTGCTATATATAATAAAAATAGCAAATTATACATATTTTAATTGAATTTCGTCATCTTATATACAATTTAGGTCAATTTATATATTATCATTGTCATCATTTTAAGTAAATTTCAAAACGGAATAAATTTTATATTACAATTGATAGATTAATTATTAATCTTACCTACTTTGATATTAATACTTTTAATTTTTATCATTTCGTACATCGTACATCTAAAACAGACGTGTAGGTGTATAGCTAGCTCATTACACTACCGTATTCTATTTGCATGATACACGTTCGTGGGCCAACTGTATTTGTCGAAGTTAATTCTTCTGGTGCGTACTATATCTGCGTAGTTTAAGGCCGACAATTTCGCCGTTCGGGTGCGGTCCGGGCTGTCGAAATCCACGCTAAACAAACCAAACTTGGTCCTGGAAAGACAAATAGCAGTTTGGAGTTTGTTTAGCAATATCGAGTTGATTGGAAATTGCATGGATGAACTGTGAAACAGGTAGGTTAGTTCTCATTTGTCTTATTAATATGTACATAGGTTACTCTTAACACGACAATAAGGGAGTTTAATATAGATAATGAATAAAATTGTTATGCTAGCTATGACTGAATTATAATAAAAATCTCTCCTATTAAAGGATATTAAAATGAACGTAAGAATACTACATTCAATAAAATTGCGAAATTAAAATATTATTTGATTCAAAATTCTTAATAATTCTATGACCGATCGTTTGGAAAATAGATTAGTTAGAAAAGATGCAATGTACAGATTACAGTGATCTGGAGAACTACATATTGTATAAAAAATATTTACATAAACAATACAAACAATTTGTTATCCTGTTAGCATGCCTATAAATTATAATTAATTCCAATCCATAAAATAGTAGACAATTATTTTCAAGGTTTTATTGTTTTGCGATAGGTATCAAGTTTACGGCTCTATTAATAATGGCAAAAACTGACCATGCTATTCATGTATTCGCGCCTTGATAGCTATTTTAAAATTTTAGTAGCTGTAAGCTTAGCTGTTTTTCGTGACTCAGAGTAATTGCTACTACTTATATTTTTATTACCACGCGATCAATTAGTTATCTTTGTTAAATAATTTTGCTTTGGCAATTAAACATTTGTTTGTCATAGATTTTAGCAGTCTTGCACGTTTAGCATAATCATTAACTTATTTATTTTTAGAGTCCCGTACTCAAAGGGTAACACGGATCCAAGACTTTGCTGTCAGTCTGTCTTCTACTGAATCTTGCCAAAACTACGGCTAAAAAATAAATTCGACGGGCGTACATTTTTATAAAAGAGAGCTTTTTAATACTTACAAATATCCGTCGGACCACTCAAAATCGTCCATCAACGTCCAAGCAAAGTAGCCCTTAATATTACATCCATCTTCATACAAGGCGCGTAGCAACTCATATAAATAGGAATTGAAATATTCCACCCGGTCGTAATCTTCGAGGTGGCCAGCGTCGCTGACGCCATTCTCCGTTATTATTATTGGAACCTTTTTGCCATAATTCCTGGTGATCCAATTGAGCAGTCTCCTGAACCCGGGCGGGTAGACCTGATTGCAATAAAAATGTAATATAAATTCAATTGGTCGGATGCCTGTTGCATGTAAAAGGAAGTGAAATGAAATTTTTGTACGTTTTTTCTTGGGGTTTCATTTTGCCTTAAAAGTTACCTATATTGTATTTAGATAGTTTAATAATACAGTAAAATGAAAGGCTGTTGCGGTAGAATAACTAACAGTAATATTCCAATAAAAAGTTTAGCTTATTCTTTACTGCTCTGTTTGGCTCCACCAGTTCGATCAGTCCTCTTCAAGTCGCGAATGAATTTGGATATCTTTTAGGCAAGCATGTACCACCGTAGACCGCATCGTCACTTTCCATCAGGTGAGATTGCGGTCAAATGCGGGCCAATACAGTTAAAAAAAAGAGCAGGAGAAGAGAGTCGATTTTTCATGCTAGTAGTATGCTATAAAGCATGAGCTGTAGAAATCGACACGATGCACGGGTAGCATATAAAAGCTTATGATAAACAAAATAATACTAAGTGCTAGGTATTTTTCGAAGCTAATGATGAAATCCACCAATAACCCCTAAGAACTTCAATCAGTCGAACAATGAAGTACCTACGCTTTTTGTGATTTTGAATTAGATAATTTACAAAACCTTTTTATATAAACGTCTTCATTAAAATTAATCGGTTTCCATATTTTGAAAGTAGTAAACAATTTTTATTCTGGTTACGTAGCGTAATATAAGAAATATACGCAAATTACCTGTATTAAGTACATGACATACACATTGTAACTATAATTAAATAAAGATAAGACAGATAAATGTTAAGTACAATTAAAATTAAATAATACAGGTACCAGGAAACTCTAGATAGGTCAAGGCAATATACCTACTCAGCTCAAGCTTTCTATTATTATATCTAGACAAATGAAACTAGAATAACTTTGATTCCTTTTCTGCTATAAACGCTTGAAGCAATATTATTATGCCACAAGATTTTTTAAAAGTCGTTGCGTTCGGAGAAATATTAAAGAATGATTGAATTGATATTTAAGTAATAAGTACCTACCTACCTTATTGTTAAAGGTAATGGATGTCGAAATTATATCACGAAATTGCATCACTTAGCCAAAACTATATCTTAGATGGCTTACCCATGAACTGTGTATACCTACTACACACAGTTCAGGAACCATGAATGAAATAAAAAAAACAATTCAGTTTTGATTGACATCGAACTGAAGCCCAAAATGGCGGACATATTACATATGTGTTTCAGATGAAAGTAGGGCGACCGGCTGCATATGATGTGAGTGTGTGCGTGCTCTGCTCGTACGCACGAAGCGTTCCGGCTTCCTAAGGGTGCTTCAGTTTCGGATCAGACGGGATTCCCTCCTTCTTTTTTTATGCAGGGAACTACCATATTGTAAAGAGTGCACTTCAGATAAGTATTTATTAGTTATTTTCAGGTAACGTAAGTGTGGTTATATTATCAAAGATCACGGTCACGTTCAGAATTTGCTAATTATCGCTTGATGTGCATGTGCGATTTTTTTTATTACTCCCAAAATGTATAATCTGTATATATCGTGTTATAGGTACCTACTTGCATTAGGAGAGTCATTTTTAAATTAAAACTGTCGTATGTCGTGACCTCTTTACACGGCTTCCTGTAACGCTATTCAGAAATCTTACTGTGGTACTCATAGTCAGGGGGTGAACAAAGCCCCAAAATCTATCATTCAACTTTCACATAGAGGTTGAATGTAGAATCATTCTTTTTTCATTTTCATAGCATCCTGCCTTTGACTATGACAATTTTCAGATTGGGGGCTACGTAATTTTTTTTTATGAAATGCATAAAACTAGACTTCGCCACACAGCGTCTGAATCATCCCCAAAGGAGCCCCCACCTTGACTATGAATTCCAGTGTTAGTTTTTTACTCACAAAGTCTCATTTGACCAGTAAGTTTATTAGGTACACTATACCTTTTAAACAGAAACACAACATAGTGCTATCAACATCATGCATAATAAATCATCAGCTATTAAAAAAAGAAAAGTTTACAGTTTAAGTGTACAGTTTCCTTATCGATAAACAAAACGAGTGATAAGAAATACTTATTACAAGTAAATGGATTATATTCATTAAAAATTCAACTTGTTTTTATTATTACTTATACATACCTATCTCAAATACCTACGCATTACCTAAGCATTTCATTCATTTTATTTGGTTTGTTATTGCTTTATGATAAAAAAAATTGCTGATATCAAGTAAAACTGGAATCGCCTGCGCTGATCGAGACCGTGAACATTCAAAAGGAAGTAATGATCTTAATCGGTCAGCTACATACATAACATAGCATTAACCAGTTTCTATGTCAATATATAAGCATATACATTGCTTTGTTTATGCTTGTGCTTAGCTCAGACACACCCACTTTTTATGTTTTGTAAAAATATTGGTTAGGAATACATTACAGTGCATACGAAAATACTACCAATAAAATGTAGATTATACCAAGAAAGTAGGTACGTATGCTTCATACTATAAAATGAACGTAACCATTAAAAAGCTTTTACATCCTTTGTGCTTATAACCTGAAATAATGTATGCATTGCCTTCAAAATTTTAATTATATTTCAAGGTTTTGATTTTATGTTTTCAAAATGCGAAGGCGATACAGAATATTCACGAGATATTTATTGTTTATTATTTATTATGCACTAGTAAAGTTCAAAGACAATATATAATTAAGTAAGTAATATAATATTAATAAAATTATATTAGCCTTTCGGATTTGCCTTATGCGACTCTAAGATAACTACTGCAGTAACTTTGAGAGAATTGACCTCACAGTGACATCGATTTATGCCATTCTGCACTAAAATTTGACAACTTCTAAGTTCGCACTTATCCCTCTATGACGTACCTACCTACTGCGACGAATTTGAGTACGACCTAAAGAGATTATCCAACCACACTGAAAACTGAAAACCGATGGAGAAGAAAGGTTCTCGAGTGGCGACCACGAATCATAAGACGCAGCGTATGCCGACCCCGCGCTAGGTGGACCGATGATCTGGTGAAAACCGCGGGGAGCCGATGGATGCAAGACGCGAGCAGTTGCTCAAAGTGGCGCTCCCTGGGGGATGCATATATTCAGCAGTGGACGTCTTCAGGCTGTTAAAGATGATGATGATGAAAGAGATTGTCAACTATAGGGCAAACGGGCTCAAGGCATGCACGATAAGGTTAAGATAAGTAGTGGAATTTCCAAGTCAAAAAAAATTAAGATCTTATTAAAAATCTCAAAGAATACAAACCGTCAACCAATCAGCGCCAGGCTTTGGCCAAGTCAGGTTCTGCTCTATTTTTACTCCTGTGTCATGGTCCATCGATGGTACTTTCCAGTTATTCTCCATAGAAGATGGGGACATGAGGAATGTGGTGTAGTGATTTAGCCCAAAGAAATCTGAGCTTCCTCGCAGATCGGCAACCTGACAATCAATCATATTAAATAAATTAGGCGATGAATTGATTTTCACCTAAATATGCATAATTACATCTCATCATACTAAACATGTTCTGTGTCTGGGTTAGAGGTCTTAGAGGGACCATAGTTTTGTAGTACCTACTTGGATCCCTAAATACAGTTACGGCCCGGGATCTACGTAGTTGATCGTTCGCGCCCTTTTGTTATTTACTAATATTTCATTTTTTTTTTATTTATGCTGTGATTTTTTCCAAGAAAAACCAGGGAGACAAGAATGCCCTTCTTTAGTAAGCGCGTGATGTAAACAATTATAAAACAATATAAGAATTATCACTGACCTTGGTACATATCGAAACTCTTATTGCGATTTTGAGCACGATTAAGTCAATAGGTTACTACCACAAACCAAGTACAAGATAAGTTACTACTGACATTGGCGTGTCAAAGAGACTACTAGTATGTCATCATCATCATCATTAACAGCCTGAAGACGTCCACTGCTGAACATAGGCCTCCCCCAGGGAGCGCCACTTGGAGCGGCTGCTCGCCTCCTGCATCCATCGGCTCCCCGCGGCTTTCACCAGGTCGTCGGTCCACCTAGTGGGGGGCCGGCCTACGCTGCGTCTTCCAGTTCGTGGAACTAGTATTAATATGTATTTTTACGCAATTATGTGAAAAAGTGTGTGATAAGTATACCTATTACTAGGCGGTACCCCCCTATTAGGTCAAGCACGACAATATCTAGAATTCTAACTAACGAAACTATGGGAATTTCATTTGTTATTTTTGTTGCTTTAACTACTGATAACATAATAGGTATATAATTTTACAAAAGTCATGATAGCGTATTTGTATAGATACATATTTATGTTTCCAGATAATTATGTAAGTATACAGACATAAATTATTTATAAGTTGTTTTCCTAACAAATATTTATTCAAAATCGATTAAAATTTTTATTTATTCATGCCAGGACATTGAATTATCATAATTTTGTTTTCATCTGTTTTTTATGTCAATAATACTGACCTCTTTTTCCGAAAAATAAGGAAGGCGAGATCTTGAGAAGCCTTGCTCGATGCTCTTGGTGTCTAATATCTGCCGCACTAGATGTGGGTAGTTGCCGGACTCGGAGAATATCGGGTGCGCGTACAGACCCAGCTGGGAGAAATAGATAAGTATAATTACATTATTCTAAACCACACGATAAGTTTTACATAAATTATTGTTATCATTTTGAATATAGAATCTTCTGATTTAGAATATTATTCTGAATACTAAATAATAAATTGAGAATAAACAAAAGTAATTGAGAATATTAAATTTTGTGACGAACTACATTCGAAAATTACTTTGAGATCATCCTTTAAAAAGCCTATATAAAAAAAATAAACATTTATGTCAATAACTTATTATTTTTTTTTAAATTTGATTATAGTAGTTTTTGTACATAATTTAGAGAAAGGTTGAGTATAAATTATGTGTCATCTTAATAATGTAATTATTAAAAATTTAATTACTTATTCTAATGGAATTTTTGCAACTGTTACGTTAGCAACATAATATATATTATATTGCAGCAACCGGAACAGTACCTACTTACATTCATTTGAAGATATCTTTCAGCCGCTTCATGGTCTTCTGGCTTCATTTCGTCTTTAGGTTCAGCCCAAAACGCGTCGAGAGTGATGCCAATAATGCCTAAAACCAATGTTTTATGTTATACGCTTAATTAATATATTGCATATTGTCGATATGGTTACCATGGGTCTTGGACTTGTAAGAAAGCAAGCTCTATTGTCGACCGCGTCGTTACTTACCATCAGGGCCCGAAGTCTGCTATTTCTATTGTGTCAAAATGGTTCATGAACGGTACTATAATAACAGATTTTTACACTAATGGTAATCTACAAACCATAAGTAGACTACTATTAGTATCAAAATCTGTTATTATGGTACCATGGTAGTCTACAAACCATAAGTAGGCTACTATTAGTATCAAAATCTGTTATTATGGTACCATGGTAGTCTACAAACCATAAGTAGGCTACTATTAGTATCAAAATCTATTATTATGGTACCATGGTAGTCTACAAACCATAAGTAGGCTACTATTAGTATCAAAATCTGTTATTATGGTACCATGGTAGTCTACAAACCATAAGTAGGCTACTATTAGTATCAAAATCTGTTATTATGGTACCATGGTAGTCTACAAACCATAAGTAGACTACTATTAGTGTCAAAATTTGTCATCATGTTTGTCGTCATTATGGTACCATTCATGAACCATTATGACACAATTGAAATAGCAGACGCCCAGGTGAGGCCGTAGTCAAATGTTAGCCTATCGATGTCTATCGATGATAAAAAAAATAATGCAAGCAATAGGTAGCAGGCCCGTGCCAGTTAGTTCCACCTTACAGAAACCAAATTAGTAGCTCTGTTAAAAATTTAATTGAGAATTTAATCTAATTTTTTGTAAGATCCATCCGTTGCTAAAATAAATATACTATTCCCAATGATCGTAATAATAATACCTGTGGTAATACGAATGCATAAAGAATCGGCAGTGCCAAATCTAAATACAAGTTGAATTGACTGGCCTGATAGCTTAGTTGGTAGTACTGCCTGCTGAACTATAAGGTTGTGGGTTCGATTCCTACACAGGACAAACATTTGTGTGATGAACATAGGTGTTTGTTCTCTATCTAGGTGTTATATTGTATTCTATGTGTATATCAGTTGTCTGGTTCCCATAGTATAAGCTATGCTTAGTTTGGGCATAGTGTTTTATTACACTATGGTTTGGGGCTAGATGGCGTTGTGTGAAATGTCCGCACATTTTATTTGTTTATTTAGATAGGTATATAATATATAAATAGCTTTCATACCTGCTCCATACTAAAATAAAATTATAACCCTCTTTCACGTCATGAACGATGACACGATATTAATAAAAGCTCAATAGGTAGACCCAATATCCGGTAGAAATTTCGTTCATGACACAGGAAGTAGCTAGACGAGCGCTGTAAACATTCAAGTCAACTATGTGACATTTTCTTAGCATTGCTCCACACCGGAACTTCCTTGTCAGCTTATAAGACCTTTATACTACGTCAGTAAAATTAAACGGTAATGGATCCTATAGCTACACCCCGCGGCGTGGCCTGTGTAAAACTTATAGATGGTTGTGGACGAAGAGCGTTTAATCCGGTGAGTTAAAGCCAGGGGTTCAAATCTCACTGGTTCTTAAAATTTATGGGAACCATTTTCATTTTTAAACCATATAAACTTATTCACATAATTACTATAATTAAGTACTATTATTTGAATCTCCAAAGCCATTAGACACTTTACAGGTACCCCCAAGTACCTAATTAGGTATTCTGTGATTTTCTTTTAATGAGAATGAATGGCGTGACGATCTAGTCGTTTACCTGATGTTAAGCGACACGGCCACCCATAACAGTTGTCAAAAGGAACATCGTTATTTAAAAACATGCATTACAAAAAAAAGCTCTCCCACAAATTCCAAGGTGCGAGATCTGAAAAACTAAAAATAAAGAATCTAAGCAAAAAAGGTAACCTTTTTGGATCGGTCGATATTCCTTGTCGTACAGATGGTAGACTCGAGAGTGAGCCAGCAATATGTAATGGGCGCATAAATAATCCCCAATACCATGGGACGCAAGTACTGGTACGAAGTAATCGGATCCGTAACCCTGCAAAGAAGAAAAATTATATAACATAACTGTATGACTAGGTCGTAGGACTTATATTAACTTAAAACTACACAAACAAAATTAATACAAATAGGACTGCAGTCATGGTTCGTGACAGTAATGCTTCAAGGTTACAATAATATTGTTCGAATTGGTACCATGAACTTATAAAGTATTCCGGCGCGAGAACGAGACGTCTACATTTTTATATAGCGTTATCACTGTCGCACAGCACGTCGGTGTCGACATGATTAACGGCATGACATGATTTAACGTGACGTCATCAAAACTGCTTTACGTCAACAACATTACAATATTCTTACTTTTATGTTATTTTTAGAGTATGATTGAAGTAATAATGCTATAAGACGTTGTGGTTACCCCCCTGATATATTATATGTGACAAGTACGGCGTGCATAGCTTTGGCCACATGTAGGCACTCATGAAACAAAACATAAAATCATATTATTAAGAAAAGTTTTCTTTATTATTCAATTCGGCTCCGTTTTTCAACGGTTAGATTTTTTGTAAGTAAGCTTCTACCATTTAGTACCTTCAAAAATATCGCGAGCGAGATAGAGGATGCACGAAGATCCAGCCACCCTATTACGTAGGAGCTAGCAGCGCTGCCGAAACGCGTCTGCCGCTCAACTGCTGTCAAAATTGTATGAAAATTTACAGCAGTTAAACGGCAGACGCGCATCAGCAACGCTGCTAGCTCCTTCGTAATACCCCTAGTTGGCCTTAAACACACATTAAAGAAAAACAAAATACGATAATCCATACACTATACAGTAATTCAATATGAAAATCAGATTGCATGATTTGAAACTAGATGGCGCTGAACATCCTTAAAACACGCTAACGGTTCAAGTGTATCGATATAATAATAATAAATATACCTTAATTCCTTTTAATACCTCCATTACCAAAAAAATTTGACTTAGTTTTTGAGTTATGATTGAACTCATAACCTAACAAAGCTACTTACAGTGGTATTCATAAACAAAGGTTGAAAACTCCCCTAAAATCTATCATTCCACTTTTATTTTACCTAGAGGTGAAATGCTGAATCATTCTTCTTTCACTTTCATAAACAATCACTGGAGAAACCTCTAACTGAAAAGCATTTTAATTAAATATTCTACGATTTCAATCAAGTTGTATTTGAAAATTCTGTCGAGTGTCATTTTGACGCGACTTTTGAACTATCAAAAGTCGCGCCAAAATGTCACCCATCATGCCAGATTGGGTGCTGCTTTTGTTTATGAAATGCATAAAGCTAGAATTTGCCGCACTGCGCCTGATTCTTCCTCTAGAGGAGCCCCCGCCTCGACTATGAATTCCAGTGTTAGTTATCTATCATATTAGCTAAGTAAGCTTAATTAATACACATAAAATAAATACTCATAAGTCATAACCTAACATAATAATTATGACATGAATTTGTAGCTTAAAGTTTAGAGTGTATAAAAAGGTGGTGACTGACAACTGTATTTTTATTTTTTTTTCTTATAATTTGGCTCCACACATAGTGTATTTAGCCAGTGTCAAGTATTATATTTTCATCGTGTTATAAAATATTTCACGCAAAGTCATGTCCTAGTCATAGTCAGTGTCCAGTCTAAGTCAGGTAGTCATAGTCCAGGCTAAGTCATGCTCCAGCAAAGTGGTGGCAACTTTACTAGACGCTTCTATGGAGTTTTGGAAGCAACACGAAAAATCACGTTTCACCACATTATATCACTTGCCCTCACTCATGCTCATAATTCAGCACTTAATGCGTAAATCGCCACCAATTTTAAACATTAACACTGGAAAAAGCAAAAGTTTTGAAAAATAATACAATGCAACGACGTTAACTTTTCCGCGTTCCCGCCAAAACCCCTAAATAAAATTCAAAAATGTCGCAATGCACGAGCGAGATAGAGGATGGACGAAGATCCTGGCCTTAAATACAGATTAAAGAAAAAAAAATTACGATAACCCACACACTATACAGCAATTCAATATGAAAATCTGATTGCATGATTTGAAACTAGATGGCGCTGTACATCCTTAAAACACGCTAGCGGTTCGTGCGAGTGCCTCTGCTACACATGTAGTCAATAACATGTCGAGTCAGAATCATATGGACGGAAAGTGTATCGATATATAATATACCTAAACTCCTCCTTATACCTCCATGGCCAAATTAATTTTGGCTAATAAAATTTTTGAGTTATGATGAACTCATAACCTACTATAAAGCTACTTAGATATCTCATCTACCATACATATTATACAAAAAGTAAATACTCATATCCTAACAATAACAATGATTATGACATGAATTTGTAGCTTTGAGTTTAGAGTGCCTGTGTGGTCAGTGGTGACTAGACTAGATAACATATTTTTCTTTTCTTATATATTGGCTCCACACATACTGCATTTAGCCAGTGTCAAGTATTGTAATAAATCGTTCTAGTTTAGGAATGGGAATTCATTCCTTATCACTCCTCGTTTATGAACTACCACAAGACTAGTAGACTAGTATTGTTTGGGGTGCATGCAAAGATTCCAACCACTAACGCTAACGCCAAACGCTAACTCCAAAATGTACTGAAATGACATTTCGGAAATCGCTAACTTTTCCGTAGCGAATGTCATTTCGATACATTTTTGGAGTTAGCGTGAGGCGTTGGCGTTAGCGATTTTGATCTTTGCTGGACCCCTTGTGGGAATAATTCATGTAAAGGCGAGTTTTGGCACAGTTATAGAGGAAGGTGTTCTAAACAACATAATTATTATCGAAAGTCCTGGGGGGTGGGGGTGCCGCTAAGGGGTAGAGGGGGATGTAAAGATCCCATCCCATCCAAGATTTCAGATTTTCGTGAATAACTCGATAACCCTCGCCGTATATAAAGGACATGTAATGGTTTTATTTGGGAGTTGGTACTTGGTAACTAACCACAGAGTGACTTGTATTATTGTGTAGTGTAATTATTGTAGAAAATGTTCAGCGCAAAGAATGATTTTATAATACAGCCGTTTAATTATTTTTTAATTTTTTAAAAATAGTAGTTGAAAATAAATCTATATTTACTGGCATCACTAAGTGATGCATGGCAGCCCTGCAGAAATCGAGCACCAAGGATGGGAATCAAGAATAAAAAATCGATTAATCAGATACATTTTAAAATTGTGAATCGATTTGAATAATTATATTTTTAATCGCCTCTTAAACCCTATTGCCGTTTTCTCATTTAAAATAAATAGTGCCGGAGGACTTTGACTCATTTCAGTTTAAAGATCTATTTTATGGTTTTGTATTCTTCTAACCACTTCTTAAAATCGTAATTACTGCCTAATTTGCGATCAAATTGTTTACCTGTAAATAATTTAATAAAAATAAAAATAGCGAGATTAACAGAATACAACAAGTTTGTATAATTGTTTATTACTTAATGTCATCACTGTCTGCTACATTTTTAAAACCTATCTGTGACACTATCTGCTTGTTGTTCTAGATGGCACTACTATCTTATTTATTTAATATTTTTGAATATAGTACCGCTCTTTTGAACTGCAAAGAGCTTATTCAAAACAATCACTATGATTTAGAAGCTGGCAGTATTATTTCGACAAGTAACATTACGATCTGTCATTTTACTCCTTCTAATTAAAAAATATACTGTAGCGAGTACTTAGTTTACGTTACCCTTTCTCCAACGGTTCTTATCGCACTCAATGAGCTCCATAGGCATAAACATGGTGGTGGTATGATGGTATTCACGAATACCTACGATGCATCAGGCTAATTTAAAATAAAGGTAGAGCTAGATTTAAACTAAAATCTATGAATCGATTTAAAAATGTATGTTAAGTACCTAGCTGTGTTTCGCGAGTGTTTTAAGTCTGCTTTGTTTTGAGTATAAATCAACCTTAGCATTTTATTCCTGAATTGATAATAATAAAAACATACAAGCCTCTCAAATAATAAGAAATAAAAGAAATACGATCTAAAAAGTCAATAGATCGTATTCAATTAATCGATTTTTATACAAATGATATAATCGTAAACGTATGAAGCACATCCCTAACCCTCCTCACTGGCACTGCGCTGCCACTATGTCACTGTCACTCATTCTTCTTCTTCTTCAATAATGAGCAATTTTAGCAATAATTCTGCCAATTTCAACTTCAACTTCAACTCTTGGTTAATGGCCTTTGTGGAGAGGTGCCAATTTCAAGTGAGTATAATTTGTACGGTTATGTCAAGTCTCATGCCAAGTCAAAGTCCTATTTCGTCCACAGAGTAACGGTTTATTTTCTCTAATCTGTGATTTCGTCAGTCAAAACGTAGATTTTTTTCTCTAATCTGTGGTCAAAACGGAAGTACACAGTTTTTTTGTGTCGTCACATTGTTTTGGCTTAGCGCGAACCATTTATTTTCCCATTTTGTAAATGCAAATATAATAAAATATTTAATGTACATATTCGAGAATCCCATTAAATAAGCTTTCCATTGATATGTAATTTGTACCGGTTGGATGCCGAGTACCGTTAATGAACATGTCTTTTAGATTTGAACATGATTAGAAATAACCCCCGGTACCACGTACGTTTGTGTTTAGTTAAAATATCAAATACTAATAATAAAATAATAATAAATACGTGGAGCCGAGGGGCCGATGGATGTAGGAGGCGAGCAGCCGCTCAAAGTGGCGCTCTCTGGGGGAGGCCTATGTTTAGCAGTGGACGTCTACCGGCTGTTAATGATGATGATGGTAATGATGATTATGATGAATAAACATAAATGTGTAGATATTTCACACAGCGCCATCTAGCCCCAAACTAAGCAAAGCTTGTACTATGGGAACCAGATAACTGATGCAATACTTAGATACTTTTTGTTAGTAAATAAGTACATACATAAGTATGCTCATTGGTTGAAGACAGCCTATGATCAACAAGCAACCAATGACCGTTCTGTATTTTTAACTTTAACAAACGTAACGGAAACCGGGGGTAAATGTCGATTTCATTTTAAAAATGCTCGTACCATATAAAAAAAATATAATTTTGTAATTGTCCATTTCCCTCACCTACAACTCCGTAAGTATTGATCCTAACGAAAAAATGTATAGAACCATACTTGTAGATAATTAAATGCAGATTAATTTAGTCCGTAATCCGTAACTATTTTTGCTAAGGGACAACATTTCTGAGTTATTCACGAAAATCTGAAAAAGGTTCCTTACACCCCCCAGGATCCCCCTCCACCTCCCCAGGACTTTATTTAAGTATGTTGTTGAGGACATCTTCCCAAAATTCGTCTTTATACGAATTATTTCCGCCAATCGCCTTTTTTGGTCTTCGTTGACTGGGCTCATAAATGTAGCTGTCTTATCAATGGCCAAGATCATGTCAGTGTTATTAACCATAACTATGAATAAACATAAACCTTAACGACGGATCAAAACAAATCCTTAGAATAAGTATACTCTGTGGTCAAGTCGCGTTTGTTAAACACATATTAGAGAAAAATATACTACGATCTCAGACTACGATAAGCCCTTTCAATATGAAAAGCAGATTGCATGAATTGAAACTAGATGGCGCTGTACATCCTTAAAACACGATAGCGGTTTAGTTCGTTGTGTCTGTGCTGAGTAATAAATTAGATGGCGGCAAAATAATAATTTAATCTTATATTTAAAAGAATTTTTGAGTTATGATTATGATTGAACTCATAACAATATATATAACCTACCTATACCTAACATGAATTAGTATATAGCAAAGTACTCGGTGCATGAATTCCTACATTCGTAGCTCAGTATCCATTCAGCCCAGGCGTATCCTGTACCACCCGCGGTTGCGATATCCGAGTGGGTACGTGATATTCCGCCTGTTCACACACACGCGGATAACGCTTTCGGTAGCGGAACCCGAGCGGAACGTTTTCACCCGGGGGCCGATTCAAAATCAAAAATTCTCACACCATTGTTTATTTTGAAAAGACCCCTGAGTGAAAAAGCTTCGCTCGGGTTCCGCTACCTAAAGCGTTATCCGCTTTTGCGTGAACAGGCGGAATATCACGTACCCACTCGGATATCGTTACTTAACGCGTGGCATCCCGCGCGGAATGTTCCGCTACCGCGGGCGGTATAGAAATACCGTGCCTATTGGAATAACCCACTAATAATAACACATAATAATCAACTACTTACATTATAGCAATGTTGATGAGGCTCATTCATGGTGGTCCAAGTTTTGATGATATCTCCAAACAGGTCAAAAGCGACCCTCGCGTAGTCTTCAAAATAATTCACTATTACTGGGTTACTCCAACCTCCTAAGTCCATCAAAGGAGTCGGCATGTCCCAGTGGAACAGGGTTACTATGGGAGTTATGTTCACTTTTATGAGCTCCTCAAATAAAGTGCGGTAATATCGCACTCCGTCTTTACTAACATAGTTGTCGGTGCCTTGTGGCAGTAACCTGAAACAATATTGGCTTTACAATCTTGTCATGTAAATCATAATACATTAATTCAAAAGCTGAATGCATTCACGAGGCTTCATAATCATAAGTTAATTTGATTGAATCATTCATTTTTATTTAGTTAAAATGGCAACGGGTGGACTACTCGATCGTAGAACTAACAACCGATGAAAGATAGGTTCTCGAGTGGCGGGCAATCACGAACTGAAATCCGCGGGGAGCCGATGGATGCAGGTGAGCAGCCGCTCCAAGTGGCGCTCTTTGGGGAGGCCTATGTTCATCAGTAGACGTCTTCAAACTGTAGGCATGTTACGATCGGAACATAGACTAGTATTGTATGATCTCATCTTAACATACTCAGCAAACCTTACCTTGGCCAAGATATGGACATTCTATAGTACTTCACGCCCAAACTCTTGATCATCTCTATATCATCCATGTACTTGTGATAAGAATCGGCTGCGATGTCGCCATTAGATCGGTCGGGAGTGTATTCAGGATGCTTGTGCAGATATGTATCCCACATACTTTCACCTTTGCCTATGAAGAAACAAAAACATTTAGACCAAGCATCTAGCCACTCAAAGTGGCGCTTCATGGGGTAGGCCTATGTTTAGCAGTGGACGTCTTCAGGCTGTTTATGGTGACGATGGAGGAAGAGTCAAAACCCATTTGATTTATTATTTCAAACTGTAGAATACCATCATAATCATCGTTATATTATCGTTATTACGACCACCTTTGTCATCGCCAACATCGTCATCATCATCGTCATCATCATCATCTTTTATCATCTGCCTACCTATATTCCACCAGAGGGGAGCATCATGATATTCTGATTATTTATTTTGTAGCATTTTTTTGACTACTGGTCGCCAGCTCGACTCTCCTCGAAAATTTATCATTGTTGGATGACTGCCACCATCAGCATCAGTCAGTTATATTTACTGGGTACGTATTTGGTGTTGTGCCCATAATTATTTACCTATCATGTTAGTCAATTCTTACGACATTTACGGAGTTTACAAATTCCTATCAAGTTTCAGACCCTGCACTAGAAAAAATCTGATAACCAGCTAAGGTAGGTAAAAGTACAGATCATTGTGTAGAACTAAAAAAATCTTCGCACTAGTATTTTCTGATTTGAGTGAACGTAGAAATGAATATAAGAGAGAGATGAAAACAGAAGGACGACCGCAATAAAGCAACTGAACCTTTTTTAGGAGGAAACCCCAAAAAGAGGTAAATCACATTCCATATTCAAACGCGGCTGTCGATACTGGTAGTTTATTGAATCTGAGAGGAAAGGCGTTTGAGGAATATGTTGCTGGGAGGAATCTTCCTTCTATTTTATTTGTCGTGACCCCAGATAATATAATACCTACAGTACAGATGCCTCAACGGCCCGGAAGTGTGGCTACATTATAATGAGTGTATGCAAGTACAAGTTAGGCGGATTAAACCTTTATTTGATGTACACACGTACGGATTTGCAATAAGACAATGTCAATAAAGCCTCTATTTTTAAGGTGAACTTAACTAGGTCAGATAGCGTGATTGTAAAAACGTTTAGTAAATAGTAAAGTTATACATACATGAGCATTTCCGCAAGAGAATCTTTTTTTAGGATTCCGTACCCAAAAGTTGAAAACGGGAGGCTGTTTGTCTGTCCGACCCAAAAACGGTTTTTTTTAACTGTAAGCCACTGAAATTTTCATAGAGTAACCCCCTACTCTACGAAAATTTGTCCCACTGACAAGTAAAATGTTTGAACAGTTTTTAATTGTTTTCAAATCCCATAAACGGTAATACCAACTTCAATTACTTTGAAACCAAGGAAACATAACAACGGCTTTAAACGCACATAAATTACAGAAGCCACGTGCATTTTTAATTGTTTGTAATATAAATTCTTGACATTTATCAGAAAACCAACTTAAATACTGTATGATAATGCTTAAAATTAAGTAATAATTAAAATTAAATTATCTAATTATTATTAGAGAAATTGAGTCATACGATCTATTTATTAGCAAATTAAAAGAATTCCTTTTAAAAAAGGCGTATTATTCTGTTGACAAATATTTAAATGATAAATTGACATAAGTCTTTTAATTTGTAATATATTGTTTATTTTTATTAATTTATATTTTATTTTATTATGATGAAATTAATCGTGAATTATACTTTGAGTATAGTATATTAGTAAAAATGTTGACTAGTTATTAAGTTCCTACTATGTTATTTTATAATAATGTAATGTGTGTGAATTTAACTATGTATCAATTTTGTAAACTGTTGACCTATAACTCTGTTATTAAGAAATAAATGATAAATGATAAAACATTTTCTGAATTATACATTTTTTGTATTTGCCTATGTTTACCAGAAACAATATAGGATACCATAATAATATCTAATATTTAAAATAGACCGACCGCGTCATCACTTACCATCAGATGAGACCGTGGTCAACGACAACCAGCACATGCTGAGCCGACGCCCATTCAATACTTGTTTTGTGTTTGTTTCTTATTCTTAGTTCATATTATGTAACATTAATATAACATGTTCTGTACCATAGTTTAAGCAAGTATTGAATAAATGTTATTCTATTCTATTTATCAAGGATAAAAAAAGATTTTATATAAACAAATGAGTAACAAGAAACTAAGCGCGGTGACTTTTTATAACGTAGAAATAATTATATAGGTATTTTAATAGTATCTAGAACTAAACAAGGAAAGTTTATCCAAAACCTGTATAATTGGAATGTAGAGATCGCGAACTTTGTTAAGTTACTTCAATCTGCGTCACAGTCTGGACAAAAGTAGGCATGGAAAATTTTCGATATAGAAAAGAGGTTTTGACAGCTCATTATTTTATATAGATTACATACTGAATACCCCTAGTACGAGTTTCCCAATAAGTGAATACGCGCGAATCCATTTATAAGTTGTGCCATTTTTAGTTCAACAACGTGTCCGCTAGGGGCACTGCAGGGAAATGTATGGGAGAAAAGGGAGGAAACGTACGCGAATCAAGTTTTAGTAAACTATCGAAACTTGTACTATAGTTTATCTCTAACGTGGACATGATCAGGTTATACTAAGTTTATCCCTAACACATCATCAGCCAGAACATAGGTCTCCTCCATTAAACTACACTATGGACGCTTAACAAAAGGTTTGCCGCATAATCACCATGCTTGGCAGGCTGTTTAGTGATCGCAGATGATTTTAATCACAGATAATATAATACCTACAGTACAGATGCCTCATTCCATACAACGGAATAACTCGGACTATTTTACAAAAAAATTTTCTGCATAACGCAAGATTATCAAGCGACATTTATTGCGTGTTGGCGAAGCATTGGGCCAAATGAGTACACTGGACACTGGACACTTTTTTTCACGTTCGGGCTATTTTTCGTTACAAATAGAAGTCAAATAATCATCATCATAAAGCGTGTACCTACTCTAAGAGAAGGAGTGAGATTTGGAGGGTGTCATGGACCCCATACTGGGATGATCCAGAAATCCCTAACAAAAAATTTTAAATCAGTTGAAACCTCAGTATTTGTTATGTCTGTCTCAAGTGGTAGGCCTCTAGTGTAGGGCGCGACTATAAATCCACTATAAATCTAGTTGATCAATGATACAGATTCCCCATACAAAAATTTGTGGTGTATTTATATGGGAGGAAACGAGACACCCCACGTGTTTTTTGTTCTTGCTCAGCATAGCGATTCAGGAGACCTCAGCACTGAGGCTCAGCGCTGAGGTCTCAATTCAACCAATAGGGGAGAGCTTTCCGTTCTATTTTGAAATAAAAGTTGGTTGAATCGAGACCTCAGCGCTGAGGTCTCAATTCAACCAATAGGGGAGTGCTTTCCGTTCTATTTTCAAATAAAAGTTGGTTGAATCGAGACCTCAGCTCTGAGCCTCAGCGCTGAGGTCTCCTGAATCGCTATGCTGTTCCTTATAGTTTCGTATGACTTTGTCTCGTTTTGTTACTTCGCCTCTTCCGCACAAGTGATTCGTGTTTGTAGGAGAAATTTTATGTTCACGAGCTCGACGGGCTTTATAATCTTTGGTGAAGATATAATTATTAATAGCTACAATTTTAAGTAGTTTTCTCTCACCTCCTGCGTTCCATCCTCCCTCGATCTGGAATGCGGCCGTCGAGACTCCGAACATGAAGTCTTCTGGGAAGGAGTAGTTGCTCATCCTAGCAGCTTTTGGCCCGCTGGACCCATGTGCCAAGCACAGCAAGCTGTCAAAAAAACCAAGTCGGATTATTCATTTATAATAATAATCATCATCATTATCATTAACAGCCAGAAGACGTCCACTGCTGAATATAGGCCTCCCCAGGGAGCACCACTTAGAGCGGCTGCTCGCCTCCTGCATCCATCGGCTCCCCGCGGCTTTCACCAGGTCGTCGGTCCACCTAGTGGGGGACCAGCTTGACACTGAAACCAGATCTAAATAATTTACGTTAAAAAGCGCCAGTTGTTTTTTTTAGGTCCCTGAGAGTATTATTCTCATTATGACTGATTGTTTATATCACAAACATAATAATAATATATTGTATAATGCATAATATTTTATTATATTAGATACCTATTAGTATTTATTTATGATTCAGTAAAAATTATACTAACAGGAAAAATCTGCACACAGTGCAGCAAATGAAATTATTTTAAAATAGTAGGTAAGTACTTAAAAATTAAATTCAATTGTTGTTTTATAATCATTATTATCAACGAACTACAATTCTCACGACACAATGTCCAACAAATGACATTAATAGTGTATTTGCATGCAATAGGTACCTACGAGTACATATCCGTTTATCTTGTTTCATTTAATAATAGCATATCTCACGCCACACAATCGGTTGTTTTGTATTTTACTTAATTTAAAAATTATATTTACATCCTGATTCATTAAAGTTTTCTTTGAAAAACGACGCTAAAACAGAACATATTAATAAATAAAAGATGCAAAGTTGCTATAATTTTTTGGGTTACGTACCCAAAGTGAACCCTATTAATAAGGCTCCACTGTCCATCTGTCTGTCTGACTGCCTGTCTATCGGTCCGTCTGTCACCAGGCTGCATCTCATGAACCGTGATAGTTAGAAAGTTGACATTTTCACACATGATTTATTTCTGTTGCCCCTATTACAACAAATACTTACTAAAGGTGCAGAATAAAGTAAATATTTAAGAAGTCTTCCATACAAAAAACCGTGAATTTTTTGCTTATTTTTATAGATAATGGTACGGAACCTTTCGTGCGCGAGTCCGCCTCGCACTTAGCCGGTTATTTAAACACCGAAACCTACTGCATAATTTAAAAACCTGCACCTTTTTGACACCTAAAAGTTCAAGGCTAAGTACTAATTGGGTTTATCTAAGAAGTGTACATTGTTTGGTATTACTTACACGGGCTTATCGACCGACAACTTTCCTGTAACTAACATTTTGTCCTTTACCCCTGAAGGACATAAATGTTGTACTATATATATACATAATTATTACTTAGTTAATTATTAAATAGTAACACATCTCTTGTTTATAATGGTTCCTTGAACCTTCTTCTTTGGCTTTCTATAGTTTTTAGCGATAATTCGGCCAAAGTCAAGTGAGTTAAAATAATCTGCAATTTCAATTTTTTAAATTCTCATTTAATAAACCCAAATGCCTGTAGGTATTTATTACCGAGAAGTTCACATATATTATAATCTACCTACAACTATATTTTTGCAACCCCTTTAATCGCATACTTATTACCAATAATTAATTGTATTGTTACACAATTATTTGCCACTCATTACACATGTCACTCATTACACATGTCACTCATTACACCGAACACTTAAAATTATAAAGTCACATCACCTCACCTAATGCTTGCCAAAAGCACAGTGCACTGGGCGACTCCACTCGAGCTCCGCATTTTGATAACTAAAACAAGTCACCTCCGCCTTTACCTATTTAATGGAAACGACATTCTCAATCACCTCAACCTCAGCTCAGAATAAATAACAGTACTAAGTCACATGACCTTCGCGAGGTCTCCCTAGAAAACGAGTCTAAGCCATTGCCATTGAAAACATCCTTACATTAAATAATAGACATCGGTCTTTTAAATATTTTAGGCCCATCTTAAAAATAATGTATATGATGGTTCAAGGTCTAAACTGAATACGATGTATCGATTAAAGTGTTAAAAGTATTTTTTATAGATATATAATTGCCCAATTTACTTTTTTAATATAAAAAACCGATAAAATTATTCAAAAAAATCCGAATTTAAAGGTTGTTTAGTAGTACTTATTTATTTTAATTAATTATTGAAAAGATGTTAAGACATTGATGGACTAATATATGAATAACTTACATAATAATTATTATATTATGCAATCCAGCAATGTAGCCAAATGCGGGTTGGAAAATATCAAATAAAATACAATCTTTTAAATTCTTGAACATCAATAATAACCTTTGTAAGATTATTCGTAGTTCATGTCATCATCAGTCAGAAGATATTTTATTATTTTTTAGTACGGGCTGATGTTGTTGGTCTCTACCGATCTTTACAGCGTCACCGTGAGGTATACACTTTTGCGAGACAATTTTTTACGTACGTCATCTTGACACATTGCAACTTTATTGTTCATATTAGTAATATTATTTCCAGCAAAAATCCTCTAATTATGCCCAGTAATTTCACTAACTACCAGTAGAGTCCTTCAAACTGGAATACAGTACTTGCACACTACTGATTAATACGGCAGAAAATCTGGCCAACTCTTTTCTAGTCCTAAGCTGATAGTGCGACACAGTACTTAATTTTAATGATTTATCTAAAGATATTAAAATAGTTTTGCCTGATACAAGAAAACATACTATAGTATCCAGGTTATTGAACTTTCAATCTCAATATTCATAAGACAATCACCATAATTTAGCTTAATCTTAAATCTAAGCAGCTATCAGATTATCAGGCCCAGATCTGAATTTACAGCTGTTTTATGCAGCTGTGCTAACGATAACAATTCCCTTAAATATTTGTTAAGGAAAATAAGTCCATAAACAACCCCAGGACACCATCGGGAGGATGTTTTTGACACTCCCTCACGTGAAACGTATAAATCAGTTGAAGCGTATACAAAGCAGAGCTGCAGGTGGGGTGGATCTCACCACTCTGAACGAACTTTTGTTTTTGAAACGCCATCATCGACTTTTTTCGATCGTAAGGCTTTCGAACCCGCGTCTGGATTGGTCTGTTCGCTTTTTTATTGTTTAGATATATTGGGCGTGATAACTGATAACGCATCCAATTTTTTAGCCGACTACTATCGGTTAATCTAAGAGATTAATGTTGGGTTAATTAGCATTCGCATTAATTATTAGCATGACTCTGAAAATTCAATTATCATTTCGCAAATTAAATGAAATTTTAAACTTCCATGGTCACTAACATTACTCACATATTGTTTATTAACGGGATATTGACCATGTAATTTATTTGTTTCGAGTTACCGATATTAAAAAAAAAATACTTGGTTGGTAAATATCCCGTTAATAAACAATATGTGAGTAAATTAAATGAAGTTGCGAAGTTCTGTGATATATGAAATTTCATTTCATTTTGTTTTTCATTTCATTTCATGCTAAGTTTCGTGAATTCGAATGCTGAAAATGCAAAATCGCATTAATTGCCATCGCTACAAGAGATACAGCCGTTTATAGGTTGAATAGACAGAGAGGGACGAGACTTGAGTCCTGCACGTGTAGCATAAGCAATAGAAATCAACATAACTCTTTCTCAAAAAACCTTTGACCAATGAACGATCTTGAAAACCACGTGATAAAATTTTGTTTTTATTTGTCAAACGCTTTCTGTTAAATTATTTTCTATTTTATAAGATAATATATCATGTTGATTTCTACTTAAGCCTCAAACTACCCTTGCTGTCATTTTGCATTTAGGTACAGAAACCTAAAAACTTCCTTTTCTAGGGTTCCGTACCCGAAAGGTAAAGCGAACCCCATATACTCTCCTTCATTTTCCGTCTGTCTATCTGTCTGTCTGTCCATTTGTCATCAGGCTATATCTCATGAATCGTGATAGTTGGGCAGTTGACACAAATGACAAAAATAAAAAAAAAAAACATTTATTGTCACTATCAACACAAAAAAATACAAATCGATAGAACAGCTAAAAATAAGTAAGTACATTACATTCATGTTATAAGACATGATATATTTCTGCTACCGCTGTAACAACAAATACTAAAAATTAGAATAAAATAAACATTTAAGGGGGCTTCCATACAACAAACGTCTTTTTCCTCATTTTTATAGATAATAGTATGGTAGGTACCCTTCGTGCGCGAGTCGAACTCGCTCTGGTCCGGTTGTTTAAAGTAGATTTAAACGCAGTTCTGTAAATAAACGTGGAAGGAAGTAGAAAGAACCGAGTCAATAACTTCCATATCTGCACACAGGAAGTGAAGCGTACCTCTTACTTATGGTGTTATCTACTGTTTAACCATTGGTTAATCCACTTGCGGTTAACAAACCACCAGATCAACTTTTAGTTAACTTGGACGGTTGCAAAAATAAACAGTGTCTTTGTAAACTGGGGAAGTAGGTACATCTACACATGATGTCTTTATTTTTATTTAACGCGTATCGTATAGTTTGAATACCAATTTGTTATTGTATAATGTCAGTAGTGGCTACGTTTTTTTCTACACGACTTTACTTACGTAAAAACACTAAGCAAGACTGTTAGTTCAACGTCAATTTTGATAAAACACTTTGTAGTGTTGCCTACAGTTAAAATGAAAGACTTCTATAGATTCACAAATTTATTCGAAGCCCGTCCCAGATTATTTACTCTACGATCCTAGGTAAATCGTACTAAACCTACTTACTCTGTTGATCACCTATCCTACCTAGGTACTCTATGGCTGAGCTGTCTAATGAAAGCTATTTTGACATGCTTGTTATAAAATCATGATCCTATATTTCTTAATAAGAACAACGCAAAACAAATAATTTATTATAGCAGGAAACCAGACGTAACTTTCGCTAGATCCGTGGCAAGGTTCGAAGACGTCTGGCGGCGTAGTGCGAGCACTACTTCCCCACTGCTCAACTAAATTGCTCAACTGCATCAAGTTGAGCAGTGGGTAATACCGACAGCTCAACTGGTAACTGCTCAACTATTAGTTGAGCAGTTACCTATTAGTTAGTAACTTAGTAGCTATTAGTTAGTGGGTATTACCCACTGCTCAACTAATAGTTGAGCAGTGGGTAATACCCACTGCTCAACTAAAATTTTTACCCACTGCTCAATTAGTTAAGCAGTTGAGTAATAGGACACATTTTACGCCCTATAGCTCAACTGGTTTTGCTCAACTTAGTTGATCAGTAGGTCATCCTGTTATAAAATCGAATTTATAGCCTACTGCTCAACTGCTCTTGCGGTACTGGCTGCTTATAATCTATTGAGACCTTTTAAGTCCTTTTTTGTAATTGACATTATTATTGTCACTTATTGTAAAAGTTATGTTTATTGATGTAATAAGAATTTCATTGTTGGGTTTATTACTGCTTAAATAAGTAAATATTATACTCGTGCATTAATTTTTTCATTTCCGCAAACTGTTATAAAATTAAATATATGCAAATGGACGGAGAAGATTCGACTCCAACCACTTCGTGTAAGTGAAAAATAACTAGATAGGTACTTAGTATTTATGTGCAGTCATGTGCAGTTATACAGGGTTACAGGAAAAATTGTGCTAGATCCGCTAAGGGCGTGGAGTTCCCACCATTTCTAATTTATTTCACTATGAAACACCCTAGCCTAAACTTATAATATTATTTTTAGATATCCGTTAGAAAAAAATACCGATTCAAATATTTTTTTATTTCTTAACTTTCACTTGTCTACTATAGTCTATTAAATATTATATTATGTACTATTTTATTGATTGACGTCCCAAAGCATCTTATTACACATGTAAAAATGCAATAATAATAATAATAAGACACACAAAATATTTAAAAAAAAAAAATTAAAAGTCGAATATTTCGAAAAGGGTTAAGTTTAGGCTAGGGTGTTTCATAGTGAAATAAGTCAGAAATGATGGGTACTCCACGCCCTTAACGGATCTAGCACGATTTTTCCTGTAACCCTGTATATTCAATTTTGAAATATATATATCTCTTAATAGTAGTATATTAGCGACCGTACTAATTTATCTATTACAGTTAAGCACCAAGCGAGGACAACGAGATGAAAATCATCGATCATTCGAGATTCATATTAATGACGGTAAATAAGTAATTATGAGATTTGTAGTTTTATTTCATATGGATACAGAAAAAAAGACTTATTTTTTTAAAGATGCTTTGCGGAATTAATAAAAGTAATTAACGGAAGCACTTCAACCCTAGAATTTCTAAGAGATATCAAATATAAAGAAATTGTTTGCCTGTGGTTTGGTTGATTCAAGTTTTTAAATAATGAAACGTGTCAAAAATACGACATATGTCAAAAAAAATCAAATTTAAAAAATTGTCTGAAATGACATCTGCTGTCAAAAAATGACGTCTGTCAAAAGTGACATCTATCAAAAATGACACCTGTCAAAAGTGACATCTGTCAATGGCATGTCATTTCACAAATTAGACATTTTGGCTACATAGTGATTCTGCGACTACGATATTTTGGACACACAGACGTTTTACAACCTAGACGATATGACCCTAACCCTATTATCCTCCACTGCTGAGAATTACCAGTTGAGCCATCGGTATTACCCACTGCTCAACTTGATGCAGTTGAGTAATTTGGTTGAGCAGTGGGGAAGGAGCACAATTTTATAACAGGATGACCTACTGATCAACTTAGTTGAGCAAAATACAGTTGAGCTATAGGGCATAAAATGGTCGGTAATACAAACTTTGTCCTACTGCTCAACTGCTCAACTGGTTGAGCAATTTAGTTGAGCAGTGGGGAAGTACTGAGTGCGAGATGCCCGGAGGGACGGCAGGCCAGTGAAGTGGAGCACCAGCTGCAGCGAGTACGATGCTGGGTGACACCGTGGGCACCTTTGCCCGAGACGGGGCCCAGACCGGACGTAGTGGAGGGGCGCCTGGGTGTGCAGTAGCTCTGCCGCACGATGGGCAGCTGGAGTACACCTTAGCCTGCGGCTTGGCACAGACAGGACGCGGACAGAGGGCGCCTGGGCGCGCAGTCGCTCGGCAGCACAAGAGGTAGCCGCTGCGAGCCTCGGCCCACGAGTCAGGCTCAAGGTGGACCCAGCCAAGAGCCACGGTGTGCTCAGCGGGTGGCGATACTTCCGCCCAGGAGTCAGGCGCAGCGGGCAGCTGGCGCAGAGCGTCACCACTTCAGGCCAGTAGTAAGCAGTGCCGACTAGGAAGCGGCCACGGAGAGTTCTACGCAGTGCAGGCAGGTCCGGAGTCCGGAGTAAGCAGCACGGTCAAGATTATGCTGTGGGCAGACATGAGATGGCCTCTTGGGGCACCCCAAAGAGGCCAAGACAGCTTTTATAGAGATGTAAATAAAAACTTCACCCGTTATTTCACTTTGCAGTCACTGAGTAGCACTTTATATAACGTGCGTCGCCGCTTAGGGCTTACTTTCGAGACTCGCGGATGCCCAGAGGTAGGGTTCTACGCAACTTGCTGACTGCTTCGTGTTTACAAGAGTGTGGCGTCGCAAGAAGTTTTTATTTCTTTTCTTCATGCTCTCTGCGAGAGCATTCGAAATTAGAACATAGAAAAAATAACAAATGAAAGTTGTTTACTTTTTGACATAGTCAATGACGGCGAAAATTTCTGTTGGTCGATGCGTATATCTCGTAAGCTCTTGGACAATAAATAAGTGATATATAGTAAAAAAAAAAAAAAAAAGTATCGTGCAGTCTTTAATTACCAAAAGAGCATTAGGTACGTAGGTACCTACGCAGAGAATTTCAAATCAAACCAGAAGATAGACTCAAGATGAAACCACAAGATAGACTCTAGGTGATACCAGAAGATAGACTCTAGATGGTACCAGAGGATGAACTCCCTGTCGGAGTGGCACGTTCCGCTTATATAGCCTGGATCCGACTTTGGAAATCGAAGAGAACAAGGTTTGAAAACCTGTCGTGATTTTATAGATAGCTAACATTCAAATAGGTTGATGCGCGAGGTTTAATATAAAAACCTACACACGCTTGACGAAAACATATAAATCCTCCCGGACAGAACCTCTTTTAGGGACTTGGCAAAGTCAAAATGTGACGTATGTCAAAAAGGTAAATAAACCTTTGAAACGATATATTACTAAAACTATCGGAAGAAAAACGATGGAAATCGTATGAAAAGCCCTAATAAAATCGGCTTAACAAACTGTGCAATTTGGGACGAGATCCGTGAGGTAAGTTGAAAAAGTAATTTCATCTAAAAACACTCGTAATCGAGTGAAAAGCGTAGAGAAACAGCACGAAAGGTGATCCTACGATCTGTACCTATCGCTCCACTGCCAAAGTAACCCGTACCGAAGCCTTTAACCACAATTTTAGAACATAAAGTTTATTGAAGAAAATAACAACCTAACATGAAAACGTATCTAACGTCTGTAATAGAGTATTACAAGCTTTTAAATCATTCCAGGAGCCTGCACGGGTTGTCCGGCGTACTCTTCATGGAGGATGAGGCGACGTCAACAGCCAGATGCCTAAAATACTATGCAAAAGGACTGAGGCGTAGGGGTAACCCTACAACTTTAAAAAAAAAGATTTCCTTTTTCAGTTTTTGTATTTTGAGCACCATTTCTTTTCTTTTTCGACTCACGCATTGCTGTCACCTTTTCTTTTTTTTATCTATTTTTACCCCTTCTAGGTCTGAAAGTTGGCCAGTTGAATGATGACGATTCTGTGGGGGAAGCCTATGGTAGTGGACGTATTCAGGCTGTAGACGATAATGATGATGATGATGATGATGATGATGATGATGATGATGATGATGATGATTTATAAAAATTAACATCTAAGTGCGAAATAATGTCATACTCTATTGACGATAAAACAAAACAATTTCTATAGAACATTTCTGAATTCCGATATGTTATATACCTACCGAATTTTCAATTATCGTTTAGGTCCTCAAAAAACTATGAACAGCAGTTTAAATCCCATTTAGAATACTTACTCTTTTCTTTATTTCTGCAGTCCATTCAGTCTAATATTACGTACATAAAAGTCAGAGATTCAAGCAAAACTTATACCACTTCCCCAGATTCTAAACGTCTTTTTTACAATAACGAGTCCATTCTAGCTCAAATAAAAGGCTTTCATGATCGGAATGATCACAAGAGCACAGGGGTTTACTTCATCAGATGGACTTGGAAGTCGTCCAAAACTATTTATGGCAAATGACAAGTTTTCGGTGACGTTTTGCGGCATCCGAAATAGTTTGTTCTGAGAACCGGATATAATATGTAGAAGTATTTGCTTTGTCGGGGATGCCTCAAATCAGTAGTTCTGTAATTTAATTATAAAGCACGTGAGTAACGTTTATATTTTCATAAACTTAACTTATTATTGAAAAGGTAATTGTTTCCATACTTACAGATTTTTTATGCGTCTATTCATCAAAAGAAAAAGAACTGTTTTCATGCTGCAGGCATACAGATAGTATACTATTAAATTATTCCATTTTAGACATACAAGTTTAGTAGAGGTAGCAATTATTTACAAATACTTTTTTACTATCTGTATTCAAAACCATAAAACCAGAGACCGATCAGTGTTTTCACTCACACAATCTAAAGCGCAAAAATTGACTTTGTTAAATCAAGAGAGGGTAGGTAGGTACCTACATGATTTATCATTCGTAATAATACCTATTTTAAGAGCGTTTTCTTTTATTTTTGCTCCTTCACTCTTAAAATTAAGTGTTGAGTGTATGTATAATTGCTTATTAATTTGAGGTTTCTTACCTCTGGCTGGTCAACTAACCTATTTAAAGCCTTTAGTTGTTCAGTAAAATAGAGCTTACTACACTGAGCTGGCAACTTATAACGAGATTATCATAACTTAGTTCTGCAACCGATGCAAATCTCTGAAAGCCTTCCCATCTGCAAGTCTACCGCCCGAGTAAAGTGCAAGATTGGAATTTGAAATGTTCTCATCCCGAAAACATTTGTGAAAATTTATTTCCCTTTGATATTGGAGCGATGGTTTACATTTTAATGTGCGGCAAAAGATTTTTGAATTGGTTTGAGATGGTATTATATTTGCTATATTAGAACTCTTTATCGATTCAGGTCAGATTATCAGCTTATTATATTCATAGTGCATTCTTACTGCAGGGACTCGAGTCTTCTTTCAGCGAGAGAGTATTAAGTACTTAGTACCTATAGGCCATTACATCAAAATTCAAAATTTGTGATTTGGATTCATATTTTATGAATTTAAACTATGAGTTTACTGTTTTCTGGTAGTTTGGTTTTGGAGGTTAGAACACATCGATACGGTGGCTGTAACTTGGAAGCGGTCTATGGCAGCAATCTATGCGAGCTGTCTACGCCGGCGTACTGCGCTGTTATATTCTAACTTCACGCTCTCAGGTTAGAGTAGACAAAATCTTAATAAAAAGATAATTTAAAAATAAAGACTACCCACAGATCGGTATCTGTGAGAACATCGGTCTCCCATAAGAAATAAACTTGCCACGACGACGCTGTACCATGTCGGCGAGATCTAAGTAAGTAGAGATTTATTACTCTAGCAAAAGAGCTGGCAATACGCTTATATCTGTGGATAAATAAAACTATCTGACATTTGTAAAACCCATTTTTTGCATTGTACAACAATTTTAATAATAGTTTTGTGAACCAATAAGTACTAACCAAGAAGCCATCAATTTAGCAGTTTCTCCAAAAAACTACAAATTTTGGCAGCAATATGGTGGGCGTTAAAATTTTATCATCACCGTCAGCAGGAAGTCGTACTTTTCTGAACATATGCCTCTTCTTTACTATAACGCCTCTTTTCTATACTTGCCTCCTGCATCTAACTAAAAATATGTATGTAGGTAACTATAGGGAAAATTTTTGTGGTTACTCGATCATTACAACATGGCATAGTAAGCCCTAGGTGACAGCTTTGATTAAATAAGGGGTACTCCTACTTAATTCATACTTCATTTGGCTAAATCAGGAAGGCGTTCAACGGCCACACATTATAAGACTTTGATTTGGCTGCTTATCTCTCGAATACAACGGTTTTAATAATTAACTTATTGACGTTACTAAAAATATTCGTCATAAGTCCGCCCATCGTACTATCTTAAAGTAATTTCTTTCTGAAAAAACAATCAAGAATGGTTATTGATAATGAATTTTTTTATTAACCTCAATACGTTGTGTAAGTAATACTTATCTAACCATTTTAATAATAAACAGGTAATAGAGCAATATTTTTTAGCATTATCGAATTGAAAAGATGACAGTAAATGTTGCCAGCTCTCAAACTCATATATCCCCAATATTGATATTTTGAGAGCTGTGTCTCGTGATGTGTACGTTCCGCTTACATTGTAAATATTTTGAAACGCTATAAATCTGAAACAACATAGTGGTGTGTTTCATGAGTACTGAAAAGTTTTTGGGGATTTATTAAATCTACGTTTTACCGTAGATTACTGAATATTTTACAGTTTACGTGCTTTATATTTTGTAGTTATATTACCATTAGGGTCGTATTGAAAAAAATTCAATGAAATGGATTTTTATATAATTATTGTTATCGTCTTAAGGTACTTCCAATAAAAGTAGCTTGGTTTTACACAATGTCACATTAATATTATTAGGTACTAGGTCGATACTATTAATAAATTTTTTAATGAGTTTGGTGTCTTGCCTCTTCATAAGACATACGTGGTTTTATGCTTTGAATTTAGATTTTATTAGCTGGCCGTTTTAAAATTAAGGAACATTCGCTATGGTGACTATACCTACTTGAATGGGTGGCCGTTGCAAAAAGACAAAAGTGCTTACAACTGAGTGCTATACCGTGATTCAGACAGCACGTTTAGGCACCGGTCCGAGCTATTGCCGGAAGACAATGATCGTTAAGCCAAGTCAGAAGCCCTTGGGTAGCCTGAAAATTTTGACACTAGGGCTAGATATACGAAAAAATTTTTTCTTTTAATTGGAAGGAATATCTAGGTAGATCAGTTTTGAGCCATCAAATGCATTTTTCTTTCAGATTTACTCATTGGGTGCTAACAGTAGATAGAGATAATAAATAAAATTTTTATAAGAAGATAAATTTATTTATTTACATAATAAAAATATAACATTAAATACCACGTCACAAAAACAAAACATATAAAAACTACAGCTAAAAACATTATTTAAGTACAAAATTTACAATATAAACACGCCATCCAACTCACCACCGCGTGGCAAGGTTCCCAGAATACTGGCAGCATTACCTCCCTGAATTAGAAGGCTGAGCTTCTGAGCAAAGTATGTGCCAGCTCTGGGATCCCCCGAGGCGAGGACCAATCTGATAAAATTTGTTTGCAGAAAGTTCTCGTGTCGGACGACCACGAACCAGACGTTAAAGAATATATGAATAATTCGTAAAAAAAGTTAACACAAATAAATTACGGATGCTTCTACGCGATAATAAAAGAGGTCTTTAGATAGTGACGACTTATTTCCTCAAGTCAAAATATTACGACGTTACAACATAATAATACCGTAACTAAATGTAAGTACTCTTACATTTCAAATCAAGGCTTATCCTTAATCTGAGTTTTTTCCATTTGAGATCTTTCTTATCCTCAGTGATGTATTGTAATCGTGTTAAAAAGCTGTCCATATCGGTTAGATGCTTCTTTGAAAAAACATTTTTTGCGCAAAACAAAATATTATAAATGTGTAACAGAAAAAAAAAACAAAAGTATTACCAGCGTTGTTTAACGAGGGATTAGAATCGACGGTTTAAATCTTAAATTCTAAATTTTATAATTTAAAATACTGGCCGTTGTTCCCAATTGAAATACCTAAAGCTCTAGAGACTAATCCTTGAATAAACAAAATATAGATTTAAGCAATTTGAGTGCAAACTAATTATTAGTTAGCATTAAATTAGCATTTGAAATTGCGAGTTGTATTTTTAAAAAAACAATTGTTTTTTATTTGAACGTTATATCAACAGTATCAATTTTGGGCTTTTAAACTAATTGCTTTTTTAATTTCAATGGAGTTTTGAAAGTATTAATATTTTTAGCCCATCATTTCCCACTACTCCATTCCATGGCCCTTCTTTTACAAGGAGAGAGTTTAACTGTAAACCATAGTTCATCTCACTAGCCAAGTGCGATTTGGTGGACGACAAATGTTCTCGAATTATGTGATTTTCGTAGTTACCAGTTTTCTCTCTATATTTTCCTTCACCATTCAAAGTCAAAGTCAAATACTATATTATATTTTATTGCAAAAAGGCTGTTTTGGCTCTTTTAAAATTGTAAGTAACTGTAAATTGTCCGCACGCAACTTGAAAAGCTGACCTTGGTGAAAACCGCGGGGATCCAATGGACGCAGGAGGTGAGTAGCCGCTCGAGGTGAACATAGGCCTCCCCCAGAGAGCGCCTCTCTGGGGGAGTCATATGTTCAGGAGTGAACACCTTCAAACTGTTGATTATTATGATAATGAACTGAAAAGGTTTGAGCGAGTTACATACCAGTGTGCGTTGGTATGAGAGTCAGCGGCTTACCGCTTAGTCATACTCACTCTAATCTTTTAATCAAAATATTAAATGATTTCATTTCAAATCCCGTTTCAGTTCCTCTCGACTTGGCAAAAGCAATTAAACAATGTCATACCGATGCCATTAAATTTTCTGAAGTCACGGCGCAAATAAATAAACCAGCGCCTGAAATAAAATTCTTCTTCGGCAAATTCTATAACGAGTTGACGTCAAAAGCGTCAATCACCCAAGTTGTAGATATATATGTAGCTCGCAAGTTTTCATCCCCCAAACCGTTTAACAGAGTTTCGTTATCGAGATCTTTCAAAACTTAATGAAGGCTTATTTACAATCATTTCATTGATACGAAATCTGCCTCACAAAGTCAAAGTAGGTAACTAAAGACATCATCATCATCATTAACAGCCCGAAGACGTCCACTGCTGAACATAGGCCTCCCCAGAAGAGCGCCACCTTGAGCGCCCACTCGCCTCCTGCATCCATCGGCTCCCCGCGGTTTTCGCTAAAGACAATATGGAATGAGTCTTCATATTTTTTGTCGACTAAACAACCAGCTTTTGTAAAAATTTAATAAAAGAAATATATTCTTCATTCATAACACAGGATTTTATCTTCCCACTATAAATAACCAGTTATCAAACTTGGTATTCTAAGGGGTATAAACGAAAATACGTTATGTCAGGTGACACGATTTGCAGCGATTAATATCCCAGGTTGCACAGTAGTGGACTCCAGTCATCGGGGCTAGCGGGATGCAATGGTCCGCATGCGTGAACCTTTCCACCCTATCAGAAGAACAGTACTAACTGGGAGATGGTGCCGGCTGCACGTCTTCTACCCGGGAACGGACGACCGCGATAGCTCGATCTTTCTGATCAAAAAGTTTAGTTGACTTGAAATTTGTAATATGTTTCAAATACGTGCTCTGGTAATGTCAAAAACTTAAATTTTAAACCATTTAAAAATTTTTACGAAACAAAACTAAATTTTAATATTAATCTCCTGTGGTTTTTAATTATCAAATAATTTACTCATCAAACAAAAGTGAAGTGGTTAGTAAGTGATTTAAAAACAAAAAAGTAAAACCAATGGGAGTAAATCATTAAATTATTACCATAAAATTGTGTCGTCTATTCTTAATTAATACCAATTTCTTTCTGTAAGTACCAAAGGCCGACCCATCTTTTTAGCCTTTTCCGTATCAACGAAAATAGGAAAAGGAATGTCGCTGACCGAAAAAAGGCAGCTCCAAGCTAAAGAGTTTATTGCAGGGGTTTATGGATCTAATCTTTGCTCTCGACCATTTACATAATAGCTCTTTCTAGAGGACCGCTTTAATAGTCTCTGGAAGATCTGCTACTTCATTTTGGAGCTTCAGTTTGAATAGATTTTTTGCTATGTGTACGGGATTATACCTAGGATTTTTAATTAAGTATGTTTGGTTTTTCTAATTAACTAGTTGATTTATTGCTTCCCTGATCAAATTATGTTTTGATTTTAATGGTAGATTTGTTTCAAATGGCCCATATTTGGTTATTCATGAATAGAATAAGACATAGATAATTACATACTGAGTTAATCAACTAAGTTCATACACCTTTGATTTGAACCTTTTTGTGACATAAATGATGGATATTCCCTTTCAGCTAAATGTACAGGAATATTGCGCCGCCTTACAAATGTAAGCCCAGCGAACTAGAAACCCCCAGCCGTTTCCTTTTATCTAAACTTTCCCTCACTACACCCTTTTTCCTTTTTACTTTTTTAAACCTCACAGCCAATTTGTTTCACGTCGTTCGTTTCGTTTGGTCCCTCAATGCTTTGTCACCTAGTAAATGTGTTCTAGCAACAAAGGTTGTATTGAACCCTTTTCTTCAAGCGTTCATTGCATTTTTTTCTGCTTTCATGAGTCGGTGCCAAAACAAGTCTGACCGCTCACAATGCAGTGCTAGTTCTAAATTCAATTAACAAGACTGGTTCTTGCTTCTTTTCTTCTTCTTTTCATTGAATAAGTAACGAGTTCTTTTTTTATATTTTGATTCATTTAAAGATGGTTTTATAAAAACATTTAACTACCTACATCTCAAAAATGCAAGCACATCAACGTTAAACTTTTGTCTAAATCATGAATATATTATTTGTCTTTTTAAATAGCGATCATTTGGTTTTGTCTATTATTTTTATCTAAAAATATATCTTTTTCATTTTTTTGCTATTGGGCTACTAGAACTCCTTTACTATCAACTTACTTATGGTACTTGTCAATGGTACAGACACTACGGATGTATATAGAAACGTTTCATATCACTTACCATTAGCAGGGTACCCATATCTATGGTGTGCCATTATTCACATAGCAGACGGTAGTTGGCAAACCTTAACCCAAACTCCCGCAACGAGCTATGGAGAGAGCAATGCTCGGTGTTTCCCTGCGAGATAGGATCCGAAATGAGGAGATCCGCAGGAGAACTAAAGTGACCGATGTAGCTCTTAGGATTAGCAAGTTGAAATGGCAATGGGCAGGTCACATCGCTCGTAGAACTGACAACCGATGGGGAAGAAAGGTTCTCGAGTGGCGACCACGAACTGTAGACGCAGCGTAGGCCGGCCCTCCACAAGGTGGACCGACGACCTGGTGAAAGCCGCGGGGAGCCGATGGATGCAGGAGGCGAGCAGCCGCTCTAAGTGGCGTTCCCTGGGGGAGGCCTATGTTCAGCAGTGGACGTCTTCAGGCTGTTGATGATGATGATGATGATACCCAAACTCAATCCTTATTTTTAACTTACCTATAGCCAATTTGTTACCCGTCGTTCGTTCCGCCTCGTCCCTTAGTCAACGTTACTTTATCACCAACGTTGTTCGTCGCTATTTTAAGGAAACCTTCGATCGAAGCTTTGGTTACGTGCCTCCATCTGCGCGGTCTCTCGGGAACAGTTGGGCGGGAGGTATGTGTTTTTCTATGTTTTTTTTGGAGGTTTGGGGGCAAACGCCGCAGATGTGATCCGTGTAGACATGTGATATGGATTTTGCTTATAGGATTATTTTGTAAGGTTTGTTACCTTTAATCAGTTGGTAGTTATTATTGTCAACTGAGCCATTGTTAACATGTGCCACCATGTTTTTCATAGAATATTAAGTATACTGCCTTTGAAGCATACATAGGTACTTTATAAATATATATATCTATTTATTTATGCCTAACTCAACTCTCCTAGGGCGCAATTACGAAGTTATTGATATTTTAGTTAAAATATAAAAATATAGGAAGAAGGAAATTAATTATAGGTTGCTTGCAGTCTGCAACTGATTACTCAATATATATAAGAAAAATATTAGACTCCAATTATGTGCCCTTTCAATATATTTAGCGGGACAAAATTCAGTCGAACATATCTACATATTATTATCATCGCTACTTAGGTCATATCGCTAAAAGGCTACATACGCTGTCTAATATGGACAAGTAATAAAGTCATCCTTAAACTTCGCCTTTGATGAGTATAGCCATCAAAACATATTGAAATAGCAAACAACCGGCGTTGTCGGAGTAAAGCTCAGTGACTGAGTGTGTATTCAAGCTTGAACTCAGCTATTATGATTGATTAATGCTACAGTTTATAAGAGACAGTTTAATTTTGTTTAGACATTTTTGTATATAGTTTCATTCAACGAAATCTACTTAAGAAGGTAAAAAGATTGTCCTTTTCTTTCGCAACGCGCTTTTTCTAGGACGTATCAAATACACCATCATTATCAACCATTATTTCATTCTGTTCTATTAACTGCTGGCATTTTATAGTAAGTATAGGTGCACCTCGAGTGTATCTTTATACAATTTTTAAGTTGAATTTCCTCTGAGCTAAGGAAGACACCCCCAAAGTTAAAGTATGTAATAGGTTTATTGCGCGTGCTATGACTGTGTTGATTGTCACCTGACTCACCTGTCACTTGGTTGGTCAAGCAAGATTGATATTAATATAAATAGATAGGCATACAGAAAAACAGATTTCGGATAAATATATGACAACTAGTGTTCTCTTATTTTTTTATTTTTAATTTAGTAAACATGGAAACTTTACAAAACTTGTTACAACTCCAGCATTAGATGTTTTTATAGAACGATATATGTAAATGTACTGTTGGACTTCAAACGTACATGGTTTTCAAATGGAATTAAAGTGAATAATGAAATAGACTCGGCTTCTATAAAAGAAGCACCTTCATTCATATCAATATAATTACATTAGTCTGTCTGTGAGAACGAAATGAAAGTGCAGTGGAAAATAATGTTAATTTTCTTTTAGCTACTGACTTAAAATTTTCTATTGTAACACTGCAATGCGATGGTAGCCGGACGTTCTGAATAACTTTAGGTGCAGGCGTGAATTGGAATCGTATTGCAAAGAGTGTTTTTATTTTTTCCTTTTTCACTGTTTAACTAGTCTACAGTAATTTGCTAGTTTGTGATGTAAAAATTATCACATCAGCCGGAATACGTATTCACTGTTAAATATAGGTTTCCGACATGTATAGGTGCCTGTTTTAGAGTTTTCCATTTTTCTGATCTTATCAAACAACCAACAGGATCGATCCTCCGTCTTTGAGAATACATTGTTACGGATGGAGTTTATACAATCTAACTCAGACCTAAGTACTAACTTACATTTTTCACTTACCTACTTTCTGCTAAAGATAAATCTACCTGGCTTTAATAGCTAATACAACTACAAAGACAGATATGAATTTATGCGAGAATGCTTTACATACCTATTGCATTACTTGTAAACTTTGAATACTCACTAAAAAATTCTTTTAAAATTTCATGTCGGCGTTTCCGTTGCGAAAAACTTCTGAAGACCGTGGATGGGATGACACCTCTGACATTAAATTATTCGCAGAGAACTGAAATAAGTAGAAGACTATTCATATTTATTTAGGAAGCTATTTAATTTAAAAGCCTCAAGAGGTATGAGGTTGTCTCATCTTTCTAAATTATAATTTTACTGCCTTAACACTTACCTTTTTTTTGCGTTGAGCTCAACAACAGTTATTACGTGTATATATGTGTATAAACGTATACTTCGTATATAATTTACTAATTAGGTTTGCAAAGCTTAGGAAGAATGTTATAACCATGTACTTATTTTCTTAACTTAATCATCATCTTTATCAGCCTGAAGGTGTCCACTGCTGAACATAGGCCTCCCCCAAAGAGCGCCACTTTGAGTGGCTGCTTGAGCGCTTGACAAGCAGTGCTTGCCTTCTGCATCCATCGGCTCCCTATGGCTCGTTGATTCAGAGGATCTTCCGGTTCATGGTTGCCACTCGAGAGCCTATCTACCCTGTCGGTTGCCAGTTCTATGAGTGATGTGGCCTGCCCAAACTTAACTCTAAAAGCTATATCGGTGACTATAGTTTTCGAATCTTCGGACCCCTTGATTTCAGATCTTGTCTTTGTCTTGTGTGTTTCTCACCTTAATAGTTGATTGATTATTTCAATTCATAATACATTTTATCCCAAAAGAAAATGCAAAGCTGAGTAAGCAGCATTATCTTCAAAAATATTTATTCTGATTCGAACCGTGGGAAATCTCGCACAATAAACCAGAAATAAGATAACCATAAAATATTCCAACAATCTTTCCGCATTAATCTACCCTTCAGGAATTCCATTCCTAAATATTCAAGCGATACTTGCTTAGTTATCGATATTTCTGCTTTCAAATCTAGTATGGAGAGATACTCGATACTTTCTACGATCGATATTTATTTATTAATACTTTAGTTTCTTAAAAAGCTTCTCGGTCGGATCTGCATTTTGTAGGTATTCTTATTTTTAATATCCACTAATACTAAATGAGTACGTAATATCGATACTTGATACCGATACGTCGAACATTATTCAATTGGAATTACTATCGCTGCTGGTGGTGACGACGAATTTCAATTTTTCATGAGTTTTGCGTAAAGGGCAGCCGTTTTTATCACACGCCTGCAATTTATTGCCACATTTATCATATCATCGAGTTTCTTCGGCTGCTATCATAATATCGTTTGAGTGCTGTAATGTTCCATATGGGTCTACTCTTTAGTATTTTGGTTCTCCAAATGCGAGAGCAATTGTAGTAACTATTATTTAATTTGTGGTAATTGAGCCTGGCTATTATATTACTTTGATCTCTGTTACGAATACGATACGGTACCAATACCTATTACGACCAATATGAAATTATACTTATGGCATATCACTAAGGCATGATTTTTCAATAAATAAAATGAGTTGGGATCGTGCCGAGTTAGGATATAACTTCTAGTGCTCTTGTAATAATTATTATTTCAACTTTTTGAAGATACCTAGGTTTTGATCCAGGTTATTCGGATTGTTAGCTAAGTGATCTCACGGTGATTTCACTTAACTTTTGAACACTAACAAGACGAGTTTCCAAGTGATTTTAGTAATTTATAGTAAGTTTGGTACAGAATTCAGGTTCTGATTTTAGTTTTCTGTTACATCACTTTTGTCTTGTAATTTGTGGGAGTACTAATGAAGAGAAGAGTCGTAAAACTTAATTAACTTTTATGAATTCTTGGACTGGTTTTTGGCAACCTTTCTAGTTTAAATCTTGTAGCATAGCACACTATGGCAACCCTTCCTTTCTCGCAAGACAGATAATTAAAATTTTTAGTATAAAAGTACTGACTTTGAAGATAATCTTATACTTATTTTATAGACATTCATAAGCAAAGACGCATAAACAGCACATTAAAGGTAATAGGTATCTTTTAGGCAAGCGTAGGCCGCGTCGTCACTTTCCATCAGGTGATATTGCGGTCAAATTCAGTAATTTTTTTAATCCATATAATAGGCTAAAGAAATGACAATATTTTTGAAAATCAAACCCTAAAACGTGAACATCAAACCAAAGTTTTCTTTGAGAGCATGAATAAACTATGAAAATGTTAAAACAATCGAACAGACAATTCGAACTAAGTAGAATCAACGAGACGGTAGAAAAGTGGTAGTGACGGAACGGTCAGTGAAGTGTGTGTGATGGACGTAGTGGTCGCAGCATGACCGCGTGGATGGCGCTGTTCGGGCTAGTGTGGCTGCTACGCGTGCGCGGTTCCCTCTGCGGCTGCGCGGCGTGCAAGCGCGCGAGGCAAGACCCGCACGACTTGCACGAGCACGAAGCGAGGCATGCCTTGCACGAAGTAAATGTACTGTTGGACTTCAAACGTACATGGTTTTCAAATGGAATTAAAGTGAATAATGAAATAGACTCGGCTTCTATAAAAGAAGCACCTTCATTCATATCAATATAATTACATTAGTCTGTCTGTGAGAACGAAATGAAAGTGCAGTGGAAAATAATGTTAATTTTCTTTTAGCTACTGACTTAAAATTTTCTATTGTAACACTGCAATGCGATGGTAGCCGGACGTTCTGAATAACTTTAGGTGCAGGCGTGAATTGGAATCGTATTGCAAAGAGTGTTTTTATTTTTTCCTTTTTCACTGTTTAACTAGTCTACAGTAATTTGCTAGTTTGTGATGTAAAAATTATCACATCAGCCGGAATACGTATTCACTGTTAAATATAGGTTTCCGACATGTATAGGTGCCTGTTTTAGAGTTTTCCATTTTTCTGATCTTATCAAACAACCAACAGGATCGATCCTCCGTCTTTGAGAATACATTGTTACGGATGGAGTTTATACAATCTAACTCAGACCTAAGTACTAACTTACATTTTTCACTTACCTACTTTCTGCTAAAGATAAATCTACCTGGCTTTAATAGCTAATACAACTACAAAGACAGATATGAATTTATGCGAGAATGCTTTACATACCTATTGCATTACTTGTAAACTTTGAATACTCACTAAAAAATTCTTTTAAAATTTCATGTCGGCGTTTCCGTTGCGAAAAACTTCTGAAGACCGTGGATGGGATGACACCTCTGACATTAAATTATTCGCAGAGAACTGAAATAAGTAGAAGACTATTCATATTTATTTAGGAAGCTATTTAATTTAAAAGCCTCAAGAGGTATGAGGTTGTCTCATCTTTCTAAATTATAATTTTACTGCCTTAACACTTACCTTTTTTTTGCGTTGAGCTCAACAACAGTTATTACGTGTATATATGTGTATAAACGTATACTTCGTATATAATTTACTAATTAGGTTTGCAAAGCTTAGGAAGAATGTTATAACCATGTACTTATTTTCTTAACTTAATCATCATCTTTATCAGCCTGAAGGTGTCCACTGCTGAACATAGGCCTCCCCCAAAGAGCGCCACTTTGAGTGGCTGCTTGAGCGCTTGACAAGCAGTGCTTGCCTTCTGCATCCATCGGCTCCCTATGGCTCGTTGATTCAGAGGATCTTCCGGTTCATGGTTGCCACTCGAGAGCCTATCTACCCTGTCGGTTGCCAGTTCTATGAGTGATGTGGCCTGCCCAAACTTAACTCTAAAAGCTATATCGGTGACTATAGTTTTCGAATCTTCGGACCCCTTGATTTCAGATCTTGTCTTTGTCTTGTGTGTTTCTCACCTTAATAGTTGATTGATTATTTCAATTCATAATACATTTTATCCCAAAAGAAAATGCAAAGCTGAGTAAGCAGCATTATCTTCAAAAATATTTATTCTGATTCGAACCGTGGGAAATCTCGCACAATAAACCAGAAATAAGATAACCATAAAATATTCCAACAATCTTTCCGCATTAATCTACCCTTCAGGAATTCCATTCCTAAATATTCAAGCGATACTTGCTTAGTTATCGATATTTCTGCTTTCAAATCTAGTATGGAGAGATACTCGATACTTTCTACGATCGATATTTATTTATTAATACTTTAGTTTCTTAAAAAGCTTCTCGGTCGGATCTGCATTTTGTAGGTATTCTTATTTTTAATATCCACTAATACTAAATGAGTACGTAATATCGATACTTGATACCGATACGTCGAACATTATTCAATTGGAATTACTATCGCTGCTGGTGGTGACGACGAATTTCAATTTTTCATGAGTTTTGCGTAAAGGGCAGCCGTTTTTATCACACGCCTGCAATTTATTGCCACATTTATCATATCATCGAGTTTCTTCGGCTGCTATCATAATATCGTTTGAGTGCTGTAATGTTCCATATGGGTCTACTCTTTAGTATTTTGGTTCTCCAAATGCGAGAGCAATTGTAGTAACTATTATTTAATTTGTGGTAATTGAGCCTGGCTATTATATTACTTTGATCTCTGTTACGAATACGATACGGTACCAATACCTATTACGACCAATATGAAATTATACTTATGGCATATCACTAAGGCATGATTTTTCAATAAATAAAATGAGTTGGGATCGTGCCGAGTTAGGATATAACTTCTAGTGCTCTTGTAATAATTATTATTTCAACTTTTTGAAGATACCTAGGTTTTGATCCAGGTTATTCGGATTGTTAGCTAAGTGATCTCACGGTGATTTCACTTAACTTTTGAACACTAACAAGACGAGTTTCCAAGTGATTTTAGTAATTTATAGTAAGTTTGGTACAGAATTCAGGTTCTGATTTTAGTTTTCTGTTACATCACTTTTGTCTTGTAATTTGTGGGAGTACTAATGAAGAGAAGAGTCGTAAAACTTAATTAACTTTTATGAATTCTTGGACTGGTTTTTGGCAACCTTTCTAGTTTAAATCTTGTAGCATAGCACACTATGGCAACCCTTCCTTTCTCGCAAGACAGATAATTAAAATTTTTAGTATAAAAGTACTGACTTTGAAGATAATCTTATACTTATTTTATAGACATTCATAAGCAAAGACGCATAAACAGCACATTAAAGGTAATAGGTATCTTTTAGGCAAGCGTAGGCCGCGTCGTCACTTTCCATCAGGTGATATTGCGGTCAAATTCAGTAATTTTTTTAATCCATATAATAGGCTAAAGAAATGACAATATTTTTGAAAATCAAACCCTAAAACGTGAACATCAAACCAAAGTTTTCTTTGAGAGCATGAATAAACTATGAAAATGTTAAAACAATCGAACAGACAATTCGAACTAAGTAGAATCAACGAGACGGTAGAAAAGTGGTAGTGACGGAACGGTCAGTGAAGTGTGTGTGATGGACGTAGTGGTCGCAGCATGACCGCGTGGATGGCGCTGTTCGGGCTAGTGTGGCTGCTACGCGTGCGCGGTTCCCTCTGCGGCTGCGCGGCGTGCAAGCGCGCGAGGCAAGACCCGCACGACTTGCACGAGCACGAAGCGAGGCATGCCTTGCACGAAGTGAGGCACGAACTGCACGAAGCGAGGCACGATCTGCACGAAGCCGAGTCGCACGAGATGCTCGAACGCCCGCACAGCCCGCAGCAAGAGGACCGTGCGGCGTTTGACGTCATCGCGTTACAGCAGTACACGAAGGATGCGACGGTGCAGACGGATTTTGATGATGATGAAGATCTGGATAAAATTGAGCTGCAGATCACAGAGGAATGTAAGTATCTAGACTAAACACACACACAGATCTTTACATAATTTTTTCCTAATGATTCTGGTAAGAAACTTGTGTCAAGTATCTTTGAAAATAAAAGCCCTCTGAGCGATGCCTTGATCACATAGTGAGCGACACACTGCACCTTCATCTAATAAAATTGCATTGCATTCAGAACTTTGTATAGAAAATAGTCTTGTGCCCAATGTGCTCGTTACTTGGGTACTACTTAATGTTATTAAATTATACGACTTGTATTTCGTATCTAAAAACAATAAAAATGTTGAATGAATGATTACTTAGCTGGAAACATGAAATTGAATCAAAGGTATTGCTTCTGAGATGAAAACAAATATTAACAAATCTCTTTTATATTTGACCTCTAGACGAATCCCTTAGAGTAGTCAAATGTAATCGCAAAATTGTATAAATTACGTTTGGCAATAATTGGGAAAAGCTGATTTAAGATTAAAATTATGATCTTAATATTTAAAAGTTGACTCTTTGTTTATTTTCGTTGTAGTATTTTTCATTATTTTTGGTTACGATCAAATTAATTTTAAGAACGACAAAAATAATCTCCAACAAAACTTGCCATTTTTTTTTTTCAAATAAGTGGATGATCGTAATGTTTTACGGAATTAATGACCCAGTCGGTCGCTTGATATTATAATAGTAGGTAAGTAAAACTCACAAAGTCAGAACATTTTTAGTCTCCTAAAAACATTGCGTCTTTTTAACTGGATCTGCCAACTCTGTAAAGATTAAAGTTAGACGTAAAGAAAGAGGCTTACGTAAAGAAGCTGGAAGACAACTTGATAGTTTTAAATTGAATCCAGTTTAAGCCAGCCGGTGCTTTCATTGATTATAATATAATTAATGAAGCCAATTGCAAAGTTACGTTTGAAGTTAAGAGGTTTTGTAAATTGTAATTATTTAAGTCATGTTACGAGTACCTACTTTTGTCTACTAAACGCAATTAACAGATTATTTTGTTTAAGTAATTAAAAAGTATTTTCATCCTTGTCAGTGACTTTATGTTAAACGACACAAAAAACAAGTACATAGAGTGTCACCCAACCTCAATGGCGGTTGTGAAGTGCGCTGCAAACTCCGGCACGCTGCGCACACCGCTTACCTCTGCCCAGCACGCACATCTTATTTTTGCTACAGCGTTTTGCGCCAACTTCACGGCCGCCATTGCGTTTGATTTGCACTTTAGCTATCTACGAATAACGTCTAAATTTTATTCTCTTATTATTAGTCTAATTTAAGAATTTAAGTATTCCAAAAGCTTAGCTTGTGTATTTCTCATGCGGATTTTCCTTTACATTCCGGTTTGATCGTAAAGCTGCAGCCTTTATGACCAAACCAAAAAGATAACGGAATTAAAGTATTAGTTAAGTTGTTTCAATATTTCTAGCACAAGCTTAGGTATAAATTAGAATTTTTAAGTACTATTTAAAACTATATCATGAGTAAAATGTTGCGTATTGATAGAGCTTCAGTTTTCAACCTATAGCTATATTAAAGTAGGCCTAGCATGAATATTTACGCGCGCGTAAGTGTAACGTTAACGTAAGGCAGTAGTATGGGGCGCTGATCAAATGCCATACAACTGCCTTACTTTAACGTTACACTTACGCGCGCGTAAATATTCGTGCTAGGCCTACTGAATATGTTATGCCTATAGACATAGGGTAAATGACAATATGGAATACGTATCAGAATCAGAATCAGAATCAGAATAATTTATTGGATAATTGATACAATGATATTTGGCTAGGTCTAGTTGCACAATAAAGTAAGATCAATTTACCCACATCGAGCATTCAATAATATTGGAAACATAACAATATACAATTAAATGGAAATTATGAATAGCATGACTGAACCGAACACAAAATATTATAAAATTTTATTAACGCATGTTGACGCAAGAGTTACGTAGGTACATGAAATAATAGACGTATTCGCTGTAAGTAGCAAAAATGTCGTAGGTTAAAATCACATCGACAAATTCACTGGACACACTTTAATAAATGCACATCACTACAGTTTCTAAAAAAAAATTATCAATATCAAATTGTACAATACCTAGTAGATGTGCCTATATATACCGCGCGCAACCTTTTTCTTGTTTGAGTTAGTGGATATCATCAAATCTAAATTACAAAATTACGGGAGAACTTGAGGCTGGAAAGGTAAAACATATTAAATATATCATAGTGTATTTGCCAAGCGTGCTCCGAGAGGTAAGGTTACCGAAAAATTAGGCAATGAATATTTCACTCCGGCATCGATATCAAAAACCGTTTTTCTTATAAATAACGCTTGAATGTGTTGGCGTTGTTGAGCAAAAATGAATTTTGTACAATATTTGTAGGGAATAGCGATATAATATTGATAAGGCAGCATTTTACGGTTCAAAGATTTCAAAAAAGGTACCTAAATGAGATATTTCATGAAGTTAACGATACTATAGGTTATGGTTGGAACTTAATTGCAATATTAAACACCATCCGGTCATTACAAATTCACTCAAAAAAATAACATAAGTTATTTTGCAATTAAGACGTTTTGCCTACATAGTGATTATGCAAAAGATGTTTTGGATACACAGACGTTTTACAACTCAGACTATAATGACCTTCATCTTATCATTATCAGCCTGAACACGTCCACTGCTGAACATAGGCCCCCCATAATGCGCCACTTGTGGGGGACCATAACCCATGAGTAAAGTGAAGGAGATTAATATCCAAAGAAATATAGCATATGCAGGATAAATGAAAAATCCGTCGCAATAATCTATTAGTTTTTTTAGTTGCCATATTTATTTTTTTACTAGGTGGTAGGACTTTTCTGCAAAGTTCGTCTAGGTAGATACCACCGCTTTGCCAGTTATTCTGCCGTCAAGCAGTAGTGTGCAAGCACTACTGTGTTCCGGCTTGAAGGGCATTGTAGCTAGTGAAATTACTGGGGAAATGAGACTTTATGACCTGATCACACAGTCTAGTAATCTGATTACTAAACTGCGTTAGGTTTCAGGATGACGTGCGCAGTGCAGTGTCACGTGAAACATTATTATTTAAAAGTTTCGAGTGACACTGCAACTGCTATGGGATTCCGTGCCGCTTAACATTAGATGAACGGCTAGCTCGTCATTTTATTCTTTCTCATAAAAAACATCTAATATCTATTTTTAGCTCAATATGTAGGACTTAAATTATTATCTTCACTAAATGTTTCCGAAGCTTCCCGAATTTTTGTCAAATAGTCGAATGTCGTAATAGAGGAAACAAAATATTTTCGGCGTTTGAACTATGCTTTGTGGATCAAATTACTCTCGGTGTCGAATGTTCCGGCAGGAATTTTCCTTGTGAAAGAGAAAGAATTCTTGGATCCGAATCCTTACAAATCCGTCGTTGGATGGTTTTAGCGCACGCCTGACTGGAAAACTTTTATGTGTAGACAAACCAGTTTTAATGATCGTTTTATTATAATTTATTTTCGTTTATTGACAGTTTTTATTCTCGTTTGGATGAAGTATAATAATAAAATGCGGCAAACAATATAAAATTGTATAGAAATCAATTAAAAAAAATTAAACTCTTTAACTTCTAACTTCTTCGCCTTACCTAGTTTACTTTACAGGATCCATTTTTATGATACTGCAATTGTTATGGGCAGCCGTGTAGCTTAACATAAGGTGAACGACTAGCTCGTCACGACGACATAAATAAAACTAATTTTAAATATGAACCTTACTAAAATATGAATACTTACCAAATAAACATTAATTTTATTACATCTGAGGAAAAAATAACAGCTTGAATGTTCGAGAAAAATAAATATTACGAATGTACTAACACTGAATGATTAAGAACAATTAATAACAGAATAACAGATTTATAACGAGTGACACCTCTAAAAATTGATTGCCATCCCTAGTAGAGTAGCTGTAAGCCACAATTGTGGTGGGGAGCGGTCCACGTTGCGCGATGCCGGCCGCACATGTGGTTGAAGCGCCTGAGCGGATACTTAGAACAAATACATCAAGTAATTTATATTCCAAATAAACAAAAATATTTAATTAGGTTTATTTTTCAAGAATGTCATAGTAAGATGATTTTCACTTTTGTCAAAGTTTTCATTTTAATATTATCTGTACTAGATAGGCATTGGATCTCATTTCTCCTGATGTTAACAAAAGTGTTAGCTAATAGTATCTGCAATCAATTATTTGATTTTACTGAAAAATTGGCAGTAGGTAATGTATAATGTACATAATGAATACTATGGGACCGTGGGGACCAGCCGGGCTAGCATGCGCACCGCGACAAAATTTTCTCGACACTTTATGTCGTCAAACATAGAGATATCACGTTATGTCTACCTGTGCTAACATGGCAGAGCAAGAAACTCATCTCGTGCTGTCAAATGAAGAGATAACGCGAATGTTTATCTATCTGTGGAACTTTTCTCGATTTTTGTCGACAAACGCTAACATGCACACAATTGTCTAAGCTCTATTTGACACTTCGGCGCGAGTATTTTCTCGTGGTAGTTTTTGAGGACGAGATATGTAGAGAAGGCAAATCTAAAGGCAAAATGGCATTTTGATATACTTAGGTACGTAAAAAACATAAAAGTTTAAAAGATAAAAGATTATAAATATGGCGGCTACTACGGCCCACATAATTGTGTTTCATTTTATACTTACTAATTATCTTCAATTATTGTTGAATATTTCATACTGTTACATAATTAAAATATGTATAATTTACATTACCTAAAAAGAATCAAGCTCAAGCTAGATGCATGGGTTGAAATTTTCAGGATTTTCATTAATATATAGGTACCTACATAATATACCTACTTAAATATAATTATCTATTAAAACACTTATTTTATTTAAATCACATTTATTAGCGTATACTTAATTCTTATAAGTACATATTAAGATTTCCGTCTTGTGTAACGATATTATAATGTTGGTGGTATTAAAATTGTTGTAGGTGTTTTAGATGAACAAGTAAGTCAATATATTGTTAGGTACTGATGTGTACCGGCTCTTTGTGGCAAACAATATTCTCCTGCAGTACTGTTATATATTTTGTGCCAGCGGAAAGCTCTGGGTGTTAAGCCATAATATTAATATACAGGGTTACAGGAAAAATTGTGCTAGATCCGCTAAGGGCGTGGAGTTCCCACCATTTCTAATTTATTTCACTATGAAACACCCTAGCCTAAACTTATAATATTATTTTTAGATATCCGTTAGAAAAAAATACAGATTCAAATATTTTTTTATTTCTTAACTTTCACTTGTCTACTATAGTCTATTAAATATTATATTATGTACTATTTTATTGATTGACGTCCCAAAGCATCTTATTACACATGTAAAAATGCAATAATAATAATAATAAGACACACAAAATATTAAAAAAAAAAAATTAAAAGTCGAATATTTCGAAAAGGGTTAAGTTTAGGCTAGGGTGTTTCATAGTGAAATAAGTCAGAAATGATGGGTACTCCACGCCCTTAACGGATCTAGCACGATTTTTCCTGTAACCCTGTATATTTATGAAAATATTTTTATCTGCTTCTTAATACTTCTGATTCTGAAACAACGGTGCATCTCATTAGGTACAGGTTTGATTTTATGTACAGAGCAACAATGGCATCAAACTACATATGTTTTCTAGTATCGGACTGTAGTCTTGAACAGAAGGTTTGTACTTGTATCCAACTAAGTACAAGTATTCCTCATGCCTCATGCGATGATTACGGCAGAAAGGAATATTCTGTGATTACAAAGGAACTAACTCAATAATCGAGTGCAGACACAGACCTGTTGGTTTCAATATTAAAGCTTAATCGAACTTTACTCACGTTTATATTCTTGCATTGTATATAGGGCGAATTCTGAGCTTGCAACTTCCATTTTCAATGTAAATCCAAATTTTCGAGCAGGATTTGAAAATTTTTTCAATGTTTTCATTTTTCAATAGACGGTTTTTTGACTTTCTGCTATGAGAATTATATACTCTTTGCTTTTTGACGAAAGACAGAAACAGCAATATATAACTGTTTCTGTCTTTTAAGGTTGCGTTCATGTAAAAAACTATAAAAATGAATGAACGAAAGCGATGTTGCCATATTAAAATACAGTAAGAGTTATAAAAGGGCAATATTGGTTTGTCTACGCGAGATACAACGACAAACTTCTCTGTCGCGGTGTGCATGTTAGGGTAAACGAGAAACTTGTCTACATCGAGTAAATTTGTCATCTCGTGGGTGACGTATCTCACGGTGCGCATCCTAGCCCGACAGGTGCTCTGGAAATATACAGGGACTTGGCAAAACTTTTGGTGGAGACGACTGGTGACTAGCACGGACGGTAGACAAAATTGTCTTCCCCCTGTTTTACTCCACTTGTAAATTGTATGAAGAATTTGACATAAAACAGGGAAAGACAATTTTGTCTACCGTCCGTGCTAGACCGGCAGAAGGCTGGCTCGTATTTTGCCCAAAAAATCAGCATTGCCATACAGCGTGGCAATGCAACCAGCGTTCTGGGCACTTTTCCCTCCACCAAAGGTCTTTTTGATACGTGATTTACAACTGTATATAATTTTTATTGGTTAATTTATTTTAATTTTTATTTTGTCTTTATTATTAGTATGTAGTCTACTTAGTTACTAATTTAATATAATTAAAGATCTTGTTTTATGAATACACATACCTACCCACTTATAGTATAGCATAATTAATTTCTTTGTTCTCAGCGAACGTTAGCAACTACGAGTGCGGGAGAGAACAAACGGTGGCGAGTCCAGGAAGCGGCCGCCGGGTGACAGGAAGCTACCAGGTTAGTTTTGTAATGTTGGCACTGCATTCAAATTAGTTGTTCTTTATTCAAAATAGAGAAAAACCAGATTTGGGGGCAATTTGAAGCAACATGATGAGTCTGATTCAGTAGGCAACTAATCCTGGAATATTAATTGTGAATGTAAATATAGAATCGTCTGTGGGACATTATATAGTACCATTTGAGTATCATTGTTTATCAGTACCATTGGTTACCATTATACCAAATATGTCCTTTAAATCTTCACCTGTACAAAGTGCAACGTTCCTCTACCAAAACAGCACGTAAATAGGCAAAAATGACGGAGAGTTGCTGACATATTTATATTTTAAAATATATGCATACAAACAAAGAACCTTCTCCTTTTTTGAAGTCGGTTAAATAAACGTATAGGTAACACAGAACATTTAAATAAGAATTAAATCATAGGTAACATAAGAGAACGTACCTACATACTCGTGAAATCTACCCCTAGTACGAGTTTCGATAGTTTACTAAAACTTGATTCGTTTACGTTTTCTTCTTTTTTCCCACACATTTCTGTGCAGCGCCCCTAGCGGACACGTTGATGAACTAAAAATTGTAGTACAAATTTTAAATGGATTCGCGCGTATTTGCGTATTGGAAAACTCGTACTAAGGGTACTGATATGACGACTTCGAATCCTGCTGTGAGATAAGCTCTTGGAGGGAAAACATCGTCAGTTATCATATTTTTAAGGTTTGCCTATTAGTGAAATATTCTCATTTTCCAACTGGTTTCGAAATTCGAACACATATTTAATTTGTCTTTTAACACACGGTTGGCTATACAAAAGAAAGCTAACACTCTCTCCAATTTAATTTTCTATTTCAAGTCCCTGAGAATGAAATGTTCACGTTCCTCTTATAGGCGACATCGAATGACGTAATCAACGCCATTTAATCGGATCACGAATACACAATTATGAAAACGTGACGGATGAAGGCCCCATTTTCATCAAAATCGATTCAAAAATCTAATTATTTTTCCCCCCTCTTCAATGACAGCGAGTCAAGCATTGAAAACTGGAACAGTTTGCAAAATTTAATCTTGAGTTGAAACGGTAAGAAATATCCTTAACTTGGCTACAAAACCATTATTCAAAGGCACTTCGCATTTTGCAAAATATTAAACAAGCTTGAGCAAGAATTAAACAAGATTGAACAAGAATTATACATGATTAAAATCGTTCTTTATGATATTAGGGCGGTAAGTTGGTTTTTACTAACGAGTAGACAAGTCGAGGGCTTACCATAGTCACGAGTTTGTAAAAAGCAATATCCGCCCGTGTATCACACAACGTTTTTCAACACATTTGCGTAAAAAAGTACAATAAGTACTAAAACAAACTTTGTTTATTAAAGGGGACGTAGCAATAAATAGTCTTTGACGTTTCTAATCTAATGTGAAAATCTAGTACAGTTGCGACCACTCTACTAGAGCATGATTTAGACTGGACTATGACTATGACTAAGACTTTACTAAGTGTATAATTCTATAAATAACACGATGAACATTTTTATTGCAATAGCTATTGACACTGGCTAAATATGGCCCTAATGTGTGGAGCCATAACATGTAAGAAGAAAAAATGTCTAAAATGGCGCACATAAATTCACAATGCAAATAATTATGCAAATGGTGCCATGTGGTGAAAATTATAACTAATGAGTTTCATTTTCTCTGTAGAATTAAAGTGAGACAAACATTCTCAGCAAACGCGCTTCCAAGGAGTTTCGTTCATTCAGCTTATTATTCTCGTAATGTGAAACTCTTTGGTGAAATTCTTATATATTTTTTATGGAAATTAAAAGGAAAACCGTAAAGTTTTGTCCTCTAATCTGTGACCGTAATGGAGCTCGTACGGCGCCATACAACGGAGGAGACGGTAATAGGTGAGAGTACCTATGTGTCCGCACGGTCCGTTGTATTGTGCGTCATAATTAACTTTCGAACAATGTATACAGGCTTCGTAAATGCATTTTTTGAGCAAGTGTGTTGAAATTTAACATGATTGAACAAGAATGAAGAATTAAACAACATGAAACAAGAATAGATAATAATTATAGTAAATATTAGGTAAACCATCAGATAGAAGTTACTGGACTTGCAATTTCAGCTGATACTATATCTATACATATACTTGTCTACGTTTTACAGTATTTTAACGACCATGCTAAAGTTAGTGCCCTGATACGAAAGTGCAGATAGAGTTAATTACTTTTTGATTTAAAGTATTTTAATTAAAAATTATTCCAATGGGCTGTAATAATAAACCTCACAGTCTAGCTGTCTCAGGATGGCGTGTACCTACAGTCTCACTCAAAACTCAAGTTTGCAGCGTTTAACATCACGCAAACAACAAGCTCACCAAGTCGGTTTACATTCATTTTGAATTTTAGGCAGGTGTTATATTATGATACAAGTTTCAGACATTATGGGATTACCCATGGATGAAATAAAAAAGAAGGATTGAGTTTTGATTGACATCGAACTGAAGCCCAAAATGGCGAACATACATATTACATATGTGTGTCAGATGGAAGTAGGGCGACCGGCTGCATATGATGTGAGTGTGTGCGTGCCCCGCTCGTACGTACGAAGCGTTCCGGCTTCCTAAGGGTGCTTCAGTCATGTGTATTTTTTTTTATGAGAATGAATGACGTGACAAGCTAGTCGTTCACCTGATGTTAAGCGACGCGGCCGCTCATAATAGTTTCAGCGTCACTTGGATCTTTAAAATAATAAAGTTTCGCGTGACACTGCACTGCGCACGTCATCCTGAGACATCACACAGTCTAGTAATCAGATTACTACACTGTGTAATCAGACTATAAAGTCTCACTTGCCCAGTAAGTTCACTATTTCAGTATTTTACACATATGGTACAGCCAAGTAATCAACTCAAGCACTATCACTTATAGCTCGTACCTAATCTTCGAACTGAAATTGGGTTGTCATAATATATTTCCGCTGTTGTAATTGTTGACTAATTGCATGGTAATTTATGTTCTCCAAAGCACCTCGTTTACGTCACAAGTCTAGAACATCATAATGGCTTCTAATGACTTAGAAGAAGCATCAAGCGTGCGTTACATTTTGATAAGCACGTAGATAGTAGTTTCAGTTAATCGCCATTGAAATAGAAATAAAATAAAGAATTCGAGCATTTTGTTATATTTTTATCCGAAGCAAATAAATTATTTAAATTACTTCAGCCCGATCCGAAGGTCCCTTTTCTCGCTAGCCTTAACGGTTGGTTGCTTTTGTGGACCCGCCCTTCGTATTTACGTCTCGTCCTTCCGCTTTCGTATAAGTGGAAAAAGATAGTATATAATCGAAAAGATGATAATTTTACATTAGCTGATTACAATGGGAATGAAAGATCTTTGTTCAACAATGCTGGGGAAAAACTCAAAATATTACTTAAAAGAAGCAAACCAATTTTATTACTAAACTGACCTATTCCTTTGAAAGTTCAAATGGCAGAGCAGACTGTTTGGCTCGCGCAGAACTGATAATCGGTAGGATGGAAAGATGGGTGACCACGAACTATGAAATACATATTATTAAAGAGTAGGCCAGTCCACTAGGTAAACTGATGACCTGCCCGGCTAGAATGCGCACTGAGACAAATTTTCTCGACATTGTTTTGAGAGGTCGCGATAACTGATACGACGTGTGTGTCTCACTCTTACATCGACGACAAGTTTTCTTGCGGTGCGCATGCTACATCTGCCCGGATAGCATGCCACCGCGACAAAATTTACTCGATACATTTTCTCGTGAGAAACCGTGTCAACACTATGGTAGCGCCTAAGTATGTCTCGCTATAATAGAGAGGACTTTTTTTTATGTTGGCTCCACACATAGTGTATTTAGCCAGTGTCAAGTATTGTATATTTTCATCGAGTTTTAGAATATTTTACGTAGTCAAGTCTTAGTCATAGTCATAGTCCAGTCTAAGTCATGCTCAAGTATAGTGGTGGCAACTTTACAAGAAGCTTCTATGGAATTTTGGAAGCAACACGAAAAACCACGTTACACCACATTATATCACTTGACCACACTCATGCTCGTAATTCAGCACTTAATGCGTTAAACGCCACCAATTTTAAACATTAACACTGAAAAAAGCATAAGTTTTGAGAAATAATACAATGCAACGACGTGAACTTTTTCACGTTCCCGCCAAAACTCTAGTGAGGACTTTATTTTGCGGTGCGCATACTAGGCCATCTGGAAAAAACTTGAGGAGAGAGAGAGATGAGAGAGAGACACACACATACTCAGAAGGAGAGAGAGAGAGAGAGAGAGATCAAGGCGCCTGATCGAGAAGCCAATGTAAGTGTCATGAATGAGTTTCAGCAGTGGAGGTCTTTCGGCTGATGACGATGATATTCACGATGACCAAGCGAATAAAATGAAACTAATTTTTTTAAGCAGCGCTTTGTGTTTTTATGTTGGTTTAACAACTCCGTAAGTCATTAGTATTATGGCCCGTACGAAACATAGCACTTGTTCTACTTAACTAAATTGCCAGCTTATCCATAAGCGTAAAGATTAACCTTTTTGTACAGATTATTTTTATGCTTTTCACCCTAAAGTAAATTTATATACGATGGCACTCATTACGACGAGAAAGTAGAGTCATCAAAATAATGGATATAATAAATAACCGCCTGATAAATTGTCACAAAATATGGGTTATTAGGATGAATTACTGAACAAATAATGAAAATTCCAAAAAATTACACGGTGGGGCTTGAATACAAAAAACCTGAGGTGAGAGCGTGGTCAAATGCTAGATAAGACCGATGTAAATGCTTAGGACGGTATGCGTTTTATAAAGTACTTCTTGGCATAACTGCTTTATGATCAGACTGCCTACAAAGTAAAACTCTTATTATAGTACTAACCCCCTTACTAATAAAAATTGTATAGTAGATGAATAATTATTTTTTTCACCTTCAGCAGCTCGAAATGGCACTCTTTGCTGCGAGAAAACAGTGTGTAAAATGGTATTTTGCTCACTGCGTGATTTTTTAATATTATGACTTTGCGGTAAGTGTATTTAGCCAGCATTAGGTTACATTTATATGGAATTTTGGAGAGAACATGAAAATACTTTATTTTCTTTTTTTTAAGTCATACTTTTGGCGGTAACGCGAAGTAGTAACATATTCAGTAATCTGTGGCGAAAGCGTTTTGTTACTAGGTAAAGTAGGTAAGTACCTAAGTACCTGTAATGATGTTCTCACTGCTGAGGTGAAAAGTTGTATGTGCTACTCGAGAGCAAAGTTTTGCATCTCGTGCCTTTGAATCCCTCGCTCGCTCAATACTAGAATCCTTCGCTCGCTCGGGATTCAACATTAGCACTCGGAGCAAAAATCAACTTTGCTCTCTTGTTGCACAAATAACTATAGTGTTTTGTCTTTTTCTTTTGAGTTTTAAATGGGCAAAGATAGAGCAAGAGAAAACACTGAATAGCTATTCAAATGTAATGCAGTGTTTATTGGTAAGGGCGTCAATGTACCTACTCAATAAGTCTACGTGTATCATCTACATTTTTTCTTTATTCTTCAGTTAGGATCGTTTAACTAATTTGCTCTCTGTATCTCCCATTATCACCTCTTTCACCAAAAATGGTACAGCTCGCAAAAAGAAATACCCATCTAAGGTAATAACTGTTTGTTTTATGGCCGCTGTGTATTGCCAAAATAAATGAGCTTCAGCACATGTTGTAACCCTACAGGGAAAAGGTTACGTAAATAGCTTTGATTGAGGAAAATGTTTAGCGAAAATTTACCTAAAATTTAAACAGCACCGCGTACTCAGCAATTTCATTGTTTTTTCTGTTGTTGTCTTTCGTGCTTAATTTGTGTTTACTTATTTTTTTGCGAACGCTATCTCTATTAAAAGTAATCTCTTTTGTTTTAGTACAAAAGCTCCTTTTATCTTTGAGTTTTAACACCGCATCTGTCTTTCTAACAAAAGCGTTTATAAAAAATAGCAAAAAGCTATATAGCCCCGCTTTTCCAACAATAGATAAATCCTATTCATGTCATGCACATTTCCGCGCCGCGTCTGAATCAGATAGCGTATGATGGCATGCTGACGTGACGTCACGTCACGTTAAAATATAAACTCCGCTGTGGCTTTATTCCTTTATTCCTTTAACTAACTAGGTAAATAATAACTTCTAATAAAGGTTCTAAGTACTAGTATCGACTAACCTACTAAAAACGATAACAAAATTTGGACTGTGTACTGGTTACGCTAACTTATACAAGGTGACATTGAATTGGTATGTTATCTCGTAATGGGGGATTGGGACCATGATACCCCACAAGTTGTGAGAGCCTTACTTGAAACTGGGTGTGTCCAAACCTCCATTGGAAAAAAATAAATCCACTCGTAAAATGGCACGTGCAATCGCTACGAGAGTTAACAAGATACTATAAATTCATTTCTAAACACAGGTTGTTAAACTCATTTATGTGCAGTCGGTCAAGGACGAAGTTCAACCATCCAGCTGCGCTAAGGCTATTTTCGAACGTAAACTTTACATGGCATTGTTCCATAAAAAAATATTAATTTAGAAAAGTCGTAAAAGAAACATTGTCTATTTTGGGGTGTAGATTTACCCCTTTCGGGATAATATTCGAATTCTCACATCTTCAATTCTCCAACCCACTACCCAGAAGCTAGCGCACCTAACATAATAGCAGCATGACTCCACTTAGGTTTTTTCTCTTCCTAGTTATGATTACCCCCTTATCCCTTATTCCTTATTCTTATTACCTGCTTATGATTAATCAGCCACTGCTGAACAAAACCTCTCCATTTTGAGCGGCTGCTCGAATCCTTTCCATCGGCTCCCCGTGGCTTTCACCAGATCGTCGGGTAATATAAGATGGTTGAATAAAACTCCAGTAAAATACATTCTTTCAGTTCACCCTGTTTTACACTTTGTACTTTATGTTATGGGTGCTTAATACGACCACTTGCCTACACGAGAAGAATAAGAAGAAGAATATTTAATTGAAACCATTTTCCTTCTACAGTATCCATCAGACTCTGATAGCGAGTCAGTCTGGGAGACCAACGACGTGACCCTCGAGCGCGGAGCCAGCGGCCTCGGCCTTAGCATAGCGGGGGGCGAGACTGGCGGTGACGTCAGTATCACCAGGCTCGCTACTGGTGGTGCTGCCAAGAACGATGGAAGGCTGCAAATAGGAGATATTTTATTACAAGTAAGGTTAATAGTAATAACTTTTTAATACTGTTTAAGTATAGACAAGGTTTTCAAGTGACGACCACGAACCGGAAGACGCAGCGTATATAGGCCGGCCCCCTACTAGGTGGACCGACTACCTGGTCAGAGCCGTGGGGAGCCGATGGATGCAAGAGGAAAGCAGCTCTTTGGAGGAGGCCTATGTTCAGTAGTGGACGTCTTCAGGCTGATGATGATGATAGCGCGATTTTAAGGATTAATATTATCTTTATAGAATAGACAAAGAGTTGACCACTGTCTCACCAGGGCTATTATTCCGTATCGATTCCTTACTTCGAAACCACGCGAATTCCTTGTCTTACATAAGAAATCTGCGAAACTGTATTCTCTATACGAAACGAAAACAAAACCGCGCGAAATGAATTTGGAATTGGCGTGATTTGAACTGTCAAAAATCGTATGTTTTACCGAGACGCGTTCCAAAACATCAACACATCAAAAGATATGACCACTTGGGTCAATATATTTTATTCAAAATAAAGATAACTTTAATGTAAAGTGAAGGTATATCTGACGCTGTGACACGATTTGAACAAAACACGATAACGACGTGGTTTCGTATCGTGTGGAATCTGTGTTTCCATAGAGAATAACCGCCCTGATGGAAAATGATTCCATAGTCAATGATTGTACATGATTGATTAATAACCTAGAAGTGACATTTTACTGTCAAGACCGTCTGTCCTAAGTTTGCACTTATTTCTCTAGCCCCCGTTTTCTCTTAGTTACATATGGCAAACTCGGGTTCAATAATCGTCATACCATTTACCACAGAATTTTCTGTGTCTTATACTTACTGTATATTGGATGAGATCGCCGATGATCAGCATAGCGATTCAGGAGACCTCAGCGCTGAGGCTCAGCGCTTATATCTCGATTCAACCAACTTTTATTTGAAAATAGAACGGAAAGCTCTCCCCTAGCTCATGCCTTTTGCAGAAACGATGACGCTATTTCCGTTCTTTTTTCAAATAAAAGTTGGTTGAATCGAGACCTCAGCGCTGAGCCTCAGCGCTGAGGTCTCCTGAATCGCTATGCAGAAGGCAACCAATAAGTGTTCAGAATTTGATCTGCCAGGTTGACATGAAATTAACTAACGTATACGAGAATTCAGGGGAAGCGTTGCAAGCTTTGCTATTAAAGAAAACGCATTCGAAAGCAATGAGAAGAATGAGAAGTTCAACTGGCTCAAGACAGCATTTTTAAATGTATAGTCTCTGTTTGGAAAGATAAGTGCTAAATGATAGAAGCGTTCCACGGTCTTATACGCTTCCCGCGTAATTAAGAAAATTAAAATTTAGCTCTTTTAACATGAAGGCTGCACTTACAAACTGACAGTGTTTCGCGTTTAATTAGTTATGAAGAGATACGATGGTTCCCAAAACAAACCGTAACATAATCCCCACAAAACGCAGATCAAAGATCTAATTTCAAGTTTTGGGAAAACTGTTGAATGCAGGCAGCTCCAACCAATATCCATTTTGTTCTGGCTCCAATTATTTATTTTGTTGTTACCCAAAATGTTTTAATCTGGAAGGTTATGTTCAGAAATGTTAGTAGCAGACTATTATAAAATCTGTGGCAATATACCACATGAAGACAAATGATTTTAACTGAAAATATGCACATATTGCTTATTGGTAAATAAGGATACAACATAGGTAATAATTAATTAGCAGCGATTGATATCGATGGCTTATAAGTAAACTGTCGTACGTTCAAAATAGCGGTTTTCGTATTTTTTAGCAATTGGTAAATAAACTAATCTTTATATCAAAACCCATCAACAAAAATGAATATTTAAATAAATAAATATGTGTGGATATATATTTCACACAGCGCCATCTAGCCCCAAAATAAGCATAGCTTGTACTATGGGAACCAGATGACTGATACAGTACTTATATACTTTTTTGTTTGTAAATACATACATAGAATACGATATAACCACCACCCAGACGCAGAACAAACACCTATGTTCATCACACAAATGTTTGTCCCGGGTAGGAATCGAACCTACAGCCCTCAGTTCAGAAGGCAGGGATACTACCAACTGAGCTATCGGGCCCATCACATTAATTACAAGTAAATTAGAGAATTAAAACCTATTACTCATGGCGCTGCGTATCCTATATCTCACTTCCCAGCGATACACTCATGCCTCTATACTCTGTACCATATCCTGTTTGGCACCCCTGAAGAGTCTACATACATAAGCACGTGGAAGTACATTATTTTTGCGCAAATTACTTAACTTTTCTATTTATACAACTGAACAGTGGCATAGGCAAGTTCATTCCAAAAGTACCTTATTTGAATTTTAATTGATTACGCAAAGAATATAATGAACAACAAAATAAAAGAGGCAATAATTTTAGTCGCATAATCATCAGATACTTATCCATCTCTGTGTATCAAAGAAAGAACAAAGGCAAAAGTGAAAGCGAATAAATAATTCAGAAACAAGATATGTACAATAAAGAAACAAGAGACATTAGGCACATGGGAATGATAAAGTGGGTATAAATTATGTCATTCCGTATCCAATTCCATAGCCGTTCATTTATATGGCAGCTTGGCAAGAAAAATAACAAGGGGGTAGAAAAATAACGCAATCAAACTTTCTACCACGCTGTTAAAGGAGTCTTCCGTAGGGTTACTTATGCGACATTATGCATAAACTTTTCTTACTTTAATGAAATTTCTCGTGATTTCGAATATTGAATTTGACAGGTAATTTCTTCAAGGTGTGGCGGAATAACTTTTTCTCATTCGTGGGAATTCACAATTACTTTGCATTTGCACACCCGAGTCAAATACTTACGTATGAAGTTATAGGGTTATATAAGTTGCTAAGATGTCGGTTAAAGTTAAGTACTAATCATGGGGTCCCATCAGGTACAAACAAAAAATAGCCCGAACTTGAATAAAATGTATTAATTGTGTCTAGAGAGTTACTAGTTCGTGTCCAGTGTATTCATTTGGCCCAATACTTCGCCAACATGCAATAAATGTCGCTTCATAATCTTGCGTTATGCAGAAATAAAATAATTTGTAAAATAGCCCGCGTTATTCCGCTGTATGGGATGAGGCATCTGTACTGTAGGTATTATATTATCTGGGGTGCTAATATACTTATCACTAACCGTAACTAATTTTGCCAATAAAGATTAATTTACCTTTGATGCTTTCATATTCATGGTTAAATTATAACACATTAAACACATAGATGTTCATCCTCTTTATTGATTGATTGGAATCATGAATTGAAATAAAAGTAATATTATAATTGTGGTAAGACACAAATAAAGAATACTCTGTTAAGAACTACAAAAACATAATAATGTGTACCTACAGAACCCTCGGTGCGCGAGTTGACTCGCAATTATGGCCGCGATTTTTACAAATTGGTTAGGTGTCAAGGACATAATAATCTTCTCTTATATAGATCCTAATATTCTTCTTCTGTTCTTATACTGGGTGTAATTGAATTCATTAGAATCCTTTGAAACTAGGTACCTACTTCTGATACCGGTCACATTTGTAAGGGGTTAATAATAACTCCAAATAATGGAATAACTTACTTAATCCAATGCTACAATACAAAATTTAATTGGAATAATGGAGTACTGTTATCAATTAGTGTATACAAGGTATAAAAACGTTTATTTGTATCAAAATCATGCTTGCCAACCGCGTTAGATTCCGCGGCAATCTTCATAATTTTCAATAAAAATATTTTCATTTACACTCTTTACTCTTTAATAATCATCTATAAATTATGTACTAACATGGGCTCAATTTATGCTAATGAATTAAATTAAATCCTGTATAGGTAGTTTATAATCAATTCTTTAAGATCGTACCTGAAATTATGATTAAGAATACTTACTAATATATTATATATTCGGATTCGGTATTATAGCGAATCACGATTTCCATACCTATTGTAGGGCACAGTCCTATTACCTTGTGTTCTGATTACAACCTAGTGATAATTATAATTGAACGGCCCAACGTTATATAGCGTAAATTATGATTAAACTAAAGGCAATAAAGGGGTTGATTAACATCTACACGATTAATGGGGTTGCTGTGCTGTATGTTTCTGATTTATGTACAGCTGAATTACCATTGAATAACGTAAGGGCTTCATCTTTCATATTTGTGGCCTTTAGAAACTGATTCAATCAATCTAGTCTAGGTTGTCTAAAGCTGGAATTAATTATAATATTTCGGGACATTTACCGGTATCTACATACCTAGATATGAATTATACACAATTTTACGTATATCGTGGTTTTTTCTTCCTCCCTCGAGGAATAATTGTTTTGCATGTCTTATGCATTTTCATTTTGTCAGAGATTTTGCGTTGTTTTAAACACGGAACAACCGTATGAAAGCTTAAAACAACGTAGAGTTTGTGTTGTTATTCATTGAAGTTTTATTCTACTTACATCTTCATGAGAAATGGTATATCTTCAATGGCAATTGAGTTAACGCGGTTATATCCTCTTTATTGGAATAGTCACGTATGAAACTCCTCTTTACTAATAATTAGTTTTAGAAGATGTATTTTGTTTTCTTTGAATTAAAATAAATCTGGTGCGTAGGTAGAGAACCCTTTAGGCCGGAGCGTGTTTAGTTTGACCTAAGGTACGGCCTCGGTGATCCAGACGGTCGATAAGAGCAAACAGTTTCACCCCTACGGCATTTCCCACACCTGAACTAACTTTTCTACTGTATGAAATAACAATAGGTGTATTAAAGTTACCTTAGAGCGAGTGTGGTTTAACGGATAGCCCTTGTGACTTTAAACTGATGTACCCAGGCTCAAATCCCGTTCGGACCTGCACCAATGACTTTTTTGCGGAATCTACACTTACTCTTGCAACGGTGTAGAAAACATCGTTATGAAACCGGCATGTTCAAGAATTACAATATTTGAGAACCTGCGTCATTTGAGAATCGACACTTGCATTTATTCCCGTTAGAACATAAACTTTGATTACTGGTTATTCATCATCATCATCATCACCCTGAAGACTGGTTATTAAATAAGAAAAAATATTTACTGTTAGATTACCCGGTTACCTATGAAGATTTACCTTTCCTTGCAGAAAACCAATTTGCTAAATTGGTTGTCGTAGTCGGCTAGGACAAAATAATTACCTACTATTATATTACCCGGTTACCTATTATAGGTAAAGACTTACTTTTCTTTACAGAAAACCAGTTTGATAAGTGGTTATTAAATAAGAAAATAAATTACTGTTAGACTACCCGGTTACCTATGAAGATTTACCTTTCCTTGCAGAAAACCATTTTGATAACTGGTTGTCGATTAGGACAAAATGTTGCATTATCCGGCGTTGTGGATTATAGCCTACATTATCTTTATCTGAGAAATACTAGTGGGGATGGTAACGTATTTGGCTAATGAAGTGTATATCAGACTGCTTCACAAAGAACAATATGTACAATTCTTATTTCTGATATGAATCCTTACATGAAATAACTCAATGGATCAATTTTCTTAATGCTTTTAGCGTGGATTACGAACTGTGATCAAGGTTTCGCACTAAATGAAAGATTTATACATGGGAACACTGCCAAAATAAGTTACTAACTACACTTTCAGGTATTCTTTAAAATATTTCTAGGACTATAATTATTATCTTTACCTATTCGTTAATAATAATAAAACTATTTGTTGAAATAACTTACTTAATTTTATACGATATCAAATCATAACCATAATGTAAACATGAAGGTATATTACTTAAGTATAGTGTGGTAATAGGAATGGTGTAGCGTATTAGCTGCTAGTTGACTACGTACCTATATTCATTCAAGGAATGTCACACTCATGCTCGTAATTCAGCACTTAATGCGTAAAACGCCATCAATTTTAAACATTAACACTGGAAAAGCACAAGTTTTGAGAAATAATACAATGCAACGACGCGCGACGTGAACTTTCCGCGTTCCCGCCAAAACACCGTGTTGGTGTTCAAAGATGTAATATAATTTTGTTTGCAGGTAAACGACATTTCCGTAGAAGGCGCGCCACATTCGGTGGCCGTCGACGCTCTACAGAAAGCAGGGAACGTCGTTAGATTAGTAAGTATCAAAAAATATCAATTTTTTTAAGCCGTTACTTTTAGGTATAAACAATTGAAAAGGTTCCTTGGCAAATAAGTTTTAGTACCACTACTTATAGTTATAAATTGCTGTCTTCAATACCGTAATGTACAAAGAAACTTAAATTTATCTATAAAATATATTTATGTATCTTATAATATTTGCTGGCCACCACATCTGACCTTTCTCTCTCATCTGACCTAATTAAAAAGGTATGAACGAAGGCGGAAGTTCAACTCCATACTTTATAATACCAACGTTAACGAAACTTTTTCTAAACTTTTAAACGATCATTAAACGGAACGAAAGTATTTAAACAGTCATTTTCTTGCAGAGAGTACGTCGCGCTCGGCGCCCTAGGGTTGTGACATTGTGGAGAGGTGTCCGCGGTTTAGGCCTGGGTATAGCGGGCGGAGCGGATAACGCTGGAGGCGGAGGCGTGTTTGTCTCGCACATCGCTGTCGGTGGGGCCGCACACCATGACGGTAGACTGAGATTAGGAGATAAAATTTTGGCTGTAAGAGATGAAGACGTGAGTGTGACAATTTTTATTTTTTGTAACACTGTAGTACCTTCAAAACGTTTTAGAATAAGTTTCTTTAAAAAAAAGTTTTTATGGTTTTATTTGAGTAATGTCTTTGCATAGGGAATAGAAACATCATTGGTAGGAGCAACACATGCCCAAGCAGTAGCAGCCTTGAGAAACACCGGCGAACACGTCACATTGGTAGTGCTGCCGGCTGCGTCTTTCCCGCCCGTTGCGAAAACCGCTCCGCTATACTCTAGTAAGCTCACCCTTATAAGTAATTCTTTAGCAATCTATGGCATTAAAGTCCGGCCGCTGAAAGAATGCTTTTGACAGCTATATAATAAAATCATAATCTGAATGAAAGCCGTAAAATCGGATTATTATTGCTAATAATTATTTTGATTGGGTGGTAGCGAGTTACTTAACTGTAATTAAAAATTTAAGTCGTTTATACAGTTTTCCACTATTACCAGTAAGTGTCAAAAGCATTATCTTAGCGGCCGGACTGTATCAAATTAATGAATGTTATTTCAAATTCAAATCAAATTCTAATTTAACTCATAACTAAAACTGAAATCGCTAAAGTTTCAAAGAGCATTTCAGAGTAATAAGTATGTTTGTGCAGCCAAAACGCAAGCCACGTCGTGTTCAACGCTTCACGAGCTTTTAGAAGAGGAACCAACGGAAATACCGAGGTAAACTTTCACACATTTGAACTTACACATTGAGTTTGACACATCGTTTTCTGTTTAGCGTTAATTTGTCTACAGCAGTCTGGCTGTTACTTTAATATGGCATCGTTAAAAATTAATTAACTTTAACTATCATGGAATGGATTTTAGTGAAGTTTTTAGGAAGCATCTTTGTAACTTTTTAGTTTCGTATTGTTCAAAAATTGTTTTACTTTCAGCTATTTATTATGTGTGGTAGTTCATTAAAAGCAGCGCGTTAAATGCCAGCCAACTAGATTAGTTTAACGAGTTGGTCCGGTTTCTAATTATTCAACGATAACTCAAGTTTTATGTGGTTCATTCTAGTTTTAGATAGAGAGCTGCTGCTAACTTTACTTAAATAATTCTACATCAAAACTGGTCAAACTCAAGTCAAATACTTAGTATAATCGAATACGAATCACAGTACAATCATCACTTGAATCTACATAGCTCAGTTGGTAGAGCATCCAATCCGGTGAGTTGGAGGACGCGGGTTGAAATCCCGCTGGGTTACGCCTTTGGGATCTCCTCAAACACAACAGTGACAATGAATTCGACGATGGAGCTTCCTTGCCTACAACATATTGGTTTACCATAACGTTATTGTTATTGAATAATCAATCTTTTTTGTTCTTTCACTATCCTGATAATATAAATAATTATTATCACAATCCTGAAATTAATTAATATAAATTAATGTATAATTAATAATAAAGCTGTTTAATTCATCTTTGATATTTAGCCCCTGTAGCTCCTCTACTATTTGGCACAGTGCTATCTAGTTGGCTTTAACTGCTGATGCTTAATGTGCTATGCATTCCTAACTGCTATCATAATGTGCTGGTTTAATAATGTATTGTTGAATTGGGATTAGAGTTTCCAACATTATTTTAGAGCAACAACTTGCTTTACCGCTTTTCTTGAAAATGAAAAAGCGAATGAAAATTAAGGTTTATTCTATTGAAGTAACCTCAAAGTTTAGAATAATTATTAACCTGCGTTCCTGCTAGATCACGCTTAGATCGCCGCTAGAAAATAACGTGTAAACATTCCTTTTTAATATCTAGCTTTCAATGTGCACTTTATAATTTAGGTACTAGCTGCGCTCCGCGGTTTCACCCGCGGATTAAAAGTAGTCTATGTGTTAAGTAAAATTATAATAAGTTTTGCTTAGCCGTCGCACCGTCAAATAGGACCAAATATACGCTGCAACTTTCGCATTTATATATTATTAGGATTAGGAATACCCGTGGCTTTAAATTATTGTCCTTCACAGAACAGAGCAATCTCAAAATAAAAACGCTAACTTTTAGCACCTTCGGCTCCAAAGCCACTCCCGCGGGCCGCTTGCGGCCCAGCGAACAGAGCAACCTGGAAACTTTTATGATAGGTCATCTTCAGCTTTAAAGCCACTCTCGCGGGCCGCTTGCGGATAAGCGAACAGAGCACCCTCGAAAAAAAACGCCTACTTTTATGATAGATCAACTTCGGCTTTATAGCCACTCTATGACGGGCCTGATAGCTCAGTTGGTAGTAGCCCTGCCTTCTGAACCGAGGGCTGTGGGTTCGATTCCTACCCAGGACAAACATTTGTGTGATGAACATAGATGTTTGTTCTGCGTCTGGGTGTTATATTGTATTCTGTGTATGTATTTACAAACAAACAAAAAGTATATAAGTATTTTATCAGTTATCTGGTTCCCATAGTACAAGCTTTGCTTAGTTTGGGGCTAGATGGCGCTGTGTCAATTGTCCACACATATTTATTTATTATTATTTATTATTATTATTATTACTCTCGCGGGCCGCTTGCACTCCAGTGAACAGAGCACCCTCGAAAAAAAAACGCCAACTTTTATGACAGGTCATCTTCGGCTTTAAAGTCACTATCGCGGGCCGCTTGCGGCCCAGCGAACAGAGCACCCTCGAAAAAAAAAAAACGCCACCCTTTAGCAGTGGTCGCCTTCACTACAAACTGCCCCTCGCGAGCTGCTTGCGGTAGAGAGCTATTGTTGTTATTAAATATCATCCAAATTAGCTTAGTAATATAAATTTGAGTGACAGGTAATGTTATCCTACAGGAACCATACTTTTGTCCGGGATGGGGAAAAAACATTTTTAGTATATGGCACTGCTTTTGATTTTACTAACTTTCGTCTATTTTATTTGCGTAATGTCATAGTTAAGTGATAATGCTATCCCACAGGATCTATTTAAGTGTCCGGGATGATAAATTTTGTCTGTCCGTACATACGGACGGATAATACGGATAATATGTCTATAATATTTAAATTAATTTAATGAAAATTCACTTCGCTCTAAGTGGCGCTCCCTGGGGGAGGCCTATGTTCAGCAGTGGACGTCTTCAGGCTGTTAATGATGATGATGATGAATGAAAATACATTGACGAAGTTAAGTTTGTAAAGCTTTCCTGCGGGAACGGGTTACTTTTCCGGTATAAAAAGTTAACACATAGGTTAATCCAGTATATAAGCTATCTCTATTCCAAATTTCATTCAAATACGTCCAGCCGTTACGACGTGAAGAGCGAACAAACACACACACACACCCACTCACATACACACAAACTTTCGCCTTTATAATATTAGTGTGATTAATACTCTAGCTAGATAGACCAAGTTCTATTTTTGCACAAAGTATTCTATTCTATTATAGTTTTATCATTTTGTCACGACCATAGACTTTGAGAGTAACGAAAATATTCTAGATCTGTAGTTTTTAGAGGATATTTTTTATGGTTGGTTGTAAAAACATGGTCCAAAACCTAATTAAGTTATTAAGCTTAAAAAGTTCCCACCAAATAAAGAGTCCCAAGGTGAAGGAACCCTAAGCAAGAAACCACTCTGGTTTAGCTAAGGTCTGCGTCGTTGAGACAAATAACTTAGTGTGCTCTGTGTAAATATTTGGTCAAGGTCTGAGCAGAAGCCTGTTTACGTTGTACGTCTCAGAGACCGTAATTAGGGCGAGTTTTGGTTTGGGCTGTTGGGCTTGGCAAAACACGCTGGTTTTCTGATATTGGGTGCTTAAAGAAATATTTAAAAGTAATATTAGATTAGAAACCATTGACGTATTAATTAAACCTTAGTTACTCGCGCCTAAACACTTACGTAAGTACTCGAGTGGGGTGCTTAACACCCCGGTTTTAGAATTAGAAAAAAATAACGAAATACATGCAAAATTAGACTTTTCTTTATGACAATGTTTTTGATTTTCGATCCTTTATTCTTGGACAAATATATAAAATTTGCATTGGACAAATATAAAAAATCTGTACTGAAAACGTAGTACAGATCTACGTAAAAATTGAACTACCTAAACGCTCGCCTGGGGTGCTTTACACCCCAACCGCACCCTACTTCGTCAACCTTACACCACAGGGTGTTTTTTGTGATTAAATAAAAAAGCATCGCTCGTTTTAGGAAGCTAGAAAGAAACTAGCGCTGTAAATTCAAAACTCCATTATCTAGAGATGATCAAACAGTCGCTGCTGGGGTGCAAAAAACCCCACGCGAGTAATCAATAATAATTAGCAATGGGTCAATTATTAGCAATGGTTTGGCTTCAGTAGTGGATAATAAATAATTTAAATTGAGAATGGCAAACAACTGGTTGGCATAGATAAGTACTGTAAAAATAAACAGAAATTACAAAAAAAAATACTGCTAAATACAAAACAGGAAATAAACATTATTGTTTCTGAAAAAGAAATGAAATTATTCCCACTGGCAATTTATTTGATGATATACACTATAATGTTCGTTCATGACTCTTGAATATAGCTTAGTCGTAACTTATATTATAGCCCAACGACCCAAATCTCTCAAGGTTTCTCGAATCTCAAGTGTGACTTGACTGAAACCGCGCGCGAACCTTTCTTAAGTATCAACATCAGCGTTTACTTACTGGTCAAAATATGTTGAGAACGCTTAATTTGTACTTATATACTGTGAAAAACATTAGGTACAAACGGTCAGTCACTCATGCCTTTCGCAAACGTTGAAGCAAAAACGGTATGATATGTTTGAAATCACTCAAGATACATATTTATTTATCACGAATAATTTTGTATTTATAACGATCTATCGTAAGGTCCGATAAGAAAGAAATGTCTCCTCAACTGGTGACCATAAACCAAAAGTCGCAGCGAAGGCCGGCCCCCACTAGGTGGACCGACGATCTGGTAGGCCTAGCACGAATATTTACGCGCGCGTAAGTGTAACGTTAACGTAGGGCAGTTGTATGGGGCGCTGATCAAATGCCATACAACTGCCTTACGTTAACGATACACTTACGCGCGCGTAAATATTCGTGCTAGGGCCTACTGGTGAAAACTGCGGGGAGCCGGCAGTTGCAGGAGGCAGGTAGCTGCTTAAATTGGCGCTCTATCTATCAGGGAGGTCTAAATTCTACAGTGGACGTCTTCACGTCAGGCTGATGATGATGATGATGATGATGATGATGATGATGATGATGGTGGTGGTGGTGGTGGTGGTGGTGGTGATGATGACGCCTGCTCAATTTATGGAATAGTAAATTATTTCCATTGTCTGTCAACTAAAAACAAGTTAGTTATCGCATACTTACATGAGCAGAAACCACTTCTGAAAGCTTACTGGACTGGAACGAGCTTATGCAAATTCATAGTGTTGTTTACAACTACGAGTATACTCGCGTTGTTCAAAGCGCCAGCTCCTTATCAACTACTATGCTAAAGCTGACTTACCCGCAAACTGTTTGATTGTAAATACTAACAAAGTGGCTTCTTAGAACTTGTTCAAGTTACCTTCAACAAATAGGTCAACTTATTTGATAATTAAGTTTATAATTTGATGCTAACAGTTGCCTTGTTATTTAGCTTGTCAAATGTATATTACTGCTTTTGTACAGTAGTTTTAGTGCTGCAATATGAAGGTTTTAGCTTAACTAAAATCATTTCTTTTCATGATACGACTCATTCTCATATCATAGGTACTTCAAATGATATTAGAATTGGATCAATTGCGTACATAGATTTTAAAGACATCGTACCGGCAGCGCCTCTGCAGTGGCCATGGTGTCTATAGGCAACAGCAACTGCTTACCATCACGTGGGCAGCCAGCTTAATATGAGGCAAATATTTATGATTTTAATATTATTTTCAGTTAACAATAAAAATGTTATAGGGCGAATTCTGTGGATTGTGCTATAATGTATACAATAGAAAGAAGATAACCGAATCGTTTTCCATAGAAATATTCTTATGCAGATTTGGTAAAAACAAAGTAGGTACCAGTGACGTATAAAGTAGGTACCTAATAGAGGTTGCTGGGTATTTTTTATGGAGTTAATTTCTTGTACAGATGCGTCCGAATGGTCCGCCTGGTTCGTTCCGGGTCTCGTCTCGGCATGGACATAGTTGGAGGTCTCGGTGGTGAGACCGAAGGCGTCGCGGGCGCTGAAGACGACACATGTGGAGTGTTTGTCTCAGGAGTATCCATGGGCGGAGCTGCTTATGGAATGCTCCATCGAGGAGACAGGATCTTGAGCGTAGACGGAAGGGACCTTTCAAGAGCTACACATGAGCAAGCGGCTGCTGCTCTGAAGGTTGGTCTCATTATAAATAACAGCTATCAAAAAAGATGCCAAGAAAAGCTTCGAATATTCTATCCTTCCGCAGCAATTTCACCGTACATAAATCGCCGTCTTAGAGTCCCGCATAACCACTTCTACTTGATGAATTTAGTGAAAGTACGTGACGCGTTACTGTTTCTCTATAATAACTCTTATCTAAGTCGTTTTAGTGGAAATGGCTGCCAAAGGCACATGACGTGACATAGAGCTGAATTATGTTTTTTTCTGTAAGTTTCTGTAAGTCAATTAAGTACCACCGCTATTCTGGTTATTCCGCCTCCAAGCAGTAGTGTGCAAGCACTACTGTGTCCTAGTTTGAAGGGCACTGTAACTGGTGATATTACTGGGCAAATGAGACTGATCTCACGGCCTACAAATCTTTTTAGTACCCATCAGACTTTGCTGATGTCTCAGGATGACGCGAGCAATTCAATTCACGCGAAGTTTTATGGAGTTCCATGTGGCTTTGCAACAGTGATGGGTGACCGTGACTCCAAACGACTAACTTGTCACGTCTTTAAAAACTCACTTTTAGTAACATGTTTTATTTGTCAGCAGTACTCCGGCACGTCAGTAACGATAGCAGCGCAATACCAACCAGAGCACTACGAGCGGCTTCGGGCACGGATCCGAGCTATCAATGCGGCCGCCGCTATGTCTCCTCATGCTCGACACCAGACTCATGTCCCGGTCCATACTGACTTACATGTTGTTTATCCAAGGTAATTTGAACTTAAATTATTATATGGAATACCAGTGCAGGAGCAAGATGCAGGAGGCGAGCAGCCGCTCAAAGTGGCGCTCAGGCCTATGTTCAGCAGTGGACGTCTTCAAGCTGTTGATGATAATGACGATGAATACCAGTGCATTTCATATTGAAGTATCTTAAAAGACTTTCTTGCATTTTATAATCTTAACCAGACAGGCGCGGCGCGGCGGGCGTAGGTAGGTCCCAAAGCGATCCAAAGTAAATAAAAATTTACTAACCTCAGATAGCGCGGCATGGTTTTGCATATTTACGGTTTATACGAAAAAACTAAGGAATGTTTTAAAATTTCAAAGTCTTGGTAAGGAGCATTACTTGGATTTCTAAACAAATGCATTTTTACGTGTGTTGTAATATAAAAAACACACACAATAACAATACACATAATAATTGACGCTCCGCCGCACCTAAAGGAAATAGCTCTGACACCGGCGCGCGCCGGCTCGGCGCGAGTTGCAATTTAGACTGAGGCATTTTTTTTCCTCCTGAAGTAAAGAGATTTTACGTTATTCGAAAGTGATGTTCAACTAGTTTCGATTTATAATGAGTGACACCTCTAAAATTGAACAGTCGATGTTTTGCCATCCCTAGTAGTGTAATCAGCTGTAAGCCACTACTGTGGCCTCTATGCACATTAGGTTTTTCGAAGCGGGCTACAAATGTAGCAGAAGCGCCCCTGAGCGTTTTTTGCCAGTACCTTCTCTACATTTACCGTGACACAAATAAAAAACATCATAAAATTGAATACAATTATACGACATCATTATTATCTTACTGTACGATTTTTTACATAAAAAAAAAAATATATATATATGTGTACTTTCACACAGCGCCATCTAGCCCCAAACTAAGCATAGCTTGTACTATGGGAACCAGATAACTGATATAATACTTATATACATTTTTTTTTTGGTTGTAAATACATACATAGAATACAATATAACACCCAGACGCAGAACAAACAACTATGTTCATCACACAAATGTTTGTTCCGGGTAGGAATCGAACCCACGGCCCTCAGTTCAGAAGGCAGGGATACTACCAACTGAGCTATCGGGCCCGTCCAGTTTCAGTCCGTTACAGTTTCATTATTTATGACATGAAATATTACGACAGTCTTTCACATCAATCTAGAGAAAATCACGGACTATAGACGCTGGAACTTAGCATTTACGTAGTTTTCAGCGTTAATTGCCATTTGGTCTTTAACGTAACTCAGGTCGTAAGTCACTCTATCTCGACTAACTACCTCATAAAGATAATGAAATTAACCCTTCGCGTTTTAAGTGAGGCGCTAACTAATGTCAACGTCTACATTACTAGCTAGGAAGATAATAGGGTCCCATTAGCGTTCCAAGACCTCTATAATTATAGTAGTATTATGAGTATTTTCGCTCAATACGATGCTAAATATGTAAGCAACGCTTTTGTTTGTTTTCTTGCACTGCGCAGGCACACGCGTACACAATACACAAACACACAATAGGCATGATGACTACTATTAAAAATGGACAAGTAAATAATACTTTCATAAAGAAGATTAAAAATGAATGCAATAATTGAAAAAATATGTAAAATCGGTAAATAAATCACGGAGTAATAAGCTTTTATAGTTTCTACAGGAGGCATCTCCTGTCCCTTTCTCGCGAAACAGAGCGCCCCACAGTTACTATGAAAAATCTACTCGTGACGTCACATGCCAAAGAGATTGTATGAAAAGCTACCACAGCTTAGTAACGAGGTACTATGACGACATTGCTCTGAAGTCACTGGCCGTTGGCTGGCAGCTATCTCTTTCTATTCCGGTTTTTAAAATGCTTGTGACTTTGTCGTTTTTTGAGATATTTTATTTTCGTTTTCACAAATGTTTATCTTTTGAGGAATACTTTTAATTCATGCAAAAAAAAATATTTTAATTCATTATGCCTATTATTGTATTGTGTCCGTAGGAAGGAATTACACAATAATAATTAATTGTACAAACCAAACAAAAAAGAAATTTTTAAAACCCACCTCTGGTGGGGTTTTGAAAATAATAATTGCATACTTAACACAAAAAGTCGTCAAGGAAATAAAAGTGGCCGACTATATTCAAAAGTCTTTACTGCTAACGAACTGTGTAACCTAGGATTAGATTGTTAACGAAACCAGGTTCAGATGTTAGTTTATGTAAATTTAACCTCGAGGGATATGCGGTATTAGCTCTCCATCTTAGTATAATCCCAAGACCTGTGTTTAAACTTAACTCGCTAATTGTTGAGGTGAAATACATATAAACAAGCTTTCTAAACAATATAATGAGTAAGATTATTCGTCCATGTTAGTAAGCGCCAAAACAACTCAAAAGCCGGTCAAGATGATATGAATTAAAGACAATAATTTAAAGGACTTTAATGCGAACCCCACTGTGAAAAATAAATAAATAAATATGTGCGGACATTTCACACAGCGCCATCTAGCGTCAAACTAAGCATAGCTTGTACTATGGGAACCAGATAACTGATATAATACTAGATACTTTTTTGTTTGTGATACATACATAGAATACAATATAACACCCAGACACAGAACAAACATCTATGTTCATCACACAAATGTTTGTCCTGCGTGGGAATCGAACCCACAGCACTCAGTTCAGAAGGCAGGGATACTACCAACTGAGCTATCGGGCCTGTAAATACCTCCAATTTATGATTTTTTTACTAGGTGGTAGTACTTTTCTGCAAAGTTCGTATATGTAGGTACCACCGCTTTGCCAGTTATTCTGCCGCCAAGCAGTAGTGTGCAAGCACTACTGTGTTCCGGTTTGAAGGGCTTTGTAGCTAGTGAAATTACTGGGTAAATGAGACTTTATGACCTGATTACACAGTGTAGTAATCTGATTACAAAACTGTGTGATGTCTCAGTAGGGTGATAACGTAACTTTGATAGCAATGCAACAGGAGAAATTTCATTCCGAATATGAAAATTTTCATAGTAACTATGCACATAAACTGCGTATTGAAACTGTCAAATCCATACATTTTTGTGTTTCTATTGGTTGCAATCCAGTTACATAATCGCCTAGCTGGATGACGTGCGCAGTGCCGTGTCACGCGAAACTTTATTATTTTAAAGTTCTGAGTGACTGCAACTGTTATGGGCGGCCGTGTTGCTTAACATCAGGTGAACGACTAGCTTGTCACGTCAGTCATTCCCATAAAAAAAATACGTTACCCGTTTTTATGATTTGAGTAAAAAAATATGTGACACGATAAAAAACTAATAAAAAACGAAAGAAAGACAAACGCAAATGATTTTTGTAACGTCGTGACTAAAAGGAACTGAAGTTACTAACATGTAAGCACATTGTTAAATTGCAACAAGACGTATCATTACAAAGTTGCAAACGAAAGCAGCGTAGGTACATTATTTTTTGTTTTTATGAGAATGCATGACGTGACGAGCTGGTCGTTCATTAAGCAATACGGCCGCCCATAACAGTTGCAGTGTCACTCGGAACTTTAAAATAATAAAGTTTCGCGTGACACTGCACTGCGCACGTCATCCTGAGACATCACACAGTCTAGTAATCAGATTACTACACTGTGTAATAAGGTCATAAAATCTCATTTGCCCAGTAATTTTACTAGCTACAATGCCCTTCAAACCGGAACACAGTAGTGCTTGCACACTACTGCTTGGCGGCAGAATAACTGGCAAAGCGGTGGTACCTACCTAGACGAACTTTGCAGAAAAGTCCTACCACCTAGTAACATGACCGATATTATATTATTTTGACAAATCAAAAAAGATAAATTACACTTACAAGTAAATTCCCCATAGTTGTATCCCAATAAAGCTGAAAAATATCCTGTAAACAAACTGTACCCATAAATTATTTTGCTAAAGTCTGGTTTCGCGTGATTTGTGTCGCGCATTTCGTTTTTTGTTTTTCCACATTTTTCTGCGTATTTAGCGAAAACACGTTTCCTGTTTTATCATTTCAAGGGAGGGGAAAAATAAGTATTGAATGAGAAATTCGGGATATTTTACTGAAGGCTGAATTTGATTTTTGGAATTGAGTGTAATTTGACAGCCCCGATAGCTCAGTTGGTAGTATCCCTGCCTTCTGAACTGAGGGCTGTGGGTTCGATTCCTACCCAGGACAAACATTTGTGTGATGAACACAAATGTTTTTTCTGCGTCCAGACGCAGACACCCAGGTGTTATATTGTATTCTATGTATGTATTTACAAACAAAAAAGTATATAAGTGTTGTTGCAGTTATCTGGTCCCCATAAAACAAGCTATGCTTAGTTTGGGGCTAGATGGCGCTGTGTGAAATTTCCCCACATATTATTTTGAATAAGGTTTAGGATTTTTATGGGGTTTCATGAAGGTAGAGCTAACAATTGTTTATTTTGTACTTATACTAGCAATAAAATAATCTTTTTTTTTTTTTTTTTTTTTCTTTTTCCAGGTCTTCATCTACAATCGGTGTGTGCACCTTCAGCAGATTTGTTGTGAGATTTGTGGCATTTTGAGTGTATCCTCCAGCGAGGATATCTCCTCTTAAGATTATTAGGCTCTTTCTGTCTCATAAAAAAATAATCTGAAAAAAAAACTTAAAATCATTAATAAAGTTTCTTAAATACGAAATCTCAAAATCTACATCTATAAATAAAATATGATTCGCTATCATTCCTTTGACAGTTAAGTCTGGGAGCGGTTTTATTAGTTCAGGACTCAGGAATACAAACCGCAATTCCCTTGACTGCTTTTAAACTAAAAATTTAAATGACCGTAAAAGCTGCTGCTGTAAAAATAAAAAGCAGATCCTCGCATTATGTAAAGCAGAAGACATTTGTTTTATTCGTTTCTCATGTGTCTGCAGTGCATCCTTCGGTGTAATAGAATTTTTATTACGTTCTTTATTAGGTATTGGGTTTAACATTGAGACAAACTCAATGTTTCATTCACTAAAATGTGCTCAAAATATACCACGCGGGTAACCAATAGTGTAACCAACGGTAACTAACTGTAGTTTATGTAATAAAAATAAAAGACAATAGGGTTCTATTACCCAGTAAATGAAAAAAAGCTATTTAGAATATTACTTGCATAAATCAAACCACAACAAAGCTAAATTTTTACGTTTCACACAAGACTTAATCGCGCTAAAAACATTATTTATTTACCTCGACGTTTCGGCCAAATTTCATTGGCCGTGGTCACGAGAAGACTGAAGAATGTGGGTATCCGTGCCAATAGAGCAAGCACACCGTCTTCCTGTGACCACGGCCAATGAAACTTGTCCGAAACGTCGAGGTAAATAAATAATGTTTTAAGCGCGATTAAGTCCTGTGTGAAACGTAACCTTATCGCGAAAATCTAAGAAATACCACTACAAAGCTATCAACGAAAATAGTATAATATGAGCATCATTATATTTATATGCATTTTATTTAGGTAAGTACATAACAAAGTATTGAACTAAATCATCCATATCAAATCGAACATACAAAACTTTCATAGTACCTAACTGAAGAAAAATAAAAATTAAACTACACAACCGAAATAAATCTACCCCGTTTGAAGTCGTTCATTTAAAATTGAAACAATGATAAACTCCTAATCCGAAATCCGTTCCCGTTCCCCCAGCCTTGACTGACTGTAGACAATCAAGACGAATTCCCTCTTCCTGGAGTGCAGCCAACATTAGTAATGTCTACATGAGGCGTCCAAATTTTGGATGCGTTTGCACTGGCAACCTGACTAGAATCGTCGACAACAGCTGTTTGTACGAAGACATGTGGTGAATTTGTGAGCTTTGCCTTATGAATTTCGGGGCTTTGCACAGATTTTGGGTGCACTGTTCGTTTATTATTTCCATTTTACTCTGCGTATACAAGAGGCGTTTGATACAGTTGTTTATGTGGCGGTCGAGTCTCAAGCGAGCGAAAAGCAAATTTGGTATGTCGTGAATTTCATAATTCATTCTCACTTTTTAATATTAAGAGGTTGGTAGACTGTTTAAAAATACCATTTTGGTTGGCCACACTGGCGGAATGAGCGTCCGCTGAACCATCAGCTAATTACGATGGCTGCCTTGGTAGTTCCGGTAAAATAATATTGAGGTTTAAGAGGGAAGTTTTGGAGGGACGACAAGTCCAAAAGGCAGTCAATTCTGGTTAAGCAGCCGAAGCGTCAAGACAAATTATTGCTCCTGTTCGTTTATTGTGTACTGTGTGCTGAGTATTTATAGAAGAAAGAATATACAAGAATTGAATTGAAAAGGTTCTCTGTGTTTTTACTTCAAGAAGTTGGTAATTTAGGTGTGACGGTGTGAGTTTACTGTTATAGTACCGGATGTACCTTTCCATACAAAACTAATTTGATAACTGGTTATCGAATAACTTGTCATACAAATGTGGCGTTTTAACCACTGTCACTTTACAGTCATGTGCAATCATTTATGAATAAATAAAACAAAAAAGTGTCCAAGAACTCAAAATAAATAATAAAATTAATACGAGAGTAACCGGTGTTTAAGATATTATTTACTAAACTGTTTTTGCGATTAGATCACGTAATACCAAAATAAATATCTACCGCTAATATCCACTGCTTTTCATTGATCATCTTGTTTCGCCTCTATGTCTACGTGTTTATGTTTTACATAATTAACCGAAAACCTTTAGGGAGTTATAAAATTTCGAAAATATAATAGACCAATTCAATTAGTAGTAGAATTGGTGTATCTGGCAAAAATGTTCATGCTAGGCACAATTTTATTTTTCTTCAATTATATTATATTCTTCACGAAGAAATCTTACTTATCGTTTGCCGATATTCCCTAGATATTGCGCGTCAGACACAGAATCGAAGCTAGAAATGAATCTCCGATTCATCGAGGTTTTTGATTGCTTGCTGTCCGTGTGGAAATAGAACTATGTATTTCTGAGATGAACACTGCAGTATCTCCTTTTGTTATCAACTAGGCTTTAAATCTTAGATGATTTAACCATATCTGTTTATTTTTGATTTTATGTTTTTGTTTACACAGGCACAGGCATCTAATATTATTGTATTATATTGTCTATGGTAGGGACTTACGTATATTATAATAGGCATGATGACAAATTTTTTTTTGATAAATAAATTATATTCCTCCAAAGATAAACATTTGTGAAAACAAAAATTAAATATCTCAAAAAATGACCAAGTTACAAGCATTTTAAAAACCGGAATAGAAAGAGATATAGCTCAAACGGCCAGTGACGTCAGAGGAAGGCCGTTATAGTACCTCATTACTAAGCTGTGGTAGCTTTTCATACAATACCTTTGGCATGTGACGTCACGAGTAGATTTTTCATAGTAACTGCGGGGCGCTCTGTTTCGCGAGAAAGGGACAGGAGATGCCTCCTGTAGAAACTTTAAAAGCTTATTACTCCTTGATTTATTTTCCGATTTTGCTTATTTATTCAATTACTGCATTCATTTTTAATCTTCTTTATGAAAGTAATATTTACTTGTTCATTTTTAATAGTAGTCATCATGCCTATTTTAATCAACGACATAATTAATAAACAATTTTTAAAAAATTAATGGTTTATAACATTTTTCGCCAAATGTATTTACCAATTGTTAATTAATAACGAGAGACTAGAAAGACTAGACTATTAACTATTTTTTTACGTAATTTTCATTAATATTCTTCTTTTCAGGTAGCACTGCGGTGAATTGCCTGGGAATTCGACCACTCGAGAACTGAATATAGTTAGCAAAACAAATTAAGCCAATTTATATCAACAATTTCTCCAAACGTCAATAAAAAAGGTGTGATTTTTGGTGTGATTATGTGACTATTTACTGAATATCTTAAAATAAATTAGTTATTAAAAGTGTTAAAGCAAGCTAGGTATCCCATTCTATAGGTTAGATCAAAGATTATAAAGCCCGTTGATAGCTCGTGAACATAATTTCTCGTACAAACACGACTCAACTACGGGGGCAGGGGCGAGGTAACAAAACGAGACAAAGTCATACGAAATTACAAAGGACAGAGCAGGATGGAACAAAAGACATATTGGATGTCCCGCTTCCTCTCGTAGGATTAGCAGTTGAAATAACCTACTAATTTTCGTACGAGGGGAAGTTGTATCGTTGGTCAACTGGATTTTTAGTCAATGGATTAGATGTTGCAGCCATCAGATAATAATATGTTTCTACTCTATGGATCTGGAATTAAAGTTGTATGTGAATAATTCTACATATACTTTTGTGTTTTTGACGAATCATAATTATGTATCAACTGCTTGTGACTTCACGGCCAAAGTATGCTTAAGGCCCATAACATACTCATAACGAAATAATCCATAGGTATCAAATCATTTTTGTATGCCTACATAATTTTTTTTTTTGCAACAGCTTGTATGTTCCTAAATTAATTGTTCCTAACTTAATTTTATTGTATGTATATTTATTTAGTCAGGTCCCAGATATTATAATACCTACAGTACAGATACCACATCCCATACAACGGAATAATGCGGGCTATTTTACTAATTATTTTATTTCTGCATAACACAAGATTATCAAGCGACATTTGTTGTGTGTTGGCGAAGTATTGGGCAAAATGAATACACTGCACACTAACTAGTAACTCTCTAGACACGATTACTACATTTTATTCGAGTTCGGGCTATTTTTCGTTTGTACCTGATGGGACCCCATGGTCAGGTATTATTTGTTTTACTTGTGTTGAGTATTGTGTTATAATTATATTACAGTAAAGTAAACGCAAGTGCGCCATAATCGAGTATACCTAAGTATCTATAAGAGCAATAATTAAAAAAATATGATCATCAATATCCTGAACCGCCCACTCAAAACAAGAAAAAATTGCTTTTAGAAAATACTCTGAATATTAAATTTGATTATTACTTCAACAACAGACAATGTAATATATAATATATGTAATATATTATCTATCGACTTGTTACAATCATAACATTCTCACAAAATAAATAGGATAGCACATCCATCAGTTTGGAATTCAATTTGATATGTCAGTGATTGAAAGCTGTCATGTGGTTTGTATCGAATCAAAACTATATTAAAGAAAAATAAATTATTGCTCTTTCTATAGAAGTTGGCTACATAATCATATCTGCTTGTGTGTGTAGTATGCCCTATTCAAACGGAATAAACCTCAGTGAATACTTATTCATATTATTATAGAGGAGCAAAAAAAGGAGGAGGAGGCCTGGCGACGTTCGAGTAAACGCTCCTTTTTTCCTCTTTGCGCCAACCTCAAAGTTGAAAAGTCGACTAAACTTCAGTGGTGTGTATTTATTTAACAATAAAGGTCACACCTCATTAGAACCACCCGGCACCCACCTCGCCTAGTATTCTTTGTAAAATATGGACTTGTATGGATATGCGCTCACTATATCAACTCCGTAACGTCACCGGATCGCGTCGGCCGTAAGTCCTTGATGTAGTGAGCGCATATCCATACAAGTCCATATAAAGAATACTAGCCGCAGGAGGCGAGGCGGTGCGGAGTGGGTGTCGGGTGGTTCTAATGAGCTGTGACCTTAAGACATAAATATTTTTAATAATTAGTCACAACTAATAAAATCGTTTTATGTAATATTTCAGCTATATATTTACGGGACATTATGATCAGTCACAATACTTTTTTAATCTATGGAAAAATTATGATTTTAATGATAATTTTGTTTGTTTATTATATGTATATCGACAACATAAACGTAAATGCATTACTATAATTAAGTAAATCTTTATATTTCCCAAACATATTAATTATTATTGCCTATTTTTTAAACTTTCTAAAATACTTATGGTCAACCTTGGCTAAACTCTCTGTGACGAATGTTAAATTAAAAGATGGAGCCAATATTGTTTTTTATATGGCAACCCTTAAATTATTGTACCATACAATATAAATCATCCTTTTTCAATGTTATGTAATAAGATAAAAAAAAGATATAATGGAAAAATTATGACGTCATAAATTGTACCTACCTGAGTATTTTTAATTGTATTAATTGTATATTTCATAGTTGTTTGAAAAGTACGGTAAAGACAATCATTATGCAAATGACCTATGGAAATAGGGCGAATTCTGTGAGGCGATATTTAAATTTAATTATTACATTACTCTTGTTCAATTATTAAAATATTTCAAAAGTGTTACCAAGGCAATTAAATGTTTGTAAATATTCTACCGTATTACGTTTTGTTTTTTCATAAATGTTAACTTAAATACATAATTATAACATACTCAACCGAATACTTAAATATAAAATTATATCTAGAAATAATAAATTTAATTTATATTACTTGCGAGTAATTTTTGAACTGTGATATTAAAATAATGTTAGCATTATTAATTGTACCTACGGTAAAACTGAAATTTAATATACGATATTGCAAAAATTTCGACTTATATTTTTATATTCTGAAATATTAATAAGGGCTATGTTAGAATGATATGAATTACTTAGTTTAAAGTGACCGATGTAGCTCTTAGGATTAGCAAGTTGAAATGGCAATGCCACATCGCTCGTAGAACTAACAACCGAAAGGAAGAAAGGTTCTCGAGTGGCGACCACGAACTGGAAGACAGCGTAGGCCGGCCCCCCACTAGGTGGACCGACGACCTGGTAAAAGCCGCGGGGAGCCGATGGATGCAGGAGGCGAGCAGCCGCTCTAAGTGGCGCTCCCTGGGGGAGGCCTATGTTCAGCTGTGGACGTCTTCAGGCTGTTAATGATGATGATGAAATGGATATTTATATAAAACCGCCTTTAGAAAGTATTTTTAGTTAATTGTCTATTAACATAAATCTCATTATAAATAAAATAAATAAATAGGTGTGGACATTTCACACAGCGCCATCTAGCCCCAAACTAAGCAAAGCTTGTACTATGGGAGCCAGATAAATGATATAATACTTATATACTTTTTTTTTGTTTGTAAATACACACATAGAATACAATATATGCAGTAGTGAGAGCTGTAAAGGCTTCCTCGAAGCCTGACATCAAAGGCTTTTTCTGACCATAGACGAATCATATTCGTCCATGCTTCCGAGAGATTATACGGCAATAATGAACCAAAGGAATAACTTAAACTTTGAGACTTGTGATTAACCACTGTTTCACCTGATGGAAAATGATGACACAATGACGCTGTCTATGATGGTACATGCTTGCCTAGAAGATAAGTTTTCACTTGACTTGAAACTCCCAGTTAGCTGGAAACACGAAGCTCCAAAGCAGAGTCCATTTCATGTATCAAATAGTGGTCACCCATCCTTACTACAGACTGCAGTAAATTTGTTCAACTTTGCTTAAAACTAATAATATTTAAACTCAATGTAATTCCACCAACCCGCACTAAGCGTTTTGCTACGCACTTCATGGTGCGAACAGCCAATGAGTGGAACACCTTGCCGGCCTCCTTGTTTCCAGCTAATTATGATTTGGGAGTCTTCTAGTCTAGAGTGAACAGGTATCTTCTAGGTAAGGATGCTTCATTGTAGACTGCATCATAACTTTCCATCAGGAGAGACAGTGGTCAAATACTTTGCCTATTAAGAATTAAAAAAAAAACTACAACGTACTACGACCACGCATGTGACATAATGGATTATTTTTAGGATATGTAAGTATGCAGTAGGCATAATTAAGAACGTCAATTTACAATGTCTGAGTAAAAGAAAGCTATATCCCGTTCGACGTCCTGCAAAGTAAGTAAGTATTTACCTACAAACCAATTTCTCGTGAAAAACCGCTGCGGAGTAAAATTTATAAATGCTCCAGATGTTATACAGATCTGATATCATTGAAATAGGAACTTCGTTCCTCGAATAAAATCACTTTAAAGAAAGTGTAAAAATAAAGCCCTGGTTATTTTTTGTAGTACCACCTAACTGTTTTCCAAGAGAAATCAAAATATTATTCCAGTCAAAGAGTTAAGTATCTCATCAGGTATGAACCAAAAAGAATAATAATATAATATATATAATAAGTAAGATAAATAATGTAAGGTATAGTAGAAAATAATTTAATTTATTGCGCTTCCATTATTTAACATTACTAATACCTGGGTTCACGTGTGAGGTCTGGAAACAAGTGAGGGGCAGATGTTTTAAAAAGAATTGGCTGATCACGGCTAAAAAAAATCGCCACCACTCTGCAGGCTTTTCAGTGGAAGTTTACCCTTATACCCATAAAAACCTGCAGTATCTTTGATGAGGGATGTAAGAGGATCGGACACATGGTCACGTGACGTGCGGCACTTTTTCACCACAGTATGGTGCCGACTCCGCCCCACTCCGCTCCATTGTTTACTGCGTTTGACAGTTGACGCTAGTTGACGACTGACGTACTAGCTATAATACCACCAGGCGCCTGCGGAGGCAGGCACGGGCCGCCCTGTTGCGGCGGTGGACGGAGGACTTGGCTCCACCGGTGCCTGGGCAGAGGACGGTGGAGGCCATCCGCCCGGTCCTCCGGGAGTGGGTGCGGCGGCCATTTGGGTCGCTGACCTTCCGATTGGCGCAGGTGCTTTCCGGACACGGATGTTTCGGAAAGAACCTGCCAGCGTGACCCTATCTCGCCCCGTCGTCCTAGCGGCGGACGGATCACGGGGGGGTTTTAGTGGGTTTGAGTCCCACATACCCCCTGCCATCATCCCCGTGGTGGCAGGGAGGTGCGAGGGCATTTCCCCCCTCAAAAAAAAAGCTCAAAATACCACCAGAACATGGCGGATTTTTTGCCGCAGGTCAGTCTCAAGTGACGTCAGCAGCAAATTATTATCAAAAATGAAAGTTGAAACGGTATACTTGTCTTTTTTTAGAACGTTCAAAATGGTATTTGCAAAAATGAAATGCTACTATTTTTGTTCATTCTTTAACGAAGTTGACTTTATAACTAGAACATATTCTGTGTAGTTAGCTTTATACCACATCCTCTTACTTCCCTCGTCAAAGTGCAGTATACACAAAAAGTCTTTTTGCCCACGCTTCTATACTGGCTGCCGAGAATTTTAAAAAGAATGGGGTATTCCATGCCAGTATTCTTTTGGTGTTCGCAAACAATGCTGTGTAGTTGTGAACGGGAGCTGACGTTATCGCGTCTCGCTCGCTTCCTCTTCCTGTGCGTTTGTAAATAACTGACGGGACAATGTCCTAGAATAGGTATATTATTATTATTCTCTTCGGGACAAAGCGACTTCAACACTGCCATCCTAGAGTAATATCGAAGGCAGTGACTGAGTATTCTAGAGATCGGTCTCTTTGTGGCATAGCAACAGAGTCTATTGCAAGAAATCATTACGACCGCTTTTCAGGACAAGTCACGCGATATACTGAAAACACACTTTAGCTTATGTTATTATTATTTTGAAACAGTTAAGATCAGGGGGGTCACCACAACGTCTTATAGCATTATTACTTCAATCATACTTTGAAAAATGACATAAAAGTAAGAATATTGTAATGTTGTTAGAGCAGTTTTGATGACGTCACGTTAAATCGTTCACTCAAATACAACTGTCATGTCATACCGTTAATCATTTTGACACCGACGCGTGCGACAGTAATAACGATATATAAAAATGTAGACGTCTCGTTCTCGCGCCGGAATACTTTATAAGTTCATGTACGAATACGAACAATATTATTGTATCCTTGAAGCATTAATGTCACGAACCATGATGGTTTTGTATTTGTGGTAGGGTTGCTAGACTTGCTGAGATCCATTTACTTTACGTCTTGATTACGATTATTAAATTCATCAGATACGGAAATTAAACTCCACGGGTGTAATAATTTATAATCTGTGTTTAGTATAATCATTTTGCTACGGCAAAGTAAACAATAACAAATTAATGAAGTTGTATTCGTATAATTATTATACTCCAATAAAATATGAGAAGACGAGCATTGCTATTTATTATCTTTCGCGAGCAAGCGTAGGAGTCTCTTTCTTTTGCACGCTACCTAGTTTTAAGCATGCCACCTTCATAAAACTATTGCCTCATCTCATTCTCCCTACCTTTTTTTTTATTTACATCTATGATTTTATTGTTTGTAATACAGTTTTGTTTAACGAATAAAACATTAAAATGGCTAATGAATAATGAAGCACCTTGCACCTTAAGTCACAATAGAATTTTATGCTTATCATGGGCCCGATCCAGGCACGTTCTTATTATTAGGTTTAAATTATAACATCATTAAAGACCAGGGCGTGATTAAGTAGTTTGTTTAACCTTTTTGCTCGTAATTTGAGTCCGGCCCCGACCCGTATTATAATTTATTACGTTGAAACTGAAACACGTACGGTTTGGCCTTCAAAACCACTCACAGGGTCTCCCTGGAGTAAATAATCAGACATTGTTGGCACACGAAAAACATTTGGGAGAAATAAATAAATAGGTGGGGCACTTTTGGACACTTTTTTAGTAAAATATGGCAATTAATTTCTTAACTTATAATCACTTGCGTATGAAGGGGATGTTTAGTTATCCCTATCCCTATCCCTATCCCTACATATAATAAATGTGTAATTCTGATGCGCTACGGAACACACACATAATGATGTCAAATCTAATTTATCCCATAGGTTCTATTGTTCAAAAAATATCGTAACCGCGATGCAGGACTACAAGGCTTTTTTCCCTTCTCCATACATTTTCTAATTTATCGTATCTAACGCCATCTAGGGACAATAACTTGTATCTGTTTGTTTGTTTGTTTGTTTGTTATTGAACAAATCCCTAGATACTGAACTGATTTTCATGCGGGTTGCACTAATATGCTTAGAAATAACCAGCGCACAACATAGGATATATTAAAATACAAATATCATTAAAAATTTTTGGTCAAAATTATTAAATATCATTACGAAACCGGACGGAATTTTATACAACATGGCCGCTTCATGGTGAATTCTTTTTTGGCTACTGACGGTTAGTTTGTGTCACAGTAATTTTTTTTATATTGTATTATGGCTCCACACATAGTGTATTTAGCCAGTGTTAAGTATAGTAATTTTTCGTCGTGTTGTTATTGAATATTTCACATGTTTCACGTAAAGTCCATCTGGAGGCACAGATTAAAGAAAAAAAAACGTGTGTAAGGCCATGAACAAAGAGTAATAGGAGTTAATTTCGGTAGTAAATATGCATTAAACAGTGGAATAAAATTTTACAATTTATTAGATTTGATTAACCATTATTAGTTTTCTATTTAAGCCCTTGCAGGTTGTTTGGGGTTTTTGGAGTAAAATAGATATACCATCAAATAATATGTAAGTAGTATGAATCGATTGCATTCAAGATACAAACATGTTAATTATACTTAAGTGCCCGCAGATTAGAGAAATAACCGGCCAAGTGCGAGTTGGGCTCGCGCACGAAGGGTTCCGTATCATTATCTATAAAAACTAGCAAAAAACGTTTGATGTATGAGAGAGAAAGAATACTAAAATACAGAATACAATAAGTATTTAAGGGGTTAAATACTTATTTTATTCTGTATTTTTTGTAATAGCGGCAACAAAAATATATTTATCATCTGTGAAGATTTCAGCTGTCTAACTATCACGGTTCATGAGATACAGCCTGATGGTGACAGATGGACAGACGGACAGCGAAGCCTTAGTAATAGGGTTCCGTACCCAAAACGGACTGACGACGTCTGTCAGGCTGTCTGTCCGTCTGTCACCAGGCTGTATCTCATAAACCGTGATAGTTAGAGCTTTACCCTTGGGAGTATAATCTTGACTCTTGCTACGCCTATTTTTGGCATTACATGACGTTTATGTTTGGCCCACAGGTCTGAGGGCCAATGCATACTATTACCACCATAGGCTAATGCAGTGGGCCAATGATATACTCTTACGTTACGTATAAATTATATACTCTTTGAATGATACAGAAGTATAATAATACTCTTTGGAATGATACGAAGTAGATTTTTTAATCTGTGTACGAAACATGTTATGTAAAATGCCCTGGAGGTCTAGCAAAGATCACAATCACTAACGCTAACGCCTCACGCTAACTCCAAAAATGTATCGAAATGACATTCGCTACGGAAAAGTTAGCGATTTCCGAAACGTCATTTCAGTACATTTTGGAGTTAGCGTTTGGCGTTAGCGTTAGCGGTTGGTATCTTTGCTAGACCCGCAGACTTTGCCCTATTGTAAAAATGTTTTGAAAGCCTAGATTTTAATATAATATAAGTTTTAATTAATCATGAATTCGATGATACTTATCGAAATATCATCGCAAATTTTTCTATAGTTAACTAGCCATGAGTGGAGATTTGGACGAGCAGAAAACTCTGGCTGATAGAAAATCAGTTTTTAAAAATAAAGCCATTACCCAAACCGAAACCTGAAAAGTAATGTCGCACACGCGTGGCAACGCCGCGGGCAGTAGCTAGTGAACAATAATAATGACACTAATTATTATTAAAATGTAAAACAACACCATAGATAGAGTAGTTTCACCACAACCGCATAAATGGTTTAGTTTAGTAAGAAAATTGTATTTCTTTTTTTTAATTGATGTTTTATAAAAGTAAATAAAATTCAAACGTTCAACTGATTTTTTACCTTCAGCACCAGACCCGGAACCGAAAGACGCAGCATAGGGCCCCACTAGGTGGAACGACGGTGGTGAAAACCGTGCCGGAGGAGGATGGAGGATTATTATCAACAGCCTGAACACAGCTAGCAGCGGCTAGCTGTGTTCAGGCTGTTGATAATGTTGAACTAACAAATTGGTTATTTAACAAATTGTTTTGCAAGGTCAAGCTTGGTATTTATCCTTAATCATTTTTTTTGTTTTTGAACGGGCTAATGCTGTTTGTCCGACCTTTACAGCGTGACCGGGCGGTAAGGCAGGCGCTTAAGGCACCCAGCTGACAAAAGTGGGAGGCAACTAGCTCAAAGGTACCCCTGGGGTGCGAGCCTCGGCTTGGGCTGTTGCCGGCATAAGAGGATCGAGAAGGCTACGTCCGCTGGAGGAGTGGACCCTATGGAAAGTCGCGACCATTCTAACTAACCTACGGGGGGTACGTCGACATCGCAGGTGGGGTCGCTGTCTGATTGTGTTACGCTGGTATCCTATGCCGGTCCCGAAATCGGTATCTGAGCCAGAAGGGCTAGACTGGTCCGGTGATCCTAGCCGAAATAACGATCCCGAGTCGGTCAAGACGTGTCTTGGGCGGCGACGACGGGGTGAATCCTTATATCTTTAATCTATCTTCTATCTATACATCTAATAAAACTGTAGAGATAAAAAAATCTGTAAATGCAAGATATCGAAAAAAAAATTACACAGATTGGCTTGAAATTTTTCTCTGATCACGTTAAGCTACTTTTTAGACATTTTGTCTGTTTGTTTGTTTGTTTGTTTGTTTGTTTGTTTGTTTGTTTGTTTGTTTGTTACGGCACAAGTCCGAAAATACTGAATGGATTTTCATGCGGTTTTCACTAATAAGCTTAGAAAAACCCGGCGCAAAACATAGGTTATATTAAATTTTATAAATCGTTAATTTTTTTGGTGAAAATGATTAAGATTTCATTATGAAACGGAACGGGATTTTAACAAGATGGCCGCTTCAATGCCTCAAGGTAAGTTTTTTGTCTTATATTTTGGCTCCACACATAGTGTAGGTATTTAGCCAGTGTCAAAAGGTAAGTTATATTTTGGCTACTAACCATAGATGAAAGAAAAAAAATGTTACTCTGCTACAGTGCTACTGACGGTAATTTTATCTCGGGTTTATCCGGATGCACAGATTAAAGAAAAAAACTCTGTTATTATTATGGCACGGCTTCATATACGCCCGAACCTTCGCTGTTGAGTTGGCGCGCAAAAACATCTCTGTTGACTATCCTCGATGTTTTTGTAGCGCCCCAATCTGGACACACAGTCAATTTGTTTGCCTGCTGCGCGACCGACGTGAGCTAAATAAAATGGAGGAAGCAGTAGCGTTATATTGCATGTCGGCGAATAAATATGTTTTACAAACTGTGAGAGTATTATTTGTAATTACAAAAATAAATTGTAATAGTTTTAATTTATAATTCTTTATCAATATGAAGTAAAACCAATTTTTTTTTATTTGCCTGTTTATCTGTCCCTTTGAATACGGACCACGGTTATTATAGTGGCAACAGAAATATATCATCTGTGAAAAATTCAACTGTCTAACTATCACGATTCATGAGTACATCCTGGTGGACAGACCGACAGACAGACGGACAGCGGAGAAAAATCATATGTAATTACATATAGATAAGTTTTTTCGTTAATCTGTGATCCAAACTAAAAAAGAGGATAGGTATGAGAACCTTCTTGAATATGAGCACGACACAGAGAACAAGGAATTTAGAAAACTAAAATCTTCTTAGACTTTTTTTATAAGTTTTAAGGCTTCACGCGATATCATATTTAGCCAATATTGAAACATAACTAAATTATTATTCATGTTTTCGATTTATTGGGTTTTGGAGAGGGCAAAATTCTTTATTGGCGATCTGGTATTATGTATTAGTTTTCAAAAATCTACTACGCATTACCATTCGAAATAAGTATTTAAAATTGTATTTATAGTACCCATAGCTTAACCTTTAGTAGTAACATATTCAGTAATCTGTGCCCATTGACCCTTGCTTTTGCTACGCATTGTAAACCCTTTTTTTATTTTGGCATTAGACAAAATTTGTATTTAGCCAATGATAGGAAGTATTATATGAAAACTGTTTAAAAGGGTAGGTACTTAGACTTATAATTATTCATAAGGCTTCACGCGATTATCATACTTAGCCAATATTGAAGCTTACATTTTTATTCAAGTTTTCGAATTATAGGGTTTTGGCGGGAGTAATGTTCATTATTGGCGATCTGGTAAAATGTATTATTTACATGAACTTACTACACGTTACCATTCTAATTAGGTAGATAAAATTATTTTTGCGCTACTGCTACATTCTTGATCAACCCCAAGGAAGTTTTAAGGTACCTGGGGGTCTATCAAAGAAACCAACCACTAACGCTAACGCCAAACGCTAACTCCAAAATGTACTAGGATGAAATTACGGAAATCGCTAACTTTTCCACAGCGAATGTCATTTCAATACAGTTTCGGAGTTAGCGTTTGGCGTTAGCGTTAGTGGTTGGTATCTTTGCTACACCCCCTGTAGTACTTATAGCTACTTAAGTTATATACCCTTAATCATTGCTACGCATTTTAAACCTTTTTTATTTTGGCATTAAAGTAAGCCGGAGGTGCTATTATTTGTATTTAGCCAATGATACGAAATATTTGATGAAAAATGTTTAAAAAGGGTAGGTACTTAGATATAATAATTAATATGTAGGTATTCATTGTGGCAATAAAATTGTATCCTCGGATTAACAACATGGCGCGTAACGTTCATTGGTTTTTGATTTGTTCTTCTTCTTCTTCTTCTTCTTCTTCTTGCACGTTGAAATAAGTTTTTAATAGTTAAAATATTTTAGATCTGTGGGCTTTTAAATAAACCACGGGAGCAGAAAATGATTGATTACTCGGTTACTTCAAGGAGTTATAGTAGGTAAGTAACTTTGGGTGTTAGTAATAATTATGTAATGACGATTTAACCTACTTCCTCACTTTCATCACTTGGTAGGTATGTTGGGAATGAGACAGCGTGGAAAATAGTGGACATAATAATAATTATAACTGTCGATTCTTTAAGGAGTGGTGGTTTATTATTTGTAATTCCTAATTAGTATTTAGAAAATTAATTATGTACGCGTCGTACAGGTAAATTCATATCTCCAGCAATTTATAAACTTATTATTGACACTGGCTATGTGTAGGTAGTTAGGTTAGTAGGTACTCAATTCGTATGGAACCAAACTTAAGAAGGTAAAAAAATGTGGTAAATGGAACAAAAAGCGCGCGGATAATAATTATGTAAAACTGAGCAAAACAGGATCATCGTGTGTGATTCTTCCATATTTTTATAAACTGTACCTGCCTGCTTAGGTAACTACTACCTAAACAAAACTTACTAAACTTCTGTTAAAGACCTGAGTGAAGTGATGATGATTTCTTTTTGTTGTACCTAATATGAAGAGGTACTTATAAAATTGTAGTTTTTTGTTTGAAACTTCTTTTACTGTTATAAATCTATATATTAGACTCAAAACGTTTAATTTTAGGTAATGGCTTAAATAGCTTCCACTCACGGCTATGCTTGCGTTATACCTATACCTATGCTAATACAGGTTACTGTGCTCAGCTTCGAAAAGATTTATTGGATTTTGTTGTTTGGTACGAAATGCATGATCTATTATTAGACTATAACGTAAAAATAACATAACACAAGCGTGCGAAGCCGCGGGCAAAAGCTAGTTCTTAATATATGTGTGTAAGCTTCACTAAACTAAAACGGCTAATATACCAATTTATTAAAATTTAATGGATTGTCTCTAGATCTGAGAGAACCTAATTACTCTAAAATTGTATTACTTACTTTGTAAATTTGCATTGTTTTTGTGCCTTTTTTCAGGAATCTATATTTTTTATTATTTCTATTCTATTCTATTCTAAATATAATTAAAATGATTATAATCTTGTACCTTAGGTAGGTAGGTAGATCTTCAAAGTTAAAACTATGCCATTGGAGTACAATTTGAATTGGACACGTGTAAGATTACCTTCTTAAATACGAAGCCGTGCAGCCACTAGGATCTGCCTTTTGATCTTTAGTAGATAATCCGAGAAATGCGTCCGGGCGTATTTTCATCAAACGAAGATTATCTTTATTATTATTGACAGGCTATTATAGTATTTTCAGGAAGGATCAAGTCTTGATTGTCGCGTGAACCCTCCTTGAAATTCTGGCTTTGTATTGGCGGACAAAGTCACAACTTAAAATTCTGCAATGAGAATTTTGTGATGTTGAAGAAAAATATTCATTCATATTTAGGGTTCCGTACCTAAAGGATAAAGTAAACTCTATTACTAAGACTTCACCGTCCGTCTGTCCGTCACCCGGCTGTATCTCTTGAACCGTGATAGTTAGACAGTTGAAATTTTCAATGATATATTTCTGTTGCCGCCATAACAATATACAAAAAAAGAAAAAGTTTTTAGATAATGGTAGTGGTACGGACCCGCCGTGCGCGAGTTCAGCTCGCACTTGGCCAGATTTTATCATTAGGCGCGTAGTATAGAAAAGAAATTGTTACAAGGAAAGATACTTACCTAGAATAACTCAGCCGTTTTATATCGAGATACATAAATATAACAGACTCCTCATCCCTGTCAGACGTGACATAATTTTATGAGATGATTTTTATAAGGCATCTCATGACTCAGAGCTGTCGTCTCGAATATTATGCTCGTGAAGCAAGATATTCTAAATTGACACTTATTACAATTTGGTGAAAGAAATATTGAAGATGTTTCTGTGACAAATATTGAGTAAAAACGACGGCAGTGTGACGGTGTTCGTGATTATTTTACCAAAACTTGGCACGTTTATGTTACTGTGAAATGTATGGTTTTTATCATAGGAAATATTTTGTGTCATAGTTTCAAAAGGCTAGAACAACCTCCCGCCATATGCCGTTCCGTGTGGTCCCGGTTAGCGAATAGGACCACTCAATCTCTTCCCGTGGTTTTGTAAGAGCCGGCTAAAGATACGGGGCAATAGTATTTTGCTCTGTACATTAAATACTTCTGCGATCACCAAAGCCAGGGACCACGCCAGATTACGGCAAAAGATCCTATGATAAACGTCCAAAGTGGCGTTTTATGGGCCTTTATCATTTATGTTCAGCAGTAAAGGTATTCCGGCTGATGATGTGTAACATAATTTAATAATTAAATATTTAAGTCATGTATAAAAATGCACCGCAAACGTCATCATGAGACATCAATATCGTTTCTTAGCGCTCATAGCAAAGCACGACTAGCCGTTACTAACCGGTAAAATTAAGCAACGTTCGCTGCATACAATGGTAGTCATTACAACGATAGGTGACCGCTACAACAAAGTGGTATTTGCAACAGCGCTACCGTGCTTTGGAGCGCATGGATGTTGTCGAAAGATAATAGTCGTTAGGCCAAGTCAGAAATATTTGAGCGGCCTAAAATTTCTGACACCAAAGCTGCCTACACGGAAAGAAGAAGAAGAACCACAGCCTAATATTAGAAAAAAACCTGCACGTTTAAGAAATGAAAACGCTATTATGTGAAGCTCTTTCAAGAATTTTCATTAGACATCCTTGATAGCAGGTGCAAAGTTAGAGGCGAAAGTAGATAAGCCTCTCCTACTTAAACATTTACGAAACAATTTACGCGGGACTTAAGAGATAATGCAACGGAAGTGTTATCACAAGATCCACTGTATCCGAGTTTAAACAAATACTGAGATGCTTGGAGCATAAGGAAGTTTCTGGAAGAAAATTATTTGGAATAGGTATAGGAGTATTACTTATGTCACAGGTACGGGAGACTTTTCCAAATCAACTAAATATAAAATATATACAAATATGTTATATTCATCATCATCATCATCATCACCAATAGCCTGAGAACGTCCACTTTGAAAGCCTGCTCGTTTCCTGCATCCATCGGCTCCCCTAAGCCGCAAGTATGTTATAGGTACTACTACTATAATTATAAATATTTTTCGCTACATGTTAGTGTAGCTAAAAATATTTTTATCCATCCAACACTTTCTATTGAGGAAATCCGCAGAAGGACTAAAGTGACCGATATAGCCCTTAAAGTGAGCAAGTTGAAATGGCAATGGGCAGGCCACATCGCTCGCAGAACTGACAACCGATGGGGAAGAAAGGTTCTCGAGTGGCGACCACGAACCGGAAGGCGCAGCGTAGACAGACCCCCCACTAGGTGGACCTGGTGAAAACTGCGGGGAGCCGATGGATGCAGAAGGCGAGCAGCCGCACAAAGTGGCGCTCTCTGGTGTAGGCCTTTGTTTAGCAGTGGACGTCTACGGGCTGATGATGATTATGATGAACACTTTCTATTTGCTGCGCTGTCCTATACTCAAAATGCTCCAGCCCACTGCCAATAGGAAAGCGTACCCCACAATCAACATGCTGGCAGTATTGCCCCGTTGAATTGCAATGCTGATTCATTTTGCCAAAGAGTTAATAAACGTTACCCGGCAAAACCTAACAAACGCAGGAAAATGTTAAGTTGCGAGTGACACACCAAAGCGAATACATACGCTACGTGGATGATACCTCGAGGCACCTCTAGTATAAATTAGTTGGATTTTGTGGCAAAGTGTTATCGATCATTTCACCTCACAAGAACCAACACTTTGCAATTACAAACAATTGGGTTGCAAAAAAGTTCTTAAAATGGATGATTGCGGTACTCAGTGTCATTGTTTGTTTCTTCGGGCGAACAAAGCATCTTCTCCCCAAGTTTGCGGCCGCTAAGTTGTTTGCTGAGACAATAACTTGGATTTAATACCTTTTTGTGCGGACGTCTTTGGAGGAACTGTTGGGACAGCTTAGTTACGTGTCTTTGCTTAGATATTTTTAGCTTGGAGGGTGGGTAGTTGTTAAAATGTTTGCATCGACTTTTTCGTAGCTCTTAGCTACGGTCGTAGACTCGTAGCTGCCGCTACCAAATCACGCCATACTAAATAAGTCAGCTACGTAGATATTAAATTTTCGGTAGCTATTCTAATATACCTACGTTCATAAAGTAGCTATTGTATTCTATATTAAAAAAAATAAGAGCGTCCTTCAATTCAGTTATTAGCCAATAACAAAATTTGAGGACATTTTCCGTTTTTTTTTTTTTTTTATGTTCTGGTACTCTCAGATAGTGCTTCCGTGCTGCGAGCCCTACAACGCAATGATCACTCACAATATAATGCCACAATCTACTGGGAGAAGTAAGTAGTAGGAATACAGTTACTCTCCAATGGATCAAGGGGCACAGCGGCTCCAGAGGTAATGACGAACGGGCAAGGAGAGGCTCGGATTTACGCCCCGTAGGACCAGGGCCAATGATACCTCTGCCATTCAGTCAGATTCGGTCCTGGATTCGCGGAAGAACTGTTATAGGGCATCAAGAGAACTGGTCAAGTATAAGGGATTGTAGGCAGTCGAGGGAGGCGTTTCCGGCTCTCAACCGGAGATACTCCCGAAAGCTCCTAAATCTTAAACGGGACAAACTCTGACGAGTCGTCGGTATTGTCACTGGTCACTGTTCCTTAAACAAACACCTGTTTACAATAGGTGTCACAGACAGCCCCCTGTGCAGAGGCTGCATGGGGGCAGAAGAAACTGCCGCACATGTGCTGCTAGAGTGCAGCAGTGTGGCCACGCAGCGAACGGAGTTCCTTGGGACTCCGGGAACAACCCAGGAGGCCTGCGCTGACATTCCCGGGCTGCTGGCCTTCCTGGATGACATCGGGTGGCTGGACTGATGTGTGCCACCTCACGCAAAAAAGGCGGAAAAGGAGCCCGCACACCAAGTACCAAGTATGTTCTGGTATAGATACTGAAAGATTACAAGTACCGATTTGTAGGTATTGATGAAGTCTTGGATGATGGCTCCTATTTGTATCATCAAGATGCATTAATATGAATCGAAACGTCATTTTTTTAAAAATAACCCCAAATATTTCCTGCTTGGCTCGCAAAATCCTATCAAAGTAATGAATTAAATATTTTGCTGATAGTTATCTCATTACAACGCCTACCGACCTTATGAAAATATAAATCTACTTAACATCATAAAATATTTGAAGTAATTGCAACCTCATATTAATGTGAAGTTATTCATTGGTTGGATTTTGGATTTAACGACATCCATAAAACGTTAAACGGCGATCACCTTCCGACCGTAATTATCACACATCGCTCTCTAAAGATCTTCCTGGTTGTCATAAAATTAGATAGCTTGGTAAAGTATAGGTACATGGATTAGTTTCAAATTTTGCTTTATGAATTTGATCTTGATTTATTTATAGCGTTCTGGATAGCTCAAGCAATTATTAAAGCGATAGATAGTAACCAAACTAATTGTTTTATAAGCAAATGTTGTTCCTTGCTAGTGGTTCAACGTCACGGCTGCCCATAACAGATTGAGGAACTGAAAATTAAAGTTTCACATGACACTGCACTGAGACAAATAATCAGATTACTAGACTGTGCATTCATAAAGTCTAATTTGCCCAGGGATTTCACTGCAGTCAGCAATGTTTTAATCTGGCTATTAAAGGTCATAGCTCACTAGAGCCACCCGGCACCCACCCCGCACCGCCTCGTCGCACAGCGTCCACTGGTTGTCGACAGTGGTCCACGGGTGGACGCCGCGTTATCACCAAGAGCATGAGTAGAGTAATGGATCGGCATGCATCCAAATTCATCACGACCTTAACACGGTGAAAGCGAATGGTGACCAGAGGGCTGGCTCTTTTTTTTGCTGAGCTAATAAGCATTGGTATCCAACGTGGCAATGCAGCCAGCATTTTAGGCACTCTACCCTCCACCAAAGGTCTTTTTGATTTACAGGTTTTGTAGTTAATTTTCCTTAAATTTATAAAAAAAAAATTACGTACGATTTTTGAGACAGAGCTATCTTGAGCTATTTTCTTTATTTCAGAATTTATAATAATTGATAATATACTGAGATCTTATTGTAGTTAGGACTCAACCATTTGACCTCGCAATAAGTTCTGTAATACCCCTACGGGCTCAATGTATTTGATTTTCACGTTACTGCAAACAAGAAACTACCCTTGTCCAGTATTTGTACCTTTATCCACGACAATCTAGGCTTCTAGAGGTCTACCGTCTTCAAGTCTATAATGAATATGTATGTCGTCTCTTTTTACTTGAGTAGATCCTTTATTTGTAAAGTACCCTCTATTTTAAACATGATACTCTTTGCAAAGAAATTGGGTTTTAAGATAAAAGACCGTTCGTGATTTCGGTTTTTTGTTGAGAATTTTTAGTCTTATAATCTGCTTGCTGATAGACGACTATTTGCTGATTGCAACCGATTGAAACTAATAAGTATGGTTTGAGGTTTCCACATAGTTTCAAGCAGTTTTTAACCGTACCATGGAAAATTTTGTTAACTCTTCGTTGCACTGCTATCAAAGTTACGTGATATTCCTTTTGATAATTTTTTTACGGGTACTATTATTCAATTGCAGTGGAAGAGTTAAAAATAACACTTAAAAATAAATACACATTTTTGCTTGTGGGTATATTAAATGGTTTTGATATATATTATATTCATTTATTTACATTCCTTAAGCCTACGTTTATTACAATATTACTACAAAATTCAATCACAAAATGTTTTTCAAAACCTAAACCTAGAGTGCCGCCGGCAGAGGGGCAGGGCCCAAGCTACCGGTGGTCAGGGCTGCAGAGTGAGAAACCTTCTGAAATACGTGCCATGTCAAGGAGTACCGCCTTCTGGATCTGACCTTTGATCCAGCCGTCCAGCGAGAGCCTCTCGAAATGTTGGTCGAGACTCTTCGCTGTAAGCCCGTTCGCCGAAACGGCTATCGGGACAATGCTTGTTGAGTTAACATTCCACATGGCGGTTACCTCGTGACCAAAATCAAGGTACTTGCTGAGTTTGATATATATTAGTATTAAATAGGTATAAAACATTTAGTACCTAAGTCATGGACGGAGAATAAGGTGCGCAACGTCGTTTTTTGTTATTTATTACTAATATTTCGTTATAAATAGGTCAAGATTCTTTGATAACCTTCAATAGATAACTTGAACAAAATATTTCGCGAACAAAACAAATACCCGACTGAAAAATACCATATTTATCTCGTTCATAATTTCCCGTTTCAACTTGTCCCCATACAAAAAGTGATTTGTTACACTTATAACCGTATTTACGAAACTATCTTGTCCCCTCGAGTAACTTAATCGTAACATAACGTAGCGAGTTGGGAAATTAATTTTGTTTACTATTAACATAAACATGCGAATTTGAACCTTATCCCGGTATATATAGGATGTATGATACGCAGGTATATAATTGTAAGTCACTTTGAGGTAACTACGCGTGACAGAACGGCTCACCACATTAACCCCAGGTAAAGTAACTTGACACTTTATTATCATGATTATAAGTGGAAAAACGGACGAGAAATGATTTTGTTTGTATTTGGATGTTTGTGAAAATCATATATATCTAATCAAATTTCAGGATTATAAGTTAACGGGAAGAATTACTCCCACCAGTAGGCGGACCGACGCTGGTCAGAACCGCGAGGAGCCGATGGATGCAGGAGGCAAGCAGCCACTCGAAGTGGCCTTTTTGATAAACGTGTTTTTAAATAATTTATGTTCTCTGCCACTTTTTGATACCTGCCTTTGTACGTCATCTTTTGATTAAAAAAACTTTACAGCATTTACATGGTTGTTTTACTATTTATCTTTTAATTCTCTTTACCAATATATACAAGTTATAATAGCCGCCACTTCCACACTCTGCTGCGAGGGCCGTAACCAGGCCTGTTTTCAGCACTCGACGAATGGTACATGGTGACATTGGCAATCCATGACTGTTAGGCTGACATTCACAGACGAGTTCGAGTTCGAACTCAAACTCCGTTATGTCAAAATTGGAGTCTAGACTCGTACTTCGGTTGAATTGGCATTCACAGTCGAGTTTAGCATAATGGAGTACAGTATATGCTCATCTGAGAATGAGACGGGCTGAGTCACGAAATCGGTGACTCGAGCCGTGCTCAGACACCGCCATCTTTATTATTACGCATGTTTTTAAAAACAATGCTGCTTAAAATCAATTTTTAAGGTGGTTTTTGTGAAGAAATGTATTTTGTATTGAATAAAATGAATAAACTACGAAATAAAATTTGGTACTTCATAGATTTATTTATAATGAAAATAACAATAAAAACAATTCTAATAATAATTTACTGGCAGATCCTGTGTGTTTTCTTTTCTTTGTTGTATGATAGATTTTGCTTCCCCGGCTTGTGTCTTCACATTCACATTATTCCATGTCTTTTTAAGTTGTTTGTGATAGGTACCTAACCTATAATATAGCTGGCTATGGCTGGAGTTTACTCGGCGGAGTGAGGGCGGAGTTTACGTTGGAACTCGACTGTGAATTTAACAACGCGGAGTATACTCGCCGAGTCCGGATTTTGAACTCACGCGAGTTCGATCGGAGTAAACTCGATGCATTGTCTCTGAATGTCAGCCTTAAACTTTCAATGGTAACTATGATCTAATCTGTGAATAGTTTGCCTTCGCCTCCTATTTGACTTGGTCTCGAAAATTCTATAGAGTAGAATTGTAGATCCGAACAGCTAACCCAGGCTCAACGCGCGTGTTGAGAATATGTCAACTCTAGACAGTTAACGTCGTCGTATCGTGACGGTTGGATAACGCTCTCTAGGGAAACACTGTGATAGTTTCACAAATCGACACCAACTCAAATCTTTATGATTCGACTGCCTGCAAAGCAAAATGCCTAACATGGCGCAATAATTATGCCATTTTCTTCTATAAGTATTTGTTTTTATGCTATGTCTAATTAGTTTTTTACCGAAATGGTTAGAAAACCACCATTTATGGTTATCATCAATTTTACGATGTCTAATGCATAACATATCAGCTTCCCTCCCCATTGTACCTTGCCTCCTGCATTCATCAGCTCCTAGCGGCTTTCATCAAATTGTTGTTCCACCTAGTGGGGACCCAGCCTACGCTGCATCTTCCGGTTTGTGGCCACCACTCGACAACCTTCCTTTCCCATCGGTCACTATCATGTTCCCTCCCAATAGTCTAATAACTCAGCACGTTCACGCTTTGTTGGCTGTAACCGTTTGAACCTAACAGTACCTACTATATATGTACATCAGCCAACTATATAACTTATCCTCTTAGCTTTAAACTAATACCAGTACCAAATACATTACATGACAGAAGGACCACTAATGCAGCTAAATGCTCGCTCAATCAAGTGTTGACCAGGTCAATGTTTAACTTCCGTGATCGATCGGTCCAACTGTAACAGCCATCGATATCTGTTTGCGGATATAATAGGCGATTGATAGGAAGTGGTTTCAGGATGTAGCGACTATTATTATCTATCTTGAAAAGGCCAAAACATTTCGTGATTATTTTTGGAAGATTTGCGGTAGATATTTTGGTAAAATTGAAAAGGTTTTTCGTTATTGAGATGGAGTGGTAATGTAGTTTTATTTTTATTGTTTACTAGCTGATCCGCCCTGGCTTCCCACGAGTAAGTAATTAGTTTTACGTCCTCACCCTGTACATGGGAAAAGGAAATCAAAAGGTAAAATATATGGGAAAAGGATGAATTTAGAAGCCAAAAAAGGCGGGCAGGCTTCGCCGTTTTCCTTCACTCTTTCCATCCCTCTTTCCTTCGTCAGGATGAGTATCTATATAGTGGCTTCATCTTCGTTGCCGGCTATGCTTTATCGCAGCGTATGGATCACACCACGTAATTATTTATATAATTATCTACGCAGATAAAGATTAGTGCATATCTTACTTAAAATATATGTCTTATTCAACTTAAATGTGTTTTATACATCCCATACTTGGCTTAAATAACGAAAATTAGATACCTATTAATATAATAACACGCATGCGCAAAAATATATTATCACTATGATATTACTGAATATCCCCCAAATGGGCTGACCAAATTTTATCGGTAGGAAACTAGACATACCAAATTGATAGGTATCATATTTTATGGGACCGATGACATCCCTCCCTGCGCACGAAGACATTTGCCTTTACATTTCTCAAGCGAACGAGTTTTCTTTTGTTTTGAAATTCCATTCTACGTTATAGTTTGTGTGTTGGAGTTTAGTTGGTTGTGTTATTTAACAATACGAATCATAGATAGTTTTCAGGCTTAAACTATTGGATAAGTATTAATACGCCGATTTAACATTCCGATGGCTCAAAAAATATTAGACTTATCTAAATAACATTATATACATGACCCTTATCATAGGTCCAAGGAGTCTGGCCACTGTCCACGCCGTGGAACGATTTTAAAATATGTTTCTACTTATGTTTATATTTTTAACGCTGCTTTTACATCCATTACAGGAATATATTTTACGTTACATTTTAGCGTTATAATTATGAAGGAAATCATTATTTAATTTTTAATTTATAAAAACTTAAAACTAGTCTTAGTTTTGTAAATCACAATAAATAATATTTGACTTCAATTCTACCAATTCATTCATCAAAATCTTGCGACTAAATCTGACACAAATGTTATTTTAAACGATATTCTGAGAAAACAATCCTTGAGTTTTAACGGCAAACGAAAGGGGAAACTTTGCAAATACATTATTGTGAAATATGACAAAAACTTGATCCTGATAGGGTCGACGGTCCAAATATTTGCATGTCGGATTGCTACTCCACGACTTCCGGAAATTAGGCGTGCTCCTGCAAAAAAGGAAATATCACTTATCGTCCAAAACAGACGTCGGAGTTTATTTGTCTAACCTAAATATTGTCGTATCTGTGTAATGTCAGCCGTCACAGGCATGTATATAAAAAAGCAATTAAACCGTTTGGGCAGAAGCCAAAATTTGTTCGCCCACAACAAACGAAAACTCGCCGTAATTGAAGCACAAATCATGACGGACCCTAACAATTCTAATAAGAACATTTCACGTTTTACAGACTACAAAAAGAGATCCGCGAACAAAATTATCTTTATTTTCGTAGTAAACGGTGTTTGTTTTGTTTTTGAAATTACTTCATTCTGTTTCTCGTTAATTTTAATTTGTGATGGTCGCAATAAGTGGAGGCGGAACATTTACCTAATTATTAACAATTCGTGGAAATTATCTATAATTGTGACTCTACTTTAATAATAATGCCAATTACCTATAGACTGACACGGATACGAATGATTTAAGCACAGATAGGTAGGTAACTAAAAAAAGATCACATTTTTTGTGATTTTTAACAAACCGAAGGATTTTAAGGAGTTAAGCACCTTTTTGGAAACATAAATTTTCACTCTACTTTTATGGGAGCTCTTCACACAGAGCACTGTACCATTTATATTATGGCACCAATTAAATGGCTTACATTTCACGAAGGTCCAATACATCAATAGATACTTACTTACTCTATGGTTCTGCGTCTTCTACCCGAACAATGTACTACACGACGATTGCCAATTCTGTCTATAAAGGACACATCAACTCAACGGAAGACGCGTTCGTGATGGTAATGTTTGATGAACACGTTTATTTGCTCTGTGCAGGTGTACATACATTCGAGCATTCAGGAAAAATGAAGAATAGGATCGCGCAAACTAACTCTATCCGATGTGAATCGCAATACGACTATTGAATTTTTATTTTATCTTTACGTGAATGGAATGCTTCTCCAAAATATTCTGTAGGTTTTTTGATACGAGTTTCAGAAAAAGTATAATATTGGTGTCGAATAAATTCTCTATTTTCAATATAAAAATCTGGGGCCTTCAAACTAATACAAGACCATCATGGTTCATGACAGTAATGTTTCAAGGTTACCATAATACTGTTCGAATTCGTACCATGAACTTATAAAGTATTCCTGCATGAGAACGAGACGTCTACATTTTTATATAGCACTATCATTATCACTGTCGCACGTCGTGGTCAACATGATGTATTTGAGTGAATGATTTAACGTGACGTCATCAAAACTGCTCTGCCTCCGCAACATTACAGTATTCTTACTTTTATGCAAACTTTTATGTCATTTTTCAATGTATGATTGAAGTAATAATGCTATAAGAGGTTGTGGTAGGCACCCTGGTTCTGATTTGTTTCGTGCTTGACCCAATATTAAACCAATATTTAATTAGCTGAGATAAATTATGAGAGAATCTTTCAATCTTTTTTTCTGTAGTATTTAATTATACGTTTTTATTTATAGTTTCCTGTCAAAGAAGCTTACGATTTGATTCCTTTATTATCTTTATGTATTAATATATTATGTAGGTATACTAAGCTTATATTTGCCCAACATGGTCTCATTAAAGAAAGGAACATCAAAGATAAGGGAATTTGAGTGCTTCGGTTACAGCTGAGTCAGCCCTTACTAAGGCGATGACCCTTTAGTTAACACCGCACAGGGAAAATGCTAATTTTATTTCGGGTACCTAAATTCTGATTGCTTTCGCCTTAATGGAACTCATTTACAAAGCTGTGGGCCGCATATACAAACCTACTAATGAAAAAACTTTCTAATTAGCTAACCGCTCAACGATCTCAATTCCTTCCAGATTGGATGCGATTCTACTTTAAATTATCAAATCCAATCAGACTTTTGTATTGGGAGACCAAGTGGAAGCTTTGAGGAATAAAGTTAATGATATATACGATGTGTAAGATGGGCTAATTTCAGGAGCGAATCAAACATAAAAGAGGAGACAGTGTTTTTATTTTTATTTTATTTTTTAATATTATTTCACACAGCGCCATCTAGCCCCAAACTAAGCATAGCTTGTACTATGGGAACCAGATAACTGATACAATACTTATATACTTTTTTGTTTTTAAATACATACATAGAACACATATAACACCAAGACGCAGAACAAACATCTATGTTCATCACACAAAATGTTTGTCCTGAGTAGGAATCGAATCCACAGCCCTCAGTTCAGAAGGCAGGGATACTACCAACTGAGCTATCGGGCCCGTCTCATAATGCCTTATCTGTGCCTCGTAATTCCGCTTTTAGGCCAATTGTTTTCCGGGATAAACCACAAACCGATATCACCTCCAATCCATTCGTACAGATGTATACACCATATAGAGGTGCCAAAAATTCATCGGTTGCAACTCTGATGTACGAAGCCAATCCAATATACATACCATGTCATTTTATATAATTCAGTTTAAATAATATATTATAATAATGTATGATATTATTATAATTATTATTCGAGTAATGGTTTGCAGAATTTTTAAACTGTCCAATGGGTCCATCATATATATTGCAAGAACTGATTGAAAAAAAAAAATCCGTTTTCCATCGATTTTGGTGGAAATAAACCTCAAACTCAGTTTTGAATAAGCAGTGTAAAGAAAAGGTCTTTCTTTCAAAGGACTTCCTTTGTAAGGACTTCCTTTTATAGGAAATCAAGCGAAGTGGTTGTTGACTAATCGAATTTGCAAGTGAACATTGCGAATTAACTTATGAGCGGCGCCAGAAAGGATGGAGCAGACGGGGACGGGTCAACGATCTCGTTTAGAAACGATGATATTATCATTAATTTAGTTAGGAAGCTTTTTGGAAATTGGTTTGTATAGTTAATTTACTCTTCATTGGTTAAACAAACCAATAGGGAAATAATAGAATTGTTCTGTAGAGCTCATTCGAAAAAGTTCATCATTTTGATTAACACAAAACCTTTTATAAAACTAGGTAAAAACATTCAATAGTAGTGACTGCCCAGATAACTAAGTTGACAACTAATAAATAGGCATAATAAGTACATACATAGGCAACATTCTATTACAATAGTTAGGTATCCAAACTAATAATAACCGGCCAACAGCAAGTCAGACTCGCGCACGAAGGGTTCCGTACCATTATCTAAAGAAACGAGCAAAAAAATCACGTTCGTGGTATGGGAGCCTCTAAAATATGTATATAAATATTATGCATTTTAGTATTTTTTTTTATGGTAGCAATAGAAATACATCATCTGTGGAAATTTCAACTGTCTAGCTATCACGGTTCATGAGATGCAGCCTGGTGACAGATGGACAGACCGACAAACAGAGGGACAGACGGACAGCGTAGCCTTAGTGATAGGGTTTGCTTTACCCATTGGGTACGGAACCCTGAAAAGTACAAAATTTCAAGAATGGGGAAATGATCCACAATTTGTATCATCGTCATTAACAGCCCATAGACGTCCACTGTTCACCAGGTTCGCGGTTTTTACTATTTGTATGAATAGCACAAAATAAAAGGCAAAGCCAGAGAGAGGCAAACGGCGGACAGATAATTTTAACCAAAAGCAATACTGAAAAAGATTTCCATTCCTTACGGTTGGAGCCATTTTCTTATGCAATAAACACATATTTTATAGACACTTTGGGGGTTTAGTTTTCACCATCGCTTATCCCCCGGCGCATTTGTTCGCGATTTATCGGTTTCCGTTTCCAGTATACCCCTCCACCCTTTCCCTTATTGACACGTATAGGTTCTTTTCCCTGCGTTATTACCCCAATTTCCGGTTTCACCCCTTGAGGCTTTCGCTTTATTTAGGGTGATAGCAGATTGTATCGTTATATATCAGGTGTACTTGCATAATATTTACAAACAGTTGAACAATAAGAATTTTATTGATATGTATTACTTGTGATTTATTCTTATACTCATAAGTTATCGTTTAAAAATTGTGCTTATGTTTTCTCAGGGGTCACTTTTATGTATCTGTGATCCTTGGTAACATTTCCACTTGCTTTCATCTAGTAAGATTTTAATCCATAAGCCATCAGTGGGAAAACACACTGATTGAAAACCTTCGTTTTCAGGCTCTGCGGTATTTTGAACTGAAAGATAAATCGAAGCGATAGATTCTCGAGTGGCGACTACGAACCGGAAAACGCAGCGTGGGGGGGCCCCCAACTAGGTGGACCGACGATCTGATGAAAACCGTGGGGAGCCGATGGATGCAAGAAGCAAACAGCCGCCCAAAGTCGCCGTGGACGTCTTCAGGCGATTGATGATGAAGAAGATTTTAATCCAAAACTACCGACATCTTGAAGAATCAATTTATCGTTTGATGTATAAATAGCGGTGTTAAACTCAACGCGTATTCGACAAAGATTTTTTCTTATTTCTTCATAATATCTACGAGTTTCAAACGATCCATATTTTATGTTCCCAGTCGTGAATCCTGACACCAGTGCCACCAGTCCATACGTTAATAATATGGGTATTTCAATAAAAACTCACCCACCGGGAACAGATGCGAGTGCCGTAGTCATAAAGTGGGCCTTAGGAAGTTTTACGGCGGAAGTACGTAATTGATTCCCCCAGCTTTTATTGTTGTTTTCATACCTGTACGGATCTTCCGCATACGTTTTTTGTGGTGGGATTGAAGGGATATAATAGTAGGTAGCACAGTAAAGTTGATATCGATATTCCAGCCTTATAGGTGTTATAGGTACTACTTGTGATTTTCTTTTATATTGTGCTGTTTCTGCATTGGAATGAAAACTTCTTATCATCCAAAGGTTGACTAGAAAAGCAGCTTTTAGCGATAATTCCGCTCATTGTACTTCTCTAAGTTATTTTTGTATATTATCATCATCATCGTCATCATCAACAGATTGAAGACGTCAAAGAAGTTCTTAACCGTCCATTGCTGAACATAGGCCTCCCCCAGAGAGCGCCACTTTGAGCGGCTGCTCGCCTCCTGCATCTATTTGCTACATAGGCTTTCACCAGATCAACGTTCCTTTTAAGCAAAGTTGGACATTAGAAATTACTAATTTTCAATAATTGTGATTAAATTCAAAAACTTATTATACCAAAGATACCATAACATTCGCCTTTCAAACGCTAATACATTTCTGTTTTTGATATAAAATCCCGCGATTTTGACTTAAGATTAACCACTTCTGTCTAAAACCACAAAATCATTTTAAAAGCAGTTCCTTTGATATAATCTTCAAAGATGTTCGGAAATTGTTCTGCGAGAGCCATATCATAAGTCGGGAATTTCCATTTCACTTTATTAGACATTTACAAAAGCTGAGCATTCATTGAAGTGAATATAAGTTAGATACCATAAAGCCGGTGTGTTACCCAATCAAGCGATATGTATTATCTATTAATATAATAAATTCTGTTAATTTCATACTTTACTAGGTTTTTACTAAAACTTTTCTGCAAAGTTCGTCTAGGTAGGTACCACCGCTTTGCCAGTTATTCTGCCGCCAAGCCGGAGAACAGTAGTGCTTGCACACTTACTGTTTTCTTGTTTGAAGGTCATTGAAGCTAGTGTAATTACTGGGCAAATAAGATTTTGTGACCTAATTACACAGTGTAGTAATCTGATTTGACTAGACTTTGTCTCGGGATGGCGTGCGCAGTGCAGTGTCACGCGAAACATTATTATTTTAAAGTTCCTAATGAAGTAATGACACTGAAACTGTTGTGGGCGGCCGTGTTGCGACGACTAGCTCGTCACGTCATTCATTTCCATAAAATAAAAAAAGGAATAAACAAATTAAAATGGTCAAAGGTTTTACGTGTTTTATTATCATACCTCTACTTAATGTGCCCACCGCATTTCTCATTACTAATAATGTCAAATAAACAAGCGTTTCTAGAGTTTTTTCACATCTTTATAGAAATAAAAAATAGCAGGATCCTTGCCCAATTTATTTGACAAGCCTTTGTCCTACAACCGATTTTTCTCAACATTTTTTCTCGAGCAATTTATTAGGACTAAAGGATCATCCAAAACCTAACAAAAGAGCTAAATCCTAATACCCTACAACAATGTCGCTCACACCGTAAATAAAAAGCTTTGAGTTTATTGTTTTTTATGTCATACACGCCACGCTTGTACATGTTTGGTGAGTTTATTAACAACTATTATGTTCACATAATTATGGCAGTGCGATATTATGCGATACCTACGATTTATTTTTAACTTAGGTCTTGTATTAACAGTTTTACTGAAGAAACTGAGGACGAGATCAATGATTATCTGATTAAGGTACAAAAATTATTAAAGTTTTGTATCTATACATTATTACAATACGCATGTTTTACAATGATAGATAGCTGTTAGGAGTTATAAGGTATTTAGATTCAGCCTACATACCTACTCATAATATATAGATAATAATATATCCTAATCAATACTTAAGTAGCTAAATCAATAGTTTTAGATGTGAAAGCCTAATATTACATAGATATAGATACAATTAGCTATTTTAGAAGGAATATGTAAGATGCCTATAGCTAGGTATACGCGCTAACCATCATACAGTCCACTGTTACTTAATTCTTCAGTTGCTATTAAACACCCGCTACCACCACACGCTCGCCTATCATTTCCCCATCTTCCCGTACGATATTGAACCTTATTAGGGCCACCAATAGCTCTGCGTTTGATCTGGGCCTGACGTTAATGTAAATAAAAAGTTTACTGAACAGATAATAGAGTAAATATATTTTATATAATTATGTTACTGTATAAGCCCGAACTACGGTAAATATAAGATTTACCAACTCTTAATGGTAAAAGTCCGAAAATAACAATTGAATAATAAAATTGTATTTTAACATTGCCAATTCTGCAACTTTTAACACACAAGACATTTATTCAAATGTTATTTTCAGACTTTTACCATTAAAAGTTGTTAAATCCTAGGATTTACTGTAGTTTGGGCGTTAGACTACCATATTTTTAGTGTAAAATGGTGTTTTCAATAAAGAGTTTATCTATTCTTCTATCTGTACTAATAATAAAACTATTATCTTCTCTAGAAGACACAACACATCTAAAACAACACACAACATCTGTTTCGGAATAATTAAGCGCAAAATCTGTAATAATACAGGCTACATTCCTGTACCTCTAATAGCTATTAGTCGTATCGAGTACTCCAAATGGCTAGCTCACGTCACAACAGCTGACTATCCACATGACGAGGGTCCACTCAAGCCGTGTAAACTCATAACACAAGGAATATTTCACGGTATCTATTACAACCTCCAAATATCTATGAAGGGGTTTGGGTCACGTCAAATGTGTTGAATATTTTGGGGCAAATCTCGGGTTCAACATGTGAGAGAACACCTTTATTTGATCTTAGATGTAAGGAAGTACCTATTTTGTTTTAGAATATTTGCTTTTTATAATAATGGTTCTGCCTGTCTTGTTGTCGGCGATGATTTCTTCTGTTTTCCTTTTTGGGTTTCCCTGCGAGATAAGATCCGAAATTAGGAATTCCGCAGGAAGGTTTCAGTCACTATGTAGCGCAAGTTGAAATGGCCCTGGGTCAGGCCATATTGCTCGCAGAACTGACAACCAATGAGGAAGAAAGGTTCTCGAGTAGTGACCACGAATCGAAAAACGCCATGTAAGCCGGCCCCCACTAGGTTACCGACGAACAACGAGGAGTCGATAGATGCAAAAGGCAAACAGCTGCTCATAGCTGCTCATTGCAGTGGCACTGTTACTGGCCTATGTCCAGCAGTGGATATCTTACTGTTGTTGTTAATGATGATGATGAATGACTCTTTAATTTGACATGTTGAAATCGGCGAATAGGAATTAAATTTTGTAAAGAATATGGGTAATGGGGCATTTCACAACGGTTTGTATCGCCCAAGTGGATTATAGGCACCATTAGACTCTTCTACATTATATACAAGCAACCAGTGCTACGTACGCAAGACCGACAACTTGCTACCATCTAAATATTAAACAACACTCCAGTTCTAGCGCCAAGCGTTAAAGTTTGTAACGTTGCTTTTAAATTAGCTAGTGTTTTATGCTACAACAGTTTACTAGAGTTTTATGCTCGGTCTTGTGGAACTAGTTGAGAATTGCTCAATAATTAAAGTTACTTTTAAATGAGATTACATAACAAACAACACGAAACTTATAGTTTCAATGAAGCTTCTTTATTTGGACGTGATAAATAATTATCACATAAATCACATTTGTGTAAATCTTTCCTTTTGTAATTTGTAAGAAAAACAAATTACATGTAACTCAAATTTACGCAGAATGAGGCAAACTCCTAAGTATTTTAGAACATAACGATAATTTTTTCCACCTGTTTCTTATTTCATTCATGTGAAAAGTCATTGAGTCTCGGCAATTTATACGTTACCCAAACAAAAAACAGAATATAAAGCACTCATGAAAAAGTTAAGAGAGCTATTCTCGAATAAATTTCAGCGTAGAATTGCTGCGAAAAAATGAACCTATCCTACGCGTAACTCCAAAGGCGGAACTTCTCCAACTATTTATGAGCCTTAAAAGTCTGCCGATAACGCTGGAATCCTGTGAGAGTGGTCCTTATCTGTCTCTTTGTGCGGAGTGTCGTTTATAGGTATGCGATTATGAGTAGAAGTGCTGAGATAAACTGTGTGTTGAGAGATGGCGTGCAAACTAGCTAAGGAGGCTTGGCTAAATTGCATTGAAAATAATTAGTATGAAGTAAGTAGGGTTTTGCGACTGAATGAGGTTACAGTTTTAAAGTGACAATGATATCTGATGATGATATTATTACCAGCTTAATATAAAATAAACTAATGCAAATCATATAAGGTTATCATACTGTATAGTCCATACATATGATGCTGATATCAAGGGATGGATTTTAAAGTGTAAATAAACCACACTTTCGGTATATCATCTATTTTAAGCACTATCATAATGTAGATAGTACCTACCTAAACATTTTCACAACCAGCAGGATTTGAACCATTGCTTTCCGACACACCGATCAATCACAAGTAGTAACTGTACTTAATATCTTTGAAAAAGATAGCTGCTATGAGTATAATTTGATAATATTGAGCTAAATCTGAAAAAGACATTTCAAAGGCGTTTCTAAATGTTCACATGCATTTTTAAGGTAAGGGAAAGTTTTATCAGTTTGTAATTCATCATGTGAAAATATTCCCAGTAATATTTATCCAAGTCCACATACTTGATTCAGCTTTTTAAGAAGACCTTTGACAATACGACCTGTGGCGCTTGTCTCTACCACTTCCGTACGGACGTGAATCTTCGAGATAATTGCATAGAAGGCACCATATGTTACAAGGGCCGGATTTGCGGCAAACGTGAGTACTATTGAGGGAAACCGCGATGGGGTGGTAATGGAGTACCTATTATTTACACACTGACAATTATAACGACTTTATGGTTTTGTATGCCAATTTAGTTTCTATTAAATCAGTACGAGGAACATGTTTTGTGGGATGTGTGCGAGTAATGGTTTCAAGGGACGAGTGACTGTATAAGATTAATTTTAAAGCTTACCTATATTTATAGGCATGATACACACACACATCTAGGTACCCAGCTTTCAAAAATAATGTTGATGTTTTAAAATATTGAAAATTAAACTTCAAAATTTTTACACATGCAAATACATTTAAAAAAATTATACAATATTATATTTTACTACAAAAAATAGTGCATAAATAATTCTAACTTGATATAGGAAACAAATCAATTTAATATGCTCGCATGCGTTTTTGTCATTTGCTCATCAGTTTTATGGTAACATAGATATTTAAAAATAAAATCACATAAAACGTTTTCATTCGTTTACCATAAAAATGTTGGAAGCGGCAAGATTTCTGCTGACTCTACAAAGACTTTGGTACGATCGACTAATGCAAATGAGCCTTTCAAGTGGACGAATTTCAAATATCAACCAAAAGGACTCCAGAAATTAACATTTTTGCTACAAAATGAAACGGTCTCACCCTCCGTCCTCAGCATTGCTCGAGTTTCTCAAAACGCCTAGTCAGATTATTAAGGCAATTATCGTTGAATAAAGAGAATTCCAGAATATTCCACCGAGGAATACACAGATTAAGATCGCGACTGTTCATTCTCCCTTCTAATCCTAATTAGTTAGGTACAAAGGGGCTACGAAGTGGATAGAAACTTATGTAATTTGAACCTTATCTGTTCGCGGATTGTTATGATGTTTGTTTTTATTTAGTCCGCGGAGTTCCTCTAAAATGGTTTTAGTTTAGTTTAATGTTAGTTGTGGAAAGTATTTAGTACCATAATTAGCTATGTTACTACGATAATGGCATAAGGTACCACTAATTACTTTAGCTACTCTCATACTTATGATAAAACCCAAGTTGACAATAACTTACTATTTTTTCCACAAAGATTTACCACCAGTGTAACAATGGTAATAATCTAATCAAAGTAGATTTTAATAACGTTACGTCCATCTACGTACCTATAATAATGAAAATGCCAGTAAACCAAATCTGATAAGAATGTATACCCGAAACATTACAAGCTATTTTCGCCCTTCTCATAACTAGGTAACACAAAATCTATCAAACTAAACAAACTCTTGCAATTAACTATGTCTGCTAAGGCCTTCGTTCTCTATATCCGAGTAAAGTTCCGAGTTGGCTGGCCAGTGAGTAATACTGATCGGGACGTAAAGGCGTCGAGTAGTTCTTCCCAGTTTCACGAACGAAAACAGAGTTTCGATTAGCTACTCAGTGGGTAAAAATTTTGGGTGATCTGTAGCAACGTCAACTGTTCATTTCGTTCGTTCAATAGTCACCCTGACTGCTGTCAGTGACGCCATTTTGGGTTCGTTTTTTATTTTTTTTGACATGTTTATGTGCCAGCTATATGCTGCGGTGCGGTAGATGCCCTTCAAAGAGTATTTATTCTCTACCTAAAAACAGTAAGTAGGTAAGGATATACAAAGGTAAATCCTTACCTACTTACTGTTTTTAGGTAACAAAAAAGGGTATCAACTAATTAAATTAATGTAATGAGGAATGTAATACGAATTTAGATTACAGTTCAACGGGAAATGTAATAAGTAATACCTATAGGTACCTGAAATATGGTTTTATCTTGACGCAATAATAAAACAACACAAAACAAAAATATCATAATATTATATAAGTATTTAACATATTATAATTGAACAAAAACTTTTTAGTAGTCATCATCATCATAATCATCAGCCTGAAGACGTCCACTGCTGAACATAGGCCTCCTCCAAAGAGCACCACTTTGAGCGGCTGTTAGCCTCCAGTATCCATCGGCTTTCCACGGTTCTGAGAGGACTGTTTTACTAATTAAATACAATGATTTCTATATCCATAACTATCTGATCTCGAAATAGAAACAGGAATAGTCGATGTTTTTATAGTAGTAGCGTAATCAACAGGGTTGGTAGTTTACAGTTCCGTAGATCTCAGTATTTGTGGCATGCAAACTATAATAATAAATTACAAACACATGCGAGATTGCAACAAGTTTTGCTATAGCCGTCGGTTAACCGTACTAATCGGCAGCTGATGTGTCCTGTAAGTAGCAGCCTGATTTACGGGTCGGCTAGCGCTACTCAAACATTCTGAAATTCATTACTGCAGTTACAAGTGACATTACGTGGTGGCTAGCCAACTCGGAACTTTACTCGAATATAGAGAACGAAGGCCTAAAGACTATTATTATATCATATGACCTAGAACTTAACACTGGACCTTTGTATGCCGAGTCGGGTCGAGACCTACATAATCGACCTTGGGCAACCTCAATTACGATAATAAGTACCCATCTGTAGGTAGGTATGTTTTTTGTCAAAAAATTATGCTACGAAATAATTATGTGCGTGTCTAGATTAAATCTAATCTTATTTTCTTTCTCAATATTATTATTCCCACTTTAATCTTCATCAGTTAGAGCCCAAGCTTAAACGTCTCATTAACTAAGACAGTGATTAGTACCTTCTTGTAGTAATCTAGACTTATTCTCGTTTTTGTCAGACCTGGATATCTTCTCTGAGTCATTAAGCGTCTTTGAACGAGTTTTTATCTCGTAAGCTCGTGTTTTTTATCGTAAATTGCAATCAACAACAAACTTGCGACGACAAGTTGCGAGTGTTGCGTTTATCTTTTTCGTCGTTAACTGCTTGCAACTGAAACTTCTTACTTTTCAGCTTGTTTATATTTAGTATATTATAGTAGTATACTTTTTCGTACTGGAGGTGCACTGTTTTGTTTACGTTTTACCTTTTCCAGTGATAATTAATGATTTTCATGATAAAAATAAGACTACACATATGAGCCACTAATTGGCATTGCAACAAGCTTCTCTGTTTTCGGGGGGAATTCTCGCTTGGCTAAAATCATCATGACATCTTTATTAATTAAATCTATTAAAAACTTCCCCTTGCCAACTTGCAAACCTTGTAGGTAATTATGAATCGTGAGTACTCGATGTTTCCCTGAGAAACAAGATACGAAATAAGCATCCACAGGAGAACTAAAGTGATTGATATAGCTGCTCTAGTATTAGCAAGTTGAAATGATAATGGGCAAGCGACATCGCTCGATTCAACCGATGGGGAAGAAAGTTTCTCGAGTGGTAACCGCAGACCAGAAGGCGCAGCGTAGGCAGACGCCCCACTAGGTGGACCGATGATCTGGTGGAAACCGCGGGGAGCTGATAATGGATGCACAAGGCGTGCAGCCGCGTGGGAGGCCTTTTAACAGCCCGTCTTTGGGCTGTTGGTGATGAAATCGTCAATTCGACTTTTCACAATATGACAAATTATCCATTTCGGTTTCTTAATAATAACTTAGCTCTAATATATATTTTATATAATATTTCTTTTTTACTCCACGTTCCAACAAATCCACTAAAAACTATAATAATATTAAAACGTAAATCTTTCAAGCGGTTAGTCTATAGAGTTATCTTCCATGCTAGAGGAGCTATTCAACGCCGTGAAGTGTGAATTGAGCTCGTGTTGAGCACGTTTCGATAGCCTTGGCATCAGGTGCTCTCGGTTACGATCCCTCTGCAGTATGTAACTTTTGTTTTTAAGGGAAAAGTGTCTTCATTCTTTAAATATACTATAAACTATAATAACTACCAACTTCTTCTAATTGTGACTAATCAATGCCTACTACATTAGTACATTATGATACAAGTGTGGGACGTTGATCATTGCACTCGAGGTGGTAATATGCGCCCGGGCCGAAGTCGAGCGCGATATGGATGTCGAAAGTGAAATGATCAACCCACACGCGTGTCATATGACGTTTTTCATCACATTTGCGAGGAAAAAACAGACTTGTACTTATTATTAATTAACTTTTGTGAAAAATGTCTTGAAGCTAACCTAACTTTTCCTAACAAATGAAACTTTACCTAACCTAACATTATTTTTTCAACGTTTGTATCGACACTTTTTCGATTGAATCCTATGCGGCTAAGTTATAAAATAACCTATTTTTTCCTTACAAATGAAACCTAACCTTACAATATTTTTCAACAGATCCCTTTTTTATGAAGAATTCGAGTAGAGAGTGGGAAGAGATACAACGTTTTTATCGACACTTTTTTGATTGAATCCTGTGCGGCTGAGTTATAAGCTAACCAAACATTTCCATACAAATGAAACCTAACCTAACCTAACATTCTTTTTTCAACAGATCCCTTTTTTTATCAAAAATTTGAGTAGAGTGTATGAAGAGATACAACGTTTGTATCGACACTTTTTCGATTGAATCCTATGCGGCTAAGTTATAAACTAACCTAACTTTTCCTTACAAATGAAACCTAACCTTACAATATTTTTCAACAGATCCCTTTTTTATGAAGAATTCGAGCAGAGAGTGTGAAGAGATACACCGTTTGTCTCGACACTTTTTTGATTAAATCCTGTGCGGCTGAGTTATAAGCTAACCTAACCTCTCCTTACAACCAAAAACCTAACCTAACCTACCATTTATTTCATCAGATCCCTATTTTTTATGGTGAATTCGAGTAGAGAGTGTCAAGAAGAACAACGTTTCAATGGAAAATTTTTGATTGAACCTGTGAGGCTGAGTTATAAGCTAACCTTAACCTCACCTTTAAAACCAAACCTAATCTAAGCTTACATTCATTCAACCTAATATCCTTTCTTTTTATGATGAAATTGGGTAGACAGATGACATTTGTAAGTACACTTTTTGATTGAATTCTGTCCGGCTGAGTTATATGCTAAACAACCGACATCTAACCTAACCTAACCGTTTTTCCAACAAACAGATCCAACCTTTTTTTATGGCGACATAGGGTAAATCTACTGCACTCAAGGAACTATACGTATTCACTGCACTAGGGGTGAAAAAACTCGCCGCGTCTTGTATATAGCGGTCGCGCGCGTGTGCGTTATGTATTATGTCGAATGAAGATAATTGAATCATCTCATGCATGTCCTTTAAGTTTTTCAATAATTTGTATACGTGGGAGATTAAAATAATTAAAATCAAATTTAACTCAAAGACAAGTTTTATTTATAACACCGCATTTAAATAATATAACATAATTATAATTACTTTATTAATTTAATTAATTATTGCAATAACGAACATAATAACAACATTAATAATTATAATAGTATTAACATAGTAACCAGACAGAACACACATGACACAAGAAGAGATAGTTCAAGCTGGACAACTTCTGATCCGTGGAGAGTGGCACTCGGCCTCTTTATGTCAAATCAAGGGACGACTAGTCAGATGGCACTCTTTTTTTTTTGTTATATTTTGGCTCTACACTTAGTGTATTTAGCCAGTGCCAAGTATTATAACTTTCATTGTGTTATAAAATATTTCACGCAGGCATGTCCTAATAGTCATAGTCATAGTCCGGTCTAAGTCAGGTAGTCATAGTCCAGTCTAAGTCATGCTCCAGCAAAGTAGTGGCAACTTTACTAGAAGCTTCTATGGAGTTTTGGAACACAAAAAATCACGTTTCACCACATTATATCACTTGCCCTCACTCATGCTCGTAATTCAGCACTTAATGCGTAAATCGCCACCAATTTTACAATAACACTGGAAAAAGCACAAGTTCTGAATAATAATACAATGCAACGACGTAAACTTTTCCCCGTTCCCGCCAAAGCTCTGCAAGTCTTTTATCAAGTGCGAGTCTTTTAAATGGAATAAAAATACCACAGACCAAAAACACAACCACAGACCATTAACTAATTGTAATACGAGGTCTTACCTTCCATATACAGGTAATGATTTAAGGCATAATATGTTTTCCCATTTATTCCTAGAATACTTAATATAATATGTTTATGTTATGACCATTGAATCTAATCAAAAAAAAAAAAGGGGGAAACTGTGAAAATATTAAATAAGTTTAGCCCAAGTTAATTTACTTTGTTAACCTGTAGAAGAAAAGTTCAACAATCCGCTCCACGGTATAGTTTTCCACAATTTTCCAAAAAATTTCCTGGAAAGATTTAAGTGAGTGCTCCATCACGTATTTTATTTAACTATCTATTCTAAATAGTAAAATTGTTTCCACTTGTCTCCCGCCGCCGATTACAAAGAATAGAGTTTCAATACAATTGAATCTTCGACGTTTGACAAGTCACAAAGTTACTTTTACATACCTCATAATTTGCTGTTCAATCATGTTCCTTATTGAAACCAGTTAAGGCTTATGTTGTTCTACCCATTTAAGGGAGAGTAATAGTTTTTGGCTATTGTAACCGACTGTCAGACACGTATTAAGCGCAGGTGCCAAATCCAGCCTACGGTAGTATTGTATTGATGAGTAAATATACGAAGGTATATCTACCTGTAAGCAGCATAATTATTATTTATAGTTAGACTCATGTTTACTTGTTATTAATACAGATTAAATTAGTAAGTATAGGCCGCGGGGAGCCGATGGATGCAGGAGGCAAGCTGCCACTTAAAGTGGCGCTCTATCAGGTAGGCCAATGTTTACCAGCCAGTAGATGACTTTAGGATCAGCCTAAAGTCATCCACTGGGTGACAGGCTCATCAATACAATACAATACAAAAACTCTTTATTGTATACCACAAGAAATAATTAATGATAAATAACAGCTTATAGAAGGTATTACAATCGGCGGCCTTATCACTAAAAAAGATCTCTTCCAGGCAACCTTTGGATGGACAGTATTGGTTGAAGTAGGAGTAGACGGTGGTTTACAATAAGAACCTATACAGAAAAACAGCTGTAATAATAATAATTGAATAACTATACAATACACAATATTACACTGTAGGGTTACCCCTACGCCTCAGTCCTTTTACATAGTATTTTAGGCATCTGGCTGTTGATGTCGCCTCATCCTCCATGAAGAGTACGCCGGACAACCCGTGCAGGCTCCTGGAATGATTTAAAAGCTTGTAATACTCTATTACAGACGTTAGATACGTTTTCATGTTAGGTTGTTATTTTCTTCAATAAATTTTATGTTCTAAAATTGTGGTTAAAGGCTTCGCGATATGGGTTACTTTGGCAGTGGAGCGATAGGTACAGATCGTAGGATCACCTTTCGTGTTGTTTCTCTACTCTTTTCACTCGTTTACGAGTGTTTTTAGATTACTTTTTCAACTTACCTCACGGATCTCGTCCCAAATTGCACAGTTTGTTAAGCCGATTTTATTAGGGCTTTTCACATGATTTCCATCGTTTTTCTTCCATTGGTTTCAGCGATATATCGTTTCAAAGGTTTATTTATGTTTTTGACATACGTCACATTTTGACTTTGCCAAATCGCTAAAAGAGATTCTGTCCGGGAGGATTTATATGTTTTCGTCAAGCGTGTGTAGGTTTTTATATTAAACCTCACGCTTTGACCTATTTGAATACTAGCTATCTATAAAATCAGGACAGGAGTTTTGGCGGGAACGCGGAAAAGTTCACGTAGTTGCATTGTATTATTTATCAAAACTTGTGCTTTTTCCAGTGTTAATGTTTAAAATTGGTGGCGTTTTACGCATTATGTGCTGAACTACGAGCATGAGTGTGGGCAAGTGATATAATGTGGTGAAACGTGGTTTTTCGTGTTGCTTCCAAAATTCCATAGAAGCTTCTAGTAAAGTTGCCACCACTTTACTAGAAGATGACTTAGACTGGACTTTGACTACCTGACTTAGACTGGACTATAACTATGACTTGACTTACGTGAAATATTTTATAACGATGAAAAATTACAATACTTGACACTGGCTAAATACACTATGTGTGGAGCCATAATCTAAGAAAGAAGAAGAAATCAGGACAGGTTTTCAAACACTTTTCCTTTCTATTTTCAGATTTTTGGAATGATGCCTTGGTGACAGGTCCAGGGTATATAAACGGAACATGGGCACTCCCATGGTCATTCTATCTTCTGGTCTCATCTAAAGTCTATCTTCTGGTCTCATCTAAAGTTGATCCTCTGGTACCATCTAGTGTCTATCTTCTGGTATCATCTAGAGTCTTATCTTGTGCAGTCGGCAAGTTGCGTAGAACCCTACCTCTGGGTATCCGCGAGTCGCAAAAGTAAGCCCTAAGCGGCGACGCACGTTATCTAAAGTGCTACTCAGTGACTTCAAAGTGAAATAACGGGTGAAGTTTTTATTTACATCTATTTCTCTATAAAAGCTATCTTGGCCTCTTTGGGATGCCCCAAGAGGCCAGCTCATGTCTGTCCACAGCATAATCTTGACCGTGCTGCTTACTCCGGACTCCGGACCTGCCTGCACTGCATAGAACTCTCCGTGGCCGCTTCCTAGTCGGCCACTGCTTACTACTGGCCTGAAGTGGTGACGCTCTGCGCCAGCTGCCCGCTGCGCCTGACTCCTGGGTGAAAATATCGCCACCCGCTGAGCACACCGTGACTCTTGGCTGGGTCCACCTTGAGCCTGACTCGTGGGCCGAGGCTCGCAGCGGCTACCTCTTGTGCTGCAGAGCTACTGCGCACCCAGGCGCCCCTCCACTACGTCCGGTCTGGGACCCGTCTCGGGCAAAGGTGCCCACGGTGCCACCCAGCATCGTACTCGCTGCAGCTGGTGCTCCACTTCACTGGCCTGCCGTCCCTCCGGGCATCTCGCACTACGCCGCCAGACGTCTTCGAACCTTGCCACGGATCTAGCAAAAGTTACGTCTGGTTTCCTGCTATAATAAATTATTGGTTTTGCGTTGTTCTTATTCAGAAATATAGGATCATGATTTTATAACAAGCATGTCAAAATAGCTTTCATTAGACAGCTCAGCCATAGAGTACCTAGGTAGGAGTAGGATAGGTGATCAACAGAGTAAGTAGGTTTAGTACGATTTACCTAGGATCGTAGAGTATATAATCTGGGACGGGCTTCGAATAAATTTGTTAATCTATAGAAGTCTTTCATTTTAACTGTAGGCAACACTACAACACTTACAATATAATAAATAAATACATTTCGGTACAATACCTAAAATAAATACACAATAAAAATACATAAGTATAAATAAATATAAATAGCAGTATTAGATGGAAGACAGCTTTACCATCCGATTGAAAATAGCTAAGGATTTCTTCCAGTTTTCTATTTAAGTTTTGTATGTTTATTTGTGTACTATTGTATGTAAGGGTGTTATTGTAATTGTTATTTTTAATTTAATTTTATTTTATTTTAAATATTGCTAATAATTCTGTTTAACCATGTATCCCTAGTATTATCAGTTTATTGGCGCTCATGCCGCCTGCAACACAGGTATACCCTAGTGCAGGCACCATACAGTGTAAATTTTTACTTATTAATTTATTTTAATTTATACATTACAGAATGCTGATTCAATAATTGATTTAAAATGCACTTCTTTGAATTGTATTCTTAAATTGCTCGTTCTGTAAATTTAATATACAAACATTATTGTGAATGAATTGTATTTGTCATCACAAGAATAAATCTTATTATCTTTATTGAAAAGGGAGATTCTGAAGTATGTTTCCTATTACAAATACTTACTTACATGTACAAAGGGATAGAATGAAAATAAGAATTTAATTTTACACTCGGCTGACCATTGAATGACATGGGATGGATGCCGTATAACAGTATGGAAACATAGTTTTACGTTTCACACAGGACTTAATTGTGCTAATACTTTTTTTTTAACCTCGACGTTTCAACTAAGTTGCCCGTGCAAATTGACCGTGGTCTACTCGTAGCCATTGGAACTTGAACGAAACGTTAAACTATTACCTACTTCAAATCGCGAGAATCTAAAAGATAATAATGGACATCATTTAAACAATATATTGTTTAGCTGATGTTTTTTTTTAATAATATTTTGGCTCCACACTCGGTACAGTATGGTAGGTAAGGAGTAGAATAGAGTGGAGCATAGTGGAGAAGAGCAGAGTAGAGCAGAACCGAACTGAGCGCAGCAGAGTAGAGCAGAGCAGAGTAGAGCAGAGCACAGCTCAGCACAGCACAGCACAGCACAGCATAGCAGAGTAGAGTTGAGTAGAATAGAGATGAGATTCGCCCCCCTAAGCGATCCCCACCCGCTCGGATTACAGCCGCTACCGCAGTCTGAATAGGCCTTTTATAACTAAGGAAAATGTACGAATACACTAGTACAGGAGTCCCCTTACCGTTACTACAGGTACACTGGTACAGAGTGACACGGGTTGGGTCGACGCGGCTGGATGTCTCACTCGTCCCGTCTGCGCTGATTTTCTTTGCTATTCACAAATCACATTACCGTCAAGTTGAGAGGTTTTTGGCGCTGAAGATATGAATCATGTGTAGTTATTTTTGGAATTTGTTCGGATTGGCTTTGATAAAATTGGTTACACATTTTTATTTCGGTATTCTTTTATATAGATTAGGTTCATAGCTAATATAATTGGATGTCTCGTTTGATAGTACAGCAAGGTCTAGACGATAGAACATATATTTTTTATGTAAATGAATCACGCGATGGACTAGTCGTTTACCGCACCTGTCCAAAATAGCACAGTGTTACCCAAAACTGACAAATGCGTGACACTGGACTGCGAATGTAATTCAGGTGACTGATCATTTTAAGCTTCAATTTAAGCATTAACAAAATTAATTATTCGCTAATTTAAAAAAGTCCTAAAATATGCAAAGCTTGTAATCTGTAAATACCATGGAGGTATAATACATACATTTGTTCATCAAGCAAATATTTGTACATAAATGTTTGATGAGAATCGAACCTAAAACCTACAGTCCGCAGGCCGGACCAACTGAGCTATCAGGGCAGAATGGGACAGATAGGTACTCTCAAACTTTAAATTTATATCAGCTTTTTTTACAATGCTCAACTGCTACACTCCATTTTTACTGGAGAACCTTTTCGCCACAAACGAGATACTCGATTCCGGAAAATTCCAATACAGTCACATTTTAAAAACCCAAAAAACGTTATGAAGTCTAGCATATTGGCCCTATCAAGGAACCCCAGGGAAATACACTAGTCAGTATCGGCTGGTTCGATCATTGCCCAAATTAAATTTACTGCCACAAGCCCCAGATCGGGCGTAACGATATAACCACCATTTATTGGCAATAAATATTTTTTACTAGCAGCTTTTACAGGCTCTTGTATCGTTTTTCACGGCGACCGAAGACCTAACACGGCCACGCCTTGTGGTACGGGATAACTGGCCATTTTTGTTGTTGATAGCTGTTGATGATGAGCCTTTGTAAAATAAATGTGAAATATATAAACTGGGCAGTGGGCTGCAGATATAAATTGGGCATTTTCTAAAAATAACAGTTCTTTAAAACATTTAACATGTCCTTTTCAAAAAAATGACTAAAAGTCGCAAAAGTAGAAAAAAGCACACGCAAAAGCGGAAAAGCAAGACCGACGATCTGGTCAAACCCCGAGGGGAGCTGACGGATGCGGAAGGCAAGCAGCCACTCAGAGCAGCAATAATTATGTGGGGGAGGCATATGTTCAACAGCGGAAATCTTCAGAATGTTGATGACGATGATAAAAATTATATTCCATTTATTAATTAGGATATTATATTTTGTGTATTATATTGCATTTATTAATTAGGATAGGTTCCTAATCTCTAACACTAAAAACATAGATGATAATTCAATGAAATTGAATCTCGGGTCAAAAGACATACCAGACGGCTTGTTCTGGCGACGAGCCAATAATGTTGGTGCAGTGATAATTAGGTATGGCTTTCAGAACGCCTGGATGGGTCAAACAAGCTTTGATAAAATTATTTTCCATTTGAGCTATGTAGCTACGTAATTTATTTAGTCCTTCTCATTTTAACACTATTCAGATATGATAGATAATAAAGTCTATGCCCCCTAAAAAAACAAATGCTTTTGCTGATCCTGATTTTTAATGTCGGAATTACAGTTGAACTGTTATTGGTCTATAATGCATCAAATACTATAGCGAGTCATGCATGGCGCCAACGTACGTACACAACAGTACACAACACATAACAGTAAAACAAAAATTAAATAATGCAACAATTAAAATGAACGAAATGATAGAAGAGCAAACGAAAATAGATAATGTTGAAGTTACCAAATTAAACAAACTCGCCTATATGTATGCCCTTTATAATATAATCTGTCAGTCTTGGTTTACTAGTGGATATAGAAATAACGGGTAGGTATCTATATTCCGTACGATATCGCAAAAAGATCAAGTGCTATTTATTTTTCAAATGAAATTCTTGTTTGGCTCCAATCATTTTCTATTCCTATTAGATCCACCGCGATTAGTTTTTGAATTGTATAACCTTTATTTTGAGACCTTTGATCCTTTGACCTGTTTCTTTGGCTATTTTAATTTAATTCAGTTTCAACCAGTCTGACGTTTTTGTTTATTTTTCTAGGCCTCCATCAAATAACCTCCATCTTCGACCGCGTCATCACATACCATCAGGGCCCTAAGTCTGCTATTTCAATTGTCATAATGGTTCATGAATGGTACCATTATAATGAAAGATTTTGACACTAATGGTGGTCTACTTATGGTTTGTAGACCACCATTAGTGGCAAAATCTGCAATAGCAGACATTGGGCCCAGGTGAGACTGTAGTCAAATGTTAGTCTATCGATGATAAAAAAGATAAAAATCGTTCCTACAATGTTTGCCAAATAGCGGCAATAGCAAAGAAAATAAGTAGGTGCTTGTCGTACTGCGGCTAATACAATGAGCTCAGTGCCACTCTAAAAAGTTCTCGGAAACATACCTCACTTTCTTACAATAAATTACAGCTCCTTGCCAACAAAGTGACACTTTTATTGTGACCTTAAAGTTTCACCAAACTTTGGGCGCCCCCTCGTGAAACGTCATTTATAAATTTATGACGGTATTATTTCTTCCGTGTCCCACTTAACCGGAGACAAGAGATATAGGATTTGGTAATAGACTTAGATATTAAGGAAATATTATTTTTTCTTAGGCAGTAAATACCAAGCGTTTAATGAAGGAAATGGTGAGCTCTCTAGGACAAGATGTGGTTAAAGAAAATTTATTTTCTCAAAAGAAATGGTCATTTTAAAACGGTTTCCCAATAAAATACACAATGTTAAGTTTTTTGATGGGATCTATATAATTATGGTTTTTCCTGGTATTTAAGCTCTAATCAATGTATCATTATGATTCCTTTATAATCCAATCTTAAAGGACAGCAATTAATAAAAATGAAGGTTACTCTACAAATCAATTTTGTATTATATTGTAACCGTTATGTTTATGTTTACAGTTACCTAAGTATAAGTAATTTATTATAATTTAAACTTTTTGATAGTACCAATAAAAACTGTAGCTCATTCGAATCCCACCTCCCACTCAATTGAACTGACTTTGACCCTTTCCGAGAAGTAACTGTGCGTGACCCGACTTCTGCGGAATCACAAAACCTCACCATAAAACTTTTAGCGAAATCTATCGAACCTCGCTACGCACGAAACGTTTTGCTTCCACATTCATTGTGGAAAGAAAATAAATTGAACGGGTGTACTGATAACTGTTTTATGGAAGTGAAAATGTTAATCGTGAAGTTTAGTTGCTTCATCGTCTACGGTACTACACTATACATACCACACAGAGCTTTAAAAAAAATGATGGTTCGCACCGCACTTAGGCGAAGTATATTTTCATTCTCTGTGATACTCTACATAATAATTATGAACAATATCTTGCAAGATTTTGGCTGGCAGCAACCGTTCATTTTTATTTGTCGTAAGAGATATTTCCTATTTTTCTCTTTCACTCTTTCTCTCTCTCTCTCTCTTTCTTTCTCTCTAACTTGTTCTAGTTTGCCTTGTGCGTTTCATCGTTTATAACCGTTTCCTATTTATCTCTCTGTCTTTCCCTGTCTTCTTTGCTTTGTCTCGCTCTATCTCTACCAATTCTCTTTTTGTCGTTTAAAAGACATTTCCTATTTGTTTCTCTCTGTTTCTCTATCTTGTCCTCCTAGATTTTTTCGCTCTATCTTTTTTTTATGAGATTGAATATCGTGACGAGCTAGTCGTTTTTAAAATAAAAGTTTCGCGTGACACTGCTCTGCGCACGTCATCCTGAGACATCACACAGTCTAGTAATCAGATTGCTAGACTATGAGATCAGGTCATAAAGTCTCATTTGCCCAGTAATTTTACTAGCTATAATGCCCTTCAAACCGGAACACAATAGTGCTTGCACACTACTGCTTGGCCTCAGAATAACTGGCAAAGCGGTGGTACCTACCTAGACGAACTTTGCAGAAAAGTCCTGCCATCTAGTAAAACGATCTGTACCTACCTATTTCTGTGTCTGAATATTTAAACTACCCGACGGCTTCTGTCGTAGCTTAACGACTGTTAACACCTATTTCTCTAATACAATCTGTTTTTTGTTTTTGTTATCCGTGCCTCTTGTTTATGATAAACTCCTAGTTGAGTATGTAAATCCGAACAGCCACGTGTACCGGCCTCCAGTGTTGCCAAATTAATGCTTCGATTAGCTTTAATGGTTTAATGTTCTAATATTCTAATGCGACGCTTAAATATTATTATTGGTGTGCTTTGACTGAAGAAACATTATTTGAAGAACACTGTGATTTGATGTCATTATTTGACAGTCATTAAATTCTTACCGCTATAACACTGACCAATAATTTTTCCTTATTTTCTTGATTCGAATATGTTATCCGATGTGTTTGATCTGTGGAATTTATATTTTAAGACAAAGTGTCGCCTCGCAGTTTGCGGGATAGTAATAATATCTATTTTACTTATATGAGAGCCTATTGCAGAAATACCTACGTCATCGAGTACCCCAATAGGCTATCTTTAGATCGTCAACCGACACTTAAACATGCATAAAAATCATCTGCCAGTGCCGATCCTGCTAGGTCTGGGATGAGGTAGGTATTTCTACAATGGGCTCTCGCACTATAAGGTGCGTGACTATCAAACGACCGCATTCTCTTAATGATTTATTTAATTTGACTATAATATAAAATAGAATACTACTAAAAACTGATCGTTCTAAGATTTTCGGGCTGCTGGAGCTTAGGTATCGAATGACAGTCTAGCTCTTGTTATCCAACACAATATGACAATACCCTAGTTCCATACATTAGCTTTATTAAGTCACAATATTCTCAGTTGAGAACTGATGAATCCGAAAATAGCATCCCCTAATGATCTCCAAATTATAACAACATGATCATAATAATGCGTTTAGGGAGTTCCTGGTTTCTGTCCCTTACGCCCATAGGGTTGGTCCCATTGAAATCTCTGTTCATAATTTTACTTAATTGACAATCTCCCATCACTCATCTCCCATCCCATATCATCCCATAACCTCACACAACTGTCTCGCAGAACTGACAACCGATGGGGAAAAAAGGTTCTCGAGTGGCGACCACGAACCGGAAGACGCAGCGGCAGACCCCCCACTAGATAGATCGACGACCTTGTGAACCGCGGGAGCCGATAGATGCAGGTGGAGAGCAGCCGTTCAAACTGGCGCTCTCTGGGGGAAGCCTATGTTCAGCCGTGAACGTCTACCAGGCTGTTGACAATTGTTGTGCCCAACAGGGTCCATATTGATACCAATGCTTGATTACACTATCTAATTTTACATTATGGAACGCAATAAACATTTGTATCTGTATTTGTATGATGATTATGATGATAACCCAGTGCAATGTTTTCTCGTAGAACCTTTTAGGTATTCCTCCCGTGAAATGCAATATCAGCGACCGGGCGAAAGTAAATTCAGAGAAAGAATAATGGAGAAGATTATCGTGCCTCTTGAAAAACATCGTCGAGTCGGCGGCGAGTTATTCATATAGAGTAATCTTTTATTTCCCGAGCGACTGGCACAGATTCGTAGATTTCTTTGAGCTCGAGCTAGCTTCATAGTCACTCGTAAGATGGATGGTTATCTTAGGTAAGACTCTATGTGATGTAGATTTATTGTGTAGATTTTAGATTTCTTTAGCATGCTTAAACTTTACTAAAGTATTTAAAATTATCAGTAATCTATACCAAACTTTTGTTTATTATTGTTGTATATACATTGCAATTTTTCACTAGAAAGCCACCACCGCACCGTCATAAACTCCGTCTCATTACGTGCAACCCAGTGTTACCAACCAGAAAAATGAAACAAGTAACTTTATTTGTAAAAAGGGAATGAATTAATAAATTCACGACCTTATTAATTACATTTAAATTCAATGTCATGAAAACAATATAAAATAACAAACAATTGAATTCTGAAAAATGAATCTGTGGGATTGCAAGGATAAGATTAGATAAAAGTAAAACCTTCGTTCGTGTGATGCGTTCAAGTGATTCTTTAAATAAATATGTACGTATTTATTGGCACAAGATCATGCAGATATAGATATGTTATATAAACGCTATTAATATTTATCGACTGAGTGATAACACTGACATTAAAAGTTTCTTCATAATATTATTAAAATAATAGGCATGATTACTACTTTTAAAAATGAACAAGTAAATAATACTTTCGAAAAAAAAAAGATTAAAAATAAATTGAAAATATAAGTAAAATCGGTAAATCAATCACGGAGTAATAAGCTTTTAAAGTTTACTACAGGAGGCATCTCCTGTCCCTTTTTCGCGAAACAGAGCGCCCCCATAGTTACTATGAAAAATCCACCTGTGACGTCACATGCCAAAGATATTGTATGTAAAGCTACTACAGCTTTAACGACCTTCTTCTGACGTCACTGACCGTTTGAGCTATCTCTTTCTATTCCGGTTTTTAAAATGCTTGTAACTTTTTCGTTTTTTAGAGATATTTAATATTTGTTTTCACAAACGTCTATCTTTTGAGGAATATTTTTAATTTTTTTTTTAATCGTTGATTCTATCAATAATGACCACACATAATTAAGCTTACTATCCTGTTTAACATTGTATTTTTCAAAGTAAGCTTATTTTTATCATCATCATCATTAACAGCCCAAAAGCGTCCAACATAGGCCTCCTATGTTCAGCGGTGCTCCTTTAAGCGGCTGCTCGCCTCCTACATCCATCGGCTCCCCGCGGCTATCACCAGCCACCAAGCGCGTTTTAAATAAAGAATATTAAAATGAGGCGGAACACTTTTTACCTTTCACGTGACGACGGTGAAATATAACCGACGTATCAAAGCCTCATCCGCGGCCCGAATTACCAACAAGGGCTGCGAGGTCACAGTTTATGATGCAGAAACACAAAAGTAACGAGCACATTATCTCCGAATCATTGCACTCGGTCAGAAGCTTTATTTGAATCCCGGTACATTTTCCCAGTCACCTTTTATGTTCTGGTCTTATCTTAAAGAATGCTTTGTATTCATTTTCCAGGTGAAATTGCTGGATGACACGCTTGAGTACACTTTTGATGCTGTCAACGTTTAAATGTGTTTCGTTTGTAGGTAGGTATGTACCTACCTACATATTTCCATTAGATTGATAGATGTATTTAAAATTTCAACTATATTATACCTACCTACTGACTGAAACTCAGTTCATTTTTTAAATCACTTAATAATTATTATAACACTTGTTATGTTTTTTAAAAAATAGATATATTGCGTTGATTACTAATCATAATAATACCTACCCTTAGCTGACCAATAAAGACCAACCACAAACCGCTACAAAAGGAAAACGCTCGATTTTTCTGTCGTATGTGCTATTGTTACTCTCACTAAGAAAGATTTTGGAAAAACCAACGGCCAAGGTGTGTTTTCAATTTGTCATCATCATCATCAACAGCCTGAAGACGTCCACTGCTGAACATAGGCCTCGCCCATTGAGTGCCACTTTGAGCGGCTGCCGCCTCACGTATCCATCGGCACCCCGCGGTTTTTACCAGATCGTCGGTCCACTTAGTGGGGGTCTGCCTACGCTTCCAATTTGTATTCATCTTTAAAAATTATAATCATTAAACAGATCTTATAATGAGGTATGTATAATTTTTGCCATGATGGGATAAAAAGAATATTCATTCAGTTCCATAATCAGGTAACCCACAGAAATTAGACATGCTAAGTCATTGACCATATTTAAAAGTATGGTGCATCACTACTATCTGTCGTTATAATTGCTGCTATTTATTATTTACTGCTACTTATCATCATTTTTAAATTATGTATTAGTTCATTGTATTATAATGTATATACGTATTTGGATGTAGGTATATTTATTAGTATCAAATTAGGTAATTTTTTTTTTTATCACGTTGAGTATTTAGTTATTTATCTGTGTTTGCTTTATCTATTAAATTGTTTTGCACCGCTGTTTATTCTCTCTACTGATACTGTCCATCCAAAGGTTGTCTGGAAGAGATCGCTGTAAGCGATAAGACCGCCCATTGTTGCACTAGTACGTAAATTTTATTGTATTCCTATTTGTATGTTTATTTGTGAAACAATAAAGAGTGCTCTATCTATCTATCTATCTATCTATCTAAGTCACTAAACTAATAAATTTCTACCAAGACCCAGCAGCTCTATGAGAACTCGACGCCCGACGAGGAAGCAAAGCATATTATATATTATAAGTACATATATACACCCTACACCAATACATTGAGTTGATTTGCGAATTTCACGATGGTAGCCACGTGAAGGCATGTTGCAGGTATGTAGGTATGTTGTAGTCTTAAATTAAGGAAATCTTATTACGAAATTCCGACGTGTGTCGCTGACTAAAAGCCGGCGCGAGGGTTCCGAGCCTAATGAACGTGCTCAAAATTTATAACGCCTTTAACCTTTTAGTTACTTTGTGAGTAAATTGGACCTCAAACGCATTTACCTAACTCCTGCGTATGTTAACTCACGCGTAAAACTTAAATAAATTGTTAAGACTCGGTATTGACGCTCATGGAGCTTTATATGCTTGTTCATTTTCTCGGTCTCAATATTACATGCTTGCCTAAAAAAGTAAGTGACTAGCAATTTCATAAATTGACTAAGAATAATGTAATTACATATAACAGGTTCTAAAGATCTAAGACATCAATCATAAGTTCTTTACAATAAAGAATACACACATAATCTCTACTAAGTAATTAAGAAAGTGAAACATTATCGGTAGGGCCAGCTATAAATATCAGCTATGAACATCGACAATATCTCTTTTTTCGAAAAAGCGATACGATCGCAAGGATATACTTTTTGTTGTGTTTTCACGTGACAAACTAATAAGCCCAATGTAAGTAAATGTTTGTTTAGTGATTGTGTTTTATTTTACCATAGATAAAAATATATGAAGGATGTTCCATCATCCAATCTTATCAGTACATTTTTGCGATACCAAAAATACATTGATAAAAACATTAAGGTAAGTAAAAAAACATGTTTTATTTAAAACCTCTTAATCAGCAGCGTCATGGATTCCCAACAGCAGTGGGCAATTAATAAACTAAAGAAGGGTGGGTTTTCAGATCCATAGTTAAGATAACCCATGGTTAACTAACCAATGGTCAAAATCACGCATCTTAACTACGGATAAAAAAGCTCAACAGTTATACATAATTATTTTGAACACTTATTCTATTTTCAGCTGAACAGTTTGATGCAAACGATAGCTGCTAAAGCAAATAACCCTAACTCTGGTTTGAAGGAAGATGCTCCACCAGTCACGCTTCTAATCCAAGTGGTATAGTTAGAAACTCTGGTGTATATTTCTGGATATGTTGTCATGGCGCACTGGTTGGTCAGTGAGAGTACGCCGGTCAGCTGCCCACCGCAGATTAGAGCGTTTCCTACGTCACCCTGGAAAAGGAAATAAATTAAATAGCGGAATAATTAATTTTATTTTATGTACCTTCTTTATTTATATTTTTATGTGAATGTGTGGCGTGACGAGCAAGACGTTCTCCTGATGTTAAGCGAATCGGCCGCCCATAACAGTTGCAGTGTTACTGGAAACTTTAAAATAATAAAGTTTAGTGTGACACTGCATTGCGCACGTAATCCTGAGACATTACACAGTCTAGTAATCAGATTACTGGACTGTGTGATCAGGTCATAAAGTCTCATTTGCCCAGTAATTACACAATACAACACCAACCAATACCTTTATACGATACTTATGATAATTTGGCGTTATTTCAGTTAATTTCATTGAAAAATAACTCACGTCATTCATTCTCATAAAAAAAACTCTTTGGTCTTCAATTTATCAAGATGCAACAAAAGACTATACTTAAGTATACATCATTCATTAGCCGGAAGTTTTTTTTTACTTCATATTTTGGCTTTACACATAGTGTATTTAGCCAGTGTCAAGTATTATAATTTTCATCATGCTATGAAATATTTCACGCAGTCATGTCCTAATCATAGTCCAGTCTAATTCAGGTAGTCATAGTCCAGTGGAAGTCGTGCCCTAGTAAAGTGGTGGCAACTTTACTAGAAGCTTCTATGAAGTTTTGGAAGTAACACGAAAACTCACGTTTCACCACATTATATCACTTGCCCTCACTCATGCTCGTAATTCAGCACTTAATGCGTAAATCGCCACCAATTTTAAACATTAATACTGGAAAAAGCACAAGTTTTGATAAATAATACAATGCAACGACGTGAACTTTTCCGCGTTCCCGCCAAAAACTAGCCGGAAGTTACCCATTACTGAATATAGGCCCATCACCCTCAAAACGCCACTTTGGACGCTTATCATGGCAGGTGGTTTGATGACCAAGACTTAAATGTAAGATTTAAATGTAGGAAGAGAACTACAAAATGGTGGTGTGGTGGTTGAGCAGCTCGGCTCATAACCCGGAGGTTGCGGGTTCTATTCCCGCGACAGGACAAGTGTTTGTGCCCGAAAAAAAAGCGCAAATGCTTGTTCTGTGCCTGGGTGTTGTGGGACCATGGTCCTCGTAGTTCCTGGGTCCCTAGATACAGGGAATCCTAGTTAGGGTTCAGGATCTATGTATGTGATCGTTGGGCGTTATTTATTATTATTATTATTATTCTCTGTATCAAATGACCTAAATTGACCCTGCCAAAATCTTAAAACACTATGGAAAAAATAGTGTTGGACATTAATAATAACGCAGATTAACACTCAATAATACAGGTAATAATACTTACAGTGCACCCAGCAGAGTAGAGGTCATATGAAACGGCACAGATCATGTTCGGGTGGATGTTCGGATACCCAATCAAAGAGTTGTACAGAATAGTACATAACTGGTGGTTGTATGTGTACTTAGTAGTGTACCTCAGCTCGTTGCTAGCCTGTTACAAAAAAAACTAGTAAAAATAATCATCTTTGACCTATGTTTGCTATAGATGAGATTAGGCAGTGTATTTGGGAGCGGGCGGTGGTTAAAGGTTCTGAATCAAAAGCTACAACCTCCCTCTTCTCTCTACAAAAAGGATGAAAGAGACAAAGAGTAGACTTCGTATCGGACCCTTCCGAATTATGAAACAGGCAAATTTTTTAGGCGCTGCATAAGTCAATATTAGACTGCCACTACAACAAGTGCGTCAACCTTGTGCGAAACTACTCCACCGGTTGCAAGAGAGCCTGCACAAAATATGGACGCACTTGCTTACTCTAGAAATAATAAATGAATGGAATACAATTAGTATAATATTAAGTTTATATAAACAACTTACAGTGACAAGAGTGTTTGGTGCTCCCCAACCGGCAAGGCTGCAAAGAGTGAAATCAGCGGGCACAAAGTCGTCCATTGCAATAGGTATCGGCTCCACAGTCGTATTGAGGTAGGGGGTTACAAGCTGAAAACAATGTATGAAGTTGTTTCAAAACTGTTCTATCTTTTTAGGAACTCAGAAAGAACTGCTTATAGCTAGTGCTTATGAAGCACAGAATATTTAAAACAACCAGCACCACCTTCAAAGCAGTACTACTGAAGATTGGCCTTAAAGTTGGTATAATTCAACTTTTTCTTGAACTGCCTCTTTTTAATATGCGTCACCATCATCATCACGAAATAGGTGGTAGGACTTTTCTGCAAATTTCGTCTAGGTAGGTACCACCGCTTTGCCAGTTATTCTGCCGCTAAGCAGTAGTGTGCAAGCACTACTGCGTTCCGGTTTGAAGGGCATTGTAGCTAGTAAAATTACTGGGCAAACGAGACTTTATGGCCTGATTACAGTCTGGTAATCTAATCTCGGGATGACGTGCGCAGTGCAGTGTCACGCGAAACTTTATTATTTTAAAGTTCCGAGTGACACTGCAACTGTTATGGGCGGCCGTGTCACTTAACATCAGGTGAACGACTAGCACGTCACGTCATTCATTCTCTAAAAAAAAAAAGATACGTCCACTGCTGATCATAGGCCTCACCCATAAAATGTCACAGTAGACGCCTATCATATGGAGGATTCGACATGATCACCGCGGTTGGCAGGCAGCCGTGGAAATCGCAGAGACTTGATGACTGAAGATTTTAATATACCGAGGAGAATGCTCCTGCCTATTCCATAGCTATTCCCTTAGCCGGCTCTTACGGCATCCGCGGGAAGAGATGGGTGGTGTTCTATTCGCAAACCGCATTCGATGATTACTGCAGACCCTTTCATGGGTTATCCATTGACAACATTAACGATTTTCGTCAAATATAGGCCAATCGTAATACCACTGATAATAAGAACTAGGTAATAAGCATTACGCTCTAAAGGTAAGACTAGGCCATAAACATTTTGATGATAAAAAATTTCGTCAGTGGTAATTTTTCGTAGCTTGTACATTTATTTTCGTACTTTTATCTGTTTTATCTCTAGTGTGACTAATTTTGAAAACAAGTGAGCGCATTTAAACAATAAAAGTTATCGATTGAGGAAAACATAATTATTGTGACAGTTAATTCAATTTCATATCCGGGAAATTGTTATAGGGCGGGTACATAGAAATCGAGGCGTAGCACAGTACCTTTTTCGGTCAAATTATTGATATCATCATCAAGTGACATGGGTCAATCAAACGTGGCGTTAAACGCTACCCTAGCCAGGCCAACGCACTCCGCAATTTAAACAAAGAATAATGAATACTTTGATACTACTGTTACGGTACGGATTTACTAGAACATCGGCTGGCCAAGACAGCCGGATCCATTCTCGTTAAACGTAAGAAGAGGTTAGAGATATGCATTAGAAAGAGAGGCGATTAGTCATTGAATGAAATGACTTAAAGTGCTGTGTGAACTAGATTGCACTTTATTGCAATGTAGCAAGAGTCGCTAATTAAGTAAATGTATTTGTGGAGTAAATCTTCCGTATTTGTACTATTGTATTATTTATGTCCTGAAACAAGGATGTATAGTAAAAATAATGAGAAAGGCACTCACCGTTACAACAGCTATATCATTCAATAGAGATGGTGTGATCAGATGTTCAGGATGCGCGGTGTAGTTGGCAATGTTTCTGATCCTTTCTGCTACGTTGTCACCTGTGAGAAGTGCTGCGCCCGCATACACTCTGTACTGAGCTGCAGAGATTGGTACCATAGTCCTTTGAACAAAAATGAATTGGTTGCAATCAATTTGCTTGAGCAGTTATAGTGAATGCTATGTTCCAGTCGTGTTAACGTTATGACATAATTTGAACATCGAAGAACTTGGACCTTCCTCTATTCCCATTCGGAATGCGACGGCATTTACTTCTTTCGATCATTTTGCTCACAGACATGAAATATTTTCGCTACTCTTCCAAGGACTATTATTGGTTTTACCACAGATATTAGGTTAAGTTTAAAGAAATTTATTCTCAAATCAGACAATGTCACTTCCATGAGAACATAGTTACACTTAAAATTATTATACATACATACATTCACCGTCACATAAAATAATGTAGGTAGGTAACAATATAAATACGTGCTTAGTAAATTTATATTAGGTACATTTATCATCGATACTTAATTCAGAATATTTACTTCGGCAGTCAAGTGGATCCGCCATCATAAGGTATTGAGTCAACTGCCTCTTGAAAACGTTAAATGAACGTAACTTTTTAATATGTGAGGGTATTTTATTATAAAGTTGTGCTCCTTCAAAAGTAAGCATTGTTTTGCCATAATTCGTTCGAGGCTTCGGAAGTACAAGAAGGCTACCGCGACGATTGCTGCGTTTGGAAACCGTTTTACTTTGGTGAACGTTATGTTAGTGTGGAGTGTTTTGCGCATAAAAATGCAGATGTTATAATTATATAATTTTTTAATGTTCATTATTTTTGTTTCGGTGTAGATTGTTTTCGTTGGTGTTAAATAATGATAGTAAAAAAGCATTTTGACAATTTTGTTTTGCAAGACTTGAAGTTCGGCTAATTTTGTTTTGGTAGCACTTCCCCAAACTTAAATGATATTAAAATATTATTACCTACTAGTTTTACTAAAGAAACTATTTTAATAATGACCGACGATCTGGTGAAAACAGTGGGGAGCCGATGGATGCAGGAGGCGAGCAGCCGCTCGAGGTGGCGCTGTCTGGGGGAGGCCTATGGTAGACGTCTTCAGGCTGTTGATGATGATTATTCTAATAATGTATAACAATACATACCCATTGAGAATATAATATGTGCACGAAGCAGTCGTCAAGGCGTGTTGTAACGTGATCAGAGCACCACCACATCTGTGGGCTAGGACCTGGTTTGGTAAAGCTGAAATTTGTTGGATGGAAATCTGAAACAATTAAAAAAACATTTACAACTGATCATTTTGACACTTGGACATTTTGATACGTTTTTCAAAAGCATACACAGACGCTGGTAAAGATTTTTTCACATGACCCAATATCCCCCGGAGACTCAAATATCTTCAACGTCGGCCTGAAGACGTCCACTGCTGAACATAGGCCTCCTTCATCTTTGGGAGGGTTTACCATAATCATCAGGCTTGGCAGGCGGCGATCGCAGTTGACTTTAATGTACCGCGGACAATGTTGTTGCCCGTTTCTAGATATTGGTGGTCCTATTTACAAATTAGAACCACACAGCCTGACACCAGAATGTACGGCCTATTTCTCATGTGTTTTTTTTTTCTTGCATAGTAGGAATATCAATACATGAGCCTAAAAAGGTTATTACAGTTTTAAATATAACATACCACATAAGGGAATTGTGAGTCGGTTGCGACGTTTCCATTGGTTATTCTATTGGTTGGTTCTTCGATAAAAATAGCGTTTGCACCTAGAAAAGAATTGTGAATTTATTATGCAGTATTGGAAAAAATCTGTAAAAGCACTTTTTTGTCAACGTAGTTTAATGTAATTTTTTTCATTTGACTAAACTTACAGCAAATGGCAGCGAAAATAAATAGGACTTTTTCCATTTTTAAAAGTTGATCTAATATTTTCGTTCCGTTACGTTCACAACAAAATGTCGATTATCACTAACATGAAGTGGGCCTTGTTTGTTATATTTTATAGAAAACAATGATTCAGGTTATATCTTATCAATTCCAGGGACTCTTTACGTTTATCTCTGATTTGGAAAGATTATTATTAATCATCTGTGGCACATTTTTTCTAGCAAATCCTTATCATTACGTCATACCATTTTAGGGTTCCACACCCTAAAGGTGCCAACCTTACTATGTCCCGGAGGTCCCCCCCAATCCCGATCCAACTATATATTATATATCTACCTTAAGGCCAGGATATCCGTGCATCATCTATCTCACTTAAAACTTTTTTTGTTGTTGAATATTTGTGACATTTTTTGCTGGTTTTCAACGGCTGAAATTTTCGTAAGTAAGTTTTACCATTTAATTACCTTTAAAAATATCGCATTGCGCGAGCGAGGTGGAGGATGCACTAAGATCCTGGCCTTAATATACCTTAGCTGACTGTCCGTTCTTGCGTGTTTAAATTTAATTTTGTGCCTTGAACCAAAATACAAATAATAAATAGTAAAAAATACTTAAATTATAATAAATAAAGTAAATTGATCTTTATTTTAATTTCAATCACCACATTGTGAGTGTGAGGTCGTTAGGAACTGCGGTGATCGCGTTCTACTCACACTTTGCCATTTATTTATCGGATTAAATCTTTAGTGTAATTAAAAATACATATTTTTAAACCTCAATCACTTTCTACTGATATAAATTTATTTTAATGCTTAATGCTGTCCATTTTGGTAATTGATTAATATAAAATGCACTGGTTAAGATTTTTTTTTTAAAACTATACAATCAAAGCGGGCTCGATAGCTCAGTTGGTAGTATCCCTGCCTTCTGAACTGAGGGCTGTGGGTTCGATTCCTACCCAGGACAAACATTTGTGTGATGAACATAGGTGTTTGTTCTGCGTCTGGGTGTTATATTGTATTCTATGTATGTATTTACAAACAAAAAAGTATATAAGTATTGTATCAGTTATCTGGTTCCCATAGTACAAGCTATGCTTAGTTTGGGGCTAGATAGCGCTGTGTGAAATGTCCACACATATTAAATAATAAATAAATAAAAAAATAAATATGTGTGGACATTTCACACAGCGCCATCTAGCCCCAATTTTTATTTATTTATAAAGCATTGCTATGTAAACCGCGGAACAGGAAATGCAGTCGTTCCTGGTTTGATCTACTGAAAAGATCCCCCTGGGTGGGTTCATATTCTTAATTGAAAAATATTTAAATTACGACTCAAGGAGTATTGGTCTGTTTTTTGAATACGTCCAAATTGTCGTATGTCGTTTAATGATGTAACGTATCTAAAAAATACCGGAAGACGCAGCGTAGACCAGCCCCCTACTAGGTGAACCGACGTCCTGGTGAAAACCGCGGGGAGCCGATGCATGCAGGAGGCGAGCAGCCGCTCAAGGCGGTGCTTCGTGAGAGAGGCTTAAGTTCAGCAAAGGACGTCTTCAGGCTATTGGTGATCTAAAAATTAAGGAAATTATTTATTTGATACTTATATACTTTTTATTCTCGTGAAACACCAACGTATTTCCGGTTGCTATGAATAATAGAATGATTCTAAAATCAAGATTGTTTTTAATCTTTCATAACTGCGGTATACGTATGACAATCTTTATGACACACAAATACTTTACAACATGGTCATATAAATGGAGCTGATAATATATTTTTGCTAATATCTATAAGTAAATGAGTTTGTTTTAACAAATTATAGGTTAGTAACTATGTTTTAAATGAGCTATGGAGAGAGCAATGCTCGGTGTTTCCCCGCGAGATAAGATCCGAAATGAGAACTAAAGTAACCGATATAGCTCTTACAATTAGCAGGTTGTTCAGGCAATGGGTAGGCCACATCACGTGTAGAACTGGAGTGGCAGCCACGGACTGGAAGAAGGCCAGCCACCCGCTATAGAAGGACCGACGATCTAAATTGCGGGAATGGATGCAAGAGGCGAGCAGCTGCTCAAAGTGACGCTCTATGGAGAGGGCCTATGTTCAGGAGTGTACGTCTCCTCAGACTGTTGTTGATAATGATGATGTAGGTACTCCACAGGTTAAATGAATTGACGTACAGAAGCGTATCAATTAATTTAACCAGCAGAGAGTACACACGAGTTAAGAGGCCACAGACAAAAACTTCGTTGGGAGAGTTTACCCACTAATGCAAATTTTAATGATCCAAATCTGTAGAGGTCTAATCCCAAGCGGGCGTCAGAACTCATTGTGCTTTTTGTACTCCATTCGTATGCTGATACGGGGCCCTAATAAAAACAAATGGGATCAAGTCCGATCTCAATATTAGGATACAAACGAGTTTAGCTTATAGATCTCTTTTTTGTGAACATAAACTGAGCGAGAATAGCGGGAACGGTCTGTTAAGCTGTTCCTTTTAGGCTGCTTCCTCAGCGCAAATGTATTCAGTTCGTGTTTGTTGCTAGATCATTCCTTTATTTAAGTCTAAGTTCATATAAACTTCATTTTATTTACAGATAGTAGGGTTGAATTTCAAAGGTTGAAGGTTATGACGAGTCCAATAGCTTAGTTATAATTATAATCTAGTGTTGTAGGTAGCGTAGGATGGAGGCTCGCCGATGGATGGAGGCAAGCAACCGCTCAAAGTGGCGCTCAATGGGGACGCCTATCTTCAGTAGTGGAAGTCTTCAGGTCGACCTGGCCTTGATGATCTGGCCGGAACGTGGTATATGTATATGAACGTTAATATTAAAATCTATTACAATTAGGTACACAAATATCTTTAATGTTTGTAGTAAAGGTTTTTTTCTCAAAAACTGAATGAAAAAGTAACCTCTTTTGCTCTCTCCTTTTCTGAGAGTCACTGAATTAAAGATTTGATGGAATATATAGGTATTAGAATTATATTGATTAACCCAAGCCAACTATAACATTACATTGATCCTAGCCTGGACCTTAACTAATGTCCCCTGTTTCATCATCATCATCATTAACAGCATGAAGACGTCCACTGCTGAACATAGGCCTCTCCCAGGGAGCACCACTTTGAGTGGCTGCTTGCCTACTGCATCTATCGGCTCCCCGCGGTTTTCACCAGATCGTCGGCCGACCTAGTGCCTACGGTGCGTCTTCTGGTTCGTGGTCGCCACTCGAGAACCTGCTTAGGGGCCACGAGGAGCAACAAAATAACTCTAAAAACAAACCTCAAAGTTCCATAAAACTAAAGCTCTTGATACAAAAAGTTCTCAACCACGTCCGTATAATAGGACCCCAACGTACGAGTCATATCGGGTAAATTATACCTATTGGCTGCACTGCCATCATTCGCAGACTATTCGCTATTTGATTAGGGTTTATAAGCCCGCTGTTTGTCTGGTTTTGATTGAGTTTTGTAGGTTATTGCTGCTGTGTTTATCTTAGAGGAGAAGTAAATAGCAATGGTCAGAGTGTTTACCTTCATATTAACGAAAAATTCGTTGGAGATATTAACGTCTGCCAAAATCATAAAAATGTCGTGAATTAATTTTTCTTATTTTTCTAAATATCTTTATTGCATTTTTATATTTTTTTCGTAACTGGTTTTACAAGTTTCACATAATTATCTTAAACTTTTGATTAGCTATACTTCTGAGCAGTAAAGTGCCGGTATTAATGGATTCGTGTTTTTTTAAAAAAATAATTTACGCACTTTTGAGATAGATACTATTCCCGTAAACTACAACCTTGGGGTATTCAAATCGGGGGTGAACAGGTATCATCTAAGCAGGCGCATTACATTCTAGACAGTCACGTCCCATCGGGTGAGATAGTGGTTGAACGATAGCCTAAAAAGCGATAAAAACATAATTTTACCAGAGAGCAAATTTTTTTTAGTATTAGGATCTTTGAAAAGCAATTTTTTACATTGCAAGCTCTAGGCTTCCTATTTCTTGGAGCACTATTCCGTTGGGAGCCGAGCACGTTATCTCAACCTGAGCTCCGTATTTCACGTCGAACGCAAAAGAAAATGTAAAGTGGCAATCGAGTGAAGATAAATTAGCTGAGGAAAATGACGCTTTCGTAAGTATAAACGTGCGTTCGAATAAGGAAATCCGATAAACCGTGATTAATGATTTTTAAATAAACTTGGTCAAATTACTACAGTTTAATTTTAATAAAATTTATTGAGTTTCGTTATTGCGACTTTTCAGGCGCTTTTCAGACCCAAAGGAAAGTGAACCCTATTACCAAGACTCCGCTATCCATCTGTCTGTCTGTCAGTCTGTCACCATCCGGATGTATCTCATGAATCGTGATAGAAATTTGAAATTTTCACATATGATGATTTTATTTTTTATAATAACAAACACTAAAAAACAGAACTCTAAATAACACATTATTTCTAATTTATTTTTACATTTATGATAATGAGAAAAATAACTATTGTTGTTTGGAGCGACTGTAATGTTTTTGCCATTAAAAAATAGTGAGCGTGCGCGATAATATATGCGGGCCATCCTGCGGCGAAAGGTGGATACTACATGGATATAATATTGTTCAATAATTAGTACCAACAATGAGTATTGGTAATAAGCGATTGCAACAATTACTTAGTACAATAACTCAACGTAAGTATTTTTTTGTAATCACATTTGACTAGTACGTAAAAGAGCAAAAACACTATAACAATAAAAAAATATTCGACTTTACAGCCCAGTAACTTTTGACTTCAAAAGTGCAGTACTTAGTATCGTACATTCGAACAAAATACGAATCAACTTTTTGTTAGAAGTTGTCGGCTTTGTGTGTAAACAGTTGGAATAATTTGAACAATCGAGAGGTCGGCTTTATGATGTTTGTTAGAGGAACTGCGGCTGTGGTTTAATACATGTTGTTTACTTGGTATGGTAACCTTTTTGTTTGCAACCATTAATTAATTTATTTTAATCATAATTGGTGAACTTAATTAAAATGGGGCACCGCAAATTAGAGGTCATTAAACGTAGCAGATGAGGTCATTTTCCACTTTTAATTATATTTATTGTACAGGTAGTATAACTTAACTACTCAGTCAAAAACTGATTCTGTAATATGTGCGGTATTATTGTGCAACGCACCTAATTTAAGGAGACCATTATCAAAAAGCAAGTGCATATGGTATCTTCGTCTTTTAATCGCATTAATGATGGCGGATTTAGTTTCAACTACAATATTCTCCCTACTTATATCCTATAATTTCAGCAAACCTAAAATGATCTTTAAAAATTAAAAATGTACATCAAAAATTGACATCATTGTTATCAGAAATAGCCTTTCTTATTGACAGTTTTCATACTACATAAAATGTTTACTTATAAGTACATTGACATTTGGCTATAAAAATAATAATAATTCAAATAATTGTTTCAACATTTTTTTATCTTATTACTAAAATAATTTTATACCAAATCAATTACAGTTTAATATGTTACTAATCAAACAAAAATAATAGAGAAGTTCTAAGTGGTTCCTAAAACTGCCACGTCATAAATAACACAGAATGGACATAAATAGTACTTACACAATCAATCAGTGTAATATTCATTGTATTATTAATACCTAAATAAGTACAATAACATGTAATTTATTCCATACAGCCAACAAAACCAATCACAGGTACTAAACGAGTGGCCAGTAGCAGGTAATCAAAGCCACTGAAGGTCTATAGCTATCGGAGATTAATTACCGCGAGAGCGGGACCTTTGTTTGAGATAATTACTTTGTTCACAAACGCTTTAATCACACACACACTTTACTCACAGCACTCGTTGCTGCGTTCCTTCTTTTTCATTTTTTCAATAAAGTATCGTCATTTTAACCTATATTTTATGATTTATTTTTATTTTTAATAGTCAAATAGAATATACCTACCTATCATCATAATTAACAACCTCTTCAGGCCTATGTTTAGCAGTGGACGTCACCTCAGAGAGTGCCACCTTGAGCGGCTGCACGCCTCCTGCATCCATCGGCTCTTCGCGGTTTTCACCAGATCGCCGATCCACCCAGTGGTGGCCGACCTACGCTGCGTCTTGCAGCACATAATCGCCACTCAAGAACCTTTCTTCTCCAACAGTTGTCAATAGGCATGATGACTACTATTAAAAATGAACAAGTAAATATTACTTTCATAAAGAAGATTAAAAATGAAAGCAATAATTCAAAAAAATAAGTGAAATTGATAAATAAATCACGGAGTATATAGCTTTTAAAGTTTCTGGAGGGGGCATCACCTGTCCCTTTCTCGCGAAACAGAGCGCCTCCAACGATGAAAAATCCACTTGTGGCGTCACATGCCAAAGAGATTGTATGTAAAGCTACCACAACTTAGTAATGAGGTACTATGAACGACCCAGCTTTGACGTCCCGTTTTAGCTATTTCTTTCTATTCCGGTTTTTAAAATGCTTGTAACTTTGTCATTTTTTGAGATGTTTAATTTTTGTTATCACGAATGTTTATCTTTTGAGGAATATTAATAATTTATGCAAAAAAAAATATTTAATATCATGCCTATTCTACGAGTGATGTGGCCTGCCCAATACCCATTACTATTTCAACTACACCTATTTTAACTATAGGTAAAAATGATATCCAATACCAGCTTTACTTGCCTCATTTCACTTCCCCAAATGACTGTAATGCATATGGAAATGACTCAAACTTCGTCCCGAACCCTTGCTCTCGCCTCAAGCCCGTTAACGCACAAAGTGGTAAGTTCCCGCAGGTGCGACTGTAATAATTCTTCGTAGGGTTATATTATCCACTCAGCTAGACATAACAGAGGCATTACGCAGCCCTCTCTGGAATAATCTGCATAGGAATGGCACTTTTGATTGCTTGATATCAAACGCGGACAGCAAGTTGCTGATATAGTCTGTGAGTGAAAATTTGATTTTCTTATCGTGGACCTGATGAATTTTAATGTACGGCGAAAAAACATGAATTGGATTTGAAAACAAAAAAAGGTTCCGATTACAACATAAAAAGCGGGTCTCATAAAAATTTATAAAAACATACATTTTATTTACACAAAAATAAATATAAATTGCAAAAAAGAAAAAAAAAATGTTGTTAAGTGAGGCAGTTTTTGAGCCACAAAACTTTGAATAATGCGATTTTTTAAAATTGGTAGGTATTCACATAACGTATCATAACTTCCAAAGATAACTTTACAATATTATGTACAATATTGTATTTTTTTTATAATAGTATTAGCTTGATTACACCTACCGAGTAGAACGGCGAGACATCAAAATGTCAGTGGGCCGAGACAGTGATATGGCCGAGTAATCGTATACACACATTTTAAAATTGCGGCGAGACAGTCATTGTTTTACGTTTCGGGCGACTGGAAATGCACGGGAAAAAGTGGCGAGTGACGAGTGGTCGCCGAGTGCGCGTGTTCAGATCAACCGAGTGAGCGAGCGAGACGGTGCGGAGAAGTGAGGAGTACCCACTCGGCCTAAGAAATAGAACAGGGTCCGAGTGGCTCACTCGGCCTGTTGCCAGGTCGAGTGGTCGGCCGTGCACTCGACGTGTGTTTACAAATACTGAGCACTCGGCCGAAAGCACGGACTCGCCGTTTTACTCGGCAGGTGTAAACAGGATGTAGTTGAAGCGAATTAACATTTGCCTATAGTTGCTACGAAATCCTCTACGGGCGTAGAGTTACGTAAAGAATTGTCAGTCTACGCGCCGTAGCTTCAGTGGGCCTAGCAGAAATATTTACACGCGCATAAGTGTAACGTTAACGTAAGGCAGTTGTATGGCATTTGATCTACCCACCTATTACGATTGAGCTAGCAGCGCTGCTGACGCGCGTCTGCCGCTCAACTGCTGTCAAAATTGTATAAACTTTGACAGCAGTTGACCGGCAGACGCAATCGTAATAGAGGCCTTACGTTAACGTTACACTTACGCGCGCGTAAATATTCGTGCTAGGCCTACTGATGCCGTATTTGTAACTTAAATATTTTTACATTATTAGGCTAGGCCCACTATATAGGTGGACTGACGACCTGGTCAGAACCGTGGGGAGCCGATGGATGCAAGCAGCCGCTCAAAGCGGCACTCTGTCCGGGAGGCCTATGTTCATCAGTGGACGTCTTAAGGCTGATGATGATGATGATGATGATGATGATGATGATGATGATTAGGCTAGTTTTATGACCTTATATTGTGAACAAAAATCTAACTGTGGATAATGTCACTAACGCATTGCTATAGGTATTTGCGTAAGAAAAACACTCAATTTGTGACTAAACTTGTTAAACTAAGAGAACCTCTTATTATTAGCTACAGTTAGAATAGCTGCCAATTGTGTTATATTTTCATATGAGTAATTCTTTCATGCGAAGCAACGATACTAATGGGGCTCATTTAATGACACTAAAGGGAGTAACTTAGAGCAATTAAGGTTTTTATCCATTATAAAGTTTCATCCGGAGATCCTCTAGTGACTAATATAATTAAATACTCTATACATTAGCGACTAACGACCAAATATTTCTTAATTTAACCGAAAAATAGAAAGAATAGCGTGTCCCGGCAAGAAGGACGTTTTGAAGTACCTACACATGGCGCTAATGCTGTGTATTTTATATTAAAGTAAAATTAACTTATCATTAAAACTGTCAACAAATTATAATATATCGTGCTTTCACCTGCGAGGAATAAGTATTTTTGAATGCAGCGTATATAAGATATCCACTGTTTATTATAATATTCTTAGTAGGAGTAGGATAGAATTATTGTGAAGAATGCTAGTTTTATTTTATTTTAAGCTATTATTATTAATTATCCAAACTGAATAATTAATATTCCACCGCCATAGCGCACGCATTACAAGGGACCAGATGTACCATCAATAAAAATCCCATTGTTTTTAAAAGGCCCATAAAGTTTGGGAAACGGTAGATTTATGAATTTAATCCATATTTTATAGGAATGAATTAATGATGGCAATGAAACAAAAATTTAAAATTCCGATTTGTTTTTATAAAGAAGAAAATTGAAACTTGGAACTTTTTGAGAGAGTTTCGTACTCGAATGCCGTATTAGGGAATTATATTTCTACAACGCCATATCATCGAAAATTTATTCAATCGAATATGAATATGAATAACTTACTTTAATTACGGCCGTCAAGTATTGAATATTGTTAACGACAGTGATCTCCCTTCTGTTGTACCACACCCTAAACATAATATGACAGTTTTAAAATTCGTGCAGTCTTTGTTATTTACGTTATAATGAGAGGGACAACAATATTTTAGACCTATCAGATTAGGTTTAGTTTAGATTTTACATATTAAAATCGACTCCAATGTTCATCGGCTTTTTATTGGTTATTCTATTGGTTACCACAGAATAAATAAACACAACCCAATGAAAAACCAATGCAACACAAAAGAAACTAGCGAAAACTTTCGAAGGGATCATTTACCACAGGCTGTCAATAAAGAAGGATCAAAACCATTTGAAGCGCCTGTATTCTTCTCACGAGTTTCGAGTTACGACTCCAACTCGAAACTGCGTAAGTGGAGGCGAACCGAAGCCTCGCAAGTTTCGCTTTGATGCCGAGATCACGAACTTGTCAACCGTCCGAGATAAAGTTTCGCCTGAGGTGTTGATCGATTGCTCTGTTCACAACACGTTTTGTTCAAAATTTTGTTTGACTCGGATAAGTTTGAGGTATGATATGACGTGAAAAATGAGGCTGCGATACTCATTACATAATTTTTTAAATGTACTATTAAAATTTTTATTACCTACCGTCTGTCATCCAAGGTCTAGGCACGGTGGAAGGTAGCAATAATTATGATTTATCGGCGTAGCAAATTGCAGATAGACATAATATTGAACGTGTAGAGCAAAGTATATTTTTACACTCCAGTGATTTTAAACATTACACACTATAATGTTTTACGAAAAAAAAAGCAACCAGATAACGTTGAATGTAGAATAAATTAAGAACCTACATTGTATCACTTTAGTATGTAGGTAGGTAGTTATGTTAGTACTTAGTTTTCTGTATGGATTAAATGTTACATCTTGTATAAAAAACCTGCATTATTTTTCTAAGTTTTCTTCTTTTATTTTATTTATTTCAACATACTATATAGTATACTGAATAATACATATTCGCAAAACACACTATTAATAGGAATCAGAAGTGAAATCAACCACTTATTAACATTTTAGATCTTTAATATAACAGTTAGTTATAACAGTTAAACATTATGTCAAATATTGACCGAAAATATGCCTAAAGGTAGCATAGAAATGCCACACGAGTACGACTACGTCCGTTTAGCACATCAACATAGAATCATATGGACGGCGGACATTCACAAAACGCCTGTCCATTTTCTGTTGGTGTGAGTATTTAAATATGCATTAATATGCGTGAGTAGGGAAGTGACCCCTATTACACAATATATCGATAAATAATAAACCTAACCAAACAGTGCTGCAGAATTTCGATACTTTTTAGTTTTAATACAATAAAGAAAATTAGATATTCGTAGAACCAGAAGACGCAGCTTAGGCCGGCCTCCACTTGGTGGACCGACGACCTGGTGAAAGCCGCGGGGAGCCGATGGATGCAGGAGGCGAGCAGCCGCTCTAAGTGACGCTCCCTGGGGGAGGCCTATGATCAGCAGTGGACGTCTTCAGGCTGTTCAAATAACATTGTTCCATAATAGTTCGTTTTTATTTTACATTCGCGTTTTCTTATTCTATTCATTAAAATGATGGTTAAATTTGTAAAAAGGGTCCCTTACCATTATCTATAAAAACGAAGCCAAAAATCACGTTTGTTGTATTGTAGCCCCTATATTTATTTTAGGGAAAAATATAGGGGAAAAGGATGAATGGATGGGACGGGTGCGCCTGTCTCCCTTCGCCGTCCCATCTATTCATCCTTTTCCCCTATATTTTTCACTTTTGCTTCTCTCTTACCCATAAACAGGGTAAGGCATAAAACTAATAAACCCGTGCGAAACCGGGGCGGGTCAGCTAGTTTATTATTAATTTCATAACTCATATTGAAGCCAGACGACACTGGCCTACCTATTGTATTTTATAAAAGTAGGTTAGGTGCCTATTTTTAAATTGCCAGATTTACACCTACTTTTTCATTCTGTTTGCACTTTGATCTAAATCCATTCAGCCACTTTTAAGGAAAGAGATTTTCTACTTTTTAATCTCCCCAAAACCAAAGTAATTTTGTGCAAATGTATGAAGATTTACGAATATCGACAAAATGTAATGGACAGTGTAGGTACATCACTATTCGAGAGGCGTAAAATCGCCCATCCCAAAAATATCAATTAAAGCATTAAATCTTTCAGTAATTGCAATCGCATGGTAATTATACGGTGGAAAAAACGTAAATTCTTAATATGAAATGCATATTTACTTCGAAACTTCGATGTTTAACATAAAAATAGCCAGTAAACTTTAACGTATAAAATGATGATTCTGGTTTTCCTTTACTCCTCGGGTTACTCTTGATGCACAAAACACGGCACAACACGACAAATTTCACTATTGATACAATATTTAGCCCTAATAACAATATAATCACTAAATTTTCACGTTTTATGCTCTCGCATTTAATTTCATGACACACCAAACTGTCAGAACATGACACGCGGTGTCGGTAAGGCGACGTTGCCGTACCGACATTCGCTTTCTCGCATACTCTATGCGACGATTCGTGTATTAGACAGAGATACAAGACAGTATGTTTACACGAAGGATGCGGAGCGGCAACGCAGCATTGGCAGATTTTGGCTCTCTCCATAGACCTCCATGGTTTAGCACGATGTCAGGTGAAGTAAGAGAACGAGAGCTCATTTGCTTCTTATGTAGTCTCCTCGGACGCCATCTTCGGTGTTGCCGCTGCGAACGCTAATACTATCTATTTAAAAATTTTATAGATCTAACTTAATAATTAATACCTTGACAATTTCTATGTAGGATCCATCTATCTATTTACCTATACTAAATATTAATTACGACATGTAGTGGAAACCTTTATTCTTATCGGTTTACATGGTATGCACAGAATAGAGCCAAACTACAACATTAAATTTATCTGCTTCCAACTTAACAAAACGAAAATGTCTCAACATTAATTACTAAATTACCCAGAAAGCTTTTTATGTTTTCAGCGACTTCCATTCCCTTTTTCGCAGGGGTGAAATTATTTCATAACTTTGTAACGTGCATGAGCGGCGTTACTAACCCTTTTTAAATTCGGTTAAACCACCACCCACCCTTCCCGACTTGCCTTTTCACGTGAATGTATAACGACGCGTTTGAATAAACAACGTGTTTATTTCACAAAGAACGCTTACGTTGGGTCGGTTGGTTGCGGGACCGCGGAATCTGGCAAAGTGGTCAGGGTTAGGTATCATATTTTTGATTTTGTATTCGAAACATAGCCGATGTTAATTGCCTATGAATACCGGGCAAAACGAATGTTTTCTCATTTAGAGTATAGTTAAACTTTTACACGTGAAGTTGGCATGTTTTAAACGTCTATATATTTGATGCCATAGGTACATACTTACTTAATTTTAGTTATAAGACAAAAGGTGGCCTAGGTATTTTTTTTTTTATTTTAATCCAGCGTATCTTTATCCAAGCAATCTCTAATCCAAACTTCATAAAAATTCATTCAGCTGCTGCAGGGAACAAACACACACCCACACACCCCTACACACAAAAGATCGCAAAGGTATATTAGTGTGATCGTGAGAGTGCTGAGATCATCATCACCACCAGCCTGAATGCGTGCACTGCTGAACATAAGCCTCCCCCAGAGAGTGCCACTTTGAGTGGCTGCTCGCCTCCTGCCTCCATCGGCTCCCCGCGGCTTTCACCAGTTCGTCAGTCCACCTAGTGGTAACATTGATGTTTTTTACTTTATAAATACTATTATTGCTTTTTCGTCGTATAATCGATATAACGGTCTCAATATCCTTTGCCCAGTGAGTTTAATTAAGCTTGAGATTTTACACCTAATGATTCAATTATACACGGGCCTTCTAATAAAGGAAATTCGGTTAAAGGGGACAGTTTTGCGATAGTTATTTCTATATTTCAAGTTCCGTCAATGTGTTCATTATGGCGTTATTTTAGAGGTTAAACACAAATAACACAAAAAAATCAGTAAAGTTAATGAACAGATTTTTTTATGGATAAGGAAGTACGGAAAATTAGTATTTCTTAGATTTTCACGATTTGAACACATAGTTTTACGTTTCACACAGCACTTAATCGCGCTAAACACATTATCATTTACCTCGACGTTTCGGCCAAGTTTCATTGGCCGTGGTCACGAGAAGACTGGAGAATGCGGGTATCCGTGCCAATAGAGCGAGCAGTTTATGCAAAACTACCCACACTTCAACTTCGATGGTGTAAACATACGATTAATTGTCACGGCACACAACACTGACAGTATCAGACTTGTCCGAACGTAAGCTGCGATGCAAACACTTGCCTAACACTGAGTTCCACAACGAAGCTAACCTAAAACCATCCTCCCGGTTAAAATTTTTATGCTTCTTAATCTCAACCGCACCCTCTCAGCGATCGCTGAACATTTGCTCGAGTCGGGTCCTAACCATTGGATTGAACTCCATGACCCTAAAATCCTCTCCACAGAACGGCACTACTCCTCAAGAATTGTGCGTGAAGCGGTTGAGATTAAGAAGCATAAAAATTTTAACCGGGACGATGGTTTTAGGTTAGCTTCGTCGTGGAGCCCAGTGTTAGGCAAGTGTTTGCATCGCTGCTTACGTTCGGACAAGTCTGATACTGTTAGTGTTGTGTGCCGTGACAATTAACCGTATGTTTACACCATCGAAGTTGAAGTGTGGGTAGTTTTGCATAAACTGCTCGCTCTATTGGCACGGATACCCGCATTCTCCAGTCTTCTCGTGACCACGGCCAGTAATACTTGGCCGAAACGTCGAGGTAAATAAATAATGTTTTTAGCGCGATTAAGTCCTGTGTGAAACGTAAAACTATACGGAAAATTACGTTTCAAGTAATAATTTTTCAGTCACCTACCGAAACATACAAAAATAGACTATACTTCTGCCTTGTTATTGAAAACAAGTGCATATAAACCCTAAACTAGTATTAAAATTGCAAAGGCTTTACTATCGATTTTATTTGCATTTTGCATGCAATAGCGTGTAATACAGATTTATTTTAATTCATAATTTGTATCTCATCTAGTCCACCAATTTAAAGTTGCTCAGAGAGCTATGGAAAGGGCTATGCTTGGAGTTTCTCTGAGGGACCGAATCAGAAATGAAGTGATCCGACAGAGAACTAAGGTAACCGACATAGCCCATAGAATTAGCAATTTGGCGATACATAAATTGAAACTGTCTATAGGATCCAATCTTATACATTTAAATGTATTCATCATCATCATTAACAAACAACCTGAAAACGTCCCCTGCTGAACATAGGCCTGCACCACTTAGAGCTACTGCTTGCCTCCTGCATACATCGGCTCCCCGTGGCTGTTACCAGATCGTCGGTCCACGGTTGAAATGTATTATTATTAAATAATTTGAACTCCAACAATCCAACACGACTCCATGTTGGTAATCAAAAAGTTTTACCGCAATTTTCCTGCCTTTCCCTCGCAGTGTAACGATAATTAGGTAATGTACCTACCATTCTTTCGACCCTTATTATACCGGGCAGCCTTATCTGCTCCTGTCAGTGGTCGGTTATAAATAACTTGCTTCTGCAAGTCATATAAACATCGTTGTGTTTCGTGCACAAATTAAATTAAGGGAAAATCCTTATCATAATTCCTTATCTTATAATAATTTGGTGGCTAGCATTTGAAAATGAATACTTATAGCGTAATATTCAAAGAAGCTAAATAAATAACGCCCAACGATCACATACGTAGATCCTAGACTCTATCTAGGATTCCCTCTATATAGGGACCCAGGAACTACGAGGACTATTGGTCCCACAACGTCACAATGAAAAAGTGATTTCGTCGTTATTGTGTCAAGCTACTTTTGATTATAACTCCCTATAAATTTGCAGAAAATGCAGTGTAAATAAACATCAGTTCAACATTATATTAGAAAGATTTATTTTTGCGGAAACGTGATTCTTTTCTTTACGTTAACCGTGTTTTTGGGGACTTTGATCGATGGCCTTTGCGTACATTTTTACCGCAGTGCACTTCTGTTGGAAACCATTTATTACGGCAAAGAAAATTGGAAAGTACGGATAGAGTCCGACGAGGTTAAAATTGCGAGGGGCCGCTAGATGCAGAAGAGAGCAGCTGCTCAAAGCGACACTAAGGGGATGCTGAAAGTTATGATAACAAAAAAAACGCTTCCTAGGCGAAATGTCATTTGTTTCGTAGCTCTGTGATAATGAACCATCAGTTTTGTTTCATTCTTTTGCTATAAGTGTCATTTCGGTTTTTGGCGGGAACGCGGAAAAGTTCACGTCGTTGCATTGTATTATTTCTCAAAACTTGTGCTTTTTCCATTGTTAATGTTTAAAATTGGTGGCGTTTTACGCATTAAGTGCTAAATTATGAGCATGAGTGAGGGCAAGTGATATAATGTGGTGAAACGTGATTTTTCGTGTTGCTTACAAAACTCCATAAAAGCTTCTAGTAAAGTTGCCACCACTTTGCTGGAGCATGACTTAGACTGGACTATGACTGCCTGACTTAGACTGGACTATGACTATGACTAGGACATGACTGCGTGAAATATTTTATAACACGATGAAAATATAATACTTGACACTGGCTAAATACACTATGTGTGGAGCCAAATTATAAGAAAAAAAGTGTCATTTCTTATTCCTCTGTGAGTATAATTATAACGCTAATAATCTTACGTAATTTACCTACTAATAAATCTAATCAGCTTATAGATGTGACTAGCCGAACCAAAGATTATGAACAGACGGACATACGAAATCATCTTCTATCTACAGGTAGCTTCTAGGCAAGTATGCACCACCGTAGGGCGCGTCGTCACTTACCATCAGGTGAGACAGTGTTCAAATGCTAAGACTATAATACACTGTAAAAAAAAAATCGCCCAAGATGATACGGAGACACTTCGTTCACTTCGTTCGTTCGGTCAACAATATGCAATTCGTCTAATTTAAAAAAAAATACAATAATCATCACCGAGAAATAAAAACTAAGTATAAAAATAATGTAATCATTTATTTCTAAATAATAATAATCAAACTGGTCGACAGAAAATTTTACTATTTGTACCTAAATATACTCCAGTAAAAGGCAGACCCCTTTTTACTGGTATCGCCGCTCTACACCCACTTAACATTTAACTAGTTAATTAGACATTAGCTCGACCCTAACGAAGTATCTTTAATGAAGTTATTGAGACCCTCATTTGTGCCCTTGATAGTCGTAGGTTACTCGTTAGAACTTAATGCCTGCTATAACTTGACGGGCCCGATAGCTCAGTTGGTAGTATCCCTGCCTTCTGAACTGAGGGCTGTGTGTTCGATTCCTACCCAGGACAAACATTTGTGTGATGAACATAGATGTTTGTTCCGCGTCTGGGTGTTATATTCTATTCTATGTATGTATTTACAAACAAAAAAGTATATAAGTATTGTTTCAGTCATCTGGTTCCCATAGTACAAGCTATGCTTAGTTTGGGGCTAGATGGCGCTGTGAGAAATGGCCACACATATATTTATTTTTATTTTATAATCTCGGAAATTTACCTTTTATAGTTTAAAATCTGGAACTATTAAATGGGTCATATTCTGCTGGTTGTTTGGTTGCATTTTGGTTGTTATTTTATCACTAGGTTAAACGCTGCAACATTTTTTATAAGCCGCTTTTTTAAACTTTATCATAAAACAATTTTAACGGTAAAGTTAACAGGCTCAACGGGAATAAAAATCCTTTTTTTTTTCAAACTACAAAATCTCTAATAAAATATGCAAAAGCACAAGTTTAACCGTTTTCTTGGCTAGCGCTGAATTTTAATTAATCTAGCAGCACAACTTCCGGAAAAAAATTAAGATACTTTTTTATTCATGCATTAATTTGTGGGTTTCTTTGGAAAAACTTTCTAAAATTAGCAATACATAACCTAAGTATCTTTTCTTTGAAAGGTGTGATTGATATACCTTACTTCTGTATTAAGAAAAACCATAGAAAATTTATTATCGATGAAAAAAAGATGCATTGATAATTTATTTCAGTCAAGCAATTACTTATTAGTATTTAATAAATTATTATTGAATCAAACATAAAAAATACAATACAATTACTAAACACTAAATTAAATCTAAACTAAGTACTTATCTAAAGCTAAAACTATCTAAACTTATATACTTATAAATAAAAAACTGTGTTTAAGTCGCAGTTGTCTATTTCAGTTGGTAATTATTCCTTAGTTGCTGTTAAGAATAAATATGTATTCTTAACTAAGGAATAATTACCCAATAATTACACTCTGAGCTTTACGTTATAATATTATAACGTAAAGCTCAGAGTGTTCAGCGAGTAAGCCAAATAAGCGACCAACATTGGTTTGCTTGATATGCACATTACAGCAGCTATAGCGAAACTCACTGCGCAGTTTCTACTACAATACTCGTATAGAACAAGCGACAAGTTTGTAAAGTTTTAATGAAATAGGAGGTGGATGTTCCCGTTTACTTATTTATGCCACCCATCTGGCTCTTACGTGGTGTACCTACCTAGAACATAAATATTTCTCGAGCTGGGACACACCAGCCACCGCCAACTTTCACATTTCTATTCTGTTTACAGCTTGTTCTGACTGTGTTGGATTTGGTGATATTGTAAAATTGGTTACTAATGCAGTTAAGATTGGTAGAGATATTAAAATTAAATAATAGAAGTGGAAAGGCCTTTTTCTTAAAAACAACAACAATAAAGAATACTACAGAGCCGATTTTAATAAAAATGGGACCGATGTGACCAATCTAAAAGTAGATAATACCTACATTCATTTTGTTATTAATAAATTCAGTTTCGGAAGTCACTAGGAAGTGGACTAGGTGGTAGGACTTTTCTGCAAAGTTCGTCTAGGTAGGTACCACCACTCTGACAGTTATTCTGTCGCCAAGCAATAGTGTGCAAGCACTACTGTGTTCCGGTTTGAAGGGCATTTTAGCTAGTGAAATTACTGGCCAAATGAGACTTTATGACCTGATCTCACAGTCTAGTAAGCTGATTACTGGGCAAATGAGACTTTATACAAATCAAATCAAATCAAAAAAAATAATCAGGACCATTGACAAAAGGGTTGTATTATGATTTTAATAAATAACATAACATTGTTTCTATTAAAATTTGCGTTTCAAGATAAATAATACAGGTTTTAATAGAGTTGTACGCATACCATAGTATGTACAGGTTGTTAATGTTTTCACATAAAAGTTGTAGTTCAAGCCGACGACGAACAGATTAGTTGGTATAAACCCCCATCTTTGTGTTGTGCGAGTAACTTTACGGAACTTTATTTGGTGATGTGTGCTGAATTTTTTCTATATTTTGGTCTATTGGTTAATTTGGTTAATTCTGCTAGGTACTAGGTGACTTTTCTGCAAAGTTCGTCTAGGTAGGTACCACCGCTTTGTCAGTTATTCTGCCGCCAAGCATTAGTGTGCAAGCACTACTGTGTTCCGGTTTGAAGGGCATTGTAGCTAGTGAAATTACTGGGCAAATGAAACTTTATAACCTGATTACACAGTGTGGTAATCTGATTACTAGACTGTGTGATGTCTCAGGATGACGTGCGCAGTGCAGTGTCTCGCGAAACTTTATTATTTTAAAGTTTCGAGTGACACTGCACCTGTTATGAGCAGCTGTGTCGCTTAACATTAGGTGTACGACTAGCTCGTCACGTCATTCATTCTCTAATTATCTAAGATTATCTAAGCATTTCTGTAGAGCGACTGTCCGTGCACCCCCCCGGCCGGCAGTCGTCTCCATAGCGTTCTCGCTAACGCCCGTGGCATGTAACCAATGGTAATTAAACCGATTATATTGCACACAGTTTGAGTTTAGAGTTTCCTCTCCCAAAAGTATCGCGCTGTCCCGGGACATACATATTATAGAGCAGGGTCCAACCAGCGCGACAGACGAAAACGTGACGCTTGAGCAACAAAAAACGACAAGCCTCTTTAATTTTCTTTGTCTAAGTTGTTAGGCCTTTTCTCATAGTTACTAGTGAAAATATACGATAAAAAATGAAGAGTAAATTAATGTTAATGAGAATATTGTTGCCAACGACGATAATAAGGCTATAAACCAATCTCCGTGTCGCTCACAAATATGCTGCTTTATTTTTTATGCTTGAATGAGCTCACGTTTGACAACATCTTACCTGCATGAAGCTAACTTATCTGATGGAAAGTGTTAATTCGGTGAGCACGTTTTCCCGTGAAGTGCATATTCACTCTTCATTTGAAGGACCCAAATAGTAATTTTCAATATGTGGTTTCGCAATCGACATTTCAATTGTGAATAATTTGAATTTGCCCGTCCCGACGGACTTTCAGAGTGCACCCCTCGAACCCATTATGGAAAAGAGCAACTGTTTTGGTACTCACTCCAAAACGGGAATTGCACGTTTTTATACTAACACCCAGTTGCAGAAACGATCATTAACTTTTAAAGTTGACTTTAAATCTTAATCATCCAATAAACTGTTGTCCTCCTTACAGTTTAAGGTCTCCATTACCTTCAATGCCACCATTAATATTAATGATTATTTCTGCAACTGGGTCTACATTATGACGCTGATTCAGAAACTGTGTTACCAACTAAAAGCCACAAAAATGCCGCCACGTATGTATAACTGCACCGCTTTTGATAAACTTTTAACGATTTATGATACGTTCACTGACGTACGAAGTTTACCGCAGTACCTATTCAAATACATACAGATTATGCCAGTAAGGGCATAAACCCCTATAGGTACGAATAAACACTTCTAAACATCGATCAAAAAGCGAATGAAGTTTATACGGTGAATAACGCGTTAGTTTGGTGAGAGGTTTTTGGTGTATTATAGGTAAGACAGAATTTTTAAGGCAACAATGCCCCTTTGTTTTAAGGACAAGTCTTTGCATCAGAACTTGAGAATTGAAACTTGAACTTTTTTCAGTATTTAGGTGTAATAGCTTATTACGCGCCGTGCGATCATTGATCCACGGGGAGCCGATGGGTGCAGTAGGCGAGCAGCCGCTCAAGGTAGCGGTCTATGGGGAGGCCTATGTTTAGCCGTGGACATCTTCAGGCTGTTAATGATGATGATGACGATGATCATTGATCTGTGTTAACATTTATATTGGTCGGTGTTATCTACGATTCTCAACTATTCAGAAACATTCCCAAATATACATTTTCAATGTACATAGAAGACATACACATACATATATAAATCAGCAAGACTGTATACTGCCTTAAACAATAAGACATGGTTCCCATTCGTCCTCGATGCCATGCCGCGATTCCACGATGCAATTTAAGTTTATCACTGAACCGTTTGTTAGAAACAAAGTTATGGGGATAAATAACGAATTGCGGTTACATGGAAGTTTATAGTACTAAGCAACTAGTTATAATTGGGACGTTTTTTACGTAACAAACTGGAAAATTAAGTTTACGGAATATAAAACTGTAACGGTACCAAATATTTATTTACGAACGTACTTTTACGGTTCCTTTTAAATGTCATTACGGATATTTATGATACGTTAGGAATTTTCAATTATATTACACTACACACATAATAATAATAGAAGCTAATCGGCCCCACCAGTATCTCCCAAATGTCCGATCTAAACCCGAGAATCAAATTGAAATAGAACTGAATATTATAATTACCTCAAACAGGAAAATGTCACAGGTGGGCTGTAAAAAAATTGTAAGAATCAAGGGGTCATAAATAAAATAAAATAAAATAAATAAATATGTGTGGACAATTCACACATCGCCATCTAGCCCCAAACTAAGCATAGCTTGGACTATGGGAACCAGATAACTGATACAATACTAATATACTTTTTTGTTTGTAAATTAATACATAGAATACAATATAACACTCATATACTATGTAAGAGTTACCTATCGGTTGATAAAATTGATGGTGTATCACAGAAGCTAAATGGTTATGTTTAGATGGGTTTGCAATTGGCGGTTAGAATAGAATAACATGCTCTAAAATTAAAAAAACCAGTTTGTAGCCTTTTTTTATGTAGGATAAGCCTGCGTTTGAGTACATCTCACCTGATGGAAAGCGACGATGTAGCCCAAAGTGTAGCACGCAGACTCATGAGGTACCTATTCACTCTTATCTTAAAAAGACCCAGATTATATTTGAAAGGAAACAAGACCGACGGGAGCAAATTCCATTCCCTAGTAGTCCGCATAATGAAGGACTCAGCGAAACGCTTGGTGCGACATGTTGGCAAATCTACAACCTATGCCATATGCGTAATTATTAATAACACGACTATGGCGAAGCCGGATCAGTTCAGTCAGTCCCAAATAAAACAATAGGTAATCTAATTCAAAAAAAGCTACGACTATTGATGCTCTTTAAAAATTAACCTTCGCATTAAAGGAGGATGACGTGTTGGATACTGGAGGACCCTTATTTTGTTTACTTGCAAACACAACAGGTTTTCCTGTTCCATTTCCGATGAGTCATTGCCCTTTAATAAATGAACCATGAGTCCATAAAGGGCTGTCAATGGAGGGACATCCTTCTACCCTAAAACCTGCTTTTGTTCATTTTTGATGACTAGCCAGTTTTTCTTTCAAAATAATATGAATTCAGAAAGGAACGCTGACATCAAAAAATGATTGTTTTTTGTGATAAAATTTAGTTTAGTAACGGTTTAATAACAAGAAACTTACTCTATATTTTATAATGTTAGTAGGTATGGGGATAACGAAATTCAACAGGGTAATACTGCCAGCATTGGTTGCATTGGCTGTAGGGGCTGCATTTGCACTGTATATTAGGTCATCGCGACTAGTATGCACTATGCAGTCGGAATGTTTTTGTCGTAAGTAAGTAGGTAGTAGTGTAGCCCCGTGGTGGCAAGGCAGCCCGAGGGCATTTCCCTTCCTCAAAAAAGGGTAGTGTAGCTTAATAGCATTAAGTTGCAGTTGGCTCTTCGCCGATATAAAAAAGTGAATAAAACACTGTACAAAAATTTTGATAAAAAAATAATTCAGTCGTTTGGTAAGAGACTTGGAAAAGATAACAAACAGACACCGAGAAAAAATTCATCATCAACAGCCCGAAGACCTCTACTGCTGAACATAGGCCTCCCCTAAAGAGCACCACCTCAAAAAGCTGCTCGCTTCGTGCATCCATCGGCTTCCCGCGGTTTACAAAGAAAGAAAAACTAATAAGAAAAAATAGGAAATGAGATTTTTTTTTTGGGAATGAATGACGTGACGAGCTGGTCGTTCACCTGATGTTAAGCAATACGGCCGTCCATAACAGTTGCAGTGTCACTCGGAACTTTAAAATAATAAAGTTTTGCGTGACACTGCACTGCGCACGTCATCCTGAGACATCACACAGTCTAGTAAACAGATTACTACACTGTGTAATCAGGTCATAAAGTCTCATTTGCCCAGTAATTTCACTAGTAAATTTACTTATTTTTAAATCGTCATACATATTTTGGTATCATATGGATAATTTACCAAGACAAAATGTTGTTTCAGAGTACTAAATAGAAGTAGTTTTAACTAGTACATTTCTAAATTGTCTTCATATTAATTTCTATTTGTGTAACGCCATCAATCACGTTGATGGGAGTGATGTCCCCCGAGAGATTTCCTTTCAGTCGTATATGCAACTGGATCTACTCCCGGTAGGTACAGTACAATCCGCCTTTAGACAAAGACAAATAGTCCGCAAATTACCTCCGTGTAGATTGATTGATTGATAAAGCCGTTTCCTGCGTTTTTTTTTTATATTGGGACAGTTTCTGACTAATAAAGAAAACGGCTAATAATGATCCTAGTCCAAACATAGTATACTTACTTACAAATTATTTCATTTAGGTATTAAAACCCAATAACACCATAAAGGGTTAATGTGATGTGATTGATTTAAAATTTTCGATACGTGAGACAAAACGAGCTGTCCTATCTATCAATCTATTACTTATTTCTTTTTTCAAAATTCACGTATAAGAGCCCCAAATACTTAGATCCATTTTTTTTCCTTGACTTATACTGTCCCACTGCAGGGCAAAGGTCTTCCCCATATCCTTCCAAGGTGTGATGACCTCGACGCCTTTCAAGAGCAGAGTTTGGTGGGTGGTGGTGGGTGGTTGCGGGGGACCGGAATATCTGGAAGGATATGGGGGAGATCCATTTAAATGTTTATAAAATATATTAGTTAATTTGTGTCCAATATTGCAAAGCATTTATGTCTCCGTTAGCAGAGTTATACGTTTCATTTCACGGTTAATGTATTTACGAACGCTGCTACAGGTTGTGTTTGTAAAAATATTCTTAATAATTATGAGGTCATATAAAATATTCGAATAGTAAAGATTGCATAGCTCATTACGCAAGTTCATTTGTATTTGTACCTTAGTAAAAATTAATTTTTGAATGGAATACATATAAGTATAGTAGTCATGTAGCCTCTACACATGATGAGTTTTGTGGATATAAACGAGTTACTAAGTGAATATCTTCGGGTGGCTTAATTCGATAGCAGAATCTTCATGAATCTTGTCTACACGAGAAGGAAGGAATTAATTCATTAGTATTAGGTTCTAGTAAATAGAGGTCATTATACTAAAACCGTAACCTCTCCATTCACAAAATTGAATACGTTAACGAGCATGCAGCGTTGCGTGAAATGGAACGTGAACTGAACACACTGCTGGCAAAGATATTATAATAGTTACCTACTGTTGGTATAGTTGGGTTGGACCAGCAATGAGTATAGGTATATGGTTTATCTCTAAATTGATATTCTGATGTTATTATCCTGCTATAACAGTAACTTATTATGTTTCCCCTTACAGAATGATATATGTAAGTACCTATATACATTTTATGATATTTATGCTAAAACAAAGCACCAAATATAATTCATGGTATGCATATTTTAATAACAATTTTGATTAAAAAATATTCCTTTTTTGTGCCTTTATTTAGATTTTGGGCAAAAGACAAAAATTGTTAATTTTAATAATTTACCCAAACATCAGCATCCAGCAAGACCGATAAAAATATTACCCTACTTATAATATTGCAAACTTTCGACGTTCCGTAGAAAAAAGTTTTGGGGTATAAACAAATCGAGCATTTCGGGGTTGCCCTAATTCGCTCCACCGTGATTGATTAGAGTCGTTTAGTTAATGAAGAAAAACTCTGAGAAGAATCAGTAATTAATGCAGTAGGCCTCAATACATGACCCTGTAATGAATATACTTGGTTATCTCTGAAAATACCTAGATAGAAAAGAAAAAAAAAGTATTCTAAGTAAAAGTAAACCAGAGCGTTGTTAACAAAAGTTTTTTGGGTATTGTGAAAATGGCTATAACTCTTCGAACCGGCTACAAAAATGGCGGTTCGTAACCACCACAGAGCACGAAAAACAAATACGCTTCACTCTCCGTTATTCTTAATTGCTCTGTGGTAATTACGGTAAAACCAGTACTGTTGCATAAAGTTATTTTGCTTCCTTAACTCACTACTACTTATAACTAAACCCTTGAGTTTACCGACTACTCGTAGCAGGCTAACATGTTAACAATTCACTGTCTACTAGCTACATGTTTCAACATACGCGTTTCACACGAGCGTCGCTTGAAGTGGTGTGATCACAGATCATGTAGCCATGTTATGAATAACATGTCTACGCACTCGTGGACTAATAATACGAACTTTTGCGAATAATACGAATGTCTCATGATCGTGTGCTGAACCAAACAAATTATAAACTAGTAATATTTGTAAACTTGTTTTGTTTTAGTCCGTAAGAAAACGCTCATCAAACCAAGCCTTCGGACCATAGACTCAGGCTTTATAACCTTGCTTCAGACAGTCTAAATATTCTGAAAATATCAGGACTTACCACTTTTGTACACGATAGTTTAAGAAGAATGGCAGATCAGTTACTTTAGTCACTCTCTCATTCTAATATTTGTGTGAACATGCATTCACGCTTCAACCGTGAATTTCAACATCGTTCAGCTTTAACTTAAAACCAAAAAATAAATATTCTCGCAGGGAACTTGTGAATTGCGGTGCAATGCTGAGTCCAATATAAAAGCTATAATACAAATAGGTACATTAGTATTTTCACAGTAAAGAGTATTTGGCAGCATTCACTATCAATGCGAAACCACCGAGCATTCTAAAAGTCCACACAGCCGGATTTTACCCGACACTAAATTATATCCTTTATTTTCGGAGCTTTACTTAAAAATGAGGTGATGTGTGTCTAAAACCACTACCAAGAATTACGCTGTTCTATTATTTACGGATAGTATAGACGGGCCCAATAGATCAGTTGGTAGTATCCCTGCCTTCTGAATTGAGGGCTGTGGGTTCGATTCCTACCCAGGACAAACATTTGTGTGATGAACCTAGATGTTTGTTCTGCGTCTGGGTGTTATATTGTACTCTATGTATGTATTTACAAACAAAAAAGTATATAAGTATTGAATCAGTTATCTGGTTCCCATAGTACAAGCTATGCTTAGTTTGGGGCTAGATGGCGCTGTGTAAAATGTGCACACATATTTAAAAAAAAAATTATAATTTTATTCTGTTAAAATAAATCGTCAATCCTATAATCAAAAGTCTCTAGAGTATCTTTTTAAAAGTGCGGCTTAAATTTCGTAACTACTTAGTAGGTGTTTTGTTTGATGCTAACTCTTAAGTAGGTGATTATCTGAATATAATAAACCTGACCTTCTTATGTTGTAATCTCTCGGTTTTTCATATTTTATATACAAAATGATCAATACCCGATATTATTATACAATAGATTCCCATCCGTCCCCTCAGCAGGGGAAATTTCAATTAGCCGTTAAAAACTATAAGGGTTTTGAACAAATCTCCACAAATTGTAAAAGGCAAAGTTAATACAGAATTATGAACCAACCTCCCACGCAAAAGTGTACCAGTACTACACGAGACGGGAGCAATTAGTAGGTAAGTCAAACGAAGAGAATCAGTAATCCTCGCGTATTCACTAATGAAAAAACTCCGACCTCTGTCGCTGTCGGTTTAACGCGAAAGCGCTCGCGCTGTAAGTATTACCAGTATTACCGGGAGAAATCTGCCACTTCTGTCATATTCTGACAATGGAGTGCATGCCGTGAATAAATTAGTTGGCAGAATTTTCGCTTTTTGAAACTTCCTATCGTATCTCATTTTCACATTGAATAGTGCAAGTGCTGCGTTTCAACAAAAGCCACATCTATCCTTTTTCTATATTTCGCTTCTACATTTTATTTTCTGGTTACCTACATAGTGAGTGTGAGATCGTTTAAACGGAATAAAACTAACCCTTCTTTGTACATCAATAGCAACCAATCCTCAAAATACACTAACCAGACGCATTTATTGGTATCGATGTATGATTGTAGTACCTAGTGCGATTAGAAAAAAAAAGCTTTTATATTATCATCTGTCAAAAATTCCTGATTAACAGAAGAGTAAATAAGTACTCATCAGTTGTATTCATATAAAATAACAAAGTCAGAAATACTACTAATGGAGAGCACATTTACGAAAATCTTATTGAAACACCTAGGGTCAAATCCTCTGACCCCAAACTTACCCCGACCTCGTAGACAGCATAAAGGAGAGCCTAATCTCATAATTTTGCCGCACAATGGCGCCCTCTTGAGGGCTAATATCACCCAAAACATGCGTTTGACCTCATTACTTAGCTTTACAAAACACCGCCTATTGTTGTTCGACTTTATGGGATCGTATTTTGCTGTGTTAAGTATTGGGTATCCGTTTCTAAGAGAACGATCGGGGGTTTAGAAACTGACACTTGATAAACTTGTTTTCCGGCGTATCGCAGCGTAAGTAAAAGGCTGGGTGAAGACAATGACCATCATTTAATTACTAAAAATACAAATACGTAATATTATTAAAATACATTTGCTATAATTTATTTAATATTATTTTGGTACCTGTTACACTTTTATGATACATATAAAATATAATAATTATACTTACATATTTATATACGTCATCCTATATAGGAAAATTACGAACTAAGGTTTTTGTGATTTAAGTACTATTATAAATTCTCTCGAAAGGCTTAGCAAAACGCTTCCGCGCATATAATAATAAGGTACAATCATACGGATTATACCTACACTAAATATCCTTTAATTCATTATAACATTGCAAATGCAAGTTACCAGTCGTTTCAAAAATTCATAAACTCAAAAACATTTTAAAATACAACACCTAGAGATAAAACCAAAGTGGAGACGCTTCGTGAAAATAATTACTTTGCTAAAGTAAACTGAGCTGAAAACCCCTGTGCAGTACTTTTTCGCTTTTGAAAGTATTCCTTTTTTTTATTCCATTATGCGACAGAAATTACGTTCGTATTATAGAGGTATAGTCCGCCTCTATTTTAACAGACAGGTTATTTGCGAATCATGCTTGCTTGGAACCTTATTATTACAGCTTTGTGTTTTAATATACATGATGATGAGGAGATCCACAGGAGAGCTACGAAAAGATGACCGATAATAGCTTTTAGAATTTTGAAACGGCAATGGGCCGTCGAGTGTTGACCACCAACCGAGAGCCGCAGCGTAGGCCAGCCTCCCACTAGGTGGACCGACGATCTGGTCAAACCCGTAGGGAGCCGATGGATGCAGGAGGCAAGCAGCCACTCAAAGTGGCACTCTGTAGTGGAACTATGTTTAGCAGATGATGGCGAACATACTCAATGCAAAATCAAAGCCAGTCGTATTCTGTGAACAAGTCAAACTTTCAACATTACTGCGTATTCGAAACCTAATTAGGTTGTATGGTTAATGAACCATCAGCCGTCGACATAAATGTACCTACATCAGTACGCAGCCTGATTCAAACGTATTGAATCTCAAAGCAAAGGAGAAACGTTGCTAATCAAACAGCTAAGCTTGCATCAGAAATTCAATACTGGTTTCCTAGTTCTTATCTAGTACCTATAACTAAGAATGTAATGCATGCTTATTAGTATGTACAACATACTACTTATGTACTTATGTACTTGAACATCATTAAATTAAAAATAAAACTAGCTGATATACATACGTGATCTCTTATGAATAGACTGCAAACATTCCCACTGCAAAGGAGCTTCACAAGTATGAAAAGAAAATAACTAGGTAATGTTATTACTCCCTTTATTTATTGGATTTGTAGAGCATAAATATAGTTACTATGTTTATGTATTATCAGCGCTCTGCTACTTACACGATGACCCTTATGAATATGATTTAATAAATAGCCTATATTTTTATAAATTACTGTCCTCTATTTTTGAATTTGATTTTATTTGAAAAACTATAATTGTCTGTCAAGTTTAATGCAAATCCAGACAAATATTTCATTAATAATTAATGAAACTTTCACGGAGTTTTGAAAAAATTTACACCCAGCACATGTGTAACTAATGCAAAGCTAATACGCGTTTAAATAAGGCCGTGTATTTATAGTGTAGGTATAAGTACCATTATAAAATCAGTGGTGTATAATTATACAGGATGTAATTTAATTCATTAGCATAAATTAAGCCCATGATAGTACTTCATTTATAGATAGATGATTATTAAAGAGTAAAGAGTGTAAATGAAAATATTTTTATTGAAAATTATGAAGATTGCCGTGGCGCCTAACGCATTGGCACGGATGATTTTGATACATTTTAAGGTTTTTATACCTTGTATGCACTAATTAAAAACAGTACTCCATTATTCCAATTAAATTTTGTATTGTAGCGTTGGATTAAGTAAGTTATTCCATTTTTTGGCGTCATTATTATTACCAAACCAATTGTTAGAATTCAAAAATTTTGGTCCACACGGAACCGGTATCAGGAGTATATGTACCTAGTTTCAAAGGATGCTAATGAATTCAATTACACCCAGTATAACTTTAGTCGTGCCACGTCGTGTTCACTACCTATTTATTGAGCAAGGCTAGGTTAAGGATACCAGAGTACGATCAAGCTTCACAGAATCCCTGGAATAATATTCTCCGTTATATACTTAACACAGTGGTTAAGTTTCAGATTTACTTAGTATATTGATGCAGAAGATGTTTGATTAAACTCTGATTTGATTGTAAACTTGTAAGTAAGTGTAATGTATAGGTAGGTACGTAAGTTAAGTTTAGTCGTCGTTTAGTAAAGTTCCCACTGCTGGAATACAAGGCTTCTCTCACATGGAGAGAGTGTATAGGCCATAATCCACCTCGCTGGCCAAGCGCAGGTTGGTGAAAGACACAGATTTTATGATACTTAGACATGTCGGGCCCCTCGCGATATTTTCGTTCGCCGTTGTAAGATAGAGTGCAAAGAAAGGTGTTGTAGTTTATCGACAAAGATCAATTGAACTGAAAATATTTTCCTTAATGATACTTAATTGACTATGGAATGGGCTGATAGCTAAGTTAATAGTAGTTCTGCCTTCTGAACTAAGGTTGTGGGTTCGATTCTCACTAAGGACAAATATTTGTGTGCTGAACATAGATGTTTGTTCTGTTCTGTGTTTGGGTATTTTATTGCATTCTATGTATGTATTTACAAACAAAAACTATCTAATTATTCTATCCTTTATCTGGTTCCCATTGGATTAGGTACTTTAATTTAAAGGATAATTCTCGTTGATGCATTGAGAGCTATATTTATTCAATGTCAGTAAAATAGTTAGACTTTTTTGCTTTTCCTTATCATATCTAAGGTGACCTAGTAATTGAATACGGATAATATTAGATCACTAAAAGAAAAGTAATATAAAAACTATAGCCTACAAACTCTGGAGTTAGCTTCTTGCTCCACGCGATCCTTAAATAAAAGGCCCAAAATAAGATTTCCCCTTTCCTTACTGGTAAATAGAATGTTCAGCCATAAGAACAAATCTGAAAAGGTCCCTTAAAAGCATGTTCGGGTTTCTAAACCTTTCTTCGCTGGCAGCAACCCACTAATAAGGTAAGGGATCCCAAGTGCTTTTAACCTATTTGCTTCTTTACATATTTGCATTATTTAATTTTATTTTTTTTTTATGGGAATGAATGACGTGACGAGCTGGTCGTTCACCTGATGTTAAGCAATACGGCCGCCCATAACAGTTGCAGTGTCACTCGGAACTTTAAAATAATAAAGTTTCGCGTGACACTGCACCGCGCACGTCATCCTGAGACATCACACAGTCTAGTAATCAGATTACTACACTGTGTAATCAGGTCATAAAGTCTCTTTTGCCCAGTAATTTCACTAGCTACAATGCCCTTCAAATAGGAACACAGTAGTGCTTACACACTACTGCTTGGCGGCAGAATAACTGGCAAAGCGGATTCAGAGTTATGGAGCTTCTCTTCTCTATAGCGTATATTACTTAATTACTCAAAATATGATGAAAAGATTTTACAAGAATTTTCATTATAAAAAGGGCCCCGACTGCCTGGGTGATAACCTTACACTGTAATAGTCACACCTTAAAATACAATTTGGTTCATTCGTTGGTCGGCTATGACACCACAAATAGACGTTGTTAAACTTACAACACCCCTTTATTTAGTTATGGGTTAAAATTTCAAAAATATACATTTTATATTCCAATCAAGATTTATTTGCCAAGCACAAAAAAGCTGCATAAATGGCTTTGGTGTCACATGCCATGTTACCAGTGTTTAAATGATAACGAGATCTGTTTTTACATAAACTAACTTAGATTTAAGTAGTTACTTAAATTCAACCAAAAATATTTTTTGAACAAAGCCTCGAAAACATTTTGTAAGGGCTCAAAATAAACTACCTAAAGTTAATTTATACTCATTATTCAAATTTCTAAACGCGAAAACTTAGCCCTTAAATCATGGCGACAAGGCGGCGCGGCGTCAACAACAAAAGAGCAATCCCACTGTGGAGAATAAGGAAGCTCCTTAATGAGTAAGAGATTCGCATCTGATATTGGAATGCCGATCTGCGAATAAAGTCCATAAACAAACACACTCGACTGAACTTAAACTGCGTACGTGAGTGGAAACGCGGATGCGGAAGTTTACTTTAACAATTAGTGCTTCTGGCAAAATGGGAGTTGGTCTTTTTGGATACGTGATGTTTGCGTGCAACTGTCTGGTAGCTTCAGGTTTTGTGCATGTCAAGTTTGCTTTTGCTGATTTTGCTGCAGCGGGAAGCTGCTTTTACTTAATTGGACGGTCGCTAATGCCAGAGCTGAAATCTGACATCCATTTGGATTTAAAGTTTGACTTTGCTCTAAAATTGTGTTGGGTGCTCAACGCTAAAACTATTGGTTTTCCCTTTACCCACCTAGAATAGAAGCGTCAAGATAATTCTATGACATGTCATGTGCTCGCCAATGCTAGAGCTGAAGTCTAAAATACGTTTGGGCATATATTTATGGTTTCATTTTGCAGTACAATTGTATTAAGTGCTCTATACCATATAAAAATGTTGGTTTTCCCTTTACATGTACGTTGACGCTTCCATGACCCTATGACATTGTAATCTATAATTATTTAACTGCTCCATAAATGTGTGGTTAATCTAAAAACTCTTTATTCACCCTTACATCAATATCTTAAAACATCTCCCTCCATAGTCATCTTAATAAAAAGACAAATTCACACAGAGCGTTCGGAGAAAAATTCCTTTGTTTCCCCTAAATTTTCAATTTGAACACATCGCGGCGGTGTTTTACGATGCTTTCGCAGTCTGGCAATATAGGTAAGTACCGCATCTTAAATGGGCTTAAGGCAGCCAATAAAAGGGGGTTGTTATATAGACAAAAAAATATTAACAGTACCGGGGTTTTTGAAATTCTTGTACAAATGCATTGTACCATACAGGTAAGCCGCAGCGTAGGCCGGCCCCCCACTATGTGGTCCGAAGATCTGGTGAAAGCCGCGGGGAGCCGATGGATGCGCAGCGAGCAGTCGCTCAAAGTGGCTCCCTCTGGGACGGTCTCTCTGGGTCAGCAGTAGACGTCTTCAGGCTGTTGATGATGATGATGATGACGATACAAGTATCTCTGACGGGCGTTCACTAATGAAGGAATCATAACTTTGTAAGCAACTGTAAAATAAATACCTACCCACATAAGTAAGACTGATTGATACACAGTACTTACTCAGCTTAGCTTTGGAATCCCAGCATTAAGATGACAATTGAATAACGATGCATATGTGTGCAATATCGGGTCGCTGGGAGTTAGAGAGTTAAAGCCGCTATAGCCAAATCAACAAAGGAATAAAACATTTGCCTTCATGAGTCGGTTAAAATGAACGTAAAGCAGTAGGTAATTTCATGCACATTATGGTGTTGGAATTTGTAGTGTGATGCGTGGGATAGTACAAATTGTATTCAAAGCTATGGATTTTATAGATTGGTTCATGTTATTATTGTGTATGTGTACTGAATACGTCGTGGTTTCGATGAAAAGCTGAAACTTTATCCTGTGTAAGTATGTTTACTTTATGAGCGAGAAATATTTAATGTTTGGAAAATTGTATTTTCTTGTACTATTATTTAATCTCTTGCAGTAAGAATTATATGGTTTATTTATTTACATAGGAATTTATCGCGCTAAACCCGATTTTTTACCTTAATCTTTCCAAGAGCGATAGCCATGTTTACGAGTAGACCATTTTACTGATAATTTATTGGTGGCTAATTAATAACTAGGTACAATCCTAAAAATGTACCTAAAAAAAGCTTAAGAATTGACACAACTTTTTTTTACTGTCACACTCAACAAAAATTTTCTAACTACGTTCCTTACGCCAGTTTTAATATTAGCTCTATTAGTTTTAATTTAATTTACATTCAGAACAACATATTTCTCATACACCTGTTCTGTCTGGTTTGTAGAATCTCATTTCTCATTAGTGCAGGAAAATTTTCAGGTCATGCACAAAGTAAAGCTCATTTCATGTCCACAAAGGTGTGCAGTAACCAACAAACCACAGTGGCTTAGTTTATAGCTGCGAAGGCAGGAAACACGTCTAAAAAATTGTTTGTATTCTTGATGCTCAAAGGTCTTCTTGCTTAATCTAAAATAATTATAACGATAAAAACAGCGTTTGTTTGTACTATTTTGTACTAAGCATAAACTATAGTACTTTTCATTGAAAATCAGTATGAATGTTATAAAAAGCTAAAAGCTCTATTAAAAAACTTATATTTCAAAGCACACGTGAACGTTGTAATCCGAGTAGGCCAGTATCCGCGTGGAAGTCCAAGCGTGGATAGTTCAAAGCTAAACTTTCCTTGTAATTTTCGCGTGGGTGCTTGTCAAACAACACCGTATGGCCGGGTTGTCAACGTCGGAGTTCGGATGTATTATTAGTTTGGAGTTTGGAAGAGAAATGCCCATCTCTATCAGTATACCGCTTTACAGACTATACTGTTGCGGAATGAAAAGGTTCGTCAGTTCTAAATTGATTCATTTAACAGACGTGACCTTTTCAAACTGTCACAGAAGAGGCCGTTGTCTATAAAATTATGTTCTACTGCTACATAACATCAATTTTGTTCAACTCCCACCCAGTACTATGAACATCGAGACAGATTGCCTGTTAAAATTAATCATTAATGCTTGTTCTGTGTCTGAGCGTTATGTGGTATTCTATATAGGCATGGAGCTAATAAAAAAAGAAGGTCCCTCCTTCTTTTTTATTAGCTCCATGCCTTCATCCCGTCTGATCCGAAACTGAAGCACCCTTAGGAAGCCGGAACGCTTCGTACGTACGAGCGGGGCACGCACACACTCACATCATAGGCAGCCGGTCGCCATACTTTTATCTGACACACATATGTAATATGTCCGCCATTTTGGGCTTCAGTTCCATGTCAATCAAAACTCAATCCTTCTTTTTTTTATTTCATCCATGTTACATACATGGATGAAATAAAAAAAGGTATATATTTCTTCTATAGCCTGAGGTTTGTACTGACAGAATGCCATCAATAATGAGTTAATCTTGAATGCCTTTTCGAATAGCATTAAAATTTTGTGTTACTCATTATGCTTTCTGCATAAAAGCGGGTCTGTTTTTCAAAACCTCTTAAATCTGCAACTTTTCCATTAGGAACTACTTTGTTTTCTCCAATAATTTACTACTTCGTTACGTGCTACGCTGAATCTGGTGCTACGAATATTGCTACGACATTCTAAGTGCTACGCTTTAACGTACACCGAGTTATCTTTTTTTTTTATCAAAAATAATATTCTATATTATTGTGTTTATTTATAGGCCGTGTGGTTCCAGCGCGGTGCGAGAATAGGACCACCCCATCTCTTCCCGCGTGTGCCGTAAGAGCCGGCTAAGGGAATATCCAGGGAATGGGCGCAGAGTTTTCCTAAGTACATTAAAGTACAGAACAAGAACTCTAGATAAACTATGCAGCAAACATAATTCGCCTAAGAAATAATACAGTAGCAGTTGTTATGTTAGCCCAACATTTAAACCCCTTAGTGGGTACATAAAATATGTAATTTGATCCCAGCTCTGATATGGCGTCCGACTGACGGACTCTAGGGTATTTGTGGTAACACTGAATGCTGGAGAAGTTAAGAAGTGTACCTATAATAAATAGGGTTTACCTCGGATCAAAAATGACAGTTTATAGACTGAACGCTTAGAACTGGAAAATAATTTAAATAAAAGAATCACAAAGTCGCAAAATCAAACTGCTTTACTAAAACCTTTTACAAGAGCAACAGGAGCGCAACGTCTAATATTTGTAATACACCTATCTGTGCCAAACATGAAGTGGGATACCCGTATTATTTTTGAGCTACGATTGGAAACAAACATCTTATTGTTCGGGAGCATCACTAGTCGCCAGATACGATCCGGCGCCACCTCGCGGCTCGCCGCGACAACCTTCTTCTCATCGAATACAGGCAAGCAACCGCCATCGCGTGCGCATTTATAATTTTTATTTTTATTATTACGGCCGCGGATTTCATAGGGAAAGTACGAAACAAACGAAATTTGGAGTCAGATATGCTATATTTAACACCGCGTCGGAACATGGTGACACCTAGTGATATAAAATTCGAAAATATTCTAAACCGCGGACACGCCATTTTGTAAGAACCAAGAACATCGTGTTGTGAAAACGTAAAAACGAACTTTGAAAACAACTGTGGAAGCAAGTGCAAGTGCTACAAATTGTGCTCCATTTTACTATCTTCGTTTTCATCGAGTTGGAAGACAGCCAGCCTTTGCTTCAAGCCAGCCGGACATCGGACAGCCAACAGCACCGCGTGCCGCAGCTAACGCTTAGCAAGGGAAGTGCCTCATCCTTATTTCCCCACATCTTTGCCTATTTTCCTCTTCATTTGTCTGGGTGGAACGAGTCAGTTCTTCATCTGTGCATATGTGCATTTCAATTGCATTATTGTCCAACATTTGTCGGTTTGCTAAACCCGCGCAGCCATTATCTGTCATTGCCACGCCCGCACGCTGCACGTTGTTTTATGCATTTTTGGTTTGCATTTTGCACTGCAGCATAATTATTGCAGCCTACTTTGCACATATTAGCTATACAGCATTGGGAAATAAGCCCTACAATCCACTGAATGTGCTAAAGTTAGTTATTTTCGCAACTACAGTGCAACTAACCTACTCACTTGCAGACAATATACAATTACACTGTCATTGTGCAGTAAATACAAAGATATTCAATACCTTGCATCTGCTAATCATCCAATCCATTAAAATACAATTTAAATCAAGTCTAATACTTCTCCTATCTCCGCATTTCAGCCATTCAAGTGACAACTGGGTGCGCACATCACACTGCAGCTACTGCACAATCATCTACTGTTCTCGCCGGACAGAACCAGCTGATCACCTGCCAACTTTCAACTTGTGGAGCATAGGCCGGATCCAATTTACGTATCGTTTCATATCATTAATTTTATTTCATTTAATAATCTACATTTTACTGTTTTTTCATCATGTCTCAAACAAAAGATGCACCACCAAAGTCACCCTTGGAATTTGGTGGCAACTTAACTGTTCCATCACTGAGTGCCATCAGCTTAAAGGACCTCATCACTAAAAGAAGTTCTATCAAAGGTCGTATCACAAAGTATAAAAAGTATTTAAACACTTTCACTAGTGCAGCATCGGTAACAGCAACCGATATTTGTGCTCTAACCCAGCGTTATGAAAGGTTTCGAGACTTGTCTTTTACTTATGAAGATTTACAGTCACAAATAGAGTTACAGAATTCTGATCATTTAGACAATGAACTTGATATTCGTGAAGAGTTTGAGTTAGATTTCACCTCACTCATAGCTCGAACTCAAATGTTTATCGAAAAACACAAGCCTCAATCTCAAAATGAAGATTGCAACTCAACCTCAAAATCTGGTTGCAGTCATCCTTGTAGTCATAACAATAAAGCAAACTTCAAGCTACCAGTTATTAAAATTTCTAACTTTGATGGTACCTATTTTAAATGGTTGGAATTTAGAGACACGTTTACATCACTCATTCACAACAATAGCAACATTCAATCCATACATAAGTTTCATTATCTAAACTCTTACCTTGAGGGGGAGGCTTCACATGTCATCAGCAATTTAGAAGTGAGTAGTGTGAACTATGTTGAAGCATGGCGGCTTCTCTGTGAGAGATACAACAATGACAAACAACTTGTTAACAATCACCTGAACTCATTGCTTGGTATGCAGCCTATACCTCGAGACTCAGCAAGGGATATTCGCTTTCTTATTGATCATATCTCAAAGAACTTGCGGCCTTTGAACACTCTTGGTGAACCAACTAACCATTGGGACACTCTTATAGTGCATCTTGCTTCTGCAAAGCTCGACAGCAGCACAAGTTTCAAATGGGAAGAGCATAAGAATACTTTCCAAAAGAGTCCCTCTCTAAAAGATTTCTTTGATTTCCTGCGGTCTCGAGCAGACATTATAGAATCAGTGCGTAATAAAAAGTTGGACAAACAACCCACTTATAGCCACCCACAACAACAAAGATCTGAGAAGTTAAACACAAAATCATTTGCAATTTCAGCTGCTCCTGGCGCTTCCACTGCCTCATGTGTTCTGTGCAAGGGCAGTCATCGCTTGTACGATTGTGCATCGTTCTTGGGAAAAACGGTGCAGGAGCGAGCTTCGGAGGTCATGCGCCTGAGGCTGTGCATGAATTGCTTGCGTAAGGGCCATTCTTCGCATCAATGCAGGTTGGGCCCTTGTTCTAAATGTAAAGGCAGGCACAATACTTTGTTGCATAGGGATTCTTCTCAGGCTGTAAACATATCCAATGTGCAAACAATTACTGGTCATGATAGTGATCATGATAGTGATCAGGTGTTCCATGATAATGACAACATAGTCAGTATGTCCGTGACTGCCACCAGCAGTGTACTACTTTCAACTGCTATGGTTGAAATATACAATCCACATACAAATAAACACCTAACCATTCGTGCCTTATTAGATAGCGGGAGCCAGTCTTCTCTAATTACAAATAGATTGAAAACTAAACTACAGCTGACTCCTCAGCCAACTCAGGTCGATATTGTAGGTGTAGGCAATATCCATTCATCCAATGCTATAGAACGTTGTGTTGTAAAACTAAAATCAAAGACCAGCTCGTTCGAATCTGAGCTGTCGTGTCTAGTGCTGCCACAGATATCTGGTAATTTACCAAACAAATCCATAGATATTTCACACATGAAAATACCTTTGAATATCAAACTAGCAGATCCATCATTTCACCAGTCTGCACCTGTAGACATGTTGCTAGGTGCAGACATGTTTTGGTATTTAATTGAATCAGAGCAAATTCATCTTGGCCCCAACCAACCAATTATGCGTAAGTCAAAGCTAGGTTGGATTTTGGCAGGCTCGTTGTTTACAAATGATACCTCAAACAAGAAATCTATAAGATGTAATCATGTTGCTATCCAGTCCAGTAGTGACTATATTTCCAATGAAACTTTAAATAATAATCTTACTAAATTCTGGGAAACAGAACAGATTCCTCAGCCGGCCCATCAACAAACCGATGAGGAAATACAATGTGAAGCTCACTTTGCTCAACATACCTACCGCAATAATGAAGGCAGGTTCTGTGTACAGCTACCCCTTCTAACTGAACCAGACTGTTTAGGCGACTCTAGAAAACAGGCCAAGAGGCAATTTCTAGCATTAGAAAAAAGATTTGAAAAAAATCCTGAATTTAAAAAATTATACTCCAACTTCATTCATGAGTATTCAGATCTAGGGCATCTATCAGAAGTTACCTCAGTCTCAGACCAGTCATTTATTATCCCTCACCATGCAGTATGGAAACCATCAAGTGAGTCATCTGCCATAAGGGTTGTATTCAATGGTAGCGCCAAAACAAACTCTTCCTTTTCCATTAATGACATACTAATGGTAGGCCCCCAAATACAAGACAGCTTATTCAATATACTACTTAGATTTCGGCAGCATACCTACGTGTTGTCCGGTGACATAGAAAAAATGTATAGGCAGATAGAGTTGCAAGAGTGTCATCGCGACCTACAGGTAATTTTATGGCGAGATAATGCCACTGATCCATTAAAACTACTTCGTTTAAATACTGTCACTTATGGTTATGCTAGCTCAAGCTTTCTAAGCACACGCTGTCTATGGCAGGTAGGTGAAGAATGTGATGACCCTAACATAAAAGAAATTATACAGAAAGACTTTGTAGTCGACGATCTCCTGACCGGAAGTGATGATATTAATGAGCTATTGTACATAAAAAGGTCAGTAGAATCAGAATTAAAAACAAGCTGCTTAAACTTGCGCAAATATCGTTCAAATTCACAGTATGTGCTAGCTGAAGCACAGAATAATCAAGGCAATTTAACTATTAGCTCTTCGTCTCATACATTGGGTGTAGGGTGGAATCCCAATGAAGACATAATTCACTTCCCATGCACTTATGAAAGTAAAACTGAATTTCCCACCAAACGTTCAATACTTTCAGACTCCTGTAAAATTTTTGACCCTCTTGGTGTTCTCAGTATTTTAAGTATTGTTCCTAAAATCATAATTCAAAAACTATGGGTAGAAAAAACTGACTGGGACGAACCAGTGCCTGAAAGTATTTGTCAAGAGTGGAACTCATTCATAAATAACTTAAAATATTTGCATACACTACAAATACCTAGACATGTTTTATGTAAATCACCTACACACATAGAGACACATACATTTTGCGACGCCTCTAAAAATTGTTTTGCATCTACAGTTTATCTTAAATCTACAAACCAGCAAGGTGACGTCACCGTTCGTCTTCTATGCGCTAAGGCTCGAGTGGCCCCCGTTAAGCCGACAACTATCCCTCGGCTCGAGTTGTGCGCGTGCTTACTCGGCGTTCAGCTCGCGGGCGCCGTGTGTCGCGCTCTGCGATGTGTCGTTTCACGCAGCATATTTTGGACAGACTCGTCCATCGCTCTATCCTGGCTAGGTATGAGATATGACAAACTAAAAACCTATGTAGCGAATAGAGTAGGCGCCATCTTGGAACAGACGGACCAATCTCAATGGCGTCATGTCCCCACTGACCTCAATCCCGCCGACTTAGCGACACGCGGTGTAGATGGCAATAAAATCAAAAATTGCGATTTGTGGTGGAACGGACCTACATTCTTATTACAATCAGAGACGTCATGGCCACCATCTAGACCCAATATACACTCTATTCAAATTGGTGATTTACCTGAAATCAAGATAAACACAATTACATGTGAGGAAACCACAAGACAATCATTAATCGATTTTGATAGATATTCAAAATTAAGATTTTTACAACGCTCGTTTGCATATGTTCTTAGATTCATTTACAATTGTAAAGCTCGATCAAATAAACACATTGATATTTTACAGCCTGAAGAACTTAATGCTTCTTTCAAATGTTTGGTAAAACTATCGCAAAGGGAATCGTTTCCGAAGGAATTGGCCATTCTTACTACAAACAAAATGCTCAGCTCGAAAAATGTTTTAAATTCTTTGACCCCATTCTTAGACAATGGTATAATCAGGGTTGGAGGACGTTTAGGCAATTCTTATTACCCATATGAAAAACGTCATCCAATGCTATTACATGCAAAACATAAGCTTACTAAATTGTTGTTCCAACAGGAACATATTCGTCTTCTTCACGCTGGTCCACAGCTATTATTGTCGTCAGTTAGAGACTCTGTTTGGCCGATAGCTGGTCGTGATCTGGCTCGCACCACTGCGAGGCAATGCGTGGTGTGTAGAAGGGCCAGTGGGCAAGCTCCTTCTCCTATAATGGGTATGTTGCCTGATCAGCGAGTCAACCCTGGCTTCCCATTTGAGACATGTTCGGTCGACTTTGCTGGACCCTATCTTATCACTGATAGGAAAGGTAGAGGCTGCAAAATTACCAAATGCTATCTGTGCATATTCGTATGTTTCAGATACAAGTGCGTTCACTTAGAAGCTGTCAGTGAATTATCGAAAGACGCATTTGTCTTGTCTCTTCGTCGTTTTATCTCTCGCAGAGGAAAGCCGAATGAGATCTTTAGCGACAACGGTCGCAATTTTGTCGCTACAGCTAGAGAATTATCGGAATTTCTCACTTCACACACTAATGACATTGTATCCTTCACTTCGGGGGAGGGAATAAAGTTTCATTTTCAGCCGGCATATGCTCCACATTTTGGCGGACTGGTAGAGTCGGCTGTTAAGTCCGCGAAATTTTTCTTAAAAAGACTTCTAGGCAATGCACACTTAACTTTTGAAGAGCTGGCAACTCTATTCAGCCAGATTGAAGCCATCCTGAATAGTAGGCCACTTTGTCCTTTGTCCTCTTCCCCCAATGACTACAATTCCCTCACTCCAGGGCACTTCCTCATTGGAAGGCCACTTACCTCGCTGCCATCATCTGATATACAATCAAAAAATATTCAAAGGCTGAATCGCTTCCAACGTATAGAGCACTTGCGACAACATTTTTGGAATCGTTGGCAGGCAGAGTATATAGCTGAGCTGCAACAGAAACACAAGTGGCGTGCTCACAGCAAGCCGCTACAGATTGGAGATTTGGTCCTGCTGAAGGAAGAAAATTCTCCACCTTTAAACTGGAAACTGGGAAGAATTACAGCCTTCTTTCCAGGAAAGGATGATATCGTCCGAGTAGCTGATGTGCGAACTCCTACAGGCACATTTCAAAGAGGCATGCGATATCTCTGTCCTCTGCTGGAACCAGCAGACGACACCACTTTGGAAGCCAAGGCTTCCAAGGCCCCCGAGGATGTTCGGGAGCATCACTAGTCGCCAGATACGATCCGGCGCCACCTCGCGGCTCGCCGCGACAACCTTCTTCTCATCGAATACAGGCAAGCAACCGCCATCGCGTGCGCATTTATAATTTTTATTTTTATTATTACGGCCGCGGATTTCATAGGGAAAGTACGAAACAAACGAAATTTGGAGTCAGATATGCTATATTTAACACCGCGTCGGAGTCCTGAATAGTCTATTTCTAAGTGCTAAGGCTGTATTGTTCTTTTAGTCTAACATAATTTACTTTGTGCTTACTATTCATTGTTTTTTTTGGACTTAATACATGGTACCTTTTGCTGAAACATAAAATAAGTAGAGATTTCTTTTGCTGTCCCAATTTGGTTAGTTAGTTACACACATACGGTTTAAAAGCTGACATTGTCTTCATTTATTTACGAAATAAAAACACATGACATTCGTTTGAGACCAACGATAGTTTGGTTTTTAGTTTTCAGTAGATATTCATTTCAGTATAAAACCATTGCTTGTAGAACTGATTCACACCCAGTTCATTAAGAAACTAGGCCCCTGTCTGCTTGTGTCGTGGGAGTCCCAATTACATGGATATTTGATAGAGGGCGCACCCGACCCGCCGCCCTTGCATAAATGATAACTGATCTTTGGGAAGGATTAAAATGTAGTGGGCTTGAAATACAATGCCTGTACCTACATGGAAGTTTCTCTAAAGTAGGTTTTTACTAAGATTGTTATATTGAGTAAAAAAAGAAAAGTTTTCTTCATCATCATCATCATCAACAGTTTGAAGACGCCCACTGCTGAACATAGGCCTCCCCCAGAGAGCACCACTTTGAGCCGCTGCTTGCCTCCTGCATCCATCGGCTCCTCGCGATTTTCACCAGATCGTCAGTCCACCTAGTGAGAGGTCCCGCTACGCTGCGTAAAATAAAAGTATAAATGTTTTTAATACAAATTACTTATACTTACTTATTGAGTCGTGAAAATTACATAATATTCTATATTATAAATTATTCAATGAGTTTCCACCAGCAGTCTTTCTCCAAAACGCATTAGTTGGCACGTCTATTGATGTCCATAGGCTACGGTTACTCCCATTTTATGTAAACGACTAGCGTGACGAGCTAGTCATCCGCCTGATGTCTGCTACCTATATATATTACGTCCGAATAAATGTAATGATGAAACCGACATGTAAAGCATAGACCTATTGAGAGTAATGAAAAATTGTAGGTCTGTGATATAAAGTGCCAATTATTGCAGAAGTGCCGCACGTTTGAAATGTTTGAAACAAGTTGACACCCCAATTGCCTACATTCATACCAAAGAAGCTTTATAAAAGTTTGCAGGTTTTCTTTCATCCAATGAATTATTACGGAATGTTGTCATCCGAATTACGTTTATAATGAGCAAAGTTGGATGTTACAAGTTGTTTGAAAAAGTTTCCCCGAAATTGGATTAAAAGATTTGGAATTAACTACTTACAAAATAAATTGTATAGAGCCCTAACAATAAATCTAACAAGTCCAATTTGGACATTCAGTTCAAGAATAATTTTGTTTGAATTTAAAACTAAGGAGTAATCTCTCTATCTAACTTCTTTATAAAGAAATAAGCCGCTTTGCACGATTTATTGTTTATCAATAAATATAAAAACAATATATAAATGTAACTCTCGTGACGAGTTAGTTGTTTACCTGGTGTTAAGCGTCATGGGCGCCCATATCAGATTGCAGTATCACCCGGAACCCTAAATTAAAGTCTCGTGGCATACTGCACTGCGCAAGTATCCACGTCATCCTGAGATATCACACAGTCTGGTAATAAGATTTATAGACTGTGAGACCATATCCTAGTCTCATTTGCCCAGTAATTTCACTAGCCCACACACCCGAACACAGTAGTGCTTGCACACTACGTAACTGCTCAGTGGCAGAATAACTGATGCCAAAGCGGTGGTATACCTACTAAGCTAGGCGAACTTTACAGAAAAGTCCTAACATCTAGTAGACTGTTATCGAACTGTAATAGGATTTCCTGTATCTTGGAATCCAAGAACTATAAGAACCATAGTCACATAACACTCAGACACAGAATAAGTACTTATTAAAACTTATATTCCAGCGCAAAAATACTTCGCGGGAGTCGAACCCATAGAGGCTGTTAAAAAATCTATCACCATTATGGTCAAATCAAAGAGAATATATAAATTATAACCGCTAACGCTGAATCAAGAAACTTATCACTGACAATGCTTTCAATATGCCACTATTATTTTAAAAAGCCATGCACCTACCAGCTGGTACCTAAGTACTTACTAGGTACATGGCATTTCAATAAGCTTGGTGTCTATTTCCTTTAATGAAAACTGAACCGAAATGTAAACATGGTATCTATTCGAGGTCGCGGACCGATTATAGGAAAATTCAATGTACCGTTTCCGTAATTTCGGTTTTCCGCGCTGGCGCGCTACGTAATAGTCCTTATAGGTAAGTATGTACCTACCGAAATGTTCGATGTGTACTACGATAAAATTAGATGAGACTTGCCAAATGGCGTCACTGTTACCGTAATGAAATCGGAAATCTCAAGTTCTTCGCATTTTGCGCCGGTCATGTTTGGCTTCTTTTATAGACTTGCGTGGAGAATAGAAACTTGTACTTTGATGTATTTATATTTATTTTTTGGTGGTGAATACAATCAGCACTTATAAATCACTTTATTATAATAACAACAAGTATACTTAAATGCAGTTTTTCCGAAGTTCATGTAGGTACGTTGCCTACTCTTAATACTTAGATAAGTCACAGTGTGAACAAAGTTTGTCTTAAATTATATACGCGATAGGTAATTGTTTGACAAAAATTAATGGGAGTGTACCTATACGTTATCATTATTATCAGCCTGAAGACGTCCGCTGCTGATCATTTGTCTTCCCCATAGGGCACCACTTGGTTTTGACCAAGGACGTCGGTCTACCTAGCTTGACTCACTCCACACTCTAGGTACGAAGCTAGAAAGAAAGAAAGAAAGAAATTAACACTTTATTTGCACAAACTGTACACAACAACGAATAACAATAATAAGTATGCTAAGCAAATAAAACATAGAAAAACGGAACCTCCTAATTACAAAACTTGCACATAACATAACTTACCTTAACCTTAGTTTGTGCTTCCGTGTGCAAACGTTGTTACTGTGTACAGTGCTGTACAAAATGGTCTGAGCTCAGCATGTGCCATGGACGAATCCAGGGCGCTGGTTTTCAGCCCAGACCTTTTTCAGCCCAGACCTTTTTCAGCCCAGACCTCAGAACAGAACATTGTAAGGCTGGACGTAATATGACACTGGACCACACTGGACTCTATTAGCATTAAAGATCTTTTAGACCGACTATCGGCGACTCATCCATGGCAACACAATTCCATAGTCCAGTCATGATTTCATTTAACAAAAATATCGAAATTCGATCTGTCAGCATATTTTAAATGTATTTTTAGCAGTGGTTGCAAACGTGATATTTTTCATGCCCGTTCACATGTTGCGACTAAGCTGCGTTTTTGGAGCCATCTGTCTACGCTCTCACAATCAATTCGATCCGAGCTACGTGAATAACAAAAGCTTGTATACGTGAAAAATGTTGCCATTAATCCTGAAAACCGCCCACTGTGAACGAAGGCTAGTATTTACGTCTGTCTATCTTGAATACATTGACTCCTATTTACACTAAAGTATAATTATAGAAGTATGGGAAGATCCGTACGAGAACTAAAGTGACCGATATAGCTCTTAGAATTAGCAAGCTGAAATGTCAAAGGGCAGGCCACATTGCTCGTTGAAGTGACGACGGAATGGGGACGGAAGGATATGGGCTGTTATGGGCGGCCGTGACGCTTAACATCAGGTGAACGAAACCTCGTCACGTCATTCACACTCAAAAAAATGGCAACCACTAATTATGATAGGTACAAAATGATATGTTAAATTATGTTTAAGCATTCGGCGAGGTCACGCCTGAATCAATTTTTTTAGATAGTTTTTGTGTAATCATTGTTATCGGACTCGATACTTCAACATAGGCATTAAAAGGGAAAGTCACATGAAGAGATTTTCCCTCTATGGTATCATAGCCCTCCTAACATCATATCTTTATTATATGACAAGCATAAAACAGGCAGTTTATCTGTGGGAGCAGGACACGTCGTACTTTCTTATAGATGCGGAAACATTTGCATGGAATGCTTTTTCTGAACGGGTCATAGCATAGTTATTTTATGCAATGACATACGCTATTATTTCTTGTGTATGCTTATTGGCCATGTGAAGGCTAAATATAGTTCTATTGGTTATATTTTATTCGCTAGATGGCATCTCTGTACCATGGTTGCCTGGTATGGTAACGCTAAAAAATAACGATTTTACTTTAGCTAAATTTAATCAATGTTTTTAATAAGCTAATTTGGCGTAATTGCTAAAATAAGTACCGGAAGACGCAGAGTAAGCCAGGACCCCACTAGGTGGAATGACAATCTGGTGAAAACCGCTGGTGCCGATGGATGTAGGAGGCACGCAGCCGCACAAAGCGATGCTCTTTGGAGAAGGCCTATGTTCAGCTGTGGGCGTATTCAAGCTGTTGATGTTGATGCTAATATAAGTACCTTAACCGTTACCGCTACCAGGGCGGTTATTCTCTATGGAAACACAGATTCCACACGATACGAAACTACGTCGTTATCGTGTCTTGTTCAAATCGTGTCACAGCGTCAGATATACTTTCACTTAAGAATAAAGTTATCTTTATTTAGAATAAAATATATTGACATAAGTGTCATATCTTTTGATGTGTTGATGTTTCGGAACGCGTCTCGGTAAAACATGCGATTTTTGACAGTTCAAATCGCGCCAATTCCAATTTCATTTCGCGTGGTTTTGTTTTCGTTTCATAGAGAATACAGTTTCGCAGATTTCTTATGTAAAACAAGGAACTCGGGTGGTTTCGAAGGAAAATCGATACGGAATAATGGCCCAGTATGATATAAATCAAACGTAAATACTATCAATTTCCCTTAACAATTACAGTATCAGCACAGATTACTTTAACAGTTCTCAAACACTGCCACGAAGGTGAAGTCCCGGTCGTTAAGGGTCAGATACTTACGACCCATTTACACAAAGGGTCAAAACAAACATTAGCATGCAAGGTCCAAGAAAGGTCCTCAAATCAGGTTAACGAGTAAATACTTAACGGAGACCATTACGTAATTAACACACTCCTTCCTTCAACTGACCCCCTCATTGGTGGTGGCTGTACCTCACAATCCTGACCAAATTAACGGAACAAGTGGATCGCATTAAAAAGGAATCAGAACAGTGATCAGAAACATTGATAACGGTCGAGTTTATCCCGTCTTCGCTATAAAACTTGATGAAACCTTCGCAGGACCGCTTTGACACCGTGTAATGCAGAACTAAAGATTACTACAAACCGGCTTGGTAACAAAATGAGATGTGTAGTAGCAATATGTAGAAAAGTGAAAAAGTATTTCACACGACAAACTGTCAGTATCACATACATATTATTCTCTGTTTTTACGTTATCTAAAATCTAGTACAACAAAATAACAAGAAACAATTTTTAAGTACATCAAGATATTGGTGTTTGGTAGTTATTGGTAGTTTTCAAACTAAATCTAATAGTTACCTATTTTTGTTTTTTGATAACTTTTAACTGTCTTGAAAGTATTATCTCACTCTAAGAGAAAAAAAAATAATATCAACGAATTTCTCAAGTATAATAATACAAAACAAACAAAAGTTTTAAATTGTACCTAACACATGCTCTCACAATAATTTATATCTACGTATAAAAGCTAATAAACCAAACCACGATTCAAAGCTTGGTTATCATAACAGCAAAAGTTACTTTGGGTACTGCTTCAATAAATCTACTAAGGTCTTACGCCTTCTTAATGGCTCCGATAATTGAAAACTTCGGTTTAATCCGAGACTCTTGCGTAAATTGAAACGTGGCGGAGCGGAAAAAAGATAATTATTTGGTATTATTGAAAAATCGGAATTCGTTTTTGGAAATGTTAATGACGTTAAACATTAGGGTCCCTTGTTCGCGTTAATGAAGAGAGCTTAACGGCTTGTTTCAAATGCGAGGGATGGATCCTCAAATGAAATATAAAGTGGTCCTTTTTATTCGTATATATATGAATGTGAAAATTTTATATTATTGCTATGGAAATCAAGGCAAAATGTGGAAAATCAGCGGGATGAAATCGTCATAGACACGTCCATTGTCCACGCCATTACATCAACGTGATTATAGCACCTAAGACAGAAGCGATAATCGCTGTAACTCCAACTCCAGGCGCACGAAGGCAGTGGCAGCAGATATCACTAGCATACAAAACAAAAGATGGTACTTAGGTACTGTAACAAACCCCCCCCCCCTATCCCCCATCTATTTTCATTATTATATTTGTATCTTTAATTTACCGAACCTAAATACCTAAATTAAAATAACCTATAAATTGAACTAAATAACCGTTAGTAAGAAAGAACCTAAGTCTGTTGTATGTTTTAGAATTGTTATGGCCAAGTGATCGTCTCCTAATAGTGGTAGAATCCGTACGTTGTGATAATGTAGTAATCCAAATCCTTTTAAAGTAATGAGACAATTCCTTACTAACACCTAATCAATACACAAATAATTTAGTAAACTAAAATATCCATTATCCTACTATTCACTGCAATTTAAACCTTGAAAGGCTTATTCATATACGCTTATCAACTAAACTGTAAATTTCCTCAAAATAAATCATACTAACTTAATTTAGAAAACCTGAAGTACTTACTACCTATAATTGAACTTCAAAACCATACTTCAAGTGTATATATCAGAATCTCTTAAGGAATACTACCTAAAAAAATATGAAATTCCCGTTTGTTACTCTACCCACTATTCAACCCCAAAATTCCCACTAGTTACAAAAATATTATCATTCCTACCGGAAATGGTTACAACCCATTGTACCATTCTCTTAATCTTATCTTAACCATATTATGCATCAATTCAATACTGTTCCTATTATAACTTTCAAACGCTTTAAGTCGAAGAAATGTTTAAACTTTTACCACACCGATGAATGTTATGAATGCTAGTCATAATCCTGAGATGTAATTATGGTAAATCACGATAAAACCGCATATTGATGAAAATATAGCGTAGATAAAACGTAAATAAGTGTAGAGCTAAGATTTAAGTTAGATGTCGTAACAAATCATTAATTCTGAAACTAAGTTTGTTTAAATTAGCGAAGTCATGATAATCTATCTGCTTATCATAACATTCGGCTACGGAGCACCTCCCCGCTCCATAACTGTGAGCTTCGACACCTGACGGGACAGCCCTCCACTATGTTGTGTAAGAAATTGCCTCCACTTGAGGTTTTCAAGACACTGCTGGGGAAATTGATTTTACTATTTGTTACTATTCATTCCAGGTCAGTATGTCTAGTGTCCTCAATACATTCAAGGGAACTCTACGTTAATTTGTTAGCAAAGCAAAACCTCATACTTATCCATCATCACCTAATGTGAGACTATTGTGAGTCTATCAAATACGTACTAAATTCAGTATATGACAGACCCTAAAGTTAGCTTTCCAGCTGAACTTCCCCCCCTGCCTCATCTCATACAGCTCAAAGTCTAAAGCCTTCCTAAATTTCCGCCATAAAAATTGCCGATATTACTTTAGCTTCAATTATCACGTTTTAGTCAATGTACCAGTTTTAACTATCAAACGATTTTCCTAAACATTCCAAGTTATTACGTAATAGACGCATAAAGAGATTGCCTGTTATGAATCTATAACAATATTCAAACACAGTCGCGATTCTTTCTAAAACCACTTGAGAAAATAAGATTTCTCTAATCAATAAGGTCTCCTCCAAGTTCCTTCTTCGTGAAAAAGCATTGTATCTAAAATAGTATGATTTTTTAATCCACTTTCGTAAGGTTTTCTTCAGTCAATGCGTGAGAATACGATCTCTATTTCTCTTCCGTCCGCTCCATCTGTGGCAACTAAAGAATTACCTACCTACTTATGTAGAGTCTGTAAAACAATATTATCCACTAGAATGGATAGCAACATTAAACACGGAATATGCAGCAGTCAAAGTTTCCAGTTAGAACTAACTCATAAAAAGATTTCAGAATAAATATTAAATATTCTCTAAGCTCTTTTCATCGTCTTCGTGAATATCGCAAAAGCTCCAGCCGGCTATGAAAATAAGCAGATAATAGTAGTAGCTTTCCCTATTGTACATTAAATCCTCCTGCCATCATCAAACCTTCCATCTAGCGTGAAGTCCTCGATGATCTTGTGTTACTATAAGCATCTTCACTCAACATCATCTAAGCTCCTGCCGACTAGGAAATAAGCAAAGAATAGCATTGACTTTCCCTTCTGTACATTAAAACCACCTGCTATCATCAGACCATCCGCTCAGCATGATGTCCACGACGATATTGTCCTACAATAAGCATTTTCACTCAACATCACCCTACAAGGAAAGCTCCACGCATTCCGTTCTGTACATTAAAACCTTCTACCATCACCAATCCGCCCGCTCGACGTGTTTCCCACGACGTTCTTGTCCTACGATAAGCATCTGCACTCAACATCAACCTACAAGGAAAGCGCTACGCTCAGCAACAAACATTTTCCGTCCGTGTATATCTTCAAATACTAAAGAACTACACCTACTTAACAATGAATTAGAAGATTTCACCTTTCAATTTCCACAGACTAAATATAGCGAAGTACCTCCCTTTGAACCTGATGGTCTTAGGTAATATTAATTCATTATTCCTGTTTTTAAATAGAGCTGCTCCGTTCCTTCTTGCTGATTGATTTTCTTCACTCCATGAACATCTTTTCATATTTTACTAATACAATAAACCTGGAAAAAACTATATTTTTTCATGTTTCTTTTTCATTTTTTAATCACCACTGACATCTCCCAATCTGAAATTATTTGAAAAGTCTTTGACACATTCTAGACTGCTAGCTTGCGATTTTAAGTATGAACCTTATTAGTGTGAAATATCATTAAAGAGTTTTTATTCTTTCCACTATTGCCTCATTTTACCTTTAGATACCTACTTTTACACCTATCTCTATGTCCTATACCAGTTAGTGCAGTATTGAACGAATATTTGCTTTATTATTTACATGTGAAATGATTTCATTTAAATATTTTTATGATAGAGATAACATTTCTAATATTTGTGACGTCACGAGATACCCTGGATCGTTACAGTACCTAATGTTGTTATATCACAGAACTAGAGTATTTTCGTTAGGTACTCTCTCTTTCATACACAGAATTTCATTTTATAACATCCCACCTGATCCAGAACCTGTTTTTAATAATAATGGAATATTTTACTATGTAACAGAAAGAAAATCAAAAGCAACACGTAATTCTGAAATATTTATTTCACAAGGCATTTTAGTACCCACTTTATTTATTATTTTTGTTAAACTTGGAACTGAGAAGAGTAGGTAAAAGAGTAGTAGGAGAGTGGGATGGAGTCTGTTCTGGCGTCTTGTTCCTACTTAAAATAACGTAACTACTACTTAGTATTCGATTTGAAACCATAATACATCTTCTTAAAGTTGGTTGTTATTTATTTGTGCAATATTTTTCAAATCACCGCCGCTTTTGTTGTGTTCGTGTTAACAGAGTATTTAATCTTTGTTAGATTTCTAAAGAATTTCATCACTTTAAAGTTGTTTTATTACATTTCCCGTTACGCGGCTTTGAACGTTGCATTGTTCATTGAGAGATTTATTGTTATTGTTAAGTAAAGAACCCGCTTTTATTTTGTTGAGGTTAGAAACACCGTGGCGGATTTTCTTTTTGGCGTGTTTGACCAGACATATACATACAGTGAAAAATTAAAATACCTAGTTAATTAATTAACGTAACGAAATAATTCTAAGTTATATTTAAAAATTAATTGTATCAAAATTACTTCAAAAAATTGTAAGGTTTCGTTTTTGCACTGTCGTTTACCGCCAAATAATGAACTCCAACCACTGACCTCTATAATAGGTACAAGTACGCTGTAAGTATTATAGAGGTCACCTCCAAGGATTAGAAAATCTTTTGATATGAGTCTACATTTGAAAAGTATGAAAACATTTCATAAAACGGTCTGGTTGCGTAGATAATTGTTATGTAGGCGTGAGGTGTAACGGTAGGTTTAAATTACCTACTGTAATACTCAAACAGAATCGTGTACAAAAAAGAACAATAAATCAAGATAAATATATACGAATCTGAACAGATGGCTCCATCTGATCATTTATTCAGAATAGAATTCCCGCGCCTTGGATTCTGTTGATTTTCTCGGATAGTCGTTATTGGGAAACTTTTTCCATTATTCAAACGGGAAACGTTGGGGATTGGACGATTGTGGTCATTTCCAACGAAACTCTTTACTTTTGTTTTAGACCTTTATAATGCGAATGGCTACGGATTGGAGCTCTTAACCAGGGTCTGTTTCTGAATAGCTATCATCTGGAAGTTTTCAAGAGAAACGTGAACAGGATTCTTGCTACGTCGTCGCCAACATTATCATCAGGAAGAAATCTGTGCAAAGCAGGCCTATTCTATCTACCTACAATAAAAAAAACCTGTGATTTTGCTAGCTGCTTATTTGAGGAAGACGAAATCCATAAAATAAAGCACTTGCCTAATTTTCTAGGCAAGCATGTTTAAATCGTAGACCGCGTCGTTACTTTCCATCGGGTGAGACCACGGTCAATAATGCGGGAATCAGTAATGAAAAAATCTGATAAAATAATAAATATAAAAAATAAGTACCTGCTCATTTCACCATCAAATTATGAAACGTGGCTATGGTAGATAGATCTTATAACGACGCTCATAAAAAAGTTAAATTTCGCTGTCATCGTAAAACTTTTCTAAAATCCATTACGAATTTTACGTTCTTAATATCCATCACTTTGTTAAACGAAGTTCCGATAAAGCTCTCGGTAGCTCGCAAATCAATAAAAACTGACAGCCACACGATAAAAGGTGAAAAATGTAAAAGAACGATGAATTTTCTTTGTAAGAAGCTACGTAAGTAAATTGTGAATGTCGTGATGAATGCTCCCCGGGAATAATGAATTGCCTGCAGGTAGGGTTGCAAACTGTCCTCTTTTTCACTGACAGCGTGCCAGCTGTACTTGTAATTGTTGTGGAACTTTGCCATCAATTTGGGATATAGGGTTTGGTTCGTAAAAACAAATTACGTAGCGCTATAATTGCTTGTTATTTTGCAAACGATTCGTACCGACGAAATTTACAATATCTCGTTCTTTGAAATTATTTTGTATTATTGTTTATTGACCTAACCCGTATATTTTAACAAGCTTATATTTTACTTTGGGGAGGTTTTATTTTATTAATTTATTTATACCTAAGTACAGTAAACATTTTAAGACTGACTGTGATCTATTGGTCTGATAAAACTAAGATTTGGCTTGGCAGTTTAATTTTATTCCAGTTTTAGTCCAGTTAATTTTATTGTAAGCCGTCTAAAGTCTTGACTTAGCAACTATTATCTTACAAGATCAGTCAGGACCATGACTTCCGAAGCGCGGTAGCGGTCAGTTGTAAATCCCACTTTTTCTAGCGGTCAACCCAAGTAGTAACAGCAACTGAATTTGCCAATTTTACCAATTGGTTAAAACAGTTTATTACGCTTAACTATGAGCCATGACTGAAGCTGCTAAGGTAAATAATCTAGAACCGATTAGAGGAAGGCAAACGTAGTAATCTCTGAAATAGAAAGTAAGTCTCTGAAAATTTGGTCGTAAAACTACAAAATTCTGCTCAAATAGAGCCTTGTACTTACCTGAGATAGTGTCTGTTCTGGCGGTTTGTTTCGTCACATGTTTTTTTCATCTTATGTACTTAAACATTACAAATCTCCATTCATTTTCAATCAAGATTTTCGCAGTTCGCTGAGATAGGGTTCCAACCAGATAATCTTTGTCAATTCATGGGGCATGAGCTAGTAACATCGACATTAAAATTAATCCTTTCTCTCAAGAAAGAGTATGACGGATGAAAAAGTAACAAAAGGTTAAAGGCCGTGATCCATTCCACGTGATCCGTTCAATGGTTAAACACATCGAGAAAACAGGTACTTACATCTCATCCCCGTGCTGCTGGTAAGGTATACTTACAGATGACGCCGAGGTTACCAACTAATACACTACACTTGTGAATACTTTTATAAGAAGAGGTAACCCTGCACAGTAAGCCGTCGTGCTCGGAATGTAAAGAAACGATCCGTATAAACGTAGTCACAGCCCTGACGAGATTTAAGAGTTCTTTGCCGTTGATTTGCTCCTAGCTTTGTAGTGTTAATATTGTCAGCCGTTTGTCTTGAATGTCTTGGAGTTCATCTACGCTTTTATTGCAAGCACTGTCGTATAATGAGATATGGGGTCACTATGTTTATTTATATTTACGACGTGTTTTGAATTGTAAAAATACCTAGGTATTGTCCACGGTAGCCATCATTATCATCATCAACAGCCTGGTCTACTGCTAAAAAATTGAACATAGGCCCACAGAGCGCCACTTTGAGTGGCTGCTCGCTTTTGCATCCATCGGCTACCCCGGTGTTTCCGCCAGATCGTCCACCTAGTAGAGGGCCGGCCTACGCGGCGTCTTCCGGTTCGTGGTCGCCACTCGAGAACTTTTCTTCCCCATCGGTTGTCAGTTCTACGAGCGATGTGGCCTGCCCATTGATTGCCGTATTTAGGGTTACCGTTTCTAAGTTTTCATACTAAAAGTAAGACAGTAGTAGATCTACTTACTTTTACTCGGCTTTCTTAGGAGGCATTTTGGTTCTTCCATTGAATTTTGTATTTTCTGTAGAGATTTGTATGGGATGAGGTACCTGTACTGTAGGTGGGTAGGTATTATATTATCTGGGGCTCTATAAAGTGCTTATGACGAGCCCGATAGCTCAGTTGGTAGTATCTCTGCCTTCTGAACTGAGGGCTGTGGGTTCGATTCCTACCCAAGACAAACATTTGTGTGATGAACATAGATGTTTGTTCTGCGTCTGGGTGTTATATTGTATTCTATGTATGTATTTACAAACAAAAAAGTATATAAGTATTGTATCAGTTATCTGGTTCCCATGGTACCAGCTACGCTTAGTTGGGGCTAGATGGCGCTGTGTGAAATGTCCAATGTCTATTTCTATTAATAACAAATGCGTTTATACATTAATAATATAT